>JAGSMP010000161.1:0-1304559 GCA_029286625.1 Parnassius orleans | reverse complement strand
TGCTTCATGCGGTTTTGATATTGACTGAAACCAAACTTTTTTTTCAACAAAAAAAAATCCAGTATAGTGGGTGCGTGGGAGAATCTATACTACCCCATACAATTCCGCCGATGTCGATGTCTTACAGTAGAAAAAAACTTTCACCCATATGGCAACGGTAAGCAGCATAGAAGGCGCGAGACAGGTAGTGATCGTCAAGGTGCCTGCCAAGTGATGATTAAGGCAAATACTTAATTATAATGGGAATGACCCATCAAGCAGTAAACTTTTATTAATAAGAAGTATAATACTATTGATCGCGTAGTGGCGGTGCAAGAATATCCACTGCCCTATATACCTACCCACGGGATGGGTGTCGTAAGAGGCAACAGAGGGAAACGGAAATAGGAGTTGGGCAGCAGCACCTTCCTGATAACAACTCAGATTAATATAAACTGCGGTTGCACACCAAATTTAGCAAAATCCCTCTTACGAAGCAATCTATGAGGGAGGCCTATGTTCAGCAGTAGACTTTCGTAGGTTTTAATGGATGGAATGGATAATACCGTAAACTCTTCTGTAAGCAATTGCTCCAGAAATGCATTTGACTCAATAGCCTGTTGTTGTAATCTTCTACAACGAATGAGTCTTGCATAACAGGTGAAACAGGCAAATATGGGCCCCTCATTCTCATCCATCTGAAAATATGAACGTTTGTTATAAATATGGAAAACAACTTAAATATATAAGTTTGTAATGAAATCTATTGGCTACCACAATTCTCTTCATCAACATCATTTTTTTATAACATTGAAGTGACAAATGACAGAGGTATTTTCAAATTTGGGCTTTCAAAATTCAATCTTACTAAACCTCCTTTCAAATTTTAACATTAAACTACTAGTATCACTATTAACATTACAAAAATACTTCTCTTATTTGCTCCAAATAAACTGAAAATGCTTGAGCTAGGAGTAATTTACAACAATAGTCAAATGGCAGATTTGAACATACTACTTTCTTTAGTTTGTCACTTAGTTTCAAATGGATGTTAATAATTTTACATATTTTGTTATAAATTTTAAACTTTTTGATTTTATATCAACTGCAGTATGAAGTTCCAGATGAGTTTGGACATCTAACAATTATATTATTTTATCTCATAAGAATATTTCCGCATTTGTAGGGCCACAGCATTTTACTCATAAAAGGTCAAAATATTAAAAACAGAAGTTGCTAACCTGCCTACATAGCGTGGCAATTACAGCAAATAATAAAAATTATACCAGAAATGATACTAAAATGATATAAAACATATTTTCAACCTATCTTGAAATATGCATTCCAAATTATATCGAGTTGCTGGAGAAGCTTCATCGGAGATATTCAAAGTTTCTAGAGCATTGAAAACATACTACATGAGGAAAGTCTGAAAACACTTAAACTTACAACTCTGAAATATCAGAGAAAATGATGAGACTTGACGGAAACATATAAAATAATACATGGACACTATGAATTAGAAAAATTTCTCAAACAACACACATCTTAGGGGCATCACTTCAAATTGACTAAAGCCGTGTCACCTAGTAACTCACCTATTTTAGCTAAAGAGTGGTTAAGTATGGAACAAGCTGCCAACAAAAGTGATATCAGCCCAAACCATAAACCAATTTAAGAACAGGTAAGATAAACAAATAAAAGAGAACAACTATAGATTTGAAACCAGGCTTGTATCAGTGGTTTCAACTTCGGGCCTGCAAAATTTTTTTTTATACAGTAAGGGTGACAACCGAGCACACAGTTCACCGGATGGTAAGTGAATGCCCATAAGACATCTACAATTTATCCCCAATTAAGAATCAAAATGCAATGTGCTGTCACCCCTGAGGACCAAGACCGAACACCTTGCCTTAATAAAAAGGCTCTCCGGTTCTCTACACTTACCATATAAATAAGAGCAGCTGCTATTCTAAACGAGCATAGTACCACCCCGGTAGAGCTGACCCACCTGTGATACAACCATAATATAGCTGCAGCATGGCTCTACCACGCATAAAATAATAATAATAATGTCCTACAGACAGAATTTTTGTCACAATGGAGACTATTCATCAGTGCAGGATAGGATTATATTACATGTGTGTAAGCAAGCACATGTGCACATATTTTTCCCTTCTCTGATTTCTGTCTGATAGGAATAATATGAGAAATATGAGAGTGAGGGAATTTCTTTGTAAGCACATGTACACTCTAATCTTCTACTTCAATAGTCCTATAGAACGGCTTTAACTAGTAGAAAGACTAAACCAGGGTGGATGTTAATTTCTTTACAGAAAATCGCAAAAATACTCAATAATATGTACTAGAACAGATCCGGGAAAAAATCAATAAAGCAGTGGCGAGTCGCGTGGAAGGAGGCACAGGGTACCTTTTAATGGCACAGACTCAGTAAGTTTGAGCCCGCGGGCGGGTGCTTCTTTTAGTAAGTAGTAGGATTTCAGGCTAGTTGTTTTTCAGGCTCTGGTTGTATTTCGCACTATAATTTAACGCTGCACCTTAGCCTAGTCCCGATCTATCGCTTTTTATATCAGACAAGTTATAATGTATTTCTTCGACGATAACAACAAATTACCGCAACTTCAATTTGCAATATTAAGAAATATAAACAAACTTACCAAACTGTTCGTCAAAGTTTTGTACAAATTTTGGAGACCAGTCTCCTTTAGTACAAACATGCGTACATTAACGTTTAAACAAATTCTACAAACTTCACTAAATTCCATTTCTGTCTCCTATTCCTATAGCTTAATACATGGGCATGCAACTTAGAACATTATTTTATGAACAAAATTTCTGATTATTCAAAGTACTCTGTGGAACAAAATGATATTTTTTTTGTGCTACCATCTATATTCCGAAGCGATAGGCTAGACTTATTTTAATCTCACTAGAGGGCACGCTTATATATTAAGTCTATGCATACGCAATAACCATAGACTTAGAATACTAGTATATCCTAAGTCTATGGCAATAACCCATGCGCACTACGCAGTTAGTGCTACGCAGTTAACTGAGTTAGTGGTTAGTGGCGGTTACTTACTGGTAGCAAGTAGCAACTATTATTTGTTTTGTGCTGGTAGTTAACCTTAAATTGATATTAATATTTATTGAACATTATTCCAATTTCTCGTACGTTTATGTGTTTTCTTTTATAATAATTAATATTTCTGCGGCCCTAATTTGTTTTTTTTATTCGATTTGCGTAAAACTGTGACGAAACCAATGTGTTTTTAAATGTGACCAATTTGGTAAGTACTTTTATAGTATTCGCATAATTTCCAGTTTTTATTCACTTGAAAACAACCACAATCTAACAAATTTCTAAAAGGTTCAAGACATGGGCTGTAATAATTAAAAGTCTACTACTATGCATCCACAGATTGCCTTATAGGTACTATTTGGTATAGATGCCACGATTAGCAAGCGGGTTGTTGCCCATCTCCTGCAGCAGGGCTAGCATGGGCAGGAGACAATTTTATCCCCGGGGAAAGGAGAAAATATTTATCCCCTCGCTTAGTTTTATCCACCCTTAGAGCATGGGCACACCGGTGGATATAATATCCACAGTAGATAAAATGGGAGATAGACTTAGATAGATTTTTTGTATGAATATAAACTTAAACTCACGTCCAATGAACTAGGATAAAATTGTCCCTTTCAAATGTCAAAAAAGCATAATTTTTTATCTTTCATTTGGCTCCATGCTACGGATGGGGGATATATGTCTACTCGTAATGTCAAACGGGGATATATACTTCTCCCCGTTGCCGTGCTTTGGCATAAGGACAATATAATTTTATCTCTTGTTAATGATATAATCGGGGGATAATTTTTTTGTCTCCAGCCCATGCTAGCCACGCAGTTTCAGGTTCCCTCCAGTAATTGTTCCAGTTATTATGACACTGGATAGTACTAAACTTATTGCATGATAATTTATATTATATTCTTTTATATTATATCTTCCCCATCAGCCCACATCTCTGTAACCTATTTTTGGTCTGTATATATACTTCTGGCACAAGATGGTTTTAATATAATCTATCATGACAGATATTTTTTCTAGCATTTACCATAGTAGTCTGAATTCTGGACTTAGTTTGTCTTCAATTTTATTTAAAAAAAAAACAGCATCACATTTGTTACAACTTTGATAATTAACAAATGTGATAGGCTAAATATAATAACTAATCTATGAAAGATTCCAAATACAAGTTCAACTGAATAGTAATATGGACCAGTATTATCAATTCTAAGGTATGCAAAAGCCATCCCTGTGCGTACTGCACCACCGCACCATCTCCAAAAGCATTCTAATAGTATATTGCATAATAAATATTATATCATTATAAGGCAGAAGTTGCAATTAAAGATCATTCATCTTCTTCTTCCTTTATGGCGGTTACGATGAATTCGCCAATGACATGTTATGTGAGAAAAGGTTTAATTGGGACACAAACTCTGCTTAAAAAAGGAAATTGATAATACAAGAAATGGTAACAACAAATATTATGTGAATGATTTTGGTCAACTTATCTGTTGAATTACCTAAAACAAAAGACAGACAATATTGTTAGAACAATACTAATGTGTTATTATATGACAAACAAATTATAGTTTAATGTTGTTAGAGTTAATAAAATCACTTAAATTATATACAAAAGAGGTATTTGTGAAGATTAGTAGGGAGTTAAAGTCTATGGGACGAGGGATGTCAGGGGGCAGATAATCGTAAAGAGATGACAATTTGGTGCAGTTAAAAAAAATATGGTTAGTGTTTCCCTCATCTAAACCACATTCGCACAAAGAACTATTCCTAATCCTGAGTTTAGCTAGGTGAACATATGTACAGGCATGTCCAATTCTCAACCGGCAGACAATAAAAGTAGCACATTTGTTTGCTTTGTTAAATATGAAAAACCGAGGTCTTGATGGAATATTATCTTGTATAGCAGCATAGTGCTTGCCTTTTAGTATTTGTGATGCTTTCCATATCTCATTCCACGTGTTAACAAGCTTTTTCCTAGCAAGTGAAAGCAAGTCATGGGAATAAGTAAAATTTAGTGGGGTGCCATTTCTAGTAGCCTCTTTGGCACACAAATCTGCTTTTTCATTTTCACAGATACCACTATAGTCATAGTAGTATCAGGTATCCAGGCTAAACAGACAGAAATCCCTTTAAGATGACACCTATACACAATGCTTTTTATATCAAGAATTAGGGGAAATTTATATTTACTTTGAAATTGGTTAGCCAAAATAGCAGATAAACAACTCTTAGAATCACTAAAAATCACTGTCTTGTCTAGGCTATGTGATTCAACATATAGCAGAGCTTCATGGATTGCAATTGTCTCAGCAGTAAAAATGGAACATAATGAAGGGCACTTAAAGCTAAGGATTATTTTAAACCTGTTAAAAAAGAGATTCCAATACAATCTGGTCTATGCTGTCATTATTTCATCTGGTCTCTATGCATACCTGATTGTCATACTTTTTTCAGGTACAATGATTAAAAGAAGATGTACAAATGTAAAAATAAAGAAAATATTAAACAAAATAGTGATTTTAAAATGTCCTAAAATGAAGGTGAAACATGCAGCTCAAGTTTTTAGTCAATGAGTATAAGAAGCTCTACGATTTGTGCAAGTAGGTATATATATTTTGTTAAACAATATTCAATGTTGAAATAATTTTTTTCTAAGATATCTCTTTATCACTTATCTACTTGTATTCTCTCTTGTATTTAACATTTTATTGCTTCTTATTATTTAAAGAGTACTCATAACATTTTATTTCTTTGCAGAAAAGAAGTTACTGCCACAAGAATGTGAAGATGCGGCAGATATACTTCTCCTGTTTGATAATTCAAGATCTATAAAAATTGTGTAAAACTAAATTCAAGATCACTGCACTATGGACTTATAAAAGTAGATAACTAATCACATAAGATATTTGGTAATACCTTAATTTTGATGTTATGGAAAAAATTTTGTTTTTACAGATAACCATTTCTATTTTTGGTATTTTAAAAGAATAATTTGGCCTTGATTTCAGGTTATTAAAACATTTTTTAAATTTATTACTTTTGTTACTACAAAATACACAGCACAATTTTATAAATTATTTTCTTTCAATAGTGCAAATCGTTAGAATACCTTCTAATAATTAATCAAGGTACATAATTTGTCATTATTGTGTTTTATTTTATCATTATTGATTTTAATATGTCTGCCTTTTAATATTTTGTTTATATTATTGCACCAGCTCTTAGGCCATCTTTGAGGGTCTGAACTATGTACAATTATTTTGATCAACAAGTTGATGATAAGGGCCCATACTTTTTTTGTTTGTCATGTTAAAAATTAAAATTTGATATTTATTAACAATTTAATGATTAGAAATATCCCATTTTGGGGGAATCATTGGTTAAATGTTTTTAATTATTTTTGTTATATCTTCGTGTGTTTTTCTTCAAACATTACAAAGTTTATGTATTTGCTTGGGTGGGGTTGTCTTACAAAGGTCATCATTACAATTATTATATTACTCATTGTAATAGGTAAAACTTTCTCCCACGGCATATATGTGCTGAATTATGTTTTAGACACTTTTTATAAAAACTTACATTATAGAAATTAAACAAAATTAATCCAAATTGACTAACTTCTGTAAGTCAGTAATATCTGCAGTATCTGTGCTCTCTAGGGGCAATTAATAATGTTTTGAAAATAAAATCAAATCAAAGTTGGTAAAGACAAATATTTATTTAACATTAATCATTACTTACTTGCGCACAAAATCTAAGAACACCTGATACAAGTTGGTTAAAATTTGTGCTTAACTCTTAATTTTAGGTATTTTATCATGTAGCACCATAGGTTTCTGTCAGTATACATATCCATCATCCAGTAGTTCATTTTCTCCGGCATCAATATCTAATAGTAATCATAAATGCTCCCATTTTGCAGTCTACTATGTCATGCTGTGTAAATCTTAATTATTTTGAAATAAAATTTCCCCTTTCAATAAGTAGGATCAAATAAAGAGAATTGTTTATTATTTTAAATTTCAAAAGCATTATTACTGCCGTGGTAGCCGTGTTAGCTCAGATGGTTAGCGCTGTCTGTAAGTTTCACAGTACGCGAGCAACCCGGGTTCGATCCCCGCCGGCACCAATGAAATTGTTAATTGCAATTTTAAGTGCTGATTTACCACGTGCTTGGCGGTGAAGGAAAACATCGTGAGGAAACCTGCATGTCTGTCTGCCTTTGTCTTATTAACTTAATTATTGCTTACTTTGGTGTTAATTGTTTTATTATTTTTGATTTTTTTTTAAGAAACGTTACCCCCACACTAGGATTTTCTCCTGTATCGTGGAGGCAGTTTACAAACACGAATTGCACAAGGACAAATATCCAGACCCGGAACAATTATTTGTAGGCCATTTGTAGGGTTTATATCTGGTTTAATAAGTATTTATTTAAGTATGTACTTCTTGAGGACAATGGACAGTTTCCTTAAGAATCTATATCTTTTAAGGCTTATATATTGAAAATGCCAACAATTTGTCTTCAAAATTGTATCATCTTCCACAACATTTATGTTATATTGTACTCACTAAACGTAAAAAAAGTAAATTAATTGCATATTCTGGAATATGAATATATGAATATGAAGTATGTGGGTGTGCATAGTCATAGTCAAAAATTTTTCTTGGTATTCTTTTTGATGCTTTATGTGATCTCTTTTCCACAATTTTTAGATTGTTATATAGAATAATTTCGCAAATAGTTTTTAAAGTTGTATTATGTAAGTACATTATAATATATAAAATGATTATTTTGTCAAAAAAAAAATTGTACAGATCACACATATAAACAATGATATAGTGGGCATAACAAAGTCACTTTAGTAAATTATTTGTATTTTTAAAAGTATAGTTATTACACACATATTTAAAAAAATAGTTATGTAACTAAAATATGATAACGTTATCAAGTATATATCTAGACTCGGAAGTTAAAAGCACTTAAGTCAAATCTTTTTGCATGCAAAAATTTTACAGGGGAGGGTTATATTCGATTGGTGTGAAAAAAATGTAGTACGGTTTTTATTTTTATTGTTTTTTATTACATAATCACGAACTAGTTACACGTTAAATTTAGTATATTTCAAACTTATTTATTATTATCTGACTTAAGATTTTATGAGCGCAAAGAAATCGCAACTTAAGTGTTTATTACTGTACCATATAACTACGTAGCTTATTAATGTTTAAGAATATAAAAATGAACTATCAATAATATTTAATAATGCTTATTAGTTAAGCTTTAATAATAAACTAAAAACTACTTTCTTCAGAATTTGATATATCTGGATCAACATCAGTTGTGTCTGCAGCAGTTACTAAATTCTGGTAAAAATTATGGAAACATTCCGGTATTAAATGTAAAAGTGATATTATGTCACGTTTTTTTCCAATGCTTATTGGTACCGGCTTTGCAGTAATCTGCATCAAATTACGTAGGTCACTCAGTAAGTTTTGAGATATACAAAAAGTATTCTAGGTACTATTAATATTTATTTTACATCTTTTCAAAATATTCTCCATCATGCTCTATACAAAGTTCCATTCGCCTAAACCAACTCTGAAAACACTTTTGCCAGTCTTGATCTGACAGGTCGGAAATCGCTTCTTCGGCGCTTGAAAAAAACTTGCCTTTTATTTTTTCTTTGACTCTTGGGAACAAATAGAAATCACAAGGAGCTAAGTCAGGGCTGTAGGGTGGGTGACTTAAGAGTTTCAACACCAGATTCCTCAATAAATGCTTTTGTTCTAAGGGAGGTATGTGAAGAGGCGTTATCGTGACGCAGCATGATTCCCCGAAGCCCGGTCTTTGGTCTTCTCTCCCGCACAGCTTGAAAAGCTTTGGGTAATACAATTGTAGTATACCATTCAGAGTTGACTGACCTACACATGAGACAATTGTCTGGCGTTATATGTATATCCACTGATGCATTAGGAACAGTAATTTCCATTTCTTTATGTTGTGTAAGTAAGCTAGGACTGCCTGTAGAGTAGTTAGGATCAGCCACAGAATCGTCACTAGAAAAGTCTGTGGCCGGTGGAATGAAAAGGGGAGATCTCCCGCCGGGCAAGGTGTTCTGCCCGGGGAGCGGCCAACGCTCCCAGTGGTAGTTCGGAGCTATTGTATATATACTGTTTTTTAATTCGGAACTTTGTTAGCGCGATTTAGGCTTCGATGTATTTCGCTTGTGGCGCGACGACAGCGCCGCCACATCACCCCCCCGCTCAGACCGGAGGTCGATAGTGCAGTCTAGATGTCGACTTATGTGCAAGTGCCAGGGAATTGCCTTGTAGTCTGCGGTGAGTCGAGAAAAAGGCAAGTAATCTGCGAGAGTGCCGTGAAGCAGAGGCGAGCAGTAAGGCTCAGAGCCGTGCCGAACACTGTAGCGCAGAGAGTAGCTTGAAGGAACAGGAAGCATTATTATAGTGCTGCGATGAACCTTTGTAAAGCTAGATGGCTTGCAGGATGTGAAGACTGAATATTTGCTCGGGAGCGAATGAATGGGGTACTTGAGAACGAAGACGAGGATTTGAAGTTGTAGTTTCCGAAGGTTATTTGATTGCGTGTTCATATCACGTCGGTTGGTCACCACTGTGGCCGGTGGAAGGAAAAGGGGAGATCTCCCGCCGGGCAAGGTGTTCTGCCCGGGGAGCGGCCAACGCTCCCAGTGGTAGTTCGGAGCTATTGTATATGTGCTCTTAAATGGGAAGGAGTTGAGTCTTGTGGATGCCATTGTTTTTCTTGGTATTACTATTGGGGTCATGCGACTGACATTGAAGTCATATTTGTTTTGCGAAAGAGAGCCATACAGGCAATTTATAACTTAAATTGTAAAGAGTATCTTAGAAAAAATTAAATAAATAAACATATTAACTTTGGCATCGCAATATCTTTATAAAAATGTGATGTATGTACATTAAAACATAAAGCTTTGATAAGAATAAAGATGTTCATACTTTAAATACTAGGAAAACATAAGCTTGTAATACCAGTTACTAGACTTAACAGAATTGGTAATTCATTTATGGGGCAATGTATACGCTTTTACAACAAAATCCCAGAATATGTACAAAATTTGTCAATGAACAAGTGTAAATGTTTTATTAAAGGAAAAATGTACAAAAAGTGTTATTATAATATCCAATAATATATCAATGAAAATAATCCATGGGAATGGGGTGATCGCCACCATGCTGGTTCTATGAAAATTTATATAAAGTGTACAAAGAAAATTATTGTAAAGTGAAATATGTTTAAAAAAAGTCCCGCTGGGTTTCTTGCTGGTTCTTTCCAGGAAAGGTATTTTCCGAACCAGTAGTAAATAAAAAATTACTCAATAAGTGTTATGTAATAATCTATATTGAATAAAAATTATTCTATTCTATTCGTTGTAATATACGATATTTACTAATCAGTAGGGACATTGTATAAAGAAGTCAATTTATACTGTGCAAATATTGTTAAATTTAACACATCTAATGTTAATCAATAACTAAGCAAAGAATTTTTAAACAATAAACATTTTAAAAATAACCGGTTTTTATTTTTTGTAGTAGGAACTAACAATTAGCACAAGAAACATAAACATCTATTAATTACATTGCAGCACTCGTGTACAAGTGCTGCAATGTAATTAATGGTTGTATATAAAATAAAAATTGTTAAGTGCAAATAAAGGCCGAGCTTAAAGCACTTTTAATTTAGCGCCATCTGTTAGGCAAAGCGCAAAGCAATAACGAAAATTAAATTTGAGTTGCGCATCTATCTCTAGTATATATACAGTAATCTATGGCTTAATATATGTAATTGAATTCTCTTTTATCAATAACCCGGAATTTTCAAGTTTTTTTTTGTTTTTTGTAGTTTATGGCCTGTAGGCCAAGAAATTTCAAGTTTTTTTTTGTAGTTTATGGCCTGGTATCTAGACCTTTAGGCCAAGTCTTGGGTATTTTTATTCGGTTTATTATAATTTCCCCACTGTATTTTTGATGAATTTATATAGAGGCACGTAATAGGATCTATTTTTTAACATATCACTCAGGCGGCGGGAGGGATCTTGCACTGTCACTTGACTTGGCACTATGTCACTTATTTCACTGACAAGAATCAATCTGTCAAATCATGCTATTATATAAATGTTGCTACATATCTATCAAATCATGCTATTATATAAATATCTATCAAATCATGCTATTATATAAAAATTGCTTCATATCTATTTATCTATGTGTCAAATGAAAAGCACTCACATGTAAATATGAAATGTTCGATATCACTAACAGAATTATTGCAGAAGGTGCAGTAGCTGTTCTCCACTATGCCCAACCGAGCCTGGTGGGCCGGGACGGTGGAGTGACCAAAACGCAGTCTGTTTATAGTCGTAATAAAGTCCCGACTGGCCATTTACAGTTTGTTATACCATGATGCTACAGGCAGGTTTTCTTGAACATTTCCATACCATTTACCCTTCTGTTCTTGATCTTGTTTCCAAAATTCGACCCATAAACTATTGACCTGGTTGTCAATAGATTGATAACAGTCGGTCAAAGGTACTTTTACTATGGAGCTAACATCCAACATGTTGGTTCCATCATGTGCAATTTTATCTACTATCTCATTTCCTGTTATGCCCCTATGTGATGGAATCCACATGAAAGAGACCTGTATACCATTTTGTGCATAACTAAATAACAATTTTTTAATATTATACAAAATATAGTTTTTTTTAAAGTCAAATCCGAGTGGTTAAACTTTGGACCATACTTAAACTGTCTGTTAAAATTAAAAAATTATTAGAACTATTTATATGTGCAATCCTCTTCAGGGCCTCGAGGGCCGCATATACCTCTGCAGTGAAAACACTGCATTTAGGGTCCAGAAGAAAACTTTGACCAAACTTGGATTGGGGATCATAAACAGCACTGCGCACAAAGAGCTCACTTTTGCTACCATCTGTATACAAAGTATAGTAGTTATTGTCGGAAAGGAAACTTAATGATTCACAATTATTAAAAAAAAAATTAGTAACAATATTGGTCTCAAATATAATACAGGAATATGGGTATATGTAGCATGTCCACTTTGATTGTTTAATTACATTTTTAAAATCTTCATTCATTTGCTGTACAATGAAAGGCAGAACTGGGAAATAACCTCGTAAAAGCTCACCTCCCGAAGTCTGCTGGGCCGAGCGTTGTACAGGAAAAGGTACTATTTTTTGGAGAACATTATCATTACCAGATAACAGCTTTAGTAAATATCTCTCTATTAGCAGAAGTCTTCTAAGACACAGTGTCATTATTTTGGTTTCAACTTCCATAGCTCGTATGGGAGTTGAACACATAGCCCCAGAAATAATTCGCAGAGCTTTGTTTTGAATTATGTCTAGTTTTTTTACACAACTACTATTTGAGTAGGCTAAACAACTGTAGTCGAAGTGGCTTCTGACTATAGATTTATATAGCATACTTAAAACTTTGGGGTCTGCACCCCAAGTCATACCAGCTAAACATCTTATAATATTTAAGCCCTTAAGAGAGTTAGTTATAATGTGATTGATGTGTAAATCAAAACAAAGTTTGTTATCAATGACAACACCCAGGAATTTATGGTTAGATACAACTGAAATTGGATGATTATTGTAGAGTATGCCATTAGAGGGAAAATCTTTACTAAAAATCATGGCCTTGCTTTTGTTGGGGTTAATCTGTAGAGCCAACTTGTTATTATAATATATGTACAATTGATCTAAAGCATTATTTATACTATTTACAGCTATATCTACATTATGGTCTGTACAATATATTACAAGATCATCCGCAAATTGTAAAATATTTACACCTTCTATATTTACAAAATTAAGAATTTGACTAGTATATATATTGTACAACAATGGAGATAATGTAGCCCCCTGCATTGTACCTTTGGAGACCCTTCTGGGACCATGGAGAATATTATTATGCCTTATATACAAAGTTCTATCTGTTAAAAAATTATATAACCAATGACAAAGTATGCCTGGTATACCAGTGTCAGAAAGAACTTGAACCAAAATGCCAGGATCTACATTATCAAACGCACCTTCAACATCCAGAAAAACACAAACACTAGACTTATTATTATTATTGGCATATTTCAGATCTGAAAAGAGAGAGATGAAGCTGTCAGCACAACTTCTCCCTCTCCGGAAGCCATATTGAACATGAGGAATGATGTTGTTCGCCTGTACATAATACTCAAGACGCATCTTTATCATGTTTTCATTAAGCTTTCCAACACAAGATGACAATGATATGGGACGATATGAGTTAGGATCTTCAGGTGGCTTGTCAAGCTTAAGTAGAGGGATTACACACTGTGTTTTCCAAGATTCAGGATTTTTTTTTAAGTGCCAAAGAGCATTAAAATTAGCTAATATTTTCTTTTGAACGGACTGATTTAGGTTTTTGATCAAAATGTATGGACAATCATCTAAACCAGGGGTTGTGTTTCGTCTGGATTGTAAACTTGTACAAAACTCACTCCAAGTAAAGGGTTCTATGAGGAAACTGGACTTCTGAAGGCTGTTATTAATTTGAAAATAACTTTCTAGATTATCAATAACCCTACATCCATTTTGAGATAATTTTTCTAAGAGAGGGACAACAAATTCGTCTTTATATGTTCTATTATTGCATTTTATTCCTTTAAATAACTTGATGTATTTCCAAATAGTACTAACAGGTGTAGTTCTGTTAAAAGCATAGAATTATTACGTATAGAAGCGCAGTCTAGTACAAAACACGAGCGTTAAAGTGAAGCAAGGTCATTATGTTAGTGGGCGCGAGTCGAATGTGCCTACGCTCGTCACACGCACACATACACGCCATTCAGTGATACCAGTTTCTGGCGTTTGCAATCAAATTGTGCAAATCACTATTTTATTAATTAATTTTAAATAATCGATATAATAAAGATTACGTATTGCGTACGAAGACGTATTTTATGAGAATAATAAATGGAATAAAATAAACACGATAATGATGGTACTAATATAACTTTATTATACATATTTTAATGGTACAAAAATGCAGACGTAATAAAATTTAAGAATATTATTAAACACAATTAATTTGCTCGAATACAATAAGCACATCGTGTAATGTTTAATTTTAACCGACTTCAAAAAAGGAGAAGGTTCTCAATTCGGTGTATTTTTTAATGTTTTTACCTCAGAATTCTGTTATTTCTAAACCGATTTAGATTTTTTATTTGAAAGGATATACACACAGATTGATCCCATATACACGCTGAAATTTTAATGGTTGTTTTCCCGAAGTCAAATGATTTTGTCTTGGTAGTACAATAGATTTATTAATATAAAAATTATTAGGATGCAAAAATGGCAGATTTACAATAGAGAAAAACATAACTCTCAATGCGACCTCAAACCAATAGCAATATCTCGCGAGTAGGTTGGACGTGCAGGCTAGCTTATGCCGTATTACTACGCGTAAGAATTTATTTAGCTCTGAATATTTATTAAAAATAAGTCATTATTGGTTAAAGCAAGTGATATACATCCTCGAAATCGACATGACCCTGACCAACTTGTCCTAGATGTCATTCCTAGGCTCGTTAAATATAACGAAAATTGTCTTAATACGAGTATGTGTGTAAAAATATTTAATAAAATACCTAAAGAATTTAAATTATTAAGCGAAAGATTATATAACAAATATTTGTGTAATTGGTTAAAAATTGAATGCTTTTATGATTTAAAAGAATTTTTTAATAATTATTAAGATTATTTTTTTAATTTTAAATAATTATCAATATTGTCATTATATATCAAAACATTTTAAAATTATAATTTGCATTGAGTCAGGAATGCGGGAAAACAACCACTAAAATTACAGCATGTATATACGAATTGATCTAGAATCGTCTTAGAAATCAGCGTACATACATAATTGATAACCTCTCCTTTTGGGAATCGGTTAAAATAGACTATGTTTGGTGTAAAGTGACATCTGCTTAGTAAAGGCGTTCTTATTAATAATCTCTTGATGTAGTAAATAAAAAAGTTTTTATTCTATACTCTAAAACGTCGACTTGGTCAATGAACAAAGCAATAAAAATAAATTAGTTGCGTTAAATGGCGTCGACGGATCGCGATCAGCTGATCACTCCGTATTAGTTTTAAATAGGCACCCATTGTTAATATTATGTTAATACTTAAGAAGTAGGTATCTACATATAAACATTTGAGTTTTACACAGAGCGTTGCGATTAAACGTTTTAAACACAAATAGAAAATAAATATTTTAATAGAAAATTGATTTTTTTCCCACAACTAGCAACATTTGTATTATGATAGCTTAGGTAAGTAATTTTTTAGTTTTACGTACTAATAATGAATTAAATATATGAACTTACCTGTGAAATGTAATACCATCACTTTTTTATGTTTATCATCACTGTTGTGTCAATATTTGACAACACAAACGGTCATTTTTACAATTTTTGGCGAGCTCTTCTCCGTAACACGTGACGTTGCGCACTGACGCGTCGCTGAGTGAACTTACGCGGTTTCGCGTTAGTTTTACTTGCTTCACTTTCGGTGCGCGTACTAGTATTCTATACGTAATAATTCTATGGTTAAAAGTATTACAGATGTTCGCCCAACCATTGCGTTTATGTTCTGAAATAGTCTTTTTCTTAACAGCATTAAGTCTTTTGTAATTAATGTAATTATCAATGGTTGGATCCCTTCTGTACAGTTTTAAAGCTTCATAAGTTTTAATAACACTCTGTTCACATGTGTCACTCAACCAAGGTGCTGGAGGTTTGCAACAATAGCTATTTGCTTTGACAAACTTGGGTACAGTGTCCCTCTTAAGTGTATCAAGCCTTTCGATAAATTCGTCATATGACTGTAATGGATTCTCATTATTAACTTTAAAATTAGAAAAAGCAGTTATAGACAGCTCGTTGTATTTCGTCCAGTCTGTCTTATTGTATAAGAATTTTTCAATGGGAGGATTAATTTGGTATCTATCAACGGACAATAAAACACGAGTAAGCGTAGGAAAATGATAGCTTCACATACAATCATCATGCACCCACCATTCGCATAGTGGAGTGATTGGAGCACTACAAAAGCTGACATCAATAGCCGATGGATTTCGGTTAGGATAATTAATAGTAGTGAAGCTACCATTGTTAAGGACACATAGATCAAATTCATCAATTAGATCGTATAACTGTTGACCCCGACTTTTCGTGGTAATACACCCAAATGCCACATGGTGAGCGTTGAAATCTCCAGCCACATATATTGGCTTAGGCAAATCTCTAATTATATCACGCAATTTACTTATTCTGAAGTTACCATTCGAGGGAGGGCAGTATACATAAAATCGTTAATTGTTTACCACTTACATATAACGATAATGCCAAAGTCTGAATGTCTTGGTAAAATCTGGTTTGAATTATATTATACTTAAAATACGGTTTGATCAAAATTGCTACTCCACCGTGCTCATTTTGGGCGTTATGATAGTGGGAATTATATCCCGAAATTTTAAATTGCTGAGTATCTTTCAGCCAAGTTTCATTGAGTAGACAAATATCAACATTTTGCTCATCTAAAAATTTAGACAATAAAGGTTTTTTCCTATGTATACTTTGAATATTGTACTGAGCTATACATAACTGCTGTATATTCTGTACTGTACTGTCCATTAATATGACAGATTTTTAAAAGTAAGTCTTTAATGAACAGTGTAGTCACAGGTTCATTATCTGTTTTATTACCCAATTCAACTAAAGTTTGGACCATTGCCATCAGAATATTCTTATTGTTTGCAATTTGAGCCTTAAGTTGAGTTTGGTTCAAGTTGGGTTCAGGCACTGTTTTATTTACATTATTTACAATTTTTACATTTTTATTTAAATTATGTACATTTTGGCTTATTGATGGTAGGGTCTTAACAGTGTTGCTCGACTGTGCAGGTAAAGACGGAAAATCAGATGACTTAATTGTATTAGCCACAGAGGCATAAGTAATTTTACCCTTTTTTTCAAGTATTTTTTTCATTTTTATTGGGCAAGATTTGGAAATGGCCAGGTGAGGGCCACTGCAATTGACACAACACAGGTTCTCTTTTTTATCGCAGTCTCTGAAATTATGCTCCCCAGCACATATCGAGCAACGTTGTTTACCATTACAAATTTTCATGGGGTGGTTGAACTTGAAGCACCGGTAGCATTGCTGCAACGGCGGGACATATTCAAACACCCTGAACGAAAATAGGTCATATTGGATGTTGTCGGGCAGAACATTTGATAAGAAAGTTATACTGACAGTCTCGAGACCTACAGTACTTTGACCGACTTTTTTCGTGAATCTTCTCACTGAAATAATTTCATAGATCGAAGACAATTTTGTATATAAGTCCTTGTTCGAAATGTTGGTAGGCACATATCGTATGATTCCAGTTTTTTCTATCTGCGCTGCAGGAATATGCGCCTTCAAGTTGTGCTTTGTTAAAAAGTCTGTATTTGTGATGAAATTATTTGCAGTGTTGTATTGTTTAAAAACAACTGCAATTTTGTTGGCATTAACTCTATGTAAAGCTACCACACCTTTCACCTCCGAAGTAAAAATATGATTTAAATAAACTGGGCTTTTATTTCCAAATTTAACCTGTTGGTCCTGGCTTTCAACAAAATCTTTTGAAGTCCGTACTTGTACAATGTTCAGGATAAAGTCTCACAACCTGGCTTAAAAAACGGAATAAAGTCATTCTCACCGCCGCCTACTTCAGGTCCACATTCCTTCGTACCTCTTTTACGAACAATTTTGGATCGTTTCGGGGTTCCACCTGGGTCCTCCGGTTCATTCATTTTAATAATTAACAAAATGTACAATTATTTACACTGACTAAAATAAGTTTTGGAAATATTTACACAGGATATTTTAACGAAAAACAATAATAATAATTAAATCGACCGCCAGGATTGGAAATCCCACCAAAAAAAGGAATTTTCAAGTTTTCAATTCAAAGCATAGATAAATAAATATGTAGCAAGCTAATTCAAAGTATTTATAATTTTTTCTTATAACTGGCTTTACGGCTCTGGGTTCTAGCCCTTCTGAGTCTGAAGTCACAATGTATATTTATCCTTCCTAGTACATTGCTTCACAATATGTTGATGCGTCACATTGTGCAGCTGCAGCCCTGGGAGATATTGACGGCAACTTGAGCCAGCAGAGAGCTGACAGTTGGCGATGGTATCTCGAGGCGCCTAAGCAAACAGACACCTTATCTTGAGAATCACATCACCATCAGAGCACTTGTTTCACCGTTTCCACTAATAGTTCACATGCGCAGACACTTAATGATGATACAGCCTTAATTTTCTACGGAGAGACTTGGCCTGAGGTCCAGGAGTTTGCAATGAAGGGCCTTCAAACTGTGGCAAATTGGCTTGAGGAGAATCTGTTAACTCTCAATATATCTAAGTCCACCTACATGCAGTTCCATATAACCAACACCCAAACTGTTAAAGATATACAACTAACAGTACACTCTTGGTTTACAGTTGACAGATACTTGCCTTTGCCCTAAAATGACGAAATCCAAATCAATTAAATATCTCGGAGTAATTATAGAGGAGAAACTAAGCTGGCTCCCACACATAGACCTTATTTCATCGCGCACTCGGATACTTATTTTTACATTTAAAAGGCTAAGGCACATCGCTGACTTTGATTTATTAAGAACTGTATACTACGCTTTAGCACAATCAATTATAGGATATTATAGGATATTAACAGAAAATATCCTGATATAATTTGTAAAATGTGTTTAAGTAATGTATGTCGTATAAAATTATAAATAGCAATCTTTGTTTAAAGCATTTATTTATTCATTATAGGTTATAATGTATAAAATATACATACTGTATGAAATTATATAATAATATATTCTATATTTATTCTACATTTCCATATATATATATATTACAAATTGTAATTTACATACTAATTTTAATATACCTACGATTATATAAAATTATAAATTACTTTATTCGCATTAAGTTATAGTCTATGTTTAGTTGCAAATAAATCCATTTAAATCGCTATATAGTTACTTAAAAATGTTAAGCTTAGTTACTTAATTAATTATTAAGATTAAAATACTGTTGTCACAACACTGGGAGAGGCCGCTCATCCCTAAGATACAG
This sequence comes from Parnassius orleans, assembly GCA_029286625.1. Lineage (NCBI taxonomy): Eukaryota > Metazoa > Arthropoda > Insecta > Lepidoptera > Papilionidae > Parnassius > Parnassius orleans. Next base: position 1,285,195 of record JAGSMP010000161.1, on the reverse strand, counting down.
ACATAGAATTATTACGTATAGAATACTAGTAAGCGCACCGAAAGTGAAGCAAGTAAAACTAACGCGAAACCGCGTAAGTTCACTCAGCGACGCGTCAGTGCGCAACGTCACGTGTTACGGAGAAGAGCTCGCGAAAAATTGTAAAAATGACCGTTTGTGTTGTAAAATATTGACACAACAATGATGATAAACATAAAAAAAGTGATGGTATTACATTTCACAGGTAAGTTCATATATTTAATTCATTATTAGTACGTAAAACTAAAAAAATACTTACCTAAGCTATCATAATACAAATGTTGCTAGTTGTGGGGAAAAAATCACAATTTTCTTTTAAAAATATTTATTTTCTATTTGTGTTTAAAACGTTTAATCGCAACGCTCTGTGTAAAACTCAAATGTTTATATGTAGATACCTACTTCTCTAAGACAACATAATATTAACAATGGGTGCCTATTTAAAACTAATACGGAGTGATCAGCTGATCGCGATCCGTCGACGCCATTTTAACGCAACTAATTTATTTTTATTGCTTTGTTCATTGACCAAGTCGACGTTTTAGAGTATAGAATAAAAACTTTTTTTATTTACTACATCAAGACATTATTAATAAGAACGCCTTTACGAAGCAGATGTCACTTTACACCCAAACATAGTCTATTTTTAACCGACTCCCAAAAAGGAGAGGTTATCAATTATGTATGTACGCTGATTTCTAAGACGATTCTAGATCAATTCGTATATACATGCTATAATTTTAGTGGTTGTTTTCCCGCATTCCTGATTCAATGCAAATTATAATTTTAGAATGTTTAGGTATATAATGACAATATTGATAATTATTTAAATTTAAAAAAATAATCTTAATAATTATTAAAAAATCTTTTAAGTCATAAAAGCATTCAATTTTTAACCAATTATACAAATATTTGTTATATAATCTTTCGCTTAATAATTTAAATTCTTTAAGTATTTTATTAAATATTTTTACACATATTAAGACAATTTTTGTTATATTTAACGAGCCTAGGAATGACATCTAGGACAAGTTGGTCTGGTTCATGTCGATTTCGAGGATTTTTAATAAATATTCGGAGCTAAATAAATTCTAATGCGTAATAATACGGCATAAGCTAGCCTGCACGCCCGACTTACTCGCGAGATATTGCTATTGGTTTGAGATCGCATTCGAGTTTTGTTTTTCTCTATTGTAAATCTGCCATTTTTACATCCTAATAATTTTTATTTTAATAAATCTATTGTACTACGAAGACAAAATCATTTGACTTCGGAAAAACAACCATTAAAATTTCAGCGTGTATATGGAACAATCTGTGTATATCCTTTCAAATAAAAAAAAATCTAAATCGGTTTAGAAACAACAGAATTCTGAGGTAAAAATATTAAAAAAATACACCGAATTGAGAACCTCCTCCTTTTTTGAAGTCGGTTAAAATTAAATGGATGTGCTTATTGTATTCGAGCAAATTAATTGTGTTTAATAATATTCTTAAATTTTATTACGTCTGCATTTTTGTACCATTAAAATATGTATAATAAAGTTATATTAGTACCATCATTATCGTGTTTATTTTATTCCATTTTATATTCTCATAAAATACGTCTTCGTACGCAATACGTAATATTTATTATATCGATTATTTAAAATTAATCAATAAAATAGTGATTTGCACAATTTGATTGCAAACGCCAGAAACTGGTATCACTGAATGGCGTGTATGTGTGCGTGTGACGAGCGTAGGCACATTCGACTCGCGCCCACTAACGTAATGACCTTGCGTCTAGGCATGGGTAATATCACTTTTACCCTATATCAAATCGTACCTATGTATTGATATGAAAATCCGATATTGTATCTATATATTTCAATATCTATATTTGTTGATATCTTCGTTCTGAATAAAAGTCAGTACTCAGTATCACATGGTGATACGCGATTTATGAACGAATTTCCATATAGATATATTGTATTATTTATGTAATATAAGTATTCTTAATATATCAATAGGATTTATCCTGCGAGATAATGAAATAGAATATTAAATTGAATCGCGTCGTGTTTATGCCATCTAGCGTATATTGTACGTACCACCTTGAGAGTTAATCAATTTTGTTCAATAAAACCACTTTACGTATAGAATCTAGTAGATGGCGCTATTACAAAGTATTTTTACTCCTTTACTCTAAAGAATATATTATTTTAATTTATTACACTTAAATTTAGGCTCTAAATGTTTAAAATAATGATTGCAACATTTATTTGCTATAAAATTAAACTTTTATATTTTATGCCACACTTGTGGTTATGGTTAGTGGTTATATCCCTACGCCAAAGTAAATTATCCCATATCTAGAAAGCGGGTATAGTTTTTCAGAATCGGCGAAATAAACTTTCCTTCATAATTTTCTCAGTTTTAATTTACATACCATTAAATACACAATAAGATCTAAAATCGTTTATTTTGAAAACAGTTCAACACAACAAAATAATAATAAAATTATATATACTACTTAGACTGGATATTTAAAATGATGTGTTCTGTAATAAATCGTATGATAATACTAATAAGGATTAATATTAATAATATTAGGCGTAAGCGTATCACCTTTTCGTTGTAAAGTAGTCGAAATATCTGTTTTAGCTATATATTCTATCGCGCTCAAGGTTTGTTCGGTATCCGAATCAATGTATATATTTAGATATTTTACGTTTCGTTTTTGAGTAGATATTAGATATTCTGCGATGACTCATATCAACACGGTATCGTAAAATCGTAATATCTAATACATAGTTAGTTTGTCGTCCGATATATAGATATTGGATATTGTACTGATATATAGATATTGTATCTATATACGATTTGTATCGCCCACTCCTACTTGCGTCACTTTAACGCTCGTGTTTTGTTCTAGACTGCGTTTCTATACGTAATAATTCTATGGATACAGACTTGTCTAGTTTGGGGATCAGAGTCTTCACTTTATTATTGTACTTTTATTTAAATAAAAGATTATTATTATTATCGGAAAGTGTTTTTCACTTCTCAGTCCTTATACTGGAATTCAACTACATTTACGGGCCGAAACCAAAGCAAATGCAGCGAGTGGTGTGTATTTTTATGTACTTTCATGAGGTCCTATTATTATTATTATTACTTAATACACAAAATCACAACACCTTTACATATCAAAATCCACTTCAAACCATTATTTAAACAATAATACAAGAGCAGCAATCCTCCACCGATAAAGTTCCCGCCAAAAAAGGACCACTATCACAGCGGTGACACTCTCTGTACGTGAGAGTCCAAGCGCCGTTGACATTGAGCCGGAGCGTGTAACGCTAGGGTTGATACCGAACCGAAATGGAATATTATAGACTTGTGCCAAAGAAGATACATAGTAGGTATATGTTTAATGTAAACTTATGTATTTAGGTAGTGAAAGATACGATCAATTTTAAATCAACTTTTATTAAATATCTGTACCGATGGGGAATATTAAAATTTCCGAGAATACAAAATATGCACGACAGTTAATGGTAATCTTAAATAATTAACCAACACTTAGTATTTCAGTACGCAATAATCAGTATTACCTACTACCCTTTAAAAATTACTTACTCTTATATATTTTTGGCTTTTTCGATTACTTTTATAATTTTATTATTACTTCTAACAATTGCAAAAATTCATAGCCGTATGTATATTTTTTTTAGAAAATCCATAGGGAAGCATAGATAGATAGTTAGATAACACTTTATTGTACCCCAAAAAATAACATAAATACTAACAAAAAATTAGAAAAAGAAATGAAGTACAATGGGTGGTCTTATCGTTAAGAGCGATCTCTTCCAGACAACCTTTGGATGGACAGGATTGCAAGAAAACAATAAAAACGTGTGTGGTTTGGCGACATAAATAACATTATTTTTATTAAAGCCATAAAATAGAAATATAGAATGGTATATAAGTACATATATAAGATAAATACATACATACATATTAATATATATGTATATATATATACATATAAATATATATTTTTATAAATATAAATATATAAAAGTACAAATATATACTTTAAAACTATATAACATAAATGTGCCATACATATATACAAATATTGTAACTAAATAAAGGTAGAATAATTATATACAAATAAATAGGCATTATTTTTTGTATAAAGCGCAGTCAGTCTGTGCTTGCGTGCGGTGCGTGAGATTAAAGGGACGAGACGCAAATTACTACGTACCAGCCCTCGGCCAGGGCAGTCGGCGACGGCCCGTTCCACGCCCCGCGCGCCTCTCAAAGCCCCAGCACACATCAAGACACCCACACATAGCCGCAAGCGATTTTACGTGCACACATGCTTAAGTGTCGTTTCTTTTCGCGTATTGTATATTTTCTTTGCCACTATTGTGATTTTTTGTGATTTTTTAACATTTTTCAAATGTTTAAGAAATGGTTACCAATTTAAACTAAGAGGCTGATTTGTGATTGATTTTGTAATTGACAATAAAGAAATATTACAAATTAAAAGCAGTTTTTTTTATTTATCTCATCTCTTTCAGGAGATGTTTAAGTCTGAAAATGTGCTACAATTGTAGATCACGCGAGCAAACGGTGGTCAAAAACCACGCGAGTACTGCAGTGTTAAACATTCAGGCTTTACTGTAATGTTTTTGTGACACACAAGGTCTTGTATATTAAATTCTCTGTCACCTATAATAATATTTCCATTCTGCAACAAATCTATTAATCCACACTGTTGCGGAGCGCCTGCGACCGTACTACTAGCAATTTACCATCACGGAATGTGTTGTTTGAAGAACAATCGTAGTCATCATTACAGCCCTTCACAAGTCCACTGCTGAACATAGGCCTCCCCCACGGAACGCCACAAAGCACGGTCCCGAGCCACCTGCATCCATTGACTTCCCGCATGTCTTACCAGGTCGTCACTCCATCTAGTGGGGGGACGCCCTACACTTCGCCTGCCGGTACGAGGCTGCCACTCGAGAACCTTTCTTCCCCAACGGTTGTCGGTTCTTCGAGCTATATGGCCGGCCCATTGCCACTTCAGCTTACTAATCTGTTGGGCTATGTCGGTTACTCTGCTTATACTGCGGATATCCTCATTTCTAAGTTTATCACGCAGAGAAACCCCGAGCATAGCCCTCTCCATAGCTCGCTGAGCGACCTTGAGCTTCCTCATACGGCCAGCAGTGAAGGACAACGTCTCAGATCCATAGGTCATCACTGGCAACACGCACTGGTTGTACAATTTAGTTTTGAGATATGCCTGACGAGAAGATGGGTCGTAATCTCCCGAACGCTGCCCAGCCGAGTTGAATCCGTCGATTGACCTCTCGGTCGAAGTTGGACTTACCTAGTCGGACTATTTGTCCCAGGTAAACATATTCGTCAACAACTTCGAACTTAGTGCTCCCAACAACTACCGGCATAGGTGTGACATGGACATTAAACATGATTTTTGTTTTGTCCATGTTCATCTTGAGACCTATCCGTTGGGAGACACTATTGAGGTCATTGAGCATAGTGCTTAGGTCCTCCAGCGATTCTGCCATAAGGACTATATCGTCGGCAAATCGAAGGTGAGTTATGTACTCGCCATTGACGTTAATACCGTATCCTCTCCAGTCCAGTAGCTTGAAAACGTCTTCCAATGCAGCGGTGAAGTTTCGGGGGTATTACGTCACCCTGTCTTACACCTCTCTGCAGTTGGATAGGTTTCGTACTCTGGTTCTGTACTCGGATAGCCATCGTTGCCCTACTGTAAAAACACTTCAGCACCTCGATATACCGACAGTCCACTTGGCACCGCTGAAGGGACTGCAGTACCGCCCAAATTTCAACGGAATCAAAGGCTTTCTCATAGTCCACATACGCCAGACATAGTGGCAAATTGTACCCTTCGGACTTCTGTACAATTTGCCGAAGGGTATGTATGTGGTCTATGGTGCTAAAGCCTTTTCGGAAACCGGCTTGTTCGGGAGGCTGGAAGTCGTCGAGTCTACATGCGAGACGATTCGTAATGACTCCCGAAAACAGCACGTAGACGCGGCTCAGAAGGGAAATCGGTCTGTAGTTCTTCAAGAGAGCGTTGTCGCCTTTCTTAAAGAACAAGACCACCGCACTTCTGCTCCACGCCTCTGGTGTAGTGCCACCATGGAGGACGGAATTAAAGAGCTTCTGAAGGACTACAAGTACCGGTTTTCCACCCGCTTTCAGAAGCTCCGCTGTAATTCCATCCTCGCCAGGGGCCTTGCCGTTTTTAAGGTGCTGGAGAGCCATTCTAATCTCGCTCAGACTGACGTCCGGAATATCATCGGAATAGTGTCGGATAAGACTTGCTCTTGGATCGTTACCACACTTGCGTGGCTCCAAGGATGATGTGTACAGCTGCCCATAGAACCTCTCAATCTCACTCAAAATCTCAGGTGTCCCGGAAACGACGCTGCCACACTCGGTCTTCAGCTTCGACAATTGGCTCTTTCTGGCAGACAGATCTCTAGCAAAGACTTTGGAGCCCTGGTTCCGCTCAATCGCTTCTTCAATACGAGCAGTATTAAAGTTGCGTAAGTCCCGCCGCATGCATTTGGAGATCTGTCTGTTCATTTGCCTGTATGCTATCAAATCTACTGAAGACTGCAGCTTCATTTCCTGTCTAACAGCCATGAGATTAAGAGTGTGATCGGAGAGTTTTTGTGTTCTTCTGCGGCGGGTCTTACAAAACTTAGCTCCGACCGCATGGACAGTTTCCACGAGCTTGTCATTCATATCGTCCACTGCATTGCAATCTTCTAGGCACTGAAATCGATTTTGTAACTCGAGCTGAAAGTTTTTGGGACTTTGGATTAGAGCACGAGGGGGATGGAGCGTTGACTTCATTAGACATTACCTCACCAATTTAACGTTGAGGTGCAGTGTGCCTCTAACCATTCAGTGATCGCTGCCGGTTTTCACCCTCGCGATCACTGAGACACCACTGAACTGTTGCCGTCTAGTCGTCATAATGAAGTCAATCTCATTTTTATCGAACCGTCGGAGCTCGACCAGGTCCACTTCCTGTGGGGCCGCTTCTGGAAGAAAGAGTTCATCATAAAGAGTCCCTCTTTCTCCATGACGTCGGCCAGCTGCTGGCCCATTGGGTTCCGTTGCCCTAATCCGAATTTCCCTACTTTCAGCTCACCGTTCTCTCGTGCCTAGCTTTGCGTTGAAGTCTCCCATTAACACCGTATAGTTGGTTTTGGAGGAATGCATGGCTCTAGAAATATCCTCATACATTTCCTCCACCTCCTCATCGGGGTGTGCCGAGGTTGCTGCGTAAACCTGTATGACCTTCAGCGAATACCGTTTGGTGATTCTGAGTATAAGGTACGCAACCCTTGTCGACACACTCCCAATCTTTACAACGTTGTTAACGAGAGACTTGTGGACGATAAATCCGACACTTCCTTGGGACAGATGGTCGCCCTCCCGGTAATAGAACAAGTTGCCGGATTCGAGGATTACCGTGTCCTCCCCCTCTCTTTGGACCTCGGATAGTCCTATTATATTCCAGCGTAACTTATCTATCTCTTCTTCCAGCTCCAGGATCTTCTCGTCAGTCCTCAGAGTGCGCGCGTTATAAGTTGCCAGGTCGAGTCGTCGTAGGTGGCAACCGAACCTCCACCGGAGATTCTTACCACCCCCTGCCTCGCCGTTACCATGGTCGCCACCGTAGCCAGGAATAGCGGGACCGCCGGCGACTGGGGGCCGTCTCTTCGTAACTTTCTTCATTGGGGGGTATATTGCCGTAGTTGCCACGCTTGGCGAGCGGGTTGGCAACCGCAGTTTTTATTGTTATTTGCTGTTATCAGAAAGATGCTGCTGCCCATCTTCTGCCTCAGTTTCCCTCTGTCGCCTCTTACGACACCCACGGGAAGATATGAGGTAGTGGTTATTCTAACCCGCCACTACACGGGGCATCGTACATCGTAGTGCATTTATTTATTAATTTTTTTATTTTGCCTACCTGTTTTTAGATATAATTTCAATTTGACTGTAAGGCCGAATTACACGTTTTTAAAGTTCGAAGCTGTGCACATCATTTTTCACCTGAGCTATCTTTCTCCAACTTAATTATCTAGATCTACCTATAAATTATAATGTCTTAACCTTTCGGTATTTTTAGGAACTAAAGTCAAAAACGACATTCCTGTTTGTTATTTAAGCACCCGTATGCTATACAGTACCTTTTGGCTTTTTGAGTGGCCATACTTGAATAAAAACTCAAAAATAAATATCAAAAGTGCCTAAATACTTATATAACAGAAAAATACTTTTTTGTTAACGTAAGGCGCGTGTCAGCTTGAGCGTGCGCATGACAACCTCACCGAATTAGTCCCTTGTAGAGGGCCGCGCAGTGTAGGTATATGTTTATGCCTAAAGCGCGGAGTGAGACAGGCCTGCTATAATATAGTTTATTTCCAAAATTTGTAGTTATAATTATTATTTATAATATATGGCCGCTAGAGGGGCGCCGATGAGGTGCTAGCCTAGGGCGATGTCAACATTTAATCCGCCACTGCCTAGCAGATTATATTTTATTGTATATTGCTTTAAACAGTTTATTCCAAATATTGCACGCGCTTTTGAAGTGGAATCCCGTAACGACAAATTACCAACATTTGTTTCGCCGATTATATTCGTAGTCAATGTAAAATATATATGAATACGGAACCCGCATTTAATAGTTCATTTAATACGCACGCTAATACAAAGAATCGGTCGCAAATGTATAAGTTTTCTCGTTTATAACCTACACGTTTACGACTTACACCACACGTTTTTACTATAATAGCAATTTAAAAATAATAAATTCATTTGTAATATGTGTAACAAAGACGATCGCTCGCATCTATATTCTTATAATTTGTTTAAATCTTTGCCCGCTAAATGTTTTTAACAATCGGCCATTTTTATATAGAATACGGGGGGGGGGGGGGCGTTACAAAAGTCTGTTCTGTTTCTATTAACCTCCCATTTTTTTTTGTTTTTGAATTAGCTTCTTCAGAATAAATGCAGTTTCAATTTGCACATAAGGCACAGAAAGGATTTATTTACTACTCGTTCTATAAATTCATAAAAAATAATAAGAAATGGATTTTTATATGTTACACTTTTATATTTATATAAAAAAAATGTTTACATAATGTTGTACATATATTACCAGTTATCTCACGAAAAAGGTTTTGCTCTAGTGTGTAGTTTCATATGCCTTTTCAAACTACTTTTTTGAATACATTTATATTCACACACATTACACGAAAAAGGTTTTTCTCCGGTGTGTATTTTTATGTGATCTTTCAAATGAAATTTTTGTATACATTTATAGTCACAGATATTACACGAAAAAGGTTTATCTTCGTTGTGTATTTTCATAATATGTGTTTGCAAATTACTTTTTGAATACATTTATATTCACAGATATTACACGAAAAAGGTTTTTCTCCGGTATGTATTTTCATATGTGTTTGCAAATTACTTTTTTGAATACATTTATATTCACAGATATTACATGAATAAGGTTTTTCTCCGGTATGTATTTTCACATGGTATTGCAAATGGATTTTATTTGTACATTTATAATCACAATTATTACAACAGTACACTTGTTTAGCGACGTGAACTTTAAAATGTGCCAAAATGCGACGTTTATGAGATGTGTTAAATTCGCAAATATCACATTTAAATATTTCCGTTAGTTGTGCTACTGGAGTTTGTTCACCTTGTGTCCGAACTGCAGCGGTGTCCGAGTTCTTTTGCGTCTTATGACTGTATGAAATGTGTTTGGCGAGAATATCTTTTGTTGAAAATTTTTTGCTACAACCATCACATTCAAAAATGTATTTTGTTGATTTTTTCGTAAGTATATTTACACTCTTTCGTTTCAAAATTTTATTTTTCATAATCTTTGCAAAATGCTTTCCTTCTTTATTAATTGGTTGATTATCTTTTTTCCCTTTAGGGTTTGATTTAATAGTAGGGCTTTCAAAATCGAGGTTTTCTTTATGTACATGGCTTATTTTACTATCAGTAAAATTTGATTTAATCTTTTTCTCAGACGGTTCCGAAAAATTATTTGTCCGAGTGATGTATGGTTCTGAAATATACACGAATTAAATATTTTATTTATTGCAAGACATTGTATCTTTATTGTAAGATACCATAAACGGTTTACAATGGGCGGAGTTTATACATTATTATGCCTATGGCATTCTCTATCAGTTAACCCAGGAGAAATTGAGAAATTATAATATTTTACATAATTATACTAAATAATGTCTCTCGTATTCATTTTTGAGGGACAGCATCATGCGTAAGGGATGCGTAAGCATCATATTAGTCTGTGGACAGTAAGGTAGTGAAACTAAATTCATATGATAATGATGACATTCTTCTGACCATTTTATAATTACATTAATCTAATAATCGCTGTTTTGAATTCCACACAGAATTAGTGTTATACATACATACATTTTGACCTGTATTTTTTGTAGATAGTAAGTATATATAAGTAGTGCCGTGTAAGTGCGGCGTAAGAGTATTCATCATCAAGTTTTGTCACGTGGGTGTTGTAAGAGGAGACTATGGGTTTGCCAGAAAAATCTGATGGCTTCCGACAGATGGTGTTATAAACACCTCGTTTAATTGAGATGTAAAATATTCAGACCGTCGACGGGCAGCAGCGTCAAAGGTGCTCACGTCTGGTGCTGCGATCCTCAATCCTGTGATTAAAGCAAACCTTTCATACATCGGAAGAAGTTCATCCCTGTCCAGCAAATGAAGTTTACGGGCCGATTAAAATAGAGGAATTATTTGTAGGCCATACAAAGATTCAAAAGAAGCCCTGGTAGCTCAGAGGCTAGGAGTTTGCCGTAAAATTTCACAGTACGCTAGCAACCCAGGTTCATTCTCTACCGGCACCCATAAAATTGTTAATTTTGTATGTGTATATAGACTAAGGATGACAAACGAGCACACATTCCACCTGATGGTAAAAAGATGTTGTGGCCCATAGATGGGCATTATAAAAAGAAAAGAAGAAAATAATGTTAAAAAAACTAAAATAATAATACCGCGACAGCAGACAGTAGCTCGAACACACAGTCCTCCAGATGATAAGTGGATGCTGTAGCCCGTAAACTAGCAATCAAAATGCAGATGCTTGTCACCCCTGAGGCGTAAGGAATGCCTCGTTACAAGTAAAAAGTCTCGACACTAAACATGGGAAACACACCATCATTACGCTGCTATTTCCCGCTGGTATTTTGTGAGAGAGTGGTCTCCCCCCCGTCAAGCTGAGTCGTCAACCTTCTCTGCAAATTTGGTCGTATATTGCAAAATAACCCTGTATATTTTGAAGCATTAACTAGACTTAAAAATCATAGTGTAAACGCCGTCGGCGATTGTATAGGTCGGAAATATCGGGAATACATTAGAAGGTTAATTGTTAAAAACAATAATAGTGCGAGAGCGAATGTTCAACTTGATCTCCTGCTTACGCAATTAATCATTATCAGCAATAAAACAGCGTACTGCACTATATTACAGTCTAGTCAACAATTTCAAAAACGTGTTAATTCTTGTTCCCGCTTTTGTTATATATGGCTGTTTTTGTAATATTTTTTTTGCTTTTAGGAAAAAAATAAACCAGGGGTATTAAATTGTTAACTTAATAAACAATAAAATAATTTATATAAAACAAAATTGTTAACCTATAGAGAAATGCCAATTATGAGTTTTAAAGAAAAAAAAACTCTTAGTTAATTATATAAACAATCGAAATATAAAAAGACGATTAGAAACAATTAAAAATATATTTCAGGATTTTTTTAAATCATCATTTAGCCATGACAATAAAATGGTATTTTTTTTTAATATTGAGCTTGTCTATTTGTTTATAAAAAAAATCTTAAAAAATGACGTAAAAAATTAGTGTAGTCTTCGCGTAAATATAAGAAAACAAAATAATTTTTTTTTCTGAATTTATTAATGTCATTATTAGATGCAAAAATAGGAATATAATTACATTTGTCAAAAAAAAACAACATTATTTTTTAATATTTCACTTTTTGTTCATTTAAATAAATTACAACAAACAAAATATATAATAAACTTTTATCACGTGATCTTGTTAAGTATGTATAAGGACTCGAAGAAGTAAAAAATTATAGGTCAATTATTTAAACTTTTTTAAAAATTAGTTAATTAACAATCGTATTACTTTTTGAAAAATCTAGATATTTTTTTCCAACGGGGCTTTATTTAAAGTGTTCTAATGATACCATTTTTTTTTTCAAATTTTTAAATGAATAATTAATATTATAAAAAAAATATTTTATGTGACATAATGATTTCAACGGCGATGCGCTCTAGCCGTAACGATCGCGCGTAGTCCTATTTTCGGCGTTAAATAAAAATTATAAATCATAGAGATAGAATTAGTCCAGTCAAATAAGGTCTGAAATCAAAATGTTAACGCTCAACTTTGCATTTTTGATATAATGTAGTATTAATGATACAAAACCAATGTGTAAAGGTTTTCGTGTCCGGAACCCCCGGCAAGGTGTAAAAAAATGTCAAGTGTTTTTTCGCAATTACTCGAAAACGGTAAAAATTAGACAAAAAATTCTTATAACAATGTGTAGAGCTTAAAATTTTACATAAAAAATGTTAAATGATTTTTTTTCCTCCGGTCAAATTTAACCGACTTAGGAGGTTTTAAGTTTAAGGGATGAACGTAAATTTTTAAAAATCGTAGGGAGTAGAAAAATAAGCGTTTTTTTTAAATTGCTTAAAAAATCGAACCTAAAGGTTAGAAATAAAATTTTTAGAGATACACATTTTTTTATTGTTAAAAAAATATAACAATTTGAAATTTTCAAATTGATATTTCAATGCTTAAAAATTAATGAATTATTTATTTGTTGCCATATTTAGATTACTCGTAAAATTTCCTAAATTTATGATTGAAAAAAACTTTTTACTAGTATATTTCGGCAGGTGTGAATTTATACAAGTATAAAATATTTTTTAAATACTACGCCGTTGTATTAAGTCCCGAGTTAAAAAGAGAGGACTATTGCTTACTCGTATACTACTATACGAGGTCTGAGTAAGAGTGAGAAGGCATCATCGGTAACCAGGAAGTAATTTTATTTAATTTTTTTTAACATTATTATTTCTTAAAAATATGTTGAAGATTTTTTTAAGTGTCCCGACGAGAGTAAATATATTATATCAATTCTAAATTTCATGATTCGTAAAAAATAACTTGACATGTTGGGATTGATTTTGAAACTTAACATTGTTTTTTATAAACATTTGGCTTATAAATTTAAAAAAAAAACATCCCGAAATGTTAAGTTCGTTTTTTGCATTTCGCAACTTGGAATCGACCCAGATATACAATTGATACAATTCTACAAAGTTTTCTTGAATTAAATAAATTCAAAATCCTGATTTAATTTAAATTTTTAAGGGGTGTTATAGTAAAATTTTCCTTGTATTATTTAAAAATAATCGATTTTTGTGAAAATTAATAATGTTATTATTTAATTTATTCAAAGATAAAAGTAAATAAATATATATTAATTTGAAAGTTTACATATTATGGGAACTTCAAAAGTAGACTAGCAGAACCCCTTTCCCCAAGGGGGTCGCTTCCGATTCGGCAGAAAGGCCATACAGGCCAAAGCCAGTCCCACAAGTGGTGTTTAGTGGGTAGGCACTTCATAGTGAGTCCCACATATCCACGCAGCCGGCTGCGTAGTATGCTAAGAGCATTCATCCCCCGCTTCCGGAGGGTAGTCCTTGCTTTGGGCGCAAAAAAAAATTAAAAAAATTTTTGCCACTTTTCGAATGTGCTTGCTAAAAATATAATTAGCATAAAAGAAATGGTAAAAAAGTTTATTCATTAATAACCAAAAGTAAAATATATGCAAAAATATATTTTCGACATTTACAATGTTAGAAACATGAGCATGTTCATTTTTTTACTGTTTCATTAGATGGATTCAATGAATCCCTCGGTTGATTCATCTAGTTCAGAAAATGTATAATTTCCAGTCCTTACTTCTTCTTCTTCACGATAATATTCCCTTTCATCATCATCATTATCATTCAATGGATTATCATCTTTAAAAAAGGGAAAAAAATCATTATCAATTTATTAAAGAAGAAACCGAACTACAGCAATTGATAACAGTTTTTTACAAACAAAATAGCTCAGTTGATACATAATACGAAGTTGCCGAAAGAATAATATTACATCTGTACGGCCATCGTGATGCTTATATTTTAAAGATTAGTGATTTAAGATACAATTTATTTACAGCATCAGCAGCTGCATTTAAAAAAGACGTTGTATTAGCTTCTCTAGCACCAACAGAATCATCATTGCGTGAACACACAAAACGTGTAGGTATATTATCAGATTCAAATATGATTGGGCAATACTTTGAACCCTGAAGAATGGGGATGGAGAAAGACATTACTTATGATGCTATTATGTCAACTTCAGATCCAGCACCACAGGAACTTATTGAAAAAGTATGTACACTTAGGTTAATATTAATTACTTTTCTTTATTATTCCGTTAATAATTACATGTTCTAATATGAATTAATTTTTAGGTGTTTTGTGGTTGCAAAACTAACTGCACATTAGCTAGATGTAGCTGTAAGAAAAGCGGTTTGAAATGTAACCAATTTTGCAAAATTACGAAATAAATAAAATTAGAAGATGATAATCCATTGAATGATAATGATGATGATGAAAGGGAATATTATCGTGAAGAAGAAGAAATAACCCTTACAGGCCAGACCTTCACTTTTGTGAGTGTCACTTTACGAATTTTTATACGTTTATTCGACAACTGTAAGACAGCGGGGACGAGCTCGCACGATAGTGAGTGTAGTCTGTTAAACCTATTCAAATGTTTATACCAACAGCTCGCGCCGCTTGGCGTCAGTTTGCTTGCGTGGCCGTGCAAGGTGGGTGTGTTGCAGTTTGATTTTGTATGGTTGAATTTAAACTGCTCGGTAAGCTGTTTTTGTGTTTGTTTTTATTTTATTGTGATTAGATTGATATAAAAAAGGGCGTGTTACTAAAAATTAAGGATTACTTTACTACAATACTATCTTTAAATTTACCCTCACGATAGTGACGGTTCGGTTTGTATTGTAAAATGTGCAAACATTTTCATAGAAATAAAATATCTATTTTTGGCCTTGTTTTAGGTTTTGTTTCTATGTAATACTATTAGGATGAGTAGAAGAAATTTAATCTACAACGATGATGATATTTTGGATGCTATTAATGATTCTGATTTTGGGGAGGACTCCGATGAAGATGAAAATTGGTTACCACCAGGAGAAGAACCTAAAAGTCCAACTGATGACGAAGAATCCGAAGATGAGATCAGTGCTCCTGTGGTTGCAACACCGGTCAATAGAAATATCTGGTCCAGACGGATGTTTCGTTCAAAACCCATGCATAGAAGAGGTATTACGTGGAAGAGCTGTACTGTTTTATTACGTGATAGAGCCATGCTGCAGCTATATTACTGGTATAGTTGTATCACGAATGGGTCTGCTCGACCGGAGACGGACCATGCTCTCACAGAATACCAGCGTAAAATAGCAGCTTAACGCTGCTGTGTTTCGTATGGTGAGTGTAGAGAACCGGAGACCCTTTTTACTGGAAAAGAGGCATTCCATCTTAGTCCTCACGGGTGACAACGCATCTGCATTTTGATTCTTTATTGAAGATAGATGTAGATGTCTATGGGTCACAGCAACCACTTACCATCAGGTGGACTGTGTGCTCGTTTGTCACCCGATCCAATAAAAAAAAAGGTATACATTTTGCTTGGTTGTTTGTTTTATACATATTAATATACCTACTTTATTTTTCTTCAATGCATATTTCAATTTTATAGGTACTAGTGTATACGTGGTAGTATATACGTGGTAGAGCCATGCTGCAGCTTTATTTGTAGTATAGTTATAGCACGAATGGGTCGGCTCGACCGGGGAAGGACCACAGTCTGTCTGTCACGCTGTCTCAGAATACCAGCGTAAAATTAAATTTTTATAAAAAATTATTTTTTATAAAAAATTAAATTAAATAATAACATTAATAATTTTCACAAAAATCGCTTATTTTTATATAATACAAGGAAAATTTTACTATAAAACCCCTTCAAATTTTAAATTAAATCAGGATTTTGAATTTATTAAATTCAAGAAAACTTAGAAATAACTGGGTCGATTCCAAATTGCAAACTTCAAAAACTAACTTGACATGTCGGGATGATGTTTTTTATTATTTGTAAGCCAAATGTTTATAAAAAAACAATGTTAAATTTCAAAATCAATGTCAAGTTATTTTTTACGAATCATGAAATTTAGAATTGATATAATATATTTACTCTCGTTGAGACACTTAAAAAAATCTTCAACATATTTTTAAGAAATAATAATGTTAAAATTTAAAAAAAATTACTTCCTGGTTTCCGATGATGCCTTCTCACTCTTACTCGGACCTCGTAGTATACGAGTAAGCAATAGTCCTCTCTTTTTAACTCGGGACTTAATATAACGGCGTAGGATTTAAAAAAGATTTTGTACTTGTATAAATTCACACCTGTCGAAATATACTAGTAAAAAGTTTTTTCAATGATAAATTTAGGAAATTTTACGAGTAATCTAAATATGGCAACAAATAAATAATTCATTAATTTTTAAGCATTGAAATATCAATTTGAAAATTTCAAATTGTTATATTTTTTTAACAATAAAAAAATGTGTATCTCTAAAAATTTTATTTCTAACCTTTAGGTTCGATTTTTTAAGCAATTTAAAGAAATCGCTTATTTTTCTACTCCCTACGATTTATTAAAATTTACTTTCATCCCTTAAAGTTAAAATCTCCCTAACTCGGTTAAATTTGACCGGAGGAAAAAAGATCATTTAACATTTTTTATGTAAAATTTTAAGCTCCACACATTGTTATAAGAACTTTTTTGTCTAATTTTTACCGTTTTCGAGTAATTACGAGAAAACACTTTTGACATATTTTTTTTACACCTTGCCGGGGGTTCCGGACACGAAAACCTTTACACATTGGTTTTGTATCATTAATACTACATTATATCAAAAACGCAAAGTTGAGTGTCAACATTTTGATTTCATTTTTTATTGGAAATTTCCTCCTCTTTAAGGATCTTTTTTCAAAAGTTCTTAAATTATAATAGTTTTTTGAGTTATTAAAGAAAAACCAAATATCTTTTTTTTCATCTTATTTTGTTAATAACAATTGCAATTTTTTGTGCTAATAAATCCTCGAGATACATTTTTCTAGACGTCATTCCGAATCGAATGAGCTATCGCACATATTTTTAAGAGCAGTAACAAGAATAAACACGTTTTTGTACTTGTTGACTAGACTGATACATTCAGTATAGAGCACAGTACAGTTCGCCATAACGTAATATGTCCCTGTCACAATCACATAGTAGTGTAACGTGAGGGACGTAATTACATGATAATACCAAAGTATGCAAACCAACAACAACACCACCCATCCCACTGTAAAACATGGCAGCCTCTCAGAAACATGGTCTTTCTCGCCTATACCACATGAGTAAAGAAACCGTACAGAGGCAAAGCTTCTAAGGAGCTGTCATAATTTTAAAATATTTTTGTAAGGTTGGCACAGGAGGATAAAATAAAATAACAAAACGTTTCTCAACTTTTATTATAATACTTAATGTAGAATATTTTTTTACAAATTATTTTAATTCTGAATATTTTATTTTTATAATTTTTGTTTTTTCAAAATTTGTTGCGCCCTTTAATTAAATGGTAAATTCTAAATCTAATGTCGTTTTTTTAAAAATAATCTATTGGAATGCACTCATATGGCATAACAAATATACAATCTTGCACACGTTTTAATATTTCATTACCTATATTTACAATGTTTCTTTCGAGATCAAAATATTCGCGAAATTTTTGCTCAAGCAATTCATTCATTTATTTCAGATACATTCTCACATTGACTGGAACTCGAACAAGCACCGTCATTTGTCGGCAAGTTGAGCGTTGGATAAGCATTTCAAAATAAATATTTTACGGTCCTTTTTTTTTAAATTTAATATAGGATTTTTCAAGTGATTTTCACAATTTTTATAATAAAAAAGTTTTGAAAAAAGATATTTTCGTCCGACAGCTTTTAACCACTCTTGTCGTCTAAAATAATTTAAAAAAACATGAACCTATGTATATAACTTATAAACGTAATTATTCAATTATAAAAATTATAAAAATAACTATTAGGTAGTATGTACTCCGTTTTATTTCAATGTTAATAGATACATCAAACATAATATACCTATATGTATGAGATATCTATCTACTACATTAAAAATAATAAATTGTAGTCAAGTTACTTACCTAGTGGAGTCTTTAGGATAATTAAAAAATTATATATTTTTATTTATTATTCTGTTATTGTTCATACAAACAAGTATATTAAATCATCTTTACACTTTTTTATATTTCATTTAACACGAATAATTCTTTAAGAAATAAAATTTGACACTTTTATTTTTTACACAACCCTGAGTTTGAGCACTGGCCGAGTCGGATTAAAGCAGTTTCTTTCAGTTAGCGTCTGGCTTGTAGTAGTGTACCTATCACAGCGCGGTTGTATGAAGCTTTGCCTCTGTACGGTACGGTTTCTTTACTCATGTGCCTATACTAAAAGACTCACTACAACGGTCATAATCACGATACTGTCACGAATCTTAGGCTGAGATCAAGTGGCGTTGCACACGGAACAAAAACATTCTCATTGAGTTAAAATAATAATAATATATTGATTATAAGTTATTACTTACAATAGATACTCCTAGGAACTAAGCTAGCCAAACAATTCAAATCAAATATACACTTTTCTTGCCTTTTATTCGGCGAAATTATTTATAGAGCTGACCACGCTTTCAGTTTTTCTAAATTTTCTGCCTCTATAGACAATAGTGACAAGTCTGATAGCCTTTTCTGTCCCATAGAAGTCCTTACAATTTTTGTTTACACACGGCTGGGGGCCCCTGTAATCTGGGGGCCTCGTATCATTGATACGGTGAAATCCCGAAAGCAAATTGTGAAGTGCCTAGTCATTTTGTAATAGCCTATATCGTAGTCCGACCGTTAGAGTTGGGCATATCGTAATCTGCCTGGGCATTTTATGATACGTCGCCATTTCGTGTTTGGCCGATAATTATAAATTTGACTTCTCTTAATATATTATAAAGACGAAAGCACCTATTTCACGACTCATAACACGAAGCGTTATTAGGTAGTGCATTACTCTCGACACGTCAAGGTCAAGCAATTTTGTGGTTTTTAAATGCCTCTATCATAACCATATTGCACTTATACGATAATATGAGTAGCCGTATATCAAGAAAACACTCTAATTAATCCATCTTATATTTTCTAAAAAATCATTTTATATTGCTACTTTGATAAAAAACGGTTTTAAAAAAAAATTACGTAGACGTCCGGATGTTGATTTTGTATGTGGTCGCGATAACTCCCGAAAAATTGACGTATCGAGACCGGGTTTTTTTCTATCAATAGCTTCAGAATTACGTTAACTGGTTCCCTATTTTATATCAATAACCTAGTACGCGTCGTTTGTTAATAAAATGATTTTCAAGTTTTATTGCTATTAAAAATTTAAAGACGCTTTCATTTTTTTCTTTAACCCTTAATAGACAAAGGACAAATGTACCATACAGCCTATATCGATTTTATACTTTGTGCAATCGATTTATTTTGGTAAACATTTTTTTTTCCCTGTAGATGACACTAGTTGTTAAAATAATAGAGCGTTAACTTTAAAACACGTAAATAATATATTTTAAACATAGGTTCAGCAGTGGACTTTAATAGGCTGTAAATGTAACGGTAATCGTAAATAAATTTAAAAAAATATTGGAAAAATCTAAAAGTTTACACCTCGAACGCTCATGTAATGTTTTGAATACAATAGAGAAATTCAAAAGGCTTCCTAAGGATTAAAATCTAAAGTAAATAAAAAAAATCAAAGTGATAAGTTCAAGTTATTGAAAGATATCTTGTTCACATTCATACCGACCAACTGACGTTCAAGTGAAGTTATTTTCAATCAACTTTTTTTAATAATAATCGAAACAAATAATCTTATAACTACATCAGAAATTGAAATTTCTTAATGATTTTTTATATTTACGCGAACACTACACATTGAATAAAACTACTTTTACGGATTTTATCGCGTTTAGTTAATACTTATTTTTAAATTGACGTGAAACACCAACGTTCCGGGAAGTCTGCAGTTTGTGATCATATCCTAGACAGCCCCCGCCATTACATTAGATTTGATAGACTACAAATTCTCGCGAAAAAACATCGATTCCTGCAAAGGGTGATACGTGAGGCTATTGAGATTAAAAAACATCCCAATTTCAATAGAGAGGAAGGCTGGGTACTACCACCTGCTTAGGTTTCTGTAATTAATAAAATTAAAACTAAACCCAAGCATACCACTGCAAGGCTTCAAGACACAGTAAGTTCATTCTGCGTAGATCCGACCAAAACTAATAATTAAAAAGCTGAAGATACTCCGGGTTAACTGTAACATAGTGACGTCAATCACCTCAGTCCCCCGTGACCATTGGTGCTGGAAAGCACCTGAAACGTCAGGCATTTAAAAATAAGTATAATTAAACGCGATAAAATCCGTAAAAGTAGTTGAAATCTCATCTTGCTACTGGTGTACTTTTTTATTATATAAGTGCAATATAAAGCTGGTGGAAGTGATGTAAGTTGAGTGGATCGCGATGTTTTGATTTGGTGACAATAGAGCACTATATCTCCACATCGCGTTGGATGTGTACAAAAACATGATTATCCAATTAGTGGAGAAAAAAAAGAGCATTTACCCTACAAAAGGTGGTGTAGAAAATGTTTTAATTTGTATTACTTAAGTATAGGCTACTCATGAAAAATATAAGTTTCAGACCTCGAAGGGTGACAGTATTAGCCGCCATCTTGAATTGAAGGTGCCAAAATTTGTTTTTATTTAAATAATGCTTCAACAGTTGACTTTATGATAAAAATGTCTATGAAAAGCATAAATATAACAAAACTGAAATTATTTTTTGTATTTATTCTGTACGTCGTATAGATAAGAAGTTACAAGCGGTGGAAAAATTAAATTTACAAAAAAATATACAATTTTAATTTGACCTCGCTAATATCACGCCGGGAAGTGAGATGTTCTTCGACTTGAAAAGAGAGTGGGACGACAACATGACGCGGTCTCTGTTTTAACAGTTTTGGTAAGTGAAGTGACGAACGGGTGAAGGCTCAGATCATATTATAGCTCTCTATCGGTTGCATGTTAGATCTCGCTGTTTTCGGTATGGCGAATACCAAACTAAATATATGTTTTATTTGTGAAAAGCTCTAAATGAAAGCGACTCAGTGAATGTGAAAGAGAGAGGCGTGCAGACATTTATTAAATTAAGTGAAAAACGTGGCCATCTTGAAAATGTGCAGTTTTTAAAAAGATTGCCGTCAGTAAATGTTATAATAAGAAACTAACTGTCGCATATTGTAAAAAAAGTTAACGCACCTCCAGTTATGGCGTCGACATCACGTCGGTCTTATATACCATGGTTAAATTTTGAAATACAATGTTTTTTGTGTACTGAAGAAATACCGGAAGACTTTTTTAAAAAACAGACAAAAAATGTTGGCGATCGAGATAAAATTTGTATGGTGGAGAAGTTAGAAACCAAAGATACCATAATAAAAAAGGCTGGAGAACGAGGTGACGATTGGGGACAGCAGATAATAGAACGCGTTAAACATGTGACAGACTTTATTGCCGTTGGAGGAAGGTACCATGAGTCTTGTTTAAAAAAACTCTATTCTCGAGTGTCATCGGGGCAGAAAAGAGGGCATTGGCCAGCGAATAATGTCTATGAAGCAATGGAGCATATTTTTTCGTACCTTGAAAAAAATTCCGAAGAGTGCCAATTCTCCCTCGACGAGCTCATGAGCCAAATAGAGAGTGAGTACCGTCCCGATCAGAGAACCGTTAAATCACGACTCGTGAAAAAATACGATGAGGATATTATTATCATTGAGAAAAAAAAAATGCGTCGCCTGTCATCTACTTCCGGAATACAGGATACAAACTACTATCGGACAAATGGTACAACGATCGAAAGTCAGATCCCGAAAATGAACGGCTCAGTTGTGAAAGAAGCTGCTACTATTATTTAGCGGATATTCGTTCACAGTACAAAACAAAACACGACACGACAAAATATCCACCGTTTGACTGATTTTTGAATGATGTGAATTCCACCATTCCACACTGCAAGCGATTTTCGATTATCGAAATTATTGTTGAAAATAAGCGAGGCTCTATTGAAAAATGGAAAAGAAAATGCGAAGCTCTATCACATGCTATAATTTCTGCAGTAAGACCAAGATCTTTTTGTCAACACTTTTGACCGGAGTTAGTACATATTTATGCAAGAAGTTTGGGTCAAGAAAGCTTATCGACTTACTGTCATCATTGAGTTTCGCAGCGTTGTACTCTGAAACTACCCTCTTTGCAAAATCTGCCGTAATGCGTCAGGACGGCTGGAACTTCTGTTGATCCAAATTTATTCTCTCAGTTCATTTATGAGAATGCAGACCATAACGTCAACACATTAGATGGTTTAGATACTGCTCACATTATAGGAGCTATCCAGTGTGTCACCCCTTATGATGCTGTATTACCTTTTCAAAACATCCCCCGACTGACTCAGTTACCATTTGAGAAGGTCATAGGAGTTCGGCGGCGTTCAATTCTTAAATTTCAGTAAAAAAGAGAATACGGGTTTAAAAATGGTAAAGATGTAAATGTCGAGCAAAAAACATCCTCTTTCGAATGACATTTTACCTTCAGCTTCTGATTTACTCTAGATTTATGGCAAATTGTTGAAACCAGAACTTCCACAATGGAAAGGCTTCATGGAGATTGCAACAGCTGAAGAACCTTTTATGCAATCGAAGATAATATGTCTTCCATTCCTAAACTATCCTCCTAGCCGGTATGACACAATTTATATAGTTCTCCGCTAAGCAAAATACTATATTCATCACTTTCGATCAGCCGCTGTATGCAAAAGCCCAAGAAATTGTCGCAAACCATCCCGAATTTACAAATGTTGTCATAAGACTTGGAGGATTCCATCTACTCACGTCTTTATTGGGTGCTATTGGCTATATAATGGCCGGAAGTGGACTGAAGGATTTATTCACTACTGTTTACTGTTCACTATTGTGTCGTCTCGCTTTGGGAGATGTGATTCTGGAATCAATTGAATTTACTGACGAAGATCGTGATGTGATGAAACAATTACTTGATCATGTTGATAAATCAACGATTCTGAGCAAATGAAAGCGAAGAATTCAGGATTGTGGCTACAAAATTCAAAGAAGCAGTTATGAAATTGGAAAGCAATGGTCAAACAGCCAAACTATGGATTCAGTACTTAATTTTAATCACTCAGTAAACATTTTATTGAAGCGGAGCGATCGGGAAACTGGCAACTGCATCTCAACAACGCTCAAAGAATGCTGCCCAATTTCCATGCTAGTGGGCACTTTTTTATGCAAAATCTGCTCATTTATATTTGCAACGCATGTAAGACTTGGAAAATGAAATGGATTCGCTTGAATACCACAAATTCACAACGCTTGGCTATTTCACGATCAGGCGTTCAGATAAATTTTGGTTAGGTTATTACTGGGCAATAATAACAACAAAAGTCTTCTTATATCAATACTGAAACAAAAAATGGAACAAGCTGCAATTGAAGTTAAACAAGCTGAAGAAGATGCTGACATGTTAATTGTCAATACAGCAATTTCATTGTGTACAAAATTAAAAATGTTTTTGTTGTTGGTGAAGACGTGAATCTTCTGGTTTTGCTGACTGCGCTGTCTCCAACCCAAAAGCAATATATTCCTGCGAAAACCAGGTAAAGGCAAAACGGCTGAAAGACTTTATTCCGCTAATAGTTTTAAATATAAAGAAGCTACAGCCAACATCCTCTTTCTACATGCGTTTAGTGGCTGCAATACCACATCATCTCTGTTCAATCAAGGGAAAATCTAATTTATTTCTCTTGTCAAGAAGAACAGACAACTTAATGAGATCATTAGCATTTTCAAAAATAAAACTGCACAACCAGAAGCAATCGCAAATGCCGGAGCACGCTTTCTGGTTACTTTGTATGGTGGCGATATGTATCCGATACCCACGATTCGTAGTCATCATTAAACAGTAAATTTAATCATGCTTCTTTGCCACCAACAAAAGACGCTGCATCATATCATGCTTTTAGGACATACCACCAAGTCCCAACATGGTACGGAATTGAAAAAAATCCAGAAGAATGGGGCTGGAGATATGACATCAATAATGGACTTACTCCTGTAACAACTGAGAAAGCAGCACCCGAGGCACTTATAAATATAATATCTTGCAACTGTAAAAAATGCACTAGAGCATGTAGCTGCAGAAAAGGTAGATTGAAATATTCTATTGTGTGTGGATTCTGTAGTGGTCAGGCATGCGAAAATGCATCAGAAATTAAAATAGAGTCCGGGGATAATAATGACGAAATTTTTCAATGCAAGGAGACGGAAAATGCCAGCGCGGATAGTGAAGTTATCGGCGTTAACCTACCTGGAACCTCAAAACAGTTTAAAAATAATTAGTTTAAAAAATCAATTTTAACAATATACCTAGATGATTTTTTGTAAATATAAAATTTTCTCCCTCTTGTAACTTTGTGCCTATAAGACGTACATAATAGGGCTTGAGCTCCGGAATTCCGGAATAAACAAAATTCCGGAATTCCGATATATTTCAGTATCATTTACTGTAATACCGTAATTGGTGTGATCAAAACCGGAATTTCGATATCGAAAAAAATATTTAATTTTGTGACGGCTTGAGGCGCGGCGCGTCCGCCTGCCGCTCTACAACCCCGCTTCCCACCCTGTCGAGACACAGGCGCGCTATAGTTTTGCACGTCGCACGTAGCAAAACAGTAGAGTCGACACAGTACAAGACTGCAAGCCGCGAGATCAACCGACGACGACGGCGCCAGGAGGACGTAACAAATATTGTTAAAATGTAAGTTTCAAGTTCTTTTTTGTAAAACTAATTTCTTTCAATACTGCAATTACTGTTAAGTTAAATACTGATTTTATTTTATTGATCGACGACAGTTTACTTCGAACGTATGTATGTACCTAAGTTCTCGTCTCACGACTTCACGAGACAACCAGCTCAGGCAGATAGCATTATTGTTATACAGCATAATCACTAAGGTTTGGCAACAACAACAACAAAGTCGTAAGATTTCAAGTCTACGTGTGTGTGTGCATTATCTAGGGTTTTCGTTGAATATGCTTTCGTGTGCTATGTTATTTGCTTTTTGGTGAACAGGGTGGGATGATGACAAAAATAGTATGTACCAATATTATGGCCAACAGACGAGTTTTTAAATCGCGCGATATGTAACCAAAACATGGCTTCCACTTCTTTTCCTTTTCAATCCACATAAAATCTGACAATTATTAGTTACAATTTTCTTTTCTTTCAGGTCGCTATCAAAATCGACAAAATATTTGGAATTTGATAATTAACGGAACTCTGTGGAGACATCCGTCTGGAAAGATTTTCTTCGGGCGGAAGATGGACAATCCGGTAAATGTAAATTATGCTTTAAAATTTTAAAATGCCACGGTGGCGCGATAAGAGGCTTTCATGTACATTTAAAGTCAACCCACTCTATTGATCTGAAAGAGAAAAGAAACCTTTTGCAGTCTCAATCAGAAAATCAATGTAGTACTCTAGCACCAGTAACAACATTCCCACGGCGGCAAAAAAAACCTAAAATGATCACAGAATTTTTTAACACATCTAAAGAGATGGGCGTAAAAGTGTCAAGGATGGCCGCTCTTGATGGCATTCCGTTCAGTAAATTTTGCACATCTAAAGACCTACGAGATCTTTTCCATAAATGCGGATATAAATTGCCGGAGTCTGGAACAGAAATTGTACTTAACCAGCACCAATTATTAAAAGAACAACTCCGGGAAGACATTGCACAAGATAAAACAAGACGTTATTCTGTATCGCTCGATGAATATACATCAACACGAAATAGACGTTACATGAATGTTAATTTACACTCGGCTTAAAGATAACTTCAAAAATCTGGGCCTTGTGAGAATAGTAGGCAGTATGCCTGCAATAACGGCCTACAATTATTTAAAACAACGTCTTAAAGAGTTTGCTGTTAATTTGGATAAAGACGTTATTTGCTTGACATCTGATGGAGCAGCAGTTATGGTTAAAACGGGTCGATATTTCGAAGGTTTCCATCAAATTTGTCTGGCTCATGGCTTACAGCTAGGAGTGACTGATATATTACACAAAACAGGAAATAGCAAGAATAATGAAAGGGGTGTTACTGATACGAGACAGGAGACTTTCGTGGCCATGAATATAACTATACTGCTGATATATCTGCTTCTGAATATGTAGAAAATGAGGTCCAGATATTGGAAGAAAATGACGATGAAGAAGATGACGATGACGAAGAATTTAACAGGGGTTTCGAGATAGAAGTGGCAACTGCACAGCCAGAAATAGAAAGACAATTAAACTTTGAAAAGATTAGAAGGCTGGTCAGGTCTGTACGAAAATCAAGTTTGAAAAATAAAGCCATTCAAAAATTCGTAGTAGCAGAATTTGGTAAAGAACTGAACCTCATTCTCGATTGTAAAACAAGATGTTCAAGTTTAAGTGATATGATTGAAAGGTTTTTAAAACTAAAGTCCGCTATCACCAAAGGATTTCTAGACTTAGACATTGCGGTGCCTATCAACGAGAATGCAATGGAAACACTTAAAGCTTTACACGAAAGCCTTCATGTCGTTAAGATAAACGTTGAGTCACTTTGTCAGAGAGACGCTAATTTGATGACAGCTGATACTGCCCTTAAATTCATGTTAAAGTCTTTAGATAGTCATCAAAACTGTAACATTAGCAAAATTCTGGCACAAAACCTTAGGAACCGCATTAAGAAAAGACGTCTTCCTATAGCGTCTGTATCTTTACGATCCAGAAGATTATCACGAGGATAACTTTGACCGTGAGACGTTTTTAAAACCGACAAGCGAGGAAATGTTAGGAGAACTTATAAAAATCATTAAAAGGTTGGAGAGAGACGATTCACTAAGCTCGGCAGAAGAAAATTGTGATTCTGCTGAAGAAAACGCGATTGGACAAACCCAAGAAAAAAGTATGAAACAAAAACTACAGGAAACTATTCAAAGAAGACTTATAATGAAAAGTAAGAGGAAAACGAACAGTTTTGATTTAGAAAGTTTGATGAGAGTGGAAATGGCAGTTTTTGAAAAATGGCGGTGATAGAGGACAATATATTACCAAATGCTTCCAATATTTAAAAACAATACAGCCAACTAGCATCGAAGCTGAACGCGCTTTTTCAACAGTTTCGTATATTATGTGTAATCGTGTAAGAAGTTGTCTAAAGGACGACAGCTTAAATGCACTGACATTCTTGAAATTTCACTACCAACAAAAGTCCTAGATTATCATCTAGGACATTTGTTGGTAGTGAAATTATTTTTTATTTTTGGTATACTTATTTTAATTAAAGTTATTAATAGTTATTTCAATGGTTTAATTTTTTCTTACTCAAAATACTAGCCCTATATTTTCATAATAAAAAATAATCAATAAATATTATGCATTTTGTATACCATTTTTAAAGGAGGCTTCGAATTCTGGAATTCCGGAACTGTATTGCTTAATATTAAAACCGGAGCTCTAGTACAAAATAAATACAAACACATATTCTTTTTGAAATTTTATTGTCTTTATACTTCTCATAGACATTTTTGTCATAAAGTCAACTGTAGAAGCATTATGTAAAAAAGAACAAATTTTGACCTCCTCAATTCAAGATGGCGGCTAACGCTGTGAACCTTCGAGGAAACTTACATTTTTCATGACTAGCCTAGCCTATACTTAAGCAATACAAATTAAAACATTTTCTACACCACATTTTGTAAGGCAAAAATACCTGCATTCTGAATTATGAAGGTCTGGTCTGTTTTCACTAACCTCGCATTTGTTTCATATTTTAAGGTTTTTTTTTATCGTTTAGAATTAGCTTCTTCAGAATAAATGCAGTTTCAATTACTACATAATAATTAATATATAATAATTGATTTTTATCTGGCACCAACACCATAATATTTATATAAAACACGTTTACATAGTATTGCACATATTTTACCAGACATCTCACGAAAAAGATTTTGCTCCAGTGTGAATTTTTCAAATAATTTTGCAATTGATCTTTTCTTATACATCTAAATTCACAGATACTACACAAAAAAGGTTTTTCTCCGGTGAGTATTTTCATATGCAATTTTTTTTTATAGTATAAGGGCGACAAACGAGCACACAGTCCATCTGATGGAAAGTGGTTGCTGCGGCCCACAGACATCTACATCTATCCTCGATTACGAACCAAAATGCAGATGCGTTGTCACTCGTGAGTAAAATGACTCGAACCAAAATGCAGATGCGAGTGCCTCGTTTCCAGTAAAAAGGGTTTCCGGTTCTCTACACTCACCATACGAAACACAGCAGCGTTAAGCTGCTATTTTACGTTACTTTTCTGTGAGAGGGTGGTTATTCCCCGGTCAAGCCGACCCATTGGTGCTACAACTATACTACTGTTATAGCTGCAGCATTGCTCTACCACGTAAAAAAATTACCTTTTCTAATACATCTAAATTCACAGATATTACACGAAAGGAGTTTTTACCGGTGTGTATTTTTATATGATCTCTCAAATAAGATTTTTGTATACATTTATATTCACAGATATTACACTTTTTTTTACTTTATCTTTCACAATTAATTCTGGGGTTCGCATGGACCCCACGTGACTAATACTGTAAGTATTTTGGCGCGACTAGCTAATGGTTAAATTAATTTTTTGCAATTACTTAAATAATTAGTCATCCCTTAATTGTTCGATAAGCTAGTGAACCAAGAACCGGAAAGTACTAACAATCTCGTTTTGTGGGTAAGTAGTGAAATAAAATATATCAACTACCTTAAAAACCAGTTATTAAATCACCTACCCATCCCACTATCTATAATAATCTAACACACTCTCTATTCCCACTCTCTCATAGCCCGATGGGACGGCAATCCGACACGACTAGAGAGAGATCAGGCGTAGAACCAAGGGCTTTATGTGCTTCCGAGGCACGGGGTTGAAACATTGCCAATTTCCTGGCTCCGGCCTGCTACTGAACATTTCTTTACAGAAAAACCCAATAACTGATTTCGGCCCAACCAATCACATGTCAATTGTCATGATTTCTAAATTTATTATATTATTTTATATATCAATGTATAATAATTTACTTATTTAGCACTGTGTGAATGGATTGCAGTAGTAGAAATACTGCTGTGGTCAGTTCACGTAGTTTCATTTTTGTAAGTTGGTAGCTGACTCCGGAAACGTGTTGAGATTGGTTTAAAAAAATAAACACGAGCGAGAAGGGATACCTGGTGGGGAGGGAGTTGAGAGCGATGGCGAGGTTGAGGTTGTGCATGTTGTTTTGGTAAACAAGCCTAGTTGATATTATTTTGGTAAACATTGTTATTAAGAGTAAAATAAATGTTATCATAAGTGTTTATTGTTTAATATTAATAATATAACCTACTAAGAACTAGGCGATTGTTTTATTTATTACAATTCAGAAGTGGGATTACCAAAAGGCTCTATTTTATAAAACTGTAAGTATGTAAAAGTATTGTAAGAATCATTTATTAAAATGTTCTTTTGAAATTATGTATTATGAATATGATAATGATCAGTCAATAATGAATAAAAGTTTATTTCCATGAAATATGGTGGTGAATAAAAGAACACATAAAAGAAAATGCTCATTTGAATTTAAAGTAGGTAATATAGTACACATTATGTAAATTTCTTTATTAACATATTAAACCGTTGTTGAAATAACGTTCAACTAATTCAGCCTAAGTTACCTACGAAGTGTGAACTTATGCATTGTCACCATTAAAGTACCTTTAATCATAGAATAAATGCTTTAATGTAAACTACATAATATGATATGCAGTATATTATCAATGGTTGTCACATTCTCTACCAGTCAAAAAAAAAAAGAGAACTGGCAACCAAAATTGTTGGACTAAAAATTACAATAAAAAAATAAAATGTGTGCTATGTACATATTTTTTTTTAAATGTGTTAAATATAATTATGCTAAGATAATGTGCATATAAGTATATATGGATGTTCTTCAGATAGCCCATTAAGAAGCAATTTCTTTAAAGTAATAATCAGTACCTGCCTTCTCAACGCTAGGCAGGGCGTTGAGCAAACAGTACTATGTTATTTTGAAA
Organism: Parnassius orleans; assembly: GCA_029286625.1. Taxonomy (NCBI): domain Eukaryota; kingdom Metazoa; phylum Arthropoda; class Insecta; order Lepidoptera; family Papilionidae; genus Parnassius; species Parnassius orleans. Next base: position 1,254,484 of record JAGSMP010000161.1, on the reverse strand, counting down.
AGATCACACAGAAAGATATGTATGAAAATGACTTAAATGCTTATGTTACATTACAATACATTATATACATTACAATACAAATATAATATTATAAGTAAAATTTATTTTTATGACTATGTTTAAATTTTAAAAAATGGTAAAAAGGTACAATTTATTTATAAACAATAATAATATATAAATGTTAACATGTATAATATGTGACATGTAATATTATTGATTAATTTAGAATTAAGAATTCTAGTGTTACAATTTACTTCAAAAAAAAGAAATTGTTTTAAGGAGTCAACGGTTACTGATGGCTTATCATTATGCTTTGTGGTTATGGTGGCATTTAAGGTTGTTTTGAGTGAATGTCATAATAGTCGACATTAGTTATGAATGAAAATTTATTTTTTTAATTCCTTAAGTACGTACAAGCACTTGGATATATAAAACTTACTACTACAAAAGATGACACCATTACACCATTATGTGTTACCCCAATATATTTAACATGTTAGTGTTAAATTTAATCTTCCTTTTATTTATTTTTATTGTTGGTTTATTGAGTGAGGATTATTCTTGCTGGATTTTGAACAGGTTGATAGTCATCGGATTTTGTTTTGTAAGCTATGTAAGTTACCAATTTGGGTGGACTAGGCTTGCTCAATAGATTACTATATATTATCATTTTTAAGCTATGTATGCTTGCTGATTTGAGTGGACTATGTTTGCCCACTGGATTATTATATATTGTAATTTTTTTAAGCTATATATGCTTACTGATTTGAGTGGACTATGTTTGCCCACTGGATTACTATATTTTTTTTTAAATCTATGTATGTTTACTGATTTGAGTGGACTATGTTTGCCCACTGGATTACTATATATTATATATTTTTATAAATCTATGTATGTTTATTGATTTGAGTGGACTATGTTTGCCCACTGGATTACTATAGATTATAATTTTTAATCTATGTATGTTTACTGATTTGAGTAGACTGTGTTTGCCCACTAGATTACTATATATAGATACACTGATTTGAGTGGTCTATGTTTGCCCACTGAATTAATATATATAAATATATTTCACTACTTTCTTTATGACTCGGAGATGAAGTGGTCAAGGATTTTGATAATTGTTAACACATCAGGATGCAGCAGATTGAATAGTGAAATAAAATGATACTTGAATTGATTCTGTCTCATATGTTATATACAACTATTGACACGTATAATATGTATAATTTACTTTTTTTTCTGATTTCTTGGTTTATATTGCTGAATAGATCATGTCGAAAATTTTATATACCTTACAGTAACGATTGGCAATGAAGTCTGATAGCGAGACCTGTACACCACCTGGTACGCCGCCAAGGAGGCGACGTCGAGCTAAAAGGGTTAAGAATAGATCATATTCCTCCTCATCCAGTTCAAGTAAGGAAGATGAACGTCGGAGGCACCACAAGGCGGCAAATACACTTTCTACAACAAAGGTTTTTAAACTATTAAAAAGAATTACTGAAGATAAGTCCAAAGGCTCTTTTAGCAATAATAATTTCACCAATGTAATTCCGGAATTTGATCCGTCTAACAGGGCTCAAAGCATTGAATGCTGGCTGCGTAAAGTAAACGAATGCGCTGTGATATATGGTTGGGATAGTAAGCAGATTGTTCATTTCTCTTTGCAAAAGTTAGTTGGTCTAGCAAAAAGATGGTTTGAGTCCTTGCCATCGGTTGCCTTCACTTGGGATGAGTGGCAAGCTAAGCTACGAAAGGCTTTTCCCAGTGAAGAAAATTATGGACGGCTTTTAGAAGAAATGCTAAATCGTACTTCACGTAATGACGAAAGTTTGCGAGAATATTTCTACGATAAGTTAAGTTTATTAAATAGATGTGATATTATAGGGAAAAAGGCTGTTGACTGTATTATTTATGGCATTAGTGATCGGTCAATTAGAAACGGGGCACAAACTTTAAATAGTCATGAACCTGAAGATTTACTTAATTATCTTGCGTCACAGAAACCCCAGACATTTGATAGTAGACAAGGAGAGCGCATACCCCAAAAATCGTTTAAATCCAGTATCCCAAGTACAAGTACAAGTAAAAGTATTTCAACGAATAACTCTCTCACTTGTTATAATTGTCGTTCTCAAGGTCATCCTTATTATAAATGCACTAAGCCAATTTTGAAATGCAAGCGTTGCAACCGAATAGGTCACGATAATGATGACTGCAAGTTACAACCTATTCACCCTTCTAATTATACCATCAGTATTAACAATAGATCGGAGAAGAAATCTTTGAAAATAGACTCCCTTAACAATACCAATGACAAGTATTTTAAGTCTGTGATAATTAATGAACACACTTTTGAAGCTTACATAGACTTCGGCAGTGAATGTACACTAATGCGGAAAACTGAAGCCGAGTCTTTAGTGCTATTGAAAATTTTTGACGGACTTCCTGTTGTGAGAGGTTTTGGTCACTCAACAGTGACACCATTGTACAAATCATCAGTCAATATTAAGATAGATGAAATAGAATCTTGTATAGAAGTTTTAATTGTCGAGGATGCATTTCTTCAAACATCATTACTTATTGGACAAAATTTAACAGAATTACCATTTGTTACAGTCTTGAAAGATAACTCCAAACTTATATTTTACAATAGTCCGGGTCAAAATCTGTTCGGTAGGGACGAGGACGTTATAAAGCTTCACGTCAGCAATACGGTAGATATTTTCAAAACTGAATTGGTTCCAGTTCACACTAAACCTAGTTTTACAGGGGACGTTTTCATCGAAGGTTATAACGCTATTGAAACTGGTAACGAGTATCGTCTATTTCAGGGCATATTCAATATTAGTGGTGGCAAAGGTGGAGTTTTAGCAAGTAATTTGTCATCTCATGTTGCGACACTTTCACAAGATAAATTAATAGCTCGGTTAATCCCGATCACGGAGCAAACATTATGCCAAATTAAGCGAATATTTGAAAATCCCTCCAAATTAGTTCCCCTTGATAAAAACGATATTAAAACCGGATCAGATCTTGACAATCATCTATTAGATAAACTTTATTTGCTATTGCAGAGCTACCGTGATTGTTTCGCAACATGTCTCGGAGAAATAGGTTGTGTAGACGAAGTAAAAATTAAAATTGATTTAATAGATAATAAGCCAATAGTTTACCGCCCATATCGTCTTTCTCATCACGAACGTCAGCAAGTTCGAGAAACCGTAGATGAACTATTGCAAAATGATATAATTCAGGAGTCAAATTCTGATTATGCTAGTCCCATTTTAATGGTCAAAAAGAAAACCGGTGAACAAAGACTTTGTGTAGACTTTAGAGCGTTAAATAATAAAACTGTTAAAGACCGTTTTCCTCTTCCCCTTATTGAAGATCAAATATCTAACCTAAGTGGTAATTGTTTTTTCACGACTCTCGATCTCGCTTCAGGATATTATCAGATTCCTGTAGCTGAAGAGTGTAGACATCTCACGGGTTTTGTTACACCCGATGGGCATTATGAATTTAAACGGATGCCATTCGGTCTTGCTAATGCACCGGCTGTGTTTCAGAGAATGATAAATAAAATCCTCGGAAACAGAAGGTTTGAATATGCGCTAGCCTACTTGGATGATGTTCTTATTCCCTCAAAAAGTGTTGATGAAATGTTTCAACGATTAGAAGAGTTATTAAGACTTTTTCGACAATACGGTCTAACACTGAAATTAGCTAAGTGTCGTTTCTTTGAAAAAACTGTAAACTATCTTGGCTATGATATCTCTGTAAATGGGATACAGCCTGGTAAAGCTAAGGTGTTGGCGGTAAAGGAATTTCCTACACCTTCTAATGTACATGAAGTCCGACAATTCCTCGGTTTGACCGGTTACTTTAGGAAATTTATAAAAGGTTACGGAGAAGTTGCTCGCCCTCTTACATCTCTGCTGAGGAAAGAGGCTTCATGGAAATGGTCTAATGCTGAAAACGCAGCCTTTTTATATCTGAAAGAGAAGCTTATTGAATTACCGGTTTTAGCCTTATATGACCCTACTCTTGAGACGGAGGTGCACACGGATGCCAGTTCTTTAGGGGTAGGCGGTATACTTTTGCAATGGCAAAAAAATATAAGAGTTTTGAAACCAGTTGCCTATTTTAGTCGACAAACAACCCCAGAAGAGAAACATCTGCACTCCTACGAATTAGAAACGTTGGCCGTCGTGTGCACGCTTAAAAAGTTCCGCGTTTATCTTCTTGGCCTTAATTTTAAAGTATTAACTGACTGTGCAGCCCTTCGTACTACTCTCACTAAGCGAGATCTGGTTCCACGAATAGCAAGGTGGTGGCTGCAGATAAGTGAATTTACATTCGAAATTGACTATCGACCCGGCGTTCAGATGTCGCATGTTGATGCATTGAGCAGAAATACCGAGCTGTCCATGGAGACAGATGACAACCCAAGCATTAGCGTATATAATATAGAAAAGGAAAATTGGCTTTTAACATTACAAATAGCAGATCCAGATATATCTCGTATTTTAAAAGTTCTTAAACCTGGAGATGACCAGGAATGTAAAGATATTCGTCAAAGTTTGTGGGTCCATATAAAATCACTGAAGTACTGGGAAACGATCGTTATAAAATAACAGATGTTCCGGGATTTTCAAGAAAAGGCAAATTGTATACCACTGTTATTGCAGCTGATCGAATTCGACCCTGGATTCATATTAAAACATTAGAATTGTATAAATCAGATGTAAGCACCGCCAGTGAAAATACCGAATAAGTCAAAATTAATAAGATACTTAAAAATATACATATAGGTATTTATATTAGAAAGTATACATAAGTTACGTGTATTTTTTTTTTCCTCAAGTAGTGTAGTGACAAACATTACTTGTACACTTTAAGTGCATTATAAAAATACAATGTTGATTACATAAATCTAAGAATGTCATGATTGATTATTTTAATTTGTTTGTTATGCCGGGAGGCATCACGTTGCCGGATGGCCGAATGTCATGATTTCTAAATTTATTATATTATTTTATATATCAATGTATAATAATTTACTTATTTAGCACTGTGTGAATGGATTGCAGTAGTAGAAATACTGCTGTGGTCAGTTCACGTAGTTTCATTTTTGTAAGTTGGTAGCTGACTCCGGAAACGTGTTGAGATTGGTTTAAAAAAATAAACACGAGCGAGAAGGGATACCTGGTGGGGGGGGAGTTGAGAGCGATGGCGAGGTTGAGGTTGTGCATGTTGTTTTGGTAAACAAGCCTAGTTGATATTATTTTGGTAAACATTGTTATTAAGAGTAAAATAAGTGTTATCATAAGTGTTTATTGTTTAATATTAATAATATAACCTACTAAGAACTAGGCGATTGTTTTATTTATTACACAATAGCCCTAACAATAATTCAGTGAATCGTATTTCATGTTTTATCTTAATAACACCTTGGGTCACCATTGCCGAATTCAGTTCCGGCATGAAAAAAGATAATTGTATGGCCCACAAATAATCATTTTGGTTCTATTGTTTGCTCATGTGCAATTAAAGAACAAAATATTGTATGAACAGTACATCTCCAATTAAATGATCCAAGAGAAATTTCTAATGTGGTTTTTTTTTTTATCTATGTCTTCATCATCTTCATCATTATTTCTACGCTTTTTTTTTAAATTTTACAGTCTTAGATTTCTCTTTACTTTTTGAACCAAATGCAGTTAGTGTCAAGTCATTCTCCGAATCCGTATGTCTATCTCCAAAAGCATCAATCTCCAAGTCTTCTGCTTTTTCAGTACCGGTAGACGAAGTGTAGGGCGGCCCCCCACTAGATTGAGATATAGATAAAAGGAGGAGGGAGGAGTCCATGTATGTAGGTACACCTAGATAGACTCCGAGGCAAAAATGGAGTCCCACCACCTAGTAATCACACTAAGAAATTGGCGCAAAGATAGCTAGTTGCTTACCAGTTGTACGTATATCATTAATTTCTATAAAAATTAATACAGGGTCAAAATATTTTTTAAATATTTTATTTAATAAATAAGTAAAAAAAATGTCTAAAGAAGCTTATTATGATGTCCATACGTGCTTATCTTTTAAATAATTATTTAATTTATAAATTTCTTTCTCAATAAGAGTGCTTTTAACATGCACTTCGAATTTAGGCAAAGGTAAATCAGTAATTCAGCATATTGCACATGGAGCCCTCTTTATTTTGTGTCCATGGGCACAGTAACCACTTGCCATTTGGTAAACTGTACCTTATTTTAATTTTAATTTTTTTATAATAATATTATCACAAAATGTGTATATCTTACCTGTTTCATCATTCCCATTTTCTTCAAATTTGGAATTATCATTTTCGAAATTCTCATCCTCAACTTTAATAGATTCAAATCTAAAAATTTCGTCCTTACAATCATTTTCTACATCACACTCTACTGGCCTGATATCTATATGACAAATTGGTGTGAATTGAATCTCATCTCTAGCCTCATGCGGTTTTGGTATTGACTGAAACCAAATTATTTTTCTTTTATAAGAGACAAAAGAGAGTGTAGTAGTGGCGTAGGAGAATCCATACTACCCCATACCATCCCGCAGATGTCGTAAAAAGGGACAGAGGGAAACTGAAACAGAAGCTGGGCGGCAGCGGACAACAGCTTCAAATAATAATAAAAACGAAATAAACTTAAGTAAGAATGTAGATAGTTCATCCATCCCGAGAATAGAGACTCAACAATTTTTCGAATCAGATTCACAAATACCGTAAACTGACAAAGATCTATCTTTGTTTATTGAGTAACATTATCCATAGATAATATTTCGTATATATACAATAGGATAATATAAAACAGAATAAGCAGTTACATAATTACTTTTGTGAAAAGAATTACTTAACTTACTGAAATTCATAAAACATAGAACATTGGTCTAACAAAAAAGTAAGTTGGATTGAAGGGCAAATTTAACTTTGCAGTAGAAAAATCATTCTCCCATATGGCAACGGGAAGCAGCATAGAAGGCGCGAGACAGGTAGTGATCGTCAAGGTGCTTTCCAAGTGATGATTAAGGCAAATACTTCTTTAGAATGGGAATGACCCATTAAGCAGTGACCTTTTATTAGTAAGAAGACCTTTTATTAATAATACCGTGGATCGTGTAGTGACGGTGTAAGAATATCCACTGCCCTATAACCTACCCACGGGATGTGTGTCGTAATCGCCAACCTGCCCAGAGTGACAAATTTGGCAGAATCTCTCCTATGAAGCAATCTATTAGGGAGGCCTATGTTCATCAGTGGGCTTTTATAGGTTTTAATGGATGGAATGGATAATACCATGGACCCTCCTGCAAGCAACTGCTCCAGAACTGCATTTGACTCAATAGCCTGTAGTTGTAATCTTCTGCAACGAATGAGTCTTGCATAACAGGTGAAACAGGCAAATATGGGCCCCTCATTCTCATCCATCTGAAAATATGAAAGTTCATAAAAATATGGAACACTGCTTAAATATACTATAAGTTTGTAATAAAATGTATTGGCTACCACAATTCTCTTCATCAACATCACCTTTTTATAACATTAAAGTGACCAATTAACTTACAATCCATCTGATAGTAAGTGGCTACCGCAGCCAATGGGCACCTGCAATGAACTTCAAGCAAAGGCTACAGATGCGATGTTACCTCTGAGGACTAAGATGTAATGCTTCACAGCCTGTTACTATACTGGCTCTCAATGTCCCTTAGACTGGGACACATACTGCTGCACGGTGGTAGAAATAGGTAAGAGGGTGATATCTACCCAGATAGACTCCTAGGCAGTAAAAGAAGTCCTACCACCTAGTGAATCATCATCACTGCAACAACACTGTCCTAAGCTTCCTACATCCATCGACTTCCTGCCTTACCCGATTGCCACTATCTAGTGGGGGGCCACTCTACTTGCTTACGTACCAGTATGAGACTACCACTCGAGAATAATGTTTCCCCATCTGTTGTTAGTTTTGAAAGCTATAAGGACACAATTCTCTAAATAATTTAAATGTTGTGAGTAGGTAGGTGTCTCCGTGACGTTAACAGATATAATTTTAAAAGCAGTGGCTTCAGACACGTGGACCCTGACAGAGGTATTATCGAGTTCGGGATTTCCAAATTCAATCCTTAGGATTGAATTAGGAAACCAAACCTACTTTCAAATTTTAACTTCAAACTACTAGCATCACTATTAACATTGTTACAAATACTTCTCTTATTTGCTCTAAGTTAAATGAAAATGCTTGTGGTAGGAGGAATTCACGACAAAAAACAGCAACATTAAGCTGCTAGTTTACGCTAGTATTTTGTGAGAGCGTGATGCCACCCCAGTCGAGCCGACCCATCCGTATAGAACCATAATATAGCTTCAGATTGGCTCTACCACATATAAAATAATGATAATAATGTCCTACAGACAGAATTTCGGTCACAATGGAGACTATTCATTAGCGCAGGACAGGATTAAATTGGAGGTAGTTAAACGAAAACGATCTAACCTACAATGTGGCCGAAAATGAGTTGTGTATATCAAAGCACTCTTTGTAGTCAAAACTTTATCACTTAAACAATCCAAGTAAAATACAACGCAACATGATGTTCTCTACTTATGTTACCAACCCACATGTATTTAATTTTTTTATACAAGTCATTAATTTTTTTTATTGACATCGCTCCAAGCTACTTAGATCGTTATTGAGAAAATCATATTTACAAAAATAATCCAAACATTATAAACTAAAACGATCGAAACTACTTGGCTAGTTGTTATTCTAAAGATATAATTAAACGAAAACAATTCACGTGACATGGATTGTTTTCGTTTTATTCAATTTATTTTTTTAAAGTGATTAAGTAAAACATCGATAACCATCCATCTAACATGGATCATTATTGCCAAATTCAATCGCTTTATTAAAAAATAAGCTGGGTTATTTTTTAAAACCTCTAAAACGATCAATTTAACGTGGATAATTTTATTGTAGTTCATTGTGTGACTAGATTAAAATATTAAATCGGAAACAAGCTTGAATCCTATTAACATTATCCTATTAAATTAATAATACTTATTCTATAACATAAGAGTCGATACAGATGAATATAATATTACTAAGTGGTTGTTTGTATAATAAATAATAAAATAAATATGAGTTAATATAGAAATAATAATATTGAGTTTTGAAGGGAATGGGATATTATATGAAACTTGGCAACAATGGTTTACTTTATTTTATTCACGTACACATTCCTGCCTGCGCGTGATTACATTGTGGTCTCGGTTTGTTTAAATACCTACATTCATCGTTTAGCAAATATGAAAAGTAATGAAATAATTATATTGAACGCGTTAGGGAATTCAAGTATCCACAGAAAAGAAAATAGTACGGCGTGTAAGTAAAAATAAGGTGCTTTGGGGTTATTACGAAAATGGGGTAATTCCGATATTTACAAATTATGACTTAACTAGGCAATATTTTTTGCTCTGGCAACATTATTTTAGACGCTATCTTATTTGTTTCCCTCGTTTTAAGGCGGCTACTCACTTGCCTGCCGCAACACTTGGTAACCTTGGTGAACAGCGATCGGGGCAAAATCAGAACTGTCTCTACACACATGCCTGCCGTTCGGTATGAGAGCGTACGTCTCGTTGGACACACGCGTTGAGAATGGCGGCAATTATATCGAAATATCAATGAATCGGTATATATAGCTTTGGCTCTTTTTATATAGAACTAGATGCCACAGAAGAAATAATTGTGGAAATATCGTTTTAAAGGAACAATTATATTGTTTAATTAGGAATGACGAATTCATTGAAGTTGAATGACAAATTACTTTCAAATAAATTTGTTCGTACGACACGCGCGTCACCTACTGTAAGTTAATTGTACTATGCCTATAACCTTCGCGTAAGTGCAAGCAATAAGTTGACAAAATTTTACCGCAATCTGATTAACAGTATGGCAACGCATAAAATACGAACAAACAAAAATTTATATATTAGATAAGGATGACAAATGAGCACAGTCACCATGTGGCCCAAGACATCCATATGTTTCGGTAAAACAACTAATTAATTAATAATTACAACAATAATATAGTTCAAAGCTGCTGCATGGCTCTACCACGTTTAAAAACGTTACAACGTTCAAATAACGTTCTTTCTGCGGTGCCACCGCAAAAAAAAAAGACAAAAAGGAGATACTGAGTGAAGAAGCCGCTCTTTATACACTTCTATCACCAGTGTTCAAATTTCACATTCTTTAATTATTGGTATACATTGTGACTTGTACTCACACGTGTGCTCCGCGCGAAAGTCGCTAAAGAACTGATTGAAATTGCCCCAATTGCGCTACACACGTGGCAGCGGCAGCTACGATCTAGGGAGCAAGGAAGGTCATGCGCCCCTGCCGCCCTGCCGCAGGGCCGACTTAAGGCAGCTACTCACATGCCTGCCGCAGGGCAATCTAGGGTGTACAGCGATCGGGGCAATATCTGAACTGTCTACACACATGCCTGCCGTTCATTATGAGAGTATACGTCTCGATGGACACACGCGTTGAGAATGGCGCCAGTTTTATCGAAATGTCAATGAATCGGTATATATAGCCTTGGCTCTTTTTTATATAGAATAAGGGTGACAAATGAGCACAGTCCACCTGATGGTAAGTAGACACTGTGTGGCTCATAGACACCCACATTTTTCAATAAAACCACTAATTAATTAATAATTACAACCATAATATAGTTCTTATAAGCTGCAGCATAGCTCAGCCACGCTATTTTTAGTCTATCAAAGACAATTAAATGTGACTAACTTTACTCGTCATAATTTAATATAACCAATTTATTCTGTGATATAACTTAACTAACTAGTGCTTAGTAACTATAATTTAACTAGTGTTACAAATAGCCAGGATAGTTTTCTAATGATGATATTTAATAAATTTAATTATTAAAATTTGTATTATTATTTAATTATTTAGGTAATGACATTTTATTTATATTCCAGCAATTCTAATACTATTGGAATATTTTCTTTCCCATACTGGCCCTTATGATAAGTTAGGTAGATATCTACTCGGTAACAAATCCCAGTAATGTTACTTGTAAGTTACAACGTTCAAATAACGTTCTTTCTGCGGTGCCACCGCAAAAAAAGACAAAAATGAGATACTCGGTGAAGAAGCCGCTCTTCATACAATTCTATTACTAGTGTCCAAATTTCAAATTCTTTATTGGTATCCATTGCGACTTGTACTCACACGTGTGCTCCGCGCGAAAGTCGCAACGAACTGATTGAAATTGCCCCAATTGCTCTACACACGCGACAGCGGCAGCTACGATCTAGGGAGCAAGGAAGGTCTGGCGCCCCTGCCTGCCGCAGGGCCGACTTAGAAAATTGCCCCTGCTGGCATACACACATCACAATTAAGGGTCATTCTCACTCCTACACCCTAGATTGCCCCTGCGGCAGGCATGTGAGTAGCCTGCTTTAGAAAATTGGCCCTGCTTCCATACACACATCACAATTTAAGCCTGCTTAGTTAGTGTTACCATCGGAGTAATGCTGATATAATAGAAGATAGATAAAATTTATAGATTTTGATATAGTGTACAATTTAAATTTATTAATGAATAACTTTTCATTTAATAACAATTTAAACTTGACATGTAATTGTTATAATTATAATAATATAATTAATTTAATAGACATAATTTAAATTAAAAAAAATTGACTAGAGATAGGTATTACCTATCCAAACATAATTTAAGACAGATAGCAAATGTGCTATCTTATTGCTTATATATTAACTCAGCCAAGGACTTGGCTACACCGACGTCTGCTTCTTTTGAGCAGTGTAATGACTTAATATGTAATTTGGAATCAGTTCCAAGTGATTTAAATTAGAAAATGAGACAATAGAGGTAATCTCTAGCAGTTATAATAATTTAAATAATTTTGAATGTAGCTTACAAAACCTTAATTGTATGACTCCACAGAGTGATAATAAAAATTGTTTACACCTGGTGCATCAGAATATACTAGGCATGATAGGCAAAGAGCTAGAAATTGAATTGTTCTTAAATAGCAACAATATTCATATTTTATGTATTACTGAACATTGGTTAAAAGCTTATAACATAATGTTTAATTTCAGTAATCACCAGGTGGTCAGTTCGTTCAATAGATAAACGGTTTTAAGAGATGGCTCGTTAATATTAGCTAGTAAATTATTATCATGTAAAGAACGTAAAGATATTGTGAGCCTCTCTGTTGAGCGGACTGTAGAAATGGCATGTGTTGAGTTTGAGCACCTCATTGTTGTGAGCGTCTACAGACCCTCATGTTCTATATACAATACTTTTGAAAAAAAATATGGAGGAAGTTTTTGCTAAGCTTAATAAACAGAATAAATCTGTTGTAATATGTGGAGATTTTAATATCAATCTCCTAGAAGCTTCCTCCACCAATATTAAATTTAGATCATTGTTTAAATCATATGGTCTTTTTAATTTATTTTTAGAGCCATCGCGTATTACTGAATGTAGTGCAACATGTATAGATAACATTTTTACAAATGTTAAACCGTTGCATAATTGTTTAATTCAAAATTGAGTTCTGATCACTGTGGACAGTTAAGTTTCGTTACCTTATGTTCACAAAAAGCAAGTAGATGAGAAAATTGTGTTTGTTCCTGTAAATGCACGTCGCTTGGAGAAGTTTAGAAGTAACATAGTGAAGAAACTTCCATCACTTTCATACCAAAATGATCGTAATTCTTTGTATGGAACAGTGTTTAAACTTATCTGCAATGAATTTGATAATATTTTTACTTCTAAAACGTTTTCCTTGAACAGTCGGAAGGCATTCAATGAATGGGCGACAGTAGGAGTCCATAAGAGCAGACAAAGGTTATATGAACTTTACCATGAAAGGTCATATAACCCTAGCGTCGAATTTAGGGAATATGTAAAAAAATATTCAAAAATATTTAAAGGAGTGTGCTCTAAAGCCAAGTCTTTGCATTTGAGCAACAAAATTAAGACGGCTTCTAATAAAATTAAAATAACGTGGAGTATAATTAATAGTGAAACTGGTAAGGTCAACTCTCGCAATTCAAACTACCGGTTAAGTTTAAACAACAAATTAACGGAATCAGATCAGGATGTTGCAATGGTTTTTGAGAAATATTTTACGGATATTCCGATCTTAACCACTAAGTCACTGAATTCTTCTCCTGCCGTCGCCGAATCATTACTTAAACAAAATGTAAATGCGTGTACAAAGAATTTTACATTTCATAAAATATCATCAAAAGATATTGTAAAATATTTTAAAACTATTGATATTAAGAAAACATTACATTAGACCCCGCCAATTTTAGACCCATTTCTGTACTGCCAACAATAAGTTTTTTTTTAAAATTATTCTTGATCAAATGTTAAAAAAAATTAATGTTAATAATTTACTTCATAAAAATCAATTCGGTTTCACAAGGAGTCGCTCGACAACTGATGCTGGTGTTGAGCTGATTAAATATATTTTCAATGCATGGGAGAATTCACAGAATGCTTTGGGTATATTCTGTGATCTATCCAAAGCCTTCGATTGTGTTCACCATGAAACATTAATCAGGAAACTACAACACTACGGTGAAAGAAGTAATGCTCTTAAATTAATTGTTTCATATTTAAGTAACAAAACGCAAAAAGTTGTCATTAATAGTATGAGCTCTTCCGGGTCGATAATACAAATGGGCGTGCCTCAAGGCTCAATTCTCGGCCCCTTTCTGTTTCTTGGATATATTAATGACTTACCTTACATAGTAGGGGATAACCATAATATAGTGTTATTTGCTGAGGACACTTCATTAATTTTCAAATTAAAGCGACAATTATTAAAATATGACGAAGTAAATAATGCTATATCTAAATTAGTAAATTGGTTTAATGTTAATAACTTGCATTTAAATAGCACTAAAACGAAATGTATGAAGTTCATGACTCTCCAAATGTCAGACAATTAAATACTAATGTAATTTTAAATGGGGGAGGAACTGAGTCTTGTCGATACCACCATTTTTCTTGGAATAACACTGGACGCGAAGCTTCAATGGAGCCCCCATATATCAAAGTTAGCAAGCAGACTTAGTTCTGCAGCATATGCTGTAAAAAAGATTAGAAATCTTACCAGTGTGGAAACAGCTAGACTTGTTTACTTTAGCTATTTCCATAGGATAATGTCGTATGGTATTTTGCTATGGGGACACGCGACTGACACTGAAATTATATTTGTTTTACAGAAGAGGGCCATAAGAACAATCTATGATTTAAAACCTAAAGAGTCACTACGACAAAAATTTAAGGAAATTAATATATTAACTTTGACCTCTCAACACATTTATGAAAATGTAATTTACGTACACAAAAATAAAAGTAGTTATACAAAAATAAGTGATATTTATTCTATAAATACTAGGAACAAACACAAGCTAGTAGTTCCAGTTACTCGACTCCACCGAGTCAGTAATTCATTCTTGGGGCGATGTATACGCTTTTACAACAAAATCCCAGAAAATATACAAAATTTGACCTGCTTAAAATTCAAAACTTTATTAAACATAGTTTGTATAAAAAGGGTTATTATAATATTAAGGAATTTATGGATGATAATAACCCCTGGAAATGAGGTGTTCGCTACCAAGCTATTTCTAATTTGTTTTGTGTGGTTAATTGTGTAACATACATGAATGTAAGCTGTTATTTAAAAAAAAAGTCCCGCTGGGTTTCTTGCTGGTTCTTCCCAGGACAGAGGTTTTTTATCGAACCAGTGGTAATAAAACAAAAGAGTGACTTTCAATAAGTATTATTTATAATCTATATTGAATAAAAAAGTTTCTGTTTCTCTGTACTGGGTCGAGGCTAATTTTCATAGGGAAGAAATGAATAAAGAAAAAAAAAAAAAAAGAAGAAGACAATACATTAAAACAAATTTTAGATGAAAAACCGGATATATACGCACAGTTACCACTGCCGTGGTAGAGAATAATTTGGACAATCAAGGTGATATAGTAACTTATAAAGAAAAAAGTACAAAAACAAAACCCAAGAATAGAAAGAAGTATGAAAATAGTTCAATCACTTCAGAAGAAGATATTTTGAGCATCCATAGTGACATTGACATTGCAGAAGATTAGATATTTATTTATTTATTTAAACTTTAATGCACAAAAGAAAAATCGTACATATGGCGGACTTAATGCCTTAAGGCATTCTCTCCCAGTCAACCATTAGGCTAAGCAGAGATAAACATATGGAAGGTAGTGCAGCAAAAGTAAACTAATATAGAGAAAAAAAGGCAACGAAGTTCGAATAAACTAGAATATATATATATATATATATATATATATATATATATATATATATATATATATATATATATATATATATATTATAAGGTATGCTATACATACAGGGTGTTTTGAAACGCTCCCGAAAACGAAGACAGACGACAGTACTAACTATATCTTAGATGATGGGTGAAATATAAAATCAATCCTGATGAAAAAATCATCTTTTCTCAACGTTTTATTAGCTTTATTCACGCTCCATCGTGTTATTAAAGTTAAATAAAACGTTAATTTCATTAAAATAAAACATGAAAATACTTAAATATTAAACCAGCAGTGGAATTACTGAATTACAATCAGCTGACTAGGTCAATGTACGCGCGAACGCCGAATTCGCGCGGCCCGCAACTAGCGATGGTACCACAATACCTAATAATTTACAACACTTGTCTAAATACCTAACTTATCTACTTAACCTACTAATTTGCCACTGTGCTTGTCTCCACGTAGCCACTTTAATTCGAATTCACAGGTTAAATAAACCAAATAACTGGTTCGATTCCCGCTAATGAAAAAATACTTAAATAAAATGTTAACAAGGTTAGAGTCATGCTTTTTATCCATTGTGTAGGTATATTTTTATTCTGATGTATTCAGTTATGTACCTTTTCAGATCAGTTCAGTACTAAATTATTTAAAAAATTAGGTTAAATAAACCAAATAACTGGTTCGATTCCCGCTAATGAAAAAATACTTAAATAAAATGTTAAAAAGCTTAGTCATGCTTTTTATCCATTGTGAAGGTATGTTTATTATTCTGATGTATTCAGTTATGTACCTTTTCAGATCAGTTCAGTACTAAGTAATTTAAAAAATTAGGTATGAAACGGCTTACCGATCCTCCGTGGCCTTATGAGATTCTCCAAGGCACATTAATATGTTGCCGTATTCACGAGCACTATAAACGTACGCGTTAGGCATTATTAAAACAAAAAGAAACACAAAACGTAACAACAAGAATAACACGTAATAACAAGTACGTAATACCAAGTAATAACAATAAAATTTAATAGACAAAACCAATGAACTGTCGCTCGCGCATGCGTGTCCAAAGTCAGCGCGGAACTGTCTCAAAACTAAAATTAATAGTGAATCCTGCCAAAACTGAAGCCTACTGCGTCCTAACTAACGTCCTTGCGGTAAACACTTTGAACATTCCCACAGACCGTCAAATGTTATGACATTGCCAACTTTTATTTTATAAGTTTAGTTTCCATATGATCCCTACGACTAGTCTTTCATATGGAATTTAGAAGTTATAGTTGTAATTTTTTTAATACAATTAGACAATCAATTGTACCCTGACGAAACAAGCAGTTCGTTACTACAAAATGATATTGAAATTAATAAACGTACTTACTTGGGTTATCTTTGATTTTGTACAAGAAAATAGAAATAAAATGGTATTGAATAATTTAATAGTTAAAATCAATTGCAATTATGATCGACAGTTAATTAATCTAAAAAATAATTATTTTACTTTACTTTTATTGACTTTCCGTTTTAATCCTTCCAATACTTTAATTTGAAAACAGGTACGTCAAAACTATTACACATTACTTGCAAGTTTTATTGTAATTGCCGCCTCTAATTCTTATGTCGCTTGCAAACAAATCTTAGTAGGTATTTCCCCATATGTTGGCGCTGACGCGAGGTGACACACAGTCGGCCGGGTGGCGGCAGCGCGTGGTACGAAGGGGCGCGACGGGGAATGCCCGCCAGTATTGTTGTGCGCGCACGCTATTGGTTCCTCATTCTTGCCGCGCTTTGAAAAAGCGATGTTTCCCAATATACAGTCGCACACACAGCTTTCTATGCACGACGCGCGACGATGTTTTTAAAAAGGAAGGAAAGAAAAATTATTTATATCTATTGTTTTATGACTGAACTAGTGAACGAAAAGGTAAATAGAAGGTGAATGGGGAAAATTGTGCACTATAGTTAAATGTATTGAGGAAGAATACCGAAAAAATTACCATGTGGTCAACCTGATGACGGAAACATTTATCATTCGCATTGATGATGATGATTCTGATGAGTGATGATGAAGTAGCATCCAGTAACACCAACACACCATCGACATCCGGCTTCCATGTTCCATGTTCTAACGGTATAATGGACGGCGTGTCACCCTTAGCTTAAGTTTTCTTGTTACAAACTACTTTATTTTACGATTGAAATAAAAAATAATGCTCAAGCATACATTATCCATTTTTAATTTCAACCTCTTCCAAAGTTCTAAGAAGCTAGTAAAGTAACTATTATGATTCTACAATAAAACCATTAATTACTATTATAATATTATAAAACAACAGCCTAGTACCATGTAGTACTTTAGAACGCGACTGTACCCATGCGCAGACACACCCTCCACTATCGCTCAACGTTCTTTTACGTGACGGGACCTGTACGGAGCTAGATAAAAGAGTTTGGCTTCGACGCGGATATTGACCCTAGTCAGCTGATTTTATGATTTATTTATTTTAAATTCCACTGCTGGTTTAATATTTAAGTATTTTCATGATTCTTTTTAATGAAATTAATGTTTTATTTAACTATATCAACACGATGGAGCGTGAATGAAGCTAATAAAACGTTGAGAAAAGATGATTTTTTTTCATCAGGATCGATTTTATATTTCACCCATCATCTAAGATATAGTTAGTACTGTCGTCTGTCTTCGTTTTCGGGAGCGTTTCAAAAATACCCTGTATATCATAAAATGTAAATATATTAATACTGACGTACACACATACATAAATCTACTTAAATACATTATATTATATACATATATATATACATATATATCTGTGCCATGATAAATAAGGAAAATATGTGACGATAGAATCATTCTATAGGAAAAAGCGTTAATTCACACTTGCAATGCTTTAATAAAATGTTCCCGAACTTTGTTTTTAAAAAGAAACTTGTTGGAAGCTTTTTTAGTTTCAAGAGGTATTTCGTTCCAGAGTCTTGTAGCCGTAAGAGCGAAAGAGTGGGGCATATAACCAGTACGGTGTAAAGGCGTTAGCAACTTTAGATTATTATTATTTAGATATCGATTCCTGATGATGATGAAGACGAGGATACAATAAGAAAACGAGTAAACGATAAAGGAGCCACCATATTTGCTGACATAATGTGTTTAGATGAAATTGAAAACACCGATTTGCAATCACAGACTGAGGACTAGACCTAAAAGACTGGATAATAAAATTATTGTTAGAGATGAAGATAGCATATGTGAAAAATGGGTATTGAGGGTAATTGATGATGAAAGTAATTGATAATCAGAAGATAAAAAAATTTAAATAATGGTAAATCTGTAATATTGAAAAATCAAGTGAAAGAAGCTTTAGCATATGATCTCGGAGATACTATACTGGCTAGATATTATGAAAATAGGAAATGGAAATATCAGGTTGGTTTTATTACAGAAATAAATAATAATCAGCTGGAAAAAAATACGAAAAAACTTTCTATAAAATATATAGAGCTGACATAGATTATACGCACCTATTCGTAACGTTAGGTTAAAACGTACGCCTTCGCCATGGATTACTGAAAATATCCGAAAGGCTATGTCTAAGCGCGATCAGATGTTTAGGAAATTCAAACAGAACCGTTGTGAACTTAACTGGACAAAATTCAAAACTGCGAGAAATCGATGTAATCAGATGGTACGAGCCGCTAAACGCCGCTATATTCACGATAGTATCATGAACTCTTCTATGGCTGATACATGGAAATTTCTCCGGACGATCGGCGTCGGTAAACCTACGTGTAACGTGAACCCTGCAATCATTTCTATAAGTGATCTCAATTTACATTTTTCTTCGACTACCCAAATGCAGGCTTGTGCTAAATCAAGTACCATTTCTTATTTGCATTCCATGCCACAATCTCATAACTGCACATTTAGCTCCCGTTGCTGATGAGGATATAAAAAAGACCATTTATTGTATTAAGTCTATGGCAGTTGGCTTCGATGATGTGAATAGACTTATGATCACCTTAATTCTAGACTATGTTACTCACATCATTAATCATTCCCTATTGACTGGGGATTTTCCTTCACTTTGGAGAAAAGCATTTGTCATTCCGCTGCCCAAAATAAATAACCCCAGTTCTTTCTCTCACTTTCGCCCAATATCCATTCTCCCTTTTTATCTAAAGTTCTTGAAGCTATTGTCCACAAACAAATTTCTAGTTACAACTTTCTTTGCATATACCAATCTGGTTTTAGGCCTGGGCACAGTACTACCACAGCTCTTTTGAAAGTTACGGAATATTTGCGTACTGGAATGGAGAACTCAAAATTGACTGTGTTAGTCCTAATAGATTTCTCTAACGCTTTTAATGCTGTCGATCATGATATTCTCCTAGCTATACTTTGTCACCTGGGTTTCTCTTCGTCAGCGCGGGACTGGTTCTCCTCATATCTTCGGGGTCGTCAGCAGGCAATTCGGGTAGGTCAGATTATCTCTGATTGGTGCTCGTTGTCTGCTGGCGTTCCTCAAGGCGGAATTCTCTCTCCTCTCCTATTCTCAGTCTTAATAAATCTCATAAAATGTAAATATATCATGCAGTAAGATTATGGAACGAGTTACCGGGCAGTGTACGCGCAGCCACGAGCAAGGCATCATTCAAACGCTTGCTCTGGAATCACTATCTAACGTTGCAGGCGTAGTTTGTGGATTTCCATTTCATTTTGATATCCTTAAATTCCAACCTTTCCCTTTTCCTGTTTTTCTTTTACATATTTTTTACTGGAGTTTGAATCAGAAACTGCTATATTTAATTATGTAAGTAGTAAAAGTATATAAGTAGTATTAAGTAAATATATGTATGGTATTTATATATATACAGGGTATTTTTGAAACGCTCCCGAAAACGAAGACAGACGACAGTACTAACTATATCTTTGATGATGGGTGAAATATAAAATCGGTCCTGATGAAAAAAAAATCATCTTTTCACAACGTTTTATTAGCTTTATTCACGCTCCATCGTGTTAGTATAGTTAAATAAAACGTTAATTTCATTTTAAAAAAAACATGAAAATACTTAAACATAAAACCAGCAGTGGAATTACTGAATTACAATCAGCTGACTAGGGGTCAATGTACGCGCGAACGCCGAATTCGCGCGGCCCGCAACTAGCGATGGTACCACAATACCTAATTATTTACAACACTTGTCTAAATACCTAACTTATCTACTTAACCTACTATTTTGCCACTGTGCTTGTCTCCACGTAGCCACTTTAATTCAAATTCACAGGTTAAATAAACCAAATAACTGGTTCGATTCCCCGCTGATGAAAAAAAATCTTAAATGAAATGTTAACAAGGTTAGAGTCATGCGTTTTTATTCATCGTGTAGGTATGTTTATTATATATTCAGTTAAGTACTAAGTTATTTAAAAAAAAATTAGGTATGAAACAGCTTACCGCTCTAAATCCTCCGTGGTCTTATGAGATGCGGCTCAAATTGTGCTCCATTCATTTCGAGGCAGATGTAGGGTCGGTGTTGCGTCTCCTCATGCAGGCGGGGCATCATCGTGTGGTCTTCGACACAGTCCGCACGTAGTTTGTCAAAAACATCCACGATCCTTTGGCGCATTTCGTCAGCACTATCACACTCACGATTAAAAACCCTTTCTTTCACATACCCCCACAGAAAGAAGTCTAACGGGGTCAGATCTGGTAAGCGAGGTGGCCAAACGTGTGGTCCTAGTCTGCCAATCCAGCGATCATCAAATAATTCGTTAAGGCGCTCACGGACGATCCTCACGACATGTGGAGGTGCACCATCATGCTGGAACCATGTGCAGCGATATTCATCCAACGATAGGTCGTCTAAAATGTCAACTGTTCATTTATAAAGTTTAGGTATCGCTGTCCGTTAAGTCGCTGTGGCAGAAACACTGGTCCCAGTATGCCATCCTTAAATAAACCTGCCCATACGTTAACCGACCATCGGGTTTGGTGCCCGGTTTGTCGAACAGCGTGCGGGTTAACCTCTGAACACACGTGTGTATATCTTCGGTTCCACAGGCCGTTTCTGGTAAATGTCGACTCGTCCGTCCAGATAACGTGCTCAATGGAACCAGGCACACGTTGTTGTTGGTCTAATAACCAACGGCAGAAAACTCGTCGGCGGTCGTGATCGCCGGGAACTAAAGCTTGCACTTTGTGCACTTTGTATGGCCGCATTCGGTTACGCTTTAACACTTTGTGAACTGAACAGTATGACACACTTGTTCCATCCCGACTTCTTAACAATTTAGCGATACTTGTGTACCTAGGTTCGGATACCGGCGAACGACATCTAAAATGCGCCTCGGAGTGAACAGTCACTTGACTTCCACCTCCTGCCGCTACCGGAGCAATGGGCCGATTTTCCAACACTCGCTGAAATGCTGCTGTTATCAGACGAGAGTCAGCTGGGTGTCGAGCGGTCGGGAATTTCTCTCGGTAAATTCGTAATGTACGCGAAGCATTCCCGCAAGCTTCTCCAAGGCACATTAACATGTTGCCGTATTCACGAGCACTATAACCGTACGCGTTAGGCATTATTAAAACAAAAAAGAAACACAAAACGTAACAACAAGAATAACACGTAATAACAAGTAGGTAATACCAAGTAATAACAATAAGAATTTAATAAACAAAACGAATGAACTGTCGTTCGCGCATGCGTGTCCAAAGTCAACATGGAACTGTCTCAAAAACTAAAATTAATAATGAATCCCGCCAAAACTGAAGCCTACTGCGTCCTAACGTCCTTGCGGTAAACACTTTGAACATTCCCACAGACCGTCAAATGTTATGACATTGCCAACTTTTATTTTATAAGTTTAGTTTCCATATGATCCCTACGACTAGTCTTTCATATGGAATTTAGAAGTTATAGTTGTAATTTTTTTAATACAATTAGACCATCAATTGTACCCTGACGAAACAAGCAGTTCGTTACTACAAAAATGATATTGAAATTAATAAACGTACTTACTTGGGTTTGGTTATCTTTGATTTTGTACAAGAAAATAGAAATAAAATGGTATTGAATAATTTAATAGTTAAAATCAATTGCAATTATGATCTACAGTTAATTAATCTAAAAAATAATTATTTTACTTTACTTTTATTGACTTTCCGTTTTTAATCCATCCAATACTTTGATTTGAAAAGAGGTACGTCAAAACTATTAAAAATTACTTGCAAGTTTTATTGTAATTGCCGCCTCTAATTCTTATGTCGCTTGCAAACAAATCTTAGTAGGTATTTCCCCATATGTTGGCAACGCTGACGCGAGGTGACACACAGTCGGCCGGGCGGCGGCAGCGCGTGGTACGAAGGGGGCGCGACGGGGGAATGCTCGCCAGTATTACTGTGCGCACACGCTATTGGTTCCTCATTCTTCCCGCGCTTTGAAAAAGCGATATTTCCCAATATACAGTCGCACACACAACTTTCTTTGCACGACGCGCGACGATGGTTTTAAAAAGGAAAGAAAAATTATTTATATCTATTGTTTTATGACTGAACTAGTGAACGAAAAGGTAAATAGAAGGTGAATGGGAAAATTGTGCACTATAGTTAAATGTATTGAGGAAGAATACCGAAAAATTACCATGTGGTCAACCTGATGACGGAAACATTTATCATTCGCATTGATGATGATGATTCTGATGAGTGATGATGAAGTAGCATCCAGTAACACCAACACACCATCGACATTGGCTTCCATGTTCCATGTTCCAACGGTATAATGGACGGCGTGTCACCCTTTAGCTTAAGTTTTCTTGTTACAAACTACTTTATTTTACGATAGAAATAAAAATAATGCTCATGTAAACATTATCCATTTTAAATTTCAACCTCTTCCAAAGTTCTAAGTAGCTAGTAAAGTACCTATTATGATTCTACAATAAACCATTAATTACTATTATAATATTATAAACAGCAGCCTAGTACCATGTAGTACTTTAGAACGTGACTGTACCCATGCGCAGACACACCCCCTCCACTATCGCTCAACGTTCTTTTTACGTGACGGGACCTGTACCGAGCTAGATAAAAGAGTTTGGCTTCGACGCGGATATTGACCCTAGTCAGCTGATTTTATGATTTATTTATTTTAAATTCCACTGCTGGTTTAATGTTTAAGTATTTTCATGATTTTTTTTAGTGAAATTAACGTTTTATTTAACTATACTAACACGATGGAGCGTGAATAAAACTAATAAAATGTTGTGAAAAGATGATTTTTTTTCATCAGGATCGATTTTATATTTCACCCATCATCAAAGATATAGTTAGTACTGTCATCTGTCTTCGTTTTCGGGAGCGTTTCAAAAATACCCTGTATATTTTCTGTATGTATATCTATATAATATATTTGTGTAATTATGTTTATATTATGTATTAGTAGTTATGGTAATATTATGTAGACATATATATTATTTACTTAGCTGTTTTGCACTTTGCACCCACAATATTTTCTCTGCTTAGCTTGGAGGTAGACTGGTAGAGAATGCCATGTTGCATTAAGTCCGCCTTTTTGTACTTGGTGTGCAAATAAAGCATAAATAAATAAATAAATTGTATACCTGTCGATTTAATCGTAAAGAAAATTGAATTGATTAAAATTAAGGAAAATCCTGATGAATATTTGCTGCATGATGATAAAGATAAAGTTTATTTTTAATGGTCCAAATACTTAGGAGGTTAATTAGCTTATAAAATAAAAATGTGCACCTTATTGTCTTCACAGACAAAATAGTGACTCCTAATTATATATAATAACTGCAATACTTTGCTGATAGTGATTACATAATGTAAGATAAGATATAATTCATAAGTGCAATATGTATTGCACGGTACTTTACATTACCCCGCGTTATATTGGAATTATACCTTATCCAGAAGAATATGTCAAATTTTAAATGATCATACTTACGCAATGCAAAGACATTTTATTAAGATGAATAAGAAAATAATTAGAATATGTATTTCAATGTGTTGAGAACATGAGTTGGATAGATGTTTTTTAAATAATTATTAAATATGCATCGTATCAACTAATCAGAAAATATGTCGAATTTACCCCAAAGCACCTTATAAATTTGTAAAATAAGTCGTAACACACTTTTTGACATAACACCCTACAATAATTCATCCCAGAAATCAATCACCAATATAAATACAATAAAAAGAAATTATGAAACAGCGGAAGATAACATTATAGAAGAGCTAGAAATGCATTCTGACACATTCACAAGAAATTGGGTCTCTCCTCTTAAATTATATAAAACAAAAATGGGTCCCAAAGAACACCTGGTATTATGGAGGTTTTACTCAAAACTATTAAACTAAAGTATTTACCATGTTTCTTCCAAACAATATAGATTTTTTCAAAATCAAACGTCTACTCAAATTTCATGAAAGAATGTATACTACTGAAGAGTATATAAATGTTATCAAAGGCTGCAAGAAAAAAACCATTAGAAGTTTATAAAATGAAGACAAACAATTTTCTAAGAACCGAGAAAAAATAGGAAAGAAGGTACTACACCGAAAAATTTTTGTTACAGAAATAAACTGGCACTGGAAAAAGAAAAACTATACTCTATATTTATGCATTTCAGCAGCTAAATTTAGAAAAAAGAATTAAAGGAAAATCTTTAGAAATGTGGAAAGAAGATTTAACTTTGTTATGGCCAAATGGTAAAGAGATTTCACAGGCTAAATTAGATGACCTTCAATCATTGTTAGATTTAATACCCAAAGAGTGCTTACCTTTTTTTGAATAACTCAAAAGAAACACAAAAAGCTCAAATCTATAGTCTCTACTTATTATTTGATATTTTATAATGTTTATTCTTGCTTAAGTGTTTTATATGCCTTTTAATAATAATGTTGATTTCAGTTTTTGATTTAACTAAGATCTATAGTAAACAAGCTAGTAATTATGATTGTAGTGATTGAAGATTAAAGATATATTACACATAATTATGAAGTTTTATTTTCTAAAATATACAAATTTGTCATAATTCCTTATTAGTATTTTTATTCTATTTTAAAGTTCGGATCCTTGTGGCTAAATATGTTTATTAACCTGGGCTTTTAAAATAGTATTTTAACGAAAAGGATCCATCGTCATATTTTTTGCCAATGTCTTGAATAATAATTCATGATGTCGGATTATAGATACATAAAATTAAAATTTATGTGTCTATCCTTTAATTAAAATCAGCCCCATAAAGTTATAGCGAAGAGTCAAAGACGAAACACGATCTGATCTTAAAACATGAATATCTTAAAACTAACTCTGTGTGAGCTGGATCCTTTTCATTTAACTACGTCAAATTGCATGTGTGTGTAAGCAAGTGCAAGTGCACATAATTTCCTCCTTTGATTTTGCGTCTGCGGCTTTACTTCTAGTACGTATTACATATTACTTCAATGATAATGCTGATTTTAGTGCGACCCAGGATACCAGGCTAATTGTTGTTTTTCAGGTTGTGGTTGCATTTGTCAGTATATTTACTGCACCTTAGCCTAGCCCCGATCTATTGCATTTTATATTAGGCAAGTTACAATATATTTCTCCAGCGATAACAACAAATTAACGACTTACAGTTCAATTTGCAATATTTAAGAAATAAACATACTTACAAATCTGTTAGTCAATGTTTTATATAAATTTTGGAGGCCAGTCTTCTTTAGAACAAACATGCGTACATTAACGCTTAAACAAATTCTACAAATTTCACTAAAGACCATTTCTGTTTCCTATAGCTAATTATACTTATTACTATTGAATTTTCTTTTTCTTCAATAATCCGGAGTTTTCAAAAATATTAATCTGTCAATCTGTCAATGAGGGGTAATAATTTTCTGCTCACCAGATGTCGCTAGTAGACACTGAGGTAAATTTTTGCATGTTTTTTGTTACACAATTTTAATTGAGAAGTTGGTTTTTAATAAAAGTTTATTAGTTTCTAGAGTATGGGTCAATTCACACGTACCACAACCACACCACGTCGCAGCGACAAAATGTGGTCAAGCTGTGGTTACGTGTGAATAGTGTCGCAGCGGCATTTTGCAGTTGCGTTGTGGTACGACAAAATGTCGATGTGGTTGCGTTGTCGCTGTCGTTGCGATGTGGTAACCACGTGGTCATGTGCAGTTATACTCCGGCCATGTGTTCTGTGACTCCGGCTTTCGTAGAGGAAACACGACTTAACTGAACGTAGTCATGGAGGAAAGATTGTTGTTGCTATCCTTGTTATGGCTTTTATTAATAAGAAGAAGATGACGACATCAGCGTATTCGTCGAAATAGAATTTATTGGGTACATCCTTTATTGGAAAACAAAAGTCAAAGCCAATTTCGTACTGATTATCCTAAACTTCGAAGGTTCAAGAAGAAATTTTATAAAAAATTTAGAATGAACAAGAATACATTTGTCTACTTGTTAAACGAACTGAATAGCGAGTTGCAAAAAAAAGACACGGCCATGAGAAAAAGCATACCATTTGTTGAACGTCTGGCAATGACATTGAGGTGAGTAATTTTTTTTTATAGTTAATTATTTTTAAGTACTACAGATGAAACTAATTCATAAAATATAAAATACAGGTGCAAATTAAGAGGCCGTACCTACCTGGTTTTGCTCGCGGCACTAGCGCCACTTTCATTCAAAAAATTATATCTTTTTATCTATGCCTTAAATAAAAATATATTATTATTTTAATGAAAGTGGCGCTAATGTTTAAAACCAAACTACAACCTCTTAATTCATTAACAATAAAAGTAAGATTATGATTGTGGGCACGTTTCATATAGTTTCCTATTATTACAACAGTATGCATGTACAGTCAGCGTCATATCGACCTACCCTTATCTGTCAAATTTCTGCAACTGAATTTCAACCTAATTACAAACGCATAGAGATCAACATCAGTTGTGGTTTTTTCACAGATTTTCGTAGGTCGATGTGTCGCTGACTGTACGTTACGCACACGCCGCATCCGGTCTGCTCAGGCCTTTATTGCCAATGAGTTAATTTGCAACTGTGGTAGGGAGGATAGGAAGGCGAAAACAAAGAGCGTACTTATATATTTTTATTTATTTTGTCATTCAAAAATCAACAGAGTAGGTAATTAATCAGTTAATCTCCGAAAATATCCGTTGTAATCGGATCATTATAGTTTGAAGCCTGAGAAGAGACGCTGAGTGGAGATTCTGGTACTGAAATATCTCTTGGTGTGGATGCAGTACGCAAATTGCGAAGCTGTGGAGAGCCTGTTTCCATATCCGGCCGATACCTAGACGTTGATGGTCGCTCGTACGGTTGGTACGCTGGTGTCGTATACCCCTGTCCATATTCACTGTAGGTGTGTGATATTTTTGAATTACATTCAATATTTCTATCTGAGCATTCAGTTTCCAATAATCGCGAATGGTCTTAAATCTATCGTATAAAGATAGAAAAAAATGCATATCATTGTCACAGGACTTGTCAGGTTCCTGTGTACGAGTATGTGCAGTTACTTGATCGCTCAAATGACTTGTTATTTTTTTATTAACCCATATTCTGCATCATCTTTTTTTCTTTGGATATTTTTTGGTCTCTTCCAAACTTCAGAATCACTCGTTTCAGTAGTATTATCGTCTTCATTATCGATTTGTTCGATGTCATCGTCTTTGTTTTGTACTGGTAGATACGATGTTGTATTTCGATTTTCAGACAATGGCTTTAAAAATTATAATTGACTAAAGTAGTAGTATCTCTTTGAACTACCTGCTGAACCGCTTCTCTGTGAATTTTGTTTTTTAAGGTCTCTGTTGAAAGAGTCTCTTAAGCTTTTGCATTTTCTTTGTAAGTTGGCAGCTGAAAAATTAATTGTTAAATTGAAATTTGTAGAAAAGTAAGTTGGTAGTTAAATTTGAAAATAACATATAAAATAATAATAATAATATTTTACAATATCGAAATTACAGTGATCAGATCATATAATGAACTCAGTATTGAAGATAATTTCTGTATATTTAAATATCCATGTTAATAGTTTCAAGTTATTCTTAAATTTATGACAGCCAAGCATCTTTATATGGTTTGATAAATGATTAGTTTTTCTTATACCGGTGGCATAAGCGCTTTTTGAAAGCGTAATATAATTATTTAATGTACTAGCTTCTACCCGCGTGGACTACACGTTATGTAATATATAAATAAGTAGTATTTAATTTTTTTTTTAAATTTTACCATATTAAAATTAACTGGATTATTTTATATTAGTCCAGTATAATGTAAGATCGATCATTTCCCAAAATGTCATCAGCCTATTGAATGGTGTTAATAAAGGTTGAAATACCTAATACTTTAAGGGGTCGTTGTACTCTTCAACACGAGCTACTTTTACTATGGGGTCATATACCTACATGACCTAAATGTATGAAACAGCTGATTTTTTACGATTTCGTATGTGTCCCCATAGTAAAAGTTGTTCATATTCATGAGTACAGTACAATGACCCCAGTGTTATTTATTTCAACCTTTTGTAACAGCTTGTATAATTCCATTTCATTATTATTTGTTTTAATATAATTTTTGTTACAGATATTTGGCAACGGGTGTTCGTTTGAAGATCTCGCCGATTTTTTTAAATGTGGTACTTCAACTGCTAGCAAAATTGTCCACGACGTGTGCCGCCTGATTTGGGATAAATTACAGCCTATTCATTTACCAACATGTAATAAAACAATGTGGCTTGATATTGCGAACAAATTTAAAAAGAAAGCAAATTTTCCAAACTGCTTAGGGCTGTAGATGGAAACATATTAGAATTATTCATCCACCACGCAGTGGTTCATTATTCTTTAATTATAAACATTTCTTTTCTATTGTTTTAATGGCCGTATGTGACGCCGATTATTTATTCGTGTATGTTGATGTAGGAGCCTACGGTAAAACTTCCGATTCAACTATTTGGAGGGACTGCAGTTTATATGATGCAATGGAAAGAAATGATTTAGATCTACCTGGACCGCAAGCAATTACCCTGTAGGTAGGCCCTTGCCTATGGTATTCATTGGCGATGAAGCCTTTGGATTACACAAACATTTGCTGCGACCATACAGCGGCAAGCAATTAACAATGAAAAAACGTGTTTTTAACTATAGATTATCACGAGCACGAAGATATGTAGAATGTTCCTTTGGAATTTTGACTAACAAATGGCGAATATTGCATAGGCCAATTAACGTGTCAGTTGAATTTGCAACAGACATAGTGAAAGCATGTGTCGTATTACATAATATAGAACGCAAGCGAGATGGCTATAAATTCGATGACACTTTATCGATAACTTCAAATTTGTTACGAATGCATTCCTTTGATCAAAGTCATGACGGGATTCGAGCAGATTCTATTAGAAATGAATTTGCCGACTATTTTGTGAGCCCTGAAGGTGAATTATCGTGGCAGTACAATAAAGCGTGAATGGTGTTGTTAGGTATACTCGGTTTAATAAATAGTAATTAATAAACTTACCACACTGGTTTTTTTCTTTTGTTTCCTTATTATCAAAATCTTCATAAAACTTCATGCAAAGGTTTTCCCATGCTTTGTTTTTTAATATGCGATTGGAATACTCCTCCGTCCTTTGATCCCAAATGCATGGCAAATTGCGAATCTCCTCAATAAACATATCCGTGTCAAAAGTCTCGGAGTCGGACATTTTAATTTTTCGCATAACCACGCGGTAACTCATTACAACGCAGAATGAAAGGGGAGCGCAGGCGCCAGCTATGCGCGCGCTGTTGATGACGTCATGTCGTGGCGATGTGGCCGCGGTGCCGCTGCCGGTGGTGGCGTTGCCGTCGCGATGTTGTTGCGATGTGGTTGTATTACACAGGTGGTCGATAACAACGGCAAAATGTGGTACGTGTAAATTGTAATATTCATTTTCAATACAAAATATACGCCCGACCACATGGCGTCGTTGTGGTGTGGTTGTGGCTGTGGTTGTGGCTGTGGTGTGGTTGTGGTATGTGTGAATTGATCCTATATTATTAATACACAAAACAATGTGTCAGCGGTTTGCTCTTAAAATTTTTGCACATTTTTAATTTTTCTACTTTTATGAATATCTGTGGTTTGGTTTATTTACTTTTAATCTTATTAATAAAAAATATAGCTAATAGTACAGAAAGAAACAATAACCTTTACATTTTCCGAACAAAATAACTTCCCCGCTATGAAATCTGTCAAATATTATACCTCACCGTAGAGAAAGAATAAACTATGGACACAGGACTCTGTGTCCATTGGTTATGGTCCATTTCAGTTGAAATCAGTTACTATACTCTTTGGTCGAAATATTAAGAGTTCAGCCACGTCTGATGTGTGTTATTCACAAAATTCTTCAAGATATGCTGTTGCATCACATTGTGATGTTTTTGGGAGATTTTTACGACAACTTAGCCCATCGGTTGTCTAAGAGTATATACTAAATTATAATAATTAAATAATCGTACGACACCTTAGTATAATTACTTATTATACTAAGTTGTCGTAAGATTATATTGACAAGTAGTAGTGAAACATTGAGGATTGCTATAAATTAATTTTAAATTTATACAAAAAATACATTACAGTGGGGTATCTGCTAGGTGTGTGTAGACAGAAGGAGGTGTACAAATAAAAGGTAGTAATAACACTCACGATTTAATATTCACACAAATATAAAGTCACACCGAAATAAATAGACAGAAGGAGAATGAAACGCAAGTTCTTAACAAGAAGGAAGAAGTACAGTGATAGAGAGAAACTTAAAATGAGACAATAAATTAAAAAAGATAATTATTAAACACATAAATAATTATTAAAGCATCTGCAAGACAATGCGACAATCTCTCTGCGTCAAAGCATGTAATCGACTGATCAAGGGAGCGGTGCCTCACACCGCCGGCCCGCAACCGCTGCCTTACAATATTACTAAATATGGTGTTGTATCGACAATGACTATATAACCACTTGACTGCGCATACAGTGCCCCGACGCTCGAAAACTATTAGTATTTTGTCGCCTATGTATAGGCTACGGTACGAGTAACCATTTTAGTAGTGTCCAAGTGTTAGACCTGTGTGCACGCAAAATTAATATAAATTTTTATAACTTTATATGCAATTGTAACGCATCAAAATGCCTTCATGCGCGATGAAGTGGTGTGGGAAACATTCCAAGACATCTAGTTACAAAAAGGATGGCATAACTTTTCATCGGTAAGTAAGCAGTATGAAAATTAATTTTGATTTAATCAGATTATGAGCGACTGCAGGGACCTATTTAAAATGGTGGTTTGGTAAACGAGCACATTGTTGAGTCGCGCGTTGATGTCTTTTGGAAAAGTCTCGTTCTTTCATTAGACTATTCTAATGCTTCTATCCCTTTCTTTCCCTTTGTATGTTTATTGTAAAAATTAGTGCTGTTACCTTTAATAGCTGAAAGTCGATATCGAAAATATGAAAATTAAAATTAATAAAATGTTTATTCAATTCACGTACTATAATAAAACACCTATTAACTTTTAACTGACTTCAAAAAAAGGAGGAGGTTCTCAGTTTTCAGATTATGAAATTCCAGTAAGCTTCATTTTTATATTCTTCTCAAATAATATTTCTACAAAATTCAATATTAATATTTCTTATTACCTCTTTCTTTTGTTATTTATTATATTCTTATATATTATTATTTTTCAGAGTTCAACAATAAATAACAAAGAAATAGTACACCCAGTAATTGAAGACCTGACTCCACTTAAACGCAAAATGAAACGACACATAGACCATCTTATATATTCCCTTAGTAAAAAAAAAGAAAGAGGTTAAGAGGCTTCAAGATAAAAATAGATTATTGGTTAAAAAAATGCAAATCTAAAAGAAATGTTGAATACTTTGACAAAAAAATCTTATATCACTCAAGAAAATCAAGACATTTTAAGTCGCATAGGTGTACAAAATCAAGAAATTGTTAAACGCCAAATATTGAAATCAAAAAAAGGACATATACCCAAAATAAAATACTCACCGGAGTTACGAGCATTCTCCTTAACATTGCATTTTTATTCCCCAAAAGCGTATAATTTCGTTAGACAAACTTTCAGAACATGTTTACCTGCTACAAGTACTCTGAGAAGTTGGTATCAATCCATTGATGGTAAACCAGGATTTACAAAGGAGGCAAGAGATACCATCAAAATGAAAGCCAGAGAATCTAAGAACAAAATTTACGCCACTATCATATTCGACGAAATGGCGATCAAAAGCGGTGTCGAATATCATCCCCAAGGCAGAAGGTACTATGGCCACGTGAGTTTTGGCGCCAGTTTACAAACGGACTGTCAAGATGAAGCTAAAGAAGCCGTTGTTTTCTTGCTGGTGCCAATAAAAGCATCCTGGAAAATTCCAATAGGATATTTTTTAATAAATGGCATTAATGCAGAACAAAAAGCCGCTCTTCTAACAGAGGCGATCCATTTAGTAGAAGAGGCTGATGTAAACGTCAAAGCCATTACGTTTGACGGCTGCCCTGCTAATATTACGATGGCTAAAAAGTTAGGCTGTTCGTTTGAAGTTGATCAAATAAACACTACCTTTAAAAATCCCCTGCAATACTTCAAAAATAGCGGTCTTTTTAGATCCGGCACACATGATCAAGTTAGTGCGAAATGCATTTGAGTTTTATAGGAATTTGAAGGACGAACGGGGCAGTATTATATCGTGGGAATATCTCGTTAACTTACATAATCTACAAACAGCGGAAAATTTTCATCTAGGTAATCGACTAAGGGCTGCTCATATATTTTTTTAAACTAAAATTATGAAAGTAAGCTTAGCAACCCAAATTTTTAGTAAGAGTGTATCAGATGCACTCACATTTTGCAAAGAAAAGCTTAATTTACGTGAGTTTCAAGAAGTCACACCCACAACACAGTTTCTGGATATGATGAATGACCTTTTTGATATTCTGGACTCACACATCCATGGATATGATTTAAAACGAGCAGTCAATGCAGAAAATGCTGCGAATGTTATATTTAAATTAAAGACAGCAAGAAATGCTATACTAAATATGTCCGCAGACATAATTGTAAGAAATGTAAAACAAGAAGTTCGACTCGTTAAATCACCTCGATATACCGGATTCATAGGATTTTGTGTGTATAGAAAGTGCCATTGCTCTAATCCAAGACTTGGTCCTGAACTCAGAGTGCGCCTTAAAATATCTTCTTCTGCATAAAATAAGCCAGGACCACTTGGAACACCTGTTTGGAAGTATAAGATGCCACGGTGGATCAAACAACAATCCTAGTGCTAGGGTATTTGAAAGCATATACAAGAAGCTCCTGAGCTATGCGCAAATAAAAAATAGTGGTAGTGGCAATTGCAGCGCTCTTGGTCAAATTTCAATTTTGCAATGCACTTCTGCAGTTAACCGCATCAATATTTCAACAAGATACAAAGACCAAAACATAGATCTTGAGACTGAGAGCTTGGATTTTTCAGGCTTTGAAAGCCTGTTACCTAATTCTGAATCCGGTGAAAAAGTAGTAGAATATATGGCCGGCTACATTGTACATGCTTTGATAAAGCAAATAAAATGCCAAACTTGCATTGGAGCGCTGATTGGTGTACAAAATCAAAACGCCTTACAATTTCAAAAGGACACTAAAGACAAGTTATTGTACGGATCCACCACAGTAATAGAAATTTGTCGTCGTTGTGAAATTTATATTAAGAGGGCGATCAACGAGAGTGGTTCGAAAGTGCTGTCTTCGAAATATAATACCGATTATTTTATAAGATCGGTTTTAAAATCTCTTATTGGGTATAATTTATTCCCGGATATTAATTTTCATCAATTTGAAATAGAATCCACAAATCATTTAATTGAATCAGCAAGATGCATAATTCAGAAATATGTAGACGCGCGTTTATCATTTTTTTACGAAGAACAATCAGGAACCTAAAACTTTAATTCGAAAAACATATTCCAAATTAATACATTTTAAAAATCAATAATAACGGGATACATGTTTCTCTTGTAATTTATTGATTTTGATTAAATATTATTTCTATGATTTTAATTGAGTATTTTTCATAATGTTAAAATCAATTTTATCGATATCCACTATTTTCCCTTAATGAAGTAGAGCAACCCTAACGATAGGCATACCTTGAACTGACCAATTGCGGCCGCACATTCTTCATCGTCCCCCGGCCCGCAGTAGTGAGTCGTGTGCTTAGAAGAAATCGGCCTATACGCTCTCTAGTGGTTATATTCCTCTATGTGTATCGACGATGCCGCGCGGGATCGAATCTACGAAACGTAGACCAACTGATAGGAAGGGTGTATAGTGTAAATGTGTAAATGCGTGTGTGTGTGTGAGTGTATGATTGTATGTTTGTGTGAAATATATGAGATCCCCTACAACATTGCATTAATATACTTGCCATCTTCTTGCACGCGAACAATCGTAAACTTCTAAACAAAAATCAGCTAAAGTGGAAACAAATACAAAAGTCCCTAAAAATACCCGTAAAAATATAAAGCCCCTAAAAAGATATCCATACCACTTATTCACAACCCAAATTTGGGGAAATTCCCTAAGTTGGGAACCCTGAGCTCAAGCAGTCGTCTGTCAATCTGTCAAATAAAAGTGACAACTGACAAGTTTCATCCGATCAATAGTATCCAAATCCATATAGTATCTGACCAGAATCCAGAACAAGCATCCATTTCCATATAATAATATATATTTCTGTGCCCTTTTAATTTCTTGTACATATATTAAAGGGGCGTTATATCTTGTTCAAGAACAGCAAGCCACAAAAACGTAAGTAACATTCAAATTAAGGTATATAAAAAAATATGGATTGTAAAGTTTTCTCAAATTTTTAAACATTTTCATGATTATTATTTTTAATAAATGTTAATGCTTATCTTTATCATTATTATTTGGTTAGATAGCATCTATATCGTCACATAATCATACGAATTAAACTTAGAATAACTTACTAGAATATTCTTGCATTTTTACTATATTTTATTGTATTATTACTTACCACAAAATATTGAGAAGTATTAAGGTATACTTGACAAAAATTGACGTGAAAACTAATTTGTGTGATTAATTTAACTTCAAGGGTCTACTATGGTAATTCTATCTTAAGACAGGCACATTTACACCAGTGTACTTTTACATGATTTGAATTCAATTAAGTCTTATATATTTATGTTTAATAAAATCACTATTTGGTAAATAACTATAATCCTTTGAAGATTAAACAGTGGCAAGAGTAAAACATCAATTTAAACTGAGATATATCCTAAATACAAAAAAAATCATTGCAATCTTTTTGACTATTAGCAAAGAAATAAATCCTTTTTAAAAGGCAACACCAATTCTACTGGTGTTGCAGTTGTTCATGGGCAGTGGAAGTTACTTACCATCAGGTGAGCTGCCTGTTCATTTGATTCCTTTAAAAAAATTGTCAAGCTAAGCAAGTGAGCTTCACAATCATGAACTTCACCACCACTTACTAGATAGGATTGTTTGGAGGATGTAAAAAATATAACATTTGTGTGCTTCAGAAACTCATATGAAAACTGAAATGTTTCGGAAACTCTAGCTCAACTGAAGCTAGTATGGGTGCCCCCTTTAATTTTTCATTTATTTTTATTTTTATTATTTGTTGTTATAGCGGTAACAGAAATACACATTCTGTAAAAATTTCAACTGTCTACCTATAATGGATCATGAGATACAGCCCACTGACAGACAGATGGATGGACAGCGGATGCTTAGTGATAGGGTCCTGTTGGTTACCCATTGGGTACGGAACCCTAAAAATGAAATGGGGCATTATATTTTACAATAAAAACCTGTCAACATAATATAGCTAGACTTTTAAGAAAAATGAAATATTTCTTGCATAATTTTTACCAACTTGAAAAAAATAGGAGGTTCTCAATAACCGTGTACCCAAATGCTCCAGAAGAAGTGTATGTATGTTTGTCTGTCATTTTCTTTGGCACACTCTAAAGCATAAATGGCTTGATAGATGTTGACATATGGGATGTCAATAGGTTCGCCTTAGTTGAGAAAGTGCTGAAAAAGCTCAGCTTGATCTTAAGCACTGACTTCAGCTTAAAGTCAGTGCTTAGATACATAACACAGTAACTAAAAAAAACACTTTTAAGTCATAAAAGTCTAACTATATTTTGTTGACAGGTTTTTATTGTAAAATGCCACTGTGTTTGTAGAGAGCTGCATGGTGAGTGTTAAGAACCAGAGGCCCTTTTTACTGAAAAGGGGCATGTCATCTTAGTCCTCAGGGATGACAACGCATCTCTATTTTGATTCCTAATTGAGGATAGATGTAGATGTCTATGGGCCACAGCATCCACTTACCATCAGGTGGATCTGTGCTTATTTTTCACCCTTATCCTTTAAAAAAAATATGATTTCTATTTAACTGTTATCTAAAATTAGTTAAATTAGATATTTATAAACCACTGCTTGAACTACTAGGGATGGAACCAGTGGCGAAGCTAGGGCTCCAAACTAGGGCAAGCCCAAGATATGGTTTTGTTGTTTTTAGCAGTTTTATAAAAATACACCAATCTTGATCTGTCTCCACTCTTCAGTTTCATATTCAGTACTGTCGAGTATGTGTTTAACAAAGCACACAGTATGCATACTAGTGCTAAATAGATTGTATGACATATCAGTGGCTTTGAAAAAAGCCGTTTGGGTTTGCTTGAGCGAAAGAAAAAAATATTTACATACAATACATGAACAAAAGAAAAGCATGAACAAAGTACAAACAAACTATGTACAAAATTAAAAAACAA
Source organism: Parnassius orleans (assembly GCA_029286625.1). Lineage (NCBI taxonomy): Eukaryota > Metazoa > Arthropoda > Insecta > Lepidoptera > Papilionidae > Parnassius > Parnassius orleans. The sequence continues at coordinate 1,217,087 of JAGSMP010000161.1, read as the reverse complement.
ATTATTTATATTCTAAATCGAATCGTCTCTCTTTCTTAAGGAAAGATTTGATCATGTCTGCGTAAAATGTTGGTGAACATTTTAATTGTACCAATAACTGTTTTTCAATTATATAGATAAGTCTGAAAGACGCTCTTGACCTTGTGTATTTCTCAAATAATTTAAAATTAAAAATTTTGTACAACCAACTTCAATGTAAATTATTAAGAATAACTCAAAAACTATTGGTCAGACCTTGATCAAATTTATATGGGACCACATGTGAGGTAACACACATAAAAAAAAATACAGTCAAATTGAATACCTCCTACTGTTGAATATATAGTATATAAACATAAGTAGAGTCGGTAGATAAGTATGGATGCGCTTCAGCGATGAGAAAGCATGTTCCGCGGAGGAACTTGTGGCTGGAATGGTTACGACAAGATGAGCTAACTTTAAAAGCTGGGGAAAGGCCTCTTCAAGACTATTTTTGTTTATAAAGGCAATGAGTTCGAAAACATTGCGGTCTTTTAATTCAGAGGAGGAATGCAATGAAATCAATTGGTTTTTCAATGTTTGTTTATCAAAATAGTTTACGTAATTTTCAAATAATGAATCTAATGCCTCTAAAGGAAAATCTGAACGATATTTTTCGAATAGTTTGTTGTTGAACAATTGGAAAAATTTTAATTTGATAATTTCAGAATATCGGCCATTAATTTCTGAAGATATATTATCAATTATTTCAACAAAAAGTCGTTTGTATTCTGTCTGAGCACAGCGCACATTGCGTCTCAAACGAGGAGCAGAGTTATTTTTCAATGTGTTTTCATAAATGTGATCAAAATACTCAGATCAGGCGTTGGTTTCGGCGTGGATATGAGCTGTTTTTTCTCAACGAAGTTTAAAGATTTTTACCTTTTCCCGCCGATTAGCACTTTTACACACTTCAATTCATCACAAGGAACACTATTATCCTCCATTTTCACTAAAAGTCTTTAAAAAGGCATGAATTTTCAACTCGCAATATTCATTAGCTCAAGTAAATACACAGAGCAAACATTGAAATGTGAAGTGAACTTGCAAACGTATAGACCGCGCGCCCCCGCGCTCGACTAACTTCACACCGAAAGCCCGGCTTAAGGCTCCATACTAATTGCTATACCGTTACAAGAAAAATCGTGCTAGATCCGTTAAGGGCGGAGTACCCATCAGTTCTGATTTATTTCACTATGAAACACCCTACCTAAACTTAACCCTTTTCGAGATATTCGACTTTTAATTTTTTATTGAAAATTGCTGATTTTAGGCTACTACATTTATTTTTGTTTATTTTGTGTATCTTATTATTATTATTATTGCATTTTACATGTGTAATAAGATGCTTTAGGACGTCAATCATTAAAATAGTGCATAAGTTAATTGAATAGACCGTAGTAGACAAGTGAATGTAAAGAAATAAAAAATTATTAGAAACTTTATTTTTCTCTAAGGATATCTAAAAATAATATTATGGCAATTGTTCGGCAGATGTTTTTAAATATCTACGTTTCATCAGCTATCGAACGAGGTATAACAATCTAGGTTTGTATTACATTTCGTGGAAAAAGTAGTTGGGACGCTCCAGGTAGCAGTTCTAACGGTCCCGCGCCTATTGTATAGATTGGGAGCGATCGTCTTCTCGAAAGTCCGGTAAAAAGCCCACGCATGCGAGCGAGACGACTAATCGCTCAACTGAACTCCTTTTTTATGACAGCAGTATCGCGCAGTTTTGCCGCGACTGGTGTTCATCCATATTGCTTTGCTTTTTGACAGTCCATTGCGTGTTTGTTCACTGTTGTTTGTGTGTGTATTCTTTGAGATAGAGAGAAAACGAATCAGTGTATTTCGAATTGCCAATTGTTGACGTTACATAATAAGGCTATGAAGTCATGACCTGTGTAGAACAGAGGAGCGCGCGGGAAATTTGAAATAGTTTGAAACAGTTTACGAGTTATTTTATTAGTTGATATTATTGATTGAGCAGTTTGATAGGGCAATATTTGTGTGTGGTGAAATAAATATTTTCTTTCTATCTTAAAAATGTATGCTACACTAAAAGTAGACGTTCCAAAACTTTAAATATCATTTGCTTAAGTTATATAACAGGTATTCTATATTTATCAGGAATATGACGGGGGACCCGTGGGTTATTCAGCCCCATGAGAATGCCAAGTTTGCTGAGCATTTTCGTAACCTTGGACCTGTAAATGGCACACTCACCGGAGAACAGGCAAAGAGATTTATGTTGCAGGTAAGATAGAGTTGTTTCTTATTTAAGTAAATAAAGAGTTTGGTGCAAGCAACAAATTTCAGTACAGTTATAATGTAACTAATATTACATTTTAAATATAACAAATTGTTAGTGACATTTTCTTAAATGTAATTACATAATAATTTAAATCAAACTGCGTGTTTTATTTTGTAATTTGAATATATTAGTTATATATGTGCTTATCCTACACATTGAATGAAATTAACCTGGTGTTAATTTTATTATATTTAATCGTCATCATCATTATTATGGACCTTAACAAATCTATTGTTGAACATAGGTCTCCCCTGAGGAATGCAACAACACTTAGAAATATAGATAGTAAAAAATATAGAAAATAAATAAGTTACTAATATTTTGAAATCCCTGTTTCCAGCACACGGCAAGTGTGGTATCATAACAAGTTTTTTTTATAAAATAAGGGTGATAGACGAGCACACAGTCTATCTGATGGTAAGCGAATGCTGTGGCCCACACACAAAAATTGTAAACAGAGTCTAGAGCGACCTCCACTAGATGGAGTGACGAGCTGACAATTTTTTATAGGTATATAGGTGACAATGGAAGACACAGTGCACCTGATGGTAAGTGGATGCTGCGGCTTACAGACATCTACATCTATCCTCGATTAAGAATAAAAATGCAGATGCGTTGCCACCCCTGAGGACCAAAATGGAATGCATAGTTTCCAGTAAAAAGCGTCTCTGGTTGTCTACACGCACCACATGAACCACAGCAACATTGTGTTGCTATTTTACGCTGGTATTCTGTAACAGATTCTGTAAGAGATTCTTCCCCTGTCGAGCGGGCCCATTCGTGCTAACAAGTAAATAAAAGCCAATCTATAACGCCATTGTTAACTTCTTGCTTGTTTCTTGAAGGTCCCCAAGTCATATTGGTTTGGAAAAATCGCCGTTGGTAAACAGTTCCACAAAGAGTTCGTGCGAGGAAGAAACCTCGTAAATTGCACAGAGGTAGACCGCCAAGCATCCGGATGTTATCAGGAAGATGCTTACGACACTCACGGGATGTTATGGTCAAGTGGATTTTCTTAAGCCGCCACTATACGGCTCTCTCTGTCACTGGAGATAATTATATAGCCATCTCGTTTACGCCAGACGTAAAATCCCAGACCGGCGCCGGGCAGTAGCGTACAACGTCTGGTGCTGCAATTCTCAATCCAACTGCCAAGCGTGACGATTAAGGGAAATCCTAAAATGACAGAGGCCCATGGACTTTAACGGGCGATAAAAAAGTAGATATGTGATTTCACATGTACCACTCTAGATTGTGGTTCCACATACTAAATCCTCGCACTTTCGTTTCGCATGACACCCACATGATGACGTGACATGACATATTATAGATATATACGGGGTTATCTTTTTTTATAGAATACGGGTGACAAGTGAGCACACAGTCCACCTGCTGGTTAGGGGATATTGCGGCCCATAGACATATATCCTCGATTAAGAATCAAAATGCAGATCCGTTGTCACCCGATGGAATGCCTCATTACCAATAAAAAGAGACTCCGACTTTTTGTACTAACCATACAAAACACGGTATTATTCTGCTATTTTACGCTGGTACTTTCTGAGAGCGTGGTCCTACTCTGGTCGAGGCGAATTGTGATTCAGCCATAATGCAGCTGCAGCGTTGCTCTAGCACGTGAATTTTACGTTGCCAAAACTCACCATTTTATTTTTGTCGTACATTCTATAAAGACTGTTTTTTAATTTGCTATCATTTCAGTCCCAACTCCCGCCGCCTATTCTGGGACAGATATGGTCACTGGCTGATATGAATGCTGATGGGAAGTTGGACTTCCAGGAATTTTCCATTGCATGCAAGGTGAGATTTATTTCAAACTAGCGACCCGCCCCGTCTTCGCACGTGTGATCTCCTTATCTCGACAACAGTGCCACCTACAGGGTCCAATTGTGAATCTAAACCATTCAGGAACCCACTCAAACACACACAAAGAATTTCATCAAAATCAGTCTAGCCCTTTTCGAGTTTTTGCGAGAATAACGGACAGCAATTGATTTTTATATAATCTATACAAATAAATAAAATTGATTTGTCTGTTTGTAATGTCAAAATAACAGCTTTTTACTAAATGCATATGAAAGTATATACGGTACTTATAACAAAAACACAATTTTTTTAATTTGTTATCTGTCTGTCTGTTTGTTCCGGCTAATCTCCGAAATGGCTGGACCGATTTTGACGGGACTTTCACTGGCAGATAGCTGTGAGGAGTAACTTAGGCTACTTTTATTTTAGAAAAAGAATTAGGGTTCCGCACAAAAAATTAAAACCCTATATTACACGCGGGCGAAGTCGCGGGAAACAGCTAGTAGATAATAAAAATAAATAAAAGTCATGTAATGTAGCAACCTCTATACATAGGTCCTACTGCTGGGCACAGGTGTCCTCTCATTTCTAAGAGGGTTACCAAACTATGAAAGCATTCAAGCACTTTGTCTACCACCAGGTCGGCGCCTCTTAGGAATGATGTAAAATATTTAACAGATTGCATGACGGGGGAAGTTGATTTGTTACGAAATATAAGGAGTTAATGTTTAATTCCGAAATATTAGTTATATTTGATATGAATTAGATCAGAAATGGATAAACCAAACTACGGGTATTTCTAAAAGTAGAAAAATTTAAAATATAGTTAAAAATGTGCAAGAAATTAAAGAGCAAACCAATAATGGTACCATACACCTTCAGTTTTATCTGTGCAATAAAACTGTGCAGTAGAACTGTACAGATAAATCGTACGTCCCTACAGCCCACACACGTTCAAGTAAAACTGCGCAGTTTAATCATTTCGTTCCGCGATGGCATCGACAGACGACGTCATCATTGTTGATAAAAAAAAAACAAGAGGCAGAAAAAATCAGGATGCGTAAAAATCATAGGACCTAGTGTAAAGATTGGCTAATGAAAAGAGAAGCTCATTCTCGTGTAAATTTGTTAAATGAACAAGTTACAGCCGAAGTAAGAATTTTTAATTTTTTGGTTTTTGGCCATTTTGACCCCCTAGGAGTGTAATGAGAACTTTTTGCTCCTATTCAACCATGACCCCCATGACATCCTCTACATGATAGGCTATTCAAACTGACTAGGCCTAAAGTTCGAGCCACCCCCCCCCCCCAACTCATTTTTAGTCTTTACTTCCAAAGAAATTAAAGACGTTTCCAAGAGACTGGCATATTTTTAGGAATGCATAGTGATACGCACTTTTTTTTGCTGTCTATGGTAACGCCAATAATCGAAAAACAAGACACTGTTATGAGAAATGGCGAAAACTGAGCGCTCGGCACACAAGTTACGATTATCGGCACAGTTTCCTCCGATTCCGTTTTATCTATTCAAATTTTCATACTACTCCGTTCGACGGTACAGTTTTAAAAAATCGTATAAACTACAGTTTTTATCACACACACGTTTCGATTATCGGTGCAGTTTAAACGGTACAGTGCGATCGTAATGGAGCCTATACACCATCGGTCATGATGGACGAATTCTAGCGATCACGATCGTGTAGAGGGCATAATCGCCTATAACTGCCCATGATCGGTAATGATCGAGCGTAATGGCCGCTGTGTCGATTTTTCGAACAAACATCAAAGAAAGTTCGGCCATGATCGCGCTCGCGTCTACATGATTCGCCAAATGCCGATGCTCTATAAACTTACCTTGTTCTATTTCGGTGTATAGTTAACATACACCGAAATAGAACAAGTAAAAATAGACCAAACTTCCTTTTTTTTTCACCACTGTTATGGTCTACATTTCAATAATAGTTATATATGACTAATTAAATAAATAGCGGCAGCTGCTACTGTTTCAACGTCCATCTCGGACAGATGACAATACAAATATGTTGGATGCACGATTGTGTGGGTAGCCGCGCAATGATTGTCACAATCATGCCCCATTCTGTGGTTGTCAGTCATGAGCGCTGGTGTATAGGCGGGGTAACGATTTCTCGTAGCGTGTGTGCCACCCATAAGGCATTGCTTTATGTATTTACATACTCTAGATACCGACACTTGTAATTAAAACGCAACTTCTCAAATATAATGACATTGTGTAACAATTAACTTCACCTCAGTCCCAACTAGTGACATCTGGTGAGTGGAAGATTCAGACCAAGTTTTCAATCAGCACTTATAATAGCAATTAACACTAGCGATCTGCCCCGGCTTCGTCTGGGTAGGAGCTATTAATGTGCCGTTATTTAGTTTTAACCATTTCACTGTCCCATGAGTCATATATGAACATTTCAATTGTTTAACTATTGTGTCTATTTCTCGGACAGGGAAGTTGTTAAGATTACCATCAAAGAACATTTATTTATCAAAATAAAGTTAAGGTTACAGCCTACATACGTCCCACTGCTAGGCACAGGGCTCCTCTCATTTCTGAGAGGGTTTTAGGGCAAGGAAATGTCCGCCGCGCTGCCCCAATGCGTGTTGGCGAACTTCACATGTCTTCGAAATATTTTTTTTCTTATATTTCAGACATGCCGGTTTCTTCACGATGTTTTCCTTCACCGCCGATCACGTGGTAAATCAGCACTTAAAATTACAATTAACTATTTCATTGGTGCCGGCGGGAATCGGACCCTATAAAATTTACAGCGAACGCTTAGTCCCTGAGCTACTGCGGCTTTTCTTATATAAGTTTATTGAATAAATAATGTAATAAGAATGTACAATAAAACAGATCAAGGGCTAATAATTTTCTGCTCACCAGATGTCGCTAGTTGACACTGAGGTGAAGTTTTTAGTTACACAATGTCATTTAATTGAGAAGTTAGTTTTTAATAAAAGTTTATCAGTTTCTACAGTGTTATATTAATACATAAAACAATGCCTCAGTGGTGTGCTCTCAAATTTTTTACAAATTTTTTTTGGTTTGGTTTATTTATTTTCAATGTAATTAATATAAAATATAACTAATAGTACAGAAAGAAACATTAACCTTTACATTTTCCGAACAAATTAGCTTCCCCTCAATGAAATCTGTCAAATATTATACCTCACTAAGTGGCGCCGCCCTGGTGGCAGAAAAATTCATTGGACTATGTCCGATTGTTGTAGAGTAAATAGGTGTTCTTTAATCTTCTTATCTCTTTCAGATAATTAACTTAAAATTACATGGCATTGAAGTACCAAAAATCCTGCCTCCGTCACTTCTTCACTCTCTAAGCCCATTAGGTAATATTTATTTTGATTGTTTTTATTAAAATTACAATAGCGATATTAAATTAATTTCAATATGGTAAAAACCATACTGCAGCATGAATGGGTCGGCTCGACTGAAGGAGGACCACATTCTTACAGATTAATAGTGTAAAATAGCACTATAATGTTGCTGTGATTCGTATGGTGAGTGTAGAGCACCGGAGACCCTTTTTATTGGTAACAAGGTATTCCAACTTTTGCAGTGCAGTCGTACATGTTAGAGCCACAATGTAGCTTTATTAATAGTGGTAGCACAAATGGTTCGACCGGAGTTGAACCACGCTCTCACAGAATACCAGCGTAAAATAGCACCTCAATGTTGCCTCGGAGGTGACAACGTATGTACATTTTGATTCTTAATTGAGGATAGATGTAAATGTCTATGGTCATTCCTGAGGATTAAGATGGAATGCCTCGTTTCCAGTAAAAGGGTCTACAGTTGTCTACACTCACCATATGAAACACGGCAGCATTAAGCTGCTAATTCACGCTGGTATTCTGTAAGAGCGTGGAGATTACGGTTACGAAAGATGGTGGTATAACCACGTTTAGTTTTGCCGAAAATACCCAGACCGGCAACGGGCAGCAGCGTCGAAAGTGCTCACATCAGTTACTGTGACCTTCAATCCAATTGCAAAGCGGGACCACTAAGACAAATCCTAACTACAACGGGAGAGGCCCATGTCCAGCTTTAGACTTACGGACTGTTAAAAAGAGAGAAAAGAAGAAGAAAAATAAGAAAACTCTTTGAGGTTAGAAGAATTCCCTACCATTTATAATATGCCTAATAAAAATAGTATAGTGGTTCCATCAGACATGTCATTGTGTCATTCATTCATTTCAAGTGATCCGATCATTGAAGTATTGATTTGTCTTACAAACCGATTCATTCGTGTGGATCATTAAAATGGATCATTTCGAGTTTCAGTCCTCTGTGATCTGTGAGGATGTCGGACATTACTGGAGTTTTGGCGGGAACTTGACCGGCGGCGGTTTGCTACTCCTGTATTATTGTTTAAATAATGGTTTGAAGTGGATTTTGATATGTAAAAGTGGTGCGATTTTGTGTATTAAGTATCTGCGCATGTGAACTATTAGTGGAAACGGTGTAACAAGTGCTCTGATGGTGATGTGATTCTCAAGATAAGGTGTCTCTCTGCTTAAGCGCCTTGAGAAACCATCGCCAATTGTCTGCTGGCTCAAGTTGCCGTCTAAATCTCCCAAGGGCTGCACAATGTGACGCATCAACATATTGTGAAGCAGTGTACTATGAAGGATAAATATACATTGTAACTTCAGGCTCAGAAGGGCTAGATCCCAGAGCCGTAAAGCCAGTTATAAAAAATCAGACATTACTCTTTTCGTAGGTCCTGTCAATACTTTTGGTCGTAGGTCCTGTCAATAGTTTGATCCAGAACGTTCAAAATCGATACTTACATACGGCCCGAGTCAAAGGAACGAATCATTCACGATTTACGCATGTCCAGTTCCGTCCATCCATTACAGGCTATAAAAGTCCACTGGTGAACATAAGCCTCCCCCATAGATTGCCTCATAGGGGGGATTTTGTCATAGTTGTAATGTTGCTGTTGATTTAATAATTTCACCTGTCAGTGGGTCATGTGCTCCTGGTAGATTATCTTCTATACATCCATCCATTACAGCCTATAAAAGTCCACTGGTGAACATAGGCCTCCCCTATAGATTGGCCCATAAAATTTTGCCATTGTTGCCACGCTTGAAAAAAAAGTTCCGTTCTGTTTCTTGCTGGTTCTTCTCAGGATAGAGGTTTTTTCCGAACCTGTGATAAAGTTTAAATGACGTTCAATAAATATTCTTGTAATCTATATTGAACAAAAATTGTTCTATTCTATTCTTGACAGGCAGTTTTTTGTTATTTTGAATATTATTATATTTGTTATTAGGAAGATGCTGCTGCCCATCTTCTGTTTTAGTTTCCCTCTGTCGCTTCTTACGACACCCACGGGACGATATAGGGTATTGGATATTCTTACACCGCCACTACACACTTACACTAACTTATGCGTGATTGACATCTAATAATAATGACTTTTTTCCAGTTGGTGTAAAGAAACTTAGCCCACCAGCGAAACCACCAATACCACCCATGCCCACCATGCCTCCCCAACAACCCCTAATCAGTGGCCTTCCCACCACAAGCCAGCCAATGCCTTCCAACAACCAGTCCCTCCTCGGTGATTTCGGATCTCAACCTCTCATAAACACAGGCCCAACTATATCCCAGACGACACCATTAGTCCAACCGCTAATACCACCATCAAAACCCATCCCCACTTCAACAGTACCTGATTTGATACCACCATTGGCACCGAGTAGCCAACCTTTAATTGGTTCAACCCCTCCTATCAACCAATCGTTGATTAACTCACAACCCCTGATCAGCCAATCTCAGCCTTTAATTCCCAGTTCTCAACCGCTAACATCCCAATCACTGATTGGCGCAACTCAACCATTGATTAGTGGATCACAACCATTGGTTGGTGGAACACAAACTTTGATCGGTGGAACCCAACCTTTGGTCGGAGCAACCCAACCATTAGCTGGAGGAACCCAGCCTTTGGGCGGAGGAACCCAACCATTGCTCGGCGGAGTCCAACCATTGGTCGGTGGAGCTCAATCTTTAATAGGAGGAACTCAACCTTTGATAGGAGGAACTCAACCATTGATAGGAGGAACTCAACCATTGATAGGAGGAACTCAACCTATGACTGGCCAAGCTCAACCGTTAATACCTTCATCTCAACCATTGACTGGCACATCTCAGCCGTTAATACCATCATCCCAACCATTGATCGGATCAACCCCACCGCTGATCCCCTCAATGCCGCAACAAATCCCTAGCCAAGTCACACAACCCCTAATTAGCACAGCACCCCTCATCCCTCCAACTAGACCAACAGTCCCCGCGGCCCAACCTTTAGTTGGTCCATCCCCTCTCGTGCCATCGTCCCAACCTCAACCCCTACCAACAGGGACTACAGTGGGCTCGTTGATCAGCAGCCCTCCTAAGACTGGGGTGAATACTGTCGCGGGTTCAGTTCCCAGTCAGCCTGTGACTTCTACCCCTATAACTGCAGTCAAAAGCGACTCCTTTTCCAAACCTGGTAAGAGAAAGTCTTTATAACTTAATAATTACTTATACTGTCTTGTAGTGGTGGATCTTCTTTTATAAAACTGAAACTCTTTACGTGGTAGAGCCATGCTGCAGCTATATTAATTGTGTAGTTGTAGCACGAATGGGTCGGCTCGACCGGGGAAGGACCACGCTCTCACAGAATACCAACGTGAAACAGCAGCTTAACACTGCTGTGTTTCGTATGATGAGTGTAGAGAACCGGAGACCCCTTTTACTGGAAAAGAGGCATTCCATCTTAGTCCTCACGGTGACACGGGTGACAACGCATCTGCATTTTGATTCGCAAACGAGGATAGATGTAGATGTCTATGGGCCACAGCAACCACTTACTACGTGCTCGTTTGTAACCCTATACTATAAAAAAAACTGACAAACGGGCTTAATACTGGTCATAAAAGAAGTCCTATCGCCAGTAAAGTAAGTACTCGAAAGGTCGGGAATATAAAAATAAATCAATTAAACGTAATAAATCCATAACACTAGTTTCATTTAATGTGTGATGTTCGTGTAATTAATCGTATTTTTTCCCTTTTTTTGTAATAAAACTTCAGAATGTATCGAATTTCTTCGTTAAATTCACTCATTTTGGTGGACAGAAAAACAATTGAAAAATGGCGGGAAAGTGTTTTTTACTTTTTATTTTTTATTTTCTTAATGTCCTATAATATGTATTGATATTAAAACTAGCCAGATAGAAACAGTACAACCAAAGAGATTTTTTTTTTCAATTTAATACAAACAAAATACGAAGAAACTTTTTCCCCGACCTTATTAAGACGGCTACTCACTTGCCTGCCGCAGGGGCAATCTAGGGTGTAGGAGTGGGGATGCCCCTTAATTGCCTCCTTAATTGTGATGTGTGTATGCAAGCAGGGGCAATTTTCTAAGTCGGCCCTGCGGCAGGGCGACTGGGGTGCATGACCTTCCTTGCTCCCTAGATCGTAGCTGCTGCTGCCACGTGTGTAGCAAAATTAGTTCGTTAGTGACTTTCGCGCGGAGCACACGTGTGAGTACAAGTCATAATGTAAACCAATAAAGAATGTGAAATTTGAACACTGTTGATAGAAGTGTATAAAGAGCGGCTTCTTCACCCAGTATCTCCTTTTTGTCTTTTTTTTTGCGGTAGCACCGCAGAAAGAACGTTATTTGAACGTTGTAACGTTGTTAAATATGGTAATTAGTTGTTTTATCGATAAATATGGGTGTATATGGGCCACAGTATCCACTTACCATCAGGTGGACTGTGCTAATTTGTCACCCTCATCTATATTTAAAAATTATTTTTTGTTTGTTCGTATTTTATGCGTTGCCATATCGTTGATCAGATTGCAGTAAAATTTTGTCAACTTATTGCTTGCACTTCGCGAAGGTTATAGGCATAGTACAATTAACTTACAGTAGGTGGCGCGCGTGTCGCACGAACATATTTATTTGAAAGTAATTTGTCATTCAACTTCAATAAATATATTATCATCATTCCTAATTAAACAATATAATTGTTCCAAATTTAAAACGATATTTCCACAATTATTTCTTCTGTGGCAGCAAGGCTCCGGGTACCATCTAGTTCTATATAAAAAAGAGCCAAAGCTATATATACCGATTCATTGATATTTCGATATAATTGCCGCCATTCTCAACGCGTGTGTCCAGCGAGACGTACGCTCTCATACCGAACAGCCGGCATGTGTGTAGAGACAGTCCTGATATTGCCCCGATCGCTGTTCACCGTAGATTGCCCCTGCGGCAGGCAATTGAGTAGCCGCCTTTAAGCAATCATGCTCCGTTGTTACAACCTATAAACGCCCCATTGATGGACATAAGCCTTTTTGACGTGAATACGTCTTTTTCGAAAAAAAAAATTTCGAAAATCGGGCGATACAGTTCGTTGTTGCAGCTGCGTATCTATAATCTACATCCAAAAATTAATTACACCACTCGACGGCTAAAGGGTCAAAAAATTCGTTAAGTAGAGTGAAGACTGTGACGCATCGAGCGCCTCCATTTTGAGGTCGTTTCGTTACGTAAATATTTTATATTAGCGTAATTTTTTTTTTAATACACGTAAAACTTGGCCGTATCCACGATTGTCTATGCCCGTGAGTGTCTACCATGTCCATGATTGACCACAGCCACTCACCGACTTGGCTGTGACCCGAAGTGAGTATCATTTTGATGTCGAAGTTAAGATGGTTTATGTGTTGTACTGTATAATATATTTGTATTTGTTACGAGCGACCTGCACCTTCTTCGCCTGGATAGGATTTACTATTGTGGCTTTATTTAGATTTAAGATAATTAAACACCATTTGTTCACCAATATTTCGTTTTTTGTTTTCTACCGACTTCAAAAAGGAGGAGGTACTCAATTCGACTGTATGTTTTTTTTATGTGTGTTACCTCATAATTTTTTTCTGTGTGAACCGATTCCGATGATTTTTTATTTGAAAGCTGGTGCTTCACATGTGGTCCCATATAAATTTGATCAAGGTCTGACCAATAGTTTTTGAGTTATTCTTAATAATTTACATTGAATTCAGTTCTCCAGAATTTTTAATATTAAATTATTTAATATTCAAGTTTTTCGGATAAAATATAGCCTAAACCCCTCCTGGTATTGCTCTCTGTTTGTAAAATTTCATCACAATCGGTTCAGCCATTCAGTAGATTAGTTCGGACTGACAGACAGACAATGGTTATTTATGTCATAATAGCATGCAAATAATCCCCTGAGCTATTTAGAAGCCAGTTATTTCAATATTACAATTTTATTCATATGTATAGATAATAACTGTAATACACTAAAAAAGGGTTATTATAATATAAATGAATACATTGTTGATAATAAATAACCTCTGGGAATAAGGTGGTCGCTTCCAAGCCGTTTTTTAAATAAGTTTTGTAAGTAGTTTGCACAACCGTTATTTATTGTACAATTTACTTTGAAATAATTATAACTTTAAACAAAAAGTAAAACTCGACTTCAAATCGCTAAAAACGAAGTTATTTATTTGCTACCGTTGGTGGTTGAATTTTTCTCCAAATTTATATGGCACCATCCTTTAACCTATTCAATAAAAAAAAATCAATAAAATCGGTTCACAATCTGCGAAGATATCGCGTAACATACATACAAAAAAAAAACATGCACTCGAATCGAGAATCTCCTCCTTTTGGAAGTCGTTTAAAAAAAGGACCCGCTGGGTTTCTTGCTGGTTCTTCTCAGGAGAGAGGTTTTTTCCGGATCAGTGAAGATTTATTTGTAATCTATATTGAATAAAAATTATTTTGTTCTATTCTATTCTAATAAGATACTCGTAAATAAATAGTAGCACTCATGTATTATCCTAGGTTTACAGAGTCAATCTACTCACCGTAAGGTAGTCAAATTACATTAATTGCATGAATTCCAGGTTCATTGGTAGGCAGCCCTAGTGAACCTCCGATGGGAGTCTTGACTCCCCCACCATCTGTCGAGTGGGGAATACCTCAGCCCCAGAAGCTCAAGTAAGTTTATGGTAGTTTTTTACGAAAATTATATGTGACGCCACTCGTTACTTTAACTGTAAAAAAAATTGGATCGGCTTGACCGGGCAAGGGCCACACTGTCACAGTATATCAGTCTGAAATAGCAGCTTACTGCTGTGTTTTGTATGGTGTGTGTAGAGCAGGAGTTCCCAAACTTTCAAGATAATGGAACACTCACGAAATCCTTTTTATTTTATCTAACCCCACATCAAATGATTACATACTCGTATTATAGACAGTGCAATTGAAATATTACAATATAATTCTCGCTTACTATATCCACGTATCTATATATCAGTAATGGGTTCTTCTCATCATATATGTTGCACCAATTAAAAATAATATTTGTACCAAAGTGAAATTATTGAACAAGCAATTTATATGTGGTAGAGCCATGCTGCAACTATATTGGTAGTATAGTTGTAGCACGAATGGGTCGGCTCGAACGGGAAGGACCACGCTCTCACAGAATACCAGCGTAAAATAGCAGCCTAATACTGCTGTGTTTCGTATGGTGAGTGTAGAGAACCAGGGACCCTTTTACTGGAAACGAGGCATTTCATCTTAGTCCTCACGGGTGACGACGCATCTACATTTTGATTCTTTATTGAGGATAGATCTAGATGTCTATGGGTCACAGCAACCACTTACCATCAGGTGGACTGTGGCTTCGTTTGTCACCCTATCCAATAAAAATAAAAGTAAAAAAAATATTTCCCGGAACCCTGGTGACTTTTCTACGGAACCCTTAGGTTCCGCGGAATCCACTTTAGGAATCTCTGGTGTAGAGAAACTGAGAACCTTTTTACTGGAAACAGGACATTTTATCCCTGGGGTAAGCTTTTACAAGTCCACTGCTGAACATAGGCCTTCCCTAAAGAATGCCAAAAAGCACAGTCCTGAGTCACCATCCAGATACTTTATATCGATACCACCAGATATATTAAATATGTTTGTATTTTAATAAACAGAGACGGCGGTACATTCAGTGCGTACATTTTTAACAAACTCTGATGCAGATGTTCTAGTGAACGTTGACCTAAGAAATGCTTTTAACTCTATCGATAGGGTAATCCTGCTGAAAGAAGTGGGTAACAATACCCCCGAAATTTATCATTACGTTTGGCAATGTTACAGTAAAAATACTAACTTGTTTTACGAAAACCATGTTATCGATTCTGCTGTCGGTGTTCAGCAGGGTGACCCACTAGGTCCAGCACTTTTCAGTTTGGGAATTCAAACCATTATTTCAAATTTGAAATCCAAGCTGAATGTCTGGTACCTGGACGACGGTCACTGACCTCTATATATGGACTGGCTATACACCGTGACATAATGAGACGATTTGATTTTCGCCATTTTGGCGCTGACAGCAGAAGTGAACGTCCACGGAACTAATAATAGAGATAAGACAGTGTGAAAAATTCGTCCGCCGGTACGAGGCCGCCACTCGAGAACATTTTTTCCCCATAGATTATCGGTTCTTCGAGCTATATGGCCGGCCCATTGCCACTTCAGCTTACTAATCCGTTGGGCTATGTCGGTCACTCTGGTTCTACTGCGGATATCCTCGTTTCTAAGTTTATCATGCAGAGAAACCCTGAGCATAGCCTCCATAGCTCGCTGAGCGACCTTGAGCTTCCTCATACGGCCAGCAGTGAAGGACCACATCTCAGTTCCATAGGTCATCACTGGCAACACGCACTGGTTGTACAGTCTAGTTTTCAAGTTTTGAGGTATACCTGACGAGAAGATGTGCCGTAATTTCCCGAACGCTGCCCAGCCGAGTTGAATCCGTCGATTGACCTCTCGGTCGAAGTTGGACTTACCTAGTCGGACTATTTGTCCCAGGTAAACATACTCGTCAACAATTTCGAGCTTAGTGCTCCCAACAACTACCGGCATAGGTGTGACATGGACGTTACACATGACCTTTGTTTTGTTTATGTTCATTTTAAACCTATCCGTTGGGAGACACTATTGAGGTCATTAAGCATAGTGCTTAGGTCTTCCAGCAATTCTGCCATAAGGACTATATCGTCGGCAAATCGAAGATGAGTGATATACTCACCATTGATGTTAATTCCGTATATTTTGCACTCCAGTAGTTTCAAAACATCTCCCAATGCAGCGATGAAGAGTTTCGGGATATTACGTCACCCTGTCTTACTCGTACTTTTCGTACTCAGGTTCTGTACTAGGATAGCCATCGTAGCCCTACTGCACAAACACTTCAGCACTTCGATATACCGACAGTCAACTTGGCACCGCTGAAGGGACTGCAGCACCGCCAAATTTCGACGGAATCAAAGCTTTCTCATAGTCCACATACGCCAGACATAGTGGCAAATTGTACTCTTCGGACTTCTGTACAATTTACCGAAGGGTATGTATGTGGTCTATGGTGCTAAAGCCTTTTCGGAAACCTGCTTGTTCGGGAGGTTGAAAGTCGTCGAGTCTACATTCGAGACGATTCCTAATGACTCTCGAAAACAGTACGTACACGCGGCTCAGAAGGGAAATCGGTCTGTAGTTCTTCAAGAGAGCGTTGTCGCCTTTCTTAAAGAACAAGACCACCGCACTTCTGCTCCACGCCTCCGGTGTAGTGCCACCATGGAGGACGGAATTAAAGAGCTTCTGAAAGACTACAAGTACCGCTTTTCCACCCGCTTTCAGAAACTCCGCTGTAATTCCATCCTCGCCTGCGGCCTTGCCGTTTTTAAGGTGCTGGAGAGCCATTCTAATCTCGCTCAGACTGGCGTCCGGAATATCATCGGAATAGTGTCGGATAAGACTTGCTCTTAGATCGTTACTCACACTTACGTGTGGCTCCAACGATTATGTGTACAGCTGCCCATAGAACCTCTCAATCTCACTGAAAATCTCAGCTGTCCGGAAACGACGCTGCCACACTCGGTCTTCAGCTTCGACAGTTGGCTCTTTCTGGCAGAAAGATCTCTAGCAAAAACTTTGAGCCCTGGTTCCGCTCGATCGCTTCTTCAATACGAGCAGTATTAAAGTTGCGTAAGTCCCGCCGCATGCATTTGGAGATCTGTCTGTTCAGTTGCCTGTATGCTATCAAATCTACTGAAGATTGCAGCTTCATTTCCGTCTAACAGCCATGAGATTAAGGGTGTGATCGGTGAGTTTTGTGTTCTTCTGCGGCGGTTCTTACAAAACTTAGCTCCGACCGCATGGACAGTTTCCACGAGCTTGTCATTCAAATCGTCCACTGCATTGCAATCTTCTAGGCACTGGAAACGGTTTTGTAACTCGAGCTGAAAGGTTTCGGGACTTTGGATTAGAGTACGAGGGGACGGAGCGTTGACTTCATTAGACGACACCTCTCCAACTTAACGTTTAGGTTCAGTGTGCCTCTAACCATCTGATGATCGCTACCAGTTTTCACCTCGCGATCACTGAGACATCACTGAACAGTTGGCGTCTAGTCGTCATAATGAAGTCAATCTCATTTTGTTAAACCGTGGGGACTCGACCAGGTCTACTTCCTGTGGGGCCGCTTCTGGAAGAAAGAGTTCATCATAAAGAGTCCCTTTTCTCTATGAAGTCGGCCAGCTGCTGGCAAATTTCCCTACTTTCAGCTCACCGTTCTCTCTTGTGCCTAGCTTTGCGTTGAAGTCTTCCATTAACACCGTATAGTGGGTTTTGGAGGAATGCATATCCTCATACATTTCCTTCATCTCCTCATCGGGGTGTGCCGAGGTTGGTGCGTAAACCTGTATGACCTTCAGCGAATACCGTTTGGTGATTCTGAGTATAAGGTACGCAACCTCGTCGACACACTCCCAATCTTTACAACGTTGTTAACGAGAGACTTGTGGACGATAAATCCGACACCTCCTTGGGACAGATGGTCGCCCTCCCGGTGATAGAATAAGTTGCCGGATTCGAGGATTACTGTGTCCTCCCCCTCTCTTCGGACCTCGGATAATCCAGCGCAACTTGTCTATCTCTTCTTCCAGCTCCAGGATCTTCTCATCAGTCCTCAGAGTGCGTGCGTTATAAGTTGCCAGGTCGAGTCGTCGTGGCAACCGAACTCCACCGGAGATTCTTAGCACCCCTTCCCGCCGTTACCATGGTCGCCACCGTAGCCAGGAATAGCGGGGCCGCCGGGACTGGGGCCGTTTATTTGTATCGTCGCTCATGGGGGTATATTGCCGTAGTTGCCACGCTTGGCGAGCGGGTTGGCAACCGCAGTTTTTTATTGTTATTTGCTGTTATCAGAAAGATGCTGCTGCCCATCTTCTGCTTCAGTTTCCCTCTGTCGCATCTTACGACACCCACGGGAAGATATGGGGTAGTCAATTAATACCTAGGCCTTAGACGCAAGCTTTATACCTCATATAAAACCAAGATCGACGCTGCGTTGATCTATCTACGTTTTTATTCTTAACTACAGAACGGATTTTGTTCCGGGTTTCAAATGAAAAAATGCCTACTCATACCTGCATTGCGGGGCAAGAACGGATTATGTCGGACTTGCACCTACTAAAACCCCATGATATTCCACCTTCACCACACATTGACAGAGCCACGGAAACTCTTTCAAGCACATGCGCGGCCCCACCAGCGAGGACCCTCCTTAGTTGAGGACCTCTCTCCCCGACTTCCCGAGCCCGATATGTGGAGGCCAAGAGAAAAGGGAACTCTCGGAAGCACCAACTGGTACAGTCCCGCCAAAGTCGCGGAAGATAGTCGAGTGGCGCATTACCATACCAACAATCCTCTTCCCTTGCGACTCCACCTCGGCTGCAGCGATTTAGAGAGAGGACTCTCCTCTAGCCGCAGCTCACTAACACACTTCCAAGGGCTCGACAAGCCCACTCAGAGTGGCCACCTTGGGCCAGACCTTCACTTCGGGCCAGCCATGTGAGTCGCCCTACGTTTACCATGGGTTACCAAGTCACGGCTACTAACCCCCCTCGCCACGACAAGGCGGGAACCAGTTCAGGGAGGAGTTATTTCTCACCTAAACTCTCGCAAACTCACTAAGGACATTAATAATTTTGCAGTTCCAATATAAATTTATTCCCTTGATACAATAAATTGGTCATAATAATTATAGAGATTTAACAAACTTACGTCTTGTAAACACAAAGTCATCACCAGGCGTCCTTTCTACACTTGGCTATGGCCCTTGAGTCTGGGGGAAAATAAGGAGAGAGAAGAAAAAAAAACATTCGAAATAATAATCTAATACTTTTATACTTACTGGTACTGGTACTACCAGAAAATATTGTGGGTATACTGCACTTTTTCAAAGTGGTGCGTTTCTCATGTCCAATAAAACAGTCGTCTGTGAAGTGTTTAGGACAAAGATAATCATTTTGTTTCGGACGCCAATTCACAATTTTTGTGCTTTTTAGCCATAATTTTAGTTTAGGTTCAGTTGGAAACCTGTTAATTAATAAACATTTAATAAATATCTGTTGTCGGCGACTTTGATCGATAGGTATTATAGACAAGGAACTCGACAACCCTATTGAATTTTATTGTTTATCAAAACTCGGTAATATAAAGCCAAACATGTTGGTAATTACGATATTAAGATTAGTAACAAATTTTTAAGTACCTATATTATCAAATAGTTTTAATTTGCTTAATGCAAAATTAAATGCAAAGCTGCAAATTCACTTACTTTTGGAATGTTATCCCACTTTACTTTTGGTAACGAGTTTTACATATTACGCATTATTACTAAAAATAATTCTTATTATGTAACTAAAATCAAACGTAATCAAACCACATAAAATACTTTCATTTTTTAGTTTAAAAATCCAAAATACAGAGATACGATTTAAATAATACAACAGACTAAAATTGACATAATATGCCAAATATTATGTCAATTATAGTTCCTGGTACGGACATTGAGGGCGCTTCAAATCGGCATAAGCATTTTGTATGGTATAGTCAGTCCAGAGTATTTGTATATATAGAGGTCAGTGACGACGGTACACTGGGAGGTAGAGCAGATGACGTCCTCAGTGATCTTACTCATATTCTTCGAAATTTAAAAAATGTTGGTCTTGAACCAAATAGCAATAAATGTGAAGTATTTTTTTCCAATAATTTATCTACTTCTCACATAGACACTTTAATTCAAAATTTCAATCATATTTCCCCAGGTATAAAAACTGTCAGTACGGAATCACTATAGCTGCTAGGTGCCCCTTTGTTTTTCGATAGTATTAAACCTGTTTTAAAAACAAATTTTGATCATTTTTTAAAGCACGTTGATAAATTGTATAAATTAAATCCCCACATTGCTCTTACTATTTTAAAATATTGTCTCTTTGTACCTATATTTACATACTTACTCCGCTCGAGTCCAGTCTGGAAATGTTCGGATATTTTAAAAGATATTGATAATAATCTTAAAATAGCTATAGAAAAAATTCTAAATTTAACTATAAATACAACAGCCTGGACTCAAGCTACTTTACTTATAAAATTTGGTGGTATTGGTGTGAGAAATCTTTCTAGCGTTGCATTGCCTGCTTTCCTTGCTTCCGTGCATAGTTTCAGTGATTTATGCAACATAATTTTAAATAATAAAGTAGACCTGTGCTTTGCTACGGAGGCAGGGCAGACATGGCAAACGCTTTGTCCCGGCGAAAATGTTCCACTGGAAGTTAACCAACAAAAACAGTGGGATATTCCGTTGGTACAGAGCGTGCAGAAAGATTTGTTTCATAATTTCCATAGTGACCAAGATAAGGCACGCCTACTAGCTGTTTTGACTAAGGAATCTAGTCACTTGTTACACGCTTTAACATCAAGTAATTTCGGCACATTACTTGATGGGGAAAGCTTGCGCATCGCCGTAGGAATCCGACTAGGAGCGGCGATTTGTCAACCCCATCAGTGCCCCTGTGGTAGCAGCGTCGACAAGTTTGGGCTCCACGGACTTTCATGTAAGAAAAGTGCTGGTAGGTTTTCACGGCACGGTTCTTTGAACGATGTCATCCGAAGGGCTCTTGTCTCTATAAATGTTCCCTCGGTTTTAGAGCCTTATGGAATATTTAGAGACGATGGCAAGAGATCCGACGGTATGACATTGGTCCCTTGGGAGAGAGGTAAAGCCCTAGTGTAGGATGCTACTTGCGTAGACACATGGGCGGCCTCTCATCTCAGGGTTACCTCGTTTAGAGCCGGGGCGGCATCAGAGGCAGCTGAACTGAGTAAGTGGCGCAAATATGAGTCTCTGAGAGATGACTACATATTTGTGACATTTGCTGTAGAGACTATCGGTCCGTGGGGTCCACGTGCGGTGAAGTTCCTAAAAGAACTCCATTCGCGGCTGGTCGTTGCTGCTGGTGATAAGAGGGCTGGTTCTTTTCTCACTCAAAGGCTAAGTATAGCCATTCAGCGAGGAAACGCAGCCAGCGTTCTTGGCACGATACCGCGGGGAGTAGGACTGTATGATAATTAAGTTACTAGTTTTAGTTTTTTTTTTTAATTATAGTTTTTAATATTGTATGTTTTATCAGTAGTCATTACGAATCGTCTCGCACGCAGACTTGACAACTTCCTGCCTCCCGAACAAGCCGGTTTCCGAAAAGGCTTTAGCACCATAGACCACATACATACCCTTCGGCAAATTGTACAGAAGACCGAAGAGTACAATCTGCCACTTTGTCTTGCGTATGTGGACTATGAGAAAGCCTTTAATTCCGTCGAAATTGGGGCGGTGCTGCAGTCCCTTCAGCTTTGCCAAGTGGACTGTCGGTATATCGAAGTGCTGAAGTGTTTGTACAGCAGGGCTACGATGGCTATCCGAGTACAGAACCAGAGTACGAAACTTATCCAACTGCAGAGAGGTGTAAGACAGGTTGACGTAATATCCCCGAAACTTCACCGCTGCATTGGAAGACGTTTTCAAGCTATTGGACTGGAAAGGATACGGTATTAACGTCAATGGCGAGTACATCACTCACCTTCGATTTGCCGGCGATATAGTCCTTATGGCAGAATCGCTGGAGGACCTAAGCACTATTCTCAATGACCTCAATAGTGTCTCCCAACGGATAGGTCTTAAGATGAACATGTACAAAACAAAAATCATGATTAACGTCCATGTCACACCTATGCCGGTAGTTGTTTGTAGCACTAAGCTCGAAGTTATTGACGAATATGTTTACCTGGGACAAATAGTCCGACTAGGTAAGTCCAACTTCGACCGAGAGGTCAATCGACGGATTCAACTCGGCTGGGCAGCGTTCGGGAGATTACGAAACATCTTCTCGTCAGACATACCTCAAAACTAGATTGTACAACCAGTGCGTGTTGCCAGTGATGACCTATGGATCTGCGACGTGGTCCTTCACTGCTGGCCGTATGAGGAAGCTCAAAGTCGCTCAGCGGGCTATGCTCGGCGTTTCTCTGCGTGATAGACTTAAAAACGAGGATATCCGCAGTAGAACCAGAGTGACCAACATCTCAAAGGAATAGTATGCTGAAGTGGCAATGGGCCGGCCATATAACTCGAAGAACCGACAACCGATGGGGAAGAAAGGTTCTCGAGTGGCAGCCTCGTACCGGCAGGCGAAGTGTAGGGCGTCCCCCCACTAGATGGAATGACGACCTGGTAAGACATGCAGGAAGTCAATGGATGCAGTTGGCTCGGGACCGTGCTTTGTGGCATTCCTTGGGGGAGGCCTTTGTTCAGCAGTGGACTTGTGAAGGGCTGTAATGATGATGATGATGATATTTTATCTAAAATCAATTATAGCCTGAACTATAATTAATATTTTTTCGTGAGTGGAATTTCGTAAAATTCGTTCTCAGTTGAACTCAAGATGACAAAAATAATAATTTCGCCAAATTTCAAACCTGTAGGAGCTATAGATTAAAAGTTTATTTTTTTTAATGCCTCTCACTGTGCTATGTGGGTAGAATTTCATAAAATCCGTTCTTGGTAAGTTTTAACATGCCAAAAAAATATTATGGCCAAGTTTTATACCTATAAGAAGAGCTATAGTTTGAAAATGTAATTTTTTTTAATTAACGCTCCCGCAACCCCCCTTGCGGGTGGAATTTCGTAAAATCCGTTTTTAGCTGACCTCTACTCGGCGAATGGAATATTCCTACCAAATTTCAAGTTTATTGGTCAGTGATACCCAACTAGTGGTCCGCGGACCACCAGAGCTTAAATATGGTCCGCGAAAGATTTAAATATTTATTAGTTTTTACAATAAATACACAAATAATATTGCTAATGAATGCTTCTTTTCAGTTTATTATATAATTATGTTAAAAGTTGTGATAATAATTTACTGTTAGATTAACACAGTTTTTTCTTTCATTTTGTGGTCCCTGCTAACTACAAAAAAATCAAAGTGGTTCCTGGTCAAAAAAGGTTGGGAAACCCTGCTCTACGCCTTATAGTTCCAAAAATATCGTGATGAGTCAGTACATAAATGGAAATCTATAGATTTTGTATGTTATATGTATATCATGGTAATTCAATCGGCAGTTTTAATTGTCTCGAACTCCAAGCTCGTAACAAATTGTCAGAAGTGGGATCAGATCATGCCGATTTTACCAAAGGACGACACGGAGGGTATCCGTACCCGAAGTCAACGCCAGCAAGAGACGGACCAGACGATTTTATGTAACGCCGCAAACGTCGGAGGCCAGCTGCCGACCACGGAGGCCGGCCCGTCAGCTCCTGCATCTGCAGCACCTGACTTAGGTGCTCAGATGATGATGCTGCAGGAGCAGGCCCGTCGACAGGAGGAACAGGCCCGTCGGTTGAAGAGCAGCTGCAGCGTGGACAGGAGGAACAGGCCCGCCATCAGGAGGAACAGGCCCGCCAACAGGAGGAACAGGCGCGTCGGTTGGAAAAGCAGCTGCAGCGCGGACAGGAGGAACAGGTCAGAGCAGAGCAACGCGATAAAGAGCATATGCTTCTCATGAAGGACCTTCACGCTACCGGGAAAGAGATAAGGGAGGTGAAGGATAGGGTTGCTCAACATGACAACCGCCTGTCGGGCTGGAACCCGAATCGACTAAGTGAACAATCGGGTTGACAACGTGATTGCTGACGTGAAGAAAACGCTGGACGACCTCAAACTTGGGGATGGAGTTGTCCCGTGTGTAGCTACAACACCGCTACGTGGATTCAAAGTGCCGCCGTTCGACGGGACTTCTTCCTGGTCGGCGTACAAAATCCAGTTCGAGGCTGTCATGAAGGCAAACGGCTGGAATAAAAGTCAGCCATGACTGCTCTCACCCTAGGCCTGCGCGACCAGGCCTTAACTGTTCTGGAAGCTCGGTAAGGAAGTGACTTACGAGCAGCTCCTTGAGGCATTGGAGGCGAGATATGGCAACGCTCACCTGGAACACGTCTTTCGTGCGCAGCTCAAAGATCGCGTGCAACGCAGCAACGAAAACCTGCAGCAGTGGGCCTTGAGGTGGAAAAGCTGGTTCGAAAAGCATACCAGTCTGTACCTGCGCTCAGGAGCCTGCAGCATTCATCGACGGCATCCGCGACCTTGAAGTCAGAGCTGCTGTGAGGCTCGGGCACCACGAGACGCAAGGACGCGTTAGCCCATGCACTGGAGGTGGAAACCGTACGGCAGGATCATCGATCCCATCGCGACAGGGAGGTTGCAGCAGCTGCAATTCGCGACTGCAATAAAGGATACAGCCCAGCTGCTACGGCTGTGGGGAAAGGGCCATCTTCGATCCAGCTGCCCTATGCGAACTGTAGAAAGGAGGTGATCGATCTCGAGAGGAAGCGGCTAACAGCACCGCCCAGCAGCAGCAGGAAACGAGTAAAAGCCAGGACTGCGGGCGGGTGCTGGCTGATGTTAAAAGAGCCCAAGATTTCGATCTCACAAACCTATGATGGGAACAGCCTAATCATCAAAGGCGAGGTCAACGGAACGCCGTGTAAACTGACCATAGATACTGAGCCTCTCGCACGGTTTGTCAGTTCCAACTTATAAGTCAGTTCCTTGACTTCTGCATACAACCGAGAGCGCATTAATTTGGTAACAGCCACCGGTCAGCGCATACCCGTCCGTGGAGAGAAGGAGATGGAGTTGAAGCTAGGCAACATGATCTACCTGCATAATGTCATCGTGGCTGATATAATGGACGACTGCATCCTGGGCCTAGACTTCATGGGAGGAAGAATTGTTGTGAGATCGATGTTAAGGTATTTTGAAATGGACATGAGGAACTTTTCGTGTAAGGGCGATACCGGGGAACACAGCCTTAAGAAGATTGTTCTGCCGCCGAGATCGGAAACGATTGTGCCGGTTAGTCTTCCTCGGAATCCTAGGCAAGCTCATCGTTGTGTACTCGTGGAAAGGGTGGACAATGACCTTCCGTGGAAAGTAGCTCGAACCTTGGTCAGAACCACTGACATCTCAGGAGTACGTGTGCTGAACCTTTGTGATCAGGAACAGATTATGGAAAAAGGCACACTGGTTGGTACTTGTGAGGAAGTGGATTGTTGCGTAGGTGCCAATATCCATCGACTGGGACCCCAGCAAGGATGCATGAACGAGGGTGACCACACTTTTAGAAGACTGTCGCAGCGTTCTCTCCCGAATGAAGTGGTCAAGGCGAAGAAGTTGTTACCAAGTACGCCGATGTTTTCTCGTCAAACGATGCTGACATAGGAAAGACTGGCTTAGTTCAACACAAAATAAACACAGGAGAAGAATTGCCTATCCGTCAGGGCCCAAGAAGATTGCCGGTAGCACGTGAAAAGGAAGTGGAAACCATGATTGAGGGAATGGTGAAGGATGGTGTTATTGAACCTTCATCTAGTCCATGGTGTTCACCTGTGGTGCTGATAAAGAAGAAGAATGGCAGCATGCGGTTTTGTGTGGACTACCGCCGTCTGAACGACGTTATAAAGAAGGACAGCTATCCCTTGCCAAGAATTGATGACACGCTGGACATGCTTACAGGCGTAAAGTGGTTTAAGACACTGGACCTGAAAAGTGGCTACTGGCAGGTTGAAATTGACCCTAAGGACAAGGAGAAAACTGCATTCTCGACAGGAAAGGGTCTGTGGCAATTTAAAATTATGCCGTTTGGATTGTGCAATGCTCCAGCAACGTTTGA
Organism: Parnassius orleans; assembly: GCA_029286625.1. Classification (NCBI taxonomy): domain Eukaryota; kingdom Metazoa; phylum Arthropoda; class Insecta; order Lepidoptera; family Papilionidae; genus Parnassius; species Parnassius orleans. The sequence continues at coordinate 1,190,710 of JAGSMP010000161.1, read as the reverse complement.
AAGGTTGATGTAGCTTGTACTTACCGGGTTAGTTGGCGATGCCTGTCTGGTCTACTTGGATGACATCATCATCGTAGGCCGTACGTTTGAGGAACTCCTTCAAAACCTGGAACGCGTGCTCATGAAGATTCAGAGTGCCAACCTCAAGTTGAGTCCGAAGAAATGTTCACTATTCAAACGGCAAGTTAGCTTTTTGGGGTATGTAGTGTCGGAAGAAGGTATCCGCACGGATCCGGAGAAAATTGCCGCTGTCAAGGATTGGCCGGTCCCAAAAGACAAGACGCAGGTTAGAGCATTTTTGGGATTGTGCTCCTATTATCGGCGATTTGTGAAGAACTTTGCAGATATAACCAAACCTCTGCACAAGTTAACCGAGGAGAAGCGACATTTCTGCTGGGATGAAATTTGCGATATCGCATTCCAAGAGCTCAAGGACCGTCTGTGCGAAACACCTATTTTGGCGTACCCTGATGCGGGCAAGGAATTTATAGTTGACACAGACGCAAGTGATATAGGACTTGGCGGTGTGTTGTCTCAACGGAATGGTGATCAAGAGGTTGTGATAGCGTACTTCAGCAAGTCGTTGTCAAAGCCGGAAAGGAACTATTGTGTCACAAGGCGAGAGTTGCTTGCTGTGGTAAAGTCGTTGCAGCATTTTAGCAAATATCTTCTGGGGCGGAAATTTCACTTACGAATTGACCATGCTGCTTTGAAATGGCTATTGCAGTTCAAAAATCCAGAAGGACCAGTTGCGAGATGGATTGAACTACTACAGGAATACGACTTTGTGATCGAACATCGCAGCGGGAAATCTCATGGCAACGCAGATGCATTGTCAAGAAGACCTTGTCCTGAAGATTGCAAGCATTGTACTAGACAAGAGGGTAAGGAAGTAGTATCTGTGAGGATGCTTATGACAGACCAGCTCAACAATGAGTGGAAAGACAGCCTACGACATGCACAGCAGGAAGATTCGGACATCAAGCCGATTCTAGAATGGATGAAGGCCAGTGCTCCTAAGCCCAAGTGGAGCGACGTTTCAGCGATGAGTTCAACCACGAAAAGCTATTGGGCCCAATGGGACAGCTTGCTGATTCAGGATGGAGTCCTGTGCCGTAAATATTACCATAGTACCCGCGAGAACAGTACCAAACGGACACGTTTACTTATGCTCCTCGTATAAATTCAATAACAGTGCAAAAAAAAATAAAGTTTGTGAAGTGAAATTTAGACGTAAATATCGGTCAGAACCTACTGGACCTAACAGTTGTATTAGTGTTATCTTTCATCGTGGAATAATTGGTGTATTTTGGCAATATTTATTGCAAACATTGTGTTTACGTAGTGTGCGGTGTTAAAGCTATTCTTGACAAACAAAGGAAAGGTCAAAGTACGATAGTTGTAACTAAGAATACTCGAAACACTTCCGAAAATTCATGCTTGCTGCTAGAGGCTTAGTAGCGCAGTGGTATAAGCGGCCGCTTTCCGTTTTAATCGTGAAGCGCATTCAAGAATCGGAAGATCGAATCCAGACAAACACCAACACTTTTTGTGAATAATTTCTAACAAGTTTATTATTTCAAATATGAACTCACCTTGCAGCGGTTGTAAAAAAGCAATCAAACCTTCAGAAAGAATTACTTGCACTCAATATTCGTGCGGCAAAAGATATCATTACCTGTGTGTTAACTTGAATGTTGATAACTTCAAAAAGCAAAAAAATTGGAAATGTCCTAACTGCTCCATTAAACACTTGTCAATAATACGTAAGGAAGGGAATAGTGATGATACTCCAATTAAATTGGCAACCAGCAACGAATTTTTAGATGACTCTCAAAATATTACTGTAAGGCATTATAAAGAGCGAACCCACTACTGAACACCAAGACTGTGTATCTCGTGCTGAACTAGCAGAAATTATTCGTATGGAATTGCGTTCAGTGATACGAGATACATTAAATGAGGAGTTCGCTAGTATCAAAAAAGAAATTCATGCATTTGAAGAATCGATTAAATTTATTAATTCACAATATGATGCTATAAGTACCAAAGTTAAAGTCCTATCTGATGATACCAAGATCGTTTCTACAACTAATGTAATGTTAACTGGCAAGGTCAGGGATTTAGAGGAAAGGTTATCACAAATGGAACAGTCTGCCCGTCAGTCAAACGTCGAAATCCACTGCTTACCTGAGCACAGACAAGAAAACCTGGTTAACACAATTGTTAATATCGGAAAAGTTATTTCATTTCCCATTTTGGAAACTGATATTTTATCCTGCAACCGAGTGCAAAAGCTTAATGCCACATCCAAGTTGCCAAGGACTGTTGTATGTAAACTAACAAGTAAAATAAAGCGAGACAACTTCTTAGGCGCTGTACTTACATACAATAAAATGAACCCAAAAAATAAATTAAACACGAAAATTCTGGGTTATGGAGACATTGAATCACCAGTATTCATTAACGAACATCTCACTCCATCCAACAAGGCGTTACACGCAGCTACCAGATTGAGAGCAAAAGAGAAACAATACAAATTTGTTTGGGTGCGTAATGGGAAAATTTTTGTGCGCAAAAATGAGACATCACCAGCACGGGTCATTACAAGATTGAAGCACTGGAAAATCTCAGTTAATTTTCATTTTTTATTTATTATCTAATGCTGTATTAAATTTAAATTTAAATCATTCACACATTCTGATTTAAACATTTACTATCAGAATGTTAGAGGTGTTAGGACTAAGCTGCAGAGTATATATAAAATGTACTGTCAAGAAATTTTCATATAATAATTTTCACTGAAACATGGCTCAACGATTCTGTGGCTAGCACGGAACTATTTGACAGTAGGTATCAGGTATTCAGGAGATCGACAGGCCAATACTTTCTATACTGGAAAGGAAGGTGGTGGCGTTTTAATAGCAGTAAAGAGAAATATAAAGGCTAGAAGGAATACATTCTTAGAAAGTTCTTGTGAAGATTTATGGATTACTTTAGACATAATGCCAATTACTCTCTTCATATCTGTGCTGTTTATTTACCCCACCAGTCTCAAGTGATGATCTAAACCACTTCATCAGCACTAAAAGTATATTTGTACAAAATCTTGATCCTATCCTTCTAGTGGGTGATTTTAATTTGGGTCATATTGATTGGACCTCAGATCATAGCAATCCAATAATTAAGTCTAACACAAAATAAATCAGATATTTATAGATTTTACTTCATGTAACGGTTTCAAACAGTATAATCAGGTACAAAATAATGACTCTAAAATACTTGATTTGGTTTTATCTAACGTTCAATATCCTATCTCGGTCAGTAAAGCTGTAGATACTTTATCGAAGATTGATAACTTTCACCCGCCGTTAGAAATTGACATATATTATAAAAAAATAGATAAACTTCGATACAATAATTTCAATGTGTATAAGTTTTATAAAGCAGATTATGAAGGTATAAATAGGTCTCTATATGAAGTAAATTGGGATAATGAGTTAAATAGCTGCCGCTCAATTAATGAATGCTTAGAAAAATTCTATACCATAATTAGAAGAAATATCGAGAAATATGTACCCCTAAAACCATCTGTTAAAAATAAATATCCTGTATGGTATTCACAGAGACTTATAAAACTTTTAAAAGAAAAGGAAATTAGCCGCAAAAAAATGAAAAAATATCATAACAATCGTGACGTATACGAATATGAGTTGTTAAAAAAAAGAGCAAGCACGCTAATTAATAAGAGTTACAGCAAATACATAAATAATGTGCAAAGAAATATTTTAAATAATCCGAAACATTTTTGGTCTTATATAAAGAATAAGCGTAATAATAATGACTCAATCCCTAAGGAAATGGAACTGAGGAACAAAGGTGCTAATGACGGTAGTGGTATTGCTAACTTATTTGCTGAGCACTTTGAATCTGTTTATAACAAACCCTCCAAAGTCCAGGATAAGTCTTACTCGAGAGTTAACGATGATAGTGTGACAAATTCTCTTAATTCTCTTAATCTGAATTATATACAAATACCTAAAAAGGATATTGAAGTTAAACTTGCTGGGCTTAATACCGATAAAGGAGCCGGTTTTGATGGATTACCTCCAATATTTATAAAAAAATGTGCTAAAACATTGTCGACACCACTTCATCTCATTTACAACCGATCTATCTCGGAAGGCATTTTTCAAACGTATGGAAAGAGGCTATCGTTTTACCAATCCATAAATCCGAAGTATCAATGATATCTGTAATTATCGACCTATCAGCATACTTTCCTCTTTGTCAAAAATATTTGAATCCCTTGTTAGTAACCATTTAAAGTGGCACGTAAAACAACTTCTGAGTGACTATCAACATGGTTTCTTTGCGAAGCGTTCCACAACAACCAACTTAATGTTCTTTGTCGAAAAGGTTTTAACCGAACTAAGTAATGTCAATGAGGTTGATGCAGTTTACACCGACTTTAGCAAGGCCTTTGACAAAGTGGACCATAAAATATTACTGGCTAAACTTAAAAACTCTTTTTTTATTGATGGATGTCTTTTGAGATGGTTTGAGTCCTATTTAGAAAATAGAGTAATGAGGGTTGCTGTAAGCGGATTTGTATCTCACATATTTCAAGCTACTTCTGGAGTTCCTCAGGGTTCAGTCCTGGGTCCAATTTTATTTTGTTTGTTTATAGATGACATAAAACATGTATTAAATTACAGTCAGTTTGTATTATATGCCGATGATCTGAAATTTTTTAGAACCGTTAAGTGCACGGAGGACCAGTTACTATTACAGAGGGATATTAACGATCTTTGTAAATGGTGTGAATGTAATAAGATGGAACTCAATGTAAAAAAATGTCACCACATAAAATTTTCAAGGAAATATAAAAAATTTGAGACTAATTACTATATTGCAGATACTCGTCTTAATCAAGTAAAATATGTTAAAGATTTAGGCCTAAACATTGATTCCGAAATGAGATTCACACGTCATATTGATATCACAATAAATAAGTGTAATAGATTAATAGCATTTATCTCTCGTAACACTACAGAATTTAAGTCCATATCAGCTTTAAAGGCCCTCTATTTCGCGTTGATCCGTAGCAATATAGACTACTGTTCCTTTGTTTGGTATCCTGGTTATCAAAACAATATACAACGTATAGAAAAGGTACAAAAAAGAATGTTAGCTAGACTAAGTTACATCGAAGGGACTTATCACACTTTAATAGCTATAAGAAAAGACTTGATCATTACCATATGATACCTTTAGAAAGGCGTAAGGATGTATTAAGTATAACTTTCTGCACAAGCTCTTAAGTTTTAAAATTGACTGTCGGTCTCTTACTTGATATCGATATCACTGTTCCAAGAATTAGTGCACGTCTACATAACTACAAACCGTTTCATATTAAAAAAGTCGTAATGAATATGGCAGAAACACACCTTTATCATCTTTGTTGAATGCATTCAATTCAACATTTCAAAATTGTGATGGATATCCATTTTGATAGCTTAAATGTTTTAAAGAGAAAGGTACTAACACATTACACAGCCAAATAATTTTCTCATTTTAAAAGTTTTTTTTTTTTTTTCCTCTCTTTATTCCATTTATACATTATATAAGTTAGGTTTTATTTTATTGTTTGTTCTAATTTTGTTATTTTTGTAGTGATACTTTAATAGGTTACTGTTCTCCTTAAAGGAAGTCTTTTATTATATGTTGTGTTTACCTTTAATTTAAATGCATATATACAATTTTTTAAGTGCACCTCATAATAATTGTTTCTATATGTATTTAGTTGGTAAGCCTTATTAAATAAAAAAAAAAAAAAAAATGGGAAAATGGTCGGGAGACAGTTGTCATTTGCAAATGGTTGTCCCTAAAGCTAAAGTACCGGATGTTCTACAGCTGTACTATAATGGTTGTTCAGGAGGCCACCTGGGAGTTAAACGAACTCTACTGAAGATCCGAGAACGGTTCTACTGGGTCCACTGTCGTGACGATGTCGAGGACTGGTGTCGCAAATGTACAAGTTGTGCGGCTGTAAAGGGACCTCAAACTCGTAGTAGAAGTGCATTGAAATTGTACAATGTTGGTGCACCATGGGAGAGGATAGCCATTGACGTTGGGGCCGTTTCGGAAAGTGAAAGTGGTAAAAGTATTTCATGGTTGTGATGGATTACTTCACTAAGTGGCCAGAAGTCTTCGCCATTCCAAATCAAGAAGCTTCGACAGTTGCAGATAAACTAGTTCATGAAGTCTTCTGTCGTTTTGGAGTACCTTTAGAGATTCACAGCGATCAAGGAAGGAATTTTGAGTCTCATATATTCCAGGACCCCGTGTAGTGGCGGGTTAGAATACCCACTACCCCATATCTTCCCGTGGGTGTCGTAAGAGGCGACAGAGGAAACTGAGGCAGAAGATGGGCAGCAGCATCTTTCTGATAGCGGCAAATAATAAAAACTGCGGTTGCCAACCCGCTCGCCAAGCGTGGCAACTACGGCAATATCCCCAATGAAGAAAGTGACGAAGAACGGCCCCAGTCTCGGCGGCCCCGCTATTCCTGGCTACGGTGGCGACCATGGTAACGGCGGGGCAGGGGTGCTAAGAATCTCCGGTGGAGGTTCGGTTGCCACCCACGACGACTCGACCTGGCAACTTATAACGCACGCACTCTGAGGACTGACGAGAAGATCCTGGAGTTGAAGAAGAGATAGACAAGTTGCGCTGGAATATTATAGGATTATCCGAGGTCCGAAGAGAGGGGAGGACACGGTAATCCTCGAATCCGGCAACTTGTTCTATCACCGGGAGGGCGACCATCTGTCCCAAGGAGGTGTCGGATTTATCGTCCACAAGTCTCTCGTTAACGTTAAAATTGGGAGTGTCGACGAGGGTTGCACCTTATACTCAGAATCACCAAACGGTATTCGCTGAAGGTCATACAGGTTTACGCACCAACTTCGGCACACCCCGATGAGGAGGTGGAGAAATGTATGAGGATATCTCTAGAGCCATGCATTCTCTAAAACCCACTATACGGTGTTAATGGGAGACTTCAATGCAAAGCTAGGCACAAGAGAGAACGGTGAGCTGAAAGTAGGGAAATTCGGATTAGGGCAACGGAACCCAAGAGGCCAGCAGCTGGCCGACTTCATGGAGAAAGAGGGACTTTATGATGAACTCTTTCTTCCAGAAGCGGCCCCACAGAAGTGGACCTGGTCGAGCCCCGACGGTTCGACAAAAATGAGATTGACTTCATTATGACGACTAGACGCCAACTGTTCAGTGATGTCTCAGTGATCGCGAGGGTGAAAACTGGTAGCGATCACCGAATGGTTAGAGGCACACTGAACCTAAACGTTAAGTTGGAGGTGTCGTCTAATGAAGTCAACGCCCGTCCCCTCGTGCTCTAATCCAAAGTCCCGAAACCTTTCAGCTCGAGTTACAAAACCGTTTTCAGTGCCTAGAAGATTGCAATGCAGTGGACGATATGAATGACAAGCTCGTGGAAACTGTCCATGCGGTCGGAGCTAAGTTTTGTAAGACCCGCCGCAGAAGAACACAAAACTCTCCGATCACACTCTTAATCTCATGGCTGTTAGACGGAAATGAAGCTGCATCTTCAGTAGATTTGATAGCATACAGGCAACTGAACAGACAGATCTCCAAATGCATGCGGCGGGACTTGCGCAACTTCAATACAGCTCGTATTGAAGAAGCGATCGAGCGGAACCAGGGCTCCAAAGTCTTTGCCAGAGATCTGTCTGCCAGAAAGAGCCAACTGTTGAAGCTGAAGACCGAGTGTGGCAGCGTCGTTTCCGGGACACCTGAGATTTTGAGTGAGATTGAGAGGTTCTATGGGCAGCTGTACACATCATCGTTGGAGCCACACGCAAGTGTGAGTAACGATCCAAGAGCGAGTCTTATCCGACACTATTCCGATGATATCCCGGACGTCAGTCTGAGCGAGATTAGAATGGCTCTCCAGCACCTTAAAAACGGCAAGGCCCCAGGCGAGGATGGAATTACAGCGGAGCTTCTGAAAGCGGGTGGAAAACCGGTACTTGAAGTCCTTCAGAAGCTCTTAATTCCGTCCTCCATGGTGGCACTACTCCGGAGGCGTGGAGCAGAAGTGCGGTGGTCTTGTTCTTCAAAAAAGGCAACAACGCTCTCTTGAAGAACTACAGACCGATTTCCCTTCTGAGCCGCGTCTACGTGCTGTTTTCGAGAGTCATTACGAATCGTCTCGCACGCAGACTCGACGACTTCCAGCCTCCCGAACAAGCCGGTTTCCGAAAAGGCTTTAGCACCATAGACCACATACATACCCTTCGGCAAATTGTACAGAAGTCCGAGGAGTACAATTTGCCACTATGTCTGGCGTATGTGGACTATGAGAAAGCCTTGATTCCGTCGAAATTTGGCGGTGCTGCAGTCCCTTCAGCGGTGCCAAGTTGACTGTCGGTATATCGAAGTGCTGAAGTGCTTGTACAGTAGGGCCACGATGGCTATCCGAGTACAGAACCAGAGTACAAAACCTATCCAACTGCAGAGAGGTGTAAGACAGGGTGACGTTATATCCCCGAAACTCTTCACCGCTGCATTGGAAGACGTTTTCAAGCTTCTGGACTGGAAAGGATACGGCATTAACATCAATGGCGAGTACATCACTCACCTTCGATTTGCCGATGATATAGTCCTTATGGCAGAATCGCTGGAGGACCTAAGCACTATGCTCAATGACCTCAATAGTGCCTCCCAACGGATAGGTCTTAAGATGAACATGGACAAAACAAAGATCATGTTTAATGTCTATGTCACACCTATGCCGGTAGTTGTTGGGAGCACTAAGCTCGAAGTTGTTGACGAATATGTTTACCTGGGACAAATAGTCCGACTAGGTAAGTCCAACTTCGACCGAGAGGTCAATCGACGGATTCAACTCGGCTGGGCAGCGTTCGGGAAATTACGGCACATCTTCTCGTCAGGTATACCTCAAAACTTGAAAACGAGGCTGTACAACCAGTGCGTGTTGCCAGTGATGACCTACGGAACTGAGACGTGGTCCTTCACTGCTGGCCGGATGAGGAAGCTCAAGGTCGCTCAGCGAGCTATGGAGAGGGCTATGCTCGGGGTCTCACTGCGTGATAAACTTAGAAATGAGGATATCCGCAGTAGAACCAGAGTGACCGACATAGCCCAACAGATTAGTAAGCTGAAGTGGCAATGGGCCGGCCATATAGCTCGAAGAACCGACAACCGATGGGAAAAAAGGTTCTCGAGTGGCGGCCTCGTACCTGCGGACGAAGAGTAGCGCGTCCCCAACTAGATGGAGTGACGACCTGGTAAGGCATGCAGGAAGTCGATGGATGCAGGTGGCTCAGGACCGTGCTTTGTGGCATTCCTTGGGAGGCCTATGTTCAGCAGTGGACTTGTGAAGGGCTGTAATGATGATGATGATGATGATGATATTCCAGGAAACTTGCCGAGTTATGGGTACTCATAAAACAAGAACAACTTCTTACCACCCACAATCTGATGGAATGGTAGAACGATTTAATCAGACATTGGAGAGGTACCTAGCAAAAGTTGTGGAAAAACGGCAACGAGATTGGGACAGGCACATACAACTGTTTTTGTTGTCATATCGAAGCGCTGTTCACGAAAGTACATCAGTGACACCAGCTTTAGCAAATTTTGGGAGAGAATTACGGCTGCCTGCAGACCTGATCACAGTATTAAATCGGCGATACCAGCGAAGACTTCGAAGCGATACAACTGCGAACTTAAGCGATCTGTAGTAAAATTGTGTTTTGTTATTAGTGTGGTTTAAAGTGTAATTAGTGTTGTGTAATTAAAGAGTCAATTTTGGTAATTCAATCGGCAGTTTTTAATTGTCTCGAACCCCAAGGTCGTAACAGTATGCTGAAGTGCAATGGGCCGGCCATATAGCTCGAAGAACCGACAACCGTTGGGGAAGAAAGGTTCTCGAGTGGCAGCCTCGTACCGGCAGGCGAAGTGTAGGGCGTCCCCCCACTAGATGGAGTGACGACCTGGTAAGACTAACAGGAAGTCAATGGATGCAGGTGGCTCGGGACCGTGCTTTGTGGCATTCCTTGGGGGAGGCCTATGTTCTGCAGTGGACTTGTGAAGGGCTGCAATGATGATGATGATGATGATGATATTTTATCTAAAATCAATTATAGCCTGAACTATAATTAATATTTTTTCGTGAGTGGAATTTCGTAAAATTCATTCTCAGTTGAACTCAAGATGACAAAAATAATAATTTCGCCAAATTTCAAACCTGTAGGAGCTATAGATTAAAAGTTTTTTTTTTAATGCCTCGCACTGCGCTATGTGGGTAGAATTTCATAAAATCCGTTCTTGGTAAGTTTTAACATGCCAAAAAAATATTATGGCCAAGTTTTATACCTATAAGAAGAGCTAATGTTTGAAAATGTAATTTTTTTTAATTAACGCTCCCGCAACCCCCCTTGCGGGTGGAATTTCGTAAAATCCGTTTTTAGCTGACCTCTACTCGGCGAATGGAATATTCCTACCAAATTTCAAGTTTATTGGTCAGTGATACCCAACTAGTGGTCCGCGGAGCACCAGAGTTTAAATATGGTCCGCGAAAGATTTAAATATTTATTAGATTTTACAATAAATACACAAATAATATTGCTAATGAATGCTTCTTTTCAGTTTATTATATAATTATGTTAAAAGTTGTGATAATAATTTACTGTTAGATTAACACAGTTTTTTCTTTCATTTTGTGGTCCCTGCTAACTACAAAAAAATCAAAGTGGTTCCTGGTCAAAAAAGGTTGGGAAACCCTGCTCTACGCCTTATAGTTCCAAAAATATCGTGATGAGTCAGTACATAGATGGAAATCTCTTTATATAGATATCTATAGATTTTGTATGTTATATGTATATCATAGTAAGTATGTATGTAAATGCACCTGCCACAAACAAATCTCATCACTCCACAGGCTGACAGGTAGAGAATGCCGATAGGCATTTATCTTTTTTTTTTTACATTCTAAATTTATTGACATTATACTGTTTTATTTAATTTTGATATGAAATGTTATTGTAATTTTGGAATTTTAATTATTTAATTGCATGTCGATGTAATATTTGCATACCGATAAATCGGTAAAACATGCAAGTTCACAAGACCTAAAAATGTACCATGTTTTATGCGAATAAATATTTGATTTGATTAAGTCCGCCCTTTGTTAAGGTAACAACAAAGGTTAAATGAATAAATAAATTAAAAGTGTATATTTTGAGCAAGTTGTTGGGTTTGGTGTCAGGTACACGCAGCTGTTCAACGCGACGGACCGCGCGAAGGCGGGCCGCGTGTCTGGAGCCGCGGCGCGCGCGCTCATGCTGCAGTCGCGCCTGCCGCAGCACGCGCTCGCGCAGATCTGGGCGCTGGCCGACCTGGACGCCGACGGCAAGCTGGGTAAGTGCGCTCATGCTGCAGTCGCGCCTGCCGCAGCACGCGCTCGCGCAGATCTGGGCGCTGGCCGACCTGGACGCCGACGGCAAGCTGGGTAAGTGCGCTCATGCTGCAGTCGCGCCTGCCGCAGCACGCGCTCGCGCAGATCTGGGCGCTGGCCGACCTGGACGCCGACGGCAAGCTGCAGGCTCATGCTGCAGTCGCGCCTGCCGCAGCACGCGCTCGCGCAGATCTGGGCGCTGGCCGACCTGGACGCCGACGGCAAGCTGGGTAAGTGCGCTCATGCTGCAGTCGCGCCTGCCGCAGCACGCGCTCGCGCAGATCTGGGCGCTGGCCGACCTGGACGCCGACGGCAAGCTGCAGGCTCATGCTGCAGTCGCGCCTGCCGCAGCACGCGCTCGCGCAGATCTGGGCGCTGGCCGACCTGGACGCCGACGGCAAGCTGGGTAACACACCCCTGGACCTGTCAGACCCGACTTACGTTACCCCTTCTAAACGCAGACTAGCCATGTGGATGAAGAAAAGATTATTTTATTTTGCATTGACTCACTCTCTATAGGCCGATTAGTTCAGCGTTCACCATTGCCAGGTGGTCATAAAGTTTTAATATAAAAATATTTTATATCAAAGCTATAATAAACCGTTGGTCTAGCTGATGATTTGTCCAAATTTTTTTATGTAAATATAATAAATTAATTGATAATAATTAAGAATAATGATATAATTAATAATAATAATTTCTGATAATTGATAAAAACGAGAGGAGAGGGAAAAAAAGGGATATAGCAGCATACTCCGATCTAGTCACGGACGGCAAGATAGATTATTACCCCATCGGGAGGGAACAGGGGGGGGATATAGCGGCATATTATGCCTACATGGAAACGGACGGCGAGCACGGTATACCGATGGCATGGCTTCGGGTGTTTATTTACTGATAGGGACTCGCTATAGCGCACTGCAGCACAAATAATGTTGCTGGACCGGGGGAAGGTGTTGATGGCATAATGCTGAGGTGCTTAATATGTAGAATGTAGAGAACTGAAGACCACCTTAATCCTAGCGGTCCTAATGATATAGACTACTGCCTACTCACCCGCTTACCAAGCGTGGTAATGAGGGCTAATAATCTTCCGCTCACCAGATGTCGCTAGTTTATACTGAGATGAAGTTTTTTGTTACACAATGTCATTTAATTGAGAAGTTAGTTTTTAATAAAAGTTTATCAGTTTCTAGAGTATTATATTAATACAAAAACAATGCCTCAGTGGTGGTTTGTTCTTTAATTTTTTGCACATTTTAACTCTTTTTTAATTTTTCAAATTTTATGAATATTTGTGGTTTTGTTTTATTTATTTTTAATGTAATTAATATAAAACATAACATATAATACAGAGAAAAAACATTAATCTGTACATTTTTCAAACAAATTATCTTCCCCGCTATGAAATCTACCAAATATTATACCTTATTTTTAAGTGGCATAAAAAGTCGTGGATATATTAGGGCAAATATCCCTTCTCTAATGAACCTCCTTGTTTAAAGTTGGATAAAAAATAATTCGATTTTCTGTTCTGGGGAAAACAGATTCGGCTGCATTGTTATTTGTTGCAGACACTTAGACTGACATTTGTTTTTCACATACGCCTGACTCTTTTTTTATACAATAAAGGTGACATGCTAAAAGGAGATAAGCACAAAGCAAAAGCACATCTTCATCTATATCTCTTTCAATATCTTCCAAACTTTCTGAGCAGCGAGGCATTCACTTTTTCTCTTGTTCCCACCCAGGTTGCGAGGAGTTCGTCCTCGCTATGTATCTGTGCGAGCGGGCGACCCACGGGGATCCAATTCCTGCGAAACTGCCACCGGAATTGATACCACCTACATTCAGGTAAGGCGCTTGACAACTTACCTTGTCAGTGTGTGGAGTGTGGGAGTGAGAGTACCTTCGTGTACTTCGTCACTAGTACATCTCGTGGATGTCGTAAGAGGCAACAGAGGGAAACAAATCAGTTGATGGGCAGAGCAGCGTCTTCCTAATAAATACTAAAAATAAAAATAAACTGCGGTTGCCAAGCGTGGCACCTATGCCAAATATGCCCCCTATGAGGCAATCTATTACTTTAATAGGCTGTAACGGTAACGGTAAACGGTCTTCAAGGCAAGAGTGAATAGGATTTTGTTACGCTGAGACAGTGCAATTTACCATCTAGGCAATCATTACCACTTATCACCAGGTGGGATTATTTTTATAGGATAAGGGTGACAAGTGAACACACAGTCCACCTGATGGTAAATGTAACTGTAGCCAATAGACATCTATATCTATCATCGCTTGCGAATCAAAATGCAGATGCGTTGTCAGCCGTCAGGGCGAAGATGGAATGCTTCGTTTCCAGTAAAAAGGGTCTCCGGTTCTCTTCACTCACCATACGAAAGAGCAGCGTTAAGCTGCTATTTTACGCTGGTATTCTGTGAGAGCGTAGTCCTTCCCCGGTCGAGCCGACCCCTTCGACCCCATGGCTCTACCACTTTTAAATTGTGGTCAAGCACTGACTTATGGTAAGTAAAAATAACCCTCTCAGAAAAGAGAGGAAGACTGTACTCAATAGTGGGGCTTATATAGGCTTTATCTTATACTTTTACTCCAGGCGTGAATCAGTAACAAGCACAAGCAGTGCTCAGTCGTATGAAGAGAGACGGAGGGAGAACATGGCCCGGGGTCAGGCGGAATTGGAGAGGAGAAGATCCCAGCTGGCCGACGCTCATATGAAAGAGAAGGTGAGTTATTTATAATGTGGCATATATTATGGTTGCAGAAACAGGGGAAGGACCACGCGGTCACAGAATACCAGTGTATAATAGCAGCTTAACGCTGCTGTGTTTCGTATGCTGAGTGTAGAGAACCGCAGACACTTTTTACTGGAAACGAGGCGTTCCACCTTAGTCCTCACGGCTGACAACGCATCTGCATTTTCATATTGGCAAGTGGGGGAGGAATAAAATCCATGAAATTCCTGCGCATACTCTCTAGAATGAATCCCTAATTGAAGTTGATTGCAACAGTACATGGACTGGCAGTTACTATCAGTTATCAATCAGAGATACATTCTGGAGAGTGTGCGCAGGAATTTCATACCTCCCTCCACTTGCCAACATGAAAATGCAGAGATACGTTGTCACCTCTAACGACTAAGTTCAAATGCCTCGTTTCCAGTAAATAGGGTCTCCGGTTCTCTACACTCAGCATACGAAACACAGCAGCGTTAAGCTGCTATTTCACGCTGGTATTCTGTGAGAGCGTGGTCCTACCCCGGTCGAGCCGACCCATTCGTGCTACAACCATAATATAGCTGCAGCGTGGCTCTACCACGTATATTCTCTTAAGTCGCCAACACACGACGAAGAAAAAGTGTATAAAATTAATTTAATATTCTTTATTTTCCACTGCAAACTAGGAAGAAGAGGTAATTTGTAGATATTAGAAACAAATGTAGAACTCTAGTAGCATAGTGGAGCTAGATGTAGACATAGATGATGTTATCCTGTTTTATAAGTACTGCTCCTTTGTTCTCTCCTGTCTCGCTCTCGTGTTACGGTTTAAAATATTACGTCAGACAAACTCTCACGCCTGTCGCCTGGCTAGACAGAGACTACGGAGTTTCGTTTAGATCCTGACACCACGCCCTCGCTTATTACCCATGTATATATAGGAGTATCAGCGGTAAGCTGCGGGCGTACATGACCGTTGTAATACTTAGGCAACTTTCAGAAGTTAAGTCCGTGTGGAAGACATCGAGCATATTCTCACCGTGTCCTTCACTTGCCGAGTGACCCGGCAGTAGACGCACGTTCGATCACCTTGCAATTGCACACTTACGATTAATTAGATCTCCTACATATACACAGGGTTATTTTTCAAAGAGTAGCCAAAAAGTTCAAATATATAAATAATGATATACCGTTATTGCAGTTTTTTGAAAATACGAGTAAATAAGGCTTCTACTTTTATTTGAAATTATCCCAAATTGAATGTGATTTATGGGCAACAACTACGCGCACGCGCGCTCCTCTGTGTGTGATTGAATTCACAACGTTTTTGCCGACCGAGCGACCCTTACCAATGTGTGCGTGCGTAGTAAAATAGTAGGCGTTACGTATTTATGAATGACAATCATTTTGAATTTAAAAGATAAAAAGGATAGAATGTTTGAGATTTTTTTTAAATTCATTTTTCTTCACCATTTGTCTATATTACTTAATCTGAACCTACTCTACAAATTTTCCCAGTTATTGCAAAATAACCCTGTACACACACAAAAAAAAACATATTAAAATAGCTATTGCCTTATATAGAACCTCAGTAGTTCTATTAATTAGTAAATTACTATAATCCCAATTCCCGACGTTTTAGTGCGTTGCAGATACCAATGTTGAGGCAGAAAGACCATAAGTGCAACAAAGCACTTACAAACGTCGTTAATATAAAAAAAATAGTAATATAATATAATATGCATGAAAATTAGTACGTAAACAAGACAATCAATCACGATTAAGTCAATAATTAATTATTTCGTAGATTTGATTAATAACCACTTCTAAAAATTAATTTATCTTTCTAGTTAAATCCACAGAACTTGTAATCTATCAGTATTTAATTAGCTATATACGGTTACTCTATACCTATATATTTTTATTATCATTTAGTGAAATAATTTAAAATTAAAAATTTTGTACAACCGACTTAACTCAAAAACTATTGGTCAGACCTTGATCAAATTTATATGGGACCACATGACAAACACCAGCTTTTAAATAAAAAAGAATCATCGAAATCGGTTTACCCAGAAAAAAATATGAGGTAACACAAATAAAATAAAAAACATACAGTCGAATTGAGTACCTCCTGTTTTTCGAAGTCGAAGGAGCAACTTAAAGCATTTCTTAAATTGACGTCAGTTTTTTGAATAAGGCCGCTTAAATTTAAATTATATGATTTTATTCCCACCTCCCCTATCCACCATCGAGTCTTTTTTTTAGGCACACAGTTCACCTGATGGTAAGTGAATGCTGTGGCCCATAGATGTCTATGGGCCACAGCACAACATTCATCCTCAACTACGAATCAAAATGCAGATGCGTTGTCACCCGTGAGGACTAAGATGGAATGCCTCGTTTCCAGTAAAAGGGAGAATGCCTCGTTTGCAGCGTTAAGCTGTTATTTTACGCCGGTATTCTGTGAGAGCGTGGTCCTTCCCCGGTCGAGCCGACCCCTTCGTGCTACACCTATACTACTGATATAGCTGCAGCATGGCTCTACCACATTTAAAACCTATGTTGTTGACATCCCACGCATTCGAGCCAAACTGTTTGCTTCGTCTTTCATAATGCGTACAGCAAAAGAGTGAAATAATCTGCCGGCGTCTGTCTTTCCGTCCGATTATAATGTGGGTATCTTCGAGGCAAGAATAGATATAATTTTGTTACACTAAGCCCGTGAGCTTACCCTCTAGGGCTTCATCAGCACTTACCATCAGATAGGGTTATAGGCAAGCGTGCATACGAGGGTGATCCAAAAGTAATGATAATGAAAATAAAACACGGTAATTAAAGTTAAAATAATAATTTATTTTTCTACATAGTCTCCTCACAAATCAATACATTTAGTCCATCTTTTTCTAAACCCAGGAATCCTTTGAAAAAATTCTTTGTCTTGACCCTCCCAAAACGCTTCAACAGCGGCCATTACTTCGCTATCGTCTTCGAATTTCTTGCCTCGGAGGCGATCCTTGAGCCGAGGAAAGAGGTAGAAATCACTAGGAGCTAGATCTGGCGAATAGGAGGGTGTTCGAGCAGTTCGAATCCCGTTTCTTGAATGGCAGCCATCGCAACTGCGGCTTTGTGAGCCGGTGCGTTGTCTTGGTGAAACAGCACTCCAGCTCACAGTTTGCCGCGTCTTTTTTCCTTAATGGCCTCCCGTAATCTTCTTATTTGGTCTGCGTAGTAAGAGCCCGTAATAGTGGCTGCCCTTTTCCAAATATTCCACCATAATTATGCCTTGAGCGTCCCAAAAAACAGATGCCATAACCTTTCCCGCCGAACTTGAAACTTTGAATTTCTTTGGCGTCGGTGAGGAGGCTCGCTTCCAAGTCATCGATTGTTGTTTCGTTTCAGGATCAAAATGGTGGATCCAGGTCCCGTCCATAGTCACAAAACGGAACAAAAAATTTCTTGATCTGCTTGGAACTTTTCGAGATTGACCTCGAAATGTCAACTCGATTTTTCTTTGCTCGTCGGTTAACATTCTGGGTACCCAACGCGCAGAGACCTTTTCATATGCAACTCGTTCGCAAGGATTCTTTGAACGCTGCCATATGAGATCCCTGTGACCTCAGCTACATGCCTGATGGTCACTCTTCGATCTGCCAACACAACATCTTCGACTTTTTCACGTTGTCTTCAGTGAGGGACGTGGATGGACGTCCTTCGCGATGTTCATCTTCAGTGGATGTTCTGCCCAGTTTAAACTCCTTGGCCCAGCGTGCAACTGTAGAATATGGAGGAGCAGAGTCCCCAATGTTTCCACTAAGTCACTGTGTATGTCTTTTGAAGACATTTTTTCAAACAGAACTACTTGATGACAGCTCTAATTTCGTTTTCTCCATGTTGATGTTATCTCTATGACAGTTCGTATTCAAATGAATTTATCTCCCGGAAATCGTGATCTATTTATATGATTTTTTAGGCTGACGTAGTGAGTATATAAGCAAGCAAAAATATTTTTTTGGATTTTATGCGGACCTGAAGTAACCGATTATCATTACTTTTGGATCACCCTCGTACATAAATAGCGTCACGTCTGTAATCCCCGAGTGGGTAGGCAGAGTCCAATGTGCAGCGAGCTATTCGGGCCACGCTTAACCAAAACATATGGGTTTAGATGGAAAATTGTGATAGGAAGTGACAGGTGACTAGCCCATAACCTACACAATCACAAACTCAGTATCCCATTAAACGGCATGTTAGGCAAGTAACACACAGTTGTTATTTTTGAGTCCCAGATCAAAATGGCTCATAATAAGTTAAAAAAGAGTAAGAAAGACAGCTGGAACTAATTGTTTAGGCTGAACGAGAGCGGAAGGAGAGGGAAGAAGCGGAGAAGAAGGAGAAGCTGCGTTTGGAAGCGCTGAAGAAAGAGCAAGAAGAGTTGCAACGGAAGCAAAAGGAAGAACAGGTATTACATACTTATTATCGTTCATCGATATATATGTACTACGCACTAGATTTCGCATTCTGAACATTCACTATGTTCAACTGAACTGTACTGCAATCCGTACATCTTACTTTAGTGTCATTTAGTGTGACCACAGACTAATATGATGCTCACGCATAGTGTGGCTCCAATATTCATAGAGTGTGGAGCTGCGCTAATAATACGAGATTTCAAATTAAAGTTTAATTAAACCTGAACGTAAATAATAATTCTGTAGTCAAATGAATAAATAGGTAATAATATTACAATAGAAAAAATAAATTTCTTCATTTAAATACCTACCTAATCTATTATGACAAAAACTGACCGCGCAGGCGCAACGCACTTATATCAACTGCCCATGCGCGACTACTATCTCCCGCGCATGCGCGAAATCAGAGTAGAGCACATTTTTTGTTTGGAATAGCTTCTCTAGTACGTAGTACATAGAACTCAATGTTATCGTTATTTTAATAAGTGGCTATAGGTAAGTAGTATAATAGGTAAAGGCTCCATCTAGCCATCACACTATGTCAATCAAAATTTTAACCATCTACCGAATTGTTTAAAAATCTTAGAAAACACTTCGCAATATAATAATCTTTAAAAAAATCCTAATTAGTAAATGTTATTATAATTTAAGTGCATTCTTTGTGACGATAAAAATAAATATAAAATAAGATTATATTTATTTTTCGATAGAATATGACGAACAGCAAGGGCAGCGTCTTCTGAAAAAACTGCGGTTGCCAGCTCGCTTGCCAAGCGTGGCAACTATTGCAAAATCCCCCCCCTGTGAGGCAATCTATGTGAGAGGCCTAAATTCGGCAGTGTACTTTCATAGGAAAAGAGAGAAGCAGCACGGAAGGAGATGGAGAGACAATGCCAACTGGAGTGGGAGAAGAAACGGTGAGTTTAATTTTATACTCACTTTTTTACCCGACTATCTCTAAGCTCTGTAGTCTAAACGTGTTGATAGAATTTAATATATGAGGTGTCTTTAGATTCGTCTTAATGGAGAAGTTGCGTTATTTTTTTTGGCACAAATTTATATATAAATGAAATAATAATTCATTTAAAGTATAATTGAATATTTTTTTATCAACAATTCCATTTTTTTTTAGGTAATTATTAATAAAAAATAGATTTATGAATGACAAAAAACGACTTGTGATTGGTTGTGACGTCATTATATCCGTTGAGGCTGTGAGCCAATCGCAATCATGCTATACTTTTGTATTTTCTATGTTCGGATCAGCATGTGCCATAACAAACATATACAGGTGTTTGGAAGATGGGTGCAAAGCCTGAAGGGGATGATACCTTGAACCATTTAGAACATACGAGGGCGACACTGAAAGTTTTTAGAACTGGCCACTTGTAAACGATATAATAAAAAAATAAGTTCAAATTTTGAAAATGGAACTCTTTGCCAATATTATTGTGTATGTATTTTATTATTAATTTGTCATTTGTTTACGATTTGGCGGCAAATTGAAAATTGTCTGTGTCACGTCAGCATGAATTTAACGCGAGAAAATTTTCGTACAATGATTTTTTATGACTTTCGATGTCATTTAAGTCAACAAGAAAGTTATGATAGACTTCGATTGGCCTTTCACGATGAAGCCCCATCTCGTGCCACTGTTTACAACTGGTTTAATGAGTTTAAACGTGGTCGCACTAATCTCACCGATAATCTGCGTGAGGGACGGCCTTCTACGGCGACGACTGAAGATAACATCAGTGTTGTGCGGCGTATGATAGAGACTGACAAAAGAGTGACTTATCAGCAGATTCGGACAAGCTTAGGCATCGGTATGAGTCAAGTGCACAAAATCCTCCATGAACATTTAGCGGTCAGGAAGCTTTGTGCCCGGTGGATACCTCATAATTTGACAGAGGCCCAAAAACCGTCGTGTTGATTGGTGTTGTGAAATAGTTCAAAGATTTAACGGAGGTGACTCAAATGCTGTGTTCGACATACTTACGGGTGACGAAAGCTGGATTTATTGTTATGATCCTGAAACTAAGAGACAGTCTGCTGTCTGGGTGTTTCCTTCCGAGAAGTTGCCAACCAAAGTGGAGAGGTCGAAGCGTGGAAAAAGATGGTGGCCTCGTTCTGTCATTACGCAACAATTGTTTTAGAGGATCGTAAAACAGTTACTGCAGAGTGGTACACTAACAATTGTTTGCCACTTGTCTTGGAAAAGTTCGGAGAAACGACCTCGCAGTAGGATCCTCCTTCACCACGACAACGCCTCGTCGCACACCGCCAAGCAAACAATCGACTACGGCGACGTCAGACGTAGGATTACTGGGTCACCCGTCCTATAGCCCTGACCTTGCGATTTTATTTATTTCCGAAAATAAAAGAAAACTTCGAGGAAAACGTTTTATGGATGCCGAGGAAGCGGTGACTGCGTTTAAAATGCCGTTAAAGAGACCCTAAGGACGAGTGGGCAAGTGCTTTTCTCAGCGGTTCCATCGGATGCAGCGATGTATTGATGTAAATGGACACTATTTTGAAAAGATATAATACTAACTTGCTAATTTGTTCAGTTTTTGATTTTCTAAGAACTTTCAGTGTTACCCTCGTATTAAGCTAAACTTGTCTTAGACGAAGTCTGCTCCATTTTTTTAAATTGAATTTTTAAGGTTTTTAACAATAAAAAGTAAAAGTTACGTTATTATTTTTTATTTATGCAATGAGTCATTACTCAAACAAAATAATTTCCAAGCATCTTCATCATCAGAAAAACATTCTACTCAATTTGCTTTGTACACCCTAATTCCAAGAGTTGATGAGACATCTGCGTAAATAATACCTCAAAAGAAAGGGCAATAACTAAGCATGTTTTTAAAAATGTTTGAACAACAAAGGCTGTTTTATTTTATTTTTTTAAGATGGCATAAACACAACACTTTCTTAATTTTTTTTGGTTTCTTAAACTTAAATATGCGTAGAATGTTTTTCTGATGATGATGATGCTTGGAAATTATTTTGTTTGAGTAATCACACATTATATAAATAAAAAATAATAACTTTTACTGGACACTATTAGCAATTACTTGAAAAAAAAAATGGGTTTTATTGTTAAAAACCTTAGAAATTCAATTTAAAAAAAGGAGCAGACTTCGTCTAAGACAAGTTTAGCTTAATATGTTCTAAATGGCTTAAGGTATCATCGCATTCAGGCTTTGCACCCATCTTCCAAACAACCTGTATAACATGTATTATGCAATGACAATTTTTTTTTTAATTTTGACAACGTTCACATGAGTGTTTCATCTTTTCACCATGTGGTGGCGTTACTAAAGCGATATAATGACGTCACTGGCGTTTGAATTTACAGTTTAGAAAAACCATTTTTAATTGTAAAATTACATTAAATATTTTGGTTAAAGAATAAATTTAATTTTTCTTAATAATTTTTAGTTATTTCAAAAAAAAAACTATTAAAATTTTACATTCTACAAATTTTTTCTCTTTTCTGTAAACATTTTTACGCAGTCGGGTTTTTTTAAATTACTGTATAACGATAAGGCTTGTCTTTCTTGGTAATAAACTGGCACAATTTGCATTTTGGCCAAGGTCAAGAGAATATCGTTTTTTAACTGCATAACTGAGAATTGCTTGAACAAAGTTTAGTTTGGCCAATCTAAACAGTAGTGGCGGAGTAAAAAAATCCACTCCCCATATCCAAATGTAAGTTGCGACGGAGTCAAATTAAATAGGAGAAGTAACAGCACCTTCCTGATAACAATTCAATAATAATAAAACAACGGATACCAATCCGCCTGCCAAGCGTTGCAACTATGGCAGATATTGCACCCCTATGAGGCAATCTATGGAGAAGGCCTATGGCCGTGGAAGGAAAAGGGGAGATCTCTCGCCATGCAAGGTGTTATTTGGAGCTGTTCTATATATAGCGCGTTAACTTCAGAACTTTGATAGCGCGATTTAAGCTTCGGTGCGTTTTTTGCTTACGGCGCGACGACAGCGCCGCCACAGGCCTATGTGGAAACGCTAATGAATAGGATCAGAGTACTCATTTGGACTTAAAAATCTTAGGCATGTCACAAATAAAGAATTCATTAACAACATATTATACACAGCCCTAGCCCAATCCATTCCATGGTACGGTATTTCTATATGGGTAGACGCTACTAAAACGACACCGTCAAAAGTAAAAAGTATTAATAAAACGACCGTGTGCATTCGAACAACAGACCACAGACAAACTGCTTTTATTGAAAAACTCACATTCCATACATAGTTACGCCACATGTACACAGATGTCGCTGCTTGTAGCATACATGAACAAATTACAATATTTTGATATTTTTACATAATATTAATAAAAAGAACTCAAAAACGTCTACTTAAGGTTGTGTATTCCTTACCATACCAAAACCCAACTGAAAACTTTATACATATGGATTGACTTTTTCGTTGGTCGTCCTAAACCCGGTTGCTGATATGAGGATCGGACGAAAATCAGTTATTGGATTTTTCTGTCAAGAAATTCTCAGTAGCTGCCGGAGTCAGGAAGTTGGCGGTGTCTCACCCCGTGCCTTGGAAAGCACGTAAAGCCGTTGGTGTTGCGCCTGATCTCTCTCCGGTCGTGTCGGTTTGCCGTCCCATCGGACTATACGTCGGGAATATATAACAAGATTATGTGTAGTGTTCGCGAAAACATAAGAAATCTTTATGTAGGCCGGTTTTTATTAAATTAATTTGTATTTTTCCCAAAACGATAATTCTAATAAAACCTGTGTCCAGGACTCGGGAGCTGGAGGCCCTTAGGGCCGAGGAACAGGCCAAGGTGCTCGCGTTGAAGGCACGAAGCGCTTCCTTGGCCGCTTCCTTGGGACTGCAAATCAACGCGCCTCCAACTTGGCCAAGTCCATCCGGGATACGCGCACTAGCGTTGCCGCGGCGAAATGTACCATCGATGGCATGAGGTGAGCTTTTGTAAATTATTTTCAACTTATAACTTACAGTTATAAACCCTTGTTACTATTACATTAAAGCACAATCAGTACCTTTTCATATAGAATAGTATATTACGCCACTAGGGAGGAAAGTATGATATTGCAACCCGCGTGGGACGAGGGTGATAAGAACGCGGGTTGCGAAGTCATAGCCCTGGTCCACAGTGCGAGCCTAGCGCGGTTGCGACGACGGGCGCGAAGTATCAAACATATAAAACCGCCGTTTGCGTTCATAGTGTAGTGACTAAGATGGGCGCCAGCGCGACGGGTATGGGCGAGAGTTTTCAAACGTTCCTCTCCGCGCGTTATGGTCACACTACGGGCCTATAGTCAGCAAGCGACCCAATGCGCGGGGGGCGGGGGTATCAAACCAGTTCGGTCTTATCGCTCGGCGTTAGTGTGTTTTAATTTTTATGATTTTAGGTGATATTTTACTGATGATATAATCAAATGTCGACACGGACATACGAGTGTACTCAAAGAATTTTCTGAGATACAATCTCAATTCTTTATACAAAGTAAAAATTCACCATTTATTTCTCTGTTTTTATTTACTTCCTGCACACCCTCAGTTCAACTCCCATCTCAGAATCGAACTGTCTAGTAAAGATACTAAATCCTTGCCTATGCTTGCAACACCTGAAATACGGTCTAAGCACTCCAACTACTCGCTCGTCACTGTGGCCGCTGCACGCGCCCGCAACAGGCCCTAGTCGCCGCGCATTCACTGTGGACGCGCAATACTTTCCTCTTGTTATGGCGTATACTATTTTCTACCGACTTCAAATAGAAGGAGGTACTCAATTCGACTGTATGTTTTTTTTAAATGTGTTACCTCATAACTTTTTTCTAGGTGAACCTATTTCGATGATTCTTTTTTTATTTGAAAGCTGGTGCTTCACATGTGGTCCCATATAAAATTTGATCTATGTCTGACCAATCGTTTTGAGTTATTCTTAATAATTTATATTGAAGTCGCTTGTACAATTTTTTTAATTTTAAATTATTTATCATACCTTGATCGAAATTAATGTACCTTAAAATGTATCATGACATATACTTTTGACGTCTAAAAACAATAGAGCTACAAATTTGACGCAAGCGTACTAAATTAATAAGTCATTGAATCGGGAGGCAATGTGTCACTTTCGTTCTTGAAAGTTGTGCCGAAGTACAAACTATCGATCAAGGTATGATAAAAATGTATTATTGTGACGTTCCACTAAGCTCTTAGCTAATAAATTCTTAACATCTTTAATATAATGGATTCCAGCAATGTGACACCAGATTCTATTAATTATCTTAGAAAGGGAAGAAATTTCTAATCCAAGCTAGTCGCTAGCTTAATATAAAACTCGTTCTAGATCTGACCGCGACGCCAGCATGGCAGAAATGCAACAGCTGAAGGCCAAAGTGAAGGAACTGAACGCGAAACAAATCGCCCTGAACAAGGAGAAGGCGGAACTGGATGCTAAGGTAAGAATTAGTTTCACTTTGTCACTTCCAGGCAAACTGTTCTCTAATGCCATTGTACAGATTTACTCTCATACCTTCATTTAGTTTTTAGTTGTTTTTTTTTTTGTATTTGGGAACTAGATGCTTAAATTTGTAAATCTACCGTCGTTGTGTGTATGCACTTACTGTTTTATATTGTTGTTTCTCTTCAAGTGAATTCTATTGTAATTCTTTTGAGAAATAAATTCTTAAACCATACTTTACTAGGTGGTTGTACCCCTTTTCTGCATAGGAGTCCGTCTAAGTAGGCCTCCTTACCTATTCTGGCGCCATATAGCAGTGCCTGAAGGTTATAGACCGCCAGTATAATTACAGACTATGCGATAATCTATCTTAGTCCTCAGAGGTGACAACGCATCAGTAAAAAAATAATCTATAAAAAAATCTGTAGCCTTCTCTGTTTCAAGATGACTGCAGAAGCCACTTACCATCAGGTGGACTGTAACTTTGTTTATCACTTCAATTATATAAAACAATATGAAAAGTTGCAAGAAACACTTCTTTGTGAATGTCTCTCCGCCGAAAAATTATCACTTAAGTTATAGATTTAAAATAATTTTTATCGAAAATTTTAAAGTTATTATATTTACATTTTTGTGGTCCTTTTAACAAGTACCATAGAGAAGTTGCATGTTTTTAATTTTTTTTTTGAAAGTTTTTTAAAAGTAATTAAGAAAAATTCCTAAAAGTAATTTTACAATTAAAAATAGTTTTTCTAAAATGTAAATTCAAACGCCAGTGACATGGTGAAGTGATAAAACACTCATATTTTCGTTGTCAAAATTAAAAAAAAGTCATTACATAATACAGGTTATATATGTTTTGTTATGACACATACACACAGACAATGACACACAGGTGATCCGAATATGGAAAATACAAAAGTATAGCATGATTGCGATTGGCTCACAGCCTCAACGGATGACGTCCCAACCAATCACAAGTCGTTTTTTTTTTGTTACAAAAATTTAAGTATTTTTTATTAATAATTACTAAAAAAAATGGAATTGTTAATAAAAAAAATATTTAATTATACTTTAAATGAATTGTAATTTTATATATTTAATGCAACTTCTCTTTTGATAGTTAGCGCTTGTTACGACAACAGTCGATACGTCTTTATTTAACATAGAAACAACTTTTAAAAAGGGATACCTCAAGAGTATATCTAGGGACCAGTATACCATTCTTGTTTTATATAATTGTCATTTTTTTCAAAGGCGAAGGCGTCGGAGGGTGCTGGTGAAGATGGAAAACTGAACATGATGGAGATTACTTTGAAACAGCTACGCGATAAGGTACGTCTGATAAACATTTTGCAAGCAAAATTAAGTAAAATTATAGTAATCGAAACACAACGGTTCAGTAAACTAATAATGGGCTGACTACCTTTTCGTACTCTTCCTATTTAAATATTTTATTATATATATATTTATTTAATTATAAAAAAGTACATATGGTGGACTTAATGCCATAGGTCATTCTCTCCTAGTCAACCATTGAGCTAAACAGAGATAGACATTTAAGAGGCTAAATATCATATCTATATTTATATTTATTTACATCATTTTGTACATCCCCCTCTATTTTAACTATTGTATCCATCATTCCTCTACGCAATGGTTGCCTAGAAGAGATCACTATCCACTCTGATATCCGATATAAGACCCGTCTGTTGTACATATAATTTAAAATGGACTCTACTCGTTTTCTCTATTTTTGTGTACAATAAAGTATAAATAAAAAAGTTCGTAAAGGATGACTAACGGGCACACAGTTTACCTGATGGTAAGTAGATACTGATCCCATTTATCCTCAATTAAGAATCAAAATGCAGATGCGTTGTCACCCCTGAGGACTAAGCCGGAATGCCTAGTTTCTAGTAAAAAGGATAGCACTTTTCATTTGCAGGTGGAAGCTGCGAAGGCCCTCGTGGAAACAAAGAAGTCTGACCTGGAGAGCAACCAGAAGCAGCTGTCTGAACTGACGGCCACCGTGAGCCAGCTGGGCGACAAGTGCGAGCGAGTGTGGCGACTCTACGAGGAGAAGAGGAAGGAGTTCGTGGAGAAGAGGAGCACGGCACCCGCTGAACAGGCCTGGAATGCTGGTGAGTTACTCGACTCCACAGAATATAATAGAATAGAATGTTTTTTATTTAATATTGATTATTCCATCCATCCACCCGTCCATCCATCCATTACAGCATCTACTACATTCTTGCTGATCACCCTTATTCTATAAAAAAGATCTTTCAGTATATCTCTTAGTCGCCTCTTACGACTTTAGAGACGGGAAATGGTGTGGTGATTCCCTTACACTGCCACCATACAGCAAACCATAAATACATCCTAAAATGTCGAATCCCAATAAAATAGTGATTTTTGAAATAAAAACACTCAATAAAACTAATAGTGAATTTTTGAATAGACCTATTTATTTATTTGCCTTTTAGTATGATATACTGTTAAATACTATGTATACATACTAAGTCCCTAATGGAGACATGTAAATTTATTTATTCTTAGAAATTATATTTATACAAAATTAACACGTCAAAATCAATCATTATTAAATCATTAAATTAGCAACAACAAACAATCCATCCAATTATATTCTAAAGATATCAAATGTACAACTACAAAAAAAAATTAACAAATAAACTAAATAAAATTAAACAATATTATATACCATCTCAGTTAATAACAAAGAATGTCAATTATGAGCTATAGTCCTATAAAAGTTTTTCTTTATAGAAGAGCACACAGCACACTTATGGTCAGTGAATGGTGCGGCCCATAGCCATGCAACCGTTACCACTACAGCCTATTAAAGTCCACTGCTGAACAGAAGCCTCCCTCATAGATTGCCTCATGGCAAGCGGGTTATCAACCGCGATAACTGATAAAAGATTGTGAAATTCCACTGGTTCGGAAAATACCTCTGTCCTGGGAAGAACCAGCAAGAAACCCCGCGGTATTATATTTTTTAAAACATAATATATCTTTACAATAATTTTGTACAATTTTTTTATGAATTTTATTAGAACCGTGTTTCATCTCAGGTGTTTTTTCAATCATGTACTCCTTGATATTATAATGACACTTTGTATTTTTCTTTAATAAAACTTAAACTTATTTACACAGAGTCAGTAATTCATTCTTGGGGCGGTGTATACACTTTTACAACTAAATTCCAGAAAATATACAAAATTTCACCCCATCAAGCTTAAAAACTATTTCTAATATGTTTTGTGTAAAATAAAAATGTGGGCGTTAGGTTTCTTGTTGGTTCTTCCCAGGACAGAGGTATTTTCCGAACCAATGGTATAATTAACAAAAGAGTGACTTTTAGTTAGTATTATTTATTATCAGTATTGATTTAAAAAATCTGCTTCCTTTTCTTGCTATATTGTCATATTATAGTGTAAGAATATCCACTATCCCATATTGTCCCGTGCGATATGTATATAGGCTTTCTGGATATCTATATACATTGAGTTCTATGTACTACGTACTAGAGAAGCTATTCCAAACAAAAAATGTGCACTACTCTGTTTTCGCGCATGCGCGGGAGATAGTAGATTTTAGTCTATGATTGTAGATCACAGAACATTAGATAGCGTGGCATATAAATGAAGAAATTTATTTTTCTCTTGTAATATTACCTATTTATTCACTTGAACAACAAATAATTTTACTTATTTGACTACTGAATTATTAATTACGTTCAGGTTTAAACTTTAATTTGAAATCTCGTATTATTAGCGCAGCTCCACACTATGAATATTGAAGCCACACTAAATGACACTAAAGGCGTACGGATTGCAGTACAGTTCATTTGAACATAGTGAATGTTCGGAATGCCAAATCTAGTACGTAGTACATATATATCGATGTCTATATAATAATCTTTATCGTATATCTATATTATAATCTTTTTGAATACCTATATAATTTTTTTCGAATTTATCGTTGATGGTGGTTTCCTTCCATTATCACCATCATCATCATCATGCTCATGCTCAAGATTTTTCATGAAAGCAAGGTCGTTTCTACAGATTCGGAGTGGGCCACCAACGAAGACGCGTGGGGAGGAGACTCGTGGGCAGACGCGACCCACACCACCGGTCAGTACAACGTCATAACAATGCATCTACCACGGGGCGTGCTCAGAGGAATTGTTTGGACTAATTTCGGCCGCTCAATTTCATCATCGCACATCGCGACAGAACTCACGATACCATCCATACTATTTCGATAATTGGCGGTCCACCATTGTGCGATTTACAAGAAGTTTTTTTCCTTGCACAGCTTCCTTGTAGAATCGACAACCACCAGTGATTGGTCCGGATAGATACGACCTAGGGACCTTCAAGAAAAGAGCTTACTCTCTTAAAGGCCGGCAACGCACTTGCAATTCCCCTGATGTTGCAGTTGGTCATGGGCGGCGGTAGTCACTTACCATCTGGTGAGCCGCATGCTCGTTTGCCCCCTCTCCTATAAAAAAATAATGTCTTTTAGACCGAATTTCGGTCACGGCGGCCAGCCTCAACAGAGACTAGCCATCTGCGCAGGAGAGGAGTATAGTGCCCGAGTGTACGCAAGCACAGGCGCACTCTCTATTGCCTCACTCTCATAGTCCGATGGGACGGCAATCAGACACGACCGGAGAGAGATCAGGCGCATGACCAACGGCTTTACGTGCTTTCCGAGGCACGGGGTGAGACACCGCCAACTTCCTGACTCCGAGCAGCTATTGAGAATTTCTTGACAGAAAAGCAATAACTGATTTAAGCCCTACCCGGCTTACGGCCACTAGAGTAACGAAATTGTTAATGTGTATTTTTGTTCATAAAATTGCTTTTCCAGGTATATGTCATTATGTGCAACAAATTTTAATAATAATACATGTTTTAATTACTGTGGCAGCAATATTAAATTTATTTTACAGTTCAATATGTAAAAATTAATAGGAACACGATCGTATATCTATGTATATCCACGACGACAAAGGGAAACAAATCAGGAGATGGGCAGCAGTGTCTTCCTAATGATAACAAGAAAAAAACTGTAGAAACCACCCCGCCTGCCAAGCGTGGTGATTGTAATGTTTTCTTATATTTACGCGAACACTACACAAAAGTTGAAAATATTTACTTTGCCAATATCCGCGTAATGAAATAAAATGATGTGTCTTACTTAGTTTGAAGAGCACCTTCCGCCCTCCCTCAATTGCGTCCACCATCCCGCTAACCTAGCGGTCAGCCACCGCAACGTCTACTAAAACTGAGGATACCTCGTGTCTTACTATTAACGGTGGTGTGTTTTCCTAGTATAGTAATGTTGGGAGTGGTGGTGCTGGGATTAGTGGTGACGGGGATAGTGCACGCAACTGAGGGAGGGCGGAGGTGCTCTTCAAACTAGGTAAGACACATCGTTTTATTTTATTGAGCGGATATTGGCGAAGTAAATTTTTCCAACTTTAATATAATGGATTTCCGCAAAGTAACGCCCGATTCTATTAATTAACTACACACTTAAATAAAACTATTTTTTACAGATTTTATCGAGTATATTAACTTATTTTATATTCCCGACGTTTCGAGCACTTTACAACATCCATCAGATCACGGGGAGGACTGAGGTGTTCGACGTTTCAATGTTATAGTTAATAAAATTATTAATTTTTGGTCCAATCTACGCAGAAGAAACTTGTGATAAAATTTTTAATCTGAAGGTAGCCGTGGTTAACTATAACATTGGGACGTCGAAAACCTCAGTCCTCCCCGTGACCATGGGTGCGGTAAAGTGCTCGAAACGTCGGGAATATAAAATAAGTTAATATACGCAATAAAATCCGTACAAACCAGTTTTATTTAAACGTGGTAATTATGGCAGAAATCTCCTAATGAGGCAATCTATGTTATAAATTTTGATATTGATTCTTTCACCATAGAAACATAATGTGTACATTTTAGCTACAGAAGCAGTAGCGACGTCCAACGTTCCACGTTGGAGATGCGTCTACGAGTTCACAGCGAGAACCGCCGATGAACTGAGTCTGCAGCCCGGTGACTTGGTGAGTGAACGAAATTGAACTATATCGCCTTATTAATAGAGTTGAATTTCTTTTGGAGTGCTACGTCATGATATATTTGTTATGATTACTGTCTAACCGAGTTGATTTTGCGTGCCCTGTAGGCTATAGATTTAGATATAAAATAAATAACTTTAATTAAACTCTGCTCGCGCCTAAGTTGAACGAGTTCGGTGTAATTTGATAAAAAGGCAGAGTTTCTAAACTCATTAGGAATAGCGGCCGCTAATGAGTTTCGCTAATAGCATTGCGCATTTATTGCGTTTAATTGTTTTTTCTTATTTTAAATACTGATGGTCACGGGAAGGTGGCTGAGGTGTTTGACGTCCCAATGTCATAGTTAACCCGGACTACTTTCAGGTTTTATATACCATGTTAAACGTTGTCTCGAAGAAATTTTTGTGTAGCAATGAGAACCTCTTTTGTTTTCCCTCAATATTTGTATTTTTTTTTATATTAATCTCTTTTGTGTACATTAAAGAGTACTAATGAATAGAATTTTTTTTATCAACCGACTTCAAAAAAGGAGGTGGTTCTCAATTCGTCGGAATCTTTTTTATGTATGTTCACCGATTACTCGAAGACACCTGAACCGATTTGGAAAACTCTTTTTTTTTTATTTTAAAGCCAGTGCTTCTCATGTGGTTCCATATAAATTTGATCAAGATCTGACCGGTAGTTTTGAGTTATCTTTTAACTTTACCGCTTGTTAAATAGCAAATTGTCATTTTCTAATACTGGCTAGTTTGAAGGTCAAATGAATGTTGTACGAGGGTGACACTGAAAGTTCTTAGAAAATCAAAACTGAACAAACTAGCAAGTTATTAGTTTTATTATATTTTTTCAAAATAGTGTCCATTTACATCAATACATCGCTGCATCCGATGGAACCGCTGAGAAAAGCACTTTGCCCACTCGTCCTTAGGGGTCTCTTCAACGGCATTTTGAAACGCAGTCACTGCTTCCTCGGCGTCCATAAAACGTTTTCTCAAAGTTTTCTTTTATTTCGGAAATAAATAAAAATCGCAAGGTGCGGTTTTATTTATTAATTGAGTCAGGGTTATAGGGCGGGTGACCCAGTAATTCCACGTCTGACGTCGCCAAGTAGTCGGTTGTTTGCTTGGCGGTGTGCGACGAGGCGTTGTCGTGGTGAAGGAGGTTTCTACTGCGAGGTCGTTTCTCCCGAACTTTTCCAAGACAAGTGGCAAACAATTGTTAGTGTACCACTTAGCAGTAACTGTTTTCGATCCTCTAAAACAATTGTTGCGTAATGACCTGTCCTTCCGAAGAACGAGGCCACCATTTTTTTCCCACGCTTCGACCTCTCTTCACTTTAGTTGGCAACTCCTCGGAAGGAAACACCTAGACAGCAGACTGTCTCTTAGTTTCATGATCATAACAATAAATCCAGCTTTCGTCACCCGTAAGTATGTCGAACACAGCATTTGAGTCACCTCCGTTAAATCTTTGAACCATTCCACGACACCAATCAACACGACGGACTTTTTGGGCCTCTGTCAAATTATGAGGTATCCACCGGGCACAAAGCTTCCTGACCGCTAAATGTTCATGAAGGATTTTGTGCACTTGACTCATACCGATGCCTAAGCTTGTCCGAATCTGCTGATAAGTCACTCTTTTGTCAGTCTCTATCATACGCCGCACAACACTGATGTTATCTTCAGTCGTCGCCGTAGAAGGCCGTCCCTCACGCAGATCATCGGTGAGATTAGTGCAACCACTAGTAAACAGTGGCACGAGATGGGGCTTCATCGTGAAAGGCCAATCGAAGTCTACAAGTGACCAGTTCTAAAAACTTTCAGTGTCGCCCTCATAGAGGCTCCGTGGCGCAGTGGCTTAGCAATGAGTTACGGCGTTGAGAGTTCGCAAGTTGGAATCCCGCATGAACTACAAATCATTGTTTCGGGTCTCGATGTTTGTCCTTGTGAAATATATGTATGTAAACTGCCTCCACGATACAGGAGAAAACCTTAGTGGGTAATTTTGTTTTTAAAAAAAAAACTAAAACAAATTGTTTTCAAAAGAAAATTAGTTGTTTAGTTTACTAAATTAATTTTTGTAGGTGAGCGAGGCAATTGCTCCACGGGCTGACGCGGAGCCCGGCTGGCGATGGGGTACTGCTAGAGGTTAGTTCACGTAATCATAGAGTCTCAGGTTGGAATTCCGAACGTAACCAAAATTTGTGAAAATATGTTGATAGTTTTCAGGTCTAATTGTTAGGTGCACAAACGTATACACGGTCCATCTGATGGTAAGTAAATGCTGTGGCCCATAGGCACCTACATCTACCCTCTATTTAAAGTTGAAAAGTTAAAGTTACAGCCTATACGTCCTACTGCTGAGCACAAGGCTCCTCTAATTTCTAAGATGGTTTTAGTGCTAGGAAATGTCCGCCGCGCTGCCCCAATGCGTGCTGGCGAACCTTACATGTCTTAGAAATATATTTTTTAATTTCTCAAACATGCCGGTTTCCTCACGATGTTTTCCTTCACCGCCGAGCACGTGGTAAAATTAATAAAACCCTCTATTTAGAATCCAAATAATGTTCTCCACACCGAATTTTGGTCACGGCCAGTTTCAACGGAGTCTATCCATCTGCACAGGACAGTGTTATATTGTCTCGAGTGTATGCACAAGTACAGGCCCTCTCTATTCGCTCACTCCCATAGTCCGATGGGACGGCAATCCGATACGACCGGAAATCGCAAAATCTCCCGATTGGGGGTAATAATGGGGGAAGCCTATGTTAAACAGTGGACTCTTATAGGCTGTAATGGACGGATGGATGAGTCACAAACCAGCTAAAAGTCCACCTGATGGTGAGTGGCTTCTACAACCCAAGAGTACTTGTAGCCAACTTCAAACAAAAGAAGCTACAGCCCGACTAGCATGGGCGGGGACAAAATTTTTATCCCTCGATTATATCCACTGACAAGAGATAAAATTATTTTGTTATGTCAAACGGGTACAAGTATATCCCCGTTTGACATAACGAGTAGACATATATCCCGATGGAGTTTTGGAGGATTGGCATGTAGCCAAATGAAAGATAAAAAATTATGCTTTTTTGACATTTGAAAGGGACAATTTTATCCTAGTACATTGGACGTGGGTTGAAGTTTATATTCATACAAAAAATCTATCTAAGTCTATCTCCCATTTTATCTACTGTGGATATTATATCCACCGGTGTGCCCATGCTCGAAGGGTGGATAAAACTAAGCGAGGGGATAAACATTTTCTCCTTTCCCCGGGGATAAAATTGTCTCCTGCCCATGCTAGCCCTGCAGATGCGTTGTCATCTCTGAGGACTAGAGCCTGTAATCACACTGGCTATCTATACTTATAACCTTTGGACCAGAACTTCTTATCAGCATAAATAGGCAAGAGGATGGCATCTACCCAGAGAGACCATAACACCAAGTGTAAAGAACAATGGCAGACTTTCATACATAAAATTAGTTGAGAATAAATGGTAGCGTCTATATAACATGTAACAAAAAATCTGTGGTTCCCGTTAAGTGCATTATCAGAATGAGTATTCAACCATATCACTTCTATTTTATTATTACTGATAGTATAGTTATTACTAATAATAATTTCTTATAAAAATATTTTGTGTTTGTGTGTTGTGTGGTAGTCTTACAAAGTGTATACGAAAATAGTATGAATATAGTAAATGGCAACACTTAATAGTGTAAAATGATTAAAGTGGAGTTTTGGCGGGAACTTGATCGGCGGCGGTTTGCTGCTCCTGTATTATTGTTTTCGGTTTGAAGTGGATTTTGATATGTAAAAGTGGTGCGATTATGTGTATTAAGTGTCTGCGCATGTGAACTATTAGTGGAAACGGTGATACAAGTGCTCTGATGGTGATGTGATTCTCAAGATAAGGTGTCTATCTGCTTAGGCGCCTTGAGATACCATCGCCAACTGTCAGCTGTCTGCTGACTTAAGTTGCCGTCAAAATCTCCCAAGGGCTGCACAATGTGACGCATCAACATATTGTGAAGCAGTGTACTATTAAGGATAAATAAACATTTGGGGAAATTATAATAAACCGAATAAAAATACCTAAGACTTGGCCTAAAGGTCTAGATACCAGGCCATAAACTCCGAAAAAAAATGATTAAAGTCATTTGATATTCCCAAAAATGTATGTTTTTTTCTGTGGCTTTAATTAAAATACATTTTTATTTGAAAAATCATAGAAAAATAATTAAAGTCATTTTATATATAAGTTATTTCTAGACGCAATCATTTTTGTCATCTATTTTTCTGCCATTGTTATTTACGATCTATGCATTTTCTATACCCAGGTCAGTCGGGCTGGTTCCCGGAGTCCTACGTGGAAGATATCAACGCTGCCTCAGCTTACGCCGAGACCCTTGAGACTTTGGAGACCAGGACGCAACTTGAGGGTTAGTAACAAAAACCCAAAACTTTTTAAACGCAACTTGAGAGTGAGTCACTACTCCCAAGGTCAAAACTTTTAAACGCAACATGAAAAGGAGTTAATACCACCAAGATCAAAATTTAATCGCAGATGAGTGTGAACTCACAGAGCCAAAACTTTTAGACGCCACCTAAGGTTGCGTCACTACTCTCAAGGTCAAAACATTAGACTCAACTCGCGGGTGAGTATCAACCATAAAGATCAAAGCTTTTAAACGCAACTTGAGAGTGAGTCACTACTCCCAAGGTCAAAACTTTAGAAACTGGCCAATGAGTAACACCTCGAAAGCCCATAACTTTTGATTCAACTTGAAGGTGAGTCACTACTCCCAAGGTCTAAAATTTAGACACAGTCGATGAGAGACAACTAAACATCCAAAACTTCTTAGACATAACTTGAGAGTGAATCACTACACACAAGGTCAAAACTTTAGAGTCAGGTCGCCGATGAGTGAAAACTCAAAAGTCCAGAACTTTTAAGACCCATGGTGAAAATGTGTATAAAATGTAATATGAAC
This sequence comes from Parnassius orleans, assembly GCA_029286625.1. Classification (NCBI taxonomy): domain Eukaryota; kingdom Metazoa; phylum Arthropoda; class Insecta; order Lepidoptera; family Papilionidae; genus Parnassius; species Parnassius orleans. Next base: position 1,154,365 of record JAGSMP010000161.1, on the reverse strand, counting down.
AAAAACATATTCATGAGTTTTAATGAATATATCAAACTATATTTTTATTACACAGGTATAGCCGAAGTACCAGAAGCTGAGATCTCCACTGATTTAGGCGTTGCAATACCGGTAGTCGGTGAGTAGTTTATTTAAAATATTTTTTCATACCGTTACGGGTGAAAAACGAGCACAAAAGTCCGCCTGATAATAAGTGGATGCCGTGGTCCATGGACACCCACATTATCCTCGATTAAGAATCAAAATGCAAATGCATTGTCACCCCTGAGGACTGAGATACCCACCGCACGAAACACAGCAGCATTAACCTGTTATTTCACGCTGGTATTCTGTGAGGACGTGGTTCAGTCTCGTTCAAATCAAACCGTTCGTGCTGGCAAAATGGAATAGATTTATTTTCAAATTAAAACTATGCGGAGTTAACTTTTTCATATATATATGTATTATAAAAAACTAAAAACAGCCTAATTGCTTCATAACCTCTTAATGATCAAAAATGAGAGAAGGTATTTGCAGCAGTGCGACGAATATAGTCTGTAACGTAAATCTACGTGACTGCTCTTCAAACTTAATCTTGGAGCAGAACATCAATTAAGACGTTTTTAGCGGAACTTGACTGTCGTCGGATTGTTGTCCAGTTTTATCGTTTAAGTAATTTTTCTATCTTAGAAGGATTTGTAAAAATAAATCTACTACACAAGCGATCACTGGGTCAAAGTGATGGAGGAAACAAAAAATATGTTATGGACGACTATGAAGAGACATTCGTTTTGAATGCATTATAGAAAACCAAATAATAATTAATGTAAACAACGATGATGACGACGACAGCTCAACTGGTTGCAGTGAAAATGATTAAAAATAATTTTGTTTTTTATCTGGTGCAGTCTTTAATTTAATAACTTTGTCTCTAGAAATTAGCTGTAAGCAATAAATGTAAAAAAAAAACTGGGAAATGTTGTGTTTTGAGTTGTGTTTATAATTTATCCTGATATTAATTTAGATAAAACTGTAAACGATTACCAACTCTAAAAAAATCGATATCGATATCTCTTAAGAATCGAATATGGTTAGTACTGATTTTTCAGTTGGAATGCCTAGTCCAATAAAGGCGACAGCTGTCAAAAGGTATTTCTTAGATTTGGTTGAGTATAAGTGTCTGCACATGTGAACTATTAGTGCAAACGACAAAACAAGTGTTTCGATGTTGATATGAACCTTAAAAAGTTATTTTGTTCGCTTAGGCTACTTAAGAACTTATGTTACTGTCGTTATCAACTGTCCGCTGAGTTGAGCTATCATAAAAGTGCCCCAAAAACTTCGCAATGTGATGCTTTAGCATACTGTGAAGAAGTCTTAAATATATTAATATTTTAATAGACAATTCATTTCAATTACAAGTTTGGTCATGTAGAAAGAATGAACAAAGAAAGAGTGACAAAGCAAATTTATGCTGCAGAAGTGAACGGCAGAGTCGGAAAGGACGCCCTATACGAAGGTTTATCGACCAAATTGGCGATATATTGAAAATGGGCCAGATTAGGAGTACCCTTAACCGACGAGCGTGTATGCGTAGATATATGGATGTAAAGGAGGCGAGAGAGGTGTACCAGGATCGTGCCAAATGGAAGTCCGTAGTCTCTGCCTACCCCTCTGGGTGACAGGCGTGAGTGTTTATGTATGTATGTATTAATAGACAATTCCTTTTTACTTGACACTGGCAAAACTATAATAACCATACGAGTCCACGAACAATGAAAAAAAAATCAATTTACTATGCATTTATTTTTACAATTTTCTCCATTATATCCAGTTTCAATTGACCAATAATTTAATAATTTAATCGGGCTCGGAGGACCATTTAAACAATAAACTTAGATCTTCTAACTTCCTTCTTTATGTTACAGAAGAAGGCGACTTCTACATTGCGGCGTACCCGTATGTCTCCTCCGAACCAGGTGACCTCACTTTCGAAGCTGGCGAGAGGATCGAGGTACTGAGAAGAGACGGAGACTGGTGGACTGGCAGGATTGGGACACGGTGAGATTTGTTAATTATGTTATTAACTGAACGAGTGACTGTTCAATATACTTTTATTTTAATTATGTTGCGCGGAACCCTAATTCTTTTTCTAAAATATAAGTAGCCTAACTTACTTCTTATAACATCAGCTATCTGCAGTTGAAAGTCCAGTCGAAATCGGTCCAGTCGTTTCGGAGATTAGCCGGAACAAACAGACAGACAGACAGACAACATTTTTAGAGATTGTGTTTTTGTTATAAGTACCGTATAATATACTTTCATATGCATTTAGTAAAAAGCTGTTATTTTGACATTACAAACTCCAATTTTATTTATTTGTATAGATTATATTGTTTTGTTTAGTAGACTCGATGAATAATTTGCCAAAAAGAAACAAATTATATGTAAAAGTTACTGCAACATTATGATCTCTTTATCGCCTAAAATTTTTTTTCCAACCGCTACAAAAGTTTTGCTTGTTCAATCTCTTATTCTGCCGATAATAGACTGTGTTGATGTGTGTTGCACAGACTTATCTCAACACCTCAACAGCATCTTAACACATTGGATCGTCTGGTCTTTGTAAATACAACCATGTATCTTCTTTTCGTACTCAGCTTAACTGGCTGCCTATCCGTCAGCGCAGATATGTTAGGCCCGTATTAATAAACGTTACTCAGCTCAAGTACACGCACTTGAGTACAATCTTGAGGTTATGATCTTATTAATAAACATATCTCAAGATGCGGTTTAGTTTTACGATATCAGTTGAGTGCCACACTGATTAATAAACGAAACTCTACTCTCAAGTGTGTATACTTAAGTGCAAGTCACAGAACAGTATTCCTAAGTACAGCGTTTTGAGATACTGTTTTTATGTGTTTATTAATTAGCAACGATATTGAGATGCTGATTTCGTAATGAGGGCGTATCAAATGATTACGCACTTGAGTTCGTCGTTGAGTAACGTTTATTAATACGGGCCTTAGTGTAGAGCACTCTTTTCACTGTTCTGAACGATCCATGTTCTCCTAAAGTACTTGAAATCTCAATTTCAGTGCCTAGAACATTCTCATAATTGTTTTCTCCGTTCTTCGGATAATCTAAAGAATTGCTAACTTAACACCGTACTGGTTATATGTTCCACCCTTTCGCTCTTACGGCTATAAGACTCTGGTCCGAAATACCTCTTGATTTAAAAAAAGCTTCCAACAAGTTTCTTTTCAAAAACAAAGTTCGTGAACACTTGAGAAAAACATTGCAAGTGTGAATTAACGCTTTTTCCTAAAGAATGATTCTATCGTCACATATTTTCCTTATTTATCATGGCATCTTAGATATATATAATATTATGTGTATATTTGTATATTATATATGTATTTAAATATATTTATAGTACACGGTGACTTTAAACCACGTTTAAGGCATCACACTCATCACGGACTTAACTAGCCGATTCAATAATCGGTAAGTTTTACTTAAGTCACGCATAAAATTTATAATATTTTATAATTTAAAAAAATTAAACATTTATTGAAACATAATAATAAATACAGAACAAGAGAACTTTAATTAGTAACATCTATTAGAATGCTTTAAATTACAAACAAAATATTAAATCATTTGATCAAGAAATACAAAAAATGCTTGACATAACGTCATTTACATTTCATGTACATTTTTAGCTTGAACTGTATTTTTTAAAGTACAATTATTAAAAGCAATCGTCACATTACAATTGCTAAAAAATATGACCGTTGTGAATTCAGGTTTGATAAATCATTTATATTTTACATATAAGCCAACATCTGGATCATACAAAACTTCTGTAAATCGGGTCTCGTTGCACCGGTGGTCCCGTTTAATTAAATCTTTAGATTGATGTTGTAATTCTTGTACTGAAACTTTTTGAATTCTTGTACTGAAACTTTTTGATTCTCTGTATTTACTATCAAAACTTTTTCATTCGAACATGTTCGCGACGGCGAAAAGTGTTGAAAAACATAGTGATTAAAAAACAATATTAAAAGTGCAATAGTGTAATTTTACAACATGTTTACAACCTTAGTATTATAGTATAGAGCATCGTTTGGTAATAGTTAAGAAAATAACTCTTATCAAAAAAAAAGTCGACCAATCAGAGCGCGACACATTATAGAATATTCTAGGCATTATTAATTAACTGCGTAATATTTAATCCCGAAATTGATGGAAATACTTTTTATGCTCTAGAAGAATTGTAAACATGGTATTTAATTAGATTAAGGTTTAAAGATTAAGGAAATAAAAGAATATTTAGCGTGATGAAACTTATTTACTACTTATAGTAAAATTAAAGAATTAATGTACCCAAATATTGTGAAAATTTGGGATATTTTGGTTAATAACCTTTTACATTGTTAATATATTAAGAAACCTTTATGGTGTGCTAATAGACAACTAAATTACCGATTTAACAATGTATAGTAAGCTTCTGACCACCTTCATTATATTGAATTGTTTATAATTTGTCTATTAGATTGTTCTTATTTCATTTTCTGCCAACAACAATGTACCTACCATCAAGCAATATAAGGGAAACCTGTTATTGGCCATACTTTTAGTTTGTTACATTAATTTTAATATTTACTATATACGCTGTTGGTTTTCTAAATAAGTTAAAATAAAAAATAGTACATTAGCGTAAGAATTAATCGCGTATAGAAAAAATTGTAATTTAAGACAATTGTATAGTGAAAATGTTAAACAATAAAGAGGCAAAACGGACAATGGCAAGCGGCTCACTTTAAAGTAACGCTCGAGTCTACCTTATGGCTTCGGGGCCCAGTAACATTGTAGTAGCTGAAGTGTCTAGTAGCAGAACCAAGAAGTAGCTGAATATAGAACATAGTGAATAGTAGCTAGCAACATAGTAGCTGATAATAGCAGCTACACAAGTGATAGTAATAGTTACTTGCACAACATAGTAGCTGGTAATAGCAGCTACACAAGTGATAGTAATAGCTAGTTGTACAACATATTAGCTGATAATAGCAGCTAGACAAGTGATAGTAATAGCTAGTTGTACAACATAGTAGCTGATAATAGCAGCTACACAAGTGATAGTAATAGCTAGTTGTACAGCATAGTAGCTGATAATAGCAACTAGACAAGTGATAGTAATAGCTAGTTGTACAACATAGTAGCTGATAATAGCAGCTACACAAGTGATAGTAATAGCTAGTTGTACAACATAGTAGCTGATAATAGCTGCTAGACAAGTGATAGTAATAGCTAGTTGTACAACATAGTAGCTGATAATAGCAGCTACACAAGTGATAGTAATAGCTAGTTGTACAACATAGTAGCTGATAATAGCAGCTAGACAAGTGATAGTAATAGCTAGTTGTACAACATCATCATTACAGCCCTTCACAAGTCCACTGCTGAACATAGGCCTCCCCCAAAAAATGCCACAAAGCACGGTCCTGAGCCACCTGCATCCATCGACTTCCTGCATGTCTTACCAGGTCGTCACTCCATCTAGTGGGGGGACGCCCTACACTTCGTCCGCCGGTACGAGGCCGCCACTCGAGAACCTTTTTTCCCCATTGGTTGTCGGTTCTTCGAGCTATATGGCCGGCCCATTGCCACTTCAGCTTACTAATCCGTTGGGCTATGTCGGTCACGCTGGTTCTACTGCGATAACCTCATTTCTAAGTTTATCACGCAGTGAGACTCGAGCATAGCCCTCTCCATAGCTCGCTGAGCGACCTTGAGCTTCCTCATCCGGCCAGCAGTGAAGGACCACATCTCAGTTCCATAGGTCAACACGCACTGGTTGTACAGCCTCGTTTTCAAGTTTTGAGGTAGGTATACCTGACGAGATGATGTGCCGTAATTTCCCGAACGCTACTTAGCCGAGTTGAATCCGTCGATTGACCTCTCGGTCGAAGTTGGACTTACCTAGTTGGACTATTTGTCGCAGGTAAACATACTCGTCAACAACTTCGAGCTTAGTGCTCCGAACAACTACCGGCATAGGTGTGACATGGACATTAAACATGATCTTTGTTTTGTCCATGTTCATCTTAAGACCTATCCGTTGGGAGGCACTATTGAGGTCATTGAGCATAGTGCTTAGGTCCTCCAGCGATTCTGCCATAAGGACTATATCGTCGGCAAATCGAAGGTGAGTGATGTACTCGCCATTGATGTTAATACCGTATCCTTTCAGTCCAGAAGCTTGAAAACGTCCTCCAATGCAGCGGTGAAGAGTTTCGGGATATAACGTCACCCTGTCTTACACTCTCTGCAGTTGGATAGGTTTCGTACTCCTGTTCTGTACTCGGATAGCCATCGTAGCCCTACTGTACAAGCACTTCAGCACTTCGATATACCGACAGTCAACTTGGCACCGCTGAAGGGACTGTAGCACCGCCCAAATTTCAACGGAATCAAAGGCTTTCTCGCAGTCCACATACGCCAGACATAGTGGCAAATTGCCTCCTCGGACTTCTGTACAATTTGCATAAGGTATGTATGTGGTCTATGGTGCTAAAGCCTTTCGGAAACCGGCTTGTTCGGGAGGCTGGAAGTCGTCGAGTCTGCGTGCGAGACGATTCGTAATGACCTCGAAACAGCACGCAGACGCGGCTCAGAAGGAAATCGGTCTGTAGTTCTTCAAGAGCGTTGTCGCCTTTCTTGAAGAACAAGACCACCGCACTTCTGCTCCACGCCTCCGGTGTAATGCCACCATGTAGGACGGAATTAAAGAGCTCTGAAGGACTTCAAGTACCGGTTTTCCACCCGCTTTCAGAAGCTCCGCTGTAATTCCATCCTCGCCTGGGGCCTTGCCGTTTTAAGGTGCTGGAAGCCATTCTAATCTCGCTCAGACTGACGTCCGGGATATCATCGGAATAGTGTCGGATAAGACTCGCTCTTGGATCGTTACTCACACTTGCGTGTGGCTCCAACGATGATGTGTACAGCTGCCCATAGAACCTCTCAATCTACTCAAAATCTCAGGTGTCCCGGAAACGATGCTGCCACTCGATCTTCAGCTTCGACAGTTGGCTCTTTCTGGCAGACAGATCTCTAGCAAAGACTTTGGAGCCCTGGTTCCTCGATCGCTTCTTCAATACGAGCTGTATTGAAGATGCGCAAATCCCTGCATGCATTTGGAGATCTGTCTGTTTAGTTGCCTGTATTCTGTCATATCTACTGAAGACTGCAGCTTCATATCCCGTCTAACAGCCATGAGATTAAGAGTGTGATCGGAGAGTTTTTGTGTTCTTCTGCGGCGGGTCTTGCAAAACTTAGCTCCGACCGCATGGACAGTTTCCACGAGCTTTTCATTCATATCGTCCACTGCATTGCAATCTTCTAGGCACTGAAAACGGTTTCGTAGTTCGAGCTGAAAGGTTTCGGGACTTTGGATTAGAGCACGAGGGGACGGAGTGTTGACTTCATTAGACGTGACCTCTCCAACTTTACGTTTAGGTTCAGTGTGCCCTCACCATTCGGTGATCGCTGCCGGTTTTCACCTCGCGATCACTGAGACATCACTGAACAATTGTCGCCTGGTCGTCATAATGAAGTCAATCTCATTTTTTGTCGAACCGTCGGGGCTCGACCAGGTCCACTTCCTGTGGGGCCGCTTCTGGAAGAAAGAGTTCATCATAAAAAGTCCCTCTTTCCATGAAGTCGGCCAGCTGCTGGCCAGGTTCCGTTGCCCTACTCCGAATTTCCCTACTTTCAGCTCACCGTACTCTCTTGTGCCTAGTTTTGCGTTGAAGTCTCCCATTAACACCGTATATGGATATCCTCATACATTTCCTCCACCTCCTCATCGGGGTGTGCCGAGGTTGGTGCGTAAACCTGTATGACCTTCAGCGAATACCGTTTGGTGATTCTGAGTATAAGATACGGAACCCTCGTCGACACACTCCCAATTTTTACAACGTTGTTAACGAGAGACTTGTGGACGACAAATCCGACACCTCCTTGGGACAGATGGTCGCCTTCCGGTGATAGAACAAGTTGCCGGATTCGAGGATTACCGTGTCCTCCCCTCTTCGGACCTCGGATAATCCTATAATATTCCAGCGTAACTTGTCTATCTCTTCTTCAACTCAGGATCTTCTCGTCAGTCCTCAGGGTACGTGCGTTATAAGTTGCCAGGTCGAGTCGTCGTAGGTGGCAACCGAACCTCCACCGGAGATTCTTAGCACCCTCTGCCCCGCCGTTACCATGGTCGCCACCGTAGCCAGGAATAGCGGGGCCGCCGGGGACTGGTGGCCGTTTCTTTGTGTCGTTGCTCATGGGGGGTATATTGCCATAGTTGCCACGCTTGGCGAGCGGGTTGGCAACCGCAGTTTTTTTATTGTTTTTTGCTGTTATCAGAAAGATGCTGCTGCCCATCCTCTGCCTCAGTTTCCCTCTGTCGCCTCTTACGACACCCACGGGAAGATATGGGGTAGTGAGTATTCTTACCCGCCACTACACTACATAGTAGCTGATAATAGCAGCTACACACGTGATAGTAATAGCTAGTTGTACAACATAGTAGCTGATAATAGCAGCTAGACAAGTGATAGTAATAGCTAGTTGTACAACATAGTAGCTGATAATAGCAGCTACACAAGTGATAGTAATAGCTAGTTGTACAACATAGTAGCTGATAATAGCAGCTAGACAAGTGATAGTAATAGCTAGTTGTACAACATAGTAGCTGATAATAGCAGCTACACAAGTGATAGTAATAGCTAGTTGTGCAACATAGTAGCTGATAATAGCAGCTACAAGTGATAGTAATAGCTAGTTGTACAACATAGTAGCTGATAAAAGCAGCTACACAAGTGATAGTAATAGCTAGTTGTACAACAGTAGCTGATAATAGCAGCTAGACAAGTGATAGTAATAGCTAGTTGTACAACATAGTAGCTGATAATAGCAGCTAGACAAGTGATAGTAATAGCTAGTTGTACAACATAGTAGCTGATAATAGCAGCTACACAAGTGATAGTAATAGCTAGTTGTACAACATAGTAGCTGATAATAGCAGCTAGACAAGTGATAGTAATAGCTAGTTGTACAACATAGTAGCTGATAATAGCAGCTAGACAAGTGATAGTAATAGCTAGTTGTACAACATAGTAGCTGATAATAGCAGCTAGACAAGTGATAGTAATAGCTAGTTGTACAACATAGTAGCTGATAGCAGCTAGACAAGTGATAGTAATAGCTAGTTGTACAACATAGTAGCTGATAATAGCAGCTACACAAGTGATAGTAATAGCTAGTTGTACAACATAGTAGCTGATAATAGCAGCTAGACAAGTGATAGTAATAGCTAGTTGTACAACATAGTAGCTGATAATAGCAGCTACACAAGTGATAGTAATAGCTAATTGTACAACATAGTAGCTGATAATAGCAGCTAGACAAGTGATAGTAATAGCTAGTTGTACAACATAGTAGCTGATAATAGCAGCTACACACGTGATAGTAATAGCTAGTTGTACAACATAGTAGCTGATAATAGCAGCTAGACAAGTGATAGTAATAGTTAGTTGCACAACATAGTAGCTGATAATAGCAGCTAGTAGTAGTAATAAGTTACTACCGAACAACTTAAAGAAATAGTCAACTGAAGAAATCGTCTGAAAAATATAGTGACCAACCGATATTGAACAACCGATATAGAAGAACCGTAGTTGACTAACCGTATTCAACAACCGTGGTCAATAACCAATAGTCAGAAAATTTCCGCCGAACAGTTGAGCAGTCGAACTGCTGTCCTTGCCATTTGTATTCTATTTCGTGCATTTTGATTGGATGTCAGTCCACAGTACCCCAGCCGCACCCACAAAGACGGCAGTAGAAGTATCCACCGGGACCTATAGGTGTAGGACGTGACTCCGACAACATTTACTCCCGAGTTTCACCCGTCCGGCACAGAACATGATATTATTTTAGATCGCTCTGGTACGATTTTTGTCTTTAAAATCATTTAGTACTCAACAATTTTTCAATTAAAAAATTAGTGTTGTCACTTGTACTTTAAAATAATGTACGATACACGGAACTTAAGTAACCGATTATTAATACGTGTAAAGCTAGTGCGCACTAGCGATGGGCGTTGAATGAACGAACTAGTTAATTAGACCGTCGATGTACTGTGAACGAGTTGATGGTTTTGCGAACAATCAATGGACTAGTCAAATCCATTGATATATGAATCATAGACGGCTAAATTGAAACTCCATAACGTTCATTTCAACTAGCAACGCGACGACCGACGCGTGAACGTGGTCGAATAATATTAGTTCATATTGTGTTCGTTGAAATTACATGATAGTACAGGCTCTAAATGCCGTCATTTTGTTTATAGAATATTAGTGACAAACGAGCACACAGTCCACCCGATGGTAAGTGGTTGCTGTGGCCCATAGACATCTACATCTATCCTCGATTAAGAATCAAAATGCAGATGCGTTGTCACCCCTGACGACTAAGATGGAATGCCTCGTTTCCAGTAAAACGGGTCTCCGGTTCTCTCCACTCACCATACGAAACACAGCAGCATTAAGCTGCTATTTTACGCTGGTACTCTGTGAGAGCGTGGTCCTTCACCGGTCGAGCCGTCCCATTCGTGCTACATCTTTCTTTCTTTTTTTTTCTTTTTTCTTTTTTTTTGTTTGAAAAGAACGTAACCTCCACACTAGGATTTTCTCCTGTATCGTGGGGGCAGTTTACAAACATAAATTGCACAAGGACAAACATCCAGACCCGGAACAATTATTTGTAGGCCATACAAATTCTTGTTCCGTGCGGGATTTGAACCCGCGGCCCTTAGCGCTGCAACTCAATTGCTAAGCCACTGCGCCACGGAGCCGTCACTATAATATTGCTGCAACATGGCTTTCCACGTATGAGTACTGCTTTCTTTCTAACCCCATTCCTTATCCCCACGGGTGGTATAATTAAATTTTCAGAAGCGGCATCTTCCCATCGAATTACGTCACCAAAGATACGATCACATCGAGCAACGAACCGATCTCGACCATTCCCGAAGCGGCCGAGCCTGCTCCCGAAGCCGAAGCGACGTTTCCAACAAGCACCGCTTCGGAAGCGCCCGTCGCTTCGGTTACCGAAGCGCCCGCAGATTTCAGCGCAGTACCTACTTCCCCGCCTGTACAGGTAATCTTAATATTATACTAGCGACCCACCCCGGCTTCCTCTGGGTAGGATTTATTAATGTGACGTTATTACTGACTAAATAAAGTGAAATCCTATGCCTTTTCGGTATATTAAAACAAAAACGCATATATGCCTTCTGCACTCTTTTTTTTTTTATAGGATAGGGTGACAAACGAGCACACAGTCCACCTGGTGGTAAGTGGTTGCTGTAGCCCATAGACATCTACATCTATCCCCGTTTGCGAATCAAAATGCAGATGCGTTGTCACCCGTGAGGACTAAGATGGAATGTCTCGTTTCCAGTAAAAAGGGTCTCCGGTTCTCTGCATTCACCATACGAAACACAGCAGCAGTAAGCTGCTATTTTACGCTGGTATTCTGTGAGAGCGTGGTCCTTCCCCGGTCGAGCCGACGCATTCGTGCTACAACTATACTACTAATATAGCTGCAGCATGGCTCTACCACGTTAAGACATGGTAGAGCCATTTCTTAACATTTCATAACGACGTTTCTCTTTACATTATTCGCAGTTTTTATCGCATAATACCATAAACAATATCACAATAATGAAGGTGGCATAGTACTAAACTGTTACAAAGCAACAGTCTATATATTTCATTGAGTTCTATGTACTACGTACTAGAGAAGCTATTCCAAACAAAAAATGTGCACTACTCTGATTTCGCGCATGCGCGGGAGATAGTAGATTTTAGTCTATGATTGTAGATAGCGTGGCATATAAATGACGAAATTTATTTTTTCTATTGTAATATTATTACCTATTTATTCACTTGAACAACAAATAATTTTACTTATTTGACTACTGAACTTAACCGACGAGCGTGTATGCGTAGATATATGGATGTAAAGGAGGCGAGAGAGGTGTGCCAGGATCGTGCCAAGTGGAAGTCCGTAGTCTCTGCCTACCCCTCTGGGTGACAGGCGTGAGTGTTTATGTTGTTTATGTTTATGTATGTTGACTACTGAACTATTATTTACGTTCAGGTTTAAGCTTTAATTTGAAATCTCGTATTATTAGCGCAGCTCCACACTCTATGAATATTGAAGCCACACTAAATGACACTAAAGGCGTACGGATTGCAGTACAGTTCATTTGAACCTAGTGAATGTTCGGAATGCCAAATCTAGTACGTAGTACATATAAATCGATGATATATTTTACGTTTTAGAAATGTGCGAATTTTATACAATGTTTTTAAAGAACCATAGCATTTGCCGATTTTTGTCTGAACATGTTGCTCAAATTTTAAATTCTCGTCCATGAGGAGACCTAAATTGCGAACACAGCCCTCGTAAGGTGTCATGACGGTGTCAAAGATCTTCACAACAGGCTTCCGTTCATTAATCATTTTCACCTGGTGCTTTGTTCCAAATGTAATGGTGACACTCTTTGAGGGATTATCTACCAGACCATGTTTCAAAGACCACTCCGCAATAGAATCTTTTTACGTGGTAGAGCCATGCTGCAGCTATATTAGTAGTATAGTTGTAGCACGAATGCGTCGGCTCGACCGGGAAGGACCACGCTCTCACAGAATACCAGCGTAAAATAGCAGCTTAACACTGCTGTGTTTCGTATGGTGAGTGTAGAGAACCGGAGACCCTTTTTACTGGAAAAGAGGCATTCCATCTTAGTCCTCACGGGTGACAACGCATCTGCATTTTGGTTCTTTATTGAAGATAGATGTGATGTCTATGGGTCACAGCAACCACTTACCATCAGGTGGACTGTGTGCTCGCTTGTCACCCTATCCTATAAAAAAAATATCTAGATCTTTGTTTAACTTGGAAACAGCAACAGCAACCTCCTCATCGATTGGGATTGTGTCATCTGCAATATATAAGTGAATTTTATATTATGTTATATCGGGAACTTAGTTTAAAAATGGATATTTATGGTGTTAATGGCATGAAAATAACCCCAGTTATTCAATACTACAAACAGACTCTTCAGGTTTATTTATTTCTATAGATTTAATCATTGGTACCGTGTAGGGGCGGTGTAAGAATATCCACTATCACATATCATTCCGTGTCGTAAGAGGCGAAAGAAAGAAACAGATCAGGAGATAGGCAGCAGTGTCTTCCTAATAACGACTAAAAATAAAAAACTGCCGTTGTCAACCCGCTTGCCAAGCGTTCAACTATAGCAAATATCCCCCCTTATGAGTCAATCTATGGGGGAGGCCTATGTTCAACAATGGACTTTAACAGGCTGTAACGGTAACAGTAATCATTGTTCTTGTTAGTGATTGTATATTCTGAAGGACTTGATCGATTCAAGTCAAATTCATACAATTGTATTTGTCTTGTTAGACAACGGTTCATAGCTATGCTAGTATCTAATAGGTGGCGCTGTTATCACGTTAGTAACAAATTGCCGTATTTACTACGTTTACAGTTCTGAGGTCTGTTTAAAGTTTCAAGTCTCAGAGGGAAGTTAGCTTAAAATCAAATAAATAAATTTGTATTTAACAAACAAACGTACAGACAAGCTATGGACTTCATATTGCATTGTCATCCAGTATTGAGCTATTTTTAAAGTTTCGATTCTCTAGCTTATCGGGAAGTTAGTTTAATAATTTAATATTAAAATTTTGTGCAATGACTCATAGGCATTGAGTTCTATGTACTACGTACTAGAGAAGCCGTTCAAACAAAAAATGCACTACTCTGTTTTCGCGCATGCGCGGAGCTAGTACATTTTAGTCTATGATTGTAGATAGCGTGGCATATAAATGAAGTTTATTTTTCTATTGTAATATTACCTATTTATTAACTTGAACAACAAATAATTTTACTTATTTGACTACTGAATTATTAATTACGTTCAGGTTTAAACTTTAATTTGAAATCTCGTATTATTAGCGCAGCTCCACACTCTATGAATATTGAAGCCACACTAAATGACACTAAATTTGTACGGATTGCAGTACAGTTCATTTGAACATAGTGCATGTTCGGAATGCCACATCTAGTACGTAGTACATATATATCGATGCTCATAGGGATAGGGAGATATTTGCCATAGCTGCCACGCTTGGCAAGCGGGGTGGCAACCGCAGTTTTTATTTTAGTTGTTATCAGGAAGACGCTGCTGCCCGTCTACTGTTTCATTTTCCCTCTGTCGCTTCTTACAACACCCGCGAGATGCTATGGAGTAGTGGTTATTCTTACACCGCCTCTACACGGTACCGTCTTGTAGTATACACGGAAGTCTTTGTATAAAATCAATTGCTAAATTTGTATCGAGCAGACAAGAAATCGAGTAAATAAAGACGTGGTAAAAATAACCCCTAGGAGGCGAAGTCGTCGACTCCGATATCTTCGGAGGTGGCGGCCATTACTGAGCAAGCGGGCGCCGCGGCTTCGGGCCGACCGTCGTCCGTATCGCGCCGGGACTCCACACGGGAATCCGGCCGCGACTCGGCACGGGACTCGGGTCGTGACTCGGCCCGGGACTCCGGCCGGGATTCAGTCACGGGCCGCCGGAAGAACGAGATCGCCCAGGCTATCGCTTCCTACACCGCCACCAGGTGATCCTTTACGCTCCTAAACCTTTGCATTTTAAAGTAATTGTCTGAAATTTATGTATGTATATGTGTATATCTGTTTTTGTGTCGTAACACTGACGTACGTGCGTGCGTGCGTGTGTGTAAGAGAGAAAGAGAGAGATTGTATATCTTTTTTGCCACTGTATCAACGTATAGCTGTTATGTGTTTCTTGTTTTTCTATGTCTCTCAATCTTTCTCCATCTCTCTACTTTCGAGCGTGTACACTCTAGACTCCATATGGGGACTATTCTTTTGTAATATTTAAAAGTTGACAGTAGCTGCTATTTCCGTCGCTTACTAAGAACAATTCAAACGTTTCAATTTATTAAATATAATAAACCTTTAATAATTTACTTTAATTAAAACCCATGAAATCATGATTTTAAATTGATTTAACATAAACGGATTTCATGGCTTTAAATTCTTTTACGCGGAACCCTAATAATTTTTTTACCTAATTAGATGGTTGGTGAATGTGACCCATAGACATCTACATCTATCTATACTCGATAAGGAATCAAAATGCAGATGCGTTGTCACCTCTAAGGATTAAGATGGAATCTCGTTTCCAGTAAAAAGGGTCTCCGGTTCTCTACACTCACCATACGAAACACAGCGACGTTCAGCTGCTATTTCACGCTGGTATTCTGTGAGAGCGTGGTCCTTCCCCGGTCGGAGCCGACCCATTCGTGCTACAACTATAATATAACTGCATCATGACTCTACTAAATATAAAGTTACTAATATGGTCCATTTTTTTCTTTGGCAGCTCAGAACAGCTGTCCCTCCAGAAGGGTCAGCTTCTGGTGGTCCGGAAGAAAGCCGACAGCGGCTGGTGGGAGGGTGAGCTGCAGGCTAAGGGCCGGAACAGACAGATCGGCTGGTTCCCGGCCAGCTACGTCAAGGTCAGCCCTTACACAGACTTACTGAATCATGTCTTTTTACTTATTTATTTAATAACTAGCTTTTGCCCGCGACTTCGTCCGCATAGATATTATAATTTAAACCATAGGGTGATCCATCAATAATCGCACTTTCATAGTAAATTCCATCACCCTCTTTATGGATGATTTCCGTGATCAAAGCTATCCTATTTCCTTCCCCGTGACTTAAACTATCTCGATACCAAATTTCATCTACATGGGTTCAGCGGTTTAAGCGTGAAGAGGTACATACCGCACAATTTTATATCGTCGTTACTTTTAAAATATTTGACCTAATTATGTAGTTTAAAAGACAAATTTTATCTACTTTGAACATCAGAAGCGATTAAAGTATTTATTTTGATAAAATCCATTTGTTACTGCAAAATGTGTATTGGAAATAAGGTATGAAATGTTATTGTATTTATGGTTCACTATTTTGGTAATAATGGCTTACACATGAAAGATAGATACATACTGTCGCGGACTTCTTTGTAGAACTATTTAGGAGAAACAATTCCACCATACATTATATTTGTGTATCTCATACAGTTTTTGCACCGCACGCCAAAATAGCTCGCAGATGACAGATTTTTTCCGAATTACTTAACACTTATCGTTATATTTTGACCTATTTACACAATATCCTTATTAATTATAGCCTAAGTGTTGTTCTAATGTACGAGAATGAGTTATATTATTATAAAGTTTCATTAAAATACATTCAGTAGTTTTTGCAGAGAAGAGTAACAAACATCCATACATCCTCACAAACTTTCACGTTTATAATATTATAGTAGGAAGTAGGATGTTTGTATATGGATTCAATAATAAAAAATTCGAATACTATGTATTATTAGATGATACTTAAGATGTTTTTTAAAACGAAAGTGACAAACCAACCTATAGTCCACCTGATGGTAAGTGGCTACTGGAGACACCTTAGTTGGCTGCAGGTGTCCATGTAGCCAAAGTGGCTATGCAGACAACTTTAAACAAAGAGGGCTACCGATGCGTTGTCACCTCAGGACCAAAATGAAAAGCCTTACAGCCTGTAATTGTAATGCCTCTCTGTACCTTTCAGACCGGAACACAGCAGTGAACGCACTGTTATTTTTCTTGCTACTTCTGCTTGTCCAACCAACTTCCATATAATTTTCTACCGACTTCAAAAAGGAGACGGTATTCAATTCGTCTGTATGTTTTTTATGTGTTACCTCTTAACTTTTTTCTAGGTGAACCGATTGCGATGAATCTTTTTTTAATTTGAAAGCTGGTGCTTCACATGTGGTCCCATATAAATTTGATCAAGGTCTGACCAATAGATTTTGAGTTATTCTTAATAATTTATATTGAAGTCGTTTGTACAAAAATTTTAATTTTTAATTATATTGTTCACTATTGCCACAGAATAAATAATATCACTACGTACAGAAGTTGCACTCCTTTGATGTTGATTGCTTGCCGACATTTTAATAGCCCACATAGTTATTATTAATCAGATAAATAGCTCACGCAAGCTAAATAAAACTTTATCGCTGCGCGCGAGTGTCCGTATTACTTTGCATCTTTTCTTCTTCCTACGTCACAACGGACTTTCTGTGATTACCAAGGGCTGTTAATAAAAAGTAAAAAAAATTGCATTGTGAAATTGTAAGTTACTTGGGTAATGTACCTATTCTGACTATGATCGACCATATTTCCGCTACTATGTGAGTTCTGTGATGCCCAACGCATGCAACTTGCAAGGCCATTCGTCGGGAATCGCGATGCTTGACTCGTAAGAAATAGGCAGATAGTGTAAACAACAAATAAACCCGAAATACGATTCCTAACAGAAATGTGATCGTATTCTACTTAGTTAAAAATCTTGTAAACTAAGTTTTATTTCAGTATTTTGTGTTATTATAACTTAAAATATTTTAATTACAAAGGACAAGTAAAGGTATGTAAGTAGGTACTTGGGTAGTGAAGTAAATTTCAACTAAGTTTTGTAATAAAGTACTTAGGTATTACTTCTGTAGTTAAATTATTACTTAATTCTTTTTTCGCTATAAGTACCTATCTAACAAAAAAATGAAGTAAATTCACCTTTCATTATCCTTCGGTAACTTAAAAAATTATATATCTGAATCCTTTTGTTTGCTCATTAGGCATCCATCCCCATCCCCGTAACAATTATAGTAGGAACGACGTTTTGCCATTATAATTTATGAAATAGATAGGTCATAAACATATATATTATTCTTAAATTACATTAAAACTTTCTCAACTATTTTATCCTACAATTAAATATACTAAACACTAAACAAAAACTATTTCTATGAGTATTTCAACAAGTATTTACAAAAACAATTTACGTAAACAGCGTTAAAAAACTTTAACATTCAATCGCCTAGAACGCGCTAGCCCCGACTGCGATCTAACCCTGGGGCGCCTTGCGATTGTAGGTAATTATTTCACGCAGGTAGCAAGAGTGACAGAGACCTGCTATTGCTAACATTGACGAAAGCGAAATCATTGTCTCCCCAGGTGCTGCAGTCCACAGGCCGGGCCTCTGGTAGGACGACACCAGTACTGTCCAAGATGGACACCGTCCCATCGGAGACTGTTATTGATAAAGTAAGTCTTCGTCTTTACCACATAAAAGTACATAGCTTGACTTGGGCCTAATTTAATATAGATTATAAATAATACTTATTAAAAGTTATTTTAAGTTTAATACCACTGATTCGGAAAATACCTCTATCCTAATAAAACCCACAAAAAAAACCCAGAGGGACATTTTAAAAACGGGAACGGGGAACGGGGTTAACTAATAATCTTCCGCTCACCAGATGTCGCTAGTTGACACTGAGGTGAAGTTTTTTGTTATGCAATGTCATTTAATTGAGAACTTAGTTTTAAATAAAAGTTAATTAGTTTCTATAGTATTATATTAATACACAAAACAATGCCTCAGTGGCTAGTTTTTAAATTTTTTGCACATTTTACTCTTTTTTTTTAATTTTTCTTATTTTATGAATATCTATGGTTTGGTTTTTTATTTTTAATCTAATTGCTATAAAATACTTTCTAATAGTACAGAAAGAAACAATTCAATATATTTCATAACAAATTACTTCCCCGCTATGAAATCTGTCAAATATTACACTTCATTGTAAAGCGGCGCCGCCATGGTGGCAGAAAAAGTCGTGGGTGCTGAAGGCCGCGTATTTGACTGAGTATTTGTATGGCCTACAATTAATTGTTCTGGGTCTGGATGTTTTTCCATGTATAGTATATGTATGTAAACCACGATACAAGAGGAGATCCTAGTGAATGTAAGGTTTTCTTTTAAATGGAAAAGGAAATAAAATTAATGCCAAAATTCACACAGAAAAAATTGTATTTCTGTAAATCTTCATATTCTAGGCATACTAGGAGCACTATCCCAGCAGTGGGACGTGTATACTAACCATATTTTCATATTTCCAACAGGTAATCGCGCTGTATCCGTACACGGCCCAAAACGCGGACGAGCTGAGCTTCGAGAAGGACGACATCATCGCGGTGACGGACCGCAGCCAGGACCCGGCTTGGTGGCAGGGTGAGTGACGTCACCACATTACCAGTTTTCCCCATTTTAGGCACAACCTCCCCCCCCACCACCACCAGCACCCTCGGAAATTATTAAGTACGATATCCTTGCCGCCACTAGTTTGAGGGTAGTATTTTGTGTTTGAGGGTACTACGATTTGACCGTGTAGTGGCGTGTAAGAATATCCACTACTCCATATCGTCTCGTGGGAGTCATACAAAGGGAAACAAACCAGGAGATAGACAGCAGCCTCTTCCTAATAACAAGTTAAAAATAAAAAACTGTTAAAAAAAATTACGTAGCAATTATGGTGAAATCCCCCCTATGAGGCAATCTATGGGGGGGCCTATGTTCAGCGGTGGACTTTAATAGGCTGTAATGGATGGATGTATAGAAGATAATCTACCAGGAGCACATGACCCAATGAGAGGTGAAATTATTAAATCAACAGTAACATTACAACTATGACAAAATCCCCCTATGAGGCAATCTATGGGGGAGGCCTATGTTCAGCAGTGGACTTTGATAGGCTGTACCGGTGACGGTAAGGAATACTACGATTAAATTGTGATTACTACTTAATAATTGTTATTTTGTATAAGTGCTATTTTGTAAATGCTATAAGCTATTGACTGACATAGCCCAACGGATTAGTAACTTGAAGTGGCAATGGGCCGGCCTTATAGCTCGAAGAACCGACATCCGATGGGGAAGAAAGGTTCTCGTGTGGCAGCCTGGTACCGGCAGGCGAAGTATAGGGCGTCCCCCCACTAGATGGAGTGAAAACATGCAGGAAGTCGATGGATGCAGGTGGCTCAGGACCGTGCTCTGTAGCATTCTTTGGGGGAGGCCTATCTTCAGCAGTGGACTTGTGAAGGGCCGTAATGATGATGACAAGCTCTTGATCATAAAGTGATCGTTTGTCACCCTTGTCCTATAAAAAAAATCAGCAGTTTTAAACCTGGACTCATAACTTAAATCCTGGCTGCGATAACTATATAAATATGATATTATATAAATCTGCATTGTCCCATAACTAAATTACTTATGTTGCTAAGCTTGTGATGATGCATTTTGATTCCAGGTGAACTTCGCGGCATGACCGGATTGTTCCCGAGCAACTACGTCACCAAACTTGTTAATTAAAGCTCACACGAAAACTTAAAAATGTTACTCAGTTTTAGCTTTAGAAGTAATCTTGCTATACTCGTGGATTAAACAAATATCTCTTAAAAGTAAAACTTTGTCTCAGCGGCGTAGCATGCTAACATGGAGCTCCTAGAGCCAAAATGCCCTCACCTCCCACTTCTCTTTTTGGAACGAAGTTCCTTATCGGACGGTACGAATTTGGCGGATGGAGGCTAGGCGAGAAAAAGTGTAAGATTTTTCCGTCACGACCCTTTCTATAGTGCGAGCGAGATGGAATAATATCCATCTCACTCGCACTTTTTCTTATCTTGCCAGAAATCTTGAAAGAAATATTACTTTAAATGACGTTTCATTTTAATAGACGCTAATACGTTTATCAATAATAATATGCTACGAAAAGAACTTCGTTCCAACCGAGTGTTCCACGACACTCACGCATGTTTTTATTTTTCATTTTTATAATGTATTTATTACACTTATCTTTTTCTTGGCAAGTTTATGCGTTATGTGTGTGTATGGATTATATCGTTTTTCAGAGCTTTCAATGCTATATATTCCTTATCGTATGTTTTGACATTTTTACTCCCACAATTCCGCCGTCAAATGGCAGTGTTTGTACAGCTGTGTTCCGGTCTGCAGCATATAGAGAGCCAGTATAATTACTGCTTTACTGCTTGCTGCGAGCCATCCCATCTTAGTCCTTAGAGGAGACAACACATCTGTAGCCTTCTTTGCTTGATGTTTGTCACTTCAGATTTATAAAAAAATTTTAAAGTTAAGACTGAATCCTGGTTTTTTTCCAAAATAACGCCCGAGACCATGTCCTTGCTACGCCACTGCTCTATCATAAAAATTGAATTTTCCTTGTTCATTTTTTAAGGTAAAAGCTTTTAGCTTGCTCAGTTGTATGTTAATAATAAAGTATGGAATTAGTAGAATTAAAAATATATATATATATTTCGCTCCAAAAATTTAAAACAATGCATATTATGTGAAATGCTTTTGCTTGTTTTTAAATAATAAATAATGTACCTCTAAATTCATTCCATTTTTGAAATAATACTTTTATTTTATAGTTAATATTAATATTTTATTGTTTACTCACATCTATTATTTTTAATTTTATTGACAGTATTGATTCTCCAATTTCAGTGTTGCCATTTGTATGTGATGTTGAAGTTTTATGTAGAATTATGTATATTGTAATCAAGAATGTTTTTATTGTTAGATTTCAGTGTAATTTTATTTATAGGAATAAATGTTACAGCTTTAAACATTTTGTTTCATATAAAATTATCTACACAATTTGCCTCTTTTTAGCCGAATTCAAAAAAGGAAGAGGTTCTATGTTCGACTGAATGTATTTTTTTTGTATGTTCACCGATTTCTCCGTCAATGAAGGCTAATAATCTTCCGATCACCAGATGTCGCTAGTTGGGACTGAGGTGAAGTTAATGCATTGCCATTTAATTGAGAACTTAATTTTAAATATTATTTATCAGTTTCTAGAGTATTATAGTAATACACAAAACATTGCCTCAGTCGTTTGCTCTTTAATTTTTTTGCACATTTATAACTCTTTTTTTTTCTACTTTTCGAAATATCCGTAGTTTGATTTATTCGTTTCTAATCTAATTAATATAAGATATAACCAATATTATAGAACATTATAACCCTTACGTTTTTCTAACAAATTAACTTCCCCGCAATGTAATCAATTAAATATTTCACCTCATTCCTAAGTGGCGCCGCCATGGTGGCAGAAAAAGTAAATCATTTTTGACCGATTATGATTTTTTTTTATTACATAGGTTTTACTTCTAGTAATCATGGTCGTAGATCATTGTGGCCCGATTTTGGGATCAGGGTGGTCCCATATAAGTTTGGAAAAGAAATTCTGGCTTAAATTCTTCTTCGACTTTAGAATGTGAAATTATTTTATTCTTTTTTGGTCTTAGAAGTCGGCTTTTACTTTCTGTTAAAAGTTATTTTCAAACATTGATTACTTCTATAGAATATCCACTTCCTCATATCATCCCCTGGGTGTCGTAAGAGGCGACAAAGAGAAATGAAACAGGAGATAAGCACCAGCATTTTCCTGCTAAGAGCTCAAAATAAAAACTGCGGTCGCCAATCTGCCTGTCAAGCGTAACAACTATAACGTAGTGATTATATACTCTTTGGTAGGAACTATAGCAAATATCCTCCATATGGGGAAGGCTTATGTTCAGCAGTGAACTATGAGAAGACCTTCGATTCAGTCGAAATTTAGGTGGTGCTACAGTCCCTTCAACGATGCCAGGTTGTCTGTCGGTAGATCGATGCTGAAGTGTTGGTACAGTAAGGCTACGATAGGTATACGAGTACAGAACCAGATTACGAAAACCATCCAACTGCATAGAAGTGTAAGACTGGCGTTATATCCTCGAAACTCTTCACCGCAGCATTGGAAAACGTTTTAAAGTTACTGGACTAGAAAGGATACGGTATTAACATCAATGGCGAGTACGTCACTTACCACCAGTGCCGTATGAGAAATTAATTTTGCTTGCGATTGAGGGCTATGCTCGGTATTTATCTGCGTGATAAACCTGTCTCGAGGATACCTGCAGAACAACTATAGTAACTGAAATAGTCCAGCAGGTAAGTATGCATACGTGGCAATGAGCCGGCTATAAAGCTCGAAGAACCGACAATCAATGGGGAAGCAAAGCTCTCTCTCTCTCTCTCTCTCTCTCTCTCTCTCTCTCTTCTCTCTCTCTCTCTCTCTCGTGGCAGCCTTGTACTGGCAAACGTGGGGCGACCCCTCATTACATGGAATGACGACCCGATGAAAATGCAGATAGTCGATGGATACAAGTAACTCAAGAGACCCTATGTTCAGAAGTGGACTTGTATCAAAGACAGTTAAAATAATTTTAATATTAGTTAAAGTTGCATAAGTTTTCAGTTTTTATAATTATCTATTTCCCCTCTATATCAAATATCAATATGTTTTTAAGCAGCTGACAAGTTAGGCTTTTTCGACTTAAGTTAAAGTTATTACATATATACGTCCCACTGCTGGGCACAGGCCTCCTCTCGTTTCTCAGAGAGTTTTAGGGCAAAGAAATGTCCGCCGCGCTGCCCCAATACGTGTTGGCGAACTTCACATGTCATCGAAATAACATTTTTTCTTATTTTTCAGACATGCAGGTTTCCTCACGATATTTTCCTTCACCGCCAAGCAAGTGGTAAATCAATACTTAAAATTGCAATGAACAATTTCATTGGTACTCGCGTACTGTGAAATTTACAGTGACCGCTTAGCCACTTAGCTACCACGGCTCTTTCGACTAAGGAATCTTGAAATGGCGTAAATATATGTTTCTGAGAGAATATTTAAAATTTATGCCATTTGCGTAAGAGGCATTGTTCTTTGAAGTCCGTGCGCTGTGAAGTTTTTAAAGAAACTTCACAGCGCACGGACTGGTCACCACCGATATTGACAGCCCTGTTAGTTTTTGTTCGTCCAAAGGCTAAGTTTTAGAGTCATACAGCAAGAAAACGCAGACAGCGTTCTTGGCATTATACGGAAGGAGTACTGCCAGTGGTCAAAAACATTTTGAAATAAATAATTGCAAAGTTGTAGAAGAAAGAAAGAGGATTGAAATTTAAATATATTTTTGTTTTTTATTGTGTAGGTAAAACTAATGATTTAGCATTTAAAAGAAAATCATGCAAATATGCCCTTTAAAATAAATAATTAGAATCAGTTTCTATTTCAGTGACTGTGGAAATGTCAAATATCACGCCGGTTACACTTGTAATAAACGGATCAATAATTTTATATGTTTTATTATCCAATCCATTTAATTTTGACTCTTCTTTTTATAGATAAAGTATTACAATTTAGCCATTTTCTTCACACAAAACAAACGCACACAGGAAACTTAACCTCAAAAACTATTTAACCAAGAACTGAGTTAAAATTAGAGCATCCTATTACAGAGTTTAATATAAAAATAATAAAAATAAAAATGAATAACAATGTAAAGATAAAACAAAGAACACGAGCACAAGAAAAAGCCTTATTGTCATGGTTTGCAATATCTGATCTGATGATGGCGGTCACCGCATATGTGCGAGCGTGACAGTAATACATTTATCAGCGAGCAACAGAGGAAAGTAATAACGAGTCATAGTACGAAATTCTTCGCACTCATCAACCGAGTTTAGTTTTAGTTTTATCAATATCAATAAATACATAACAAGTTCCCTCACTGACTCATCAACGCTCAGTTCAAACTCTTGGACCTAGAAAGCTGAAATTTTGCATGGAGGTACCCTTTATAATGTAGGCAAAGAAGAAGGGTGAATTTGTCAAAATTTCCACGGGTTGGAAATAAAGAGGATTTTTCTTTTTGTTTTAATGTTGCCATATTTACATAACTATAATTATTTGAGACTTCAATAACTAACCAATAACAATTTTTGAGTTTTGGAAATTCCCCCGGGATAGGGAATAAAGATAATTCATCATTTTTTTACTTTAAGGTTGCCTTATTTCCATAAACACTCAATAGTATACGATTTATATATATACTAGCTTTTCCCTGCGACTTCGTCCGCGTGGTGTTCGGTTACAACAAGCCACAATTATAACTGGATGTCGCGGGCAAAAGCTAGTAAACTACAAAACTTCTTTATACACCACATTTTTTGCTAATCTATTACTGTGTGCCAAAATTATCAGACTACTGGGCGAGCTTACGCGTGAGCAAGCCACATAGAATTGCCCGTGTGAAAAACAATTTTCTTTCAAGTCTATACCCGCAAATTTTAATGTCTGCCCTTGTGATTTGTTTATGGTCATTGCAAAGCAGACTTTGAGGGGAAACTGTATTCGTTTGAATTCAAAGGAAGATCATTCGGGATCAAGGGAATTCTTGGTACAAATACAGTTTCCCCTTGCGCACATCCAGTTATAATTGTGGCTTCCACTACATTGCGATGTAACGCTTTTACTTTTAGTCTGGTTCCGTTGCACAGTTGAGGAGGTTTTGAATTTCGCAACAACATAACGGGAGTGCCCACGCGCAGAATAAGCTTATAATGTGGAAGACCCGATGGTTTCAGTGAATTAAGAAATTCGACAGGGTAGTTAATTGCGTCATCTGATTGACCACAGAGTCTATTGACGTGTACACCATTTCTTTCCCCCTCAAAAAACACAGTATATCGTTAATTGCCGCTGCTTGGTAGTTTTTCTGGGTTAGTATGGCACGTCCACACAACCATTCCATTGGCTTATCGTGGATATGAGCAATATCTGGATAAATTTTGGATATTAACTCCTGTAACGTAAATACAACTGTGCACAAATTATCAGGGATGGTTATCATTCCGTCATTTATCGGGTAATCACCGTTGCCGATTTCAAGTAGGAGATTCGCAAATCCACCAGCAGACTCTTTTTCTCCTAAGTTTACCCGCATATATTTCGAGAGCTTGAGGATTTTAATTAGAGGCCATAAAGTGGATCTCTTAAGACACGCCTTAACTTCATCTGCTCTAGTTCCTTTTGGCACTACTGGTGAAGTCTGTCTAAAATCTCCAGTCAGCAAAACCGTTACACCACCCATTAACTTCTTATCTCCTCTTATATCTTGTAGAGTTCCGTTTAAAGACTCTACGCCACCCTTATGAGCCATGGTTATTTCATCCCACACTATCATTTTCGTATGTTTTAATACTTCAGCAAAATTACTTTGTTGCAATATATTACAAATGGGAGTATGAGTTGTTGTTAAATTGAGTGGTAACTTGAAGGTAGCATGAGCAGTTCGTCCACCCTCAAGCAGTGTAGCTGCGATCCCAGAAGAAGCCACAGCCAAAGCAATTCCGCGAGTACTTCTAACTTTTGCTAATAGCAAATTTATGAGGAATGTTTGCCTGTTCCACCGGGAGCATCTAAAAAGAATATTCCACCCTTATTTGTTTCAATTCTTGTGTTAATTTGATTGTAAACTGCTTTTTGTTGTTCATTCAGTGATCCTTCATTATTTTTAACTGTGTTTTCTAATGATGCTAAGTCGTAACTTGTCTCTTTAAGAAACTCTCTATTTTCAAATTGTTGTTCTTTGCTTGGCTGAGGTAACCCATACTCTTTTAGTAGCCGACCACACAACGCTAATACGGCATCTTCTATTACCGAAAGGCATTTGTTAAATACCACATCTGTTATGTGCTCTACATCCACATCTCCCTGTCATTCTAATTGCCTTTTAAAATCTTCAGATAGGTATTCTTTGAATTTCTCCCAAAGGCATAAAGGGTCTGATACTTGGCAGAACACTAAAATAATGGTAAAAAGATCCCGAATCATTTGTGGTGATTGACAAAGTGCTGCCTCTTCCATTGCTGCGAACAAATGCTGATCATCTTCAAGCAAGCCGAGAGCTTTGCATGCTGATTGGAACGTGGAATATAAATGACCATCTACAGTTTTAACGCTTCAAACGAAATTGGGCCCCGGTGTCATGAAGAAGCATGCGAAGGTGATAGCATTCTGTATTGTTCGGATGCACAGTATAAACCCTGCCCAGAAATTCTCAAGACGTCGTCAATAATAAGACGCGTCTATTTTTGGTAAAAAGTTATGTTATATACTGTTTAAAATATAGAACATATTCAATTATTTTCTTAATTTTTATATTTTGTAAAGAAAAAGTCACGTTGTTGATAATTTGCATGAATTTGGTAAATACATTTTTATACAAAATATTTTACATATACGCTTCTTACATATAGGGATTGACTCAACTATAACAAAATTAATGGCGATATTTATCTTGAATGTTTATAATGAATCAATAGACTTGCCCACACAATTAAATTACATTTATCGGTTTGCGTTCTAAAAATTTAATTTAATTTTGCTGTTTGTCAAACAGATTCCCTCCGGATTTTATAATTAAAAAAAAAATGGTTAAAGTTAATTGGGCTGGTTGGTTGGAATCCAAAGAAGAACTCAACAATTTGCAACAAACATTTTCTTGAGAAGTATGAAAGAAAAAGTAGAATAAAACAATTTTATTAATAGGACCCATTTCTATATTATTGTTATAATAAGACTTCTAAAATTTTACTTTCTAAACTTTAGATTAAAATAGTGACAGATTTTTATACATTATAAAACTGTAGTACATTAAAGATAAAAAATCTTGAGATTATCCTCTTTAAGCCATTATGAACCCAACTATCAAGTATCTATTTATCAACCAAAATAAATGTATAACCTTACTTAACCAACCGCACAGACTCATGGTCACACTAGTACAATATTCATAGCATCACGCTATTTTTCCCAAGGGGTTAAGTGGAGCTTCGGATTATATTCCCAAGTCACAATGATAAACGACCCTTATTACTGGAAACGAGGCATTCCATCTTAGTCCTCACGGGTGACAACGCATCTGCATTTTGTTTCTTTATTGAGGATAGATGTAGATGTCTATGGGTCACAGCAACCACTTACCATCCGGTGGACTGTGTGCTCGTTTGTCACCCTATCCTATAAAAAAACTTTTAGCGTAGTTAGGTATAGATATTTAGTAATGCTCATGAAGCGCCACTAGACGCCCGCGCATGAGACGCGATAGTATAAATTCCATAGTATTTGATACAACGCTTGATGCCCGATTCATGCGTGATGGCCGACGACATTGAGCCGAGGGCTTAAATAGCGTGGTTCATCGCCTACGGCGTTAGTCGTAGAGAAGAGGAACTCGTAATTAAGTAATAGCTGCGCGAATCAATAGATCTGCGAGATAAAGTTGCACTTGCCGCAGTCAGTCCATGAATGAGTGACCATTTTCTTAACATAACGAGATTGAGAGAATAGAGAGTGCATCTGTATCCTCAGACACTTGGTGCACTTTACTCTGTTAAGATCATTATGTTTTTAAAAGTCATGCAGCTAAAATGATAATAAGTTTATTATTACTTTATACTTTTCAGGGACAGATGAAAGGATATAAACATGAAGCATGATGAAGCCTCATTTAACTGATTCCTACAAGTTTCCTTAATTAAATTATTAAGTTTACATTCATATTTAGGTCGAATGTTAAAATAAACTTCTATAATGTATTTAATTATTAATAATTAAATGTTTGTAATTATCAAAAGTAATACTTATATGAAAAATAATGCAGTCATTATGTACTCCGTGTCCCCGTTTTTTATTTTCCTATCAAAACATTTTATAAAATATATAAAATATAAATAGGTATATACTTAGTTAAGTATCTACCTATTTATATTAACAATATGTTAAAAAATAAATTCCGGAAACTGTCCATGGCAGTAAATATTTTTCTCCAAAGAGCATAGGTAAAAATTCAGTTAATTTTTGAAGTTATTCACTTTCGTGCACTAAAAAAAATTTTTTAATCTTTTTACCGCGTCCTTAACAATCATTTTTCGATAACCCTTGTAAGTAAAATGTACATCACTAGCTAACGCACACAATGACAAATCAAAATTAGTCACGCGTTTTTGGGCTGTCAGGTCGTCTATTCGCCAGTATATTCTAAGTCTATAAGGTCAGGTCTATAATGGGTGATATCACTTTTACTCTATATCAAATCGTACCTATATATTGGATATGAATATCCGATATTGTATCTATATATTTCAATATCTATGTATTTGTTGATATTTTCATTCTGAATAGAAGTCAGTACTTAGTATCATATGGTGATACGCGATTTATGAACGAATTTCCATATATAGATTTATAGATATATTGTATTATTTATGTAATCTTAGTATTCTTAAAGTATCTCATAAAATAAAAAGTGACACATATATATCAATAGAATTTAACCTGCGAGATAATGAAATAGAATATTAAATTAAATCGTGTCGTGTTTATGCCATCTAGCGTCTATTGTACGTACCACCTTGAGAGTTAATCAATTTTTGTTCGATAAAATCACTTTACGTACAGAAAGAAGTAGATGACGCTATTACAAAATATTATTTTACTCGTTTACTCCAAAGACTATATTATTTTAATTTATTACACTTAAATGTAGGCTCTTCATGTCTAAAACAAGGATTGTAACATTTATTTGCTAAAAAATTAAACATTTATATTTTATGCCACACTTGTGGTTGAAAATTATCATGTTGTAAAAGACTTTGAAGGTCGGGGTGTACGCATCCTTCGATTGCACGTGACACGTGTCGCTAGTCGCTACTCACTCGCTTTGTGGTCACACTCAACGTCGCGCGTCGCTGCCGGTGTAAATCTGTTCGTCTCGTCAAGCAAAGTAAACATAAATTTAAAAGTTTATAAATTATTGAGATTTTCTTTCAACCCCCTCCCCCCCCTACTCGATTTCATAAAATTCTCCTGGGTTGGGCCTTTCGAGAGTTGGTAACCCTAGTTATACCCCTAACAAAGGAAATTATCCCATATCTATAAAGCGGGTATAGTTTTTCAGAATCGGTGAAATAAACTTTCCTTCATACTTTTCTCAGTTTTAATTTACATACCAAAAATAACCTATTAAATACACAATAATATCTAAAATCGTTTATTTTGAAAACAGTGCAACACAACAAAATATTAATAAAATACTACTTAGACTGGATATTGGAAATTATGTGTTCTGCAATAAATCGTATGTTACTACTAATAAGGATTAATATTAATAATATTAGGCATATACGCATACATCACCTTTTCGTTGTAAAGTAGTCGTAATATTTGTTTTACCCAAATATTCTATTGCGTTCACTTTTTGTTCGGAATCCGAATCAATGTATTCAGGGTATTTTTGAAACGCTCCCGAAAACGAAGACAGATGATAGTACTAAGGATACCTATGATGATGGGTCACAAAGAAATTCAATCCCGAGGAAAAAATCATCTTTTCACAACGTTTTATTAACTTTATTCACGCTCCATCATGTTAGTACAGTTAAATGAAACGATATTTCATTTAAAAAATCATGAAAATACTGAAACATAACACCAGTAGTGGAATTACTGCATTACAATCAGCTGACTAGGGGTCAATGTACGCGCGAACGCCGAATTCGCGCGGCCCTCAACTAGCGATGGTACCACAATACCTAATAATTTACAACACTTGTCTAAATACCTAACTTATCTACTTAACCTACTATTTTGCCACTGTGCTTGTATCCACGTAGCCACTTTAATTGAATTCACAGGTTAAATAAACCAAATAACTGGTTCGATTCCCGCTAATGAAAAAATACTTAAATAAAATGTTAAAAAGGTTAGTCATGCTTTTTTATCCATTATGTAGGTATGTTTATTATTTTGATGTATTCAGTTATGTACCTATTCAGATCAGTTCAGTACTAAGTTATTTAAAAAAAAAATTAGGTATGAAACAGCTTACCGATCCTCCGTGGCCTTATGAGATTCTCCAAGGCACATTAACATGTTGCCGTATTCACAAGCACTATAAACGTACCTACGCGTTAGGCATTATTAAAACAAAATAAAAAACACAAAACGTAACAACAAGAACAATATCATTAATTAATAAATAACAAGTAATGACGACAACAATTTAATAAATAAAACAATTGAACTGTCGCTCGTGATAGTCAACACGGAACTGTCTCAAAAACTAAAATTATTAATCAATCCCGCCAAAACAAATGCGCACGAGGTAACGTCCTTGAAGTATGTGTAAATTCCACAGCGCGAGGCGACACGAGGCAGCATGTGTGTGAAAGGGAAGGGTAGAGTGAGTAGTATACCTAATGCATTGTTTCGTACCGATCTAGATAAGAGTTCGACGCCCGCGAGGATATTGACCCTATTGTCAGCTGATTTTCTTTTTTAAGTTTCACTGCAGGTTTTATGTTTAAGTATTTTCATGATTCTTTAAATGAAATATCGTTTCATTTAACTGCACTAACATGATGGAGTGTGAATAAAGTTAATAAAACGTTGTGAAAAGATGTTTTTTTTTCCTCGGGATCGAATTTCTTTGTGACCCATCATCATAGGTATCCTTAGTACTATCATCAGTCTTCGTTTTCGGGAGCTTTTCACAAACATCCGGTATATTTAGATATTTTGCGTTTCGTTTCGAGTAGATATTAGATATTCTGCGATGACTCATATCAACACGGTATCGTAAAATCGATATATAGATATTGAATATTGTACGGATATGTAGATATTGTATCTATATACGATTTGTATCGCCCACTCCTAGCAGTATATCTGTATCTAGTATATATACAGTAATCTATGCAGTATATTCTAACTCTGTCTTACGCCAGTATATTCTAAGTCTATGCTCTGTCTACGATTCTAAGTCTATACTCCTTACCTCTACCTGCGCTAGTTCTTCTTATTAGTTTGTGTCTCTAATCGTTCTTATCGTGTGTCGTTTGTGAACAAACGATATTTACTAAAAATCAAATAATTTAAGGGATAATAGTTAAAATTTACAATAAGGGGGACCAACCTAAGGATGTAATTATAACTAATTAAAAGACGATCAAGCTGTTTTTATATTCGAACAATAACGACAAACCACGAACAATTATTTAAAAATAAAAAAACTCATAAATCAAAAATAAAAAAGCCAAGTGGGGCTAGGTTCAGCTACCTCTTACAGAGTATGGTATTATCATAGACTTAGAATATACTAGCGTATAGACCAACATAGTGCAAGGAAGAAAAAATTCCTTATGGCAAAAATGCAAGATAGAAAAGGATACCAAATCTCATGACTCTGTAACCGATTTTGAATGACAGGTCGGCACATTTCGGCACGCAAGAAATAGCTCGAGATATTTTAAAATTTTAAAGTATAATAGTGGTTATTTTTGTTATTTTTAGTAAGTAACTTTTTCCAAAATGGTTAATTGTTCCGTGAGTGAGTGTGCTGTTAATAATAGAAATAATCCTGATAATTTCACATATCACAGGTAAATTCTCAAGACGTCGTCAATGTTATGACTCGTTTATTTTGGTTAAAATTTATGTTACATACTGTTTAAAA
Source organism: Parnassius orleans (assembly GCA_029286625.1). Lineage (NCBI taxonomy): Eukaryota > Metazoa > Arthropoda > Insecta > Lepidoptera > Papilionidae > Parnassius > Parnassius orleans. The sequence continues at coordinate 1,121,882 of JAGSMP010000161.1, read as the reverse complement.
TATAGAATATATTCAATTATTTTGTTAATTTTGATATTTTGCAAAGAAAAAAGTCACGTTGTTGATAATTTGCATGAATTCGGTAAATACATTTTTATACAAAATATTTTACATGTACGCTAGGGATTGACTCAACTATATCAAAATTAATGTCGATATTTATCTTGAATGTTTATAATGAATCGATAGACTTGCCTACACAACAAGAAAATAAATCCTCGGTTTGCGTTCTAAAATGTAATTTTATTTGCCGTTTTTCAAACAGATTCCTCGGATTCTATAATTAGAAAAGTGGTTAAGGTTCATTGGACGGGTTGGTTGGAATGCAAAGAAGAACTCAACAATTTGCAGCAAACATTTTCTTGAGAAGTATAAAAGAAAGTAGAATAAAAACAATTTTATTAAAAGGAGTCATTTCTACATTATTTGTACCAGTAAGTAAAATATTGTTATAATAAGACTTCAAAAATATAACTTTCAAAACTTTAGATAAATATAGAGACAGATTTTCATACATTATAAAACTGTAGTACATTAAAGACAAAAAATCTTGAGATTATCCTCTTTAAGCCATTATGAACCCCACTAAGTATCTATTTATCAACCAAAATAAATGTATAACCTTGCTTAACTAACCACACAGCCTCACGGTCACACTAGTCCAATATTCATAGCATCATGCTATTTTCCCCAAGGGTTGAGCGGAGCTTCGAACTTCGGATTATATTCCCAAATCATAACGATAAAACTTTTAGCGTAGTTAGTATAGATATTTAGTAATGCTCCTCAAGCGCTACTAGACGACCGCGCATGAGACGTGATAGTATAAATTCCATAGTATTTGATACTCACAACGGTCAATGCCCGATTCATGCTTGATGGCCGACGACATTGTCGCGAGGGCTTAAATAGCGTGGTTTATCCCTACAGCGTTATTCGTAGAGAAGAGGAACTCGTGGTTATATTAGCTGCGCAGATCAATAGATCTGCGAAATTGTTGCACTTGCCGCGGTCAGTAGTCAATAGAGAGTGCATCTGTATCCTCAGACACTTAGTGCACTTTACTGTGTTAAGATCATTATGTTTTAAAATTCATGCAGCTAAAATTATAATAAGTTTATTATTACTTTATACTTTTCAGGGACAGATGAAAGAATATAAACATGAAGCATGATGAAGCCTCATAAACATATTGGCCTTTAAACAGAGCAATCTTATTTAACTGATTCCTACAAGTTTCCTTCCTTAAATTATTAAGTTTACATTCATACTTAAGTCGAATGTTAAAATAAACTTCTATAATCTATTTAATTATTAAATGTTTGTAATTCCACAAGTAATACTTATATGAAAATAAAGCAGCCATTATGTTGTACTGTGTCCTGGTTTTTGTTTCCCATCAAAACATTTTATAAAATATATAAAATATAAATAGGTACATGTATATACTTAGTTAAGTATTTACCTATTTATATTAACAATATGTTAAAAATATATTCCGGGAAACTGCCCACGGCAGTAAATATTTTCTCCAAAGATCATAGCTCGAAAATACAACATTCTGATCTGATTATTGGGGAGTTTTTAGGTTTTTCGGTAAAGTCACCTGGGATTTTATACATTTGAATTAAAATCCGACAAAAGGCAGGTAGGTTCAGCTTATTCCCAGGAACATGTTATATGAATATTTTTAATTATTTTAGAACTATCATGGTAAAATTCAGTTAATTTTGTAGTTATTCAACTTCATGCACTAAACAATTTTATAATCTTTTACCGCTTCCTAACAATCATTTTCGATAGTCCTTTAAGTAAAATATACATCACTAGCTAACGCACACAATGACAAATCAAAATTGGTCACGCGTTTTCGGCTGTCAGGTGGTCTATACGTTAGTATATTCTAAGTCTATGGGTATTAAATACAATCATAGATTTATATAATATCATTATTTTTTATTTATTTTATATTATTGATTTATATAATATATTATTATAGTATAAACTGATAGACAATGGAGCAGTGTGACCATATGTGGCAGATTCCTGCCATTTTGGCAGGATTGGCTTCTTATTTTAGCCTCTGGCATGATCGGTTGACGTTTTATAAAAGCTGGCAGTATTTGGCAGTATTGGGGTATTAAAAATAGATTTCATTATGGCAACTTTAAATGCCGAAAATGGCGACCCTAGATACTTCGCCAGTAGAGAACCGGAGACCCTTTTACTGGAAAAGAGGCATTCCATCTTAGTCCTCACGGGTGACAACGCATCTGCATTTTGATTCTTTATTGAAGATAGATGTAGATGTCTATGGGTCACAGCAACCACTTACCATCAGGTGGACTGTGCTCGTTTGTCACCCTATCCTGTAATAAAAAAAGCATGTAGGGATTTCCTGTATTTCTCGTATGATGTTTCTATCACATCATTCAATAAACAACTTTGAAAAAATTTGTGTGTAAAATTGATAATCTTAAAACGAGTATTCATAAACACGAATTTATGGTTAATATTTCAATCAGTCATAGAAGAGACGTTCTTTAGTTTGGTATCGTATTATATTTCATGGTGATAATATCTTGTTAATAATATTTCGTGGACGATAGTAATTATAGGTGGTGGTGATGAAGCGAAAATATGAAAGGGCGTATAGCGCGGAGTGGGAGCAAGATCCTTTACTTCCATCGTGGATCTCCAAAGCTAAAGATGATCCAGACTGTCTAACTGCAAATTGGCACTCCGGGTGTCCGCTTTAAAGGAGCATGCCGCTACTAGTAAACATCAAAAAAATGTGAGTGGATTCAGCATGCGAAAGAATATTCTCTGTCAAATACATTTAGTTAAGACAAAACACGAAACAGATTTATAAACAAACATGTAGCGTCTAACTTGCACGTTAAACAAGGCATTGGTGAGCATGGCGTTTGCATTGCATTCAAACCAACGAAAGATATATTTCATTTTAATTTAAAAAAATATAGCATTTACATGTGTATTTTTACTTTTCTTAGTTCAACACAATGGTAAATAAAGTTGGCAGTATTTAGGCATTTTTCACTACAGACTTTGGCAGGTTTTTAACCAAAGTAAGGCAGGATCTGTATTTTAAAGATGGTCACACTGCTATGGAGTATAGATTATAAAATGGCCTAAAGGTCTAGACACCAGGCCATAAACTCCAAATAAAATAGATTATAAACTTCTGTCAAATCTTCAATGGCGGACGTTCACTGTCGCCTAGACAAAACATTTTAGCTGATTTTAGCACGCGAATTATTTACATAACAACACCTTTACTGGATGCTGTAGAACAAAAAGATTAACCAGAATATCCGAAGATCATTATGTCGACAGTCGTGTCGGACTGTTTCACTATTGGCAGCATAGTTGCCACCAAAACTTGCTATAATGAGGAAATAGAAGGAGAGGTTTTAGCTTTTGATCCTCAAACGAAAATGCTAATTCTCAAATGCCCGTCTTCTAGCGGCAATCCAAAGCGTCACGATGTTAACATTGTTAACCTGTCGCTGGTCAGCGACGTGCAAATAAAGAAAGAAGTGACCACGGTTCCTGAGCCTCCGCAGTCTTTGAATCTACACAGACTGAACACTAGAGTGCGGAACTCCATAGAAAATAAGAGAAGACTAGTGAGTATTAATTTTTATTTTTTTCATTTTATGTCGGTGAAATGTGATAAAATATGTGATGAAAAATTTATGGGTATTGCGATAAAAGTACACTGTTTAAATATTTAGCTGAAAATAGCATTTAAAATAAGCTCGGAGGTTTATACGACAATCTCCTAAACTGATGTATTATTTGGGACTCTAAATATTCCACTAAACAATACAAAGAAATATGCTCTCAGGACTAGGAAGACTGGACAAATCCCCTTGTGTAATAGTGTGCTGTAGGGAAGGTATATATCTCTATGTGACCAGGTTTTGTACCAAGTAATTACGAGTAAGTGGAAAAGGGAAGGAGCCGAAGTATTTTTATGACTTGATAGTATTTTATTCAGCTGATCAACCCATTGTGTTATGGCATCGGCTGCACTCTCTGGGACACTTACAACTAATGTGAGATTAAAATAAAAAATTAAACTCTAGAACAAATTCAAAATAAAATTATATATATATATATATATATATATATATATATATATATATATATATATATATATATATATATATAAAAAATAAATAAAAGAATAAATATTAAATATTTTATTTTATTTAAATTATATATATAATAATAAATATTATATAGATATAATATTTATTCTAAGTTACATTTGGTGTTAATTTAAAATATCGCTCATTTGGTGCAACAATGATGTAATTACACTTTTAGAAATTTTACAGGAGATCCAATCAAAGATTTCTATTAAAGATGTGGCATTTTGAAGGGACTTATTACAAATGTCGTGATTTTATAAGTAATTTCAATTGTGTAGTTTCTATTATAGTCCCAATCTACTTGGTGCATTGTACATAACCTAGATTATAGACTGAAATGAAAGAAGGTACTTGTAAATACGTTACTGTTGCTTCAGAATTCAATATAAAAATAACGCTCGCTAGGAAATTTAGCATTTGTGACAAAATAAAACTAAATAATTTAATTAATCAACATAAACATTTATTTATGAATGTTTAATAAAATAAACTTAAGAAAAACAACCATGTAGGTATATCTTATGTTCACTAGGTAATTACTTAAGATTAAAAGTGGAAATATCTTAATACTTAACTATGATCACAATTTGTTAGTCTAATTGGCATAAAATCACAGATTATTTACTTATCTACTTTTAATTAAGTGATATGCGCCAGTATGCGTAAGTGTGAAAAATACTTAAAAATAGAAAAAAACTTATAAAATTATATATATAATAATAAATATTAGAATAAATATTATATAGATATAATATTTAGTGTAAGTGTTACATTTGGTGTTAATTTAAAATATGATGTATCTTACAACTTAACTACCCATTTCGGGTATTACAATATTTATTATATTTAATGGGTCTGTCAGTTCTTCAAGCTATATAGCCGGCCCATTGCCGCTTCAGCTTACTAATCTGTTGGGCTATATTGGTTACTCTGGTTCTACTAGAAGAACCAACAATCAATGGGGAAGAAAGGTTCTCGAAAGGTGTTCCCTCACTAGAATGAGTGACAACCTGGTAAGACATGCAGGAAGTCGATGGATGCAGATGGCTCAGGACTGTGCTTTGTGGCATTGCTTGGGGTAGGCCTATGTTCAACAGTGGACTTGTGGAAGGCTGTAATGATGATGATAATGTTAATGAATGCAACACCTTCCCTGCACCGCCCGCCCACTCCTCCCCTCAATTTGACGAATGTCAATGGAAATTGTAATAAAATAATTCTGTAATTTAAATACAATTGAGAATTGATACAATCTGTGGTAGGGATTGACATAAATATTGCAAAATAATTGATTTTCAATATTTTTTTCTCAAAAGTATGCATCTCCGAATGTTGAAACTTTGCGTGTGTGCTTATAATAATGTAACCTTTCTGTAAAAAATATCAACCCCAATTTGACGGACGTTAATGGAAAGTCGTAACGAAACCTTGTTGCTTACTAAAGGGTGAATGCACATTTTAATAAACATTCAGTTCTAATAGCATCTAGTCCTAATCCCCTTAGATCTGGGGTGTCTGATTATTTTCTATAGGGTCATTTACAAAATTAATTGGGTGCAGGAAAAAAACTCGAAAAACTTTACACAAATCATCAAAATAATAACAACGAACTACACTATCAACCAAATTGATGTTATATTGAAGATGAAATAAATTAATTGTACCCTTAACCAAAAAGCATGTATGCATAGATATATGGATGTGAAAGAACAGCAAGTGTGTCAGGACTATGCCAAATGGAAGTCTGCAGTCTCTGCCGGCCCCTCTGGCTGTTAGATGCAAGTTTATGTATGTATGTAATAGTGACATCAGTAGTTATTTAGACTTTACTCTTTTCTAAAAGGCCTACAATGCACCTGCAATACCCTGGTGCTACAGTTGTTCGGCGGCGGTAGTCACTTACCATCAGGTGGGTCGCATGCTCATTTGCCCCCCTCTTCTGTACAAAACAGTTACAAAACAACAAAAGACATATTGCATTTGCCAACCTACTTGTAAGTGCAATGGAGTTTAATAGGCTGTAGTGATGATAATAATGATTATGTGTGAATGTGATCCTTCTCTGACTGAGCTGACTCATTTGTGCTACATCGTAACCTTACCACTATAACACTTAATTTTTCCAGAGATAAGCAATATTATTTGTTTTATCCAAATTTCAAGTTTTTAACCTGTTTAGGTATCTGCACTATCTGCCTGTCTGGATCCCGAGGGCCAAAGACTGTTCCTAGCTATCGCGAGGGTCATCGACGACGTCTCATGGGCCGGTCAGAATATCAGGGTCTATAATGAAGTCACCATCACACCACCATACAAGGTATGCAGTTTGTGACATCTATATTTCCAAATGCTTTAAGAGTATACCCGGGCTGCAAGAAATTTTAAGAATATGTTTTTAACAATTAAATATGTTCTTATTGATGTTGCATTGTGCCCGAACGTGACAGAGGGACTGAACCTATGAATAATTTAGGAAATCCATATTCCAGTGTTTCCTTATCCAAACTAAACTGATTTTCATTTATTTTTTCAAGAATATCAAAGACTGCCCCATGGCGCAGTGGCTTGGCATTAAGTTGCGGCGCTGAGGACCGCGGATTCGAATCCCGCACGGAACAATTATTTGTATGGCCTACAAATAATTGTTCCGGGTCTGTTTGTACATGTAAAATATTTGTTTGTAAACTGCCTCCACAATACAGGAGAAAATCATAGTGTGAGGGTAACGTAAATTGTTACTAAAAAGGTACCCAACTCAGCATAGTCTTGGTACTGACAAAAGTATTTATTCGCTGATCTTCCGTGAGTCCGTCACTTAGTACACAGATTGGTTTTGCAGTAGAAAAAGTTTTCTTCTTTATTAGTCTGTAAAAGTCCTCGGCTGGACTTCTTAGAGGATTATGTCTTGGTAGAGGGGTTGACAATCAGTAAGTTTTTGACTGGAGATAGATATTACCTATCCAAGTATAGTATAAGACTGATAGCAAATGTGCTATCTTATTATTTATATTTTAACTCAGCCAAGGATTTGGCTATCCAGACATCTGCTTCTATTGAGCAGTATAATGACCTTACATTGGATTTGAAATCAGTTCCAAGTAATTTAAATTAGAAAATGAGACAATAGAGGTAGCAATCAGAATAATGTAGCCAACAAATAGTTAATTTTATAATTTTACATAGTGCATCAAAATATGCAAGGCATGTTGGGCAAAGAATTAGAAAATGAATTGTTTTAAATAGTAACAACATACATATTTTTCTTATAACTGAACATTGGTTAAAAGGTTATAACTGTAACATTTTTGATTATAGTAAACAGCATGTGGTTAGTTGCTTTAACATAGAAAAAAAAATACACGGTGGCTCCTTAATAATCGCAGTACCAGACGTGAGCACCTTTAACACTACTGCCTGTCGCTGGTGTGTGTATTTTAAGTCTAAAGTAAAGAATGGTTATATAAGTTTTTTGTGTGTGACAAATGCGCTTACAGTCCACTTAACGTAAGTGGCTTCTGCAGCCCATGATCATCTGCAACCAACTGCAAAAAAAGGAAGGTTATAGATACACAGATGCACTGTCACGTCTGCGAACCTCACAGACTGTAATTATAATGGCTCTCTATACTCTTCAGACGGAAAGCGGAAAAGTAGTCCTACCAGTTAGTATTTCTTTTTGGCATTTCTCTTAGTCGTCAACACTGATGGCTCCCACGAGACAAAGTTGACTGATGAGGTTTTAAAACACGCGTGCTAAGTTGCATCCACTTAGAAAGGATTTTTGAAAATTCAACCCCTAAGGGGGTGATATAAGGTATTACAATTTATATAAAATTTTACGGATTTTTTAAAAAAGTAAGCGAAAGATCCATCGATCTCTCTTTTACTACTCCATTTTGTGCTATCTGTATCATCTCCATTTCTATTAAAACACATGGGTGCTCCATTAGCCTTAGAAGTTCAATAAGAAATATATTTTATTTCAGGTAGAGAATGTCATAGGCGAGCAGGACTCAAAACCATACAATTACATACGGAAATTCGTAGAAAGACATTGGAAAGATCACCGCGATCATGCGGCCGCCTCACACTCTAATCAGCAGTAACAGCAAATATATACATATACAATATATATTTATATGTTTCTATATATTTTATATATCTTATACTGTGTCTTGAGTTCTTGGGGAGGTCAAAGGATTTTACTTGAAATTTCAAACATAATAACATCACCAGAATTGTAACAGAGCAAACTAATTTATAATGATTTTGTGGTTTAATCAATGACTATAAAAGGAAGAAATACGAGCCAAAGAAACTAGAAATTTATGTTGGTACTAAATTATATCATTTTTGACAGCTATATTTAACAATTAAAACCCAAAAGAAAAATCTTTTATAATATCATTAAGGACCAGCTATGGTATGACTTCTTTGGCTTCCACAAAAATTAAATCGGTTTTTACGATTTTTTCCAACTTGCAACACCGAAATATAAAATATCACAACAATTTTATTCTGTCTCTGAACAGAAAAAAAGATCAAGTAAAAACAACGCGTCAAAGAAAATTGTTTCAATCGTAATATGTATAGATTTCTCGAAAATTGTTTAAAATTTGATCTAGTAAATCGGTTTGGAACTATTTTCAACTATTGGCACGATATCTGTATAAAAATGATTTTTTTTAATTTGTTATGGGCTACTCCAAGCTTTTGTATCCCCATTCCTTTAAACTGTATTGTCATGGTTCTACGTATGCTTTCCTCATTTAATATTTTGTAAACCAACACTACTAATTTATGCAATCCTTAAATCCTATTTTCCTTTTTTTAAATAACATTGGACGTAGTGACTAAATTTTTACGTATTGAAATTAAAAAATATCTTTAAGTTATGTAAAGTATTTTTTTAAATTGATTAACGCCATGGCAATGCAGTAAATTCTCGATAAAATTTGGAGTTATTTTTTATATTTATAGTGTATAGTATACTATTTATATAACGTTGGATTAAGTAATGGAAAAACATATTAAAAAAATGAAAAATTTGTTACTTTGTCTTTTTATTTCTTCTTTTTTATACCTAAACCTATAATTTTACTGGTTTATATAGTAGAAGAGCCGTTGCATCTATATTATGGTTGCACGAATGGATCGATTCGACCGGGGAAGGACCACGCTCTTACAGAATACCAGCGTAAAATAGCAGCTTAACGCTGCTGTGTTTCGTAAGGTGAATATAGAGAACCGGAGTGCCTTTGACTGGTAATACGGTGTTTCATCTTAGTACTCAGGGGGTACGACGCATCTGCATTTTGATTCTTAATCAAGGACAGATGTATATGTCTATACACCACGGCATCCACTTACTATCAGGTGGACTGTGTACTCGTTTGTCACCTTTTATTCCATATAAAAAAAAAAACAAGTTAACTCGAGTCGAGTTTCTTCCGAGTTGGCACATCTGTACTACAATTTTTTTTTTAATATAACATTATCTGAACCAATGACATGAACATTTGTATCAAAACAACTTTTTTCAGATTTCTTGATTCCGTTTAGATTTTCATAAAATCTTTATGCTATTTACAATAATAAATTGGTATCCTTTTTTGGATATAATACCATTGAGGGTCGCGAAAATTTCTAGTGGGCCCAAAAACGATTGACTCCTTTGTAACGAATGTACGGTAACAGCTAAGGTTTCTTAATTTTTGGTCGGTTAATGGATAACGTAATTAAAATTTCTCAGCCTCACGATACCTATGGAACGAAATAGACCCCCGACATACCCTCACAATAATAAGATCCATCCAAGGAGCCCTTAAATCTTTGAGTCGAGAACACTTTCTACGATAGGTTCTAATAGATCTGGTAGTCAGCGCGATAAAACACGCCTGCGTGACATCTACGTAGGACACACAATAAGTTTTAAGATATACAAAAGTATTCTAGATACTATTAATATTTATTTTACATCTTTTCAAAATAATCTCCATCATGCTCTATACAAAGTTCCATTCGCCTAAACCAACTTTGAAAACACTTTTGCCAGTCTTGATCTGACAGGTCGAAAATCGCTTCTTCGTAGGCAGCCACGACTTCTTCGGCGCTTGAAAAAACTTACCTTTTATTTTTTCTTTGACTCTTGGGAACAAAAAGAAATCACAAGGAGCTAAGTCAGGGCTGTAGGGTGGGTGACTTAGAATTTCAACACCAGATTCCTCAATAAATGCTTTTGTTCTAAGGGAGGTATGTGAAGAGGCGTTATTGTGATGCAGCATGATTCCCTAAGCCCGGTCTTTGGTCTTCTCTCCCGCACAGCTTGAAAAGCTTTGGGTAATGCAACTGTAGTATACCATTCAGAGTTGACTGACCTACAATTTTCCAGCATTGACGTCGACAAATATCCGCTCCGCGAAAAAAAAAAAACTAGCCACCATTTTTTGCCGACGTTGCGAGGTCTTTGCAGTTTTGTCGGTAACTGTCCTTCTGAGTAGACCCATACCGATGATTGCCTTTTATTTTCCGGATCATATTGATAGATCCATTTCTCGTCACCAGTAACGATTTCTGAAACACGCCTAGATGCCCCGTTTTTAAAACGTAGACGCATTTCATGGCACCAATCCACACGAGTCTGTTTTTCGCTTTCGGAGAGCAAACGAGGATCCATCGACAACAAAGCTTCTTCACTCCAAGATGTTGATGTAGGATGGTATGAATGCTCCCCGAACTAATGCCTACAATCTTTTCGATGTCCGTATATGTGATTCGTGGGTCTTCTCGCACCAACATTTCAGTAGTCCATACACTGTTTGCAGGGGCCCGGTTCTTTGGTCATCTTTAAGATTAATTTTACCCTTTTAAATTCAGCAAACCACCTAAAATTGTTGCGCGTGATGGAGCTGAGTCCCTATTGCTGATTGTAACCGTTGTAAACTTAATTTTTCGGTTAAACCAAATTTAAAATCATAATATATCATAGCGCAAATGTTCACGGTTAAGATCCACCGTTTTAAATGAAAAGCGCGGGAAGCGTAGCAGGAGAATTAATAGAACTTTCTTTTTTTTTAAATATTGGTCAATTGCCTTATGGAGTTCTATTTTTAAATAAATTTGCTTTTTATAAACATATAACACGGGTGCGTTCCATTTTTAAATTTCGAGCATCTCAAAACTTATTGAGTGACCTACGTATCTGACAAAAACAGCCAATACGCAGTGGTTTTATCTTATTTCTTTATACAACTGTAACAAAACCCTGTGGTTCCAGTTAAGTGCGTTATTAGAATCAGTATGCAAACTTATTGAAATAACTTCACGTTATAAAACGACCATAAAAAGTTATTTGCAAATTGTATGTGGTTTTATTACCTCTGCGTTGGCCGGGGAGTGTGAATATTGTCAAAGACTAGCGATGCATAAAAGGGGGCAAACGAGTTAGCGGCTCACATGATGCTAACTACCGCCGCTCAAACAAATGCAACACCAGTTTAATGCGTAGTCGACCTTTTCAAAAGGAATATATCAGTATTTCTATATGTATTTTTTTATATGTGGGGGCAAACGAGCATGCGGCTCACCTGATGGTAAGTGACTATCGCCGCCCATGAACAACTGCAACACCAGGGGAATTGCAGGTGCGTTGCCGGCGTTTAAAAAAAGAGTAGGCTCTTCATGAAGGTCCCTAAGTAGTATCGATCCGGAAAAATCGCTGGTGGTAGTAGATTCCACAAGGAAGTTGTGGGAGGAAGAAAACTTCTTGTAAATCGCACAGTGGTGGACAGCCAATCATCCAGATGGTGTGGATGGTATCTCGAGTTTTGTCGCGATGTGCGATGGTGAAATTGAGTGGCTTTAATTAGTCCGAACAATTCCTCTAAGCACTCCCCGTGGTAGACACGACAGAATACGCAAAAAGATGCAACATCTCTTCGCAGCGCTACTGAGTCAAGCATTGTATTATCTATGACGTTGGTTTAGTAGTCGCAAATGCGACTGCTGGTCGTGAGGTACCGGGTTCAAATCCAGGGTCGGGCTAACAAAAATCAGGTATTGAATTTTTCTGTCATGAAATTCTTAGTAGCTGTGGTGCCAGAAAGATAGCAGTGCCTCGGAAGTATGTAAAGCCGTTGGCTCTACGTCTGATCTCTCTTCCGTCTCATCGGACTATAAGAGTGAGGGTGTAAAGACTGCATCTGCACCTTTGCAGGGCAGGATTATATAGCACGAGCAAGCAATCTGTGCTATATAATCCCGCCCTGGGTATGTGGCTAGTCTCTGTCAAGACTGGCCTCCGGAACCGATTCGGTCTGGAGAACATTATTATTTATTGAATATATAATCGTATTGGTCTGTAAAATTGTCCTATCTATCTATAGCTGTAACGTGGCTCACCACGTCATACCATTCGTGTTAAAACTAAAATAAAACAAACTCTCGATAAAAATGCGTAATCGTTTATTTTGTAAAGCCTTACATTAAGAAATGGTTACAATGAAGGACATAACACAACATAATATATATTATTTATATACACGTCAACCGATCATGCCAGAGGCTAAAATAAGAGGCCAAAACGGCAGGAACCTGCCACATATGGTCACTGCTCCATTGTCTATCAGTTTATACTATAATAATATATTATATAAATCAATAATACGTAGGTCACTCAATAAGTTTTGAGATATACAAAAGTATTCTATATACTATTTATATTTATTTTACATCTTTTCAAAATATTCTCCATCATGCTCTATACAAAGTTCCATTCGCCTAAACCAACTTTGAAAACACTTTTGCCAGTCTTGATCTGAAAGGTCGGAAATCGCTTCTTCGTAGGCAGTCACGACTTCTTCGGCGCTTGAAAAAACTCCTTTTATTTTTCTTTGACTCTGGAAACAAAAATCACAAGGAGCTAAGTCAGGGCTGTAGGGTGGGTGACTTAGAGTTTCAACACCAAATTCTCAATAAATGCTTTTGTTCTAAGGAGGTGGAGTTGGTGAAGTAGGTGGTGAAGAGGCGTTATCGTGATGCAGCATGATTCCCCAAGACCAAAGACCGCGCGTCTTTGGTCTTCTCTCCCGCACAGCTTCAAAAGCTTTGGGTAATGCAACTGCAGTATACCATTCAGAGTTGACCTACAATTTTCCAGCATTGACGTCGACAAATGTCCACTCAGTGAAAAAACTAGCCACCATTTTTTGCGGACGTTGCGAGGTCTTTGCAGTTTTGTCGGTAACTTTCTTCTGAGTAGACCCATACCGATGATTGCCTTTATTTTCGGATCATATTGATAGATCCATGTCTCGTCACCAGTAACGATTTCTGAAACACGCCTAGATGCCCCGTTTTCAAAACGCAGACGCATTTCATGGCACCAATCCACACGAGTCTGTTTTTCGCTTTCGGAGCAAACGAGGATCTATCAACAACAAAGCTTCCTCACTCCAAGATGTTGATGTAGGATGGTATGAATGCTCCCGAACTAATGCCTACAATCTTTTCGATGTCCGTATATGTGATTCGTGGGTCTTCTCCACCAACATTTCAGTAGTCCATACATTTTCTGCCGTTACTGCTGTTTGCGGGGCCCGGTTCTTTGGTCATCTTTAAGATTAATTTTACCCTTTTGAATTCAGCAAACCATCTAAAAACTGTTCCGCGTGTTGGAGCTGAGTCCCTAATGCTGATTGTAACCGTTGTAAACTTAATTGTTCGGTTAAACCAAATTTAAAATCATAATATATCATAGCGCAAATGTTCACGGTTAAGATCCATCGTTTTAAATGAAAAGCGGGAAGCGTTGCAGGAAATTAGTAGAACTTTGTTTTTTTTTTAATATTGAGCAATTGCCTAATGGAGTTCTATTTTAAATAAATTTGCTTTTTAGAAACATAACACGGTGCGTTCCATTTTTAAATTTCGAGCATCTCAAAACTTATTGAGTGACCTACGTATCTGACAAAACAGCCAATACGCAGTGGTTTTATCTTATGTGGTTCCAGTTAAGTGCGTTATTAGAATCAGTATGCAAACTTATTGAAATAACTTATTATAAAACGACCATAAAAAGTTATTTGCAAATTGTATGTGGTTTTATTACCATTGGCCGGGAGTGTGAGTATTGTAAAAGACTAGCGATGTATAAGAGGGGCAAACGAGTAAGCAGCTCACATGATGCTAACTACCGCCGCTCAAACAAATGCAACGCCAGTTTAATGCGTAGTCGACCTTTCAAAAGGAATATATCAGATATGTATTTTTTATGGGGGGACGAGCATGCGGCTCACCTGATGGTAGTGACTACCGCCGCCCATGAACAACTGCAACACCAAGGGAATTGCAGGTGCGTTGCCGGCGTTTAAAAAGAGTAGGCTCTTCTTGAAGGTCCTAAGTCGTATCGATCCGGAAAATCGCTGGTGGTAGTAGATTCCACAAGGAAGTTGTGCGAGGAAAACTTCTTGTAAATCGCACACTGGTGGACCGCCAATCATCCGGATGGTATCTCGAGTTTTGTAGCGATATGCGATGTTGAAATTGAGTCCGAACAATTCTCCACTCTCCCGTGGTAGATACGATAGAATACGCAAGAGATGCAACATCTCTTCGCAGCGCTACTGAGGCAAGCATTGTATTATCTATGATGTTGGTTTAGTGGTCGCAAATGCGACTGCTGGTCGTGAGGTACCGGATTCAAATCCAGTGTCGGGCTAACAAAAATCAGGTATTGAATTTTTCTGTCAAGAAATTCTTAGTAGCTGTGGTGCCAGAAAGATAGCAGTGCCTCGGAAAGTATGTAAAGCCGTTGGCTCTACGACTGATCTGTCTTCCGTCCCATCGGACTATAAGAGTGAGGTGTAGAGACTGCATCTGCATTTTGCAGGGCAGGATTATATAGCACGAGCAAGCAATCTGTGCTATATAATCCCGCCCTGGGTATGTGGCTAGTCTCTGTCAAGACTGGCCTCCGGAACCGATTCGGTCTGGAGAACATTATTATTTATTGAATATATAAACTTATTGGTCTGTAAAAATTTCTCGAACTGCATAGCATTAATTGTCATCAATATAACAGCTGCACAGTCGTGAGAACTTCATCCGTCGACGATCGAGCACACAGTCCATTTGATGGTAAATTGATGCTGTGGCCTATTGACACCAACATCTATCCTCTATCAAGAACCAAAACGCAGATGCGTTGTCATCTCTGAAGACTAAGTTAGAATGCCTCGTGCCATTTTTACGCTGGTATTCTATGGTGGAGCGTGATTCTAACCCGGTCGAGTCGACCTATTCGTGCTACATCTAATATAGCTGCAACGTGGCTCTACCACGTCATACCATTCGTGTACAACTAAAATAAAACAAACTCTCGATAAAAATGCGTAATCGTTTATTTTGTAAAGCCTTACATTAAGAAATGGTTACAATGAAGGACATAACACAACATAATATATATTATTTATATACACGTCAATCGGGGAAATCAGTTCAAAATAAATAACACTCGAGTAAAAGGGAAGCGATCAAAACAGGACGCTTGTCTACCAAAAATATTCAAGAGCACTAAAAACACCACAACTAGTATAGATAAAAAAAAACTGCCACATTGATGGAGCCAAATGATCGATGTACAACGATAAAAAAATTGTCTCTGGACAGTTTAAAGTTATTAAAGCATAGACTATACTTTGAACTAATTCCCGCGACACGAGATCATTAACGTATTAAAAATAATGACATCTAGCGAATTAATCTTAAAAAATAAAATAAAAAGAAATTCCGTTATCACTTATTATACATATTTTTAATTTATTAAACAAAACTTTAAACTTAATACTAACGCCTGTATTACATCAGGTTTCTAATATAAACTATTTTCAAAACCAATTTTATGGTTACAATAAATATTTTGAAATAGAAGTTTTCCGATATGAATATAATAAGCAAAATATACATACGGACAACTTATACATACTGTTATAACTCTGATAAATTGTTAATTCACTATAAAATAACTAAATGTTGTTAAACGGAGGGTAGGCAGAGGTAAAGACAGCAATAAAACTAGGAGCGTAAAATGTTTTTAAAATCCAATAATTTCTCAAGTATTTAACTTTCTATTGCGGTTGTCCCTTTTTGCTTAGGTCGTATGAATAAGTACCCACTTAACCTGGAGAACTTTCAAAATTTTGCAGAGGAAAATCCACTTTATAACTAGCAATGCTTTGAACAATACTAATATTCCCTTTAAACTGGTAAGCTTAAAATGCTTGTATAGGAGTGGTTCACGACCGTAGTCGAATGGCGAATTCGAAACCACGACCTTTTGAGTTTGCTGTCCGCAGTCGCCTGGCTACCGTCGCTTCAAAATTGTTACGATGCTGCTTATAAATTGAAATAGAAACTTTATGCACTTTTAAATATTTAATATCTTTTCTAAAATGCCATCAGCTCTTTTGATAGCGATTTAGAGGTTCTAAACAAAAACTATGTTGAAATTTTACTTTAACGCACATATCTATACCATAGTGAAAGAGTGTGGATGCTTCATACAAGCGTAAGCACACAGCCAAGCGCGGGGTTCGCTTACAGTAGCACACAGAGAAAATAACGTGATATTTAATACTGCAGTGGGAGGCAATTCAGAAAACTGATGGTAACAAATCGGGGAATACAGTTTGTTTGTTGCAGCTGCATATCTATCATTTACATACAAAATTGAATTACACCACTCGATAGCTAAAAAGGAGGACTGTGACGCATCGAGCGCCGCCATTTTGAGGTCGTTTCGTTACGTGCACATATTCACATAAAACACGGCCGTGAGCACTAAACACAGAGGCGGATTAAATATCTCTAGCGGCCATATTTATAATTTAATTACTTATTTTGCAAATAAACTATATTATAATTTACAATATAGTTTAATAGTTACTCTAACAAATATGCGTGAATAAAAAATGCGATGAGAGAGTGAGAGCGATATGATAATGAAATAGACGATTTATGTTTTCATTTAAAAACTTTCGGTTTTTTTAACGTTGCGCACCTAGGTATGTGCCTAGTTTGCCTCAAGGATAATCCGCCACTGATTATACAACCATACCCCGATTTTTTTCTGTGAGACACTGTTGAAGCTCCCGTACTCTAGTTCACACTGCCTATACTGTCCGTATGGGTAAGGTGTCCGTGTGTACAAGTGACAATAAAAAAATGACATCAAATGATATATTAAACATCTAATAAACTACCGCAAACTGACTACGAAGAGCTCTTTTGAAGCGTTTGGAAAAGTAAAAAAATATTTAACAACTATTTTATTGTAAAAATTCAAATTTTCAACTTTGTTTACCAACGCAAGAGGCAAATGTTTACTGGGTATAAGTCTTAAAATAAATACTATTTTGGGAGTTATATCAACATCTTCTGACTTTTTAAATAGTAGAATCTATAAATATCGCAATTAAATGTTAAATATACAGTATGAAACAAGCAACTCGGTGGTCCGTATAGGGACGTATTGATATACATATAGGTATGCCATTTATAACAATAAAACCTTTTTTTAACGATATCTCTAGAATTTAAGTTATACAAAATATTTAAAAAAATCATACAGTAAAAAATATCTAATAACATCTGCCACACATTGGCAAACAAAGTTTGAATAGAGATGAGAATAGTAAGAAAATACAAAAATTCTGATAGGTATAATTTTTTTTTCTTTTATATTTTTAATCTATCCATTACACGCAGTCTTTACACAGTGCAATGTCGTTTTATCCAGTGAACGCAAATAAAACATGGAAGTATTACTTCAAGCACATATTTCAAGCAAACTCACACATTGAAACTCCATCGCTGATTAGTTAACAATTTATTATATTTTATTACGATTCGAGACGCACAGCCAAAAGTTGACCTTACTTCCTATAATATTTAGTTTCAATTGCCATACATTATTTAAGTCGCTCACAACGTTTTTTAAATGAAGCTATTGTGCTAGTGATTCGTCGGCAGTGACGTTTTATGTAGCAAGGTGCAATGCAAATTATAATTAATAAGTATAGTGATAATGACGATATTCTAACTCTAAATTCGTTCGCAGCTCAATACGCGTTAAGGTCATTTTGGAGGCAGGAATGCTTCCAAGTTTTATTTACTTTCACCAATTTTTCCACAAGTTGTCTTTATTTTCAGCCTCTACATAAGTTTGTAAAAGAAAATATTTTCTACAAGTTCAGGTAGCAGTTTTAAGGAAGGATTATTTAATAAAAATGATGGTCATAACCTTAGACCAACAAAACATTTTTTTTTTGACAGAGTATATTTATTTACAAGTAACGCCAAAATTAAGGTAAACCCTTAGTTTATATAGCAATGGACTTTTACGGACCGTTAAAGAAAGAAAGAGAGAAGTAAGGTGCGTATGTGTTAATAAGTAAAGCATAGTTTCGGCATCACTTAAAATGAACACAGCGCATTAGTCTAAGGCAATAACATGCTATCTTGTATATTTATGACAATCTTGCAAACTTTGTCAAAATCATGTAATTTTATTAAAATTAGTTTTACACAATGTAATTAAATGTTGTACATGTTTTCACGTAATATAAGAAACCAAAATCAAGTTAGCTATGAGATTAAACACTGGGATAACATAATGGTTATAGATTTTTTTATCTGTTTGATTGACGCGTAATAAGGTTTTATGTCAAAATTGGCGCCAAAAATAACTATGTATTTTTTCTTTTAAAATGTAATGTTTTATTACCTACCCAATTTGTTATCTGTGTTCTATAAACATAAAAGGTTAAACAAAATAAAAATCAGGTATATAAAACAGACATTGCTATGTGTATCCCTAACCTTCATTTGGATCTCACTTTGAGCATTTATTAGGTTTTTTTTAGTGATTTTACTGCAACTAACAGACCTACAACACATCCAAATGCTATTTATATATAAAAATGGCTTTCAAATACAGAAATCCCTCTCGCATTTATCCACTCTGACATAAGAAACAGTATAGAATGCTATGTCATCTGGCAAAGGATTTGATTTTTAAAATATCATTAAATAATAATATATTAAAAATCGAATCCTTATAGGATTAACTCTGAAAGGATTCATATATTTTTCGCTTTGAAACTTAGGTCATTATAACGAAAACGAACATCTCTCAACGTTATTAGCTTTATATGGAATAGCAGGCTATATCCTTTTTTCCTTATAGCAAAATTATATCCCCTTTGTAAAAAGTTTTCTTTTTAAATCACTTATGTTTTGTGACAGTAGCAGTTTTTTCTTCGTCAATAAGTGCTTTGGTATTGTGGTTAGGTCACAATAATTCTGCCAATGTCCGGTCAATAGCAGTTTTACTAATGTAATTCAACTATCCAGAGTCAAATAAATCGAGAGGTATCTAACATCTATAATATAAAATACTAAATCCTACTGATGACGATCTCAATATACCATTACGGCTAGAATAGAAACGTAGTATCAGTGCTTTGACGCATCGAACCGCCAACGCCTATTACAAAATGACAGCTCATTTTTTTTATAAATCACCACGACAAAGACATCTATATTGGTTCAGCCTAATAAACAAGCTACTCACAGACGACATATAATAAAAATTCCTAAAATATTTTAGAGTCCCACTTTGTTTTTGCCGATGCGATACGTAAATGTAAGTGTTAAACTTTTAAATTGTGCAGTTAAGTTATAGAATAGTATGATAGAGCTACTATATGCAAGATAATCCAAATATTAAATGATTTTGAATTTACTATTATATAGATAAATTACTTCGTATTATCACATATAATAAATATATTTATTCTTTACCCTCTTACGTGTATTATTGCAAAATGTTTACCCCAGCTAAATCTAATCGAATTTACTGTAATCCATGTATATATTTGACCTCTGGCTCACACACGATATTTTCATAATAATTCTAGTGAGGTGCATAAGAGTTAAGAGGTATTTATCGACAAGTAGTTAATTTTAACATTGTTTTTGGTGTACGCTCAGTTAATGATGACCAAACTTAGCGAATTTGTACAAGGGAGTATCTTAACATGTGCCTTTATCTATGGTTTCTTTAGATTTTAAATAAAAAAAAAACATATATAAAATAATTATGCCACATTTGACTTTATATTATTACAAACTTAAAAAGTCCTTATAATTACCGATGTATCCCGTATGCGATATTCTGTATAGCCGTAAGGTGCAGGATCGCGACTCACACGAAACCTATCTTAATAATGTTCCCAACCAACTCAGTCTTTAACATGCTCTCTAATTCAAGATGATAAGTCTGGGAGGCAGCATACCTTTCTTGCTCAACCACACACTGTAAAAGATTAAAAAGCATTAAATAAAATAATATTTCTTTATTTACTTTATTGTAGACAAAACATATAAAAATTCATACAAAGAAAAATAAACAAAGGTAATTACAATTGTTCCCTTCAAACTGTCTCTCACTGAAACATACATATTATATGCATTATGAAGCAGATCGTAAATCGCTATCGTCAGCACAACAAGCAGGTAACGAGTAAATATTACTATAATTCAAAATTGCAACTATTTTTACCTATATTCAAAGTATCAAATCTCTAACTCATCGGGGAGTTATTTAAAAATGATTGCTAAATTTGTACTGATCAAACAGACAAGAAAGTGAGTTGTTAATGCATTGTCATCCAGTTCTGAGCTATGTGTTTACAATTTCATGTCTCTCTCTAATTGAGAAGTTAGTTTAAAACCAATTGCAAAAATTTTGTCGTGGTACGTGGTAGAGCCACGCTGCAGCTATATTATGGTTCTAGCACGAATGGGTCGGCTCGACCGGGGAAGGACCACGCTCTCACAGAATACCAACGTGAAATAGCAGCTTAATGCTGCTGTGTTTCGTATGGTGAGTGTAGAGAACTGGAGACCCTTCTTACTGGTAATGAGGCATTCTATCTTAGTTCTCACGCTTGGGGTGACACCGCATCTGCATTTTGATTCTTAATTGAGGATAAATGTAGATGTGTTTGGGCCACTGCATCCACTTACCATCAGGTTAACTGTGTGCTCGTTTGTCACCCATATTCTATAAAAAAAATTACTGAAGGGATAAGAAAGCGAGTTAATAAAAACTGGTTTATGTGGGACTTACGAAGAAGAATGGACCAACTGTTACTTGGCTAGCATGTCGTAATATGTAACTAATAGGATATTGGGTGTGCGATTGTATAGACGTTGGACTGACCACCTATAAATTCTCTTAAAATATTCCATCTGAAGCCATACTTTTTTGACTAAGCGTAGTCTGAGTAGCTAATTGCTTTGTATTTTTTTTTTGAAATCGACTGTGGCCGGTGGTACCCATTGCCTCAAAGAAAAAAAGACGCTTTCAATATTAGGCCTTTTGCACATTATAAGACACGGACACTAGACAAGAAAAATATCTTGTCTGGTTTATTGTACACATTCATGCAAGACTACTTACCGTCAGTCTGTTACCATAATTCACGTAGGATACACGGGTACCAAATGGACAGACGACAGCGTTTATACTGATAGATACATCCATTAAATATGATAAGAATCAATGATTGGGCATATATATGCGAAATTGGTACCAGAACTACTTAAAGAGGAACAACGTTTTAATAATCGGTTACTTAAGTTCCGATTACATTATTTTACTTAAATCCACTTTTTAATTGAAAAATTGTAGAATACTAAATGATTATGATGACAAAAATCGTATCAGACCGATCTAAAATATCAACATCATGTCCTAATGAAGAAGTTTTTTATACAGAGAATCAAAAAGTTTCAGTACAAGAATTACTACATCAATCTAAAGATTTAATTAAACGGGACCAAAGGTGCAACGAGACTCGATTTACAGAAGTTTTGTATGATCCAGATGTTGGCTTATATACAAAATATAAATGATTTATCAAACCTCAATTCACAACGGTCTTATTTTTTTCGCAATTCTAATGTGACGATTGCTTTTAATAATTGTACTTCAAAAAATACAGTTCAAGCTAAAAATGTACAAGAAATGTAAATGACTTTATGTCAAGTACTTTTTTATATTTAGTCTTTAAAAAAAACGTTACCCCCACACTAGGATTTTCTGCTGTATCGTGGAGGCAGTTTACAAACATAAATTGCACAAGGACAAACATCAAGACCCGGAACAATATTTGTAGGCCATACAAACACTTGTTCCGTGCGGGATTCGAACCCGCAGCCCCAGCGCAGCAACTCATTGCTAAGCCACTGCGCCACGGAGCCGTCAATTAATATTTCTTGATCAAATGATTTAATGTTTTGTTTGTAAATTAAAGTATTCTAATAGATGTTACTAATTAAAATTCTCTTGTTCTGTATTTATTATTATGTTTCAATAAATGTTTAAGTTTTTTAAATATTATAAATTTTATGCGTGACTTAAGTAAAACATACCGTACAATAATCGGCTAGTTAAGTCTCGCATGAGCGTGACTTAAACGTGGTTTTAAGTCACCGTGTACTATAAGTTACTAAAAGTTTTTTAATTACTTCCGTATGTCCAAGACTACTTTTGATGAGCTGTTAGAACATTTGAAGTCGTCATTACTTCGTCAAAACACGCAATTTAGGGAAAGTATTTCTGCCACGTGAAATGCATGTTGTAACTCTCAGGTAAGGATTTTTTTATGGTCACAACATACCATCATTCTTAATGATTTCTTATATTTACGCGAACACTACATTGAATTAAACTACTTTTACGGATTATATCGCGTTTAATTAACTTATTTTATTAATTTGACGCCAGTGCATAGCACCATGGTCACGGGGACTGAGGTGATTGACGTCCCAATGTCAAAGTTAATACGGAGTACCTTCAGCTTTTTAATTATTAATTTTGGTCCGATCTACGTTAGTTCATTCTGCGTAGATCGGACCAAAATTAATAATTAAAAAGCTGAAGGTACTCCGTATTAACTTTGACATTGGGACGTCAATCACCTCAGTCCCTCAGACCATGGGTGCTGTAAAGCACCTGAAACGTCGGAATTAATAAAATAAGTTAATTAAACGCGATATAATCCGTAAAAGTAGTTTAATTCAATACCATCATTCTGTTTAGGCAATAAGCAAGCATTTTCGTAACAAAAAAATGTAATATAATAATGTCGTTTATTAATAATAAGCAATGTAATCACGACAATCAACTCAATTTCCCATTTCAGTTAAATTGACGTATTCTTATTAATAACCAAATATGGAACATATTTCATTCCACGCGGCGGTCTTCAAATTCCTAAATTTATATTCTTCACAAGCTTTGTCCCAAATTACAGGTCTTCCTTCTACTCATCATCATCATCATCAATACAGCCCTTCACAAGTCCACTGCTGAACATAGGCCTCCCCAAGAGAATGCCACAGAGCACGGTCCTGAGCCACCTGCATGTCTTACCAGGTCGTCACTCCATCTAGTGGGAGGCCGCTCTACACTTTGCCTACCGGTACGAGGCCACCACTCGAGAACATTGCTTCCCCATCGGTTGTCAGTTCTTCGAGCTATATGGCCGGCCCATTGCCACTTCAGCTTACTAATCCGTTGGGCTATGTCGGTCACTCTGGTTCTACTGCGGATATCCTCATTTCCAAGTCTATCGCGCAGAGAAACCCCGAGCATAGCCCTCTCCATAGCTCGCTGAACGACCTTGAGCTTCCTCATACGGCCAGCAGTGAAGGACCACGTCTCATATCCATAAGTCATCACTGGCAACACTTTTTAACGTCTTGTAATATGTATGGTCTCATATAACAACCAATGCGACTACATTTCTTATAAGACATTTCTTTAAGCTATTTCTAATTAGTTTTGTGTTGTTAATTGTGTAACATACATGATTGTAAGCTGTTATTTTTTTTTAAAAGTCCCGCTGGTTTCCTTGCTGGTTCTTTCCAGGACAGAGGTTTTTTTTTCGAACCAGTGGTAATGAAACAAAAGAGTGACTTTCAATAAGTATTATTTATAATCTATATTGAATAAAAAAGTTTCTGTTTCTTATACGACACAAGAAATTTTCTTATAATGTGCAAAAGGCCTTACAGTGCATTACAGTGTATGTGCACAACCTCCGCCTGTAAATCGATTAGGTTTCGAACTTAGCAGACAATAACTCACCCAATGCCGGCGCCCAGCAGCAGCGACACAATGTTGGTGACCAGCACGGCTGCGATGGCGCCGCGGCTGAACAGGCAAGTGCGACGGACGGACAGACAGTGGCTCTGCAATATAATAATATTACACATTTAATATTCTATATTGAGTTGTAGTAGCAAACGAAATATTTATTATGGTTGTAGCACGAGTGGGTCGGCTCGACTGCGGAAGGACCACGCTCTCTCAGATTACGAACAATATAACAGGAAGGCGATACTGCGGGAAATTTTATAGTCGTAGGCATTTATTCCATAAACAATATACATTGTGTGTTTTATACGTGGTAGAGCCATGCTGCAGCTATATTAGTAGTATAGTTGTAGCACGAATGGGTCGGCTCGACCGGGGAAAGACCACGTTCTCACAGAATACCAGCGTAAAATAGCAGCTTAACACTGCTGTGTTTCGTATGGTGAGTGTAGAGAACCGGAGACCCTTTTTACTGGATAAGAGGCATTTCATCTTAGTCCTCCCGGGTGATAACGCATCTGCATTTTGATTCTTTATAGAGGATAGATGTAGATGTCTATGGGTCACAGCAACCACTTACCATCAGGTGGACTGTGTGCTCGTTTGTCACCCTATCCTATAAAAAAAATATTATTAAAACTTTTAATACAAAATAAAATAATGAACATTATTCATATTTACTGCAAATGTCTTGAAATTAATTAATAATTAAAAAATGCATGCAATATTACTTATTGCAATTAATTAATAATTATATAAATACTGGCGATCCACCCCGGCTTCGCACGGGTGATTCCTGGATCGCGACAACAGCGCCACCTACCGGGTCCAATTGTGAATCGTTTAGATCATCCAGGGACACACTCAAACACACACAAAAAATTCTTCAAAATCGGTCCAGCCATCTTCGAGACTTTGCGAGACTAAAGGACAGCAATTGATTTTTATATAAAGAGATAACTAAAGTATATTATTATAATATACAGAGACTAAATAATTAATAATAAAATTATGCATGCAATATTAATTATTGTAATTATTCACTGTATAGAAACATAATCCAATTATAAAGATTTTAACCATTGTTTATATATGTAAACATTCTTTATGACTTTTAGGGCATTAGGTAGCCTTTTAACAGTTTTATAGCTTGACTAACGTTATGCTCAACCACCTGTAATATTGTATTTTATAAATATACTAATAATTAACGAAAGGAAATAATTGTGCAAATGTCGTTTTAAATTTGGAAGCGTTATATTATTTAATTAGGCGTGATATTACAATTCATTGAAGTTGAATCATATTTAACTTTCAAATAAATTTGTCGGTGTCGGTAAGATACGCGTCACCCACTGGTAAGTTAATTGCACTATGCCTATAATGACTATGACTGATGAACGGTATGGCGGCGCATACAATACGAACAGACAAAAAATATTTTTCATATATTAGATTAATAAAAGTAAGTATATCTTTTTGTCTCGTATGATGTAGTCTGGCGATTTCACCAACAGTTTCCAATCTGTTCGGATGTCTGACAAGATCAGCGAGTAAAGTT
The DNA here is from genome assembly GCA_029286625.1 of Parnassius orleans. NCBI lineage: Eukaryota > Metazoa > Arthropoda > Insecta > Lepidoptera > Papilionidae > Parnassius > Parnassius orleans. The sequence goes on along the minus strand of JAGSMP010000161.1, from coordinate 1,095,913 downwards.
AGAAAATACAAAGCCACAGTGAGGATTTTCAATGTTATAAAATGTTAATCAATTGAAAATATATCACCTGTTGCATTACGGGAGCCGCTAGTTGCTGTTCCAGCACCTCGATGGACGAGGTGGCCGATGGTGGCCCTCGGGCGCTCTGGGGATGTTTAAATCGCCAGTCCCTGGAAAAAAAAATGTCAATGAATTTATGGTACTCGACCTCTTAAATGTCCAATCGAATAGTGGACCTTTACTTTGCACTAGCGACCAATCCTGGCTTCGCCTGGGTAGGATATAGACATTAATAGTAATGTGGCGTTATTTACATTTAAGATAGTTATCAAAGACCATTTATTATTTTTCGATATTTCTAAAAAAAATCACAAACTCTTTCATACAGGTGGTAAAATTAAAATTTTGTAAAACCGACTTCAATATAAATAAAATAACATCATCAATGTAGTCGAAGTCAATTTAATACGCATTATTAAGGATAACTCAAAACCTACTGGTCAGATCTTGATCAAATTTATATGGCACCACATGAGAAGCACCAGCTTTCAAATAAAAAAAGAATCATCAAAATCAGTTCATCTAGAAAAAAGTTCTGAGGCAACACACAAAAAAATATACAATCGAATTGAGTATCTCCTCTTTTTTTGAAGTCGGTTAAAAAGCATCGAACATATATCAAATACATTTGCCTAATTTAGGAGTCATGAATATGGACTTGATCTGAGAATGACCACGCTCTCACAGAACACCGGCTTAATGCTACTGTGTTTTGAGTGACGATAATCAAGGACACTGGCCACGAGGCATTCCATCTTAGTCTTCAGGGGTGACAACGCATCATCCACAGCATCCAATCAACATCAGATGTAATGTGAGGCTGTGGAGGTGTCACCCAAATTTGTAGAAAGAAAGAAAAATGTCCACTTACTTGGGCGGCAACTGGTCAGGTCTACTGCTCCACTCCCACACCCAGTCGTTGGAGTCATCCTGGAAGGAAGAGATTTTTCATATATTTATTTTTGTATGCGTTAACTATGTACTTTCGGAGTAAGTATATCCACTACCCCATATCGCCCCGAGGGTGTCGCAAGAGGCGACAGAGGGAAAATGAAACAGGAGATGGGCAGCAGCGTCTTGCTGAGAACAACACAAAATTATACAAAAACTGCGACACTGACAACACTGGCGAAAGACAGAAAACTGACAAAATCCCCAATAAGGCAATCTATGGGGGAAGCTTATGTTCAGCAGTGTACTGTTATGCTGTAATGGATGGAAAACAGTGTCGCCATAAACAAATGATTTTAGGCGGCATTTTATTATTGTACAACTGTACTGTATATTATTTAATAATAAATAAAACAAAAATGGATGGATGCGTCAACCACACACTAGGAAATTATTCGGTATAGTGAAGGTGTTACTTTTTTATAGAAGTAACATTGACAAACGAGCATAATAATAGCTTACGTAATGGGCATGTGACGCTGTGGCCCATAGACGTCTACAGCTGATAAAATCAATTCAGTCGTTTCAGAGAAGTCGGTGAACAATCATAAGATAAACATACGCGTCGAATATAAAGCCTTCTCGTTTTTTGTACTTCATTAATAAATAGATATCGATAAGTATAAAATCGGCAATGGGACATCACTACGTGTTTTTCACCGATTAGAATATTCCAGTTTAGTAAGAATTTATAACAAATTTTGAAAAATCCGTGATAACTCAGGAGTTAAGAGCTCGTCGTATATTTCACAGCACGCGAGCAACCTGGGTTTGTATCCGAACCGGCACCAATGAAATTTTTCACGTGCTCGACGGTGAAGGAAATCATCGCGAGGAAACCTGCATGTCTGAGTTATAATATATTTCGAGGACACTCCCTCTATGCAGCTATATTAGTTGTAGCACGAATGGGTCTGAGATAAATGGGTAGGACCACACTCTTACAGAATACCAGAATAAAATAGCAGCTTAATTCTGCTGTTTCGTATGGTGAGTGTAGAGAACCGAGACCCTTTTTACTGGAAACGAGGCATTCCATCTTAGTCCTCAGGAGTGATAACGGAGTGATAACATTTTGATTCTTAATTGAGGATAGATGTAGATGTCTATGGACCACAGCATCCACTTACAATCAGGTGGACTGTGTATTCGTTTGTCATCCTTATTCTATAAAAAAATATATGTGAAACCCGCAACAGGCAAAGAAGCAGCGTGACTTGTGCCCAGCAATAGGACGTGTACTGTCACTTTTTCTTCAAACTTTTTAGAAAGGCTTACCTTCCAGCAGTTAATGTAGACACCTTTGAGCTCGTCTTCAGTAGACGGTTCCAGGTTCGGACTGTTCGGCGGAGACTTTGGACTGTGGACAACAAGTATACATTAAACTCTTCTCAATACCATTGCTAAAATGCAGTTCAAATAATGTAAAATTGCAGTTGACATCAGTTGTGTGTAGGGTTACCATACTTTCTTGAGAACCGGTCGGGACATTTTGGTAAGGGATTTTTTTTAGATGTCATAAACCAAAACCAATCTTTTTATCTTAAAAACGTTACCCCACACTAGGATTTTCTCCTATATCGTTGAGGCAGTTTACAAACATAAATTGCACGAGGACAAACATCCAGACCCGGAACAATTACTTGTAGGCCATACAAATACTTGTTCCGTGCGGGATTCGAACCCGCAGCCCCCAGCACTGCAACCCATTGCTAAGCCACTGCGCCACGGAGCCGTCTAAATAGACAATTTGATTTAGTTCGTCCGTCCACTGCATGGAAATCATTGAAAATACGCGCTCTACAGTTGCGTACAGTTTGCGTTATGGCCGGGAATACTGAAAACATATTGACAAATTCTCTTAAATTGTTTAAGCTCCTGTGAAGATACGCGCACGTCTTGTTAGTTGGGTTGCAAAGTCATATTGTCAGGACATTTTCAGCTCGTCGGGTATTGGGGACACCACCGTTAATAACGGTGACATGTTCCGACGTATACGACAAGTTTCATACCCTAAACTACCACGGGTCTATTCAATCCAGAATTGAGGAACGAGACTATTGTCAAGTGGTGTTGGCACAAGAGAATCCATCACGCCCTTCCGTCCCGGGTCTGTCAAAAGAGGAGACTACAGGAAACACCAGAAAGTTCTCACGGTTTCCGACAGATGGCGGTACAATCACCTCGTTTACGCAAGACGAAAAATATCCAGACCGGCTCCGGGCAGCAGCGTCAAAGGTGCCTACGTCTGGTGCTGCGATCGTCATTCCACCCGCCAAGCGTTGCGTTTAAGGCAAACTTTCCTAAACAGGAGAGGCGCACTCCGAGAGGACAACGTCCAGCTGTGGCCTTTCACGGTCAAAGAAGAAGATATGTCTATGCGCATCGATGATCGCTTCCAATATAACTTCAAGTAGGAGCTTAATCTTTTTGATAATGTAGCGAATAAAAATTGTAGCGAACAATTTTTTGACGTGGTAGAGCCATGCTGCAGCTATATTAATTGTATAGTTGTAGCACGAATGGGCCGGCTCGACCGGGGAAGGACCACGCTCCCACAGAATACCAGAGTAAATTAGTAGCTTAACGCTGCTATGTTTCATATGATGAGTGTAGAAAACCGGAGACCCTTTTTACTGGAAAAGAGGCATTCCATCTTAGTCCTCACGGGTGACAACGCATCTGCATTTTGATTCGCAAACGAGGATAGATGTAAATGTCTATGGGTCACAGCAACCACTTACCAATTACCATCAAGTGGTCTGTGTTCGCTTGTCACCCATATCCTATAAAAAAAGAAACCGTTTACCGCCGTTACAGTGCGTCACAGACTTCATACGCTTACATGACTGCCGATCTTGTAGTCCCGGCTTCGAAATCTGGGTCGGGGCAAAAACCAGCTACTGGGTTTTTCTGTCGAGAAATTCTCAGTAGCAACCCAGATACAGGAAGTTGATGTGTTACATCAACTTCCTGTATCTGGGCTGCTACTGAGGCTGTTCTGCGCCCGATTTCTATTTGTTTGAAACAGAGAATGCACTTGTGCTTGCACAAACCCGTGTACTGTAATCTTATTCTGCGGAGATGGCTTGTCTCCGTTGAGACCGGCCGCCGTGACCTAAATTCGGTTTAGAAGACGTTACATTACGTTTAATATTGTTTTTTTTTCAAAATTAACTACATTCATTCCCTCCCCCTCACCCCCTACTACGATATTTTATGCATGATGCAGCGTTCCAAGCGTTGCCCAATTGCGCTTTGATTCGCAATAGATACGTGACCGCCGTCACCATTGCATTTATCGTGCATTGAACTCGACATGACGCATCTTGATTGCGCTTCCTTTAACAATACTACATTGATTTGTTAGAATGCATAAAGCTGTAGATCTCAAGTGTTGATGATTTGTAAATAAAACGTAGCGTGCCTCAAGGATGCGCGTTATGACCTTTACTATTTATTTTACAGTGTGCTAGCATCCCTAAACTTAGATATAATATCTAATATAGCTATAGTTTATTTTGCAGTATATTAGCATGCTTAATACCTTTTAAAATGTAATCTAAATGCTTGTAGGTACATAAATCGACTACACATATTTCCAGTTAATAGATTGCCCGACACCCTGATCAACATTTGAGGAAAACAGCTGAGAAAAGACCGTGTCTACAGTTTTTAAGATAGGCTATATGTACATATATATGCTCGTTTGTCACCCTTATTCTATAAAAAAAATGCGTTACTGCCAAGACTTGTTAGTCGAAGTCACGCACTGTATCATTCGATATGTAATACAACACAGAAACTGAACCGCATCGCATCGCTTACGGCAGATCCATACCCTCGTATCAATTACCTCGACTACACGAAGAGGGATAGAATTACGAAGGTCAATTGCCCGAACACTAGTGGAATATAATATAAGTTAAAAAAAAACATGACAACGTTACGGTTCTGGATTGAAGCCCGAGGTCAGAGCGGAGTATCAGGTTAAACTTTTTGGAAGTGATCGGATTACAACTCTGCTTGGCGGTTTTTTTTTAAAATAGTAGGAGTGGAAATGGAGCATGCGGCTCACCTGATGAAGTGTCGACCGACGCCCATTAACAATTGCAACACCAGGGGAACATATTACTGTAGTGCGATTCAAATAGATTACATTTCGGATTTTGGAGTCATATTTATGCAGAAACATACTCTATCGACTCCTCCGCGTAGAGAATATACTACTATATATTATCTATATGACTGCCTCGTTGTTCTAGTGGTCCAAAACGCGACTGATCATGAGGTCCCGAGTTTGAAGCTCCGGTCGGGCCTAAAAAAATAAGTTATTGAGTTTTTCTGTCAAGAAATTCCATTAGCTGCTCGGAGTCGGCAAGTTGGCGGTGTTTTACCCCGTGCCTCGGAAATCCCGTAAAGCCGTTGGTCCTGCGCCTGATCTCTTTCCGGTCGTGTCGGTTTACCGTCCCATAGGACTATGAGAGTGAGGGAGCAGAGTGTGCACCTGTGTTTGCGCATACACTCGGGTACTATAATCCTGTCCTGTGCAGATGGCTAGTCTCCGTCAAGACTGGCTGCCGATACCGAACTTCGGTGGGTATCGTAGGAGACGACAGAGGGAAATAAACCAAGAGATGGGCAGCAGCATCTTTCGGAGAACAATTTTAAAATAATAAATTACTGCGGTTGGCAACCCGCCTGCCAAGCTTGGTAACTATGCCAATCTAAGGGAGGTCTACTATGTTCAGTAGTAGACTTTTGATATTGACTTACGCGGGCTGCATAAGAAACAACATGTGATTTCTGGATCGTATATATAAGTATTTCTGTATCATCATCATTATCATAATTACAGCCCTTCACAAGTCCACTGCTGAACAAAGGCCTCCCCCAAGGAATGCCACAGAGCACGGTCCTGAGCCACCTGAATCCATCGACTCCCTGCATGTCTTACCAGGTCGTCACTCCATCTAGTGGGTGGACGCCCTACATTACGTCTACCGGTATGAGGCTGCCACTCGAGAACCTTTCTTCCCCAACGGTTGTCGGTTCTTCGAGCTATATGGCCGTCCCATTATCATTTCAGCTTACTAATCCGTTGGGCTATGTCGGTTACTCTGGTTCTACTGCGGATATCCTCATTTTTAATCTATCACGCAGAGAAACCCCGAGCATTGCCCCCACATAAGAGTTACTTCACCTTAATAATTTTCCAGTTCTCAAGCCTTAGTATTCATTAATCTATTCTAATAACAGAATATAAATTTATTTAAATTTAATATTCTAAAACTACTAGATTCTGTTAAAACAACAGTCTGCCGTTTAAAGTTTAAATATACTACTCTATAAACAAAGACTCGTCTCAGAGCTATGAGTGCCTGGTACCGGTCTATCTAGTTTTGCGGGATGCCAGAAACGGAAAGCTATGCCCACTTAGCTTCTTGTATACAATGATCGCCTGGTACACGTCCGAACGATTGAGTGGTCAGTGGCGCAGCAAAAGAATTTTAGCAATTGTGGACAATAAATCTGATGAATAAATGGACTCCTCCACATATATATACTTTATCTTATAATGAATAACTTGGTACTACGTCAACATCGACCAATGAGGGCTAAATAACCTTCCGCTCACTAAATGTCGCTAGTTGACACTGAAATGAAGTTTTTTGTTACGCAATGTCATTTAATTGAGAAGTTAGTTTTATTATAAAAGTTTATCAGTTTCTAGAGTATTATTAGGGTTCCGTACCCAAAGGGTAACCAACGGGACCCTATTACTAAGCCTCCGCTGTCCGTCCGTCTGTCAGCGGGCTGTATTTCATAATCCGTAATAGGTAGACAGTTCAAATTTTCACAGAATATGTATTTCCGGTGCCGCTATAACAACAAATAATAAAAATAAATTAAAAATTAAAGGGGGCTCCCCTACTAGAAACGTGTTTTACGATGGTATAAAACCCTTCATGCGCGAGTCCGACTCGCACTTGCCCTTTAATTTTTTGCATATGATGATTTGATGCATATTAAGTTTATTCATTTGTAATCTAATCTATGAAATCACAATGCTAATAAAGTTTTGCGCATAAAGAAATGAATTGAAATAAACTTGATTAAAAAAACCCTTTAACCACTTTTTGTATTTGCCCACATTGTCATCCGATTGTGAGCTATGTTCAAAATGTCATGTCTCTACCTCATCGGAAAGTTAATTTAAAATCAATAACAAAATTCGACCAGAACATACATTAACAGTTAATAATAACGTGGTAAAATCGATATAATGCTAAAGCACGGTCGCGGAGCAGGTATTTTTTTATTGTTTTGCATTTTTAAACTTAATTCCAATCATAAAAAGTTTTATTTCTATTGCAACTAAGATAGTTTTAGGACCTTTTGTTCGAAAATCGAGTTTATTCACAGGTTACATATTAAGTTCACATTTGTATGGATTGCAATATTTTGAAATTTTTCCTGCTCCGCGATCACGCCATAGCTTATAACGCAAAGCCAGCATTGTATTGATTCAATCGATTGGAATTTGTAAGACAAGCCAACATTTAGAACTAATCGAGTGCTCATTACCGCTAACCGTGTTGGAGGTGTAAGGAATTAGAATATCCACTATCCCATATCGTCCCGTGGGTGACGTAAGAGGCGACAGAGTGAAACAAACCAGGAGATGGACAGCAGCGTCATCCTAATAACGATTATTATAAAATGAAAAGGAAAAAACTGTATGGCAAGTATCGCTCTATCGGGGAGACCTATGTTCAGAAGTAGACTGTAAGGCTGTAATGATGATGATGTTGATGATGATGATGGTGATGATGAGTGCTATTGTGTGCTACAAAGTTAGAAGTAAAAGGCAATTTCGAAGAACTATAAAGAATATTAATAATTTCTATATAATAGCTTCTGAAGTCAGAGCTTTAATATTTCTATACACTATATCTTAGCACAGACTTCTGAAGCTTTTTTTTAAATATATTAATGCTATTAAACATCACTAACAGTCCCTTTAACCACTTCTGGTAAGCTTAAAATGCTTGTGTTAGAAGTGGTTCACGACAGTAGTCGAATGGCGGATTCGTACCCACGACCTTTCGAGTTCGCGGTCCGCGTCCTGCCATTAGGCTACTGACGCTTCCATTCATTTTATTATTAGCTCTGAATTTATCGCTTGTCTATCAAATTCCCAATTTTTATAGGACTTAGAAAAAAACGATGTTCTCAATTCAACTGCGTTTCATTTTTGTGTGTGTGTTAAGTGATATCCACGCCAATGGTGAGCCATTTCAACGGTGGTCCCACGCTAATTTGAAAAGTAATTACACCCTTAGGGTGGAAAAAATAGGGTAAGAAATTTCTAGTAATTTTATACACGACATTTTAGTAACTACCTTGAGCTTTTCCACTCAAAAGGCTCAAAAATTAAACTTTAAAAGTTAAAAACAGACTTTAAAAAACCAAAATTTATAAAATAATTTTCACATATTAGCTTCTGAAGCCATGGGCTTTAATACTTCTATACACTAGGGCTTCGAAGATATTATGTGAAAGTATTTTTTCTTCAATTACTTTTTTGAAGTCGATTTTACTATGAATTTTTTTGTTTTTTTTAAATATTTTATTCATTAAAAGTTTAATTTTTACAATGGGCCAAATCAATAGTACCCTTAACCGACAAGCATGTACATATGCGTAGGTGTGAAGGAGGCGGTAGATGTTAAGGATCCTGTCAAATGGAAGTCTGTGGTCTCTGCCTACACCTCTGGGTGACAGGCGTGTCGTGTGTTCATGTATGTATGTAATTTTTACAAATTACAATCCCAGCTTGTAATGTTATTTAATAATAAAAATATTAAAATTAAGATATATTATTTTTAATATTTTTAATCCTCTTTCTGCATCAATTTTCTTTCAAACGGTCAGAACGCTACATTTTCTTTTTTTTATATAGGATAAGGGTGACAAGCGAGCACACCGCACATCTGATGGTAAGTGGTTGCTGTGGCCCATAGACATCTACATCTATCCTCGATTGCGAATCAAAATGCAGATGCGTTGTTACCCGTGAGGACTAAGATGGAATGCCTCGTTTCCAGTAAAAGGGTCTCCGGTTCTCTACACTCACCATACGAAACACAGCAGCGTTAAGCTGCTATTTCACGCTGGTATTCTGTGACAGCGTGGTCCTTCCCCGGTCGAGCCGTCTCATTCGTGCTACAACTACACCAGTAATATACCTGCAGCATGGCTCGACCACGTAAAAACGTTCTAGGCGTAAAACTAACACTTACTAATTTGCACTCATTTTGAGAATCTCCTGACAAATGCACATACAATGCTAGCTCATTTTCTACAGACTTCAAAAAGGAGGAGGTACTCAATTCGACTGTATAACTTTGTTTTACGTTAACCGATTTCGATGATTCTTTTTATTTGAAAGCTGGTGCTTCTCATGTGGTCCCATATAAATTTGATCAATATCTGACCAGTAGGTTTTGAGTTATCCTTAATAATATATATTGAAGTCGGTTGTACAAAATTTTAAATTATCTACAATCTTTCCGTAATAAGGCGTGGACGAGTCTGCGCCTACACTATAGTCTATAATATTAAGCTATTAACGGATAAGTGGTCCAATTATGGCGAAAAAACACAAGCTAGTGGTCTGAGCATGTTGTAATTGTCCTTGTGTTTCTGCCACTTTGTTCAATGTTTACGACCGAAATGTCATATGACAGAGATTGGAACGAGTCAGTGATAAGATCTGTTTTGTTGTCTTAAAAAGTTAAAGTTACAGCCTATATACGTCCCACTGCTGGCCACAGGCCTCCTCTTGTTTCTGAGAGGGTTTTAGGACAACGAAGTGTCCGCCACGCTGCCCCGATGCGTGTTGGCGAACTTCACATGTCTTCGAAATATTTTTTTTTTTCATTATTTCTTAGACATGCAGGTTTCCTCACGATGTTTTCGCTAGCCATCTGAGCTACCACGGCTCTTTTGTTGTCTTAGAATTCTGCTATCCTAGTCAGTAACGCACGCACCCGGGTTGCTCGCGTAAAGTTATGCCTCCTCTACACTACTCGCGAAGAAACCTTGACGAAGTGCTCGTCGAAGTCGATCGCAGTCCGAAGAACGTGAATACACACTCGTGCTACTTCGCGAAGAGCTCAGTCGTTTTGAGTCGCCCGCACCCATCACAAGAATAACGTTCAAGAGGCAGCTGCTATAGGTACCTAATTGTGTAAACAGTACGACGTCAATGCGTTAACCATAGCTAAATAATTATGTAGAAAGCTACATATTTCATATTTATATCTAAAAAAATTAATATATAACTTGCGTACGCCGAGTAGTGTAGTGAGACGCTTCGTGTAACTTCGGGGCACTTCGCGAAGTCCTTTGACTCTGGCGCAAAAATCCGACAGCGATCGGAAGTCACCGAAGCGAAGCGAGGTTATACGAAGTGAATCGAAGTACCTCTCCACACTCCACAGAATCATTAATTCATTTATGGGGCAATGTATACGCTTTTACAACAAAATCCCAGAACATGTTCAAAGTTTGTCAGTAAACAAGTTTAAAAGTTTTATTAAACAAAAACTGTACAAAAAGGGTTATTATAATATCAAGGAATACATGAATGAAAATAACCCCTGGGAATAGGGTGATCGCCACCATGCTGGTTCTATGAAAATTCATTTATAAATTGTATAAACAAAATTATTGTTAAGTGAAATATGTTTAAAAAAAAAAGTCCCGCTGGGTTTCTTGCTGGTTCTTCCCAGGACAGAGGTATTTTCCGAACCAGTGGTAAATAAAAAATGACTTTCAATAATATTATTATGTAATCAATATTGAATAAAAATCATTTATTCATTCATTCATTCACACTATTCTCTTCGCCCAACTTCGATCAACTTCGCGAGTAGTGTAGAGGGGCCATTAAATTTATGGTCGCTTGCCGCCTCTCTCAGCTTTCGCGGTTCTGGACTAAAAGTAAAGTTACAGCAGTTATACTAGCCAGTATTCCGCTCCAGTGCGTTGGTGGACTTCGCCCGCCCTGGAGAAATTTTATTCCTCCGACATTCTGCTATCCTAGTTAGTAATGTACCGGTTGCTCGCTTAATCTTAAATTTAGTTAGCTTTGGCGCTTAGCCCCTGAGCTTTCAAGGTTCTGGTCTAAAAGTTACAACGTATAAACGTCCCATAGATGGGCGCAGGTCGTCTCTCATTTCCATTCCGAGAGGGTAATGAAGCAAATTAGCACTTCTACAGTGTGTGTAGGTGGACTTCGGCTGACCGGAGAAATTTTACTCCGCGGACATTCTTGTATCCTAGTTAGTGAGTAGTGACGTACCCGAGTAGAGTTACTCGCGTACTTCCAGGGTTCTGGTCTAAAAGTAAAATTAAAGTAAAGTTACAGCCTATGAACGTCCCAGTAAAGTTACAGCCTATGAACGTTCCACAGCTGGGCGCAGGTCTTCTCTCATATTATGCATTCTGAGAGGATTATTAAACGATTAGTCCGGCTCCAGTGCGTGTTGGATGTTGGTGGACTTCTCCTGAAATTTTATTCTTTAGAAATTCTGCTATCCTAGTAGTACCCGTTGCTCGCGTACCTGATGCTTAGCCCCCGAGCTTCCACGGTTCTAGCCTAAAAGTAAAGTTACAACCTATATACGTCCCACTGCTGGGCATAGAAGTCCTCACATTAGTGAGAGGGGTTTAGAGCAAGGAAATGTCCGACGCGCTGCCCTATACGTTGGCCGGACTTCACGTAACTTCAAAATATTTTACTTTATTTCTCAGACATATACGGGTTTCCTTACAATGTTTTCCTTCACCGTCACCGTCGACTTGGTAAATCAGCATTTAAAATTGCAAATGCGAGTCTGGTCTGACGTAAAACATAATATAATTCAATTTAATTTAATATTCTAATGCCTTAGTGATATAATGTCGTTAATGTCCATTTTAAATACAATGAACACGTCACCGTAGTAGGCATTCATTGCCAAGGAGTGGGTGTTCTAACAATTCACCATATGCTCAAATAATGCATTATGGAAGGGATATGACGACTCGTGATGTTCTAGTTTCAACGGATGCGATACCAAACAATGGCATCAAGACAAATATATAATTAACTATAGCTACCTCTATTATGTGGCCGTTTAGTATTTTAAAGTGTGCCCATTTTTTTCTAATAGAAGAAGAGTGACAATCGAACATACACTCCTCCTGATGGTAAGTGGATACTACGGCTCATAGACATCTACGGTTATTCTCGACTAACTGATCCGTAGGTTATCCAAATAAGAACCAATTTTGGATGTCATCGTCATATTCTATCACTCAGAGAAACTCCAAGCATAGACCTCTCCATATCTCGCCGAGTGACTTAAAAACGGCAAACGGAGTCAAGAGCGACCTTCACTAGATGGAGTGACGACCTGATTGATAACTTTTTTTAGAATAAACTAAATAACGCTTCAATTCTTCTATACACTATGACTTAGGGTTTTACCACACCAATCGATCAATCGTCAATTGATGCCATTGATCGACGTCGATCGAATTCGATCGATTGGTCTGGAAGCTTTAGCTGATCGACGGATACTGGTCGATATAATTAAAAATTAAAAATGTTGTACAACCGACTTAAATATACATTATTAAGAATAACTCAAAAACTATCGATCAGATTTTGATCAAATTTATATGGGACCACGCGAATAAACGCAAATAAAAAAAGAATCATCGTAATCGGTTCACCCAGAAAAAAGTTATGAGGTAACACACATTTAAAAAAAACATACAGTCGAATTGAGTAACTCCTCCTTTTTGAAGTCGGTAGAAAACGCTGTGCAATCATCAATCGACAATTAATCGATGTGGTTGTGGGCTCATTATCATTATCTTTCAAAATTTATTCAGAAGAGGACAATAGGGTGCGGTCGGTGAAGCGGGGCAAGTAATCTAGAAACTCGAACGACGTCGACTAATCCATTCCCACCATTGCATTGATCGATGCCATCGATCGACAATCGATCGATTGGTGTGGTAACACCCTTATGTACCGGTTTCAGAATGTGAATTTATTTCATTCTTTTTAGTTCTTTATGGAGCCAACTTTTACTTTACATGTATTTTTTTCTTCTAAATCAAACTAAAGTAGTCTACTACTACCAAACTAGTTTTAGCACCGACTTCAAAATGTGAAATTATTACCACGATTTTATTAAGTCACTTTCTTGTTTGTCTATCTGTCTGTCGTTCCGTGTGGAATCTTGCAACTGAAATTTCGAGCAATTCCTGATGAGCTAGAGACTTGAAATTTTGAACATAGATCAAAATTGGATGACAATGTAGGAAAATGAAAAACAAAACGTGGTATATTATTATTTTTAGAACAAAATTTAAAGAAAAAATCATTTTTTTTTATATAGGATAAGGGTGACAAACAAGCACACAGTCCATCTAATAGTAAGTGGTTACTGTAGCCCATTGACATCTACATCTATCCTGATTACGTATCAAAATGCAGATGCGTTGTCACCCCTGAGAACTAAGAGAAGCTTCGTTTCCAGTAAAAAGGACCTCCGGTTCTCTACACTCACCATACTAAACACAGCAGCATTAAGCTGCTATTTCACGCTGGTATTCTGTGAGAGCGTGGTCCTTCCCCGGTCGAGCCGACATATTCGTGCTACAACCATAATATAGCTGCAGCGTGGCTCTACCACGTATAACTTATATATTCGTTTTAGTTGTTTGAAGTCTACTTTTACTCAATAATAAAAGTTTTTTTTTCGTTCAAATAATTTCGTGAGTATTTTTAACAACTGCAATCCTACGTATTAATACAAGTACGCTCTAATTAGCAAACAATGGATATCCAAGCCGCATACGCAATGAATACAAGGCTCGTCGACTCGGACCTTGATATCTCTGGGGAACGAACGTAACCCAGTTACGATTACATCGTCTTTGTTATAAGGCTGTAAATGTGCCCACCGATGGACGAATGCTAGGGCTGAATCTGAATGACAGGGTGAGAAATTGTGTGATAAGAGAAAAGTGTTGTTTGCAACATGATATCGTAACTACAATCAAGAAAGGAATGCTTCGGTGGTTTGGTCATATAGAAAGGATGAACGAGGAAAAAGTGACAAAGCAAATTTATATTGCAGATGTGAACGGCAGAGTCGGGAAGGGACGCCCTAGACGAAAGTTTATTGACTAAATTGATATATTGAAAATGGGCCAGATTAGGAGTACCCTTAACCGACGAGTGTGTATGCGTAGATATATGGATGTGAAGAAGGCGAAAGATGTGTCAGGATCGTGCCAAATGGAAGTCCGTTGTCTCTGCCTACCCCTCTGGGTGACAGGCGTGAGTGTTTATGTTATGGGCGAATGCGATCACCGTGTAGTGGCTGTGTAAGAATATCCACTACCCCATATCGTCCTGTGGGTGTCGTAAGAGGCGACACATGGAAACCGTAACAGGTGGACAGTAGCTTCTAACAACACAAGTGGTAAAATAAAAAATTGTACAACCGACTTCAATATAAATAAAATGAGAACATCATCAATGTAGTCGAAGTCAATTAAATACGCATTATTAAGGATAACTCAAAAACTATTGGTCAGATCTCGGTCAAATTTATATGTGATCACATGAGAAGCACCATCTTTCAAATAAAAAAAAGAGTCATCAAAATCGGTTCACCTAGAAAAAGGTTCTGAGGTAACACACATAAAAAAATACAGTCGAAGTGAGAACCTACTCCTTTTTTGAAGTCGGTTAACAAAATTATAAAACTGCGGTTGCGAACTCAGCTTGGCCGAATGCGTGATCAAACATAGTGATGTCGAATAGGCGCCTTATTGTCATGAGAGTAATATGTTTTTTTTCTTCATGGAAGCAAACCAGCATGCGGCTCACCTTATGGTAAGTGAAGGAGGAGGTCCTTTTAAACGACAATTAAATTACAATTAAACGCGATAAAATCCGTAAAAGTATTTTATTTAATGGTGGCTTTATGATAGAAAACCTCGACAAATGACTCCTTGTGCAAATTATGTTTGTAAACTGCCTCCATGATATAGGAGAAAATCCTTGTGTGTGTGTGTGTGTGTGTGTGTGTGTGTGTGCGCGAGTGTGTGTGTGTGTGTGTGTGTGTGTGTGTGTGTGTGTGTGTGTGTGTGTGTGTGGGGGTTGGTTATTAAAAAAGTTTCTATGTACCAAAATCACTCTCTTTATTATCACTGCATAAATTTGCTGATGCCTTGTTAAACATGTATAGTAGATGGCTACAAAAATTATCTTTAGTATTGAAATAAAGATAAATTCATGTCATCGCAAGATACGTACGAATACTACATTACAATAAATCTACTTTAATAGACATTGACATTGTCGTCTCACTATCAACGTGAACAGAACGACACGACAGTAATATTTCACTAAACAAAGGTTCCAACGCTTATCTCTCCGGCCTTTCTGACTTTGAAGATTTGCTCCATACAACTATTTATGGGTTCAATTAAACAATGACTTTGTTCGTCGTATATTTGACAAACGAAAGATTGGAAGAATTGCGAAATGAGAATAATATTCCGCTCACCAGATGTCACATAACAATGCCTCAGTGATTGCTATTTAATTTTTAAACATATTTTATCTCTTTTTAATCTTTTAATTTTAGAGATATACGTACTTTTTTTATATAGAATATGGGTGACTGCTGCGGCCTATAGACATTCACACCTATCTTCGATTAAGAATCAAAATGCAGATGCGTTTTCACACCTGAGGACTGAGATGGAATGCCTCGTTTCCAGTAAAAGGGGTCTCCGGTTCTCTACACTCACCATACGAAACACAGCAGCATTGAGCTGCTATTTTAAGCTGGTATTCTGTGAAAGTGTGGTCCTTTCCCGGTCGAGCCGACCCATTCGTCCTACAACCATAATAACATAATAAATCCCCTTTATGAAATCTGTCAAATATTTCACATCATTCCAAAGTGGCGCCACTCTGGCGGCAGATAATATCTTGGATGTCCTCATTGACTAAAGCTTTTGAATTGTGTAGGATTTGACCTATTAAGAGTTTGACGAGTGCCTGAGAAAATCCCGAGTGATAACATTATAGCCAGTGAAGTTGTCGCGTCTTATATGGACAAGAGACGCGAATTGAATAAATAAAATAATAAATCAAAGACAATGAATTGTTTTAATCTTAATTTTATGTTGACAGTTTTAAATTTGGCTTTTCATTGTAGGTGTATTTATGGTAATAACAGTAAGGTGTTGGTGATTCTGTTTTTTTATAGGATAAGGGTGACAAACGAGCATACAGTCCACCTGATGGTCAGTGGTTGCTGTGGCCCATAGACATCTACATCTATCTTCGATTACGAATCACCTGTGAGGACTAAGATGGAATGCGTCGTTTCCAGTAACTAGGGTCTCCGGTTCTCTACACTCACAATACGTAACACAGCAGCATTAAGCTGCTATTTCACGCTGGTATTCTGTGAGAGCGTGGTCCTTCCCCGGTCGAGCCGACCCATTCGTGCTACAACTATACCAGTACCCGCAGCATAGCTCTACCACGTAAAAACTTTGGTCATTAAGAAGTATGTTAAGGGTGACTCTGAATGATAGGATGAGAAAATGAAAAAGTGTGGTTTGCAAGATGTTGTGACCCGAATAAGGAAAGGAATGCTTCGGTGGTTTGAACACGAAGCAAGAATGATTAAAGAAAGAGTGACAAAGCAAATTTATGGTGTATAAGTGAGTGGCAGAGTCGACAAGGGACGCCCTAAATGGAAGTTTATCGACCAAATTGGCGATATAATGAAGATGGCCAAGTTAAAGATACTATTAACCGACCAGCTTGTATGCGTAGATATAAGGATGTAAAAGAAACGAGGCAGGTTTGTCAGGATCGTGCCAAAATCTATTTATGTAATTTGAAATGAGTATATTGGTAATTTCAAGATTATCAATCCAAAATCAAGAGTCATCATCAAAAATTTCGTTCTATTTCATCTGTTAAAGTCCTTAACTGGGCATGCCTCTCGCACGGTAGGAAGATTTTTTCTAATCACCACGCTTGGTATAATTGCAGTACCAGACGAAAAGACCTTTAACGCACCATCCCCTCGCTGGATATGGGACAAATCAATAAATTACCCACAGCTGCTTCTTATGGGCAGCTACGGGACGAGATGGGCCATGATGTGTTTTCTTACACACACGGCGGTATTTAAACTTACACAAAAATTACCAGAATCACATAAACATCGGGGAGTGCTCACCTGCCCTTAACGCTGGAGGCTCTGGAGTGACGCACCGAGGAATCCCGGCTCTCCCTTTGCGCTTCTCTCAACAGACGGATGTACTCATTTTCCACCGCGGCCAAGCCATTGCCGGAGTTCAACTCCACCCACGATTCTGTAAAAGATGAATTAATAAGTTATATCAGCACTTTATATTTATGTTCTCCTGGTCTATTTTTACCACGACTGCACATAAAACTTACAACCACACCAACCCCACCACACACCCATCTCTCTATCTATCTGTGGATGCATAAGACTGCTTGTTTAGTCTAGTGCTCGTAAGCCCGAATGTTGATCATGTGAACCCGGGTTCGAATCCCGGGTCGCGTCAAAAATCAGTTATTGTATAGTTTCCAGTAAAGAAATTCTCAGCAGCAGCCCAGAGTCAAAAAGTTGGCGGTGATTCAACTCAGTGCTTCGGAAAGCACGCATTGATAATACACTAGGATTTTCTCCTGTATCGTGGATGCAGTTTACATACATAAATTTCACAAGGACAAACATCTAGATCCGGAACAATTATTTGTTCACGCGACCCTCAGCGCTGCAACTCATTGCTGAGCCACTGCGTCATGGAGTCATCAATCAAATTCTACAATCTTTAACGCTAGTAGAAACCTATACTTCCTTCATGTCCATGTAAATTAAGTAGGAATTAAACCGTTTACTATCAACATTTATCTCAGATAATTATAGTATTGTCTTCAATTGATTTGATACAGGGATCTAAGGTGACCGCTAATTCGCAAGTATCAAATCTATATTTCAAATTCATCGCTTGCCCTCGCGCATTGTTTAAGCCGAGTAGCTTGTTAAAATACATTGTAAAAAAAAGTAAATAATTCGCGGCCGGAAGTCAGCCATGTCGGTGTCGGTCGTTATTATTGTTCGGCACGATTTGAATCAACATGTTATTTATAACGTTTGTATGGCACCGTCATTTTTACATTTCTATATTATATGTACATATTATTATGTCACAGACATTGATATTTAATTAAATTAGACGAAAGTTTATCGACCAGATTATCTTATAATAATCTGCCGCTCACCAGATGTCGCTAGTTGACACTGAGGTAAAGTTTTTTTGTTACACATTGCTATTTAATTGAGTTATAGTTTTAAATAAAAGTTTATCAGTTTCTAGAGTATTATATTAATACACAAAACAATGCATCACTGGTTTGCTCTTTAATTTTTTGCACATTATCAACTCTTTTTTTTATTTAATCTAATTAATATAAAATGTAACTAATAGTACAGAAAGAAACATTAACCTTTACATTTTCCGAACAAATTAACTTCCCCGCTTTGAAATCTGTCAAATATTACAAGATACAAGATATTTATTTGTGGAAACATGAGTATACATACAAAGCATGCAGGTTGTTCGGATACATTAAAAGGATCAGTCATGTTTGGCCTTTGTGACGTACAAATGTATAAATCAATAAAAAAAAATTATAAATAGTTTACAATAATTGAAAATGAAATTATTATTAAAACATTATCGAATTAGATTATTATTAAACTAATTTTAACAATTTTATCAATAAATCAAAATCTAAGTAATAAATTAAAATTAAATGTCTGGTAATATTATTTGCTATGAAGATACATTATATTTTATCTGTTTTATACAATGTCAGTAAAATAATTGCTTGTTACGTAAGATTTAAATTTTATTATTCAAAAATTCTAATATGCTATAGTATGCTTTGCCTTCTAAATATAATTTCAACTTCTTTTTAAATACACGGGCATTCTGCTCCTTCCAACATTTCGGAAGCTTATTATATATTAAAGGGGCCATGCAAAACACTTTTTCGCATCAATGCACTTTTTGAGCTATGCAAACAGAGAATAGTATCATCGCGTCTGTTGCGACTAACTACGTCTGATAGACGTGGAAATAAGTGCCGATTACATTTAACAAACATGGCAATTTCTAAAATGTATAGACATGGTAATGTCAGTATTTTATATTTTATAAAATAGGGTTTGCAGCTATCAGTTGGCTCCAGTTTAAACATGGTCCTAATATTACACCTTATTATTAAGTGGCGCCGCCCTGGTGGCAGAAAAAGTCGTGGTCGTCATTGGCGATATTTTGAAGATAGGCTAAACCGACGGGCATGTGTCACCCTTTACCACCCCTGGTAAGCTTAAAATGCTTGTGTTAAGAGAGGTTCGCGACAGTAGCCCAATAAATAATAGACAGTAGCCCAATGGCAGGGTGCGGACCACGAACTTAAAAGGTCGTGTGTTCGAATCCGCCATTCGACTACTGTCGTGAACCACTCCTAACACAAGCATTTGAAGCTTACCAGGAGTGGTTAAAGGGAATATCAGTAATGTTTAATACTGTTGCTAGTATTTTTATCATGTATGCGTAGGTATATATATGTGCAAGCGAGATAGATAGATATTTGTGTCTCGATCATGCCAAATTGGAGTCCGTAATCTCTGCCTACCTCTCTGGATGTCAGGCATGGGAACTTATGTATGATTTTTTTATAAAACTGAAGTGAAAAACGAACTTGCAGTGAACTTATTGTTTTTACGTTGCAGCATGGTGCCAATCACTAGAACGTAGCTTGCGTGCGTTTGCAAGATAAGACAAAATTTTTAACTATGAGAAAATAACACTGAATTTATGTTTATTATTTTTTCTATTCTGTTATGACTATTAGATTAACATTAACTAGAAAAATCTCACCTAATGTAGTTTTATTTACTAATAAAATTATAAAAGTTTAATTTACTTCACTTGCGTGCGCAGTTACGTACTATGCTTACTAGCGGTAATTTTTTTAATTACTAGAGAAATGCTTCATAATCGGACGTAAAAACTGTCAAGCGAATACAATCGCCAAAAATAAGTAAGATAATTCTATTTTAGTATGTGTGGTGCAATATCGTCATATTCACGTATACTAAATTTAAGTAGCTTACGATTCATGTACTATATTATAAACAAAAATATAAATAGATAAAATTATTTATTTAAAACGTGGTAGAGCCATGCTGCAGCTATATTAGTAGTATAGTTGTAGCACGAATGGGTCGGCTCGACCGGGAAGGACCACGCTCTCACAGAATACCAGCGTAAAATAGCAGCTTAACACTGCTATGTTTCGTATGGTTAGTGTAGAGAACCGGAGACCCTTTTACTGGTAAAGAGGCATTCCATCTTAGTCCTCACGGGTGACAACGCATCTGCATTTTGATTCTTTATTGAAGATAGATGTATATGTCTATGGGTCACAGCAACCACTTACCATCAGGTGGACTGTGTGCTCGTTTGTCACACTATCCTATAAAAATAAAAAAAAATAAATAAGAAAACGAAATTAAATAATTTTATAGTTTAATGCGCCATTTAGTTGTTCTCGTTAAAGTAATCTCGAAGGCGAATGACTAACCCCTCGACTAAGTGGATGCTGTGGCCCATAGATATCTTACATCTATCCTCGTTTGCGAATTAAAATGCAGATGCGTTGTCAGCCGTGTCAGGACTAAGATGGAATGCATCTTTCCAGAAAAGAGGGTCTCCGGTTCTCTACACTCACCGTACGAAACACAGCATCATTAAGCTGCTATTACAACTATACTACTAATATAGCTGCAGCATGGCTCTACCACGTACAAAATTTCGTAATATTCCTCGGTCGAATAAAACTTTTAATATAAAAAATAATTGTTTTGAAATATCGTTTCAAAATTGGAAGACTTATATTGTTTAATTAGGAATGATAATGCTAATTAAAGTTGAGTGATATATTACTTTCAAATAAATTCGTCGGTACGATACGCGCGCCACCTACTGTAAGTTAATTGTACTATGTCTATAACCTTCTCACAAGTGCAAGCAATAATTTGACAAAGTTTAAGCATCGCAAACGATTCGCAAACGAGGATAGATGTAGATGTCTATGGACCACAGCAACCACTTACCATCAGGTGGACTGTGTGCTCGTTTGTCACCTTATCCTATAAAAAAAAAACTTTCCGATATATTAAAAACGATATTTCAATCTGTGAGGCATTCTACATTAGTACACAAAGGTGACAAAACATCTGTTGCTTTCTTTGTCTGAGTCGGCTGCAGGTGTCCGTGAACTACAGTAGAAATTTAGGTACTATCAGGTGGTCTGTAAATTCGAATTAAAAAAAATACGTGGCAGAACCACACTGCAATTATAATACTATGGTTGTAGCAAAAATGGGTCGGCTCGACCGGGGTAGGACCACGCTCTCACAGAATACCAGCATAAAATAGCAGCTTAACGCTGCTGTTTCGTATGGTGAGTGTAGAGAACCAGCCTTTTTACTGGAAGCGTAATTTTCATTTTTCACCAACTTGTAGACGGTCGATTGACTTGAAAAGGACATTGTAAAAACTTGCCTAAGAACCAACATATATTTGACAATTACCAAAATTCTTATCCTTAATTATGTATTAGATAACATTTATTAGATAGTAACGGACACTTCTGAATTGTGAAATCAAAATAAAAAGGACTTTCTAGATTTTGAACTTTGTACCTATTTTTTAATACTAATGTGCTGCGTTTATGGGCTCCTGTGATTTGGCCAATCGCACAATACCTTCACTCACATATTTCAAAAGTTGTCATTCATACAACTCAAATATATTATGAAAACGTTAATATTTTAAAATATACCTCAGATTAATATATGCCAATGTGAAATCATCTGTTTTCATTTAAAATAACAATACTATTGTACTCTCATTGACAAATCAGGATTGTGCCACGCAAAAAAAAAAACGTCAATAACGTTGACAGATGACAAGACGATAAAATAAATAGGCGTAAGACGTGCGATCGTTTTCGTTTCGTTTGAAAAAATACATTTCTGCAAATGTTTTCGGAGTCTAAGTGCACTGTGCAGTTGGTTTGTTATGCGAGAAGTTTTTATAAATTACGACTCGGCTTGAACAACGGATATCGATACCATTCTTTAGCGACCTACCTGGCTTGAATCACGGACTTTAACATTTCATTACTCACGGACTAACGATGGAATCTACATATTGTGTGAATTGTGGTTCAGTAAGTGGCTCTATTGTGCTGGAATACGAACAGATTTTTCACTGTTACTACAATGGACAGCTCCACTTTCCGTAAGTGTAAGTAAGAGTGTTTATTTGGTATGAATAAAATAAATACCTAATCACAACCTGAGTTTTATTTACCGTATAAGTGCTAAGCTAAGACTGAACTGCTTACATTAGCAATAACATAGTAATGTTTCATAAAAATAAAACATAACCTCAAAATCTCTATGATAACTGCTAATATCTATGTCTTCAGAAGTCTCCGTCAGGAGTTATTGTACTTGCATACAATTATTTGTAATTTCGGACTTAAAAAGGTATTTTTTCACTGTTGGTTCGAACTTACGACTTAGGGCAACGACCTACTTCATGTACAAACAAAATCGCGTTCTTGTTATTATTTTATATTTCAAAAAACAATGGCAAATAAATAACACCAGTCGGATTTTAGTTAAATCTTTGATGAGAACCTGCCTGAGCTAGGGTTGACAATTCAGGAAATAAAAAAACTGGTAGATGAAAAGTTCTTAAGAAGCAAGAACTCAAATTAACTACAGTGGAGCCTCGGTAATCCAGAACCGCCTTTTTCATAGAATAAGGAAATAAAAGAACAAACAGTCCACCTGAAGGTAAGTGGATGCTGTGGCCCATAGACATCTACATTTATTCTCAAATTAAAATCAAAATGCAGAAGCGTTATCACCCCTGAGGACTAAGATGGAATGCTTCGTTTTCAGTAAAAAAGGTCGCCGGTTCTCTACACTCGCCTTACGAAACACCTATTCGTGCTGTAGCTATAATATAGCTACCACGTATAAATCTGGTGGCCGCTGTAGTCCGTACAGTGCGGTCATAACGTCTTCAGTACTAAACTAAAAAATAGCGTCCAGTTCTCATTAAGTTAATTATTCTTGGTTTTGTTTTTAATCCATACACTACTATAATAAAATGTTACAGATACTAAATTGAAAGGTGCTTAGTGTGGAGCCTTGCATTTTCGCGCTAAGTTCCACCAAAAAACCGACTATAATCGGAAACAATGCGGCGAAAAGGAAACGTAAAATTGCGAATCGGTTCCACAATACACATTTACTCAATGTTCGGGCCTTCGCGCGCAATTTGTTAACTAAGTGGGGTTTAACTAAGTTGTTAAAAATAATCCCTTTTCATGTAGTCCCAGTATTACTACCGTTGACAACCCTAGTGAGGGCCCTTGAACTCTATAGACCTTATTTAACCGGTTTCGTAGGGACCATACACAAAACCATTGTTAAATGGACGGTATATCTATAATTTATAGCTTTAGAAAGCTCTTGTCTGACAGTCGTAATAATTATAGAGAAAAAATCCATTGGGTAGGGCAGAACGTAAATGTCACCACATATATCGGAAATTCAAGCTGATATCTCTACTTAAGTTTTTATTTTTGGCCTCATCGCTACATTGAATAAAACCATTTTTAGGGTTTATTTACTTATTTTTAAGTCCTAACGTTCGGTTATTTTGCAGCAACTATGTTGGCACTTACTCGAGTTATATGAGAAACACACAGTACACCATGCACTTCGCCGAAAGCTCTTCACTCAGGCTTTTCGCATAGGCTTCTATTACAGCATATCAAAAGTCCACCGCTGAACATAGGCCTCCCCCATAGATTGCCTCATAGAGGGGATTTTGTCATAGTTGTAATGTTACTGTTGTTTTAATAATTTCACCTCTCAGTGGGTCATGTGCCCTGGTAGTTTATCTTCTATACATCCATCCATTACAGCCTATCAAAGTTCACTGCTGAACATATGCCTCCCCCAAAGATGGTCCACATAGGAGAAAAATTGTAACGCTTAGCAGGCGGGGAGTAAACGGAGTTTTTTTATAGAATAAGGATGACAAACGAGCACACAGTCCCCCTGATGGCTGTGGCCCATAGACATTTACATCCTCTGTTAAGAATTCAGATGAGTTGTCACCCCTGAGGACTAAGATGAAATGCTCTTTTAAAGTAAAATGGATCTTCGGTTCTCTACTATCACCATACGAAACACAGCAGAATTTAGCTGTTATTTAACGCGGATATTCTGGGAGCGTGGTCCTTCCCCGATCGAGCAGACCCATTCGTGCTACAATCATAATATAGCTGTAACATGGCTCTACCACGTATGATTTAAATGATTACATTTTTATAAAATAGGCTGTACTATACCTCAAGGGTGGTTAAATTTAAATTTGAAGAGAATATTCCACCCTCAAGGGAAGTTTTTAATATAACTGTTGAGACGACAATTAAGTTGTTTTACCTTGAGCTTGTGATATTCCTTAAGTTAGCCCGAAATAATCAAAAATATACTTTTAACATTAAGTAAGCCGTGGTAGCTCAGGGGTTAAGCGCTCGCTGTAAATATTACAGTACGCGAGCAACTCGCGATCCAACCCCGCCGGCACCAATACAATTGTTAATTGCAATTTTAAGTGCTGATTTACCATGTGCTCGGCGGTGAAGGAAAACATCGTGTGGAAACGTGCATGTCTTAGAAATAAAAAGAAAATATTTCAAAGACATGTGAAGTTCACCAACACGCATTGGGGCAGCACGGTGCACATTTCCTTACCCTAAAACTCTCAGGAATGAGAGGTGGTCTGTGCCCAGCAGTGGGACGTATATAGGCTGTAACTTTAAAAAGAATAAAATAATTTCCACACAGCTACTGAAGTCTCTATTTTTTTAGAAAGATAATATTTTCTTATTTTAGATGTGTGTGTTTGTGGAGTGGGGGTGTTTTCTGACATATATAAGTATAAGTTAAACATGATTTCCGCGTCACTTTAAACATACGGAATGTTCTATTCCCCCCGGCGCCAGATACCTGAACAAAGTTGGGACACACATTTTCATTTGAATGAATTTTGTGTAAATATTGTGTATTTATGAAGATTTCACCATTTCACCATGTTATTAACACTACTAATATCCTGGTCAACTGCCCCAACGCTAGGAGTGGTTTTAGATGAAATCGAGTTCTAGATAAACATGGAACGCCACAAATAGAATATGGTCTTGCAAGGCAAATAATTAAGAAACCAGATTGTCGAGTTTTAGGATCTCATTAGTTATCTGCGAATATTAAACACCGCTTTAAGTTGTCGCATGGTAATTTTACAAGCAAAAAATTTATCGAATCCAAAAATCGACTTCAAATTGCTATAAATGAAGTTATTTATTTGCCACCCTTAGGGGTGAAATTTATATGGGACCACCTTTGAAGTATAACCTATTTAATAAAAAAAGAATCATCAAAATTGGTTCACAATATGCGAAGATATCGCGTAACAAGATACAAAAAAAACATACACTCGAATTGGAGAAACACCTTCTTTTAGAAGTCGGTTAAAAATATGGCAAATAGACTCCTACCTACATCTAGCCTTGCTTACGAAACATAATGCTGTTTTAGGCCCTTATTAGTTATTTTATCAGCGAATAGTAATCACCGATTTAGGCACGGCAATTTAGCAAAAAAACTTTTCGAATCTAAAAATATGACAAGTAGACTCCTACCTACATGCCACATGTAGCCTTGCTTACGAATCATGTTGCCGATGATCACCCCTGAGGACTAAGATGGAGTGCAAATATGTCATAGCGATATTTATACGTGGTAGAGCCACGCTGTAGTTATATTATGGTTGTAGCACGAATAGGTCGGCTCGACCGGGGCTGGACCAGGATTTCAGCGTAAAATAGCAGCTTAATGCTGCTGCTGTTATGGTGAGTATAGAGAACCGGAGACGCATCTGCATTTTGATACTTAATCGAGGATAAATGTAGATGTCTACGGGCCACAGCATCCACTTACCACCATGTGGACTGTGTGCTCGTTTGTTACCGTTATTCTATAAAAGAAAAGACGACAAGAGTTTAGTGCTTCTGAAACGTTAGCGATGATTACGCATCAAGTACCGTGAAACCTGGCAACTTTGCCATTTTTGGAAGGACTTAAAACTTTAGAACAAATTTTCCAACAAAAAATGTACTATAGATTTGGTATTTATTAGTGATTTTTTTTATTATTTGTTTAACAAATAATAACATTAAATAGACAAAATACTCAAAAATAGAAAATGGCAAAGTTACCCTCACTTTGTGGCAACTTTGCCATCAGGGTTTATAATGAAAATAATAGGATTTCACTTCAAGGTTCAAGGTAAGTTTACCTCATAATTTAATACACAACACTCAGAGTTATGATTTGCGCCTTTAATTGTGTTGGAAATAGTAAAGTTTACGCTTGTGGCAAAGTTGCCCTCCCATTTTTAAATTTTTCATACAAACTTGAAAATATGTGTCAAGGTTGTGAAAAACCCTTGATTACGTACTTTACTTTATTTTTTTATTTAAATCTTGTCACAATAGTTTCTTAAGCAAAAATCTAAAATATATCAAACAAAAGTACTCTCGTCTAAAATTTAAAATCAAATTGGTGAAAAAATAAGCTTAAATCAATTATACTATGGATAAAAAAAAAGCTTGACACAATCATTTTTATCAAGTATTCGTTTTTTTATTAGTCATCATCATCATTTTATTACGACCCGGTATCAGGTAAAAAAATAATTATTGTAATCAATCTAAATACTGTTTTCCCACAATAGCAAAACATTCATAATCATTAAAAATGATACTGTTTTTTGGGTTCAAATTAATATCAATACACTAAGTTGAAATTATGAAAAGTACTGAGTAGTTAATATTATTAATGCCCGATAACGCAGTAAAAATAATATAGGTTTCTCTATTTTTTCCTTCACTTTTAATAAAGATGAATTGATTGACGACTCATTTGGTAAAATCGGTGTAATGGGATGCTACGGTGAAACATGCAAACACTGCAGCTATATTATGGTTGTAGCACGAATGGCTAGGCTCGAGGGGTAGGATCACGCTCCTTCAGAATACCAGCATAAAATAGCAGCTTAACGCTGCTGTGTTTCGTATGGTGAGTGTAGAGAACCGGAGACGCTTTTTTACTGGATAGGAGGCATTCCATCTTAGTTCTCAGGGGAAATTGCATCTGCATTTTGATTCTTAATCGAGGATAAATGTAATTGTCTATGGGCCACAGCATCCACTTACCATCAGGAGAACTGTGTGCTCGTTGATGAATATGGGGTGACAACTCATATTCTAAAAAAAACATCGGTACAAACATACATACATAGAATATCAAATACAGAACCCTTTCTTTAAATAGTCGTAATCGGTTAAAATATAGATTGAAAGTGACAACCCTTGATTGTAGCAAAACATGGCAAAGTAACCGTCACATCGTGGCATCACTAGTATGGTAACTTTGCCAAGTTAGTTTTATAGATAAATGTTAAGACCAACATGTTAAATAACGATATATTATATTTGATAACCATTAATATTACGTTACTACAAAGATATAGATACCTACATTCAGTATTTCAAACAAAAACTTACAAAAGTTATGGAGCGCTGAACAAAGAGGTTATTTCGCCGGCAGATTTCCGCGTTAAAATAAAATGCGAAAATTAACTCTCATGTTGCTATATCCAAAGCAATGCTGTCAATTACTTATTGTATTTTCATCCAAAAAATGACATATCCCGAAAAACGTTACGTTTTCCGTGTTAATCGTAATTTTGTACCAGTACACCCCTGATGGCAAAGTTACCTTCCATTGGTAAAGTTGCCAGACTTGACTGTACTATTGAAAAGAATAGTTTACTTTATTATAAAAAATTACACGAGATACAAGATGGCCGAGCAAAGTGAGTCAAAACAAATAAAGAGTCTACGTCATGTTGTACAAGGAGAAGGAGGTAAAGGAGTCTGCGAAGAACGAAATGTGAAAAAATACTTTTTCAATTCGATACAATAGCAATGACCCATATGTAGTGCACGGGACAGCTAAAGGGTTAATATAAAAAATCATTACGAAAAAAAAATTGTACCCGAGGAAGTTCTCCTGTAACGAGATAAACATTAAAACTGCACAGGGACTTGTTGAAGCAATGCCGTAGCTTTCTTAACTTTAAAAAATTAGCTTTATAAAAGCCAATTTTGAATATAAATAATTTTGACATTGACTTTAATCCAGACCCAAAACAATTATTGTAGATTAAAGAAACCTGTACAGTGTCCAAAAAGACTCGCTTCGTGAGAGAATTTAACGCTACAATCAAGCCCTTGCTCACCCGATTAATGATTTATGTAGTTGACAACCCTAATCGCAAGTCAGAATTTTAATTATAAGTTAATAAGTAATATATAATAATAATATAAAATATTATCACTATTAAATCATTACGTTTCGCGTTTCAAAGAAATATCACTGGCGCCAAAATGTAAACGGAAAATCAGGCGACAATAATTAACCTTTTTTTTTTAACGAGCGCACTGACATGTGGCCACAACAGATCACCGGATTATTAAAAAACCACACATTCCAACTTCCAACACTGAAAACACAACGGAAGTAAAACAAAAAAAAATTACCGTCGACAACACTGCCTTCCATCAAATTTTTCGGCTCCATCACTCTGTTAGCACTTACAAAAAAAAAGGCAATAAACAACTGCGCACAAATATCTTTGATAGCGAATTTAATAACGATGAATTCGACGGCCGCTCGCGCGTATGTACCGCACGCGCCGAGCGTCAAAACAAGACTGACTCAATGTTTTTAAATATAGAACGCGCGCGTAAACAAAGCGTGGAAGGGATTGCGCGATGCGCGAGCGCAGATTACCGGCCTACGTCGATTTACACATGCAAGTGATTACCAACCTTGTTATAACAACATACTGTTCATCATAGCATTGGGTTATCGGTTGTATTTATTAATTTACTGACGTGGTATCTTGATTAGACGCGCACGGTTTCTGTGCCTCGATAATTGAAACGCATGATTGCGATAATTTCCTCACAAATCCTTTATTCGTCAGTTTTATGTAAACAATTGTTTTAAAAACTATGCTATACTGCGTTCATTTTGTGCGAATAACTCTAGTTCTGACAAATAAGTAACATTAAACTCGCCTAGTCTGGTCGAGTTTACTCTATAAATGACATCCACCTTGACCACTTCCAATAAATGTTAGTTGTGGGTTGTGGCAAATTCAACTAATATTTCGGCGACTTCTTGACATCAGTACTGTCAACTGCCCAGGATATTTAAGCATCGCAAGTGTACCTAAAGCTTAAACTTTTATGGTAACTCGTACAATATAGGTTAGTGTACTTTTTTGTTAATTTTTTTTTATTGTTACACATCAAGAGCATTATAAGAACTTGTTACATGGCATAAAACTCTCACTCTCTCTCTCTATTTTACACGACCACCTATTAAGCACACGTCGTTGTCAAACCAAAATCTGCTATGTGCACTTTTTCGAGATTTTAACATTTTGACTAGGAATATTAGTTCACCAATCAATCTTTCGTATGAAATAACTGCTATGTGCTTTTGAGGACTGTACGACGAACCATGACAACTTTTTAAAACGTGCTATGTGCAGCAGCTAAAATATTGTCAATTAACACCTGCTATGTGACAAACATGCACATAGCATATCGACGGGGAAGTGCTAACAACTCCTAACTTACAAAAAACAAATTTTACAGGAGGCGAAAAAACCGTTTTGTTTCGATTAATACCAGAATAAATAAGAAATAATTTAAAACACAAGATTTATCACTTTCTTCGCATTTATAATTACTGCTTATTTCTAGAGACAAAGTTGTCTAAATATGAATTTTGAACTTAGATTAAAAATAAATTTATTCAGTCACTTTCACTACAACTAGTTGAGATGTCGTTGTTTAGATTAATTATTATTGGATTTTCAATAATGTAGTCAAAATTAATGTCTCTTTCAAAGTCATCCCTAATAATTTTCTTTGTTTTCTCTACCACTTTTGCCCAATTAACCTTTGTGACATGAGTACATGCTTCATTCAGCAAACCTTCCATTTTCTACCGACTTCAAAAAGAAGGAGGTACTCAATGCGACTGTATGTTTTTTTATATTTTTTTTTATGTGTCACCTCATAACTTTGTTCTTCGTGAACCGATTTCGATATATTTTTTAATTTAAAAGCTGGTGCTTTTCTTGTGATCCCATATAAATATCATCAAGGTTTGACCAATAGTTTTTGAGTTATCTTTAATAATATATATTAAAGTAGTTTGTACAAATTTTTTAATTTTAAATTATCTTCACAAAGCATAAGATATTTTCATCTTGTGTGTGTTTAAGTAGAGTTAATAATATATTTGCATTAAGAACATTTAATATAAGAACTAGTTTAATAGAGTTATGTGCAAAAAAATAATTTGATTTAAAAATATAAAATAAAGTAAATAATCTAAATACTCAAAACACAAATAAAATTACGTATGATATCTATGACTTAAACTTGATATGGTTTTTAAAGTTCACCTTCATATTAAATTTTACAGGAGAACTTTTTTCTTTAATATCTCAAAGTTTACTTTTTGCACATAGCAGATATTGGTTTGACAACGACGCATGAGTCACTCATGCTGCACGACATTGATATTCGTCACCTTATTTGTTGTTTCTCCAGAGTTCAAGAACTGCGTTTGCGAACACCTGTCAAACACTGACAAAATGTACTCTAGTGATGCGTCACACTAAGCAAAGTTGAACGTAGTTGTTTTTGTCGTCAGTCGTGTTTTGAAGTTGTTGTTATGTTTATACTGTGTCCTTCAACGTCGAAAGCTCTTTATCATTCACAATGTAAACAACATGCTATTAATATAAATACCTTGATTTACTGCCTCATTGGTCTAGTGGTCGTGAACGCGACTGCTAATCATGAGGTCCCGGGTTCGAAGCCCATGTCGGGCCAAAAGTAATTAAGTTTTTTTGACAAAAAATTCTCAGTAGCAGCCGGAATCAGGAAGTTGGCGGTGTTTCATTTTGATTCGTAAACGAGGATAGATGTAGATCTCTATGGGGCACAGCAACCACTTACCATCAGGTGGAAAGAAACTTTAATCTCTACAATTTTCCAACAGATTTTCGTTAAAAATTTTTTTCGTTTAAAAAACATTACCACCCTAAGATTTTCTCCTGTATCGTGGGGGCAGTTTACACACATAAATTTCACAAGGACAAACATCCAGACCCGGAATAATTATTTGTAGGCAAATACAAATACAAATACTTGTTCCGTGCGGGATTCAAACCAGCGGCCCTTAGCGCTGCAACTCATAGGTAGAACAATGTTGCAGCTATATAAGGACCACGCTCTCACAGAATACTAGCGTGCAATAGCAGCTTATTGCTGCCGTGTTCATGGTGAGTGTAGAGAACCGAAGAGCTTGTAACTGTAAAAACGAGGCATTCCATCTTAGTTCTCATTGGCAGTCCATCGACACCTGCAGCCAACTTCATACAAAGAAGGCTGGAGATGCGTTGTCACCACCAAGGACTAAAATGGAACACCTAACAGCCTGCAGCTATACTGGCTCTCTCTACCCTTCAGACTACAACACAGAAGTAGCTGCGCTGCTACTGCGGCACAAATTGGTAAATACGTTGTACCCTATTCACTCCTAGGCAGGAAAAGAACAACACCTAAAGTTATTTTTATCGTTTTGTGATTACCGAGCTGATAGGTGAATAACTTACAATGTCCTTTAAATAAATATACAAGCATTTAACAAATTGTCTGTCGTTTTTTAAACGTAATTACGCTTTCATTGTATGCAAATTAACTATGACAAGTTTTTTCCAAGAGTCAGATTATAAGAAGTATTGCGGTAAATTTAGTTTTTTATAAACACTTTAAAATACAAAAGAACATATGTATAAATCTTCTACTAAAACCTAATTTTCTACAAAAAATTTAATATCAAGAAATTCTGTAAACTCGTAAAACAATACAGTAGGGCCAGAAGTCGAACCTTGAGGAACACCCACGAATACAAACAATTATTTTTATTAACATTTTATACTCATAAAAAGAATTTACTTTATATAGGCAACAGAACAATATCACGCTATCACAGTAAACTATACAAATAAATGAAATTGAAGTGTCTGTTTGTAATGTCAAAATAACAGCGTTTAACTAAATGCATATGAAAGTATATTATACGATACTTATAACAAAAAAACATTTAACTATGACATGTTTTTATCTATAAAATTTTGTCTATCTGTCTGCTGGCTAACGGCTGGACCGATTTTGACAGGACTTTCACTGGCAGATAGCTGGTGCTATAAGGAGTAACTTAGGCTACTTTTATTTTAGAAAAGGAATTAGAGTTCCGCGTAAAATAATAAAAACTCATGAAATTTTGAACAAAATCCGAATCAAATAGGAAATTACAAAAATTAGTTTATGCGAACGAAGTCGCAAGCGCAGCTTGTAATGAATATGATTAGTTATTGTCAGAAAATAGGAAAGAATAAATTCACAGTCGATCTTTAGGATTATCCTATTATTAACAAATCGCGTGAATAGCCAACCAATTATCAGCCACAATAATTGATTACAAACAGAGATAATGGTTTGTTTATTTTTCTTTCTAAGTAAATTATCTTAGATAGATTTCATGTACATAATTGTTATTAGACAATGAATTCATCAGCAGATTTCTATTTTGCAATAACAAAATTCATTTAATTTTCTTTCAACACTAATCATAGGCCTCCCCCATAGTCTGCCTCATAAATAACAATACTATTAAAGATATTTCATTTAACACGTTTTCAGAATACGCTTTATGCTATTTATTGCGAACATAGTATTGATGGAATTAAGATAAAAAATTATCTATGACATTCCGGAGATAAGGACTTAATCTAAGGACACCTCACTCTACAAAAATCCGTTTAGCCATTTCGGTTATAGGAAGTATCAAAGATACGTACGCGCAAACAAACATAATATAGATACAGGTGGTAGAGCCTTGCTGCAGCTATATTAGTAGTACCTATATAAGAACCACGCTCTCACAGAATACCAGCGTAAATTAGCAGCTTAATGCTGGTGTGTTTCGTATGGTCAGTGTAAAGAACCGGAGACCCTTTTTACTGGAAAATAAGCATTCCATCTTAGTCCTCAAGGGTGACAACGCATCTGCATTTTGATACGTAATCGAGGATAGATGTAGATGTCTATGGGCCACAGCAACCACTTACCATCGGGTGGACTGTGTGCTCGTTTGTCACACTTATCCTATAAAAAATATATATAAACAATATTACTCTACTTGCGTGGAGTTTATACTGGAAACAGTTGGGACCGCTTAGTAAAATTTGCAATTCGAGTATTGTAGACTTGTTATGCCCAAATACTCAAACGCTGCTCAATTTTAAGACGCCGTTAAGTCTCGTGCAGGCTCTATCACTTTAAGTCAAAGTGACTGTGACATCACGAGATTGAACGATATCATAAAATTTAGTAGGTAGCGTTTGAGTATTCGGCCATTAATTTCTTACCAGACTGCCAAGGAAGGGTGTTTTTCGCGCGAATCTTGTATGTTTGTAAACCTCGTATCTTCCAAACTTGCTGGATGGATTTCGACAGTTAAGGTATCGTTATATTCGTCTTAAAAACCCAAGTGTTCTTAGATAGCTCTTTGAAAAAAAAATGGCGGAGTTTTGGCGCGAAGTAGTAATACGCTAATAAAAAAAAATTAACCAAATATATCTGGTAGGGTATCAAAATAAAGGAAATTAAAAGGTGACTACAAAAATATATAAAAATTATAGGTTTAAATTTAATCAGGAACAATAAATTAATTTAAAATAAAATAAATAATAAAAAAATGAACAACAGACTATATTATGAGTAATATAGTCTGTTAAACCGAAGTGGAGTTTACTTTGTTTATAGTTTATTTTAATTTCATTTCCTGTTCTCAATCTTGTTTCAGTCTTTTTAGTGCATTACTTTTAAATTGCTTTTTTTTTTGCAGTCGGGTTTATATTTTTATTTATTTTAGTTTTATTTATAATTTATATTATA
This sequence comes from Parnassius orleans, assembly GCA_029286625.1. NCBI lineage: Eukaryota > Metazoa > Arthropoda > Insecta > Lepidoptera > Papilionidae > Parnassius > Parnassius orleans. The sequence continues at coordinate 1,061,418 of JAGSMP010000161.1, read as the reverse complement.
TTTTTTTAATTATTTATTTTATTTAAAAGATCAAAAGCTTCCTACGTTCGCTAGTGCGTTTACGCTGCCCACTGAACTAGTTTTTGTGACCCTGGACACTCAGGTAGAGCGCGTAACGGCTACGTTTTTTTTTTAAGTTACATTCCAAACCCTCCTGGCGTAGGTGAAAGTATTTTTAAAAGATAATTGGAGCCGCAATCCTAGACGCTGCATTATAGAAGGTTTGTTGTGATCCATGTGTGATCCCTTACATATTTTACAATAATTAGAAGTAGTCGAAGTCTCGCACCAGCAAGTGTAGTGTTCTTTTTTATAAAATAATAATGACAAGCGAGTACACAGTCCACCTGATGGTAAGTGGATGCTGTGGCTCATAGACATCTACATCTATCCTCGATTAAGAATCACAATGCAGATGTGTTGTTTCCCCTGAGGACTAAGATAGAATGCCTTATCATCAGTTTAAACTCTCCGGTTCTCTACCTCCACACGCACCACATAAAACACAGCAAAGATTAAGCTGCTATTTTACGCTGGTAGGTATTCTATGAAAGCGTGGTCCTATCCATGTCGAGCCGATAATAGCCTGCAGCACAATAGTGTACGCGATCAAAGCTGAAAATTGTCACGTATTAGTAATTTCTTTTAATAACACTAAGTGACGTCTAAGATCGATTGACTCAAATACAGATGCATTGTCACCCGTGGTTGTCACCCCTGCAGGTGACAACGCATCTGCATTTTGATTCTTAGTCGAGGATAAATGTAGGTGTCTGAACCACAGTATCCATTAAGCATCTGGAGGACTGTATGCTAGTTTGTCTTCTATATTTTTTTATGGAATAAGGGTGACAAACGAGCATACAGTCCACCTGATGGTAAGTGGATGCTGTGGCTCATAGACATCTACATTTATCATCGATTACGAATCAAAATACATTGTCAGCGCTGAAGACTGAGATGGAATGCCTCGTTTCCAGTAAAAAGGGTCTCCGGTTCTCTACACTCACCATACGAATCATAGCAGCATAAAGCTGCAGCTGTTAAGCTGTTATTTTACGCTGATATTTTGTGAGAGCGTGGTCCTTCCCCGGATGAGCCGACCCATTCGTGCCAACAACCATGATATAGCTGCAACGTGAGGCACGTAGTACTATAATAGCATACGTGACGTCTCGCACTGACAACTGATTGTTTGTATCAACGCGTCATTGTTTTTACACAGCTTTGATCACGTAAATGATTTTACGCGGTAGAGCTACGCAGTTGCGGTAAATTCGGCTAATATTTTTTTACGTGCATACTGGAATATAACGAACGCTGTAACTGTAATTAATTTAATACGTTCATCATAATAAAAAAGTTCTAGAAAAGTAGCTTTTTGCGCAAAGGCAGTCCACGGGTAAACAGAAAGCTAAAGTACCAGGAAAACATAAACAGTTTAGAAAACTATAAAGTTTTAGAAAACGCACGCAATCAAGTTCATAGATTCGCGCCAATCTAAGCAATTAGTTATCTATTTTACAAAGCAAAATAATCTCAGAAACCCAAATAATGGAGGTGAAGGACACGTACGTGACTCAAATGGCGTGCGCACGATTGTCTGTGCAAGAAACGCGGAAGGCGATATTGAGAGCGAGACAAGTGCTGCGTGTATGTACATTGAATATTATGCTATATTAATAACAAAGGAAAGAAAATCACGAAGTTATTAATTAATTAATACAGAGTGTATTGTGTTAAGATGACCGCGTAGTTTATGCAGTCCGAGTAAACGATCTATCTAATTGTAGGCCCTTGTATAATTTAAATTCCTAAACAGACAGACAGACAAACTTCTTAAGAGGATGAGGTTATAAATTTCACTACTTTTTTAAATCGACTTTAAAAAAAAGTTTCTTCCTTCTTCGTTCTTCCGATTTTAATTATTTCTTTATTGGTTATGTACTTCAAGTAGGGTTCCCAACCCTCCCGGATTGCCCGGGAGACTCCGGCAATCTCCCGACCTCCCTGGGTGCAATAATTTCTCCGGTTTTTCTAAAAATTATACGCATCCTCCGCTCGCAAGTGTCGCTACTCACTCGCTTTGCGGTCACACACAACACCGCCTCAACACATTCTCCCGGGTTGGTAACCCTAACTTCAAGGGTTGTCTTGTTGATATTGAATGAATTGTATGATAAAAAAAACTAGTGCACTAAGGGTGGTAAAATAGTGCATGAAGTTTGTAATATTAGAATTTGTTTACATTAATTTACATTACACGACATTCTAGTAGTTAATTGGATTTTTAATATTTCTTAATCCACTCAAAAAGGATTTTCAGTTCAAAAAATTTAAATAAAGTAAAAGCCAAAGTTTTAAAGAATTAAAAAATAAAATAATAATAATGTCTTTTAGACCGAATTTCGGTCACGGTGGCCAGCCTCAACAGAGACAAGCCATCTGCGCAGGAGAAGGTTATAGTGCCCGAGTGTATGCGCAAGCACAGGCGCACTCTCTATTGTCTCACTCTCATAGTGCGATGGGACGGTAAACCGACACGACCGGAGAGAGATCAGGCGCAGGACCAACGGCTTTACGTGCTTTCCGAGTCACGGGGTGTGACATCGCCAACTTCCTGACTCCAGGCAGCTACTAAGAATTTCTTGATGGAAAAGCTCAGTAACTTTTTTGGCCCGAACCCGGGATCAACAGTCGCACTACTACAACCACTAGACCAACGAGGCAGTCAATAAAACTAAAACTACTAAAATAATTATATAAGATTTTTCGCAGTCGGGGGCGCTAATTCTTTTTAGAACCGAGTCTAAATTCGGTAAAATAACTTCACAATTTAGATTGTGAAATTATTTTACTCTCTTTAATTCTTTAAAGCCGGCTTTTACTTTTTATTGTTAGTTATTTTCTTAATTATTTTAATTAACGCATGCAATATCTCCAAGGTTAGTTTACTGTTTCTAATATTAGGTGAAATTTAAGCGAAAGAATACTTTCAGTGGTATATATATACTATTTGAACAAGAACAGCCAATTTAGCTTACATCACACATCTTATTCAAGCTTAAATATATCCAGTATTAGGGCGTTATTATTAATATAAAGAAAATCACTATTTCCGTAAGTGACGTCAAGGGTGCATTTTCTTTTCACCGCGACACGTGCACAAATACATTTCTGGCAAAGTTCCCAAAGGCTATTATTCACACTGCTATAATAAAAACTACCTTATTTATAAACACCTAAGATCTGTTGTTAATGCAAATATAAATTTGTAAACCGTATCAGAAATGAGTCGTAATAAACAACTGTTATTGGAAAATCGCCTTTAAATTGATGACATAGAAATCCCTTCAAATATACATTTTATCTTACTAATCCCAACGTGTTATGTTTCTCTGGTCAATAACTGCGTCTTTGTGATACTTTTTATTAGAACGATGAACTGATGATGAATGAATATAATGAATGGATTTACTTTTAAGAGCACCACATTTTCCGTGTTCCAAGGTTCGAATCGAAAACTAAGGTGGTAAGAGGTACGACTCCTTTTCTGTCTTTTACCTATTTCTGCCGCCAAATATTACACAGCTATGTTCCCGTCTGGAGGGTGTAGAGAGCCAGTGTAATTACAGGCTGTGAGGTATTCCATCTTAATCATATTTGTTTGTTTGGACTGTAGATTATTACGGGTGGCGAGAGCCACCAAGATGTCCGCATCAGCAGAATGTTCTGATTGCAGACCACAGGTATGTGCTGAGTGGACAAACTTAAACTGCCGAGCTCCTGTGTGGGCTTTCATGCATTAGTTTTTAAGCATAGGATATTAAGTTAACTTTTAATTAATAAATTAGTATTTTTAAAACGTCCTCCGGCCCTTGTATTACTCGACGAGATTTGTCAAATCATTTTATAAAAAAGGAACACACACACATCTGTGCAAAAGTACAGATTGGTTTTCGGATGAGAATGAGTTGACATTGTCCGTGATATGTGTTTGGAACTGCATCCAAGCCTTTGTTCTTATCATTAGACTCAGGTGGTAAAGACAACTAGACTGAGTGCCCCAGAAAATGTGTAAGTACTGTTACTAACATTATCAAGGTGATATGGCAGAAAGAAAAATATTTCCCTTGTGTAAAATTACTCCCAGTTGAAAAACGTTTTAAAAATATTAAATAGCCATGGTACGTTATTATACTTTTTACGTAAAAAAAAAAGTAAAGTTACAGCCTATATACGTCCCACTGCTGGACACAGGCCTCCTCTCATTTCTGAGAGGGTTTTAGGGCAAGGAAATGTCCGCCGCGCTGCCCCAATGCGTGTTGGCGAACTTCACATGTCTTCGAAATATTTTTTGATTTCTCAGACATGCAGGTTTCCTCACGATGTTTTCCTTCACCGCCGAGCACGTGGTAAATCAGAACTTAAAATTGCAATTATCAATTTCATTGGTGCCGGCGGGGATCGAACCCGGGTTGCTCGCGTACTGTGAAACTTACAGCGAGCGCTAACCATCTGAGCTACCACGGCTCTACTTTTTACGTGGTGGTATTTTTTTAAAGTGGCAGAGCCATGCTGCAGCTATATTAGCTCGACCTGGGAAGGACCACGCTCTCACAGAATACCAGCTTAAAATAGCAGCTCAACGATGCTGTGTTTCGTATGGTGAGTGTAGAGAACCGGACACTCCTTATACTGGAAACGAGGCATTTCATCTTAGTCCTCACCGGTGACAACGCATCTGCATCTTATTCGTAATTAAGGATAGATGTAGATGTCTATGGGCCACAGCAACCACTTACCATCAGGTGGACTGTGTGCTCGTTTGTCACCTATCCTATAAAAAAAAACATATAATGTAGCGTAATAATATCTTGCCGTGTAGTGGCGGTGTAAGAATATCCACTACCCCATATCATCCCGTGGGTGTCGTAAGAGGCGACAGAGGGAAACAAATAAGGAGACAATCAGCAGCGTCTACCTAATAACGACTAAAAATAAAAAACAGCGGTTGCGAACCCGCTTGCCAAGCGTGGCAACTATGGCATATGTCCCCACTATGAGGCAATCTATGACTTTAATAAGCTGTAACGGTGACGGTTATATCTGGACACGTAGGAGGATAAGGATATATATGAAGATAATGATGAGCAAGGACAGTTACATATAACTATCTGCAACAAATAAATAAAATTGAAGTGTCTGTTTGTAATGTCAAAATTACAGCTTTTTTTGAAAGTATATACGGTACTTATAACAAAAAGTAAAGTAAAGTAAAGTTACAGCCTATATACGTCCCACTGCTGGGCACAGGCCTCCTCTCATTTCTGAGAGGGTTTTAGGGCAAGGAAATGTCCGCCGCGCTGCCCCAATGCGTGTTGGCGAACTTCACATGTCTTCGAAATATTTTTTTTTATTTTGATTTCTCAGACATGCAGGTTTCCTCACCATGTTTTCCTTCACCGCCGAGCACGTGGTAAACAACAACTTATAACAAAAATACAATTTAAAATTTTTTGTCTGTCTGTCTGTCTGTTTGTTTCGGCTAATTTTCAAAACGCCTGGACCGATTTTGACGGGACTTTCACTGGCAGATAGCTAATGTCATAAGGAGTAACTTAGGAACTTTATTTTAGAAAAAAAACAGCTAGCAGTCAATATAATCCAGAATTTTAGCAAGTTAATACGCGGGAGAGCTTGGCTACAGTTACAAATGTATTACAGCTGCACCACGAATGCACCTCATCTACTGGACTGGGAAGGAAAACGATCTCACAAAATATCAGCATAAAATGGTTTATAGTCTCTGTGTTTCGTTCATTTATTTTTACTTTAATTAAAACGGTTAAACCAATAATATTAATTAAAGACAACATATTCATTCTTCTCGCTCACAAAACTTCAGACATTCAGACAATATTACCGTCCATTCATCCGCAAACAGGTCGCACTCAGGGCACTCAGGATTTGTGTCCAGCAGGGCTAGCATAGGCAGGAGACAATTTTATCCCCGGGGAAAGGAGAAAATGTTTATCCCCTCGCTTAATTTTATCCACCCTTCGAGCATGGGCACACCGGTGGATATAATATCCACAGTAGATAAAATGGGAGATAGACTCAGACTTAGATAGATTTTTTGTATGAATATAAACTTAAACCCACGTCCAAGTCCAATGAGCTAGGATAAAATTGACCTTTTCAAATGTTAAAAAAGCATAATTATTTATTTTTCATTTGGCTCCATGCTACGGACGGGGGGTATATTATGTCTACTCGTTATGTCAAACGGGGAAATACTTCTCCCCGTTGCCGTGCTTTGGCATAAGGACAAGATAATTTTATCTCTTGTCAGTGGATATATATAATCGGGGGATAAATTTTTTGTCCCCAGTCCATGTTAGCCGTGCAGGAGAGCATTAAGTGCGGTGAGGACACGGGGAACAGGCGAGATGCGCGCGCAACGGTACGTGCCCATGGCACGGCAAAAAGCTTATGCGTGTGATTACGAGGGCGACACTGAAAGTTTTTAGAACTGGCCACTTGTAAACGATATAATAAAAAAATAAGTTCAAATTTTGAAAATGGAACTCTTTGCCAATATTATTATGTATGTATTTTATTATTTTGTCATTTGTTTACGATTTGGCGGCAAATTGAAAATTTTCTGTGTCACGTCAGCATGAATTTAACACGAGAAAATTTTCGTACAATGATTTTTTATGACTTTCGATGTCATTTAAGTCAATAAGAAAGTTATGATAGACTTCGATTGGCCTTTCATGATGAAGCCCCCATCTCGTGCCACTGTTTACAACTGGTTTAATGAGTTTAAACGTGGTTGCACAAATCTCACCGATGATCTGCGTGAGGGACGGCCTTCTACGGCGACGACTGAAGATAACATCAGTGTTGTGCGGCGTATGATAGAGACTAACAAAAGAGTGACTTATCAGCCGATTCGGACAAGCTGAGGCATCAGTATGAGTCAAGTGCATAAAATCCTCCATGAACATTTAGCGGTCAGGAAGCTTTGTGCCCGTTGGATACCTCATAATTTGACAGAGGCCCAAAAACTGTCGTGTTGATTGGCGTCGTGAAATGGTTCAAAGATTTAACGGAGGTGACTCAAATGCTGTCTTCGACATACATACTTATGGGTGACGAAAGCTGGATTTATTGTTATGATCCTGAAACTAAGAGACAGTCTGCTGTCTGGGTGTTTCCTTCCGAGAGGTTGCCAACTAAAGTGAAGAGAGGTCGAAGCGTGGGGAAAAAGATGGTGGCCTCGTTCTTCGGAAGGACAGGTCATTACGCAACAATTGTTTTAGAGGATCGAAAAACAGTTACTGCAGAGTGGTACACTAACAATTGTTTGCCACTTGTCTTGGAAAAGTGCGGGAGAAACGACCTCGCAGGAGGATCCTCCTTCACCACGACAACGCCTCGTCGCACACCGCCAAGCAAACAATCGGTCACCCGCCCTATAGCCCCGACCTCGCACCTTGCGACTTTTATTTATTTCCGAAAATAAAAGAAAAACTTCGAGGAAAACGTTTTATGGACGCCGAGCAAGCAGTGACTGCGTTTCAAAATGCCGTCGAAGAGACCCCTAAGGACGAGTGGGCAAAGTGCTTTCCTCAGTGGTTCCATCGGATGCAGCGATGTATTGATGTAAATGGACACTATTTTGAAAAGATATAATAAAACTAATAACTTGCTAGTTTGTTCAGTTTTTGATTTTCTAAGAACTTGTGTCACAGTGTCACCCTCGGACGACCGTAGTTATTATTTATTAAAATAAAACAGTATTAATTTATTATAAATAATAATAGCTTAACTAATCTCATATAATGATGTAATAATAATTAATGATGTAATAATTCAATCAATAATTTATGAACAATTTATTGTATAAGAATTCAAGATTTCTTTGTATTTAAGTAAATCTGTACCTATAAGTATTTAATTGTACATTACATTTGAATTCAACAACAATGTTTGTACATAATTTTAAACTAATGGCGAAATAATTTTATAAGGTAATACCAGCTTAGTGCAATTAATTGTATTAAACTTAATTTTGCATGCCGATTGTGGCTAAACATGTCAGTTCTACATCATTTACCATCTTATGTACACTGTTTTTAAGCATACATTTTCTTAAAAACATGGCCACCTATCTATCTATTCTATTCGTTACAAAAGATCACAATTACTGGTGATAAGACATTCTATTTGAATCCTCAGGGGTGACCACGCAATTTGCGTCATATTGATCCTTAATAGAGGATATAATATTATGTAGGATGTAGGTATCTATGGACCTTGTACTTGTTCTAGTATTATAAAAAAAAACTTTTTACTAAGGTAACATAAAGTAAAAAAAGTTAAAGTAAAGTTACAGCCTATATTACGTCCCACTACTGGGCACAGGCCTCCTCTCATTTCTGAGACGGTTTTAGGGCAAGGAAATGTCCGACGCGCTGCCCCAATGCGTGTTGGCGAACTTCACATGTCTCCGAAATATTTTTTTTTATTTCTCAGACATGCAGGTTTCTTCACGATGTTTTCCTTCACCGCCGAGCACGTGGTAAATCAGCACTTAAAATTGCAATTAACAATTTCATTGGTGCCGGCGGGGATCGAACCCGGGTTGCTCGCGTACTGTGAAACTTGCAGCGAGCGCTAACCATCTGAGTTACCACGGCTCTACTAAGGTAACATAATTAACTAACATTATACATTTTGCGTCCTTTATTGTTCGAACATTAAATCGTTTAGTGCATGCTAAATACTATACTACGAGAATAGCTACCGTTCACAAGTCATGTTGCGATGGCTTCCTTACACAAGTGTGGCTTCGAAACTTAAAACCACCCTCCTTATTGTCCTGATTTGGCCCCTTCCGATTATTATTTGTTCCCAAATATGAAAAAAGAGCTTCGAGGAAAGAAATTTACAAATGACGAAGAAGTGAATTTCTGCCTATTTTGAGGGCCTTGATTGTAAGCTGTTATTTAAAAAAAATGTCCTGCTGGGTTTCTTGCTGTTTCTTCCCAGGACAAAGGTTTTTTTTTCGAACCAGTGGCAGTGGTAATTAAACAAAAGAGTGACTTTCAATAAGTATTATTTGTAATCTATTTTGAATAAAAAAAGTTTCTGTTTCTGTTTCTTGACAAAACATTACACTTACATACGTGGTAGAGCCACGCTGCAGCTATATTATGGGTGTAGCAAGAATGTGTCGGCTCGACGGGGAAGGACCACGCGCTCACAGAATACCAGCGTAAAATAGCAGCTTAATGCTGCTGTGTTTCGTATGGTGAGTGTAGAGAACCGGAGACCTCTTTTTAGTGGAAACGAGGCATTCCATCTAAGTCCTCAGGGGTGACAACGCATCTGCATTTTGATTCTTAATCGAGGATAAATGTAGATGTCTATTGGCCACAGCATTCACTTACCACCAGGTGGACTGTGTGCTCGTTTGTCACCCTAATTCTATTCATCATCATCATCATTACAGCCCTTCACAAGTCCACTGCTGAACATAGGCCTCCCCCACGGAATGCCACAAAGCACGGTCCCGAGCCACCTGCATCCATTGACTTCCTGCATGTCTTACCAGGTCGTCACTCCATCTAGTGGGGGGACGCCCTACACTTCGCCTGCCGGTACGAGGTTGCCACTCGAGAACCTTTCTTCCCCATCGGTTGTCAGTTCTTCGAGCTATATGGCCGGCCCATTGCCACTTCAGCTTACTAATCCTTTGGGCTATGTCGGTTACTCTGGTTCTACCAGAGTAACCGACATAACCAGAGAACTAATTCTATTAGAAAAAAAATTTTTTTTGAAGATATAAATAAGTTAGTTGAACGATTTGAAAAGTGTTTTAGGGTTAATGGAGAATACATTAATATCAAAAAGGAAAAATAATTTCATGTTTAATTTCACCTCCTTTCCCTTTCATCTCTACCGTGTACGGAACGCGAAGATTAAAAGTGCATACGTGACTTAGCGCTTGTAGCTAGCGTCCTAAATCCGAACTGGTTTAATTAAATAACTATACAAATATGCTTAGTGAGGCGCCTGTCTGATCACATATTGTAATTAATTATTGTAATATCGATTAGATGGCTATTAGTTGTCTCAAAAATATAAGTAGAATGTGTTTGGGATCTCATTCAAAAGTCAAATCTCTATAGGGAAACTTATAGGAAATACACTAATCATCAAAAAAATCGACCCACCTGCGTTTTTACCGCAAATCACGTTTTTTTAAACAAAAGCAAACAAAATGTTTTAGTACTGAAATGTTTTATTTAAATTGTTCATTTACACCAATTTAATCACAGTTAAAACATGAAAATAAATTTATGCAATTCATTTTGATTTAAAAATCGACTTTTAGAATTACACGATTTTTAGATTAATTTTAAATACGATTTAATTTTTATGTCTGAAGTACACAATTGTTGCAATTTAATATTGCTTATTCCCTCCTCTTGCTCGAATGAGGCATTCGCCGTTTTAATGACCTTATCAAGATTTTGATGGTCTCTTGAGGATTTCGGTTCCATTCTTCTCTAATGGCGGTTTCAAGGTTTTCTAATGTTGTAGGGACTGGATTCCGGGCTCTAACCTTTTGTTTTAGGGTGTCCCACATGTGCTCTAAAGGGTTGAGATCGGGGCTTCTTTATTTCTAAAAATCTCTTTTCTTGCAAAAAAATCATTTTGATGTTTTAACTGTGATTAAATTGGTGTAAATGAACAATTTTAATAACATTTCAGTACTAAAACATTTTGTTTGATTTTGTTTAAAAAAAAAGTGATCCGCGATAAAAACACAGGTGGGTCGATTTTTTTTAATTACTAGTAATTAGCAGTAGTATCTTGGCCAGGGAAGAATTTCGCTCGGAGTGATTTCATATATGGGTGCACTGAAATACTAACAAGAGAGATATATACAAAGATCATGAACCTGCCAAGAAGTTTTAAATATGTACTTATAACTTAAGTAAGCGCTAGGTTTACAAGATGTATAAAATTACAATTACATAACTCATGTATTAACTACTAGTGGCCCGCCCCGGCTTTGCTTGGGTTGAACAATTATCTATCTTAAATATTAGGCAAGTATAATTTATTTTAAAACTTCATGGTTTACCACACATTTTTTTCCGTTTTTCTATGATTTTAAAATACATTGATTTTTCGCATTTTCTGATTATTATAATTGTACACGAGTACAATCTTCACGTAATTTAAGTCCAATATAATCGTATGTTTCTTGGGATTTGTTGATGGTGATGGCGAAATAATTTTTTATGTACAACTTAAATTGTTAAGGTGTAGGGAATACGGGATTTAACGAATTTAGGAAAGCACTCGCCTGTAGTTGTTGTCGTTAGGAATGGTTGTTGGTTAATACTGTTATTAGAGTAACAATGAGGGCATCCACGACTTTTTCTGCCACCAGGGCGGCGCCACTAGAAAGTGAGGTATAATATTTGACAGATTTCATAGCGGGGAAGTTAATTTGTTCGGAAAATGTAAGAGTTATTGTTTCTTTCTGCACTATTAGCTATATTTTATATCAATAACATTAAAAATAAATAAACCAAACCACAGATATTTATAAAAGTAAAAAATTGGTTGCCTGTAAAGTCGGTATACGGGCGAAAGTTTTACGTGACAACGACTTTGAGTGGTAAAATAATTTTATTATGTCTGTCTCTCTCGCTCTAGGCGGGCTAACCATGCCCGAGTGGAAGGGACGCGTGCCTCACTCGCTCTCATTGTGAGCGCATAACGTGAGCGGAGCGTAACGCAGTTTCTTGAAGTGTCACCCGGCAAACCAATTTATAAGACGTTGTCACGTCAAAATTAAAAAAAGTTAAAAATGTGGCAAAATTTAAAGAGCAAACCACTGACGCATTGTTTTGTGTATTAATAATATCTCTAGAAACTGATATACTTTCATTAAAAAACAACTTCTCAATTAAATTACATTGTGTAACAAATAACTTTACCTCAGTGTCAACTAGCGACATCTGGTGAGCAGAAAATTATTAGCCCTCATTATCTTAGAACTAACTGGAAATAAACATAATTAATTAAAATCGGTTATTAAATTCTGTTTGCGATCCTCAATAAATAAATGAAACACCAGGAAAGCATAGCCATACGGAGTACTGCCATATAAAAACATTAGTAAGGAAGGAGTAAGTCGGTTTCTTCACTCATGTGGTTGCAAGTCTAAATTGCAACTTTTATCGTTTTAATGTACTCGTAACATGTACATTGTACACTATATTATCTAAGTAAACAAAAGTATTGTGTAAACTACGTAATCAAGTGTTTGATAAATTTGGCGCCATTTTGGAATAATATTTAATTTATACCTCACGGTCATGTGATCCACTAATCACGTACACTTGTGTGTTTAATATCGCCCGATTAAGTTCTATAATGCCCTTTTCGGGGTTTAAATGACATCAGTGTATGTGACATTTCCAACCGTGCGTTTATGTAACTGTGGTAAGAATAGTTTGCGAGTGAGAATTACGCTGCCTGCGTTATTTTTTTTTTTTCATTATAAATTAATAATGATTTGTTAACCTATAATAAGTTATTAAAAAAAGCCAGCCTTATATAGCAGGCGTTTAGGATGTGTAACATCTGACATCTCTCTCACCTTTTGTTGGATATTATGTTTATTTTACTATAATGAAACTATTTAACATAAATTTTCTTGGATTTCCTATTGTTAATCTAATTAGACTGACTAAAGTAAGTTTGAAGAGAATTTTGAATGTTTTTAGAATTTTGTATAATTACGTAAGTTGAAAATGAGAGTTTTTGTTTGTAGAGATATTTCAATCTTAGTCTAAGTCTATAAGCCTAAGCCTATAATTAATTTTAGTCTCAAAAGATAGGTTTAGGTCTAGAATAATACTCCAATTAGAATTATGAAAATCGGCTAACCCGTGACATATGAGCAAAATTGTATAAGAGAAATGTGAAAATTTAAGTTTATGTTCTAGAAACTTTTCAAAATATAAAATAATAAGTTTTATTTTTGATCAAATTAAAAATATCAATTGAGCAGAATTAATCTCAACCTTAATTTAAAAAGCTAAACACATTTCACTATCATAAAAATATATATAATATTTTGTTATTTGTATGATCATTTTTTACGTGGTAGAGTCATGTTGCAGACAATCGATATAATATAATACTTATAACTAAATGGTTGCAGTTATATTATATTAGTAGCACGAATGGGTCGGCTCCAGCGTAAAATAGTTTTTTTTAATAGAATAAGGGTGACAAACGAGCACACAGTCCACCTGATGGTAAGTGGTTGCTGTGGCCCATAGACATCTACATCTATCTTCGTTTGCGAATTTAAATGCAGATGCGTTGTCAGCCGTGAGGACTTCGAAACGGAATCCCGAAACGGAATTCCGTATGTATGTGGCGGGCCTTATGATTCGAGATTCCGACCGCAGCAAGTCCATATAAAATCTATGACCCGCCACACACGTACGGTATTTTTCCGTACGGAATTTTCTCCGATTCGAGATTCCGTATGACCGCCTGTGCGTTCGAACTATAATTATTTTCTTAACTTACTTGTGGAAGAACTTGCTGTAAGCACTAAACTATAGTCAAAACATCGCGAATTTGGACCTTATGTTTTATGTTTAACGTGTGTAATCAATGTATCCCAAACGGATGAACCGATTTGCATTTAGTTTTTTTTGTTTGAAAGGTGACTTGATCATGAGTGTTCTTAGCTATGATTCAAGAAAATCTTTTCAGCCGTTTGAAGATCTGACGATCTCTTTGTGTTTCGGGGTTTTAAAATTCTTATTTTAAGTTATAATTCATACTTTGTTATTTTTATTTAAATAATTTGGGAAAATTTATACAAATCACTAAAGTCTAAATTATATCTTAGGAATTTCAGTTTATAAAACTGTGAACACTAGAGGAAAAAAAAGAAGATCGAAGAGTTTGTATATTAACGGAGTGAAAGATTTAAACAAAACTTAATGTTTCTTTAATACCACGTAGTGGCACAATCTGATAAACGGAATGGCAGCGCATAAAATACGAACAAACAAACGTTAATTTTTATATATTAAAAAGAAAAAATAACCTAAATTTATTTTCCCTTAATATGTTTTTTTACAAACTGAAAAGACGTAGAAGAATCTACGCATTCAGACATAGGTACTAGGACAACAACAACAGAGAGAGAACGTCAACGAAATCCCACGGACAATAATAATAATATGGAATTGTTTATTTATTTACGTACAACTCGGCGCTCGTGTCGATATTTACTCTAATGTTTACACGCCTCTACGATGCGATATTTTACACGTCTACTCTCACACCAACAACGCGAAGGGGCAGCAGACAGTTATAAAGTGTTTTTGACAATATTTTATATTGACAAGTGTGGTGATAACCATTAACCATTGTGCCTGAAGTAGGGATATACTATGTGTTTCCCGTTAAGTGTGTTATCATAATCATTATACAAACGTGGCGCAGTGGCTTAGCAATGAATTGCAGCGCTAAGAGTCGCGGGTTCGAATCCCGCACGGAATAACTATTTGTATGGCCTACAAATAATTGTTCCGGGTCTGTATGTTTGTCCTTGTGAAATTTATGTGTAGACAGCTTCCACGATACAGGAGAAAATCCTAGTGTGGAGGTAACGTTTAAAAAAAAAAAGAAAAAGTATAGAATTAGCTTTACTTCAAAAACTCGATTATAATTTTTTTATTTAAATTGTACTTCCATATGTTTGAATACTGATTCTGATAACGCACTTAACCGAAACCACAGGGTTTTTGGTACATCTCTACATAGTATAAAACAAAGTCGCTTCCCGCCGTCTGAACGCTTAGATCTTTTAAACTACGCAACGGATTTTGATGCTTCGATGGTTTTCATCAATAGACAGAATGATTCAAGAGGAAGGTTTATATGTATAATACATGCATATTATATATTATATAATATATAATTCTTTTGTCCGTATATATGTGACTGAACTCCTTCTAAACGGCTGGACCGATTTTTATGAATATTTTATTTTTTTTATAGGAGAGGGGGCAAACGAGCATGCGGCTCACCTGATGGTAAGTGACTACCGCCGCCCATGAACAACCGCAACACCAGGGGAATTGCAGATGCGTTGCCGGCCTTTTAGAAAAGAGTAGGCTCTTTTCTTGAAGGTCCCTAAGTCGTATCGGTCCGGAAAAATCGCTGGTGGTAATCGCTTCTACAAGGAAGTTGTGCGAGGAAGAAAACTTTTTCTAAATCGCACAGTGGTGGACCGCCAATCATCCAGGTGGTATGGATGGTATCGCAAGTTTTGTCGCAATGTGCGATGGTGAAATTGAGCGGCTGGAATTAGTCCGAACAATTCCTCAGAGCACTCCCCGTGGTACATGCGATAAAATACGCAAAGAGTGCAGAACAGTGAGTCAAGCCGATCGGAAAGAACTCGGTCGTCGACAATTTGCTCTGCGCTGGATGCGGTCAAGTGGAAGGAGCTGGCACTAGGGAGCCCCTGCCCAGAGATGGGAACAGTATTCCATGTGGGGCCGAACCTGCGCCTTGTAAAGTTGCAAGCGGTGTACCGGCATGAAATACTGTCCCGCTCTGCTGAGCACGCCAAGCTTTTTAGAGGCCAATTTGGCCTTCTCTTCCAAGTGACCACGAAACTGCACATCACTCGATATATTGACACCGAGGATTCCAATACTGGCTGAAGCAACAAGGGGAGTGCTTTGAAACTGAGGAGATACGACAAAGGGGTTCTTTTTAGCGGTAAACGCGCAAACTTGTGTCTTCTGGGGATTGAACTGGACTAGATTTAGTCGCTCCCAATCCGAGACTTTGTTCAGCAAAGACTCGACTTCAGACACAAGTTTGTCCCGGTAATAACATTTGTGTGTGTGATTAAGTTGATTAGAGAATGGCTTTGATTATATACCTGTCTATATAATCAAAGGAGAATGGTTTCGATTCACAATTGGACCCGATAGATGATAGGTGACGTTGTTGTAGAGATCAAGAAATCAACCGCGCGAAGCCGTGTGTTTTGTCATTTTGCGTTTTAAGCATGGTATACAAGACTTACGTGCCGCGACTTGTATCGGCGGGTTAACTGACAGAGAATGCCGACAAGCCCATTATTATTTTAGTTTAACTTCTTTCTTGTTTTATGGTGGTTACGATGAATGGTGACAATCTGACGCCGCGTTTCCACCTGCACGAAAACTTCTGCAAGAAGTGTCCGACAGTATGTCAGACAGCAGCTTGCAGATGTAAACTGTTCGCAGCAGCAAATACACTCGCGGCAGTTTTCTGCCGAGGGTTACCAGATGGAAAATTTAAAAGTCCTGACAAATAACCCGATTTACATAGAAAAGTCCAGACATTTTGTTAAAAACGTAATTAGCTTCTTTGGAAAAAAGTTACTGGTTTTGTTTAACGCGATCAATTCACGAGTTGCGACTTCAGTTTTATAAAAAAAGACAGTAATATATTAGGTCATAGATAATTACTTTTTTCTATTATCTCAAAGTGCAACGACCAGAACTTATCAATGAGTCCGGTTCGCACTTGAAACCCGATTTATTTTTAAACAGCGATAAAAGACGTTGAAAACTTTGTTATTCTGCCTACCGAAGAGTTTTCTCTTTAAACAAAGAGGCCTCTCTCTCTCTACTGGAAATAAACCCAACTCAGCTGCGATAACAGTCCATAACTGTTCTGGACGGACATTGCCCTATCCCAGATGACGTTTCCCGTCCGCTGTCCGGATATTATAAAGTCGTTACACCCAGGATGAAATAGTATATCTATACAGAAATGGATACTTACTTCTTTAAATTTATTCATGGGGTTCTCTCTTCTACCAAATTTAAATAATTTAGTAATATATTTAATATATTAATAAAATATTTAATAATATATATAATATAAATGAATACATGGTTGATAACAACCCCTGGGAATGAGGTGGTCGCTTCCAAGCTTTTTCTAAAATAAATTTTGTATATAGTTTACACAACTTTTCATATTGTAAAAAAAGTCCCGCTTGGTTTCTTGCTGGTTCTTCCCAGGACGAAGGTTTTTTCCGACCAGTGGTAAGGTTTTTTTTATAGGATAAGGGTGACAAGCGAGCACACAGTCCACCTGATGGTGAGTGGTTGCTGTGGCCCATAGACATCTACATCTGTCCTCGTTTGCTAATCAAACTACCGATGCCTTGTCAGGCGTGAGGACTAAGATGGAATGCCTCGTTTCCAGTAAAAGGGGTCTCCGGTTTTCTACACTCGCCATACGAAACACAGCAGCGTTAAGCTGCTATTTTACGCTGGTATTCTGTGAGAACGTGGTCCTTCCCCGATCGAGCCGACCCCTTCGTGCTACAACTATACAATTAATACAGCTGCAGCATGGCTCTACCACGTTAAAAAAGGTAAAAAATTAATAAGAATTACATGTAATCTATATTGAATAAAATAATACTCTATTCTATTCTAAAATTGGAGCCTAGACCTTGAAAAGATTTCATTGACCACACAGGGTAATAAACGTCTTCATAAAACATTTTACGAGGAAGAAAGCGAAAGTAATTTAAGATTATTTTAAGCACATTACAGAAATTTTGGCAGACGAATGGGGGTTATCGGCCGAGTTTCCTCCCCGTCGACCTCGTGGAATGCCACAAAGCGTGCATATACTACGCCCTTCCGGCTTCATGACCGTGATTCTTGTATACCAGGAGAATATGAATGCGCAGCGTCATCATAAAGTACAATGGTGACAAAGAATTTTTATAACAAGGAGTTCAAGAAACTTCCTTAATAGTAATGAAGGGAGTTTTGGCGGGAACTGACTCGATAAATTGTTGCTCCTGTTCTATCGATTAATTGTTGGTTTGACATGTATGTTGGTACGTAAACGTAATGCGATTTTGTGTAAGTGTCTGCGAATGAGAACTATTAGTGAAAAGAACGAAGTAGACATGTGTCAATCGTGAATGATTCGTTCATTTGAACCGGGTCACATCGGTATTGATGATCGTAATTAAATTTCTTGAACGTTCCGGATTAAACGATTGACAGGACCTACGACCAAAGAGTATAATAATGTCTGACGACCGAACCTATCGAGTGGGCCTCACAAATCACAGAGTACTGAAACTCGAAATGATCCATTTGAATTTTATACAATAATATACAATATTAAAAATTTACTCCCCGTGATATCGTGCCAAGAACGCTGGCTGTACTTAGCCTTTGAGCGAGAAAAGAACCAGCCCTCTTATCACCAGTAGCAACGACCAGCCACGGGTAGAGCTCCTTTAAGAACTTCACCGCACGTGGACCCCACGGACCGATAGTCTCTACAGCAAATGACACAAATATGTAGTCATCTCTCAGAGACTCATAATTGCGCCACTTACTCAGTTCAGCTGCCTCTTGTATATTAGGTACACTAGGTACCCCTGAGATGAGAGGCCGTCCATTTGAATGATCGACCCGAATGACCCAGTTCGTATGTTCGCAACACTTGAATGATCGGGTCACTAGAAATGAATGAATGACTCGTATCTACAACGAAGCAAGTGCTTCGATGCTGATATAAACCTCAAGTTATTTTGATCGCTTAGGCGCCTTAATAACTTGAGTTACCGTCATCATCGACTGTCCACTGGGTGACAAAATCCCCCAAAAACTTCGCAATGTAACGTATCAGCATATTGTGAAGAAGTTAACATAACAATATCATATTGTATTATTTCTTATTTCTATTGCCAGTGTCAGGCAAACATAAATTGTACGAGTCCATGACCAAAGATAAAAATAATATTAAAAGTTATGAAAACTTAAAGAACACACATTGATAAAGGACTGTGATGATTTTAGAGATAATTATCCTGGTGATCCTGATCAGGATACTAGGATAAAGTTATTAAATTATTGTATATTTCCTTTTTATAGTGTAAGGGTGACAAACAAGCACACAGTCCACCTGATGGTAAGTGGGTGCTGAGGCCCATAGACATTCACATTTATCCTCGATTAAAATTCAAAATGCAGATGCGTTGTCACTCTTGAGAACTAAGATGGAATGCCTCGTTTCCAGTAAAAAGACGAGTGCAAATTTTCAAGTCAATCAACCGTCTACAAGTTGGTGAAAATTACATTAAAAAATTCCTTTACATAGATGGATACACGCGAAGCTAATCAAAGCGTGTTATAATATTAATAATTAATTAATTCAAGAAATAGTAAATCAAAGCTAAAACTCGATAATAATATAAAGGTACTTTCAAAATCGGTTAAAACACAGCCGAACGCAATTTCACGATATCTATTCACCTGTTTAATTCCCAGCAGGCGTTGCCAAAGGTTATTTAGTTAGAAGATTAGTACTATTGACTTTTTCGTAACGGCTTCGTAGAATAAAAAATTATTTGACAATATTGTGGTTCATACAATACCGTTACCGTGTGTACCGGCTGAACATAGGCCTCCCCCATAGATTGCCTCATAGGGGGGATATTTGTCATAGTTGCCAAGCTTGGCAAGCGGGTTGGCAACCGCAGTTTATAATTTTTAGTCGTTATTACCCATCATTATTACCCATCTCCTGATTTGTTTCCCTCTGTCGCCTCTTACGACACCCACGGGATGATATGGAGTAGTGGATATTCTTACACCGCCACTACGCTGTGCATTGGGGGAGGGAGGGGTTTCAAATAAAATTCAAAGATAATTTCACAAATAAAATTAGTTTAAAAAAATATCTTCTATTAAAAACTATTAAGCTAGACATAGCGGTTTATCAGATATCGGTATCGCTTGTTGGGAGTGAGGTTATTTGTTGCACATGTCATTATAATTGAGAAATTGCGTCCTAAATAAAAGTTTATCGTTTTCTACAGTATGTATATTGTTAATACACAAAACAATGCCTCAGTGATTTTCTCTTTAATTTTTTTGCACATTTTTTTACTCTATCCGTAGTTTGGATGATCCATTTCTAATCTAATTAATACAAAATATAAGTAATATTTTATAGTAAGAAACATTAACCTCACATTTTCCGAACAAATTAACTTCCCCCGCTATGAAATTGTCAAAATATTTCATCTTATTCTTAGTGGCGCCGCCCTGGTGGCAGAAAAGTCGTCGATGCCTTCATTAGAGCCTCTCACTGCTTGTATCGCTATAGTACTAACATTTATAAAATCTAAAAGGATTACAACACCCCGACCATGAAAATGAAAATTGAAAACAAGTAAGCGAGGAGAGACAAACAAAATTGCAAGGTGGATCAAGAAAAAGTACTAGGTACGTATAAATCGAAAGCTGTTCATAAGCGATTAAGGGTTGTAAATTGTAACACGGGATGTGGGAGTTCACTTTTAACAGTCCAAGTTCAAAATCCTAGACGTCTCGCCGGCGGCGGGGGTCAACGAACTTAAGCGCTATACGAAAGCACCCATCCAACATTTATGTTCTTCTAGTACTTTCGTGTTGATGATGAAAGAAATTAGGTATGTGAAATTTTAGCAATTTTCTTTGTAAGTTGAGTACTGTCTGTCTAACAGAAAGACTTGTCTAACAGTAAGACTAACTAATCAGTAAGACTGACTACAAAAATGAAATTTCTTGTGAACATAAATAAAAATAAAAATTTCAATTTCGTGGATTAATTTAAAAAAATAAATAATTAAAAATTTAAAATTTTGTACAACCGACTTCAATATAAATTATTAAGAATAACTTAAAAACTATTGGTCAGACCTTGATCAAATTTATATGGGACCACATGAGAAGCTTTCAAATAAAAAAAGAATCATCGAAATCGGTTCACACAGAAAAAAGTTATGAGGTAACACACATAAAAAAACATACAGTCAAATTGAGTAGCGTCTCCTTTTTGAAGTTGGTAGAAAAAGGTGCCTCTGATATCTCTGGTATGACAATTACCCATAAAAGTCCATGACAGATAATGAAATTAAAACATAAAGCCACATTTGAAGAATATTTAAAATTACACATATTTAAAAACCCTTTAAAAATAAAAACCTTACATAAAAATATAAGTTTCGTAGTAGGTACCTACTATTAGAAATCTTGGTTCTCATAACCACCAAAAATATTATGCAAAAAAGGCAGGCCACGCAAAAACAACAATTAACAAATTAATTGACTGGAACCTTAGAGTATAAACATAGCTTTCTTATAAATACTCTAAGAATGGAACACATTAATTATGTAATGAAGAAAAAAATGAGCTGAAAAGAATAGGTACAGTTTCTTTTACTTTAAGGCGAGGATATCATATCTCCTCCCTTCGCTGCATGCATATTCGTCCAGCACGAAGCGTGTGACATTCGTTGGACAAAAAGTTACTTTATTTTAAACTTTTTTGCTTATTATCAGGAAATAAAGGATCTAAATAAAAATGTTGCCAATGAAGAATATAATTCAATAATATGCCTTTCATATTATCGAAAAATATTATATCACTTAAAAAAAGAACTCTCCACGTGGTAGAGCCACGCTGCAGCTGTATTATGGTTGTAGCGCAAATGTGTCGGCTCGACCGGGGAAGGACTACGCTCTCACAGAATACCAGCGTGAAATAGCAGCTTAATGCTGCTGTGTTTCGTACGGTGTGTGTAGAGAACCGGAGACCCTTATTTAGTGGAAACGTGGCATTCCAGGGTGACAACGCATCTGCATTTTAATTCTTAATTGAGGATAAATGTAGATGTCTATGAGCCACAGCATCCACTTACTATCAGTTGGACTGTGTTGTTCGCTCGTTTGTCATCCTTATTTTAAAAGTACTTCAATATTCTTTGAAATATGTCATCCGTAGGGATCTTGCCTCTATAAACGTTCCCTCGGTTTTAAAGCCTTGTGGAATATTTAGAGACGATATCAGGAGACCCGACGGAATGACATTGGTCCCTTGGGAGAGAGGTAAAGCCCTAGTGTGGGATGCTACTTGCGTAGACACTTTGGCGGCCTCTCATCTTAGGGGTACCACGTTTAGAGCCGGGGCGGCATCAGAGGCAGCTGAACTAATGAGTCTCTGAGAGATGACTACATATTTGTGCCATTTGCTGTAGAGACTATCGGTCCGTGAGGTCCACGTGCGGTGAAGTTCCTAAAGGAACTCTATCCGCGACTGGTCGTTACTGCTGGTGATAAGAGGGCTGGTTCTTTTCTCGCTCAAAGGCTAAGTATAGCCATTCAGCGAGGAAACGCAGCCAGCGTTCTTCGCGCGATACCACGAAGAGTAGGACTGTATGATAATTAAGTTATTAGTTTTAGTTTTTCTTTATTATAGTTTTTATTAAGAATTGTATATATTATTTATAATAAATTATATTTTAAAAATCCATTCGATTAAGAATTTAATTAAGTATTTCAACTATGCACATATTTTTTTCGAGCATAATACTGTTTCAAGAAGTATCAATTCTCGCCCGACAAAATCTTGTTAAGAATATGATATTTTGTCCAACCTGTTCTCGATACCTTGGCACTGGAACTCGTTTTTATATATGTACGGTATTTTATAACTGGAGGCAACGTTTTCAAAACAATTTAAAATAACTTTAATCAACGTATTTTTATCCCGGCTTTGTTTTATTTATCACATAATTCCTGTTGCGTTTTCTCTGTGTCCACTTCTTTTCAGTCTATTTTCGACAACTTGAGCTCATGATTCAGTAAATCCAGGATCTTGGAGTTCAGGATATTTTTAAATATAACAATGAACATCAGATCATGTGCGAGTGAGGTTAGAGACACATTGTTATAGTTGTTTACCTATACGTGGACAGTATATGGCCATGCTCTCCTGGTACTCCATCTACTTGTTGAGGATCGCCAACAGAGTTTAAATATTGATTTTAAATTATACCACGTGGTAGAGCCACGCTGTATAGCTGCATATGGTTGTAACACGGATGGGTCGGCTCGACCGGAGGAGAACCACGCTCTCACAGAATACCAGCGTATGATAGCAGCTTATTTCTGCTGATGAAGAACATAATTCAATAACATGCGTTTTATATTATCAAAAAAATATTATATGGTAATCGCTTAAAAAACGAGAACTCTCCACGTGGTAGAGTCACGCTGTAGCTATATTATGGTTGTAGCATAAATGGGTCGACTCGACCGGAGAAGGAGCACCATGCTCTCACAGAATACTAACGTATGATAGCAGCTTATTTCTACTGCGTTTCGTATGACGAGTACAGGAAACCTGCGACTCTTTTTACTGGATAAGAGGCATTCCATCTTAATTCTCAGCGGTGACAACGCATCTGCATTTTGATTCTTAATCGAGGTTGTGCGTGCTCGTTTGTCATCTTTATTTCATATAAAAAACATTTTATTGATGACGAACTAACGAAGCATTCCATCTTGATCCTCAGTAGTGACCACGCATGTGCGTTTCGTTACTAAGTCTAAAATAAGTGACAATTTTAAGACGCCATTCAGTCTCGGGCTGTCTCTTTCACTTTAATCCAATGTGACTGTGACACCATAAGACTTAATCGAATAGCCTTTGAGTATTTGGTCATATGAGCCTTATTACATCCACATCCACTTAATTCGTTTTAAAACTGTTAGACACAAACCCCTTAATATTTGAGGAACTTCACACGTCGTATAGATATATTTTATTTAAGCCATGTTGGATGTTGGCTCACACGTTCAGCATAGAGTATTGAACTCGTGTTGTAAGCGGGCTATGAGGCTGAAGGTTAGTCGCGTCTATGAGCTGCGACGGATCATCACGCTTCAGTTAGCAATAATGATATACATTGGATAGGGCGACCTTTGTGGTTACAGTGTGGTTTTATCAACTTGTAAGACAAGCGTCGAAGTATTCGATGAGGGGGTGACGTAAGAGGCAACAGAGGGAAACTGAAACAGGAGATGGGCAGCAGCATTTACATTTTTTTTTATAGAATAAGGGTGAAAAGCGAGCACACAGTCCACCTGAGGGTAAATGTATACTGTGACTCATAGACATCTACATCTATCCTCGATTAAGAATCAAAATGCAGATGCGTTGTCACCCCTGCACAGCTAGCGTGGGCTGGGGACAAAAAATTTATCCCCCGATTATATCCACTGACAAGTGATAAAATTATCTTGTCCTTATGCCAAAGCACGGCAACGGGGAGAAGTATATCCCCGTTTGACATAACGAGTAGACATTTATCCCCGTCCGTAACATGGAGCCAAGTGAAAGATAAAAATTATACTTTCTTGAGATTCGAAAGGACAATTTTATCCTAGTTCATTGGACTTGGACGTGGGTTTAAATTCATACAAAAAAAAAATCTATCTAAGTCTGAGTCTATCTCCCATTTTATCTACTGTGGATAATATTATATCCACCGGTGTGCCCATGCTAGAAGGGTGGATAAAACTAAGCGAGGGTAAACATTTTCTCCTTTCCCCGGGGATAAAATTGTCTCCTGCCCATGCTAGCCCTGCTGAGGACTAAAATGGAATGCCTCCTATCCAGTAAAAAAGGGTCTCCGGATTCTCTACACTCACCATACGAAACATTTTTTTTTCAGAATAAGGAAGACAAGCGAGTACACACTCCTCTGATGGTTAGTGGATGCTGTGGCATTGACAACTAAATCTATCATCAATAAAGAATCAAAATGCAGATACGTTGTCACCTCACAGGACTAATATGGAATGCCTCCTTTGCAGTAAATAGGGTCTCCGGTTTTTTAATAGAATTAGGTAGGATGATAAGCGAGCACACAGTCCACTTGATGGTAAGTGTGTGCTGTGACCCATAGACACCTACATATGTCCACCATTAGGAATCAAAATGTGGAAAGGTCAACCTTGAGGAATTAGGCCCGTATTAATAAACGTTACTCAGCTCAAGTACACGCACTTGAGTACAATCTTGAGGTTATGATCTTATTAATAAACATATGTCAATATGCGGTTTAGGTTTACGATATCATCTGAGTGCCACACTGATTAATAAACGAAACTCAACTCTCAAGTGTGTATACTTGAGTGCAAGTCACAGAACAGTATTCCTAAGTACAGCGTTTTGAGATACTGTTTTATGTGTTTATTAATTAGCAACGATCTTGAGATGCTGATTTCGTAATGAGGGCGTATTAAATGATTACGCACTTGAGTTCGTCGTTGAGTAACGTTTATTAATACGGGCCTTAGAATGCCTCGTTTACAGTAACAAGGGTCTCCCGTTCTCAATACTTGATTACGTGATTTTGCGTGTCGTAAAGGAAACACAGCGACGTTAACGAAATCGTAGCTTGATGGCTTGAGGCTTACTAAGTGCCGTGATTCTTCTACGCTTACATATCACTTAAAGTTCACATTACACAATAATTAATAATTTCTTATCATGATTAGCATAGAGCAATAAAAGTATGTAGTAGTTTTAACGTGGTAGAGCCATGCTGCAGCTATATTATGGTTGGACACCGGGGAAGGACCACGCTCTCACAGAACACCAGCGTAAAATAACAGCTTAATGCTGCTGTGTTTCGTATCGTGAGTGTAGAGAATCGGGGACCCTTTTTACTGGAAACGAGGCATTCCATCTTAGTCCTCGGGGGTGACAACGCATCTGCATTTTGATTCTTAATCGATGATAAATGTAGATATCTATGGGCCACAGCATCCACTTACCATCACGTGGACTGTGTGCTCGTTTACTAAGAAAAGTCAAGAGTTAAGATACGACATCGTACTTGTTTTGCGTGTTTATATTAATATTGACTTTATTCAATTAAATCAATATCAATATAAACAAACTAATCGAGTGTTTTTCAAGTGACCGGGAAAAAAATTCAAATTATCGAGAGTCGACTGTATATAATTCTTCTGTCCGTGAGTATGTGACTGAACTCTTCCTAAACGGCTGGACCGATTTTGATGAAATTTTGTGAGTGATTAAGTTAATTAGAGAATGCTTTAGATTCACAATTGAATCCGGTAGGTGGCGCTGTTGTCGAGATCCAGAAATCACCTGTGCAAAGCCGGGTCGGATCACTAGTATATTTATAAAATTCCGGTGTGCGTGTGTTTGTAATTTTTCTCCTTCTTGACCGAATTTGATGAAATAACTATGGGGTACTTATGGGTCACCTGGATAGTTTTTAGCTATACTATAGTTGATTCCGGTAGGTGACGGTTTCTTGCATACATATAAATAAAATTGAAGTGTCTGTCTGTAATATTGATATAACTGGCTTCTATTAAGTCTAGAGGTTTATTTGCATGCTGCTAAGACATAAATAACTATTTTTAAATTTTTTGTCTGTCTGTCCGCATTAAACTTCGAAATGGCATAACCGATTGAGATGACACTTTACGAACAGATAGAGAGCAATGCCAGGAGGGATTCAGGCTCTAATATTTTATCCGAAAAACTTGAAGATTTTTTTTTGAAATAACGAGAAATTTATAAAATAAATTATCTAAATAATGCCTCATTAATAGATCCTATCCAGGCGAAGTCGGGGCGGGTCGCTAGTTTCTTTATAAATGTAATATTTGAGTCAAAGAATGTGAGGTTAATAATTGATGAGTTAACCATCAAAACCCATGACGATACAGGAGGAAATCTAAGTGTGGGGGTAACGTTTTAAAAAAAAAATGCTTCCGTCGTCACGACGAACGTCGACACGACGAACAAGTTTTACGTCGTTGGCGGGCGAGTTGCAAATGATGTTTACATAAATGAACAAATCGTTGAAAGTGGAATGAAAGTGAAAAAAACAATAAGAAAACACCAGTCCGAGTAGGCCCCGTTGATCCTGACAAGCACTGGAGTCCCTATACAGAGACTTCAATGCCTGTATCAACCCAGCGCTCGACCCAAATGAGTTCAGTGTTTGCCATAACACATCCCTGTCCACACTATCATAAGCCTTTTCAAAGTTCACGAACGCACAAAAAACCTTTTGGTTTTTGGCCAAAAACTTCTCCGCGATCATGCGCATGGAAAAGACCTGATCTATACATCCCCTTCCCTTTCTAAATCCCGCTTGCACATCCCAAATTTTTCCATCAGTATCTTTCATAACTCTTTCAATTAGTACCTTAGCATACAGTTTTCCCACAATGCTAAGAAGGCTGATGCCACGGTAGTTTTTACAGTCCTGCTGCGATCCTTTTCCTTTATATAGTGGGACTATCACGGCTTTGCACCAGTCTCCCGGTACCCCCTTAAGTTCCCAACACAAATTAAACAAGATGTACAGCAGGTTCATCCGTTTGGCATCGTAGCTCCCAAATGGATAAACCGATTTAGATTTAGTTTTTTTTTTTGTTTGAAAGGTGTCTTGATCGAGAGTGTTCTTAACTATGTTTCAAGAAAATCTATTCGTCGTAGTCGTTTGAAGATCATCATCTCTTTATGTTTCGGGTTTTTTGTTTTTTTATATTTGAGTAATAGTCTCTATAGTTCTTTGGAGTGGCTTTTATTTATTTTATTAAAAGAAATTTTACTACCGTGATATCATTATGTTTACAGCATTGTTTGACTGTGAGTGAGTACACAACGGTGGTGCGTATCGCGTGTGTGAGTGTCACTGATAACGTTGGATTGTGCGACCTTCGGTGTTTATCGGCGGATAATGTAACACGAGCGAAAAAATGGTAGAAATCGCAAGTGAAGTACATATTTGTTTAATATTGTTCTGAGCATAGAATACTATAAAACTATAATACATACAGTTCTGAGCTATCCGTGGTCTGAGTAGCACGCTGCTATTGGGCTCCGCCTCGGGACCCGTGAGGACTAAGATGGTATGCCTCGCTTCCAGTAAAAAGCGTCTCCGGTTCTCTACACTCATCATACGAAACACAGCAGTTGTAAGCTGCTATTTTACGCTGGTATTCTGTGAGAGCGTGGTCCTACCCCGGTCGAGCCGACCCATTCGTGCTACTACTATACTACTAATATAGCTGCAGTATGACTCTACCACGTATAAAAGTCTAAAAATACTGTACAATATACAAAATAACATTTTCAAAGCAACAAGTCGTAAATTAATAAAGCAGTAATGTGTAATATCAAGACAAAAATAAAAAAACTACTAAACAGGGTTGCCAACAAAAACAAAAATTAATAATAAGGGTCTCTGTTTTTCTCGTATGTTTGTTTGTATGTGCGCGGTTTTTTCAGAAACTACGCGAGAGATTTTTATGATTCTTTCACTGGGGTTAATCTATTCTATACATAGTTTATGGAAAGGTTTAGTATTTAAAGTATTTAGGTTAACTTTCAGTCCTTTTTAATCAGTTAATTTTTTTTCGCGTTCACTTAGAAACGGTCGCCTTTGTTGTCGCGCCGCGCCGCCTTGGCACGTACCGCATCTTCAAAGGCGACCCATTCACACTACAATCATAATATAGCTGCAGCATGGCTCTACGACAAAGATCCTATAGGTGCCGCTATAACCACCACTTTGCACCAGGCATAATGTAAATACTGGCGACGAGCGACAGCGTCAAAGGTACGAGACGTCTGGGACTGTGATCCAAACTGACAACCATGCCAAATATCTTCCCTACGAAGCAATCTATGGAGGAGGCCTTTGTTCAGCGGTGGACTTTTGATAGGCTGTGAAGATGATGATATAATGTTTGTGCTAAGAGATGACTCGCGCCCACAGCTTCACAACACATCTCAACGATGCCACAACTGGATATAGGCCTTCCCAAGATTGCGCCAGCTAGCAACCTGAGAGTAACTAGGGGACCTAACATGGACGCTGCAAATCGTCCTAAGTCTTTTTTTTACAGGATAAGGACGACAAACGAGCACACAGTCCACCTGATGGTAAGTAGTTGCTGTGGCCGATAGACATCTTCTCGACTACGAATCAAAATGCAGATGCGTTGTCACCCGTGAGGACTAAGATGGAATGGCTCGTTTCCAGTAAGAGTCTCCGGTTCTCTACACTCACCACACGAAACACAGCAGCGATAAGCTGCTATTTCACGCTGGTATTCTGTGAGAGTGTGGTCCTACCCCGGTCAAGCCAACCCATTCGTCGGAAATTATATACAAGTTAAACTTAAACACAATAAAATTCGAAAATTAGTTCTATTTTATCATCGCCTCCACCTTTTTTGTTATCGAAGGCCAATTTTATCGGAAAATAAATCACTTTTAACGGGTGTTATAAAATTATTTACTGTCTAAGTCTAAACCCTACTAACGGGGCAAACTAAAAGACCCCACACGGTCCCAAATTGACCATTTCAATTTGACTCAATTGATAAATTGTAGTGCGAAGACCCGAGTTATATTTAGAACTTATCATCCAATTTAAGTCTGAATTGAGAGACCTATTTTCAGTCTGTCGGCTTGTTCTTTGCGAATGCCGGCACCAGACTTAGCCAAGTTGACTTTTTACTACGTGGTAGAGCCACCCTGCAGCTATATTATGGTTGTAGCACGAATGGGTCGGCTCGACCGGAGTAGGACCACGCTCTCACAGAATACCAGCGTAGAATAGCAGCTTAATGCTGCTGTTTCGTTTGGTGAGTGTAGACAGGGAGACCCCGTTTTACTGGAAACGAGGTATTCCAGCTTAGTCCTCAGGGGTGACAACGCATCTGCATTCTGATTCTTAATTAAGGATAAGTGTAGTTGTCTATGGGCCACTTACCATCAGGTGGACTGCGCGCTCGTTTGTCACACTTTCTATAAAAAAAAAATTACACCAGACGTAAAATACACCGACCGGCGACGGGGGGCAGCGTCAACGGTGTGAGACGACTGATACTGCATTTGCCAATCCACCTGCCAAGCGTGGCGATTAAACCAGAAATCATCCCTAACGTTGGAGGCCAATATCCAGCCAAGGTGTGTGATATTTAAGTTTATATAAAGTAAACAAATAACTAATAACTTACGTTGTAGAGCCATGCTGCACCTATATTATGCTTGTAGCACGAATGTGTCCGCTCGATCAGGAAAGGACCACGCCCTCACAGAATATCAGCGTAAAATAGCAGCTTGCTGCTGTATTTTTCGTTGAGTGTAGAGAACCGGAGACCCTTTTTAATGGAAAGGAGGCATTCCATTCCATTCCTCAAGGATGATAAGCAACGATACGCATCTGCATTTTTATTCTTAACCGAAGACGGATTGGTCTATGTGGACCACACACAGCTCAACTGACCATCAGGTGAACTTGTGTGTGTTCGTCACTCATATTCAATAAAAATACCTCTATGCATTATTTTTAAAAATAAAAATATCACAATCCTTTTTTTTTCATTTAAGACAAGTTTCCATATGATCTTTATGGAAGCTGAAAAATAAAAACTTAACTAGAGACAAAGCAAACAACGCAAAAAGCTTTGTTTACAAAACACAACCTTCGCCAATCGATATGTAAAAGTACTAGGAGCGCAGAACGTACGCGAACGTCGCTTATTTACATTGCAATAAACCGACCAAGTCATAAAGTGCCTACGTATCTAACGATTACTTTCTAACAACCTTTATTTTATTCATTAGAAACTGCTTAATTAAGCTGCGTCATTCATAGAAAACAAGTTTTATTTAAAAGCATCAACATGAAAATCAACCAAAAACGCTATAGGTACTCAAACGTAATAATTTAAATAAACATTAAGCAAGTTTTATGTAACTTATTCGATAAATATTCATGATGATCAATATCCGAATATCACTGAATCATCAAAATATTCCTTGTTTAGCAATTGCATTTTACATTTTCGCGACGTACATAATAAGATGGCTATATAGATAGTACATCTCAAGGACATAAACAAAGACAGCTGTTAAGAATGTGAATTAAGCGTAAATAATTATACATAAACAAAGTTAGTGTGTGGTTGTTGGTTGCGAAACTAAAGCACAACAACAATATCCTTGATCCGAAACCTGTAAATCTAGTTTCGTTATGTTCGTTAGTTGTTTATTTACTATTAATCTTACCACTTAGGTCTTCAATGGTGTTTAGCTTCCGAGCAGCCATTTCCGCAATAAAAACTAGCACAACACTATAAAACGTACAGTTTTTGATTATATTCTCTCAATGTAAGATATTTTTGTTCGATTGGAACTCACTTTTGTATTGAAATACAACAAGCAACTAACACCCACTACAACCACCTTTGTTTTCTGTTTGGATTTTGATTTGCGCTTGACAGAGGCGCATTTTCTCTTTTTGATATTACTCGATTACTTTTGACCAATAGCAGCTGAGTTTGCAATCGTTTGATTGGACAGTAAGCTTTGTAAACAAAAAATAATGTTGCTATATAAAAAATATTCTAAAATATAATATAATTTTGCTATTTGTACCTACTGAAGCTATATTGCCAATCTTAAAAATATGTCTTATATGAAAACTTTATAAATGTTTTAATTAAAACGTAACGTAAAAGTACAAAGCTATATTCTATGGTATCAATTTAAGCAGCCACATTAGGTCATTATTATTTTAATTTCATACAGTATACAAAAATTCCGTTGGTGTTAACTTAGGTGATAAGTATGTTTTGAGGTCCACATATTAATTATTAACTATCCGTTGAATATTAACAAATATTACATATTTCAATCATTTTATTTAATTTTTTTTTAAATTATATTTTAACAAAACACAGACAAAATTATGGCGCCAGAATAAAATGAATATGGTTATCGTGGACAGGAATTGTTCAAAAATTGCAACTACACTACGTTAGTACCTCCAAGTTTGTGTTTTTGACCTAAAAATGATAATAAGCAAATGTACGCACATATGTTTTTAGAAAATATTAAGAGGTGATATATTCCTATATGAGTATATTCAATTATTTACTAACAAAGAGCACACTAAGAAAATTCTATACTTGTTTATGAAATACACCTTACACGAACAACACAGTTGGATTCTTTGATATAAATCCTTCTAAGAGTCAAGCGATCATTTTAGATAGCTCTAGATACTTATCCAAATTAGATATCTCCACTTTGCCGTTTATTTCGTACAACAATGCTATCCCATACTCTCCACATATAAAGAATCTCGGTCTGTACGTTGATAGTTGTCTTTCATGGAACAAGCATATCCAGGAGGTAAGCCGCAAAGTTACTGCAACATTGCGATCTCTTTATCGTCTGAAATTTTTTCTTCCTACCGCTACAAAAGTTTTGCTTGTTCAATCTCTTATTCTGCCGATAATAGACTATGTAGATGTGTGTTGCACAGATTTATCTCAACAGCATCTTAACACATTGAATCGTCTCCTCAATAACTGCATCAGATGCATTTATGGTCTTCGTAAATATGACCATGTATCATCTTTTCGTACTCAGCTTAACTGGCTACCTATCCGTCAGCGTAGTTATGTTATAATACTCTGCACTCTTTTCACTATCCTTAACGATCCTTGTGCTCCTGAGTACTTGAAATCTTGATTTCAGTACCTAGGAGATACTCATAATTGTTTTCTCTGTTCTTCGGATAATCTAAAGTTGCTAACACCTTTACACCGTACTAGTTATATGTCCCACTCTTTCGCTCTTACGGCTACAAGACTCTGGAACGAAATACCTTTTTCTTTTTAAAAACAAAGTTCGTGAACATTTTAGTAAAGCATTGTAAGTGTGAATTAACGCTTTTTCCTAAAGAATGATTCTATCCACACATATTTTCCTTATTTATAATGGCACAGATATATATATGTATATAATATAATGTATTTAAGTAGATTTATGTATGTGTTTACGTCTGTATTAATATATTTACACATTTATAAGTTTAAATTAATAAATAAAATAAATAAATAAATTATTAATTATTTAAAATAAATATAGTATTAAAATTAAAAATCTTAACAAAATCAGTTTTATTGATTTTTGTTACCTCAATTATAAGGTGTGTATAAAATTTAAATGAACTTGTTAGCTGTTATATTAATTTTACTGCACTGATTAGGCACTGATAGACAGTAGATAGGTATAACTTGAGTCGATCAGTAAGCTGAAGTCTAATAACTATACTCTTTGGCTGAAGTGACAGAGCTAAAGAGTTTAAATCACTACGTTGGGTGCTAACCTTAAAGCTGAAAAAAAAAACGATGAGATTTAAGAAAAGGGGTCGGTATGCCGTTCTTTTAAAGCAGCAAGAGAGAAATAGTGATGATGATTACGTACTGTATCGGGTACTATACGGTATTGTTTAGTAATAGAATAATAAATATTGATAATGTGCTTTAAATTATTTTCTTTAACCTGTTAATTATGTATGTATATACATTTTTTCTTTTTAGTAGTTATTATTTGATCTTTATAACATTAATTAATGAACGAATTCATCCTTGCAGTTTTTACAATAGTACATTTGATTTTATTTAAAAAAATAACATTAAAACTTAAGTCCAATGGATTTAATATGATGGATGGTGAGCGCGTTCAATAAAGCAGCCTATAAGAACGCCGGTAAGAAAATACCCAGAATGACCAAATTAGATATGGTCAACAAACTTATCTGTGAAAGGGGTGTACCAAATGCGAATTTTTGGGTATACGAGTATAAGTGTTTTGCGTTCATATTCTTATGAAGATAATCAAAGTCGTTATAGCTCAAGGGCAAAAAGCGCTTGCCGTAAATTTCGCGAACAACCTGGATTCAATCTCCGATGAAATTGTTAGTTGCAATTTTATGTACTGATTTACCATAAGCTCGGCGGTGAAGAAAATCATCGTGAGGAAATCCGCATGTCTGAAGTATAAAATATTTCGACGACATGTAAAGTCCGGCAATACACAGTAGAGCAGCTTGGTGGATTAACTGCTTCAAAACTCTCTCAGAAATGTATGAACGCCTATGCCCAGCTGTAGAACGCTTAAGGCTGTAACTTTACTTTTACAGACCATAAATAAAAAGCTTTTTATATATACATAGTAGATCCACGCGGCAGCTATATTATGTTTGTAGTACGAATGGGTCAGCTCGATCGGGGTAGGACTAAGCTCTCATAGAATACCAGCGTAAAATAGTAGCTTAATGCTGTGTTTCGTATGGTGAATGTTACTGGAAACGAGGCATTCCAAGTTAGTACTTAGGAATGACAACGCATTTGCATTTTAATTCTTAATCGAGGACAAATGTCTATGGGCTACAGCATCCACTTACCATCAGGTGGTCTGTGTGCTCGTTTGTTGCCCTTATTCTTATTTAAAAAAATGCTCACAGAATCGTACTTTTTAATTATTTGGGATGGCCTTTATGATGATAGATGATGACTATGGTACTAGGAAACTGGCTTGTTTGGAAGGCTGGCAGTCGTCAAAACTTTCAAAAAAACAAGTAGACGCGGTACAAGTTGGGATGACACATTCGATTTTGTAGAAGGAGTTTCACCCATATTTTAATGTATATTTATTTTATTAATTTAAAAAATTGAATGTTAGCTTAGGAAAAGAACCTACCCTAGGAATTTCTGTTGTTTCCTGAATGTTTTATATATATATATACCTATATATAAATTGCACGAAATAAAACAGCCAAAACCGAAATAATTAACTTTAGCTTAAAAAAATACTTACTTTGCTGGAGGCCTTAGTTCAGCAGTTGCCTTGGAAAGGCTTTAATGATAATGATAAACTTTAGGTATTTATTACTATCAATTCCTTTCGTGTTTCACATGGGTAGGATTTATATTTAGTTTAAAATATAGCCTAGATCACTTCTGGCTCTGCTCTCTATCTGTCCATCAAGTTTAATTATATTCAGTTCAGTCATTCCGAAGTCATGCCGGAACGACCGGAATGACAAACAAAAATTTAAAAAAACAGTTATTCATGTATCAATGGTATGCAAATAACCCCCTATTTATTACATGCAGACTTATCAATTTTATTTATAGGGGTATAAATATTATTAAAGTATAATCTACTAATTTCAGCTGGCAGCACCGGCAGCAAACATCACGACCTCAGGTTATAATAAACCGAATAAAAATACCCAAGACTTGGCCTAAAGGTCTAGATACCAGGCCATAAACTACAAAAAAAAAATCACGACCTCAGGTTTGACTGGATTGGACAGTCTGTCTGTGGGCTTGACACATTGTCTATACGATAGACTTCTATAGTCTATACTTTTGTGCTAAATTTCTTTGCAAATGCGAAATCAGTGATGACGTTCGTTCATTGACCGCTGCAATAT
This sequence comes from Parnassius orleans, assembly GCA_029286625.1. Lineage (NCBI taxonomy): Eukaryota > Metazoa > Arthropoda > Insecta > Lepidoptera > Papilionidae > Parnassius > Parnassius orleans. The sequence goes on along the minus strand of JAGSMP010000161.1, from coordinate 1,026,113 downwards.
TTAAAATAATATTGTTATTAATTCGTGATGAATAAAAATTGTTTAGATGATGAATATCTATCACCTTCACCCATTGATGAAATAATCAGCCCTAGGTGAGTAGATTTCAATCACTTCTTTATATTGTGAATTCCTCACCTGTTCTGACAGCTGATTTTGAGCGCCAAAGTCAAAAGGCGCCAAATGATCAGAACGTGTCATTTTCTATTCTGTAAGTCTGTATCTAAATTTTCATTGAACACAACGGTAATTTAAACCCACTTTTCAGGAAAAAATTGTGTGCGGAGAACTCTACACGTAAAAGCTGGAGTTTAATGGATAGAAGAACAGATCAAGAGGTGAGTTATTCTATATTATTCCCGCTTGTATTTATCGTCTACTTTTTAGTCATTTCTCCATGTCTCATGTTTATTGTCCCAAATGGTGTAATGTTACTTGAAATACCCGTCTGCAAATCTTTTAATAATCGTTAATTTCAAAGCTTTCTATGGAATAAACTTGAAAACACAACTTTGGTCAGACTTTAGTATTTCATTATTACGTCGTTCGCCAAGTACAATTTTCTTGACGCATTTAAACAAATGAGATTACTTATTTCTCTATATCACTATCACTTCAACCCATCACATTTACTGCTGAACTTAAGCCTCCTCCATAGATTGCCACAAAAAGTGGCCCTGACTTGAGTGTTGCATCCTTCGACTTTCTGGCTTTTTCATTACTCCATCTAGTGAGGGGCCGCCAACACTGTGAGGAAAGCTTTTACTATAATACCCACTGTTAATATAGGTGGCCTTTACAATAAAATTACACCTATTACTGGTAACAAGGCAAAATCAAACATTTATTACTAAACCATATAAACCATGCAAAATACGCGCTTAGACGTGGAGTTGCGGAAAACAGCCCATCGTAAACTACTAAACCATAATGTACACAAGATGTTATAAAATAATATGAGACCTGTTGGGCATGCAAATTAAGGGGCTACAAGAGAGGAAGCATATTTAACTACTTATGAGAATGTCATTGTGGTTTATTGAAATAGAATTCAATTTAAATGAGTGATCATTTTGTATAACCTATATATGTAGTATTTATAAAATATTCATTAGTACTATAGTAACATTTATTAGTTAGGAACTGTTTTAATTTTCCGACTTACTTTTCTTAAGCAAATTATTAAATAATAAAATTAACTGCCCTCAATTGTTGAATAAGATAAAATTTCGCGTACCTCATAGGTACCCTTGTAAGAGAATAATTCCTATTAGACCACCTCTTCGTAGAACGGTATTTGGTGCAAATTCTCCGATCTCTAGGTTAAGTAAATTGTTCAATGAACTTTCCTATGCATTTGATATTAATTCCGACTCACCTAACAGGCTCAAAAAAGAACTACTCAAACATAACGCAAATGTAATAGATTAAGTTTATGGATTTTTTTTAGCATTTTGGTTTGCTGTAACTGTGTATTATTCTTGATGTTTATTCCAGTGCATGTTGTAATCACCTATAATAGTTTGTAGCATTTAAAGTAATACCCTAACTACGTATGTATGTAAATTATGATTTTAACAATGTATACAAATGTTGGTGATGCTTTAAATAAAAAATAAAAAAAATTTTTTTTTTTGTAAATATGATGTCACTATTTTCATTTTTTAATATGTCAGGTAGTTTATTATATCATTTTATAGAGGAACGGATTGTACTAGAAGTGTTGAGTTTTAATCGGGAAGTTGGAAATACTAATTTATTTTTATGTCATAATGTGTATTTGCACGGTAAATCTTCATGTTTTGTATAAAATTGCTTATTTTTTCGAACAAATTTACACATTTCCAATATATATAAGCTGGGAAGGTTAATATTTTATATTTAAGAAAGAATGGTCTGCAGCTATTAGCCTGATCTATATTTGCTATAATCTGAATTAATTTCTTTTGGAGGGTGAATAGAGAGGCTGCATCTGTGCTGTTGCCCCACAGAATGATGCCGTAATTAGACAATAGAGATAAAAAGGCATTCTTTCTTAGTGCTCAGGGGTTAACTAAACATCTACAATTTGATTTAAACAACTCCCTGAAGCAGAGGCTTAGCATTAAGTTGCATGGCTTGGGGCTGTGGGTTTAAATCCCGCATTGAATAATAAAATTGTTCCAGGAATCTGTCCATGTGTAATTTATGTATGCTCACTACCTTCACAATATGGAAGGGAATTTTAGTCTGGGGTTAACGTTTATTTAAACAAAAATTACAAAATTCCGTATTTAACAAAAATGTGTCTATAGGCCACACAAATGGCCACACCACCTAAAGGAAGTGGATATCCTTTAGGTGGTGTGGCCATTTGTCACTCTTATTCTATAAAAAAGAGAATGAATGTGTTTTTTTTATAGAATAGGGTGACATACGAGCACACAGTCCACCTGATAGTAAGTGGTTGCTGTGACCCATAGACATTTACATCTATCCTCAATAAAGAATCAAAATGCAGATGCATTGTCACCCGTGACGACTAAGATGGAATGCCTCTTTTCCAGTAAAAGGATCTGCAGTTCTCTACACTCACCATACGAAACAGCAGCATTAAGCTGCTATTTTACGCTGGTCTGAATACCAGAGCGTGGTCCTTCCCCGGTCGAGCCGACTCATTCATGCTACAACTATACTACTAATATAGCTGCAGCATGGCTCTACCACATATAAAAATGAATTGAAATCTTTATTCTGTATCATGGTGATTCCAATCACTAATTTGCGAGTATAAAATTAGCAATTTAAATCATTTTCTTAATTTATATTCTGCCATTTCTGATGAAATTTAATTATTTTTAAAAAGCAATAAGGGTAACAATTAAGGACTTCCATTTAGCATAATACCTGGCACAATCCTGGCACACCTCTCTCATCTACTTTACATCCAAATATCTTCTAATACATGCACACCCATTAACCAATATTATGTCTCATGTGGGGTGTCCCTTGCTGATTCTGCCACTCACTTCTGCAACATAAATTAGTTTTTTCTTTTCTTTTTTTATTTAGGAATTCTTGTTTGTTAATATGTCAATCCCATTATAACTAAGCTAAAATCCATACATTTACCATTAATCTGCACACATTCAATGCAATATCTGAGGTGGGCGCATGTAGAATGTCTTGCGCAGTACCCATATTGTACACATTTATCTTATATGTCCTTATAAATAATTCCCTTGCCACGCGGTTCCCCTCACATTCCATTAAAATAATTATGTAAGTTTTTTTATCTGATGAAAAAAACTGATTCACCTAATTGTGAAACTTGTGGAGTAAATTAGCTTTGTTACACTTTCATTCGCCCTACATACCTTTTTTGACACATTCTGACTTCCCATGATAGAGTAAAGAGCCCCATTTACTCAGTATCCTGCATTTAATCTACTTCTATGCACAATTAATACCATTTCTCATTATTCTCATGAGCATATGAATTCTCATTTCCTTAGCATGCTTATTACTAATGATAATCACCCATTAGAGCCTAGTCTACTGCTAAATATAGACCTCTCCTACAGATTTCCTCAATACACACACAAAATTTCATCAAAATCGGTCAAGCCGTCTACGAGAAGTTCAGTCACATATACATGGACAGAAGAATTATATATTATATAATATATAATATGCATGTTTTATACATATAAACCTTCCTCTTGAATCATTCTGTATATTGATGAAAACCACATCAAAATCCCTTGACTTTGTTTTATACTATGTAGAGATAAATAATATGCAACTTTAATAATCAAAACTGAACACCACTTTTGGGATAGTTTTTAACCAAGTTTCTATCCAAGGAAGGTTCTATATTCAATGCATATGTTTTTTATGTATGTTCACTAATTTATCAGAAATAGCTTAACTGATTTATATGATTCTTTTTATTTTATTTAAAAGTCTATACTTCAGAGTCGGTATGATATAAATTAGTAGAAAAAATCTAAGGGAAGATAAATTGAGGATGAAGATTTTAATGTAACTATTCACACGACATTGTAGTGTCTCGTGACATTCCTACTCAAATGGGGTAAAATAATTAAGATTATAATAAAGAATGCAAAGAACTTTAAAACTGGACATGCTTACTTAACTATGTCTTCGCATCAACTTCAGAAGCTACTATGTGGAGATTTTTTTTTTATTAGTACTACTAAATGTTGTAAAACAACAGTTGTGTGATGTGCAAGTTACCTTTAGCTGATTTGCATGCATCTGTTACTTCACTAAGTAAATTTGTTACCTTACTCAATCCTTAGTTATTCATTGTTTGAGTTTTAGAAATAAAATGAAAAGATCCTAATGTGTAGTATGCGTTTTTTTTAAATAAATGGTGGGAAATATCCTAGCTAGGATATTCTTCTAGCTTATCACCAAGCTAGGATATTCTTCTGTATTGTGGAGGCGTTTTATCTACATAAATTGCACATGGACAAACATCCAGACCTTGAACAATGTGTCCATCTAGTGGTAGCATAAGATAAACCACTACCCTATATTGTCCCGTGGGTGACGTGAGGCTTTCGCTATCTTGGTGTAAAAGGAACCTGAAACAGGAGATGGGCAGAAGTATTTTCATGATAACAATTCGAAATAATCAAATACTGGTAACCCGCCTGCCAATTTTGGCAACTGTGGCAAATATTCCCCCTCATTCCCCGTATGAGGCTATATATAGAGGAGCAGTGGACTTTTTATAAGCTGTAATGTACAAACATGAGCAAGTGCAGCTCTACAGTGCTGCAGCCAAACATTTAGCTACTGTGCAACCAAATCGTCAAATCATTAATTTTTTTTCTTATAGATTAACTAATCATTAACTAAAACTATAATAATTCATTTTCTTTATTTTCAGGTATTGCAGGAAATGGGGGTCAGTCTCTTAGAGCAAGACGAGAGCGAAGGGCACTGCGACATGCCAGCATCTGTCACTTCAGTGAGTATATCCTGTTAGCTCTAATAAAGTAACAATTAACAAACAACCTTATAGGTTTAAAGTGTAGTAAAAGTGATATATAATATATTGAACTTAATATTCATCATCATCACATTGGGCTGTGAGGCATGGAAAAACGAGCACTCAGAAGCTAAACTAGCCTTCCTGACCCCAGCGGCGGATCTGGTCTATGGCTCCGCCTCCAACCAAGATTCGGCTGCGGAGGATAGGGAGAGCGGCACCTCGCAATACCGACATTCCTTCCCCCCCCCCAGCCCCTCCACCACCGTATCAACGGTGCGGTAGTGGTGGGGTACCAACACTTCTCCTCCGCGACTCCACCTCGGCTGCAGCGGTAGGGGGAGCTTTCACAAAGCCACTGCTGAACATAGGCCAAGGTACTGAGCCAACTGCATCTATCAACTTCCTTCATCTTTTACCAGGTATACCACACTTAACGGTAAGACGCTGTCACTCAATCTTTCTTACCCGTTGGTTGTGAGTTCTTTAAGTTGTATAGCCGGTCTATTGCCACTTCAGCTTACTGATCTGTTGGGCCTATGTAGGTTACTCTGGTTCTCTTAAGGTGCCCATTGACGATACGTCCATCAATCCAAATGGAGTGGACGTCTTCCAAAAGTTGTTTCGTGAATGTGAAAAACGTATGCCATTTGAATGGACGTAGTCCAGATTTGGATTTCCAAACGGATTGAAATCCATACGTCCAGTCCAAATGGACGTCGTCCGCGGCCGTCCGTCAATGTTAAAAACGTGCGCCACTTCATTTGGAAGCCGTCCGAATTGTCTGTGAATGGGCAAAACCACGTCCATTTTTTTTTGTTTTGTGATTTTTGTCTCAGTTTGTGATATGGTATTGACGGTGGTACATGTGCTGGATCATAGGAGCTCTGTGGCTGAGTCTATGAAACGCTTAAACAAAATTCTCCGGATTGAATTATATGTTATTATGTCTACGTCTGCACGTGACTTTGTATTAGAAGTAATTTAAAAATATAAATCGCATCCATGTTTATGGCAAGTGAAACATCTTTATTATCACGACAGGGAAAAGAGAAATGCAATGCATGTTTTGTTGGCGTTGTTTGTTTTAAACTTTCCAACCACCCTTTCATCCGTTTTCTCTTACGTTTTTTCTGTATTTTTTTTAAATCCAAATACACGCTGCTGTTGCCACTATTAAAAAATCCATTGTATTATTTGTTCCGTACGTGTGATTGAACAGCATGCAGCGTTCGAAGTGACGGCGCGTACGTCCAAATGGAAGTATAGTCAATGTGCCTTTAATCTGGAGTACTTCCATTAGGAAGCATTCCAAACAGACGTATCGTCAATGGGCACGTTAACAGATATTCTCATTCCGAAGTCTATCATACAGAGAATGTATACCGTACCTCAAGGTTGAAGAAATTAATATTAACGACTTAAAAAATTATTTTACACATTATGCAACCTGGCCTTAGGTTGGGCAAAATATTGCATTTTAGACATTTTTGACGCGCGATAAATGATATTTTGTAAAATACTCAATTAAGTTCATAATTCAAATTTTTAAAATACATACTATATTATAAGAATTAAAAAATATATAATTTAATACCCTGAAAAAAACGTTTGATGTTCAAATTCTCGTTTCTTATTTAAATCCTTTATTTCCTGATAATAAGTAACTTTGTCAGCCCAGTTGTGGGATGTTGGTTTGCTATGCCAATTATAATATTTTTTTATATTTACGACTACACAGCACAAGCCAAACCTGAAACGGAAACACGACATAGAGAACGTCAATCCAAACGTCAACAGTTCCATAACTTCTCCCAGGAGTAGATACAGCCCGAAGAGTCCCAAGGTCAAAATATACAGCGCGAGTCCCGGACCTTCAAAGGCAAAGAGCCCAAGGAGTTCTGAGAAAGGTAAGTGACACTACACTGCCTAACTCATAGCCACAGTCTCCTTCATCTAAATGAATTAACTAAACACGTGGTAAAATTAAAAAATTTGTACAACCGACTTCAATATAAATTATTAAGGATAACTCAAAAGCTACTGGTCAGACCTTGATCAATTAATTACTAATTTATTTGGGACCACATGAGAAGCACCAGCTTTCAAATAAAAAAAGAATCATCAAAATCGGTTCACTTAGAAAAAAGTTATGAGGTAACACACATAAAAAATACAGTCGAGTTGAGTACCTCCTCCTTTTGAAGTCGGTTAAATAAATAGAGATATACTAGAGATACCTGCCTGATCTCTCTCCAGTAATGTCGGATTGTCGTTCCATCGGACTATGAGAGTGAGAGAATAGAGAGTGCACCTGTGCTTGAACAAATAAACAAATAAAAAAAACAGTCGTATTGAGTACCTCCTCCTTTTAAGGCAGTCAAAAGACGAGCGAGCTTTACAGGAGTACCGCATATGATGTCTAACATCTGACATCTGACAGAAGAATAATTATTTATAATGAAAATTGTATTTATTTAATTAACATTAGGAGTAATTATTTTTGTTCAATTTGGGCGAGTAGAGACAATCATCAACTGTAATTCACATTTATTAATACAATTTACACATTCAGGGTTTTTTTGCAATAACCGGCTAAATATGCAGAGAAGGTTATGCAAGAAGTAACGGAGGCAAATGGAGAAGAACAATTAATTTAAAAAATCTCAAACATTCTGTCCTTTTTATCTTTAAATTCAAAATGTGTGGTAATGCATTATTTTAACTGATTTTACTGCGAATGCACACGTTCGTAAGGGTCGATCGGTAGGCAAAAAACGTTGTTGCCCATAAATCACGTACAACTTGTTATAATTTTAAATAAAAGTAGAAGCCTTATTTACTCGTATTTTCAAAACCTGCAATAACGGTATATCATTATTTATATATTTGAACTTAAGTTTAAAATTTGGCTACTATTTGAAAGGCACCGGCCTCCTCTCATTTCTGAGGGTTTTTAATTAATGCAAAAAATTTAACTTTCCTTACTTCTGACGTAAAGTAATTGAAATTTTTAAATTTAGATACTGCATGTCCGTCCATGTAGTCAATATTGGGCTCTGTTTGAAAATCAGCGCTGCAGTGATTTAATACAGCGGCGGTTAGCTGAAATAGGGACCCAATTTGAATTCACACAAGTTCTCTTGTTTATTTTTTTATCTTTATATATTTGAACTTAAGTTTAATAATAAATAAAGTAAAATTTGGCTACTCTTTGAAAAATAACCCTGTATAAATTAGTTGATATGTATAACAGCACACTTTATACACAACACTGTAGGTTTAGCACACAGCTGATGCGTTCTCCTTCTCTATTTCCCTTTCTCTTTCTCGTCACACACACGCACATGCGTTTGCTGACAGTACCAAACTCTCTGAAAATGGGTTGGTACCATCAGACGGCCAACTCTACCACCGCGTGCGCTCATTGGTCAAATCAAATAGCGCGCGCTTCCCCGGCTTCCTGTTACACACTTCCGTCCCTTTTCACGAAATCACTCCCACAGATTGCAGGAAAGCGAGAGGAATGATGTTTCACATGAACAAACCTACATTGAATAAAATTTTAACGTATAAGAGCTTTAGCAACCCTAAATTAAACAAAAAGTGTTGAATTTTACTTTCTATCGTTGTTTTGGGCGACATTTATCCAGTTTTTTCCAGATGGATTCTTTTACTCCACCTTGACTTATATTTATTTTTAGCAAAACCTCTGCAATGTGTCGACTCTTTAGAAACGACACTACTCTCCCACTATCTGATAGAGGAGGAGACCCCATCAGCTCAAGTCAGCGCCCAATACCTACCATCTCATGGTTCCGGCTTCACATCGGGCAGTACCAGCAGCTGTAGCGGGGGGAAGAAACACAGTTTAACGCGTAAGTTATATATTATATTACACACTATATATTTATATTTATCATGTAGTGGCGGTGTAAGAATATATTTACGTGTTAGAGCCATGCTGCAGCTATTTAATAGTATAGTTGTAGCACGAATGGGTCGGCTCGACCGGGGAAGGACCACGCTCTCACAGAATACCAACGTAAAATAGCAGCTTAATGCTGCTGTGTTTTGTATGGTGAGTGTAGAGAACCGGGGACCCTTTTTACTGGAAAAGAGGCATTCTATCTTAGTCCTCACGGCTGACAGCGCATCTGCATTTAAATCCGCAAACGAAGATAGATGTAGATGTCTATGTGCCACAGCAACCACTTACCATCAGGTGGACTGTGTGCTCGTTTGTCACCCTTATTCTATAAAAAAAAAACTTACCCAATATCATCCCGTGGGTGTCCTAAGATGAGAGATAAAAACAAATCCAAGAGATGGACAGCAGCGTCTTCGTTATAACAACTAAAAATAAAAAAAGTGCGGTTGATAAACCGCTTGCCAAGCGTGGAAACTATGGCAAATATCTCTCCTGTGAGGCAATCTATAGAGGGGGCCTGTGTTCAGCAGTGGACTTTAATAGGCTGTAATGTAATACTATATATTATCAGTTTTACTTATAATCGTTGCCTATTGCTTACTTAAAAAATCTGAAAAGCGGTTGACCGTGCAGGCCATCCCTGGAACTTCCCGCTTATTTACGAACGCAACGCTCGAAAATCTATTTAATTTTTGTTTTTTTGGTTTTTATTTTTTGAAAATCTTTGAAACTTCTACCACGGATGATTCGTGAGGCTGTTGAAATTAAAAAACATTTTAGTTTCAATAGAGAAGATGGCTGAGTTACCTTAGGCTAGCCTTCGGTGTCATACTTTAAATACTAGGAACAACATAAGCTTGTAATGCCAGTTACTGGACTCCACAGAATCAGTAATTCATTTTGGGGCAATGTAGACGCTTTTACAACAAAATCCCAGAACATGTTCAAAGTTTGTCAATAAACAAGTTTTATTAAAGAAAAACTATACAAAAAGGGTTATTATAATATCAAGGAATACATAAATGAAAATAATCCCTGGGAATGAAGTGATCGCCACCATGCTGGTTGGTAGGGCATCCAAAATTCATTTAAAAATTGTACAAACAAAATTATTGTAAAGTGAAATATGTTTAAAAAAAGTCCCGCGGGGTTTCTTGCTGGTTCTTCCCAGGACAGAGGTATTTTCCGAACCAGTGGTAAATAAAAAAATTACTTTCAATAATTATGTATTATGTAATAATCAATATTGATTAAAAAATCATTGTATTCTATTCTATTCTTCGTTAACTATGACATCAGGAAGTCAAATACCTCAGTCCCCCTATGATTAATGGTGAAGTAAAGTGCCCGAAACGTCGGGAATTAAAAAGTTAAAATTGAACGCGATAAAATCCGTCAAATTAGTTTTATCTATACATAAAATTATTTTAAAGATGACATGATGACATTTCAATACAAAAATGACGTAACTCTAGATTTCACCATAAATAATACATGGTGTTACAAAACTCAATTTTGAATTTATCTATTTAATCTAGTAATGACCTAAAAATTGCCTAACCCGGTTAGGCCATTCATAATCTTACTGCAAATAAAATTAACCGTAAATTCTTAATAAGTAAACATTTATTTAACCGTGTAGTGGCGGTGTAAGAATATCCACTACCCCATATCGGCCCATGGGTTTCTTAACTGGGAAACTGAAACAGGAGGCGGTTGCGAACCCGCCTGCCAAGCATAGCAACTATAGCAAATATGAGGGACATTATTTATGTGCAATGATGATGCAAGTTAGTAAAAAGTAAAGTTACAGCCTATATAAGTCCCACTGCTGGGCACAGGCCTCTCATTTCTGGGAGGTTTTAGGGCAAGGAAATGTCCGCCGCGCTGCCCCAATGCGTGTTGGCGAACTTCACAAGTCTTCGAAATACTTTTTTTTGATTTCAGACATGCAGGTTTCCTCACGATGTTTTCCTTCACCGCCGAGCACGTGGTAAATCAGCACTTAAAATTGCAATTAACTATTTCATTGGTGCCGGCGGGATCGAACCCGGTTGCTCGCGTACTGTGAAACTTACAGCGAGCGCTAACCATCTGAGCTACCACGGCTCCAGTGAGCTACCAAGGCTCCATGATGATGCAAATGATGATATGACGTCAAGTGGCTAGTGATGACAATATAATGTTTTATTTTCAGCTCTAGGCCTAGAAGAAGAACTGATAATCAGCCGGAGATCGAAATCTGAGCCAGTTGGCAACGACACATTCTCGGTGCTGTCCGACGAGATGATCCTCAGCGTGTTCAGATGGCTCCCGAAACGTACCCTCGCGCACTGCATGCTTGTTTGTAAGAGGTTGGTGTTATAATAAGTTTACGCCGGGTAATGTTGTGCTTGAACCAAAGGGAAATCAACCCATTTCCCATTGGTTCAAGAAAGCTAATACCTACATAGTTTAAAAAACCAAGCTGTAAAACTGTTTAATAGACTACCCAACACCCTAAAATTTATAAAGAATTAAATAAATGATGAAAACCATTTTTATGTAACCATTTTAATGATTACTGTAAGTGTGTCCCTCGGGAAAGTGCAACCCCGAAAGGGGCTGAAACTAGACCATAAATTATCGACAAAAAAAACTTATTACTGACGAATTAAGAGTTTTATATCTTATCTAGACTCTATGTACAAATAATAATGATTTATTCCGAAGTAGTGCGTCGATTATTTTAAAATAAAAATTATTATGCCACGTACGTTGGCGGTATGGATAAAATAACAATTAGCTCGCCAAAAAGTGGCATCATGACTAACTATGCTTTTTCTGAAGAAAAAAAAACTCCATTTTTTATAACTGTTTATTTCAATAATTTCTAATTTTCTCAGAATTATGCCCCCAATACCAGGAAATGTTATAATTTGTAACCCAAAAAATACGCTGGCTAAGAGTTTTTAAGAGAGTCTATATAAGATATAAAATCTTAATTCGTCAATAAAAAGTAATATATATATATATATATATATATATATATATATATATATATATATATATACAGGGTATTTTTGAAACGCTCCCGAAAACGAAGACAGATGATAGTACTAAGGATACCTATGATGATGGGTCACAAAGAAATTCGATCCCGAGGAAAAAAAATCATCTTTTCACAACGTTTTATTAACTTTATTCACGCTCCATCATGTTATTAAAGTTATTTGAAACGATATTTCACAAAAAAATATCATGAAAATACTGAAATATGAAACCAGCAGTGAAACTTTAAAAAGAAAATCAGCTGACAATAGGGTCAATATCCTCGCGGGCGCTGAACTCTTACCTAGATCGGTACGAAACAATGCATTAGGTATACTACTTACTCACTCTACCCTTCCTTTCACACACGCTGCTTCGTGTCGCCTCGCGCTGTGGAATTTCATATGCTTCAAGGACGTTATAATAATTTTAGTTTTTGAGACAGTGCCATGTTGACAATCACGAGCGATAGTTCAATTGTTTTGTTTATTAAATTATTGTCGTTATAACTTGTTATTTATTAATTAATGATGTTGTTCTTGTTGTTACGTTTTGTGTTTTTGTTTTGTTTTAATAATGCCTAACGCGTAGGTACATTTATAGTGCTAGTGAATATGGCAACATGTTAATGTGCCTTGAAGAATCTCATAAGGCCACGGAGGATCGGTAAGCTGTTTCATACCTAATTTTTTTAAATAATTTAGTACTGAACTGATCTGAATAGGTACATAACTGAATACATCAGAATAATAAACATAATTACACAATGGATAACAAAGCATGACTCTAACCTTGTAAACATTTTATTTAAGTATTTTTTCATTAGCGGGGAATCGAACCAGTTATTTGGTTTATTTAAGCTAATTTTTTAAATAACTTGTTAACATTTTATTTAAGTATTTTTTCATTAGCGGGGAATCGAACCAGTTATTTGGTTTATTTAACCTGTGAATTTGAATTAAAGTGGCTACGTGGAGACAAGCACAGTGGCAAAATAGTAGGTTAAGTAGATAAGTTAGGTATTTAGACAAGTGTTGTAAATTATTAGGTATTGTGGTACCATCGCTAGTTGCGGGCCGCGCGAATTCGGCGTTCGCGCGTACATTGACCCGTAGTCAGCTGATTGTAATTCAGTAATTCCACTGCTGGTTTTATATTTCAGTATTTTCATGATATTTTTTTGTGAAATATCGTTTCAAATAACTTTAATAACATGATGGAGCGTGAATAAAGTTAATAAAACGTTGTGAAAAGATTATTTTTTTTTCCTCGGGATCGAATTTCTTTGTGACCCATCATCATAGGTATCCTTAGTACTATCATCTGTCTTCGTTTTCGGGAGCGTTTCAAAAATACCCTGTATACAGGGTTATTTTGCAATAACCGGCCAAATTTGCAGATAATGTTCAGAATAAGTAATATAGGCGAATGGTGAAGAAAAATTAATAAAAAAATCTCAAATATTCTATCCTTTTTACCTTTTAAATTCAAAATGCGTGCTAATGCATTATTTTAACTGATTTTACTGCGCACGCACACATTCGTAAGGGTCGATCGGTAGGCAAAAACGTTGTTGTCCATAAATCACATTCAATTTGGGATAATTTTAAAAAACTGCAATAACTGTATATCATTATTTATTTGTTATATTATTGTGAGCGTCTACAGACCCCCATGTTCTATATACAATACTTTTGAAAAAATTATGGAGGAAGTTTTTGTTAAGCTTAATAAACAGAATAAATCTGTTGTAATATGTGGAGACTTTAATATCAATCTCCTAGAAGCTTCCTCCACCAATATTAAATTTAGATCATTGTTTAAATCATATGGTCTTTTTAATTTATTTTTAGAGCCAATTACTGAATGTAGTGCAACATGTATAGATAACATTTTTACAAATGTTAAGCCGTTGCATAAATGTTTAATTCAAAAATTGAGTTCTGATCACTGTGGACAGTTAGTTTCGTTACCTTATGTTCACAAAAAGCAAGAAGATGAGAAAATTGTGTTTGTTCCTGTAAATGCACGTCGCTTGGAGAAGTTTAGAAGTAACATAGTGAAGAAACTTCCATCACTTTCATACCAAAATGATCCTAATTTTTTGTATGGAACAGTGTTTAAACTTATTTGCAATGAATTTGATAATATTTTTACTTCTAAAACGTTCTCCTTGAACAGTCGGAAGGCTTTCAATGAATGGGCGACAGTAGGAGTCCATAAGAGCAGACAAAGGTTATATGAACTTTACCATGAAAGGTCATATAACCCTAGCGTCGAATTTAGGAATATGTTAAAAATATTCAAAAATATTTAAAGGAGGTGCTCCAAAGCCAAGTCTTTGCATTTGAGCAACAAAATTAAGACGGCTTCTAATAAAATTAAAATGACGTGGAGTATAATTAATAGTGAAACTGGTAAGGTCAACTCTCGCAATTCAAACTACCGGTTGAGTTTTAACAACAAATTAACGGAATCAGATCAGGATGTTGCAATGGTTTTTGAGAAGTATTTTACGGATATTCCGATCTTAACCACTATGTCACTGAATTCTTCTCCTGCCGTCGCCGAATCATTGCTTAAACAAAATGTAAATGCGTGTACAAAGAATTTTACATTTCATAAAATATCATCAAAAGATATTGTAAAATATTTTAAAACTATTGATGTTAAGAAAACTGCGGATCTGTGGGGCATTTCCGTTAAAGTTATTGCGTCTATAATCGATATAATCGCGCCTCAACTAGCTATTATTTTAATACTAGTATCGAATATGGTGTGTTTCCTGATTTGATGAAGCATAGTAGTAATACCTTTATTTAAATCTGGTAGTACATTAGACCCCGCCAATTTTAGACCCATTTCTGTACTGCCAACACTAAGTAAACTTTTTGAAAAATTATTCTTGATCAAATGTTAATTTTTTTAATGTTAATAATTTACTTCATAAAATCAATTCGGTTTTACAAGGGGTCGCTCGACAACTGATGCTGGTGTTGAGACGATTAAATATATTTTTAATGCATGGGAGAATTCACAGGATGCTTTGGGTATATTTTGTGACCTATCCAAAGCCTTCCATTGTGTTCACCATGAAACATTAATCAGGAAACTACAACACTACCGTGTAAGAAGTAATGCTCTTAAATTAATTATTTCATATTTAAGTAACAGAACTTTGAAACTTTTTTTCAGAAAGTTGTCATTAATAGTATGAGCTCTTCCGGGTCGATAGTACAAATGGGCGTGCCTCAAGGCTCAATTCTCGGCCCCTTTCTGTTTCTTGTATATATTAATGACTTACTTTACATAGTAGGGGATAACCATAATATAGTATTAGTTGCTGATGACTCTTCATTAATTTTCAAATTAAAACGACAATTATTAAAATATGACGAAGTAGATAATGCTATATCTAAATTAGTGAATTGGTTTAATGTTAATAACTTGCAGTTAAATGGCACTAAAACGAAATGTATGAAGTTCATGACTCAAATGTCAGACAATTAAATACTAATGTAATTTTAAATGGGGAGGAACTGAGTCTTGTCGATACCACCATTTTTCTTGAATAACACTAGACGCGAAGCTTCAATGGAGCCCCATATATCAAAGTTAGCAAGCAGACTTAGTTCTGCAGCATATGCTGTAAAAAGATTAGAAATCTTACCAGTGTGGAAACAGCTAGACTTGTTTACTTTAGCTATTTCCATAGCATAATGTCGTATGGTATTTTGCTATGGGGACACGCAGCTGACACTGAAATTATATTTGTTTTACAGAAGAGGCCATAAGAGCAATCTATGATTTAAAACCCAAAGAGTCGCTCAGACAAAAATTTAAGGAAATTAATATATTAACTTTGGCCTCTCAATACATTTATGAAAATGTAATGTACGTACACAAAATAAAAGTAGTTATACAAAAATAAGTGATATTCATTCTGAGGAATTTATGGATGATAATAACCCTGGGAATGAGGTGTTCGCTGCCAGGCTGTTTCTAATTTGTTTTGTGTGGTTAATTGTGTAACATACATGATTGTAAGCTGTTATTTAAAAAAAAAAGTCCCGCTGGGTTTCTTGCTGGTTCTTCCCAGGACAGAGGTTTTTTTTCGAACCAGTGGTAATTAGACAAAAGAGTGACTTTCAATAAGTATTATTTATAATCTATATTGAATAAAAAAAGTTTCTGTTTCTATATATTTGAACTTCAGTTTAAAATTTGGCTACTCTTTGAAAAATAACCCTGTATATATATTTTGTCAATTTTTCTGTCGATAATTTATGGTCTAGTTTCACCCCCTTTCGGGGTTGCACTTTACCGAGGGACACACTGTATATATCGGGTGTCCGATAATTAATGAATAACCTTAATATGGGTCAGGACAGAACATAAATGGCTTTTCAAAATGAATAATTTTTACAAATTTTTCACAAAAACAATGGTTAAAATTTAAAAAACAAAACATGTAATAA
The DNA here is from genome assembly GCA_029286625.1 of Parnassius orleans. Taxonomy (NCBI): domain Eukaryota; kingdom Metazoa; phylum Arthropoda; class Insecta; order Lepidoptera; family Papilionidae; genus Parnassius; species Parnassius orleans. Next base: position 1,009,672 of record JAGSMP010000161.1, on the reverse strand, counting down.
CAGTCATATTATTTATTATTTATCTATCTCGTCAGTTAACGTAAAATTCTGTAATAATAAAAATCGATGGAATTTATTAATTTGTGGTTGTGGTGTTGAAAAATGTAAAATAAGGTTATTTTTTTTTAATAAAAGAAAATGTCTTAGTAATGGTACTTGAGATAAGTTCTGCCATGAGCCATTTCAAGGTATAAAATACATTTAAATGAAAGATGATTTTGATGATGAAAAAGAATTTGTTAAATAGTAATGTTGTACGCATAATTTAATTATTATTAAAGATAGCTCAATTTGTGAGTGCGGAGTACACAAAGGTACGATCGATCATACATTTTTTAACTGCCCCAACCTTTTTTTTTTTTATAGAATAAGGGTGACAAACGAGCACACAGTCCACCTGATGGTAAGTGGTTTCTGTGGCCCATAGACATCTACATCTATCTTCGTTTGCGAATTTAAATGCAGATGCGTTGTCAGCCGTGAGGACTAAGATAGAATGCCTCTTTTCCAGTAAAAAGGGTCTCCGGTTCTCTACACTCACCATACGAAACACAGCAGCATTAAGCTGCTATTTTACGCTGGTATTCTGTGAGAGCGTGGTCCTTCCCCGGTCGAGCCGACCCATTCGTGCTACAACTATACTATTAATATAGCTGCAGCATGGCTCTACCACGTAAAACCTCTCCGTTTCGTTATACAATTTTCTTCCTAATAACATCCCTTGTCCTTTAATTCTTAAGTCTTTGTTAAATTTACTTTACACTCCTTTTGTACAAACTTTATTACACTTCATATACATTAATAACATTAAACTATAGAACTTTTGCCACTTACCCATGTTCATTTTATTATATTATTAGCATTAATTTTGTTAAACTATTATATGTTAATCCATTCGAAAATGACTACCTGTGTAACTTATCGTTACGAAGTTACATAGGTAGTTATAGTTAGAGTTAAGTAAGCGTATCTACGGAAACGGAAACTAGTCGAATTTGATTGGAAGTTGCCAAACTAGAAAAAAAAAATTGATTATTGACTATTAAATAAAAGAAGCGTGAGAGGTGCGTCAGGGTCATGCCAAATGTAGTTCTGTAATCTCTGCATAGCAATTTTAGGGGAAAGGCGCGAGAGTTTATGCTATGCTTATGACATCATGTAAAGTCCTTATATTTTAAAAGACCTATTCCCAGCCCTGTTTATAGACTGGTTCTTAACTTCAACGTTTAACTTTTCAGATGGTACAGGGTGGCCTGCGATGAGACACTGTGGCAGCGGCTGGATTTAGGCAACAAGGTGCTGTCCAAGGATGCACTGGGGAGGATCCTGGCTAAGAAGCCGGTCATCGTTAGACTCGCAAGTACAGAGGTAATTGTCATAGCAGATTACTGCCTCGTTGGTTTAGTGGTAATAATGCCGTTGCTGATAATGAGGTTCCTGGGTTCGAATCCTGGGTCGGGCCAAAAAATCAGTTATTGTGTTTTTATGTCAATAAATTCTCAGTAGCTGCCCGGAGTCAGGAAGTTAGCGGTGATTCACCCCCGTGAAATCCAGTAAAAAAAAAAAAAAAAAAAAGCCGTTGGTAATGCGCCTGATCTCTCCCCGGTCGTGTCGGTTTACCGTCCCATCGGACTATGAGAGTGGGGCAATAGAGAGTGCACCTGTGCTTGCGCATACACTTGGGCTAATCTTGTCCTGCGCAGATGGCTAGTCTCCGTTGAAACTGCCGCCGTGACCAAAATTCGATCTGGAGGACATTATTATTATTAACTAGCTGTTCCCCGCGAAATCGCCCGCGTGTAATTTAGGGTTTTAATTTTTTGCGCGGAACCTATATTCTTTTACTAAAATAAAATTAGCCTAAGTTACTCCTTCTAACATCAGCTATCTGCCAGTGAAAGTCCCCTCAAAATCGGATCAGCCGATTCGGAGATTAGCCGGAACAAACAGACAGACAGACAAAAATTTAAAAATTTTTTTTTTTGTTATTAGTACCATATATACTTTCATATACATTTAGTAAAAAGCTGTTATTTTAACATTACAAACAGACGCTTCAATTTTATTTTATTTATATAGATTGTCATGGTCCCATTTCCCCTTTCTCTGTTTTTAGCCGTATTAAAAAAAAATCGACTCGAATTTACAATTTGACTGATATGTTTTTATTTTGCATGTATGAGAAGTAAATATTTAAGAGTGTCAGCTGCGGTAAATATGCCTTGAAGCTAATTTTTGAGGTTATAATGGATGATTGAAGTAATTATTGCCTTTCATGAACTGCTGCAACTCCAGAGAAATTGCGGAGTTGCAGGTGCATTTTGGAACTAATGGATAATAATAACCCCTTGGAATGAGGTGATCGCTACCAAGCTATCTCTTATTTGTTTTGTTAATTATTGTGTAATATATTAAAAGATGACTTTAATCTGTCCTTTTTTTTTCTAAACAAAAAAAGGCCCGTTAAGTTTCTAGCAGGTTCCTCCCAGGACAGAGGTATTTTCCGAACCAGTGGTAAATTAAACAAAAGAGTGACTTTCACTAAGTATTATTTATAATCTATATTGAATAGAAAAGTAGGCTTTTTTCTACCGACTTCAAAAAGGAGACGGTACTCAATTTGACTGTATGTTTTTTTATGTGTGTTACCTCATAACTTTTTTCTGGGTGAACCTATTTCGATGATTCTTTTTTATTTGAAAGCTGGTGCTTCACATGTGGTCCCATATAAATTTGATCAAGGTCTGACCAATAGTTTTTGAGGTATTCTTAATAATTTATATTGAAGTTGGTTGTACATTTTTAATTATCTTGGAAGTACCAAAGTGGTAATGTAGCAGTGAGGTACTGTTATATAGACGTTGACGAATATAATATAAACTGTTGTATAAACGAAACGAAATGGACTGTACAAGCTAGCTGTCCCATATCAAAACCCAGTGACACAAATTACTTACAATGAACATAATATCTTTCCACAGATAGCAGAATGGCATCCAATAACACCACCAACACAGTCCCGGCTCCAGTATCTGGACCTCAGCATGTGCACCGTAGATCATGAAACTCTCAGCTGTCTGATGGAAAGATGCACTGGTTTGAAAAAGTTGAGCCTGGAGAGTGTACAGCTCGAGGACAGCACATGCAAGTTGATTGGTGAGTTTTTTTACACAATAGCATGGGTTACCCTCAGTTTTTGCTAACCTAACCGATTCAAACAGATGATATAATCCGTGTAGTGGGCAGTGTAAGAATATTCACTGCTTGTGTGTTTCAAATTAGGTCCCTATTTCAGCTAACCGCCGCTGTACTAAATCACTGCAGCGCTGATTTTCAAACAGAGCGCAATATTGACTACATGGACGGACATGCAGATCTAAATCTAAAATTTCAATTACCTTACATCAGAAGTAAGGAAAGTTAAATTTTTGCATTAATTAAAACCCTCAGAAATGAGAGGAGGCCGGTGCCTTTCAAAGAGTAGCCAAATTTTAAACTTAAGTTCAAATATATAAATAATGATATGCCGTTATTGCAGTTCTTGAAAATACGAGTAAATAAGGCTACTTTTATTTAAAATTATAACAAGTTGTACGTGATTTATGGGCAACAACGTTTTTTGCCTACCGATCGACCCTTACGAATGTGTGCGTGCGCAGTAAAATCAATTAAAATAATGCATTACCACGCATTTCGAATTTAAAAGATAAAAATGACAGAATGTTTGAGATTTTTTTTATTTTATTTTTAAATTAATTTTTCTTCACCATTTGGCTTTGTTACTAATAAGACGTAAAATACCCAGAGTAATAAGCAGCGGCGGCAAATGTGCTCATATCTGGTATTGCGATTGTAGGTCTCAGCCTCCTTACAATGGGAGCAGGCAATATCCAACTGTGGACTTATATGATGACATTTGAAGTATGATATTGCTTGTTGTTATGCTCCGAGCACATACTGAAATCGCCAATTTGGCTGCAGTGCGTGGCTATTGTGGCACATTCTCCCTAATATGGCAGATTTTAAAATATATTATTCTAAGCCAGCTGATGGCAAGTGGTGATGTAGCCTAAGATGTTGAAGCGCACTGACTTAACAAAAGCCTATTCACTCTTGCCTTGAAGACACCCACATTGTAATCTGATGGAAACACAGATGCTGGCAACTTAATCCACTCCTTTATGATGAACTCTCATGATGAACGATGTAGCAAACCGATTTTTTTTTAAGTTCTAGAATATCCTTATTTATAGAATAAGGGTAACAAGCATAAGTACGTAAATGCTGTGGCCTATTGACATCTACATCTATCCTCGAGTAAGAATCAAAATGCAGATGCGTTGTGTCATCCCTGAGGACTAAGATGGAATGCCACGTTTCCAGTAAAAACGGCCTCCGGTTCTCTTCACTCATCATATGAAACACAGCAGCGTTATTCTGCTACTTAACACTTCCACGGTCGAGCCTACCCATTCTTACTTATAACTGTGTATAGCAGCGTAACTTAACCATGTAAAAGGCTGTTTATGAAGTTTGAAAAAAACTGAAGGTGACCTTAAAGACCTTAAGATGCATGATATATTATTATAATGTGTTACGAATGAAGGTAGATAACAAATAACCATTAAAATTCCCCCCACTTATTTGAGCAGTAAAAAGTACTGCGCAGGCAACTTAGGTCATTCCATGAATCTTTATTTCTGTTGTTATTTTGTCCGTCGTGGTATAATTCTTTAGTACAAGCAAAGAAGTTGATGTTATAGCGAGGCTGCCCATATTGTATACTTCAATTATTTCAGTGATATATTGTATCTACTAATAATGTGTTCCATGAATTTTTTATGTTATTAAGAAGCAGGGCTCGGAAACCGGTTCAAATTCTAAACCGGTTTCGGTCATTGACCCAAAACCGGTTTTGCGGAATACCGGTTTTCACAAATTTAGGTTTAGGTAGTAACAATTAACTGGTTAAAACCAAGCTTTGTAATGTCCCTGCCCTCTCCTTACCCCGCTTGTATCCAACTTTGTACGGCTGCGCTCTGTCTTATTCACGAAGTTTTTAGACGCACGTACGATATATTCATTGCATAAACGCGACTTCCTAAAACGACATCCTCATATTTTTCTTCTTTCAGCAATGACCGTATTATAAATAACAGAGTTAAGTTTTGTTTCAATTAATTATGCGTTATCTCCACTTTAAAATTAAGTTTCGATATCATGTTTAATTTGACCTTATATATTTATATTGACTTTAATTATATTGAAAGTTTTCTACTAAAATTACGCTTTGCATTTTAATTCAATACCTTTAGTTTTAGTAATATATCGCAATAAATGATGAACTTTCTTAACAGAAAACACGATTTTTTTAAATTTGATGAAATTATATGTTATAGTATTTGTTCTTTTTAGGACTGAAGTGAGGCAGATCACCAGATTTTTAGATTTAGAAGCTCGTGATTAGAACAAACCTCTATCTCGGTCTTTGCAAAACTAATAATTACCACTTCTTAGAAGTCGTGTCTTTACACAATAAAAATTTATTTGTCATGTTCAGAGAATTTAAAGTCGAACGGAATAAAAGAAATTACCGTTTTCACATCTCATTAATGAAGAACTGAAGCATATCTTACCATGTTGTATACGACAAGATGCTACTAAAAATATTAGTTTTTTTTTAAAAATAGAGTAGAAGGTAACCACATAGAAGAAATTGACTTTACTGATACAGAAGTTAATAAAGAAAGATAATAATTTTCAAACAAATCATTATGATTAAAATCGGCTATATTTTGCTGTCAACTGTCACCAAATACATATACTGAAAATTCCTGTCATTTACTAACAGTAATTATTAATAACTCCCAATTAACTAGATACTCAACAGTATAAATCACATTGATATTTACGATCTTGTATTGAATTATAGAAGAGAATGATGAAAGGTGCAACCAAGTTTTCACGCCTCAAGATCAAAATAATATAGTGATCGCTTTGAATTTTTTACAACCTCTGATACTTTACGAATATGGAAATAAATCTATTAAAATAAATGAAATTGAAGTATTTTTACTAAATACATATTATGAAAGTTGGGTGCGTTGCCGGCCTTTTAGAAAGGAGTAAGATTTTTCTTGAAGGTCCCTAAGTCGTATCGGTCCGGAAAATCGCCGGTGGTAAACAATTCCACAGAGAAGTTGAACAGGAATTATTTGAGGAATTATTAGTTTTATACGTGGTAGAGCCATGCTGCAGCTATATTAGTAGTATAGCTGTAGCACGAATGGGCCGGCTCGACCGGGGAAGGACCACGCCTCACAGAATATTAGCGTAAAATAGCAGCTTAACACTGCTGTGTTTCGTATGGTGAGTTTAGAGAACCGGAGACCCTTTTTACTGGAAGAGAGGCATTCCATCTTAGTCCTCACGGGTGACAACGCATCTGCATTTTGATTCGCAAACGAGGATGTGTGGAGATGTCTATGGGCCACAGCAACCACTTATCATCAGGTGGACTGTGTGCTTGTTTGTCACCCTATCCTATAAAAAAGGAAGAAAATAAAACGCAGAGTGGTGGACCGTCAAGCATCCAGATGGAAAGGATGGTATTGTGAATTTTGACGCGATGTGCGTTCGTGAAATATGGCGGCTGGAATTATCCGAACCTCAGAGTACTCCCTGTGGTAGATGTGATAGAAAATGCGAAGGATGCAACATCCCTACGCAGTACCAGTGAATCGAGCCGATCAGAAAGAACTCGGCCGTCAGTGATTCGAACCGCTCGGCGCTGGATGCGGTCAAATGGAAGGAGCTGGCACTGGGTGCCCAGGCCTAGAGATGAGAACAGTATTCAATGTGAAGCCGAATTTGCACTTTGCAAAGTTGCAAGCGATGTGACGATATGAAATACTGCCCCGCTCTGCTGAGCACTTCAAGCTTTTAGAGGCCAATTTGCCTTCCCATCAAGTGACCATGAAACTGCACACTATTCCGACGATTCCGATGCTAGCTAAGGCAGCAAGGAGTGCCTTGAAACTGTGAAGGTACGACAAAGGGTTCTTTTAGCGATTAACGCGCAGACTCTACTTCAGACATAAGTTTGTTCTGGTACTCGGCGTTTTCCCGAGAAATATTGGCATGGCTTGTATATAAAGCACTACCAGTGCTGTCGTCCACATAGCAATGAAAGTTACCAGTTTGCAACATATCATTTATATGCAGAAGAAATAGCGTTGATGATATAATCAGAGCATGCACCGTCTACTACAACCTTGATTCTCCGATCAGCAAGGAAACTGTTGATCCAATTGCACAATTTCTCGGGAAGCCCATAGGAATAGAGCTTCGAAAGAAGCGCTGTGCCAGAACCGATCGAAGGCCTTCGCTATGTCCAAACTAACGGCCAATGCCTTCCTTTAGACTCTACTACCTACGTCCATTTATGAGTTAGGTAGACCAGAAGATTACCAGCTGAACGACCCCGACATAAACCTTTACAATAGATTCCATTATTTCTGAGAAGAAGGAGGAGCGGACGGTTTTTAGGGATTGGGTGGACCAAAGCTGTCTTCCATGAATTCGGAACTACACCTTAGGAGTAGGAGTACCGAAAAGACGCGTTAAAACCGGTGCCAACTTCGAAGCACACGTGTTCAGCACACTAGGTGGGACTCCATAAGTCCCATTCGTCTTGTTGACGTCCAGGAGAGGATTGCTTTGCGAACCGTGCGCTGTGTAAACCGCACATCCGGCATAGAGCAATCACACCGCGGGATGGTCGGCGGTGTTCCCCGTCATCGAGAGTCGAGTTGGACGCAAAGAGGAAGATTAACAGATCGGCTTTCTCCTTTGCGGCATGGGCCAGTGAGTCCTCTGTGCTGAGATGGAAGAGATGGCTGACAGAAGTTCCGTTAGACAGCCCTGGCAAGAGACCAGAATGCACGGATTCCCGAAGGAAGGCGATCAAGCTTCTCGCCGATTCTGCCGATGTGCTCTGACCTTGTCTTGACAATGACCTTTTGAAGGACCTGGAGGCGGAATTATACTTTTAAGAGCGCTGGTGTTTACATCCTGAAATGTTGATGCGTCAGTCTATGCCGGTGGCACTCCTGCTTATAGTGTGATGCTATTTTACAGGAGCGACCAAACCATGGCTGAGATCTGCCTCCGATAGGCACCACAGAAGTTGGAATAAAAGTTCCATATCCTGAAGTACCACATCAGCAACAGAATGAGCAACAACCCTGGGAGTGTCCAGCGAGAAGCAAGCCCGCACCCAAGGGTAGGTTGCAAAGAAAGACCGCATTCCGTCCCAATCCGCCGACCTGTATTGCCAAACACGGCGGCAGCCTGCAGAACGCAACTGCAAGGGGAGCGTGAGTGGCACCTACACTCCGGACAAGACAATGGTCCTAGGAGTCAAGAGGGCGTCTTCAGAAACCTGATATCCGTCCGGATGAGAGGTCAGCAGAAGGTCCAAAGGAAGTTGCATAATCCTCCACATCTGGAATCCGAGTAGGCGAAGTAACCAGCTGTGTAAAACCATATGCCAAGGCAAAGTCATAAACAGATCTCCCCGCATGATCGGTTAAACGTGAACGCGTTAAAATCGCCAAGGATAACGATCTCTGCTGTAGCAAAGAATCTGTAGCCATTTGGACGTGTTCAATGAGTCGGTCTGTTTCGGCATTACCGCTATGAGACCTATAGAGGCACTCGTAGACACGGGATGGTCGTCGCAGTCTACGCGCAGCCAGGTGGACAGGTCCGCACCTTCAAGACTGCCGAGGAGTTGAAAACAGATGTCTTCTGACGCATACGCAAACTCTCCAGCTCGGGACCCAAAGGAGTGTTCTAATTTGTACCCCGGTAGGTCTATGAGAGATATGAAGTATCAGCTTTGAAGCGACACTTAAGGACACGTGAGTCTCGGCTGAAAAGAGAAAGGTCGGCTTCGTCCCCCTCCCCCGTATACGCGGGGCAGCCTAAGCACCCACGCTCAGGAAGAGTAGGGTAGCTGGGGCGTTGATGCTCAGCGAGGATTCTCAGTCACCAGTGGTGTTGGTACCTCCTAGGGTAGTTTTGTTAGATTCCGCTACCATTTATGGTATACTGCGAGGTCGTGGTATCACCCTGGTTCGGGCCGGCCCATCCGTGCGACATCAAAAGCTGCCACGTGGTTCTACCACTGTTAAAACGTAAACATGGAACAAATACTATTTACTTTTTTCTCCCCATCATAAATAAAACATCATAAATAAACAACCGATACAAAAATAAATTATTTTCTTCTGTATGAGACAAGTCCAGTTTTAACGAATAAACAAAACACAATAACTCCCTTTCCACCGGGCTCTTTTTGCGCGAATACTTCTCAAATACTTTCACGTTTTCGTAAATGCCAAAGTCCCACTAGACACTCTGATTGCGAGTGAAAGAACGTGTCGCATAAAGGCAGATAATTGACCATAAGTATGCCCGCATGCAGCGACACGGCATAAGCACCTCACAACGTGAATCTACCTATCCCAATAAACCGAATCGAATTAACCGGTTAATTTGGGTGTCAAAACCGTAAGTAACCGGTAACCTTTAACGTTTAGGTTAGTTAAAACCGGTTACTTGTTTAACCGGTAATTGAAGGAGTGATATATTTACCGGTAATTAATCGGAATTAACCGCTCTTATTAAACCGGTTCCGAGCCCTGCTAAGAAGTGTTAATTTAAATAGTTTTGAGAGTATTTTCTAAATTTATTACGCAGAGAAACTCGAGCATAGCTCGCTGAGCGACCTTGAGCTTCCTCATACGGCCTGCAGTGAAGGACCACGTCTCAGATCCATAAGTCATCACTGGCAACACACACTGGTTGTACAGTCTCGTATTCAAGATTTGAGGTATACCTGATGAGAAGATGTGTCGTAATATCCCGAACGCTGCCCAGCCGAGTTGAATCCGTCGATTGACCTCTCGGTCGAAGTTGGACTTACCTGCTCGGACTATTTGTCCCAGGTAAACATATTCGTCAACAACTTCGAGCTTAGTGCTCCCAACAACTACCGGCATAGGTGTGACATGGACGTTAAACATGATCTTTGTTTTGTCCATGTTCATCTTAAGACCTATCCGTTGGGAGGCACTATTGAGGTCATTGAGCATAGTGCTTAGGTCCTCCAGCGATTCGATTTTCTAAGAGATTTCCATTTTCTTAACTTTCAGGTAAATGTACCACTCTCGAAACTTTGAACTTAACAATGGCGCAAGGTGTCACTGCTGAAGGATTGGAGGAGATATTGAAAGGATGCTTAAGGTGAGTTTACCTATTTGGTATGTAAAAAAAAATTATAAGCCATGCTGATTTTGAAACTGTTGCAAGATGATCACTTTTATAAATCTATTTAGGTATGTAAAAAAGTTAGTTATAAATGCATTTACAATTTATTTCATTTTTTATAGAATTAGGGTGACAAACGAGCTCACAGTCTACCTGATGGCAAGTGGATGCTGTAGCCCATAGACATCTACATTTATCCTCGATTAAGAATGCAGATGTGTTGATACCCATGACGACCCGTGAGGAACGCCTCGTTTCCAGTAAAAAGTCTCCAGTTCTCTACACTCACCATAGTAGTTATTATTTTTACTTTTTCTTTTGCTTGACAAAGCTCTTCAGCACACATTAGTAAATGTTTAAAAAGCTATTGTGGCCGGTGGAAGGAAAAGGGGAGATCTCCCGCCGGGCAAGGTGTTCTGCCCGGGGAGCGGCTAACGCTCCAAGTAGTAGAGTTCGGAGCTATTCTATATATACTGTTTTTAATTCGGAACTTTGATAGCGCGATTTAGGCTTCGATGTATTTCGCTTGTGGCGCGACAACAGCGCCGCCACACTATAATAAATCATTTGAAAAACGTGCAGTGGTGTTGTAACAATAACCACTGCTCCATATCATCCCGTGGGTGTCGTAAGAGGCGACAGAGAGAAACTAATCAGGAGATGGGCACTAGCATCGGACTAATAACGACTAAAAATAAAATAAAACTGCGGTTGACAATCCGCTTGCCAAGCGTGGCAACTATGACAAATATCTCCCTATGAGGCAACCTACGGGGGAGGCCTATATAAAAACACATTCGAACTGAACTGTTTGATTTGTCTTGCGTAATGCATACAGTAAAGGAGTGAAATAGTTTATCACCATTTGTCTTTCTGTCAAATATCGATCTGATTGTCTTCAAAGCTAGAGCAAAAATGATTTTGTTACGCTAAAACAGTGTGATTAACCATCTAGGGTTTTATTACCACTTACGAGGAAATGCGGGCCGAGAGACTTGAAAATTAGGTATTTGAATAATTTATCACTGTCGCTCTGCAAGGGCTCGGCGTCCGATAAGGACAATTGCAGATCCGACTGAATAGCCTGAGTAATAATTAAAAATTAAAAATTTTGTACAACCAACTTCAATATAAATTATAAAGGATAATTCAAAAACTACTGGTCAGACCTTGATCAAATTTCAAATAAAAAAAGAATCATCGAAATCGGTTCACCCAGAAAAAAGTTATGAGGTGACACACATAAAAAAACATAGTCGAATTGAGTACCGTCTCCTTTTCTCTTTTTAGAAAAGGCATAATTCAAGGTTTGGCTCTCTACCATTTCCTCCTCCAATATTGGACCAATTTAAAAGATATTTCATAAAGTAAATAAGAAGGATGTACACTGTGTCCCTATGTTTTTCTTTTTTCAGTATTAGTTATCAAATTTGAACACTAGGCCGCTGTTGACAGCTGTCTAAATAGGCAATTTTTTTGAGTGTTTATAAAGATAATGTATCTTCAAAAAGGAAAACATAGGGAGATAGAAGAGGTTCGTAATTATTTTATTGTAAAAATTCATTGATATAAGGTCATAAATAAGAAAGAAAACAGACGGGAGCGTTTGTATGGAGAAAAGACCACCCGCATTTCCTCTTAAGGGGCCTCCATTAATGAGGGCTAATAATATTCCGCTCACCAGATGTCGCTAGTTGACACTGAGGTAAAGTTTTTTGTTACGCAATGTCATTTAATTGAGTTGTTAGTTATTGATAAAAGTTTATCAGTTTCTAAAGCACTGAGGCATTGTTAATTATAATATTAATACACTTAACAATGCCTCAGTGGTTTGCTCTTTAATTTTTTGCACACTTTTAACTTTTTTCTACTTTTATGAATATCTGTGGTTTGGTTTAATTATTTTTAATCTTATTAATATAAAATATAGCTAATAGAACAAATTATCTTCCTGCTATGAAATCTGTCAAATATTATACCTCACTTTTAAGTGGCGCCGTCCTGGTGGCAGAAAATGTCGTGGATGTCCTCATTACATGAGTGGATTTTGGCGATTTATCTATCCTTCCACTCCCCTGGTAAGATGTCCCCCCATCTCATGTGTGATTTTTCAAAATGCGTATTTTTAGTGTTAATACGTTGTCATCATCATTGTGCTTGATTGCGTTGGTTTTATTTAAAAAAAACATAATTTGCATAATCTTTTTAAATAATTTGTGGAGTTCGCATATCGACATATTTTACTTAAGTTAACCGAATTTTCGCGAAATTTTAAACTCTTTGTTGCGGAAAAAAAATTACGTGATATTTGCCGAAATCCTCCCGCTCCCCCACGTGAGATTGGGTGAGATCTGCTCGACCCCCTCCTACCCCTCAACACCTCACGTAATTAATGGATGCTAGGGGTGGGCGTTGCGGCGACGAACCGTTTACAAAGACCGTTTTGTGTACGTCCTGGGTTCAAACAGTCTTCGTTGCACAAACCAGTCTTCGAATTACTTGGTGCAATTTTTTGTTTTATGCCTATGAAAATACAGTCGAGAACGCAATGATTTAACTATCTCACTCGTCGCGTCGTCGTCCTTAACGTTCCGCGTTATATTGTAGACTTTGGTTCCGCGTTCGTTTACAAACATAGACGGAGACAAAACAGTCCTTACAACAAAAAGTGAACTTTTGTCAATGAAATACAGTCGCTAATGTATTACCAGTTGTCAATGTTGTCGTTCGTGATGAAGACATCAAATCCGTGCAAGCTTATGGTTTTTGACATAGAGTTCAAAGTCGACTTGCATGAACAATGAATTGGGATAATCGCTAAATTTCCTGGATTCGAGCCAGTAAGGTTGAGAAAATTATGTTTTTAAACGTAAATATGCCTGAGGAACGGTTTGCTGGGTGGGTACATGTAAAAAATGTAAATAAAAAAAAATTACCTCAAATTATGTATATAAAAATGATCTTTTAAAAAGATAAAAGTCTGCCCCAACCAGTCCTAAGCCTGGAAAAGTATGTAGGGAAGTTCATTTCATCGTTTAGTAAAGTCGATCGATAAAACGAATTATTTAGTAAACCATCTCATACATTTCAAATCGTTGATAGTTGTAAGAAACTGCAACCATTTCACTCTATGAAAACACAATCCTATTCTATGTTGGATAAGTTTCGTCCTTTAAGCCGTCTTCAAACCAGTTTCAACGACGACCGTTTTCAGCAACCTTTTTCGTCGTCGGGAAAACGGTTGCGTTTCGTCCGTCAAAAATTCGACAACGACCCACCACTAATGGATGCCCCCTTACAATCAGGTGGAATTGTAGAAAAACACTGACTACACTTTTTCTTATCAGCCCCTAAAAATCCATTGTTAGACGTGGGCCTCTCCCGTGATAATGAATTGAGGATCGCAGTACCAGACGTGACCACCTTTGATCCTACTATCCGTCACCTATCCTATCGGAAAATCGGGTATTTTTCTGGTATTTTCCATAGTCGCTTCTTACGACAACTACGCAACGAATGAGGGCATCCACGACTTTTTCTGCCACCAGGGCGGCGCCACTTTGGGATAAGATGAATTTTTTAACAGATTTAAAAACGGGAGAAGTCAATTTGTTAGAAAAGTGTAGAGATTAATGTTTCTTTTTGAAATATTAATAATATTTTATATGAATTAGATTAGAAATGGTTTATCCAAACTACGGATATCCCGAAAAGAAAAATAAAGAACATAGAAGTTAGAAATTGTTTAGTGTATAAACATACAGTAGAAACAGAAAAACTCATTTAAATCGGAACGTTTTAATGATGATGACCCTATATGACCATCTGCGTAACAAATACGTTCACCTCAGTCCCAACTAGCGACATCTGGTGAGCGGCATTTCTCTTACTACGTCACCATATCTCAACACACTCTAACTGGGTTCAAATTTCAACTGACTAAATAGCAATAATTTAACTTCGTTCCAGCTTACAGTCTCTCAACATATCGTGGTGTAACCTGAACGAGGCCGCATTACAGCTGATGGTGACCACGCTGCCGCAGAAGTTGCAGCGGCTCAATGTTGGCGGCGCGAGGATAATGACTGATGAAAGTAGGTGTATACCATGTCATTATTGTCAACTGCCTTGTTGGTCTAGTGATCGTAAATGCAATTGCTGATCATGGGGATAGAATCCCGTGTCAGGCAAAACTCGGTTATTGGGTTTTTCTGTCAAGAAATTCTCAGTAGCAGCCAGGAGTCAGGAAGTTGGCGGTGTTTCATCCGTGCCTCATAAAGCACGTAAAGCCGTTGGTCCTGCGCCAGATCTCTTTTCCGATGGGACTAGGAGTGTGACGCAATAGAAAGTGCTTGCGCACACGTGCACTATATTCCTGTCTTGCGCACTTCTAGATGGCTAGATATATATATATAGATCTTTGGCTTCGCACGGTTGATTTCTGGATCTCGACAACAACGCCACCTACCGAGTCCAATCGTGAATCTAAACCATTCTCTAATCAACTTAATCACACACAAAATTTCATCAAAATCGGTCCAGCCGTTTAGGATTTCAGTCTCATACACATGGACAACAGAATTATATAATATACATATATTATACACATAAACCTTCCTCTTGAATCACTCTGTCTATTGACGAAAACCATCAAAGCATCAAAATCCGTTGCATAGTTTAAAAGATCTAAGCGTACAGACGGCGGGAAGTGACTTTGTTTTATACTATGTAAGGAATCTAGATGGCTAGACTCTGTTAAGACTGGTCGCCGTGACCGAAATTCGATCTGGAGGACATAATTTAATATTTACCGTGTGGTGGTGGTGTAGCAATATGCTGATGAAGAGATGAAAAATATATTTTAAGAAATAAATATATTAACTTTGGCATCGCAATATATTTATAAAAATGTAATGTATGTACGCACATAAAAACATGAATAGCTTTGAGAACAAAGATTTTAAATACTAGAATCAAAAACAAGTTTGTAATGCCAGTTACGAGACTACATAATTAGTAATTAATTTATAAATTTCAATAGAAAATGTTCAAAGTTTGTTAATCAAAAAGTTTAAAAAAAAAATATTTTAGAAAAACCTGTACAAAAAGTTTATGGAATACATGAGTGAAAATAACCCTTGGGAATGAGGTGGTCGTTGTCATCTTGGTTCTATAATATGATTCATATAAATAATTGCATACAATTATTGTAAAATTATGTACATATTTCTAAAATTATAATCCCCCTGGGTTTCTTGCTGGTTCAATCCAGCTGGTAGCCAGTGGAAAATAAATAAATTAAAAAGAACATATACATAAACACTCACGCCTGTCACCCAGAGGGGTAGGCAGAGACTACGGACTTCCATTTGGCACGATCCTGACACACTTCTCTCGCCTCCTTTACATCCATATATCTACGCATACACGCTCGTCGGTTAAGAGTACTCCTAATCTGGCCCATTTTCAATATATCGCCAATTTGGTCGATAAACTTTCGTCTAGGGCGTCCCTTCCGACTCTTCCGATCACTTCTGCAACATAAATTTGCTTTGTCACTCTTTCCTCGTTCATTCTTTCTACATGACCAAACCACCGAAGCATTCCTTTCTTAATCCTGGTCACAACGTCATCTTGCAAACCACACTTTTCTCTTATCACACTCTTTCTCACCCTGTCATTCATTGCAAAGAAATTAAGAAGAAATTACTTTTAATAAGTATTTAAAAATCTATATTGAATAAAGATTACTCTATTTTATTTTATATTGCATTGCTGTTATGCAACGTTATGCAAAATTTAGTAGAAATAATTTCAGTGATAATATTTGTCGTTTTTAGGGTTTCGTACCTGAAGGGTAATTAACGGGATCCAATTACTAAGCCTCCGCTATCCGTCTATCCGTCTATCCGTCTGTCTGTCAGTCCGTCTGTCTGGCCGGTTATTTAAATAAACGTAAGCTGAGCTGCGGGTAAAAGCTGGTTTAGAATAAAAACAAATTCTTTTACTTTCTACCCTCATTTCTAACAAGAGATAAAAGTAAAGTTGTCAACAGTGGTACAGAAGCTGGTGGAGCGCTGTCCTCGCCTGCTGGAGCTGGACGTGTCGGACTGCTCCCGGCTGGGCGCGCCCTCGGTGCTGGCCATACTGAACCTGGCTCGCTTGGAGCATCTCGCACTCAGTCGCTGCTACTTGCTGCCTCCACATGTGCTCACGTCAGTCTTATGTTTGAATCTATTTATTTTTATAAAAATAAAGTGACAAACAAACTTACAATCCACCTGATGGTATGTTAGACGTGTACGTACGTGTAGTGAGTGCATGGTAGAGCCACACTGCGGTTATATTATGGTTGTACCACGAGTGGGTGGTGAGTGTTAAGGAACCGGAGACCCCTTTTACTGGAAACGAGACATTCCATTTTAGTCCTCAGGGGTGACAACGCATCTAAATTTTGATTCTTAATCCAGGATAGATGTAGATGTCTTTTTTTTTAATAGAATAACGGTGACAAACGAGCACACAGTTCACCTGATGGTAAGTGGTTGCTGTGGCCCATAGACATCTACATCTATCTTCGTTTGCGAATTTAAATGCAGATGCGTTGTCAGCCGTGAGGACTAAGATAGAATGCCTCTTTTCCAGTAAAAAGGGTCTCCGGTTCTCTACACTCACCATACGAAACACAGCAGTATTAAGCTTATAAAAAAAACGCTGCTTCTAGGGCAGCCATAAGAAGAAGCTGACCTCAAACAACTGCAAAGAATACAATAACTTTACATTTTGAAGGTGGGCCTCTAATTCTTTAATACAATATGTCTTAGCACCAACTCCACAATGTGAAATTATTGTTTGAGATCGGCTTTTACTTGATAAAAAAGGTTTAGGGTGACTAATTATATTGAGTTTGTAAAATCACCTTACAGGAAACTCAGCAGTATGCCGTCCCTGCAATACCTAGAAGTGTGGGGCATGCTGCAGTCGGGCTCTCTCAACGCATTACGTGCGGCGTTACCCGCGATACAGATCAACCAGTTTATGTTTAGGTGAGTGTTATTATTGCTGTATGGTGGTGGAGAGAACCCATCAAATTACGGCTCGTAGGTGTCCTAAGAGGCAACATGGGACACTACTTTTCTTTTACTTTTTAAAAGAGGAGATTGGTAGCAGGAAGATGCTGCTGCCCATCTGTTTCATTTCCCTCTGTTGTCTCTTACAACACCCACGGTTAGTTTCTTTAGTGATGAAAAGGTAAAGGGTTTCATTCCCAATTGTTAAGAGTATTAGGTGTTTAAGAACTAAATATATATTATATGCAAGCTTATTCGGTAAAGGTGACAGGGTAAGAAATAGAGTAAAATATTTTTTACACAAAAATATTTTCAAACTTAAGAATATGTGTAAGAATATCCACTACCCAATTTCATCCCGTAGGTGACGAAAGAGGCGACAGAGGGAAACAAATCAGGAGTTGAGCTGCAGTGTCTTCCTAATCACAACTAAAAGTTTTAAAAAAAACTGCGGTTTGCCAACCCGCCTGCCAAGCGCGGCAACTATGGCAAATATCCCCCCCTATGAGGCAATCTATTTGGGAGGCCTATGTTCTTCAGCAATGGACTTTAATATGCTGTAATGGATGGATGTATAGAAGATAATCTACCAGGAGCACATGACCCACTGAGAGGTGAAATTATTAAATCAATAATACAAAATCCTCCCTATGAGACAATATATGGGGGAGGCCCATGTTCAGCAGTGGACTTTTGATAGGCTTTAAATGGTTACGTTTCTCAATCTTGAAAACAAGATTGTTCAACTAGTGCATGTTGCCAGTGATGATATATGGATTTGAGATGTGGTCTTTCACTGCTGGCCGTATGAGGAGGCTCAAAGAGGAAATGGGTCAGCCATACAGCTCGAAGAACCAACAACCAGTGGTAAAGAGTAGTACTGGTAAACAAAGGATGGCCCACCCATTAGATGGAGTGACGGCCTGGTTAGAGATGTAAGAAGTCGATGGATGCAGGTGGTACAGGATCATGCTTCATCACGTTCCTTGGTTTCTTCTTTAATTAAGAATCAAAATACAGATGCGTTGTCACCCCTGAGGACTGAGGTTTCCAGTAAAAAGGGTCTCTCGTTCTCTGCACTCACCATACGAAACCCAGCAGCATTCAGCTGTTATTTTACGCTGGTATTTTGTGAAAGCGTGGTCCTTCCCAGGTCAAGCCAATCCATTCGTGCTACAACCATAATATAGCTGCAGCATGGCTCTACCACGTATAATCTTCTTGCTGAACATAGGCCTCCCCCATAGCTCATGAGGAAGATAAAAGAAAAAAGGATTCTCAAACCCATGTAATCATTTTTCACTATTGTGACTTCAACCGGTTATTTTTTATTTTACAGTGCTATAGCGAGACCCACCGTTGGTGCCAGGAGAACTTCCATATGGGGCCTTCGCACCAGAGACTGATTTGAATGATGAGGAAAAAGAAAATATAGACGTTTCTGTGCGCAGCTATTTGAAAAATTATATAAGAAACTATTTAAAGTAAGGTGAAAAGATATAGGTTTAAAAATATATCACCTAAAAGAATTTTCCGAAAAGTTATTTAGTATAGTGATTACTTCGGCATAAAAAAAATCCTTTCCTATGGTTAAAAACCATTTTTGATGGCAGGTGATAGTCTAGATTTTTTTTGTAAAAATGAAATGAGGACTTCTATATTAATCCATACATATAATAAAAATGTAAATTGCAGATGTCTGTTTATTTTATTTTAACCGACTTTAAAAACGTGGAGGTTCTCAATTCGAGTATTTTTTTTGTATGTATGTTACGGAATATCTTCGTAGATTGTGAACAAATTTTGATGATTCTTTTTTTATTAATAATTTATACTTCAAGGAGGTCCCATATAAATTTGGAGAAAAAATCCACCCTTAAGGGTAGCAAATATGAATGCCTCGATACGCCTTTTTGCCGATACGATACCGATACCGATGCTCTTATAAAAATATCGGCGATACCGATACGCTTATTGAATTCAAAAATGAAGGTAAAATAAATAAAACACAAGTCAGGTTATTTTTTTAATTAATATAAAAAGAACAAATAACAGGACAAACTAAATAAAACCGTTTAAAACTATAGACAGGTTGAGATTAGTTAATAGTTTTAGTAATTAAAATTAACATTGATGAGATTTTTGTTTAAAAAACAAAGTATTCTTAAGTTTTGCGGAGAAAGGCGATTTCGCAAATCTGTTTGAATAAGACCTGCGGTGGAAAATAGTCTCTCAGATGCGACAGAACTCATTTGAAACCAAAGTACTTCTGCGCCATTTTTTCAAATTTGGGTATAAGACGTCATTGCGCCAGAAAACGAACGGATCTGCGCCTCTCGATATATTAGGAGACCTTAGGTATCTCTGACTCTTCTTTGAGAGAATTACAGCTCAGAGTAGACAGGGCGCATCTTCCTCGGACTCTAATATTTTCACAAACGCTCCAAAGCCCGCCACTGTAGGCATCTCAGAACTTACAGCTACAGTACTAGATGTAAGTGTGACCGTGTCTGAAATAGTTTCGGAATGCAGTGCTACATTAAGATCAAGTAACTGAACAAGATGCTTTTGCCAAAATAGTAGACTGTGATGGAAATATTCGTGCTTTGTAACGAGGATCAAGCATTGTGGCTTAACAAGACACTGAATAAAGCGGGCTTTCCCAGAGCAAAAATTTGAAAAGTATCGTTGAATCGGTATCGGATGCATCCCTAGTAGCAAATACATAACTTCTTTTTTAACAATTTGAAGTTAGTTTTTACTTTTTGTTAAATGTTATAATTATTCTAACAAAAGTGATTGAGAGGGACTAAAAGTAATGAAAATAAATTTCTATCATCTTTAGAATTTTCTGTCTGTTTGTTTATGAATGTATCTCATATAAAGTACTGATCTATACAGACTAAAACTGAGACTAATATTCATTAATTTATACTAGTTTTTATAATAAGCTAGATTGTATAAAAATACCACTAAATTAAAATGGCTGCGCACACATACGATTATAATATATTTATTTTAAATCTGTAAATATTATACTTAACCAGAAACAGTTTATTAAGAAAATCATTTAACGGATATGTAAATCAATTGTTTGGACAGCGAGAAATATATTTTGTCAACTGATTCATTTAATTTTTATTTCCTTGGTAAATATTGTAGTGGCGGTGTAAGAATATCCACTATCCCATATGATTCCGTGGGTGACGTAAGAGGCGACACAGGGAAACAAACCGGGAGATGGGCAGCAGCGTCTTCCTAATAAAAAGTTGCCTGCTTGCCAAACGTGGCAATTATGGCAAATATACCCTTAAATATATTGCCTTATGAGGCAATCTATGGGGGAGGCCTATGTTCAGCAGTGGACTTTCAATAGGCTGTAATGTATGGATGTATAGAAGATAATCTACCAGGAGCACATGACCCACTGAGAGGTGAAATTATTAAATCACTAATACAAAATCCTCCCTATGAGACTATCTATGGAGGAGGCCTATGTTCAGCAGTGGACTTTTGATAGTCTGTAACTGTAACGGATGTTGTCTCACCCTCGCAGTTTTGGCGGGAACTTGACCGGCGGCGGTTTGCAGCTCCTGTATTATTGTTTAAATAATGGTTGAAGTGGATTTTGATATGTAAAAGTGGCGCAATTTTGTGTATTAAATGTCTGCGCATGTGAACTATTACTGGAAACGGTGAAACAAGTGCTCCGATGGTGATGTGAATCTCAATGACTTATGGATGTGAGATATGATCCTTCACTACTGGCCATATGAGGACGCTCAAGATCGCTCAGCGAGCTATGGAGAGGGCTATGCTCGGAGTTTCTCTGCGTGATAGACTTAGAAATGAGGATATCTGCAGTAGAACCAGAGTGACCGACATAGCCCAACGGATTAGTAAGCTGAAGTGGCAATGGGCCGGCCATATAGCTCGAAGAACAGATGTCTTTGTGTTAGACTGTCGAAAACAGTTTTCGCGGTTTACAAAACAAAGAACTTATCTTTTCAACCGATTTGAAAAAGGTGGAGGTTCTCATTTCGTGTGTTTTTTTTTGTATGTATGTTACGCGATATCTTCGCAGATTGTGAACTAATTTTGATAATTCTTTTTTTATTAGCCGTGGTAGCTCACATGGTTAGCGCTCGATGTAAATTTCACGGTACATGAGCAACCCGGGTTCGAACCCCGCCGACACCAATAAAATTGTTAATTGCAATTGTAAGTGCTGATTTACCACGTGCTGGGCGGTGAAGGAAAACATCGTGAGGAAACCTGCATGTCTGAGAAATAAGAAAATAATATATTTCGAAGACATGTGAAGGTCGCCAACACGCATTGGGGCTGCGCGGCGAACATTTCCTTGCCCTAAAACCCTCTCAGAAATGAGAGGACATATAATAGGCTGTAAGTTTTACTTTTTTTAATAAATAGGTTATACTTAAAGGGTGATCCTATATAAATTTAGAGAAAAATTTGACCCCTAAGGGTAGCAAATAAATAACTTTTTTTCAGCTATTTGATGTCGGTTTTTACTTTTTTTAATTAATATTATAATTATAGTGCGCGATGTATTATAGCCGCCGAGCTGCGTCTCCAATATGTATACTAAGCTACACCCATGAGACGAAATGGTATCATTTTGAGGCACGTCTTAGTATCTACATTTTGATGTTGTTATGCAACAAATGGTAAAATTAAAAATGTTGTACAACCGACTTCAATAAAAATAAAATGAGAACATCATCAATGCAGTCGAAGTCAATTAAATATGTATTATTAAGGATAACTCAAAAACAACTGGTCAGATCTTGATCAAATTTATGTGGGAGCACACGAGAAGCACCAGCTATCAAATAAATTATCATCAAAATCGGTCCACCTAGAACTCCCGGTAGAGAGTAATTGTATTCTGTGACCTAGAAAAAGTGCTGAGGTAACAAACATAATTTAAAAAACAGTCGAATTGAGAACCTCCTCCTTTTGAACACTCAAACTCATAACCCAGAAGAATAATAAATTTAATAGTGAAACAATGAATTAAGATGTTGATGAATTTGGAAAATGGCGGTATCTATCTTTCTACTATGCACTACGTCTGGTATTAATTAAATACCAATCGAGCTGCCAAACGTGAATATTAAGGCAAGTCCCCCAGGCCCTATGACGGGAAGGGGGCGGGGGTATCTAAAGTCCACTGCTGAACATAGGCCTCCTGCATAGGTTGCTACATAGCCCCCTATATAGCTACAGCCTACTTACGTACCACTGCTGGGCACAGGCATGGCGCCACCAGGATTACTTTCAGGGAGGTGCATCTGCATCTACATATGATACTATTAACTAATATAAAATATAGAATTATACATGTATTTATATAGATAAATGTAATGTCAAATACAAATCGCGCGGGTATTTCTATAAATATATTTCACTCATCGAAAACATATGCGTAAGCATCATATTAGTCTGTGGAAAACATACTTAATCTCTGTAGTCAATGGTTGACACTATTGCTCGGGGAATCCCCGCTGCCGCTTGACGCACGACATGCACAGGCAAAGAGTAGAAGAGGATACTGAATTTATTGCAGCAACCTAGACAGTTCAGTTTTCTATGTATTTTTTTTTTGACAGGGGTGCGCACCCCTTGTACCCGTTGCGCCCCGGCGCCCGGCCTCCTCTTTTCTGAAGTTTTGACAGCGCTGCCCCAATGCGTGTTGGTGAACTTCACATGTCGAAATTTTTTTTTCTTATTTCAGACATGCAGGTTTCACGATGTTTTTCACCGCTGAGCACGTGGTAAATCAGCATTAAAATTGCATAATAATTTCATTGTTGCCGGCGGGATCGAACCCAGGTTACTCGCGTACTGCGAAATTTACAGCGAGCGCTTAGCCCTGAGCTACCACGGCCCTTAGCAACCTATATATTTTGCGATAATATTGCTACACTTGTAAGCAGGACGACAACAATATTTTGTTATTTTCAATTGTTATCAGGAAGACTGCTGTCAATCTGTTGTTTCAGTTACCTCTGTCGCCTCTTACGACACCCACGGGATGATATGGGTTAGTGGATGTTCTTATGACATACACAAATATATTATTTTTATAAATGTAAAAAGGCAGCTATTTCTTTAAAAAATTAAATATTATTTACTGTCTTTTCTTGCTAATTTAAGTATTACAATCACAATAATTCATTATAAAATCACAAAGGGCTATGATAAATAAATAGTAATTATGCATTGGATTGGTAGATAAACACAACTTAAATATTACCCAATCAACTTGGAATATACAATAGCTTAATACTGAAGTTGAACTTATATCTGAAAACACTAGCCCATTGCACTTGCAACATTTTGACGTGACAACGTCTTATAAATTGGTTTGCCGGGTGACACTTCAAGAAACTGCGTTACGCTCCGCTCACGTTATGCGCTCACAATGAGAGCGAGTGAGAGGCACGCGTCCCTTCCACTCGGGCATGGTTAGCCCGCCTAAGAGCGAGAGAGACAGACATAATAAAATTATTTTACCACTCAAAGTCGTTGTCACGTAAAACTTTCGCCCGTATACCGACTTTACAGGCAACCAATTTTTTTTTACGTGGTGAGCCATGTTGCAGCTAAATTAGTGGTATAGTGGAATAGTTTTAGCATGAATGGGTAGGCTCGATCGAGGAAGGAGTACCAGATAAAATAGCAGCTTAACGCTGCTGTTTCATATGGTGAGTAGAGAACCGAAGACCCTTTTACCGGAATCACATTTTCATTTCCTTAGTCCTCACGGGTGACAATGCATCTGCATTTTGATTCGTAATTGAGGGTAGATGTAGATGTCTGTGAGCCCAGCAACCACTTAAAAAATCATCCTATAAAAACATCATTTCCATGCCTGTCAAGCATACCATGAGAGAGAGAGGAAAACACCTCTAGTTTTAAGTCCCAACGAAAACAGTCTGTGGCAATCTTTGTGTCTGTCTGTGGCATCATAGCTCTTGAACGGATGAACCGATTTTGATTATTTTTTTTCGTTTGAAGATGTCTTAATCGAGAGTGTTTTAGCTATATGTCAAGAAAATCAGCTCTTTTGTTTCGGGTTTTTTTTTTTTAAATTATACTAAGGCCAATGGGCTATAGACTTTGACTTTTATTTACCTGCACAGACAACGAACAGCGTGTGGAGAAAAAATGAGAGAACCCTATCGTAGCTAACAAAACAGCTGATGACCTTAAAACGTCTGAACCGATTTTGATAAAACATGTCTAAGAACCACCGCTAGAAAACCTATAATAATAATAATAATACCCCATCGCCCGCTGACGTAACAGTTAACCCTTATTTCGAATTAGTCGGTAGGATGGACAAGTACTTTAAAAAATCTGTTGCAATTCTAATTTAGTATATATTTAACTTTTTAAATAAACGTTAGAAAATATAATAAAGGAAAGGTAGAAAAATAAATTAGTGACCTGGCAATATGTCATCTGTCACTTATTGAGCAAGATGGCGACGACAGAAGTCTTCAACTTTACTCAAGGTATTTATATGGTTTTTATATTATTTATTTTTACAATGGATTTTTGTTGTGATATTTGTTGTCATATAGATAACGCATACATTCACTAACAAAACAATATAGTAATTGCAGTTTATTTACTTAAAATAGACCTGCTAGTAGTTGTCCGCCACGCCGGACCGTACCGAAACTACGGCAATGCACACGAAGTTTTACTTGTCCATGGCAGCGGACTTTGTCAATAACATTGTATTATATAGATATGTATTTCCTTTCATGACAGTGCAAAGTATTTAGTTTTCTATATAAATATCAATGTTTTTATAATTATGAGCATACCTTTTATGAATATTAAATAATATATACATATATCTATAAATTTTCTATAATTACGTACATATCATTACATAAAATCAGTACAAATCGTTACACTCTCGTGATATAGCCTTTATTTTTGTGGTGGTTTTAGCTTTTTTGCTCTTTGACAGTGTCGCCCATGAACGCTCGAAAAATATTAGCACTTGTACCTGAGAGCGCACCATCTGAAACAAGTGACAAGTCAAATTCTGAAATGAGCTTGATGAGTCGCATGATTCTAACTCCTCCTCGCCTGCACCATCGCTTGCTTCCCTTTAGAGCGCATGAATCTTTTGGATGGTTCCTCTGAAGCACTATCTGAAAACCAATCTGAAACAGACGAAGACCCAGATTTATCCAATGTTCCTCTAACTCCTATTTTACAAGAAATTCTACCTAATCCAACACAAGAACCAAACTTTCAAAACTTGCCCTCTATATCATCTTTACCATCTTTACATACCCCATCCCCAGTCACTAGAAAAGAAGACAAACGGCTACTTTTGTAGCTAAAAAGGCCAAGGCACCTACAAAGTTGACACTCGACTTCAAATGGAAAAAAGGTACTTTTTTACACAAAGCTCAAATAGAAGATCCGGTTATGTCTGGAGATGCCCCCGCAGTTTTGTCACCTTTACAATATTTCTACTTTTTCTTCTCACCAGATATCATAACAGATATAGTCAATGAAACAAACGCTTATTCAGTCCAAAGAACTGGCCGATCCATACAGCTAACAGAGAATGAGTTGCGTGACTTCCTGGCAATACATTTTGATGGGTATTGTACCTCTGAGCTCTTATTTAGATTACTGGAGCATGAAGTTCAGATATGACAAAATAGCAGAAGTTATGCCTTTGAAAAGGTACGAGCAAATTCGACGATTTATTCATTTTGTTGATAACAATTTTGAAAATAGCGATAGATATTATAAGATTAGACCTATTATAGAGAAGATACGTAGAAATTGTATTGCTCATGAAGATGAAAATAGGTTCAGCATCGACGAGATGATGATTGCGCAAAGGGCGTAAAGCCGGTAAACGGAGGCAATACATGAAAGATAAACCGATAAAATGGGGTTTAAAAACTATGTTCGGGCAGGTACATCTGGTATGATTTACGATTTTATACTGTATGGAGGAGATGATACTTTAGGAATCATAAGTTTACAGATGAAGAGCAATCTTTGGGTTTTGGGCATCATTGTTATTGTCTATGTCAAACCATACGAAATAAGCCTGCTATGGTATATTTTGATAACTTTCTCGTCGCCCGAATTAGTATATCTACTACGAGAAAACTATGGTTTATTTTCTTTAGGACAATTCGAATCAACC
Organism: Parnassius orleans; assembly: GCA_029286625.1. Lineage (NCBI taxonomy): Eukaryota > Metazoa > Arthropoda > Insecta > Lepidoptera > Papilionidae > Parnassius > Parnassius orleans. The sequence continues at coordinate 983,044 of JAGSMP010000161.1, read as the reverse complement.
GACTGAGAGGGCAGAAGATAAATTGATCTGTGAGAAGGCTCTCAAGAAGAAGAGACGAGGAAGTTATTGTCAGTGTGTCTGCAAAAAAACAAATTAGTTGTCGTAAGGTGGTACGACAATAAATGTACCACACTAATGAGTTCATACAGATGCTGATCCCGTCCATAAAGTGAAGAGATACTGCAAGGAAGCTAAGCAAAGAGTGGATGTTGATTGTCCTAATATGGTCAAGGATTACAATCAAAATATGGGCGGTGTTGACTTAGCTGACATGTTGATATCGTTATATAAGACACCGTTGAGAACTAAACGCTGGTATATAGCGATATTTTCTGAAATGATTGACATTTGTGTAAACAATGCCTTGATTCTTTATAAAAAGCAAAAAGCACGTGCTGCAGCTGGTAATGTCAACTTTATGAGACTCAAAGATTTCAGATACGAAATATACTACGGTTTATTGAATAACAACAGAACTGCTACCTACCAACGGGCTGAACGTACTTGTGTACGCCACGTGTGCAAGCCTAGACCACCTGATGATACTCGATTTGATAATGTGGGGCTCTTACCATCTACGAAGGTGGAAGGTCGTTTTATGAATTGCAATAAGAAAAAAACTGTATATTGTTTAAAATGTAATACACGACTATGTTTTGTGACGGGAAAAGCTCCACGCAACTATTTTTAATTTTCACGTAAAGGTTAATATTAGATTTCAAATAAAATAAATTTCATTCCTTTCCTCTCGTTTCGATTTCATATCTTTATTTGCACTCTTAAGGTAAAGTCCACCAGGGCGGACAAGTTATTTTACTTGTAAATCTCTATGCTCGACGGAGTCCGCTGTGACGGACCCCTTTTCAAAAAATGGTAGGTGATATAATTTTTATCTTTTTACGAGACTCTAACATGCTATAGGAACCTAGCTTTTGAAACAAATTTGTAAAATTAGCATATTGAGAACTCCGTCGAAATAAGGGTTAAGTGACAAAACTGCTACGTCGGCGCAGTCAGTCAGCGCCTTGCCAAGAGGTGTGAGCGCCGTGCCTTGGCAGAATTGAGGTGCTAATTTGGGCCCATTTGTGCTTACGGCCAAATCATGAAACGGTGTCGAGCCTGGGCGTCTCCCGTCAATTGACGCCCATTTTATGGATGATGGAAAAATAGACTGCGCATAGGCTGCCTGGGGTCGCCGGGCGCGTCTGGAGCTGGCGCTGGACGCGACAGCATGCGGGCCGCCAGCCGAGCGCGAGGTGCTGTACGACCACCCAGCAGCCCCTCGCATCCATCATCCCCACCAGATGCCTTGGTGTCGGCTGGGTCCTCTCGGACTAGGCAAGCGGCACCCGCCGCTGGTGGAGTTCGCCGCATGCGTTGGACAAAATATGAACACAAATGCATTGCGGGCGGGGTATCATGTCCAGGCACGACATACTTGGGGTGATAGCTAGGGTCACTACCTATCAATACAACGCAATATATGTTCAGCAAAATCTTACGGATTTACAGTTTACAAAATTTTCCGAAATACCGAAAAATCTCTACCTTGAAACAGATTTTAAGCATCTCGTAATGAAAAAATCCTTTTCTAGTACTTTTTTACATCAAATTATTCGTAGTTACTTTACTCATTGATAAGTCTTTTTCTATCAAAGACAAGAATGTTTTCAAGAAATACTATTTTTGTTTAAATTTGCACAGAACTATTTTCTTATCACTTAAGTTTAACCTACAGTGGTGAAAAAATGTATGTGGCAGTTTTGTACAACAAACTTAAAAATAGCTTGTTTAATGGTGATTTTGGAAGATACAATACTAGTGCATTTTCATTAAAAATACAAAAAATAAGCTTTTTAGTTAATAAGAGCATTTTATTTTAAATGCAAGTATGTGACTTTGAATTCGAATCGTTGTAAGGTCGTACTACGGTTCGAATTACATAATAATTATCTACAGCCGACCGGCCGGCCGGTCTGTAAATGATTTTTCGGTATTTCGGAAAATTTTGTAAAACTGTAAATCCGTAAGATTTTGCTGAACATATATTGTGTTGTATTGATAGGTAGTGACCCCAGCTATCACCCCTGCAGTATGTCGTGCTATTTACTGGACACCCTGTATAGGGCGAAAGGGAAGAAACTGGAGGATAGCGTATCGGGCCCGTGCATTACTTTTTGCTGAGCTGGAGCCGTCTGTTTCGTCACGGAGCAAAACCTGTCAGACCGAGTTCGGTACATCATACGCTCGAAAATATTTAATGATGCATGAACTCGAACGACTACGGCGTAAGGCTATTCCCTCATCGAATGAACCAGCTATAGCTGGGAATGCGGCTCCTAAGGCAAAAGGCAGCTACATGTGGAAGCCGCCATGGATCTTCCCGCTCTGGTTGATTCAGGCGATGATGAAATGGTCACCCACGAACTAGAGCAGATAGGGAGTAAATTGGAGGATGCGATTGTGGAAACGCGCTGTACGCCTCTCGAAAATCGACCGAAGTGACTCGCGCATAACCCTAAGCAAGCGGAATCGGGATGTCGTGACGGCCCTGAACCCATTGCCGGCAACCTTGGAAACCATCCGGGACCTTTGTGATACGGACTCAATACTCTTTGGCGCCGCTTTGGCAGTTTGCCACATTGTTGGTGCTAAACTTCCCACGTCTGGACGTGCTACTGGGCAAAGTAGCGCTATCCCAGCCTGGAGAAGAAGGATTGAGGACCGTATCGCAAAGGCAGGCCCTCATTGGCAGACTGATAAGCTTCAGGTCGGGCAACAACAGGTCGAGAATAGTGCGCACCATCAGGATGGCGTTTGCTGGAATATCAGTTTGTCCCAGCCGGATATAACGCAAAACTGACGAAGCGCATAGACGACCTGAAGCAGAGAATCGCTGCTTAGGAAAGCGGATTCGGCGATATACCGAGAGGTCGCCACGGTTCAACCAGAATCGTCTCTTCCAGAGTGATCAGAAGAGGCTATAAATCATTGAGCGGCCAATGGTACGTGGAACGGGCCCAGCACCGAATCAGGCCGACACTGTCGCATTCTGACGCGGCCTGTGGTCAGAGCCCGTAAACCACAGCGAGGGCCCTGGATGGAAGTTGTGGCGAGTCAAATGTTAGTCTATGTATATATCAATTATTAGTCTATGGTGGCTGCCATATTTAATTTTTGACAGCCAGTTCGCCAACAAAACGTACTCGAAGTGGTTGTCTCGGCTCATGTGAAAAAATATTTCCACAAACGATACTGCTTTCTCCAGGTAACGTATTCATGTATTTCATTCTATTTTCTATTAAACATGTTAATTTATTGTTATTTGAAATGTTAAGTTATATTGAACAAAAGTTAGATAACTAATTAGTAAATTCATTTGAAAATTTTATTGGCATGGTTACGTTACCTCTATTAACGCTACTATCGCATGAATGGAACTCAAACGTAATGGAATCCTAAAGGTCGATTCATAAAGTCATCGTTTTAATTAGTGTTCTAAAGTCTAAATAAATAAGTATGAATAAAATAATTATGAAATGCCTGAATTTTTAAATGAATTGCTTATTACATAATTTCGTGTAAATCAAACAAGATTTTTCGAGTAGGTATTTCGGCTCAAAACACTCCATTCAGGATAACATTAGAAAAATAACAGTGAAATAACGATAGTTATTACGTTATATTGTTGAAATGGCTGCATTTAGTGTTCAATTTTAATGGTATCCTGAATGAAAATCTTTTTTGTTTTTTGCGTGAATTGATCGTCAAAATATATGTGATAAACAGTTATCACATTTATTGACAATTATTTCACTCAACGCTTTTGTAAATCTATATAAAAAAATCACAAAATTTGAGATTTTCGTACGGGGTACATTATGATAACTCACTATTGTTTTAGGCTTAAATATGCCCTTGACGGCTGCAGAAAAGTCAAAACGGTACCGAGAAAAATCAAACAAAACCCGGAAAAATATGAAGAATTTAAGAAGGAATTACGAAGACAAAAACACCAAACGAGAAAATAGAAAAAGAAAACTCTGGAGAGAACAAAACGAAAACAAAAAAAAAAAACAAAACGGTTTAACGGTGGTAGAGCCACGCAGCAGCTTTTGCTGTTGCACGTATGGGCCGGCTCGAGCCGGGTTGGTACCACGACCTCACAGAATACCGGCGTGAAGTGGAAGCTCTGCTTTGCGTTTCGTCTGGTGAGTGCAGGTGACCGAGGCCCAATCCCCCATCAACATGGTAGCGGAATTAAATCTTAGACTACCCAGGAGGGTACCAGCACCCTGGAGAACTCGCTGAGCATCCACGACCATGCTACTCCACTCCTGAGCGTGGGTGCTCAGGCTGCCCGCGTATTCTGGGGCAAAATTCCGCTCAAAACAATAACTGCTCGGGGCAAACTGAGCAACAAGACCAAGGCGACCCTGCCACGCTATCCGTGGATTTCTGCAACATCAGGGACTTCACTCGAACCTAAACGCCGTCACTACCATCTCGAGACGGCGAAGCCGGCCTTGCTCTTCTGACCGAGACGCAGGTGTCCTCTCCGGCTGATATTGTATCTCCTACCCGGGGTACAAATTGAACACTTTGTGCCTCGGGCTGAGTTTGCGTATACGTCAGAGAGGACATCTGTTCTCGACGCCTCGGCAGTCTTGAAGGTACGGACCTGTCCATCCTTTGGCTACGCGTAGATAGCGACGACCATCCGCGCGTCTACGGGTGCCTCTATAGGTCCCATAGCGGTAATGCCGAAACAGACCGACTCATCGACCACGTCCAAATGGCTACAGATTCCTTGCTAACAGGTCCCATCCGCAGAGATCGTGGTCCTTGGCGATTTTAACGCCCACCACGCCGAATGGCTCGGTTCACGTTTAACCGATCATGCGGGAGATCTGTTTATGACTTTGCCTTGGCATATGGTCTGACACAGCTGGTTACTTCGCCTACGCGGATTCCAGATGTGAAGGATCATACACCTTCCTGTTGGACCTTCTGCTGACCTCTCATCCGGACGGATATCAGGTTTCCGTCGATGCCCCTCGGCTCTTCGGACCATTGTCTGATCCGAGTGGTGCCACTCACGCTCCCCTCGCGGTTGCGTTTGCAGGTTGCCGCCGTGTTTGGCATTACAGGTCGGCGGATTGGGACGGAATGCGGTCTTTCTTTGCATCCTACCCATGGGGCGGGTTTGCTTCTCGCCGGATGATCCCAGCGCTGTTGCTGACTCTGTCACTGATGTGGTGCTACAGGAATGGAACTATTTATTCCATCATCTGTGGTACCCATCGGAGGCAGATCGCAGCCTTGGTTTGGTCGCTCCTGTAAGACTGCATTACGCAGTAAGCAGGAGTGCTATCAGGCCTGGGCTGAGGCTTCGGCGGCTCGGGATGTAAACACCAGCATGCTTAAAAGAAGTATAACTTCGCCTCCAGGTCCTTCAAAGTGTTATTGCCAAGGCAAAGTCTGAGCACATAGGCAGAATTGGCGAGAAACTAGTTCGCCTTCCTTCGGGAACCGTGCATTCTGGTCTCTCGCCAAGGCTGTCCAGGGAATTTCTGTAAGCCATCACTACCATCTCTGCACAGGAGGACGACTCACTGGCCCACGCCGCAAAAGAAAAAGCCGACCTTTAGGCTCGCTTTGCGTCCAACTCGACTCTTGATGACGGGGAACACACCGCCGACCATCCCGCGGTGTGAGTGCTCCATGCCGGATGTGCGGTTCTCACAGCGCTCGGTCTGCAAAGCACTCTTCTCCTGGACATTCACAAGTCGAGTGGGCCTGACGGAATTCCAATTGTGCTGAGGACGTGCCCGGAGTTGGCACCGGTTCTAACGTGTCTTTCCGGTACTCCTACTCCCTAGGCGTAGTCCCGAAATCATGGAAGACAGCTTTTGTCCAACCGATCCTAAAAGGCGACCGCTCAGACCCGTCCAACTACAGGCCTATAGCCATCACCCCTTGTTCTCCAAAATAATGGAGTCCATTATAAACTGCCAGCTCATGCGGTACCTTGAGGATCACCAGCTGATTAGTGACCGCCAATACGGTTTTCGTCGGGGTCGGTCAGCTGGTGATCTTCTGGTCTACCTTACTCATAGATGGGCGGAGGTAGAGTCCAAGGGAGGCATTGGCCGTTAGTTTGGACATTGCGAAGGCTTTCGATCGGGTTTGGCACAAAGCGCTTCTTTCGAAGCCCTTCCTATGGGCTTCCTGAGAAATTGCAATTGGATCACCAGCTTTCTTGCAGATCGGAGCATCAAGGTCGTTGTAGACGGTGCATGCTCCGACTACGCCGATTAACGCTGGTGTTCCACAAGGCTGCGTGCTATCACCAACGCTGTTTCTTCTGCATATCAATGATATGTTGCAAACCAGTAGCATTCATTGCTGCGGATGATAGCACTGGTGATGCTCTATACGCCGGCCGTGCGAATATTTCGGGAAAACGTCGCCGAGTACCGGAACAAACTTGTGTCGAAATCGAGTCTTTGCTGAACAAAGTCTCGGATTGGGGCGACTAAATCTAGTCCAGTTTAACTCAGAAGACACAAGTTTGCGCGTTTACCGCTAAAAGAACCCTTTGTCGTATCACCTCAGTTTGGGCACTTTGTTGCCGCAGCCAGTATCGGAATCCTCGGCGTCGACATTTCGAGTGGCGTGCAGTTTCGCGGTCATTTGAAGAGAAGGCCAAATTGGCCTCTAAAGCTTGGCGTGCTCAGCAGAGCGGGACAGTATTTCATGCCGGCACAACGCCTGCAACTTTACAAGGCGCAGGTTCGGCCTCACATGGAATACTGTTCCCATCTCTGGGCTCAGCTCCCCAGTGCCAGCTCCTTCCACTTGACCGCATCCAGCGCAGAGCGGCTCGAATCGTCGACGACCGAGTCCTTCCGATCGGCTCGATCATTGGCGCTGCGAAGAGATGTTGCATCTCTTTGCATTTTCGCATTTACCACGGGAGTGCTCTGAGGAATTGTTCGGATTAATCCCATTGGATTTCACGAACGCACATCGCGGCAGAACTCCCGATACCATCCACACCATCTGGATGATTGGCGGTCCACCACTGTGCGATTTAGAAGATGTTTTCCTCGCATAACTTCCTTGTGGAATAGTTTACCACCAGCGATTTTTCCGGACCGATACGACTTAGGACCTTCAAGAAAAGAGCCTACTCCTTTTAAAAGGCCGGCAACGCATCTGCAATTCCTCTGGTTCCTGGTGTTGCAGTTGTTCGCGGCGGCGGTAGTCACTACCATCAGGTGAGCCGCATGCTCGTTTGCCCCGTCCAATAAAAAACAAAAACACTCAACCGAATCCACAATCAGGGCAATCACGTGACGCATCCAATACTTCAGCTTCACATTCATTGAAAATTAGGTACCGAAAATTGTTAAATAACTATAAAAAGGCTTTAAAGACGATTCGTCAATATAATACAACAATACAGACTCTGAGAAAGAAATTATACCGAATGAAAAAAAAACATGAAACCGAATTTGATTTATTGAACACAGAAAACGATAAATTGAAAGCAAGACAAGAAATAATGGAAATATCAATTCGTAGTACGTACAGGAATTGTAAGAAAAATAAAGAAAAACAATTACTTAAAAACGTGATTAGGAAACAGGCGCAAATATTGGAAAAAGCACCTGAAAGTAAGATTTTAGGTCTTAAAGGAAGAATCAGGAAAAGGGTTAATGTACAACGACCAATAAATAAGAAGACTCAGGAAGAAATAGAACTTTTTTATTTGAGAGACGACATAAGTAAAAGCACAGCTGGTAAGAAGGAAACCAGGTCCAAAGACAAACAAAAAGCACAAATAAGATACTTAGTCGACACACTGAAAAACGTATACGAAATTTATAAAAAAGACGGTGGGTCATGCGGCTTCACCACCTTTTACAGATACAAGCCTTATTATGTACTGTCTCCAAGTATCAATAATAGAGAAAACTGCTTATGTATTAAGCACAGTAACTTTGAGTACATGTTTAATGCACTGAAATGTAAAGGTGTCATAACTTACAAGAATATAAAGGAGCTCTTGAACATTGTTGCATGTGATATTACGCGTTATGACTGCATGTACAATAAATGTAAAGATTGTAAGAGTATTTCATATGATCAACAAAACTCGATTCTGCTATATCATGGTTCAAATGGGCTAGGTAAACCATGAATATGAAAAATCTGGCAAAGTATATACAACTAAAAAGACCACCAAACAACAAGTAAAAGGAACTGTACTTGATATCATCACCAACTTTCAGAACGAGCTACCGGCGTTTAAAACTCATTTCTATAATTGGATTGAACAACAACGTCAATACAGAAATTGTATCAAGAACATGAAAGATGACGAGATACTCATTTTATGTGACTTTTCGGAGAATTTTGAATGTAAATATAGTGAAGAAGTCCAATCAATGCACTTTGGTGCCTCCAAAAACACGATCACTTTACATTGTGGTGTAATTTTTTGGAAAAATCTATCCCAATCATTTGTATCTGTTTCAGATAACAATTGCCATGAGCCGAATGCCATCTGGGCACACTTGATACCAGTTATCAAACTTGCAAAAGAAATGAACCCTCATATCAAAGTTATACACTTTTTTTCAGACGGCCCATGCAGCCAGTACCGTCAAAAAAAGAACTTTTATCTTTTGAGTTTATTCACCCCAAAATTGAAACTATCATATTCAACATGGTCATTTTCGGAGGCAGGTCATGGCAAAGTATGGCAGATGGGATTGGGGGTGCCGTTAAGAGACAATTGGATAAAAGGATTTCTTATGGTCATGATGTTACTAACGCCACTGAAGCATTTCAAATTTTAGAGAACAGCATGAAGACAGTAAAGTGCTTTTACATAAGTAATCAAGATATTGAAAACATGAACCAACTTATTCCCAACGGCATTCAAGCTGTTCCTGGTACAATGCAATTGCATCAAATATCATCTACACAATGTAAACAGATTAAATATCGGCAACTGAGTTGTTTTTGTGGGGAATATCGTGGTTTGTGCAGTTGCTATTGTCCCAAAATACATAATTTTGTTAAACCATCAAAAGAAACTGCCGAATTGAGTGTTGAGGCCTTAATAGTTCCTGGGACGTCAAAAGACAACATGAACGTTACTCCTTGTTATTCGGGCCTAAGCATTGCGCCCCACAAAATGAATACGGCAATTGATTATGAATTTCCAGAAAATACCCGACAGATAAGCGGTTCCCCTATTGAGGTTATTCCTGATCACATGCTCCAAGATTTAGAAACATACCAAAGTGATAATGAAGAAAACATAAATTTTGATTTCCATGTGGGTCAAATGGATGAAACTCCAATTTATTCCCTAGAAGACAACAATATTTCTGGACCACTCATAGAGATAACTTCTCTGACCGATAATCAGAGATTAGTCGAACCTAAAATTGATAGCATAATTCCAATCCTGGAAAGTTCATGCATGACAGCTTCAGATCACGTTCTTGGTAATACCAAAATAAACAGCTCAAAGAGAATCTTGCATCTCTTGAATGTCAGCCCTAAGAAGAGAGAAAAATAAATATATCGAACGACAACAAACATAACGGAAAAGAATTTAAGTCATCAAGGACTTTTTGTGCTCTATTTGCAAGGAGCGTCAGCCTTTGTTATACAAAGAATGGTAAATGTAATGCATGTAAAATTGGGTTTGCCTGATATGTAGCGGAACAACCTTTTTGACTACATTTGTTCGATTTGTCTTGGGACTGATGAATAGTGTTGATTGATCTCAAATGTGTTTTTCGTATTGTTTTTTAAGTGTTGTTTAAGTTACTTACTTTTTACTTTTTGTTACAGTTTAAGACCGTTTACAACGTACGGCATTTCATACAAACTTTCAAGTCTTTATTTTTCGAAATAAATGAACCGATTTTAATGAAACTACCATAAGCAGGATATATAGGTCCAAAAAGTTAATGAGAACATTTTCGAAAAATAATGTTACAGCTAAATTCGACCGATTTTAAATTTTCCATAGAAACAGATATTTCCAATTATCTTGTTTTAAATAAGACATTTCGAAAATGTTCTTTACTAACTTTTTAGAGCTATGTGTCCTGCTTATGCATGAAGTTTCATTAAAATCGGTTCATGCATTTCGAAAACAAGGACTTGAAAGTTTGTATGAAATGCCGTACGTTGTAAACGCTCTTAAATGACATACTAGTAATATTATGTTTAATACGATAAGTACAAGTTACCATGATTGTTGTCATAATTCAGAGTCATATAGACGTTGCTTATAGTTCCTAAACGTCATTTTCGAATTCCATTAACGTCACTGTCCTATTATTACTGTGATTTATTTTCTAAGACTAATTAATAGATCTCAAAGAAATTTGACTGTTTTTGTTCAATATAGTTTATTATTAATTTTAATTTGTTATAAATTAAACTTTTGAAAGAATATTTTCATATTTGACGTTCTAGGATGAAAAAATATAGTACAAAGTACCCAAAAGTAGCGTAAGGAATATCTTTGTTAAAACATTTTTTGATTAGATCTAGTATGCTGAATTATCAATATTTTTTAGAAGACTGATTGTGTTTATTTTTCATAAATAAAGTTAAAAATACTGAACTTCTTTTAGTTTTCATGAAAACTATTTTAAAATTAGTAACGTAATGGAATTTCTTGAGAACATAATTTAATTAAAATTGTAATTATTTTCAAAATTCATTATTATTTTCTTAAAAAAATACTATTTTCATACTGCTCATACTATATTTTATCAATTTAATTATATTTTGAAGCTAAATGTTAAAACTCATATAAGTGGAATTCTAATTACGTCGCCGACAATTTTTTTGAAAAACGCCCTCTACAAATCAGCCAACTTCAAGTCAAATTCTCTCAGAACTGCCTAAAAGAGATGATCAAAGTGGAGCAAGTTCTATTAATTCAAATGACACGGCTGTCGCTGGTTCTTCCAAATCATTTTCTAGAGACCAAATAGTAGAGGTCACTGAAGCTGTTACTCCTGAATCAGTGAGACCGTATCCAAAGGCTGGCCCTAGAAAACGTACCAGTAATGTAAAGAAAAAAGGAAAAACAAGAATATTAACAGATACACCCGAGAAAAGACTGATAGAACTAGCGGAATAAGAAAAACAAAGCAAAAATAAGGTTAAAAAAGGTCCTTAGAAATGTAGAAAAGAAAAAAATTCCTAAACTTCCACTAGAATTGACATCGGATAGAATAAAAAAAGGCAAATAAACAATAGTGATAATGAGATAGAAAATATTTCCCTTGCAAACAGTTCTGAAAGTCCATTTGTTGCAGAAACATCAGAAGAAGAGTTTGATGAAGATGATGTGATTATGTTAGATAAAAACTTTCAAGTTAACGATTTTGTGATCGTTAAATTTGACACAAAAAAGACTGTTGTGCATTATGACGGCCGAATTGAAAAATTTGTCACACCATGACTACAATCAAGTTTATGAGACTGAGCAAGATACGAAATACTTTTCTGTATCCTGAAATAGATGACGTAGCCAGCGTCCCAGTAGATGACATCAAAACTAAATTGCCCGAACCAAAACATATAATAATTCCAAACGTGGTAGTTCTAAGTATACATTCGATAAACCCTTATGGGTCATACCGAATCTTAGATAAGTAAAATGTTAAACATGTTAAAAGATTTAGTCTTTGTTTATTAATCTTGTGATTTATATACTGTTTATGATTATACAACTTGTTATTTTTGGTTTATGTTATGGATATTGGGCGTTTTAAACATCATGCCCAAACCTCCCTCAGGGGGTGCCCGAACCTCCCTACCATGGGGAGCTTTGGGCACAATTGACATATTTCTGAAATCCTTTTGTAACTTTGAGACTGATTATAATTTGTAGACTGTTTTTTGTAAAACATCTTGCCAAATGTATGGTGCAATTGAACTTGGCTATAAATATTGGATATATTAAAAATGTGATTTTTTTATTACCTCTTATGTGAAAAAGTGACCATCCCTCTCTTACCTCCCCTACAGCCAAATGGAGCCTCATTAAAAATTTCTACGATTTAGATAGAAATAATCCGAACTTTGTTTATGCTCCTGCCTTGACTGATATTTATATTTCGCCAAACAACAAACAGAAAATGCGTGTGAAGCTTGCTGCGCAAATATTCGGTCATTCTGTGGCTACTGGTATACTAGCAAAAATTTCATCAAGTGAGCACTTATATTTCCTTTTCTTTTCTAACTGTTTATTAATTTGTTAATTATATTAAATATATTCTAATATGTTATACTCGTGCTTGGGACTGTAACATGAATGTAATTCTTATTATAATTACAGATGAACTTCCTGCGGAAGCTGTAGCCACTGCAGATTTTATTAATCAAATTGATCAGTTGTTAGATTCGTTAAATGCCGACTCGAGAGATTTACGACGGTGCAAGAAGCATTCAACAAATATGACTTTGAAAAGTCCACATTTAGAATACTCAAATACATTAAGAAATTTTTAAGAGATATAAAATGTTGTGAATGTAATAACAATCCGCCGTCTCAAGAAGGATGGATACGCACAATGAACGCAGTTGAAAAAATATGGCGTACTTTAAATTGTCTTGGCATACGAAGTTTACCAACTAGGCGTCTCAATCAAGACGTAATAGAAAATTGTTTTTGGTTGCATTAGGTATAGTTGTGGGTCTAATTATAATCCTACTGTGTCTCAATTTGTCGCCGGAATGAAAATTGCAATCGTGACAAATTTGAAGTACTACAGTGCTCGTCGTCGGAATTGTGAAGACGTTACACTTGTGCTCGCTAATAATTTACAATCACTTTTGATATCTGGTGACAACAAAGTTACTTACTTTAAGCGATTCTCACATGAAATATTGCAGTATAAACTAGTCTTGGGTAGTTCGCGAACGACCTAGTCCTAGCAAGAGCGCACCTTTAGGTGAACTATGCGAACTAGTTCGTCGACTATCTCGCTCTTAGTTCTGTATTTATATAGTTTCTGTATATGTATTTATTTTTCTGGCGTCCGCTCTATTATGGAGTGGTGCTGCATGGCTAACCGACTGATTTATTTTTACTCTTACCGCCAAAGTTTCCTTCTTATTAAAGTATATAATTTATAGGTTATGGTTAAAGTTTTATTAGTGCACACACAATTCACAACAAATATAGCTGGCTCACAATATTAATATGAAAGTGATAGTAAACAGTATATTTAGTTCTTAATTCGATTTTACGGTAAGTTTATTCAAAATTAAGCTTTTACAGTGCAACCTCGATATAACGAAACTGAAGGGAATTAGAAAGTACAAGTAATTCGTTATAATGAGCTTTGTTATATAAAGGTTAGGTGGAACTACGATTCGTAAGGTAAGAAAACTTGTTTATTAACCTCAACATTACGTAAATAGTCATCTGCCTGACGTGTACCTGTCTAAACCTGTCAAGACATGATTTATTGTGGAATTAAGTGGGAATAATTAATAGGAAACGTTATGTCAAATGTGTTTCAAGTTGAAAAAATTGGTTTAATAGAGGTAAATAATACCTTCTATCTATATTATGCAATGACTAAAAATTAGTTATAAAGAGGTTTTTGATAAAAATATTCGTAATGTAGAGGTATATTTTGCAATAACTCTTACAGGCAGTTCTAGGGGATTTTGAAAAATTCGGTAAATCGAGGAATTCGTTATATTGAGGCTTGTTAACAAGGTTACACTGTGTTGCAGTTGTGTTATTTTCATTAATTTAATACATTTCAAAAATATAAAAACATGCTTAGATAGATTAAAATATGCCAACAAAAAATTAATAGAATGCGTGGAAATGTGTGCAACTGTAATAAATAAAATACTATTTATTCATTCTCATGAAGAAACAATTTTTAATGTAATAGTGTCCATCCTGCTTACAGTAGTTGATTTCAGCTTTTTATTAAAATGTAGACATTATGAATTCAACGTTCAATTTGTAAAAAAAATCTCTTATAACGTATATGCCTAAAAAGTTTTTGAAATTAAAATCGAGAATTTAGTGAAAATAAATTGTAAAATTATACCTATTTATAGTTTTATTTTACTCCTTATCCATATATCGAAGGTAAATTCGAGTAATTTTGATGTAAGCCTATGAAATGTATGGGAATCAACCCAATTGGTTTGTGAGGTTTGCGCTTAAATTACTCGAATTTGCCTTGCACAAAAAGTTTAAAGAGAATACAAAGATTTGGAAATCCCGCTAAAAAAAAGTTTTATATGGGCGCCCACCGTAGCGCTTGTTGTGTACTCTCATAAACACGTGTTTCCGTTTTTTAGTATGAAGTATAGACATGCCAACTCGGAAAAATTACGACCCGAGTTGAAATTCACGCAACTCGAGTTAGCAGTACGAAACAGAGTAAATAATTTATACAAATTACTTTTTATAAATGTGTTTTTCTATCTAGCTCTTTGGTAGATTGGGATAACTATAATTACTAAACTTATTATGTTGGATTGAAATACATATACTTATGTATTTTTGGTTTTAACCTTAGTTATAGTAAGTACCTTCATTTAACAACAAAACTAACTAGTTTTGTTGTTACTGTTATATAGCAGTCTTCATGAAACAATATTAGCCTAGCTTTAAGGTGTAGGTACATAACCTATTAATAGTTTAATTATCACAGTCAAAATATTCTTAAATAAATTCATTTTTTTCAAATTCTTTTATTTTTATTTTTATATAGAATAAGGTTGACAAACGAGCATACAGTCCACCTGATGGTCAGTGGATGCTGTGACCCATAGACATCTACATTTATCCTTAATTAAGAATCAAAATGCAGATGCGTTGTCACACCTGAGGACTGAGATGGAATGCCTCGTTTCCAGTATAAAGGGTCTCCGGTTTTCTACACTCACTGTACGAAACACAGCAGCGTTAAGCTGCTATTTTACGTTGATATTCAGTGAGAGCGTGGTCCTACCCCGGTCCAGCCGACCCAATCATGCTGCAACCACAATATAGCTGCAGCATGGCTCTACCACGTAATTCAAAATATTTAGCGTTAATTTAAAATATTATCTATCTTACAACTTAACCACCCTTTTTGGGTACTACAATAATAGGTCTGTGAGTTACATAACTGTATTGATCATAATTAATCAAAATTATAAAAGAAATTAAATTACATAACTTAGCTATTATAAAATTCTAAATAACAAATTGTTTTGGTTGTAGCTAAATACTCTTTGAAACACAAAGCGCGCACACAACGAACGAATCGCGCGCTTACTCTTTTGCTGGTTCACTTGATCCGTTCATGTACAGCAGCAGCCCAAACTCGAGTTAGGGAGATCCAACTCGAGTTAGGTGCAACTCGAGTTAACTCGAGTTTACCTATCACTAGTATGAAGTTGGCGTTCTTCTCTTGGTAGAGAACACAAACCAGAGAGTACTTTTTATTCTTACTAACTAGAAACACAAAGGACTCTCTTTCTCTTACAAAAGACATGCTTTCAAAGGCAAAGCTGCAACTTGGAAGGATATAGAAACAGTATTTGACTCTGATTGCCAACTACGTCATACTAGAATGCATAAAAAGCTAACAGAGCACCATGTTTACGCTGCAAAAATGAAGAAGATGAAAGTTAGTTTAGCTGCCCAAACTCTGAGTGCAACCACCATTGGAATGCTTAAATACACTGCATTGTTCAATAAGTTTTTACTTTGTTATCAAAAGGTCAATTAGGGTAAGAGGAACACCGGTGAAAGAGGAACTCGACACTATAACTCATAAACTATAGAGTTTAGCTCTATGGTATATCAATCGGTTGCTAGCAGACGTCGCTAAGATGTTCCAGTCGAAAAAAAAATAACAGTTTGACCGTTGTCACAGAACACAATTACTCTCTACCAAGAGGTCATAAAGTTCTCAAGTAACTGCGGCAAAGACACTGCACTATAGAGCCAGGTTATTACAAGTGCCGTTATTTTGAGCATTAAAATATAATAATATATAAAGAATGATTGAACTGTCGTTAGTTAATAAAATTACACAAGTATATTTTCGTTTATTACTAAAAAAAGGGATAGACAACTAATATCGACCGAGTTATTCTTAATGAGTCCATACCTAGCTAAGCGGTCTTCGATTCGAACCTCACTTCACTTCGCATGTGCGTACCACATGCTTACAGAATATCGAATCAAGGTCAAGCGAGTTCGCTTTCGAAGTGAGCTTCATCGTCTGAGTGAGTCGAAATCGAATTTGTATTTTAGAGAATAGCTCTACAGGTCATCATTTCATCCAATGCATTCACCTATATTCCCCAATAACATAACTCATGTGTACAAAAATTATCATATTTAAATCCAACTGAAAATTGTCAGCATAGACAAAAAATAAATATATTATGTCCCTAAGTTTTAACAATTTCGTTATATTGCTGTTCTTAGACGGGCATTTCTAATATTTCCTTTTTCTTGTAATAACTGTTAATTCTATGTCAAATATGACAAAATAAATAATTAAATAAATTTTAAATAAAAATATGACTTTAAAGTTGGTCAACACAAATTAATTTTATATTTACTAAAAATGACAACATTGTTACGAGTGAGCAAAGTTGTTGCGAAAACGCTGAAGAAAGAAGAAGAAGGCAGAAGTTTCACTTCGTAAATATGTGTACACATCTACACGCACAATTTTTTTTTATACTGTTTTTCCCATCAAATTATTTATGTTACATAAACAAAATTACTTAAAACTTCTTTTAGCCTTTTGTTCCGCAGCATCGCTCGCTTGTACAAATGTTCTCTTCAGCTTATTCTTTCTGCTGTCTTTGTAAGTTTTAGAAACCTTCTCAGCTAGCTTTGCTATTCTTTTCATTGTTTGTGGTGGGTATCTGAAAAATTACTTATTATTTTTATTGTGTAAGAGTAACTAAGAAGCTTAAATTAGCTTACGGTCTACCGTGAAGTTATCAACCCACTTAAAAAAAAAGAGGAGATTCTCACTTCGACTGTATTTTTTTTAATGTGTGTTACCTCAGTACTTTTTTCTAGGTGAACTGATTTCGATGATTCTTTTTTTATTTGAAAGCTGGTGCTTCTCATGTGGTCCCATATGAATTTTATCAAGATCTGACCAGTAGTTTTTGATTTATCCTTATTAATGCGTATTTAATTGACTTTCGACTATACATTGATGATGTTCTCATTTTATTAATATTGAAGTTGTACATTTTTTTTTAATTTTACCTCTTATCAAAGAACAAACTACTCTTCATTGTACATAAAGTGCATGTACAATATTCACCACCACATATCATCCTGTGGGTGTCATTAGATGAGACAGATAGAAATTGGAACAGGGGATGGAAGATTTCCTGACAAAAACTGGCAAATATCTCCATATGATGGTGGAGGTCTAAAAGTTTCAGTAGTAAACATTTTGATTGAGATTTGGATGAAGAGGATTTGGATACAAATTTAAAACAAATCAAATAATAAAACAAGTGATAAAATTAAAAATTTTGTACAACCGACTTCTATATAAATTAATAACGATAACTGAAAAACTACTGGTCAGACTTTGATCAAATTTATAAGGGACCACAGGAGAAGCACCAGCTTTCAAAAATAAAAAAAGGATCATCAAAATCGGTTCACCTAGAAAAATGTTATGAGGTAACACACATAAAAAAAACATAGGACAAAGGAGGAGGTACACAATCGAATTGAGTACCTCCTCCTTTTTGAAGTCGGTTAATAACCAAAATGATCAGAGAGAAGACAAAAAGTTATCTTATTGCTATATAGAAATTGTTTTTAGACAACCTGAAAGAAAGAAATAAAAAAAGAGATTTTTTTTCTTCAATATCGTCGGCTTACTGCAAGAACTCATTAAGTGACGTCCACACAAGTTTGAGAAATCAATGACTTAGTTTTGCTTCCATTAAATGTTCTGTATCATTATAAGTATTATAAATAAAAAAAAAACAATGTTAAAAACTTTAATATATTTATTAATAAAATCAACCTATAGTTGTAAAAAATAACATCGGATATTTTTCTACCGACTTCAAAAGGAGACGGTACTCAATTTGACTGTATATTTTTTTTTCGTTTTTTTTTTATGTGTGTTACCTCATAACTTTTTTCTGGGTGACCCGATTTCGATGATCTTTTTTTATTTGAAAGCTGGTGCTTCACATGTGGTCCCATATAAATTTGATCAAGTTCTGACGAATAGTTTTTGATTTATTCTTAATAATTTATATTGAAGTCGGTTGTACAAAATTTTTAATTTTAAATTATTTAAAGCTTAAAAACAAAGTTAATTCTTTTGAAGTTTTAGTCTAAGGGTGAATTAGACATTTCTTAAATTAGCCTAAGTACTAACACTAGACTAGTTTCTCAATGGAACAAACTTGTATTAATCAGTCTTTTGTTTACATTTATTCTTATCTTTCAAACATAATCCTTAACAAAAAAAAAAACTCTATTTGCAAGAAAGTCACATTGGCACATAAATCAGTCATAGAAGTAAACTTTGGAACTAAATAAATGAACTAGTAGTAAGCATGCCTAGTTATTCTACCTACTCATCTACCGCATCCCAATATTCTTCTTCCGGTAAAACATCTCGAACTTCTTTATCTGGTAGGTTTTGGTACCAATGATGCAGTTCAGGATATAATATGAGAGTTTTGATATAAGCAAATCATGGTTTATTGTATCAAAAGCACGGGAAAAGTAGCAGTACCAATATTGTTCCTTTTCCAGATTCAGCTTCGGATAGTACGTCATCCACTACATCTAATAAAGCCGTGACCGTGCTATGACCGTTTCTAAAACCAGACTGTTTAGAGTGTGCAAGTGTAGAGACCAAAAGAGTTTTTACTGGAAACGAGGCGTTCCAGTTTAGTCCTCGGGGTCAACAACGCTTTCTATGGGTGACAGCATCCACTTAAATGGGTGTATCAGATATAACCATTTTTTTAATTCTGGAAGAACGTCTCGGCATATCAAAACGCGCACAAGATGGCTGCCGAGAATTCCCAGAAGTGGTTGGTGTATCAGATAAAACCATTTTTAAAATTCTGCATGAACGTCTTAGCTTGTTAAAAGGATTTACAAGATGAATGCCGAGAATCCTTACATTTACTTATTTTTTCAGTGCACATTTTTAATAAATAATTTTTCTCTGCTTTAGTGATTAGAAGCTTTTTTTTAGAATGTAAGTGTTATATTCAAATTTGTCAGTGAAAATTTCTACATAAGATTTTTATTTTCGCAGATTAAGCATTTGGGTGGCTGTTTCAGTTGCCCCCTTTTGGACACATCCAGTTCTTTATAGTGTGACCTATAGTCGTGTCTATATTATTAATCGATGTTAGGGTTTTTTTCAAACCTAAAACATTTCACTTTTTCACTGCACTTATTCTACATCAGGCCCAAGAAATTGATTCAACGTCAATTTATTTCGTAAATCCTTTAAGTCTAAAATCTCTCTGTTATCCGTTACTATAGGTTCGTATGGTTTTTTGATGATGGTGCTTTTCTTTTATTTTCTATTAGGCCTGACTAATCTAACGATGTTGCAGATCAATCATCGATAAAACTGGCATAAAGCACATTTGATTTTCAATTGCACTATGCATACTGTCCTCCTCCATACAAGTATGTCCAGATTCGAGGTATTTGTTTTCAATAACCTCTAGGTGTGTTGTCAGAACCAAATACAGCTGCAAACATAAAAGAAACTGATTCCTATTTTGGCCTGCACAGGTATCAGAAAACATCGATATTTCTTTTACTGAAGATGGTAGACGTTTGATCCAAAGATACAATGCCGTTCCCATCTCATCACTTCCTTTCTTTCCATCAACTTCAGACCACAAGTAACAAAGGCCATCATTTGATGGACATGCTTAGTAAATGGTAGCATTATATACATTCAGTTTGCTTAGGTAGTACAGAAGTGACACGTTACTAGATGGCATATGAAGTGAAGTACGTTTTGTAAGTCCAACGTAATAGACATAGATTTTTATAGATGTGAGTTTCTAGCATGTGTGTGAGCGTATGAAAACATAAATTCATTAAAATCATGGAGTGTTTACTGGAGTCTATCAAAAGTAATTAATTGTATTTAATTCGAATAAAAATGAATAGGTTCCATAATTATATTTCGTAAAACAAAGAATCGCTAAGAAACAATAAATAATTTTGATTAAACTAAAACTATAAATAATGACTGTCACTCGTCACACATTGAATTATGTGCACCAAATGAACTATAACCAAATGCTATTCTTAAGTGATGTGCGTAACGTGTGTCTTAAAAAATTATTAAGTCACATAAATGACCTTTGTTTTACAATAAAATGCACTATTTTGTTTTTCTTTTATTTGTTAAAAACTATTACTGCACTTTACCGTTCTAAGAACCAGTTTAACCAAAATGGTAATTATCGACTTTAAACCTAGGTCATAACGTCCAAATTTGAAATGTTAGAAACAAATGAGTTTTTGCATAATACAGAACTTATCGAGAAGAGTTCAGTGGTATTATAAACTGTACTTAGTGATTTTTTGTAGTTAATGAGTTCTTGCACTAAGCCGACGATATAAGCTTTCATATTGTGGTCAGGTCACAATAATTCTGCCAATGTCCGGTCTTTGTACATCATCTTGTCCTGGTGATGACCCTTTAACATTTAGAACATTTAGAAAACACACCTGCATCCCAAAAACTCAATGTTGGTGAATAACTGAGCTAAAGTGACCAGCTCAGCTTCTTCAAAGTTATCCTTATGCTCCAGCATGAAATTACGACGAACTTCCCATTGCTCGTCAGATTCGTGCTCTGTACGTAACGATTCCACGTCTATAGATGGTTTCATGATTGCAAATTACTTTTAAATTATATGACAATTATTATCTTTGGCTCAAATTAATAGCATATTGTTGAGATTAAACTTTGTTGTAATTTTTGAGATACAGTTTGTTCAATGTCTAGTAATTTAGAAACATGGACGTATACACAGTCACAGACTACAATTTTTTTTATAACTGGCTTTACGGCTCTGGGTTCTAGCCCTTCTGAGATAGACTACTAAGAGGAGGATTCTGCCACAGAGTAGAATCTACCGAATACTCAGCGTTGCCAACTCTACGGATTTTTCCATACATCTACAGAATTTTGTCATCTACAGAACCACGGAATATAAAAAACAAGAAGAAGTAGCAAAACGCATAATTTGTAGCAGAACCACTGTCGCCAAACTCAAACATACGCAAGAAAGAAATGTGTACCGACAATTGTGTACCATTTCAATAATTTTCGCGTGATTGGCTATTAAAAAATAAAAGAGAAAGGCATTATGTTACTCACCATTCACTTGAGTACGAACCATATGTTCTTAAAAATAGAGATCATATTACTTTTCACCAACGAAGTTTCTAGAATTAAATTCTTAACGTTAGATGTCGCAATAATAAATTCACACTATCATAGACACAATGATAATAGATACAACGTTGACATTGCCCTACCTAACCTATACTGCTACGTGAATGATGTTAGTGATGTAGTTACTCTCCCTGAAAGTGATCTGGCTTATATCGATATTCAGTATATGATTATTATCATGTATATGAAATGTATTGACTGAAGAAACAGAATTGAAAAAAATATGATAAAATGAGTATAATTCAAAATTTATTGGAAATTGTCTTGATGTATTACGTATTTATAATTCATATTATGTAATTCATATATATAATTTATATATAAATATCATATATTACGTAATTCATATAGCCGGCATATAATTAATTCTCTTTAATGGAAATTTATTGATTGTTAGCTAAATTATTTAATTCAGATACTAATGTAGATAATGATATTAAGATCACTTTTATTTCAGCTTCTTTCCAAAAGTCGTGAGTATTACTAAACTACTTACTTACTTCTCTGGCTTAGCAACCCTAACAAAAGTTCATTTATAAGGTATCAGCCTATAATTTCATATATTTTCATAGACATCCAGTATTTGCAAATTTTCATTAATATGTTACTGAATGAACAGGACTGTGATAACATTTTATCGAAAACTTTAATATCGGCGTAGTCACAACACTATCGCAGCTATTTTTATTAAAAATATTTTTACAGATAAACCTTAGTATAACGAAATAAGGTTGAATATTACATGCAATAAAGGCAATTTGATATTTTCTTATTGAATTGTCACTTATGTCTCAAATTTTTCTAATCCAGACTATCCCAATTGTTATTATCACGCTTTTATTAGGTCGACCTGTATGTAACTAACTATGTAATGGAATCTAAGGTAACTAATTTAACCATCTTCCAAGGGTCGTAGCGTAATGAAAATTTGCAGCTGTATGTAGTTCTGATGACATTACAATAATATGGTACTGTCGAACTGATCTGATGATGGAGCCGGAAGATATGAACTGGAAATTCATGATGGAAAATCGTATCATAGCTGTTTTGGATTTCTTAGAAAAGTCTTGTAATGAACTTTGACCACGATTAGGTTTCAAGGTCTGATGATGAAGCCGGAAGATAGGCACTGGCATTCCATGATGGAATATCGTATCATAGTCGTGTTTGCACTTGTGAGAAAGGCCACGTAATGGACATTGAACACGATCAGGTTTCAAGGTTATAACAAACCTATTATATATTTAATAGTGTAAATATTGACATAGGTGACTGTATAAAATGTATATAGACCTGTACATGGAGAGTGTAAATAGAATAATATTGATATATCTATATACGATGTATATTGACGTGTAAATAGGGTAGTAGGTTGTTAAAGATCCCACATAAGCCAAGGTGAGAAACGTGCCGAGGACTGAATGGCATGAGGGTGGTTAATAATATCATGTCGTTAGCGTCACCTGTAAATATTGAGTGTCAATAGTGTAAATATTGACATAGGTGCCTGTATAAAATGTATATAGACCTGTACATGGAGAGTGTAATAGAATAATATTGATATATCTATATACGATGTATATTGACGTGTAAATAGGGTAGTAGGTTGTTAAAGATCCCACCCAAGCCAAGGTGAGAAACGTGCTTTGGCGACCTCATGCAGCTTCCGCCAGTGCGTGGGAAACAGGTGTTTCAACAGCCGGATCACATGAGACCAGCAACTCATTTATGGCGGCTTTTCACATTAGTCGAACTCAGACAAAACATGCGCCAGCGAGGAGACACGACGTTCACCGACATCTTGAACGCCTTGAGGGTCGGAGAGCTGAACAGCGAGCATCTCGCAGTATTGCTGACTAAGGTCTCATCAAATGCTACCGGCGAGTTTGCGCTTGAAAAAGCACTGCGTATTTATCCAACAAACGACCAAGTAGAGAAGCACAACAATTAAGTTCTTAAATTTTACGAGCAAAAAGGTAGGTACTCAAATGTACGACATAAAGGCTCAAGACCAACTTATTGACGCGACCCGAAACCTTGGAAATACTTCATTGGAGTCCATTATTCCCAGCGATATAAATAAAACGGGTGGACTACCGACAAAATTAAGAATTTTCAAAGGGGCTAAAATCATGTTGCGATCCAATATAGACGCGGAGAAGGGGCTAGTGAATGGAAGTATCGGATTCATCTCGGACATCGTCTGGCCGCACTTTAGACGCGACCAAATGTATGAAACCGACATACCGTCCATCAAAGTTAATTTTGGAAACGACGGTGAGCACTTAATTCAGCCTATAGGCATTCAGTTCCCGGCCAAGTATAACTACGGTACGGTGGAAAGGCGCATGCTCCCAGTAATTTTAAGTTGGGCATCTACCGTGCACAAGATGCAAGGCTGTACGGTAGACTACGCACTGGTGTACTTAGGGTCCTGTACTTTTGCGGCTGGACAGGCGTATGTGGCCTTAAGTAGAGTAAAATCACTTAGTGGTCTCCAGATTGAAGAGCTAGATTGTTCTAAGCTGACAGATAAAACACCATGCAATACAGACGCACTGGCGGATGCGGGTTCATTCGCCTACTTAAAATAAATGTATAAATGTTAAAAATATTTCGTTATCAAAGACCAAAAAGTATAAAATAAATTAATAGTTTAAAAAACAGTTCCAGCGCCCTACGCTTTTACAATCAAATATTATAATTAAAAGCACATAGTTTATACACTTCAGCCCAGAAATAGAGACAACTTGAACGATCCATAATTTATTTTTTGTTTTTACGTGCATTTATAAAAGCGTGTTTTCTAGTGTTTTTTAAACTATTAATTTATTTTTACAATTATTAGAAAAAATCTGCCGAATAAGTCTTGCCCTTTCCTCGATTTTTTTTCGAATTTCTCAAAGTTGTTAGTTGTATAGTTTTTCACTGTTACATAATTATCGTCGCCTTGGAGGCCAATGGAGCTTAGCCGCAATTTTTGCGAAATAGAGTTAAGTGCATTAACGTACTGAGAAAGAGCCATAGTTTATATTAGTAAATACATGTTACAGATATCATAACTGTAAGCAGGTTTTCTTTAAAATTGCCAATTTATTGCGATTACAAGTATACAAGTCATAGAAAGTAATTATTCAGTGGTCAATAGTTGTAAGGGGATGGGTTTAGAATCAAGTCGCCTGAATTTGATGAGTTTGTCACTGTGGGGGTCAAGGGGGCTTATCTCAAGCGCCCCCATGCAATTTTAGCTGCCAGAGCTGCTATGCTATTCTGTAAGAACATTTTTCTATCTCGAAAATGAATCCGCGGTGAAATATCAAATCCGAATTCTGTAAAATTCGAATGTGCCGGTGGCGCCTCTCAATCGAGCGCGGAATCGAGACGAACTGTCGTGAGTGAGAATGTTGACATTTGAAGTATGTACATATTTGGTATTCTCTAGGGAAATTCGAGTCTCGATTGTTGAGTTTCGTAACAGGCGAAGCGTGAATTCACCTGTCATTTTAAAAGTTGTGAGGGAGCTATCGAGTTGTGTTCGAATAAATTTTAACAGTGTAATTTAATGGTTTTATATAAATATAAATAGTAGTATGGCTCATTCCTTCATATTATATAGTTTATTGCAAGAAGCATATTCTTTGGATTTATATGAAAGTCGTCGTCAAGCTAGCAACTTTCGTGAAATTAGAGTATTTAATAAACACAAAGACTTTATAGAAAATTATCGTTTGTTGGAAGAACTCAATAATAACTTCTTAGAAGATATCAAACATCTTTTGAAAACTCCGCAGCGTCGACGACGAGGATTGTCAGTAAAATTAAAGGTAAGTCTTTTTTAAATACCCGTTGGTATTTTACAACATAAGTCCAACTTATTTAAACATAACTGTGTATAAGTGGCTGCCATGAAACTAAAAAGTACTTACTTTGCATAACTTAGATAAGCGGCTGCAGTTATTACGTCACTGGAGTCAAGTGGTCTCCACCAAACCAATCTAAATGAGAGTCCCTATAGTATTAGCAAAAAAAAACAACAGATGTTTCATGTAATTATTGGTTTATTTTTCAGGTATTATGTGCACTGTCGTTCCTTGCTAGTGGTAGTTACCAAAGAATATGCGGCAAAAATATCAACACTTATGTGTCGCAGCCTTCAGTGTCCCGCTGTGTTCATGAGGTTGTAGAAGCCCTTAACCATCCGAGTGTTGTCAATAAATATATTCGATTCCCGCAAAACTTTGAAGAAAGGCTCCAACTAAAGAAAAAGTAGGTACCTACGAAAACAAGAAGGCTTCGCATTTAAATAGCGCCTTGACGGCACATTTAAATGACATTTTATTTTAGCATAATAATATATTAATAAATATAATTTTTAAATTTCAATATTATTTTTGATGACACTGAACAATCCGAATGCAGCGTCGCGGGTCACGGGTTCGTTTCCCGCATGGAGCAAACATTTGTGTGATCCACAGGTAGTTGCTCTGGGTCTGGATGTTAGTGCATGTAATATTCTATGTTTGTAAATGCACCCACGACACAGGAAATATATCCAGTGTAGAGTAAAGTTTAAAAAAAAATTACAGATTCTTCACAAAATATAATATTCCTGGAGTAATAGGATGTGTTGATGGTACCTACATTATAATCATGAGACCATCACAGAATGAAAAGCGTTATTACTGTCGAAAAGGAAACCATGCAAGAAATGTGCAGTTAGCAAGTATAAATACGGAGCTTGTGAAAGTAAAATATATGAAAATATACGAATTTAAAAGGCCAGTGTTTTTACTATCACTATTTTTTGTTTTATAGATCACTGACGCTGACTTAAATATATTACATGTGGACGCAACTTATGGGGGCGCTACACAGTTTTATTTTTAATAATTGTATAATTCAACCTAAACTTGAAAGTTTCGTTGAAGCTGGTGAAACAGTATATTTACTAGGTAAGCTAAAAGAATCACTCATATATTTACGTAAAAATAATATAACTTTAAGAACATTCCCAAAGTTCATCTACACCCACCCTACATAAAGATCACGTCGATTAGTTGGAGCGCAATAAAGTATTGAATTCATTAAAAATACAACAAACATTACATTTTATATTGCAGGTGATTCCGGATATACCCAACGCACATATTTGATATATATATATATATAGAAGAATCACCAGAAGAGCACTATAACAAATTACATGCCACAGCACGTAATACTGTGGAGAGAGCGATTGGCAGGCTAAAGGGAAGATTTAGGTGTTTATTGGTGCACAGGGTGCTCCACTATGATCCTGAAATGGTTGCAAAAATTGTGGTAGCTTGTTGTGTGCTACATAATATTTGCAATCGTGGCTTCCTGCTCCAGCTATAGGCGAGTATGATCTACAAGAAGAAATTCGTTTCCACACTGCAATGCATGCACGAGGCTCTAGTGTTGAAGGTGTGTCCACAGAAGCTATTTTGGGGCAATCAAGTCGACGAGACTTAGTAAATAGATTATGGTGTGCAAGGAACATAATGCATTAAAAGACATTTTACAAAATAAATATTTTTTATTTTTTTAATACCTCTGCCAACAACTTCATCCCATCCCCAATGACCTGCATTGCTTGAGCTGTAGAGCGGTCCCTTTCTATCTGATTATCCAGATAAGATTGCAATATTGCAAGGCTCTGCTGTTGCATTTCAGTCCGCTGTTCTTCCACTCTAATTCAAACTCAATTTAAGCTTTTTTAAGCATACTACAATGTTATAATAAAAAATAAAATACTACAATAATTAATAGACGAATTTCATTTCAGATAAACAAACCTTCATCCATTGCTTCGAAGTTTTAACACAGCCCCCTAAGCTATTTAATTGTAGGGTGATTTTCTCCCACATTTTCCGTGTGGCATCTCTTGTACTAGGCACTCTTGAAAATCCTTTTGCCAAACTTGGATTTCTTTGTAAAAGGTCCAAAAGAGTTAAAATTTGATCCCGAGATGGGTGTGACGCTCTTTCTATCGGGCTACAATAGAAATGTTTATTACGGTTTAAGCAAAGTTTGTTTATTTCTTTATGTCATAAAGTTAAAGTTCTCAAGTAACTGCGGCAAAGACACTACACTATAGAGCCAAGTTATTAAAAGTGCCGTTATTTTGGACATTAAAATATAATTACATATAAAGAATGTAGTCATATTGAATTGTCGTTAATTAAATATAAAATTACACAAGAAAATTTTCGTTTATTACTGAAAAAGAAGGATAGACAACTAATATCGACTGAGTTATTCTTAATGAGTCCATCCCTAGCTAAGCGGTCTTCGATTCGAACCTCACTTCACTTCGCATGTGCGTACCACATGCTTACAGAATACCGAATCAAGGTCAAGCGAGTTCGCTTTTAAAGTGAGCTTCATCGTCTGAGTGAGTTTCGAAATCGAATTTGTATTTTAGAGAATAGCTCTACAGCATCGAAATATTTAAAATCATATTCTAAAAATATTCATAAATTACTAATTAATACCTGAAACGGAACTTAAATTACTCTAAATTCTTAATGAGACACACACAAAGGATTGAGTCACAATGGAGAGCCGTGAAGCGTTGTTTTTAAAAAGATAATTACAATAATCCAGAGAATTTTGGTGATGCGATAGTAGAGTACTTGAGGAGGTGGAACATTATGAAATATAATAAAGATCTATTTTTGGCAATGATGGAAGTAATAAAATATGTTTACTTATTAAAGTAATTATAAAAGTTAACATTTTGGTGTTTTATTTGGTGCAAGAGCGAGCGTAGCGAGCTCGGGACTTCGGGGCACCCCGACTCGGACAGCTTAGGTTAGAAGGGGATGGCGAGTACGAGTGAGCGAGCGAACAGACCCCTCCATCCCTTCGTGGTTTTTTATAAACCATCCAGAAATAGGAACTCGGATAGCGGGGCTCCGTCGACTACACTTTGGTATTATTTTGGCGGAGGGGGGACGCCCCCTCCCCTCCCTATTAAGGCGATTTTTCTCAGAAATCATTCAATAAAATTTTTAATCTTCAACATTTAATATAAAAAAATAGGCACCTCGCTTCGCCCCCCACCTTTTTGCTCCGCCGGACGTGCCTATTTTTTACGGGGCTTCTTGCGATGCTCCAATTTCTTGCGATGCTTTTAAATTTGTGACGTTCTTTTTCGAGCGTAAAAGTGATCAAATTAATTAGTCATCTGTAGTAGGCCGTGGGCGAGGGCCCCCTTCGCCCACGCCTAGCTACTAGGGCTTGAGGTCCGGAATTCCAGAATTAACAAAATTCCGGAATTCCGATGTGTTTCAGTATCGTTTGTAATACCGGAATTGGTGTGATCAAAACCGGAATTTCAATATCGAGAAAAATATTTAATTTTGTCGACGATTCACTAAGCCCGGCAGAAGGAAATTGTGATTCTGCTGAAGAAAACGCGAATGCAGAAACCCAAGAAAAAAGTATGACACAAAAACTACAGGAAACTATTCAAAGAAGACTTGTAATGAAAAGCAAGAGGAAAACGCACAGTTTTGATTTGGAAAGTTTGATAAGAGTGGAAATGACAGTTTTCGAAAACGGCGGTGATAGAGGACATATCTTACCAAATGCTTCCAATATTTAAAAACGATGCCGCCAACTAGTGTCGAAGCTGAATGCGCTTTTTCAGCAGTTTGGTACATGTGCAATCGTGTAAGAAGTTGTCTAAAGGACGACAGCTTAAATGCACTGACATTCTTGAAATTTCACTACCAACAAAAGTCCTAGATTATCATCTAGGAATTTTGTTGGTAGTGAAATTATTTTTTATTTTTGGTATACTTATTTTAATTAAAGTTATTAATAGTTATTTCAATGGTTTAAGGGTGCGTTTGCAAATCGGGCGAAATTATGCTGTTTTTCGGTACATTTTGTGACAAAACTAAATCAAATCAAACATAGCTAATTGCTACCACGTATAGAATGGTTCTTCATCTTCAAATGGCGGTGACTTTTTTGTTGATAATAATAGTTTTTTTATATTGTAAATACGATCTTCCCTAGCCATTTTCTACAAAATTAACGATACCGGCTCATGTTTAGGTACATTTTTGTTCTATTATCAACATATATTAAGATTTCTAAAAATACTATAAGTAGGCAGATATATTCAATAAAAAATAGTGGTGTTTACTTTTTATCAAAATGTCACAAATAGTCGTAAAAATAATAAAAACTGATGCTTATTTTTTCACATATTTTGCTAATACAGATGAATCATAATGGATTGCAATAAGGGTTATTTTATTTTTGTGCCTGTTTTGATTTATTGTACAAAAATTTCGATGAAACCTCAGTCCGCGCTCGGTCGGCGTCATGAGTGGATACTGTATCGCCTGCCTGATTGCAGCAGCCGAAAAAGATCGCTGTACATACACAAAATATTCGAATTTGATACATAGGTACTTGACAAGGCAAAATAATATTATTATTTTTATAATCACACATTTTTGTTTTTTCACATTTTCGCTGAAAGTAAGTGGGATTTATATATATAAATAATTATATAAATGCCTATTCGTCTTGGACTTTATGGAGTGATCTGAAAGTGTTCATCGGGGACCATTACTGGAACTCCTGGACGAGTAGAACTAGGTGTGCCAAGTTTGGGCTCGTTTTGTTAGTTATGATGAGACTTTACCTCCGGACTTGATGGAGAGACCTGATGGTGTACTTCGGTGACCATTACTGAATTCCTGGACGAGTAGAACTAGGTGTGCCGAGTTCGCCTCGTTTTGTTAGTTATGATGAAACCTAACCTACGGGCACGATGGACAGACCTGATGGTGTACTTTGGTGACTACTGCTGGAATTCCTGGACGAGTAGAACTAGGTGTGACGAGGTTGGGCTCGTTTTGTTAGTTATTATGAGACCTAATGTCCAGGCTTGATGGAGAGACTTGATGGTGTAATTTTTTCCTACTCAAAATACTAGCCCTATATTTCCATAATATAAAATAATCAATAAATATTATGCATTTTATATACCATTTTTAAAGGAGGCTTCCGGAATACCGGAATTCCGGAACTGTATTGCTTAATATTCAAACCCAATTCCGGAATTGAAAAATGGTCCGATACTCAAGCCTTCCTAGCTACGCCACTGACTATAGCAAATATCCCCCCATGAGGCAATCCATGGGGAATCCTATGTTCAACAATGGACTATCAAGGGCATGGACATGAAGGTCTGGTATGTTTTCACTTACCTCTGTTTATATTTTAAGGTTAATATTTTTGGTATTTATATTAGCTTCTTCTGAATAAATGCAGTTTTATAAATTCAAAAAAAAAATAGTTTTATCTGGAACACTTTTATATTTATACATAAAAAACATTTACATAATATGTACATATTTTACCAGGTCTCTCACAAAAAAGGTTTTACTACAGTGTGTATTTTCTTCATATGCCTTTGCAAACTACTTTTTGTAATATATCTCAATCCACACATATTACACGAAAAAGGTTTTTCTCCAGTGTGTGTTTTAAATGATTTTGCAACTGCTCTTTTCTTATACATCTAAATTCACAGATAATACACGAAAAAGGTTTTTCTCCGGTATGTATTTTCATATGTGTTTGCAAATTACTTTTTTGAATACATTTAAATTCACAGATATTACACGAATAAAGTTTTTCTCCGGTATGTATTTTCATATGTGTTTGCAAACTTTTTTTTAGAATACATTTAAATTCACAGATATTACACGAATAAGGTTTTTCTCCGGTATGTATTTTCATATGAGTTTGCAAATTACTTTTTTTAATACATTTATAATCACAATTATTACAACAGTACACTTGTTTAGCGACGTGCGCTTTAAGATGTGCCAAAATGCAACGTTTTTGAGATGTTTTAAATTGGCAAATATCACAATTAAATATTTCCGTTAGTTGTGTTACTGGAGTTTGTTCACCTTGTGTCCGAACTGCGGTGGTGTCAGAGTTCTTTTGCGTCTTATGACTGTATGAAATGTGTTTGGCGAGAATGTCTTGTGTTGATTTTTTCGTAAGTATATTTACACTCTCTAGTTTCAAAATTTCCTTTTTCATAATCTTTGTAGGATGCTTCCCTTTTTTATTAATTGGTTGATTATCTTTTTTCACCTTAGAGTTTGATTTAATAGTAGGGCTTTCAAAATCGAGGTTTTCTTTACGTACATCGTTTATGTTACTGTCAGTAGAATATGATTTAATCATTAACTCAGACGGTTCTGAAAAAATATTTGTCGGTGTGATGTATTGTTCTGAAATAAAGACGAATTAAACATTTTATTTATTGTAAGACATTGCATCTTTATTGTAAGAAACCATAAACGGTTTACAATGGGTGGAGTTTATGCCTTATGGCATTCTCTATCAGTTAACCCAGGGAGAGAGATAGAGAAATTATAATATTTTACATAAGTATACAAAATAATGTTGCTAGATATAAAGTATTTTAGCCAATTACTCTGAATAATGTCTCTCATATTCATTTTTGGAGGGAAATAATTGTAAAGAAACTTAATTCATATGAAAATGATGACGTTCTTCTGACCGTGTTATAATTACATTAATCTAATAATCGCTGTTTCGAATCCCACACAGAACTAGTGTCATACATACACACATTTTTATGTTTGTATGCATAAAACTAAAGCTCCCAAATGATGGAGGTATACCATCTTAATTATGCCAGAGTAAAATATCCAGACCAGAGTAATTTTTTTATATGAGAGGGGCAAACGAGCATGCGGCTAACCTGATGGTAAGTGACTACCGCCGCCCATGAACAACTGCAACACCTAGTGAATTGCAGATTCACTGCCTTTTAAAAAAGAGTAGGCTCTTTTCTTGAAGGCCATGTATCGTCGTATCGGTCCGGAAAAATCGTTGGTGGTAGTCGATACCACAAGAAAATTGTGCGAGGAAGAAAACATCTAGTAAATCGCACAGTGGTGGACCGCCAATCATTCAGATGGCATAGATGGTATCTCGAGTTTTGTCACAATTTGCGATGGTGAAATTGAGCGGCTGCAATTAGTCCGAACAATGCCTGTGAGCACTCCCCATTTTAGATACGATAGAATACGTAAAAAGATGCAACATCTCTTCACATCGCCTGTAAATCAAGCCGATCAGAAAGAGCTCGGTCACCGACGATTCGAGCCGCTCTGCGCTGGATGCCATCAAATGGAAGAAGCTGGCACTGGGGAGCCCCGGCCCACACATGGGAACAGTATTCTATGTGAGGCCGAATGGCCGTTATAGTTACCAAACAATGCATTAGGTATTACTACTTCATAGACTTAGAATATACTGGCGTATAGACCGACATAGGGTGCAAGGGAGAAGAAAATTCCTTATGGCAAAAATGCAAGATAGAAAAGGATACCAAATCTCATGATTCTGTAACCGATTTTGAATGACAGGTCGGCAAAAGTCGGCACGCAAAAATAGCTTCTAGATATTTTGTAAGTTTTAGAGTGTAATAGTTATTTTTAGTAAGTAAGTTTTTTCCAAAATGGTTACTTGTTATGTGAGTGATTGTGGTGTTAATAATAGTAATAATCCTGATAATTGCTCATTTCACAGGTGAATTCTCAAGACGTCGTCAATGTTATGAAGCGTTTATTTTTGTTTATAATTTATATTATATACTGTTTAAAATATAAAATGTTTTCAATTATTTTGTTAATTTTGATATTTTGCAAAGAAAAAAGTCACGTAGTTGATAATTTGCATGAATTAGGAAAATATTTTACATGTACGCTAGGGATTGACTCAATTATATCAAAATTAATGTTGATATTTATCTTGAATGTTTATAATGAATCGATAGACTTGCCCACGCAACAAGAAAATAAATCCTCGGTTTGCGTTCTAAAATGTAATTTTATTTTGCCGTTTGTCAAACAGATTCCCTCCGGATTCTATAATAAAAAAATGGTTAAGGTTAATTGGACGGGTTGGTTGGAATCCAAAAAAGAACTCAACAATTTGCAGCAAACATTCACTTGAGAAGTATAAAAGGAAAAGTAGAATAAACACAATTTTATTAAGAGGAGTCCTTTCTACATTGTTTGTACCAGTAAGTATAATATTGTTATAATAAGATTTCAACAATTTTACTTTCAAAACTTTAGATAAAAATAGAGACAGATTTTTATACATTATTAAACTGTAGTACATTAAAAATAAAAATAAATCTTAAGATTATCCTCTTTAGGCCATTGTTCGCGATGAACAAAAGAAAGAAATCGTAGATCTTCTAAAAGATTTATTCGTCTGAATTTACAGATTTACAATTAAGAAGCTTTGGGGTAAATCCGACATATTTTCTGATTTGTTGATACGATGCATATTTAATAATTATTTTAAAAAAATCTATCAAAGTTTACAACTCATGTCACTTTTATTTATTGAAATACATATCCTAACTATTTTGTTATTCATCTTAATAAAATGTCTTTGCGTTGAGTAAATACGATCATTTAAAATTTGACATATTTTTCTTCTGGATAAAAGTTCCTTTTTGACTTTCGATAGAAGATTTGGATTTACTTTTCGTTCGTCTATACCCCTCTACAAAAAGCATTGATAAATACTTTATGTTTCTAATTAAACTATATTTTGCTCACTTGAATTTTCGGAATTACCCCATATAAAGTCCAGCGGTTCTAAACATTTAGGGCACCACCACGGCAGCGCACCTTGCGTTTCCGTGGTTGGAGAGTTATCAGCCTAGTCAGGCAGGTAGTAGTTTTCTTTATATATTTTTAATGAGTCAAAAGTATCCGAATTCGGGATTTTTCAAACCTTTAAAAACTCATAACTCCGAAAATATTAACTTTATCGTAAAAAATCATAGGACCTTTTTTATTTATGTTTTGTCAAGAAATATAAAAGAAATATCGTTTACAACTCTGTGTAAAAAGTATCGGGAATATGTCAATAAAAGACCCGCGTAAAGAGGTCGTTCTAATTTTTACTGCATGTTGGTAGCACTGTACTGATTTAGCGCGCAAAGTTTGAGCGGGATCTGTCATTTAATTTGTTTTAAACTACACTTTTTGTTGGTCATAGTTTTGAGTTATCGGCGATTTTTACAATGGAAAATATTGTTGAACAAAGAGTGTGCCTTAAATTTTGTGTTTCGAATGATATTTCATGTGGTGAATCACTAAAAATGTTGCGAAATACCTACGGCGAATCGTGTATATCGAAAACAAGGGCTTATGAATGGTATAAGGCTTTTAAAGAAGGCCGAGAAGTAGTAGTAGACTTGCCTCGTTCTGGTAGACCTTCAACCGCTACGACCAAAGAAAACATCGACAAAATCAAGCTAGTGCTCGAAAATCGACGTATGAGTCTGAGAGAGTTGGCTAGTGAGGTGAACATATCTTTTAAGTCCGTCCACAACATTCTCATTGACATTTTAGGCATGAAACGCGTCGCCGCTCGACTAGTTCCAAAAGAGCTCAATTTTGTTCAAAGAGCGCAGCGAAAGCATGTCGCTGAAGACATGGTTTCCGAGCTTCTACGGATCCGACCTTTATGAAACGTATAATAACTGGCGACGAGACATGGGTTTATGAGTACGACATGCAAACAAGCCAACAGTCTTCAGAATGGCGTCTCGAAAACGAGCCGAAACCAAAAACCGCGGCAAAGTCGCTCCAAAATCAAGGTGATGCTGACAGTTTTTTGACTACCGTGGTGTGGTTCACTCCGAATTCCTTCCAAAGGAGAAACAGTGAATAAAGAATATTATTTAGGCGTCATGAAGCGTTTGCGTGAGTATCCGCCGAAAACGTCCAGATTTGTGGCAACACAACTCATGGATGCTGCACCATGATAATGCACCATCACACACAGCCATTATAGTGAAAGAGTTTTAGCGAAACATTCAACAAAAGTTCTCGACCAAGCACCGTATTCACCTGATATGGCTCCGTCTGACTTTTTTATTTCCCAAGTTAAAATTACCACTTCGAGGAAAACGTTTTGAGTCGATAGAAGCCATAACAAAAATTCGCTGAATGAGCTAAAGGCCATACCGCAAATAGCCTATGAAAAATGTATGGAAGACTGGGTGAAGCGTTGGAGATGTTGTATTGCAAGCGATGGGGCCTACTTTGAAGGCGATAAAATAAATTTAGATGAATAATTTGTATTTTTGTTTTATTGACAAATTCCCGATATTTAGTACACAGAATGTATATTTTATTCTTTTTCTTTATGCATTTTAATGGGTCAGAAGTATCCGAAATTGGGATTTTTCAAGCCTTTAACAATTCATAACTTCGAAGATATTAACTTTATCGTGAAAAGTCATAGAACTTTTTTTATTTTATTAAAGAATATAAAAAAAAAATTGTCCCGTATGAAAATAACAATTCCTTGCAATTGAAAAAAAATCGGTTTAAACAATATGGCACTGAGTTGCCCCATGTCAACATGCATTTATATCATTAGTAGGACAATTTAAAGATAATCGCATAAAAAAATTAAGGTAGAATAGTTTTCGGTACTCATGCGCCGATTCCTCCTGGACTATGTCTATACATCTGACATAGCGTAGCGGTAGGTATGCCTTGTCCACTCCCGTTGGTTAAATTCTTGAAGGTGTTAAACTTATCCAAAATAACAATTTATGCTGACTAAATATTGACAGCCACTGGAAACTACTATGGAAAAGTAGTTCGATAGTCCATTAATTCGTAAATAACCCTGTGGGGTATTTCCGAAAAAAAAAACAAAATCAATAGCTGGCTAATCCTAACCTATAAAATAAAGCTTTGAAAATGATTATCTATCTTAAAATCAAACAATCATTAAGATTACTTAGCAAGTTCCTAAGATAATGAACGTGGGGTAATTCCGAAAAACCGAAAAGATATGAAAAAAGCTGTTTCCACCGAAAAGTTAACTTTGCACGCGCACTATTGAGACTAGCTACCCGACACGACTGAAGCCAGGGAGACAAATAAAATGTCGTCTAGAATAATGTTACCAGAGCAAAAAATATTGCCTAGTTAAATCGTAATTTGTAAATATCGGAATTCCCCCATTTTCGTAATAACCCCAAAGCACCATATATTATTCTTGGTGTTGTGCTTGTGTCTTATAATTGTGTAAGTCAGTACCCAATTAGGTACGTTTATTAATTTCAATATCATTTTTGTAGTAACGAACTGCTTGTTGCGTCAGGGTACAATTGATTATCTAATTGTATTAAAAAATGACAACTATAACTTCTAAATTCCATATGAAGACTAATAGTAAGGATCACTAAACTTATAAAATAAAAGTTGGCAATGTCGTAACGGTTTAACAATCTGTGGAAATTATCAAAGTGCTTACCGCAAGAACGTTAGGACGCACGCACTTAGCGGTAGGCATCTGTTTTGACCGGATTCATTATTACTTTTAGTTTTTGAGACAGTTTCGTGTTGACTGTTGACTATCACGTGTGCGCGAGCGACAGTTCAATCGTTTTGTTTATTAAATTCTTGTTGTTATTACTCTTGTTGTTACGTTTTGTGTTTCTTGTTTTGTTTTAATAATGTCTAATGCGTACGTTTATAGTGCTCGCGAATACGACAACATGTTAATGTGCCTCGGAGAAGCTCGCAGGAATGTTTCGCGTGCATTACGAATTTACCGAGAGAAATTCTCGACCGATCGACTCCCAGCTGACTCTCGTCACCTCAATCCGAACCTAGATACACGAAGTATCGCTAAATTGTTAAGGCGTCGGGATGGAACAAGTTATACTGGACAGTTCACAAGGTGTTAAAGCGTAACCGAATGCGCCCATACAGCGAAGTGAAGTGCACAAAGTGCAAGCTTTAGTTCCCGGCGATCACGACCGCCGCCGAGTTTTCTGCCGTTGGTTATTAGACCAGCAACAAAGTGTGCCTGGTTTCATTGAGCACGTCATCTGGACGGACGAGTCGACATTTACCAGAAACGGCCTGTGGAACCGAAGAAATACACACGTGTATTCAGGGGTTAACCCGCACGCTGTTCGACAAACCGGGCATCAAACCCGATGGTCGGTTAACGTATGGGCAGGTTTATTTAAGGATCGCATACTAGGACCAGTGTTTCTGCCACAGCGATTTAACGGACAGCGATACCTAAACTTCACATTTTTTGGTTGACATTTTAGACGACCTATCGTTGGCTGAATATCGCCGCACATGGTTCAAGCATGATGGTGTACCTCCACATTTCGTGAGGTTCGTCCATGAGCGCCTCACCGAGTAATTTGATGATCGCTGGATAGGCAGACTAGGACCACACGCTTGGCCACCTCGCTCACCAGATCTGACCCCGTTAGACTTCTTTCTGTGGGGGTATATGAAAGAAAGGGTTTTTAATCGTGAGTGTGATAGTGCTGACGAAATGCGCCAAAGGGTCGTGGATGTTTTCGACAAACTACGTGCGGACTGTGTCGAAAACCCCACGATGATGCCGCGCCTGCATGAGGAGACGCAACGCCGAGCCCAAATCTGCCTCGAAATGAATGGAGCACAATTTGAGCCGCATTTCATAAGGCCACGGAAGATTTAGATCGGTAAGCTGTTTCATACCTAATTTTTTTTAATAACTTAGTACTGAACTGATTTGAATAGATACGTAACTGAATACATCAGAATAATAAACATACCTACACGATGGATAAAAAAGCATGACTCAATCGTTGTTAAAATTTAATTTTTTCATTAGCGGGGAATCGAACCACGTATTTGGTTAATTTAACCTGTGAATTCGAATTAATGTGGCTAGGTGGAGACCAGCACAGTGGCAAAATAGTAAGATAAGTAGATAAGTTAGGTATTTAGACAAGTGTTGTAAATAATTAGGTATTAGATTCGGCGTCAATTCTGCGCGAATATTGACCCTATTGTCATCTGATTTAATTTTAAGTTCCACGGCTGGTTTTATGTTTAAGTATTTTTATGATTTGTTAATGAAATTATCGTTTCATTTAGCTGTACTAACATGATGGAGTGTGAGTAAAACTAATAAAACGTTGTGAAAAGATGATTTTTTTTCCTCGGAATCGATTTTTTCTGACCCATTATTAAAGGTATCGTTAGTACTATTGTGTCTTCGTTTTCGGAAGCGTTTCACACTCTGTATACAGTAAAATACTTCATCGGATCATTGAGGTATTATACTTCAATGAATCTGATGCGATCGTGGAGAAATTCCAAGCCATACTCCGCACGCCCGCTGATGCCTAGGTATTATCTATACTAATACCTAATACAATAAAGCGGAAGTTTTTTGTTTGTTTGTTTAAACACGCTAATCTCTTGAACTACCAGTCCAATTTGAAAAATTATTTTTGTAAATTATAGCCAGATTCATGAGGAACAGTATAGGCCAGTCTTTCTCAAAGTGGGCCATAACGCCCGCTTGTTGGCGTTGGAGACCTAGAGGGGGTCGTTAAGGGGCCCCAAAAAAATGGGGGGCGTTGGCATGGTTTAGGGGGGCGATGGTTGATTTGTAATTTTATTTAGATACTTTATATTTTAAAATTTACTAAAATTAAAACCTACCTACTACTCAATATCGAATAATTAGTTTATATTTCTGCCCTGTATGATGGTATATAAACTAGAAATCCTTAACATAGATTTCGTAGGATAGCCTGTACGCCGTACGTAATCAAGCTGTAACAAGTTTTTGTTAAATAACGCTATTGGTGCAATCCGGTAGCAATCGGCTGGTTCATCGATACTTGTCTTAACTTGCTCAGTACGATTGAGCGTCGAAAGAGATAAACGAGTTTGTGCGTGTTTGTCTTATTCCTGTCGGTGCGTGCTGTATTTAAATTCTATATAAAAGCTCATAATAATTTTTATATTTTAATTAGTGGTTTCGCGCGCAATCTTTAAACAAGTATTTAAGTTCAACACTTTATTTACATATTTGTAAAAACAAAGCCATGTGGAAAGCAAAAAAAGAAGAGACGGCAATATAGTGCAGAATATATTAAATATGGATTCATAGAAAATTCGATAAATCCATCTTTGGCTTTGTACCTTCTTTGTTCAAAAACATTTTCAAACGAAGCGACGAAGCCTTTAAGACTTCAAGATAATTTGAATAAAATGCATCCAGATAAGAAGGACAAAAATATAGCCTATTTTCAATACCTGGAAAGAGAGCATAATGCTCAGCCAAGTGTATCAAAACTTTTTTCGGTGGCTGCTAAGCAAGACGATGACGGACTTCTAGCTTCATAC
This sequence comes from Parnassius orleans, assembly GCA_029286625.1. Classification (NCBI taxonomy): domain Eukaryota; kingdom Metazoa; phylum Arthropoda; class Insecta; order Lepidoptera; family Papilionidae; genus Parnassius; species Parnassius orleans. Next base: position 943,212 of record JAGSMP010000161.1, on the reverse strand, counting down.
AATATCTCTTTGTTAATTGCTCAACTAGGTAAACCACACACCATCGGAGAAACGTTAATTTTGCCGGCAATAAAAGAACTACTATACTGTGCTCCATAAACCGGTGGCAGACATAATTCGAAAAATTCCTTTGAGCAATAGTTCGGTGCAAAGACGAATTGATGAAATAGTTGAAAGCATTGAGGAGTCATTGTGCAATCATCTGAAGACTATTCATTCATTCATTACAGCCCTTCACAAGTCCACTGCTGAACATAGGCCTCCCCCACGGAATGCCACAAAGCACGGTCCCGAGCCACCTGCATCCATTGACTTCCTGCATGTCTTACCAGGTCGTCACTCCATCTAGTGGGGGGACGTCCTACACTTCGCCTGCCGGTACGAGGCTGCCACTCGAGAACCTTTCTTCCCCATCGGTTGTCGGTTCTTCGAGCTATATGGCCGGCCCATTGCCACTTCAGCTTACTAATCCTTTGGGCTATGTCGGTTACTCTGGTTCTGCGGATATCCTCATTTCTAAGTTTATCACGCAGAAACCCCGAGCATAGCCCTCTCCATAGCTCGCTGAGTGACCTTGAGCTTCCTCATACGGCCAGCAGTGAAGGACCACGTCTCAGTTCCGTATGTCATCACTGGCAACACGCACTGGTTGTACAATTTAGTTTTGAGGTTTTGAGGTATGCCTGACGAGAAGATGGGTCGTAATCTCCCGAACGCTGCCCAGCCGAGTTGAATCCGTCGATTGACCTCTCGGTCGAAGTTGGACTTACCTAGTCGGACTATTTGTCCCAGGTAAACATATTCGTCAACAACTTCGAGCTTAGTGCTCCCAACAACTACCGGCATAGGTGTGACATGGACATTAAACATGATTTTTGTTTTGTCCATGTTCATCTTGAGACCTATCCGTTGGGAGACACTATTGAGGTCATTGAGCATAGTGCTTAGGTCCTCCAGCTATTCTGCAATAAGGACTATATCGTCGGCAAATCGAAGGTGAGTGATGTACTCGCCATTGACGTTGATACCGTATCCTTTCCAGTCCAGTAGCTTGAAAACGTCTTCCAATGCAGCGATGAAGAGTTTCGGGGATATTACGTCACCCTGTCTTACACCTCTCTGCAGTTGGATAGGTTTCGTACTCTGGTTCTGTACTCGGATAGCCATCGTAGCCCTACTGTACAAACACTTCAGCACCTCGATATACCAACAGTCCACTTGGCACCGCTGAAGGGACTGCAGCACCGCCCAAATTTCGACGGAATCAAAGGCTTTCTCATAGTCCACATACGCAAGGCAAAGTGGCAGATTGTACTCGTCGGTCTTCTGTACAATTTGCCGAAGAGTATGTATGTGGTCTATGGTGCTAAAGCCTTTTCGGAAACCGGCTTGTTCGGGAGGCTACCAACTTGTTAAAAATCATCAAATTTAACCAACTTATTAGATTAGGTTTAAATATACTCTTAATATTATAAAGTTGCGTTTTAATTGCTCTCACTGGTAATAATGTCTCACAATTCTTTAGCTTTTCTAGATGTGTTAGTAATTCGGAATCCTGATAACACCTTGAACCACATTGTGTATAGAAAAAGACACATAGAGATAGATATTTAAACGGTGATTCTCATTACCATCCTTCACAGTTAGCTACCGTGGGTAAATCTTTGTTTCAGAGAGCACGAGGGATCTGTGACAGTAAACACCTGGCCGCCGAGCTCCAACACGTCAAGCAAGTTTTGCACGACAATAAGCTTCGGGTTCCGCGCCTACGTCACAGTGAACGAGTGAAGCCGGCCACAGTCTAGCGAGTGCCTGCCTTACTGCCATATGTCAGAGGTGTCACTGAAAAGATTGGCTACATCTTAAAGCGTGCTTCCATTAATACATACTTCAAGACGCCGAAGAAGATTAGTCAGTTTTTATCATCAGTCAAGTGTAATGTCCCTCTGCAAGATGCAGGAGTGTACAAGCCTGATTGTGAATGTGGTCTCTCTTATATAGGACAAACTAAAAGATCGATAAAAACCCGCATTAAAGAACACATAGCTGATGTGAAGAATCGACGCTCCGGGAATTCAGCAGTCTGTGAACACGTACAGGATCGCCCCGTCACTACATTAGAGTTGATAGACCACAAATCCTCGCTAAAGAACACCGATTCCTTCCAAGGATGATTCGTGAGGCTATTGAAATCAAAAAACATCTTAATTTCAATAGAGAAGATGGCCGAGTGCTACCATCTGCTTGGGATCCTATAATAAATAAAATTAAATCCAAACCCAAGCATACCACTGCAAGACTTCAAGATACTGTAAGTTCATACTGCGTAGATCGGAACAAAAATTAATAATTTTTAATCTGGAGGTAGCCGTGGTTAATTATGACATTGGGAAGTCAAACACTTCAGTCCCCCCCGTGACCACGGGTGCTGTAAAGTACTCGAAACGTCGGGAATATAAAATAAGTTAATATACGCGATAAAATCCGTAAAACTAGTTTTATTTAAATAATGTCTAGTTTAGAATGTAAGTTTAAACACCAGAACCGACTAATATAGCACACTATAACTAAATTAATTAAAGTAATGAAATTGTGGTGTTTAAATTTTAAAGTGTATAAAAAATTGTGGGCGCTGAAAAATAATTGATTTAAAAAGGGAGCGATAAAAGAAATAAGTTTGATAATCTCTGGTATAGGCTATCTGGCATTAGGCTAAACCTCTCAGCTAGAGTTGAATATTGATTTTTTTAACCAGTCAAGCGCCTGGTCATTTTTATTTTATACACGCCAAACGTCCGGGCCTGTAAGGAAGATCGCCAGATACTGGCAGGCGCTAATGTAAGAATATTTAATTGTAAATGGATCAGTGCAATTCTACTTTTATACATATTATTATCAATCACATTTCAAAATTATGTGACAAAATTGTGTGAAAGACGCATAACCGCTAGCCGCCCGATGAGAACCGAGAGAAATCAGCAACAGCTTCTATTATTTCTATTAGTTCAAACATTCTAGATAGCAAGTAAGAGGACTTTTACCTATCGGCACTCACCTAATAATGACACTAGGAAATTTGAAAGATGGGTTTGCTTACTAGTTGTAAGCATATCATTAATTCCTATGATTTTAATATCGATACATACATACTGGCTGCATCTATACAGGGTCAAAATATTTTTAAAATATATTAATACATAAGTAAAAAATGTCATGAAGCCCTCTTTATTTTGTGTCCATGGGCTACAGTAACCCACTTGACATTTAGTAAACTGTAACTTATTTTAATAATATCACAAAATGTGAATATCTTACCTGTATTATGATTTTCATTTTCTTCAAAATTGTAATTCTCATTTTCAAAATTCTTTTCCTCAACTTTAACAGAATCAACGATAAAAATTTCAAAATTCTTTTCTACATCACACTCTACTGGGCTGATATCTATATGACAAATTGGTGTGAATTGAATCTCATCTCTAGCCTCATGCGGTTTTGGTATTGACTGAAACCAAAAAAAATTTTAAATAAGAGAAAAACCCAATGTATTGGTGGTGTAGGAGAATCTATACTATCCCATACCATCCCGCAGATGTAAAAGGTCATAATTTTTTATTCAGATTCACAAATGCCATAAATTAACAAAGATCTGTCTTTGTTTATTAATTTATATACAATGTATATTAAGTACAGCAGTTTATGCAATTAGATAATTATTTTTGTGAAAGTAAGTACTTACTTAACTTAATGAAATTCATAAATTATAGATCAAGTAAGCACTGAACATTGCTTTAACGAAAAAGTAAGTTGAATTCAAGAACAAACTTAACTTTGCAGAAGAATAACATTCTCCCATATGGCAACAATTAGCAGCAGAGGCGCGAGACAGGTAGAGTGATCGTCAAGGTGTCTGCCAAGAGTGGTGATTAAGGCAAATACTACATTATAATGGGAGAGACCCATCAAGCAGTGAACTTTTATGAGATGATTAATAAAAAGTATAATATCATGGGCCGTATGGTGGCTCTATAAGAATATCCACTATCATATAGTCCCATAGGTGTTGTAAGAGGGAACAGAGAAAAACTGAAACAGGAGATGAGGAGCAGCATCTTTCTGATAACTCCTATATGAAATTCATCCACACAGTATCTTAACTCAAATAATGATGGCCACAAAACCCCACTGTTTACAATTGCGGTTTGACAGTCTTCCACTTCCGCAGCATTATAACCAGATTTAGAAAGTTCTTCAAGCTGTGAGGTACACTTTTCTCATTACCAAACCTTGGCAAAAGCACCTCTTTGGCAGAATGTGTGAATCAGAGATGGAAACATAATTAACCAAATGCCAGGTATAACACCAGAAGCTAATCTATCTTGTTTGGCAAACAGGAGGTAGACAGCAGCATCTTGCTGATAACAATTTAAGTTAATAAAAACTGCGGTTCCCAACCTGCCAAGCGAGGCAAATATGGCAAAATCCCTCCTATGAGGCTATCTATGTAGGAGGCCTATGTTCAGTGAACTTTTATAGGTTGTAATGGATGGAATGGATAATACCGTGGACCCTCCTGCAAGCAACTGCTCCAGAACTGCATTTGACTCAATAGCCTGTTGTTGTAATCTTCTGCAACGAATGAGTCTTGCATGACAGGTGAAACAGACAATTATAGGCTCCTCATCCTCATCCATCTGAAAATATGAAATTTTGTCATAATATGGAAAATAAATCAAAAATCAAAATGGCTACAATAATTTTCTGCGTCAACATCACCTTTTTAAAATATTGAAGTATCAAACAAACTTACAAACCACCCGACGGTAAGTGGCTACGGCCAGCCCATGGGCACCTGCAACGAACTTCAAGCAAAGGCTACAGATGCGATGTTACCTCTGAGGACTAAGATGTAATGCTTCACAGCCTGTTATTATACTGGCTATCAATGTCCTTCAGTCTGGGACGCATACTGCTGCATGGTGGCACAAATAGGTATGAGGATGATATCTGCCCAGATTGACTCCTAGGCAGAAAAGAAGTCCTACCACCTAGTGAACCATCATCACAGCAACAACACAGTCCTAAGCCTCCTACATCCATCGACTTCCTATCTTACCAGATTGCCACTATATAGTGGGGGGCTACTGTATAATTTGCTAACCAGTATGAGGCTACCACTCAAGAATAATGTTTCCCCATCTGTTGTCAGTTTTGCAACCAAAAGGACACAATTCTCCAATTTAAAAATTTTGAGTGTTAAGTACGTAGGAGTCTCCTTGACAATAACAGATATAATTTTAAAAGCAGTAGATTGAGACTCCTGGAACGGTGACAGATGTATCTTCAAGTTAGGGCTTTCAAAATTTAATCCTACTAAAGCTACTTTCAAAATTGTACTTTAAGCTACTAGCATCACTATTAACATTACAACAACTTCTCTTATTTGCTCTAAGTAAACTGAAAATGCTTGCGCTAGGAGTAATTTACACAATAGTAAAGTGGCAGATTTGAACTTACTACTTTCTTGGGTTTGCAGTCTGTACCCTTAACTATTAGGCCACTGTAACTTAGTTTCAAATGGATGTTAATAATTTTACATATTTTTTTATAAATTTAACCTTTTTGATAAAGTAAGTTCCAGATGAGTTTGGACATCTAACAATTAGATTATTTTATCTCATAAGAATATTTCTGCATTTGAAGGGCAGCAACATTTTCCTCATAACAGGTCAGAATATTAAAAACAGAAGTTGCCGACCCGCTTGCCTAGCGTGGCAACTATGCCAAATAATAATAAGAATACCAGAAATGATACTAAAAATATATGAAAGTTTTTTAACCTATTTTGGAATATGCATTCCAAATTATATAGAGTTATTGGAGAAGCTTCAACTCGGACATTTTAAAAAGCCGTGTCACCTAATAACTCGCCTATTTTAGCCATAGAGTAGTTGAAGTATGGAACAAGCTGCCAACAAGTGTTATCAGCACAAGCCATAAACAATTTTAGAACAGATTGGATAAACAAATAAAAGAAAACATCAGATTTGAAGATTTAAAATCAGGATACAGGCTTACATCAATTGTTTAACCGCTGGTCTGTTAAATTATTTTTTATAAAATAAGGGTGACAACTGAGTACACAGTCAAACTGGTAGTAAGTGAATGCTATGGTCTATATCTACATTTATCCCCAAATAAGAATCAAAATGCAGATGCATTGTCACCCCCGAGGACTAAGATGGAACACCTTTCCTTCAGTAAAATAGATCTCTATACTCTCCATAAGAAACAGAGCAGTAGTAAGCTGCTATTTTACGCTGGTACTCTGTGAGAGCATGGTACCAAACCCCCGTTGAGCCGACCCATCCGTGATACAACCACAATATAGCTGCAGCATGGCTCTACTACATATAAAATAATAAATCCTACAGACAGAATTTCAGTCACAACATATCGCGTGGAAGGAGGCACAGGGTATCTTTTATGGCACAGACAGTAAATTTGAGCCCGCGGTCTCTAACACGTGGTAAAACAACTAAGCCTCGGCGTCTCTACTAGTATTAGTACGTGCGACCCAGGATTTCAGGATAATTGTTGCTTTTCAAATTCTGGTTGTATTTGTCACTTTATTTAACGCTGCACTTTAGCCTAGCCCTGATCAATCGAGGCAAGTTATAATGTATTTCTCCGGCGATAACAACAAATTACCGCAACTTCAATTTGCAATATTAAGAAATCAAAAACAACAAACAAACTTACAAAACTGTTCGTCAATGTTCTATACAAATTTTGGAGGCCAGTCTTCTTAAGTACTAGCATGCGTACATTAACGTTTAAACAAATTCTACAAACTTCACTAAAGGCCATTCCTGTTTCCTATAGCTTAATTTCTCTTTTACATCAAATCAAAATAGAGATTAACCGGAGTTTACAAAAATATTTATTAATTGTTCTGGTGTAGGCTTGGATAAAACGCAAAACGTAGTGAAGTGATGATATTCTCTTTAGGCTTGGGCAAAAAATATCGATATTTCCTTATAAAAATATCAATATATATCGTCGATATTTTTAACCGCGATATATCAATATTTACTTTAGAGTATCGAATTCGTATTATTATAAAATATTGTATTAATAGACAAAACATTAATAAATTACAAAAAAAGCTACAAAAGCATAAATGGGTGACTGTTGTTTTTTTTACGTTGTCCAACCGTCAGTAATATAAAATTTTGGGCCTTATCCTTACATCATGCAAATGATGCCGATATATCGATATTTATCACGCGATATATACCGATACTGTTTAAAAATATCGATTCAACATTTATCGATATATTTTTTCACTTGCTCATCCCTAGCCTGGTGTTGCCTAGATTTTGGGGTAATTCTCCCACATTGTGGGAGCTTTAAGTTTTGATTGAACGAATGGATATCAAATCACATACATATAATCGTAGTCAGATAATACCATTCTCTGCCTACGGATATAATAGTACTTGTTTTATAATCATAATTATGATGTTTCAATTACCCCGAGGATAATGTTTTAAGAATTAAAAATATATAAGGTAAATAAATAATTGTACTGAAAACTAATTTGTTTTATTTTTAATGATAACTTCGCTGTTGTACTTGAATTTGTAGTGGATACTCAAGTATCGATCACAAACCTATTGCCTATGTACAGAATGTATGGGATAAACCGTACCTATTTTAGAAGGTACTTATATCGGGTCCAGGACCACCATTACCTTACTATAAGGTAGGTATGAACGGCATTTTTTGTTCTTTATCAGTAATATATTATAGATAAGATATGTCGAATCTGTACTAAAACCGAATCAGAACGCCCCGACTCCACGTAGTCTGCACTACCCCTAGAGTGTTTTTGCAAAGTCTTAGGCGCGGAGGGAGAGCAGCCCCCCGCACCTAAGGCTGTAGCAAATTGGAGGCATTTGTGCGAGCTGTAGCGGCTGAGGCTGGTCGCCGAAGTCCACCAAAAAGCCGAAGCTGCGGCGGTGAGTTTTTGTTCCGATGTGCGACAATTTGTCTCAAGTATTCCCCGAGGAAAATGCGATAGAAAATGCGATGGGATCTTCGCAGCACCATTGAATCGAGCCGATCAGAAAGAAATCGGTCGTCGACAATTCTAGTCACTCTTCGCTTAATGCAATCAAATGGAAGGAGCTGGTATTTAGGTGCCCCGGCCCAGAGATGAAAATTGTACTCCATATGAGGCCGAACTTGCGCCTTGTAAAGTTGCAAACGGTGTGCCGCCATGAAATACTGCCTTGCTCTGCTGAGCACGCCAAGTTTTTAGAGGCCAATTTAGCCTTCCCATCCAAGTCAACGCGGAACTGTGTACGGCTTCTCGGAAAGCCCATAAGAAGGAAGCTTCGAAAAAAGCACTTTGTGTCAAAGCCCATCAAAGGCCAAGTAACGACCAAGACCTCCCTCTTGGACTCATCCCTCTGCTTCCGCTCATCTATAAGTCAGGTAAATCAGAAGATTAGAACTACAACCACCTAATTTCCATTATTTTGAGAATAAAGAGGCGATGGTGACAAGCCTGTGTAGTTGGACGGGTCCGAGCGGTCACTTTTTTAGGGATCGGATGCACTAAAGCTATCTTCCATAAGTTCAGGATTACGCCTAGGGGTAGGAGTACCGGAAAAGTCGCGTTAGAACCGGTGCTAACTCCGAAGCACCCATCTGCATCACAATAGGAGGGACTCCATCACGCCCACTCGACTTGTTGACGTCCAGGGAAAGGAGTGCTTTGCACACTGGGCGCTGCGTTAAGCGCACATCTAGCATGGAGCAATCACACCGCGGGATGGTCGGCAATGTGTACCCGCCCATCATCGAGAGTCGATTTGGACTCAAAAAGAGAACCTAAAAGATAGAGTTTCTCCTTTGCGGCATGGGCCAGTAAGTCGTTTTCCCTGTGCAGAGATTGAAAAAATGGCTGACAGAAGTTCCCTTGGACAGCCTTGGCGAAACACCTTACTAAAATTAGAGGTAGATAAGAGAGTTTTAGCAGTTTAAAATCTTTGAATCCAGTCGTCAGTCAACGAAAGACAAAAGAAGAAAAAGACAAAAGAAAAATTAAAGAAAAATACTCGCGGCACTTCACACACTCTTTTATTTATTGGCAATTATTAGTCTGTTCGCTTAGATACGGTCGCCTTTGTATCGCGCCACCATGTGCCGTATCTTGTCAAAGGCGCCGCCGCGACATCAAAGATCGCCGCGTGCGGCCTACACCCGCAAGAGAATTTGGCATTTTAAATCGAACTACCTAACTTGTGTTTATTATTTATATTCGTATTTTATTACAATAACCATAGGAATAAAATAGTATTCGATTTTATTTTTGGAAAAGAAAAGCATTTATTAAACAAACAATAAAAATGATAAAATAAAAGCAAAATAATAAGTGCGCCTCCGGGTGTATCGACACTATCTAATTGAACAGACTATACCAAATTTTATTCTGTACATAAGTGGTTCTTGCAAAGACAAGCTCAGCGCCCCCTCGAACCTTGCGCCCTAGGCTCCAGCTCTAGCCTGTGGGTAAATCAGGTCCTGTCGACTGCGGTAGGTTAAACATAGGTGAATTCGATTTATTCATGACTAAAATAAGCTGTAGCCGGTTGCTTTCGAGTAAAACTAGGTATTTTTGTGATTTGTATAAACACTTGTACTAGTTACACAACATTTATTTTAAATAATTAATATACTAACTATACAAACCGACCGCGTTCGCATCACGGCATCATCAGGGTACAAGTCAATTATTGTCAAGTCCAAATAATAATTCAATAAACCGTGTAGTGGCGGTGTAAGAATATCCTCTGCCCAATATCGTCCCGTGGTATCCTAAGAGGTGACAATGGGAAACTGGTACAGGGGATGGGCAGCAAGCTTCTTCTCGATAACAAGTCATAATTATAAAAACTGCGGTAGCCGACCCACCTTCAAAGTATAGCAACTACGGTAAAATCCACCCTATAATAATAAATGATAATTTTTATTTCAATAAACTGTACAATTTATTCAACAATGTCTTAATTTAAAATAGACTACAATAACAGGCACCTGAACTAGGATAAACCTGTATCTCAGGTGTATGTGATATGGATATGTTACGGCTAATAGCCGAAGTGCGGCTACACCTAGTTTTAGCCGGCTACAACTAAGCGCAGTTAACATGCGGTTAAACTTAGATGTATCCTACTTATCTTCGGTTAGAACTAGGTTTAGCCTTCATCATAGCGGCTAGAACTAGGTGCAGCCGCACACGGTGGTTAAACTTAGGTGTATCCTATTAATCATCGGCTAGAACTAGGTTTTCAGTTCAATTGAGCATTTTGGTTTTGTTTTGAGATTCTTATCTTGCGTTTCCCGATTGATTCGATTATATTGAAAAAATAAAAGGCGAGGATTTGAAGTGACATTCATAATATAAGTAATAAATAATACTCAAAATATCATAAATCTCTTTTGAAGTAAAAGAACTAGACATCTTATGCGCAAAGATAAAAAATTTATACATAAGAAAATATTTTTTTCTATGAAAATCAACCAATTCTTTGTACTCTTCATATCATATTATTATGTTAAAACAAATAAGACAACTTTTGACTCGGTTTTAATTATAAAAACACAATCGATAAACTCTTCATGTGATAGTATGTTGCAAGAATGTCTACCACTTATTTGAACAAGATAAACTTGAATGACATTTAGAGTTACACATAATACCGGCTGCTTTACAGAGGCACTTTCTATTACCACATTTAGTTTTGCAATGGCATCTTTTGTATCCTAGCTGTAGATTGGGCATTAGCTATTTGGCGTAATTAATTTTTTTCGGGAGAAACAATATCAACATCTAAATATTTCGTCTTGCATACAGTGAATTGATTCCTAGAAAATAATTCAGTCATAGTGCCAAACTGGTTACCCAATTTATACAATCCATAATCATTACATTCAAGTACTAATCAAAGTGCAATCCAATGCTTTAAATTATTTTTTTAAGCTACCGTGGTATACGAAGTATTACTAACGATGGCATTTCGTACTGTTGCGGTTTCCCACCCGTATAACAGTACGTTATTTATTAAGCAAGGCAAAGAAATGTTTAAGTCATCGATTTTATAAACTTGACTTAAGTCAATGTTTTGTATTGCATGTTCAAGGTATTCCCATATTAGTTTTAGAAATGGAGTATATATACTCAGGTTTAGTTAATTTAAGGCTTAAATTAAGAACGATGGCACTATGATCGGTTATTATGGGATTGGTGATGGTAACTTAGTTTTTAGCAAAGTGTGGTCTAAACAGCAACCACTTAGATGAGTAGGGAGCAAAGGTGCTGGAAGCAAGCCCTGGCATGCACAGATATTAAGATAGTCGTTTGCTCCGCCATCACCGCCTTCTGGGTTGAGATCTATATTCATATCAACCGTTAACACAATATTTTTGAATGGCGACAGCTGCCTAAGTGTATTGTCTAATGACGTGATAAAACTGTCTATTTGTTTAAAACCACAAGGTCTGTAAACAGCAAGGATAGCAGTTTCATGGCCCACTTTCACCAATAATCTACTACAATCTAGCATATCAGGTTCTTCGACTGATATGTTAATTTTTTTTTCGCAAAGACTACTACACCGTCATTTTGGTTATATACAGTTTTACTACTAAAAGTAATGTATCCTGGCAGTGATGGCAGGTTGTTTTGGCTTTTAGATAGCCAGCACTCTGTTATAATGATAATGTTGCAGTCAGTGTCCAATCTTCGAAGAAGGATATAGAAATTATCAATGTTTTTATTTACGCTACGAATGTTCTGTGTTAAAATAGTAAGAGTTTGCGGTCTTGAACCTTAAAGAGATATTCCTTGCACATATCAATTTCACATGTTTTTGCCACTGATAAAAAAACAGTATCGATTTTATTACTTAACTTATCCATATTATTTTTCTTAATAAGTAATTACTTATAAACAGAAAAAAAATATAAAAACAAAAAAATATTTAAACTAAAATTTATAAATTAGGGAAAAAAGATTAAGATGAACGGTGGCGCTCTTAGGCGCCCTCATTATAATCTATGGAGTTAATGTACCTAGTTTCAGCCGTCTTCTTAGCCGGACATTCAGGGTCACCTGTTTTGTGGTTGCTCGGTTTTTTAAAACGCTGGCATGTTGCACACTTCGCTGGATCAGCTTTCTTAAGGTTACACTAGTCGACATTTTTTCCATAGAAATTTCGGGAGGGTATTACTCCGCTGTTTGACACTGTCTGTCTGATATCGTTTTGTCTCATTATTAATTTTGTCTGTGCGGAAACAGAATAGTAAAATAAAAAGCGATTAAAAAGTTACGAGTTACCAAAGATTCGTTTTTATTGCCAATTTTAACACAACTTTGGGCGTAAGTTAGTAATAAAAGAAGTATAAAATTTCCAAAACAAAGTCGGTACCGACAAAGCTCAATTATCGAAGAATTCAATAAATTTTATTTGTAAATGATTTATGCAGTGTTTTTTTCATAAAACTCGATTTTTTCGGAAGCCTTTTCGTATTTTTACGCGCTCGTTTTACTATGAATTATCGTGCATCTCACTGAATAATGTTTCCCCGGTGTTGTGCGGGAGGACGACGCTCACGCACACATGCGGCCTGTGTCGTTCGTTCAAAGTCCAAGGCCAACTAATGATAACAAAACGAAAGTTTTACTATTTTGTTATTTGTACGCCAAATGGCATAGAAATTGATTTAATTGAAAGAGATGATGCGTTTTGGACCACAGACAAAATTTTAAAATTAGACTATACCTTTTATCAGAAATGTGTTTTGCCGGAGCTGATAGATCCCTGTTACCCTCGCAAACTACAATTTAGAGATCGAATGTAAATCAAATTGACATAAGCACAAAATTAGCAGAATATAAATAATATTTAGAAAAAAAAACGATCTCTAAATTTTATTAATGTTCCGCTAATTTTATCTGTACTTACCTATGTCAATTTGATTTATATTCGATTATAATTAAATATAATTATACTCGAATATTATTATTAAAATTTTCGTCTGTAATATAATAAAATTTTAAATAAAAAAAAATAAGCAGCCGACAACCTCCTAGGTTGACCTGCGAGATGTCAGTCTAACAATACAAAACAGTCCAGAAAAACAGAATTTCCAACTGATATCTAAAAACAAAAATTTTGTTTCATTACCTATAGCTGTTTTCTCGCAAATGTGTTGAAAAACGTTGTATGACACACGTGCGTAAATTGGGCTTACATTCGTCTACTCGTTTGTAAAAACCAACTTTCCACATAGTAGGTAGGTATCATAAACACCTATTTCTCTGTGTATTAGGAATAATTTATTTTGAGCTATAGTGTCCGTAATTACAAACCGCGGACGTAAAAAGAAACAATGTCATTAATTGTGTTATTAATTCAATAATAATCATTTAATAACAAAAAATATATTTTAATGATAAATATGTATGAAAATGTTGTAAAAGTTAAAGTTACAGCCTATATACCGATACCTCCAATTTACACTACGCCAACTAGGATTTTGTAGGTTTACAGGAGAAGCTCTTAAAGAAAAACATTGATAATTTTTAATACCACACCTATATTAATGATATTTTCAGGATGAATAAATAATTTGCTGTTACTTCTAACTGCATAATTGGATTTTAATTATTTTTAAAAGTTTTAAAATTAGCTCTAGTTAGCGGAGTTTAAGACGGAAAAATGTCATTTGAGATTCCATTACACTCCGCCAACTCAGAGTTAGCGGAGCATATCTCGGAATATGAGAGAACTCAAAAATCTTAATCAAACCCATACTAGAATATTATTACGTATTAATTTTAAAGTACATCCAATAATAGAATTATTTTAGTGCTTCAACTTAAATACCTTGATAAAATGTTCTCTTATTTCTAAATTTAAAAAGTTAGCGTTTTGTAATCGGGAAAGTAATAAAATCAACTACCGTGTTACATGCCGCTAACACATACATAGCGTAGAATAACACGACCAGTGTTAACAGGTAGCGTTTTGTTTGACACAAAATATGAATAAAATCGTATGTTTTTCCAATAATTTATATTAAAATTTACAAAATTAGTCAAAATAATATTATTGTTAATAATAATAACATGTTACAAATATACTGAATTATCAAAATTATTTATAATTAATCTCTTTTTTGGTAGTGGGTAATATACCTAAGATGGAAATGAAAAAAATATTGTTTTTGTAGTTTAATATTAAATATAAAATTTTAACCCTATATACTAATCACTGTATAAACGTAATTGTTTAATAATATAGAGATCAATCAGCACAATTGTTGTGAACTAAACTAACTTTTTAATTAATACAAAAGAATTAGAACAATCTCAGCTACAGTCAAGATTCCCATAAAATTAGCATCAAATTCTTTTATGAAGTAGTATACACGTGACTAAAATATTTTAAATTATAATAATCGCTTAAATTACTTAAAGTATTTACGAGATCAATCAGCATGTTTCACTCCATAACTATGAACTTACAAAACAATTATTCTGAATAAAAAAAACTGAAATAGTTACGAAATAAGGAAGCAAGACACTGATTCAGATGACATCAATGCTCGTCTTCGCTTCCATCAAGTTCGTGGTCGACCTCTGCCACTGGTAAATTCTTATAAAAATTATGATATTTATGAGGTACGATATTATTATCATAGAAATAAACGAAATCTTTGTATTTAGCCCTATTTATTTTCAATAAATGGGTATATGCTTTGTCTAGAAAAGGTTCTGAGCGAGACTGTCACGTACTTGATTGTTTAAAGCATTTAATTATTTAATGCTTTAATTATTAAAGCAGACTTTCTACATCACCTAAGCTGTATTTATAACGTAACATTCCTATATTTTATGGAGTAGCCCGATCTCTTTGACTTTATTCCAAGAAACCTTATCATTAGTAACACTTTTGTCCAATTTTTTGTAAATACCCTTTTTTAAATCTAAGATCATATTTTGCTTTACTTCTACGACTTTATACGGCTTGTCATTTACTTTTGCCCATCGTACTAAGGAGTACCATTCATCTGGCGAATAAATTTCTCTTCCTTTGGCTGATTTTTCGATCAGGGCATGCACCGAATCGCCTTCGTTTTGTGTATGTCCCTTCTCCATGAAGCGATGATAAATTTTAATTTTCAGATTAATTGCCGCTAACAAGTACATGTAGTAAACTATCCGGTTACGATTTTGCCCCCCGCAATTATCTGACCATAGATAAATCATAAAGACAACTAGAGACTTCATTTGCCCCTCTCTTTGCGGTTTGTTCGTCCCACATGTAACAGAATGCTTCTTTATGCGCTATGTCATACACAGTAAAATTATATACGTTAAGCTTTTGTCTGTAATAATAAATATTAATGTTTACATGTGGTGCGTTCAGTACTTTCTGAAAATCAAATACAATGCATGCTTTTTTATTATCATTAGTTGCTAGTAATTTATTTTCTAGTTTAAGCTTTCGAGAATACTCCTTTTCTTTTTGATGAATTGTATATTTTTCGCTCTGCTCATCAGTAACTTCAGATATGTTCTTAAATTGATGGCAGAGGTCACACTGATCCTTTTCGGAACATGAAAGCCTATCTTTAAATTTGCATTGACTATGTCCTTGTATTGTCTTAAAGTTTGCACTCTACTATTATAATTATTTTCTGCACACCATTCTGGATACATTTTGAACATTTTGAAAATGATAATGAGGATCTAAATATTTTATACTTGAACGTTTTCTGACATAGTGCGATTCAACGGGTATATAAGAATTAACATGATCAATTACGCTTTGTTTCATTTCGGTAGTAACTACCACATTATGGTTCTTATGGCGACCTCTGCCATCATGAAATCGTTGAAATCTTGACATTCTGAAGTGTCAAGATTTCAACGTATGCGATATATTATATTGTTCGTCTGCTGGACTTATTTTTGTTTACATAACTCGACCAAATATTTTCCACGCACTCCAGACATTATAGTTTTCTTCAAACACATCAGGCCATTAACTAATAAACAATGTGATTAATACAGTGTTATTACAGGTTTCCACTTTTATATTAAAAATGCGCATACCGGCGACACTCCGCCAACTGTCATTAGCGTAAACATAAACACACAGCGCCACGCGCCCCGCCGCGCATCTTCCCGCCAATCCTGGTTGGCGGCGTACAGTCGTGCGGTTAGCGCCCGCGCATCCCTAATGGCGGCTGTACACGCTCGTCTCGTCGCGTCGCGTGCCTCTCGTCGCGTAGAGGTTCGACACGAGAGCACACCATGTACACACTCGTTGTATCACTTGAACTCCGGATGCCCACTGCGATGGACGTAGAAGAAACTGTTGCTATGTTTTGCCTTTGCAATTTTTATTATAATTTTTTACATATTTCCAATAAAAAGAAAATTAATAAGCCATGGTGGATGGTTTCTATTCACTGTAATAGAACTATGTAAGTTCCTACGAGGGTGGATTGAAAAGTACTCGACCTAACACAGATCCATTCAATTCTAAAAATCAAATCTACCCACATTATTTAGTTCAGTTCAGACTAGTTCATTGTGTGAAGTTCGAAACGTGTGCGATAATTAGTTGTGATTTTATAAATTTATTAACAAAGTAATCGGACATACTCGCGAATGGAGCAAATCGAGCAGCGTGCCGTCATTAAGTACCTCCATAAGAAGGGCTATCATCAAAAGCCATCCATGATGACATGGTCAGTACATTAGGCGATTGTGCTCTGTCATATTCATCCGTCAAAAATGAATAGCAGAATTTAAGCGTGGTAGAGAGTGTGAAGATGAACCCCGCTCTGAAGGCCTTCGACGTCAACTACTGACGAAAATATTAAAAAGTACTTGATTTAATAATGGGAGACCGCAGATTAAAATTAGAGATAGCCGAGATTATAGGCATCTCTTATGAACGAACTCAAAACATCATTGTCAACGAGTTGGGTTTCCACAAGGTGTCTGCGAGGTGGGTTCCGCGACTGCTTTCAGTTGAACAAAAAGGACGCGATTGACTATTTCACGCGACTGTTTGGAGTTATTTGAAGCCGATGCAGATGATTTTTGAATCGTTTTGTTACTATGGACGAAACATGGGTTCATTACTGTACACGGAAACAAAACAACAATCAAAACAGTGGAGAAGACCTGGTTCACCACCCCCAAAAGGCTAAGTCGATTTTGTCGGCAAATAAGGTGATGGCTTCAGTATTCTGGGACTCGAAAGGTGTGATTATGATTGATTATCTTGAAAGGGTCAGACTATAAACTCTGATTACTACTGCACCTTACTACGTCGTTTACGAGAGGAAATAAAAGAAAACGTCGAGGAATGCTCAGAAGAAAAGTCCTGTTTCATCAAGATAACGCCCGTGTTCACACGTCAGTACAGTCAATGGCTGAAATTCACAACTGTGGCTTTGAACTGTTACCGCATCCGCCGTATTCACCTGATCTGGCACCATCAGACTTCTTTCTGTTCCTAACCTAAAAAGCACTTGGGAGGTCAAAGATTTTCGACAAACGACGAGGTCAAAGCAGCTGTAGACGCATATTTTGACTAAGGAAGAATCATTTTTTCAACGGTCTAAATGCTTGGAAGGAGGTAAAGTGTATTGAACTTGATGGTGATTATGTAGAAAAATAAAAATATTACTGATTTAGTATGTGTTTATTTTCTTGGTTAGGCCGAGTACTTTTCAATCCACCCTCGTATATTGTATTTAACAATATTGAACCATTATTTTTGATAATTATTATAATTATCAGAAAACAAACGAGTGTGTACAGGCGCACTCTCGTTTTCATCGCGAGACTAACGAGACCCTTTGACTCGAGCGCAAAAAACCGACACGCTTCCGAGAGCGAACGAGGGCCGCGAGACGCGACGCGACGCGACGAGGGCACCATGTACACGCTCGTACTCGGCCTGTCTCGTGGTGTCTCGACGAGCGTGTACAGCCGCCATTATACACACCGCTAAAACGAGTAGTCGCGGTGTATGTCGCGTGTTTGTCAAAAGTACATTTACTTGGCGTTATGTAATTTTCAAAACTTTTTATTTCTTTAAATTTTTAAGAAATTTAGGAGCATAATATTATTACTTTAATGAGTCATTTTCCATTAAAACCTGAAAATGAGTAAAAATTGAGTTGGCGTAGTGTTCATTGGAGGTATCGATACGTCCTAATGCTGGGCACAGGCCTTCTCTCATTTCTGAAAGGGTTTTAGGGCAAGGAAATGTCGGCCGCGCTGCCCCAAAGCGTGTTGGCGAACTTCACGTTTTCGAATATTTTTTTCTTATTTCTCAGACATGCAGGTTTCCCCACGATGTTTTCCTTCACCGCCGAGCACGTGGTAAATCAGAATTGCAATTAACAATTTCATCGGTGCCGGCGGGGATCGAACCCGGGTTGCTCGCGTACTGTGATACTTACAATGAGCGCTAACCATCTGAGCTACCACGGCTCTCAATGAAAAAATGTTATAAAGGAAATAAATAATCAATAAAGATTTACAAAACGGTTTAATTTTATTTATTCGACGACTTTTGCGGCGGACAAAGTAGGTATATGTGGGATTATCATAGGTACTTACTGTTATAATTATATAGGTACCTACTGTTATAGTATACAATACAACAAAAATGTCACAAACCGTCGCCGCGTCGTGGACACTAAAGGCGGCTACTCACTTGCCTGCCCCAGGGGCAATCTAGGGTGAACAGCGATCGGAGCAATATCTGAACTGTCTCTACACACATGCCTGCCGTTCAGTATGAGAGTGTAGGTCGCGCTGGACGCACGCGTTGAGAATGGCGCCAGTTTTATCGAAATATCAATGAATCGGTATATATAGCCTTGGCTCTTTTTTATACAGAATAAAGGTGACAATCATTTGTCACCCTTATTCTATATAGAATAACTCAGGTGGACACAGTCCACCTGATGGTAAGTGGACACTGTGGCCCATAGACACCCACATTTTTCAATAAAACAACTAATTAATTAATAATTACAACCACAATTATTATTTAGCTTATAAGCTGCAGTATAGCTCTGCCACGCTATTTTTAGGCTTTCAAAGATAATTAAATGTGACTAACTTCACTCGTCATAATTTAATATAACCAATTTATTCTGTGATATAACTTAACTAACTAGTGCTTAGTAACTATAATTTTACTAGTGCTACAAATAGCCAGGATAGTTTTCTAATGATGACTTTTAATAAATTTAATTACTAAAATTTGTATTATTATTTAATTATTTAGTTAATGACATTTTATTTATATTCCAGCAATTCTAATACTATTGGAATATTTTCTTTCCCATACTGGCCCTTATGATAAGTTAGGTAGATATCTACTCGGTAACAAATCCCAGTAATCTTACTTGTAAGTTACAACGTTCAAATAACGTTCCTTCTGCGGTACTACCGCAAAAAAAGACAAAAAGGAGATACTGGGCGAAGAAGCCGCTCTTTATACACTTCTATCACCAGTGTCCAAATTTCAGATTGTTTATTGTATCCATTGTGACTTGTACTCACACGTCTGCTCCGCGCGAAAGTCGCAACGAACTGATTGAAATTGCCCCAATTGCGCTACACACGCGACAGCGGCAGCTACAATCTAGGGAGCAAGGAAGGTCTTGCGCCCTGCCGACCTGCCGCAGGGCCAACTTCGAAAATTGCCCCTGCTTGCATACATACATCACAATTAAGGGTCATCCCCACTCCTACACCCTAGATTGCCCCTGCGGCAGGCAAGTGAGTAGCCAGCTTAACATGTAAACTTTAGGTAGGTACGTCAGTACTAAGAAAACAGTCTTGATGGGTCACTTGTCTTGATAAAAACATGTGTTTACATTTGGTGATATTGAGTATATATAAAAAAGTAAGAAGACAGGTAAGTAATTTTGAAAACAATTTATAGGTACGCAGAACTAATTACAATTATTATCTAAATTGTATAATTCTATCTCTTGGCACGATACCGCGGGGAGTAGGACAGTATGACAATTAAGTTACTAGTTATCTAAATATTATAAATGCGAAAGTTTGGATGTTTGAATGGATGGATCGATGTGTGTTAGTCAATCACGCCAGAACGGCTGAAGGGATCTTAATGATACCTAGTTAGCTCAGAGATAGGTTATAGTCTGGAATAACACATATGATACCGTTTATCCAGGTATTACGTTCCTGTGGGATAATTTTCTAGTTACACGCGGGCGAAGCCGCTGGCAACAGCTAGTACGGACATAAACTGCGATGACTGTTCAAGTAAGCATGCGTCGGCGTCGTGAACTCTTGAGCGATCGCTGCATGACCACCCGGGGAAAACTAAACATAATAAAATAAGCAATCTATATTAGGTATCTATAGAACCATAGAGGTATAATATAAAGCGATAACGCAGCGCCTAATAATTTAGTACGAGTTTGTAGGTACTTGCTGATTTCTCGGCAAGCGTCGAGCGGCACACACAGCGTAGCGGCGGTATGTATGCACCGTTCCGAACAAAAACGAAGTTCGTTTTGTTCGGAAAGCCGTACGAACAAGACGTGTGTAAAGACTAGCGTCTAACTGCTCATCACTGATACTATCTCTGTTGGGCACGATGCCAGGTGAGACAGCGTGCTTTTTGGCCACGCCCACCAGTGAGTTCGAGCCTGCAACTAGTGTCACCTTAATGCAAGAATTTGACTGATGTCCTAATTCACCACAATTCTCACACGTGTCGATAGTTTCCCGGCAGGTTCTTGCAGTATCTCCGTACTGTTGACATTTGAAGCACAAGTCACAAGTCTGGTCACAAGTGTGAAGTCTCGAACTGGGCACGACGTCCAATTTATGAAGACTCGCTCCTGGTTGATAAGCCCCTTTCTGATGCCAGCTAGTACTTCCAAAATAAAGTTGCATGAAAGTGCTACTTTTTACACGATTAATGACAACTTTATTGAGGACCAAAAAGATTATCGTGTTAAATTAGGAAGCTTATCAGTAAATCTTGTACATAAATGCAATCAAAGACTTCTCGTTCACTAAAGGCGGCAGGTATACATGAACTATGATCCTTAGTCTTCTTTGTAGGGCAACATAAGGGAGAAGAGGCTTACGTTCAGCTGTGGACTTGTAGAGGCTGTAATGGAATAATGGAAGTAAAACTTGGGTGGCTCGAACTTTAGGAATAGTCCGTTTGAATAATCTATCATGTAGAGGATGTCATGGGGTCATGGTTGAATAGGGCAAAAGTTCTCATTACACTCCTAGGGGTCAAAATGGCCAAAAACCAAAAATAAAACTTCTTATTTCTTACGCAGTCTTTACTTGCATCCCACTAGTTAAAATCATTGTATAGGTATGACTTCTACAATCAACTTTCTCATACAGCACATACCAAATAATATCAGGAAATTAATTTAATATCCCAAAACCAAGGTTAATCTTATTTACTGAATTATTCGGACAAACCCAGTTCACCTAAGATTAACCAAGCACATTTGGCTGCACTAATGGTTGTAGCCGGCACGTATCCGCACTTCGCTTTTAGTAGTATGATATATATAAGATTTACTTACATTTGGTTCGAAAGGTCGTGGACACTAAAGGCGGCTACTCACTTACTCTGCCGCAGGGGCAATCTAGGGTGAACAGCGATCAGAGCAATATCTGAACTGTCTCTACACACCACAGAGTACTTTTTACACACATGCCTGCCGTTCAGTATGAGAGTGTACGTCGCGCTGGACGCACGCGTTGAGAATGGCGCCAGTTTTATCGAAATATCAATGAATCGGTATTGATATTTCGATAAAACTGCCTTGGCTCTTTTTTATACAGAATAACGGTGACAATCATTTGTCACCCTTATTCTATATAAGGGTGACAAATGATTGTCACCTTTATATAGAATAACTCAGGTGGACACAGTCCACCTGATGGTAAAATGGACACTGTGGCCCATAGACACCCACATTTTCAATAAAACAACTAATTAATTAATAATTACAACCACAATTATAGTGCTTATAACCTGCAGCATAGCTCTGCCACGCTATTTTAGGCTATCAAAGATAAATGTGACTAACTTCACTCGTCATAATTTAATATAACCAATTTATTCTGTGATATAACTTAACTAACTAGTGCTTAGTAACTATAATTTAACTAGTGCTACAAATAGCCAGGATAGTTTTCTAATGATGACTTTTAATAAATTTAATTACTAAAATTTGTATTATTATTTAATTATTTAGTTAATGACATTTTATTTATATTCCAGCAATTCTAATACTATTGGAATATTTTCTTTCCCATACTGGCCCTTATGATAAGTTAGGTAGATATCTACTCGGTAACAAATCCCAGTAATGTTACTTGTAAGTTACAACGTTCAAATAACGTTCTTTCTGCGGTGCTACCGCAAAAAAAGACAAAAAGGAGATACTGGGTGAAGAAGCCGCTCTTTATACACTTCTATCACCAGTGTCCAAATTTCGAATTGTTTATTGTATCCATTGTGACTTGTACTCACGTGTGCTCCGCGCGAAAGTCGCAACGAACTGATTGAAATTGCCCCAATTGCGCTACACACGCGACAGCGGCAGCTACGATCTAGGGAGCAAGGAAGGTCTTGCGCCCCTGCCGCCTGCAGGGCCAACGAAATTGCCCCTGCTTGCATACACATCACAATTAAGGGTCATCCCACTCCTACACCCTAGATTGCCCTGCGGCAGACAAGTGAGTAGCCGGCTTAACATGTAAACTTTAGGTAGGTAGGTACGTCGGTACTAAGAAAACAGTCTTGATGGGTCACTTGTCTTGATAAAAACATGTGTTTACATTTAGTGATATTGAGTATATATAAAAGTAAGAAGACAGGTAAGTACTTTTGAAAACAATTTATAGGTACGCAGAACTAATTACAATTATTATCTAAATTGTATAATTCTATCTCTTGGCACGATACCGCGGGGAGTAGGATAGTATGACAATTAAGTTACTAGTTATCTAAATATTATAAATGCGAAAGTTTTGATGTTTGAATGGATGGATCGATGTATGTTACTCAATCACGCCAAAACGGCTGAAGGTATCTTGATGATACCTAGTTAGCTCAGATAGGTTATAGTCTGGAATAACACATATGATACCGTTTATCCAGGTATTACGTTCCTGTGGGATAATTTTCTAGTTACACGCGGGCGAAGCCGCTGGCAACAGCTAGTACGGACATAAACTGCGATGACTGTTCAAGTAAGCATGCGTCGGCGTCGTGAACTCTTGAGCGATCGCTTCATGACCACCCGGGGAAAACTAAACATAATAAAATAAGCAATCTATATTAGGTATCTATAGAGCCATAGAGGTATAATATAAAGCGATAACGCAGCGCCTAATAATTTTGTACGAGTTTGTAGGTACTTGCTGATTTCTCGGCAAGCGTCGAGCGGCACACACAGCGTAGCGGCGCTATGTATTAGCACCGTTCGAACAAAACGAAGTTCGTTTTGTTCGGAACGCCGTACGAACAAGACGTGCGTAAAGACTAGCGTCTAACTGCTCATCACTGATACTATCTCTGTTGGGCACGATGCCAGGTGAGACAGCGTGCTTTTTGGCCACGCCCACCAGTGAGTTCGAGCCTGCAACTAGTGTCACCTTAATGCAAGAATTTGACTGATGTCCTAATTCACCACAATTCTCACACGTGTCGATAGTTTCCCGGCAGGTTCTTGCAGTATCTCCGTACTGTTGATATTTGAAGCACAAGTCACAAGTCTGGTCACAAGTGTGAAGTCTCGAACTGGGCACGACGTCCAATTTATGAAGACTCGCTCCTGGTTGATAAGCCCCTTTCTGATGCCAGCTAGTACTTCCAAAATAAAGTTGCATGAAAGTGCTACTTTTTACACGATTAATGACTTAACTTTATTGAGGACCAAAAAGATTATCGTGTTAAATTAGGAAGCTTATCGGTAAATCTTGTACATAAATGCAATCAAAGACTTCTCGTTCACTAAGGGCGGCAGGTATACATAAGACTATGATCCTTAGTCTTCTTTATGGGGCAACATAAGGGAGAAGAGGCCTACGTTCAGCTGTGGACTTGTAGAGGCTGTAATGGAATAATTGGAAGTAAAGACTTTAGAAATGAGTTGGGGGGTGGCTCGAACTTTAGGAACAGTCCGTTTGAATAAGCTATCATGTAGAGGATGTCATGGGGGTCATGGTTGAATAGAGGCAAGACTCATTACACTCCTAGGAAATAAAATGGCCAAAAAACAAAAAATAAAAAATTCTTATTTCTTACGCAGTCTTTACTTCGCATCCCACTAGTTAAAATCATTGTATAGGTATGACTTCTACTATCATCTTTGTCAAAAATACGAAAGCACTTATCAAATAATATCAGTGAAATTCATTTAATATCCCAAAGCCACGGAAATTAATCTTATTTACAGAATTATTCGGACAAACACAGTGCACCTAAGATTAACCAAGCACATTTGGCTGCACCTAATGGTTGTAGCCGGCACGTGTCCGCACTTCGCTTTTAGTCGTAAGATATATATAAAGATTTACTTACATTTGGTTCGAAAGGTCAATTAATCATCATCATCAAGTCAAAGTATCGTCCCGTGGGTGTCGTAAGAGGCGACGGAGTGAAACAAACGAGTAGATGGGCAGCAGCGTCTTCCTAATAACAACTAAAAACAAAAAATCGCGGTTGCCAACCCACCTTCATGGCAACTATGGCAAATATCCCCCCATGAGGCAATCCATGGGGGAGGCCTATGTTCAACAATGGACTATTAAAGGCATGGACATGAAGGTCTGGTCTGTTTTCACTTACCTCGGTTTATATTTTAAGGATAAATTTTTTTGATTTTTTAATAAGCTTCTAAATAAATGCAGTTTCAATTACCGCATATGGCACAGAAAGGTTTTTTTACTCGTTCTATAAATTCATAAACAATAGAGTTTTATCTGGAACACTTATATTTATACATAAAATATGTTTACATAATATGTACATATTTTACCAGATCTCTCACGAAAAAGGTTTTTCTCCAATGTGTATTTTTAAATGATTTTGCAAAACACCTTTTGCATTACATCTAAATTCACAGATATTACACGAAAAAGGTTTTTCTCCGGTATGTATTTTCAAATGTTTTTGCAAGTAACTTTTTGCACTACATCTAAATTCACAGATATTACACGAAAAAGGTCTTTTCCCAGCGTGTATTTTTAAATGATTTTGCAATAGATTTTTTCTTATACATCTAAATTCACAGAAATTACACGAAAAACGTTTTTCTCCGGTATGTATTTCCATATGCCTTTTCAAACTACTTTTTGCAATATATCTCAATCCACAGATATTACACGAAAAAGGTTTTTCTCCAGTGTGTGTTTTTAAATGATTTTCAAACTGATATTTTCTTAAACATCTAAATTCACAGATATTACACGAAAAAGGTTTTTCTCCGGTATGTATTTTCATATGTGTTTGCAAATTACTTTTTTGAATACATTTAAATTCACAGATATTACACGAATAAAGTTTTTCTCCGGTATGTATTTTCATATGTGTTCGCAAACTTCTTTTTTGAATACATTTAAATTCACAGATATTACACGAATAAGGTTTTTCTCCGGTATGTATTTTCATATGTGTTTGCAAATTACTTTTTTCAATACTTTTATAATCACAATTATTACAACAGTACATTTGTTTAGCGACGTGCGCTTTAAGATGTGCCAAAATGCAACGTTTTTGAGATGTTTTAAATTCGCAAATATCACAATTAAATATTTCCGTTAGTTGTGTTACTGGAGTTTGTTCACCTTGTGTCCGAACTGCGGTGATGTCCGACTTCTTTTGCGTCTTATGACTGTATGAAATGTTTTTGGCGAGAATGTCTTGTGTTGATTTTTTCGTAAGTATATTTACACTCTCTCGTTTCAAAATTTTCTTTTTCATAATCTTTGCTGGATGATTTCCTTCTTTATTAATTGGTTGATTCTTTCTTTTCACTTTAATAGTAGGACTTTCAAAATCGAGGTTTTCTTTACGTACATCGTTTATGTTACTGTCAGTAGAATTTGATTTTATCATTTTTTCAGACGGTTCTGAAAAATTATATGTTGGTGTGATGTATTGTTCTGAAATAAACACGAATTAAACATTTTATTTATTGTAAGACATTGCATCTTTATTATAAGACGCCATAAACGGTTTACAATAGGCGGAGTTTATGCCTTATGGCATTCTCTATCAGTTAACCGAGGGAGAGAGATAGAGAAATTATAATATTTTACATAAGTATACAAAATAATGTTGCAAGATATAAAGTATTTTAGACAATTACTCTGAATAATTTCTCTCATATTCATTTTTGGAGGGAAATAATTGTAAAGAAACTTAATTCATATGAAAATGATGACGTTCTTCTGACCGTGTTATAATTACATTAATCTAATAATCGCTGTTTCGAATCCCACACAGAACTAGTGTCATACATACACACATTTTTATGTTTGTATGTATAATACTGAGGCTCCCAAATCATGGAGGTATACCATCTTATTTACCTCAGGGTAAAATATTCAGACCAGTCATTTTTTTATATGAGAGTTTTATTAGAAAGAGTTCAATATATTAGTTTCTTTAGTTATATTAGAAAGAGGGGGCAAACAAGCATGCGGCTCAGCTGATGGTAACTACTGCAGCCCATGAACAACTTCAACACCTAGTGAATTGCAGATACATTGCCTTTAAAAAAGAGTAGGCTCTTTTCTTGAAGGCCCCTAAGTCGTATCGGTCCGAAAAAATCGGTGGTGGTAGTCGATACCACAAGAAATTTGTGCGAGGAAGAAAACTTCTTGTAAATCGCACAGGGACCGCCAATCACCCAGATGGCATGGATGGTATCTCAAGTTTTGTCGCGATTTGCGATGGTGAAATTGAGCGGCTGGAATTAGTCCGAACAATGCCTGTGAGCACTCCCCATTATAGATACGATAGAATACGCAAAAAGATGCAACATCTCTTCGCAGCGCCCGTAAATCAAGCCGATTAGAAAAAGCTCGCTCGCCGACGATTCGAGCCGCTCTTCGCTGGATGCGATCAAATGGAAGAAGCTGGCACTGGGGAGCCCCGGCCCAGAGATGGGAACAGTATACTATGTGAGGCCGAACCTGCGCAAACAGCCTGTATATATATATGTAAGGAGAGATGTTTGTGCCTATATTTCACTCTGCAGTCAAAACGAATAACGTCAAAGACGAATAATGTTTGTATTTGGTAGTAGTTACAAGTCTCCCATCGTGCACTATGGGGGTTGCGAGTCGATTGTTATAGGGATGTAAAAGATACGGGGGTTGAAAAAGTTATCTTCAAATTGTGGGACTATAATTAGTCGAGAATATTCTGGATTGTTCTATTTTTTAGAATGATCTCGAAAGTTCTCTAATATATTTAAATATTCTGGATTAGATGGAACTGACGCTAATCAGTCTAGAACGTTCTAGATTGGTCTAAAAATTTCTAGAATGATCTGAGAGTTCTCAAATATATTTCAATGTTTAAAATTACTTGAGATAAATCTAGAACTAGGGAATCCAAACCGGGTTACCCGAAAACTGAAAAACCGGATTTTCAGCATATTTGAATTATAAAAAAAAACGGTTATTTTTTCACGTTTCTGGTTTTTCGGGTTTTTTATTACTTTCAAATGGCAACAAGCAAGAGCAAGAGTGACAGAGGCCTGGCCTGTAATGGTACTACGTCTCTTACAAAAATCAGACTGCAATTAAGAAAGAATGTGATTTTTCTCAAGATCTTCAGTGATCTGCTGCGAAACAACTCTTTCTAAGACTTTACACTAGCTGAGCGACCCCGACGGAAACCGTACTGGCGGTCACTAATCAGCTGCTGCTTCTCAAGGTACCGCATGAGCTGGCAGTTAATAATGGACTCCATTATTTTCGAGAACAAGGAGGTGATGGCGATAGTCCTGTAGTTGGACGGATCAGAGCGGTTACCTTTTTTAGGGACCGGGTGCACGAAAGCTGTCTTCCATGAAGTTGGGACAACACCTAGGGAGTGGGAGTACCGGAAAAGACGCGTTATAACCGGTGCCAACTCTGGAGCACACATTCTCAGCACAAATGGGGGGAATTCCGTCAGGCCCACTCAACTTGTGGATCTCCAGAGAGAGGAGTGCTTTGTGTACTGAGCACTATGTGAATCGCACATCAGGCATAGAGCACTCACACCGCGGGATAGTCGGCGGTGTGTTCCCCCGGTCATCGAGAGTAGAGTTGGACGCAAAAAGTAAGCCTAAAAGGTTGGCTTTCTGTTTTACGGCGTGGGCCAGTAAGTCGTTCTTCCTGTGCAAAGATGAAAGTGATGGCTTACAGAAATTCACAGCCACAGACAGGAAGGAAGGCGAACTAATTTCGCGCCAATTTTGCCAATGTGTTCATACTTTGCCTTGGCAATAACTCTTATGAAGGACCTGGAGGCGAAGTTATACTTTTTTAAAGGATGCTGGTGTTTACATCCCGAGCCGTCGAAGCGTCAGCCCGGGTCTATGACACTCCTGCTTACTGTATAATGCAGTCTTACAGGAGCGATCAAACCAACGCTGAGATCTGCCTCCGATGGGTACCACAGATGATGGAATAAATAGTTCCATTCCCTGAAGTAATAATCCGGCGAGAAGCTAACCCGCCCCCATGGGTAGGATGCAAAGAAAGACCGCATTTCGTCCCAATCCGCCGACCAGTAATGCTTAACACGGCGGCAGCACACAACTGCGAAAGGAGCATGAGTGACACCACACTCCGGGTCAGACAATGGTCCGAAGAGCCGAGAGGGGCATCGACGGAAACCTGATTACCGTCCGGATGAGGTCAGCAAAAGGTCCAACAGGGAAGGTGCATGATCTTCCACATCTGGAATCCGCGTAGGCGAAGTAACCAGTCGTGTCAGACTATATGCCAAGGCAAAGACATAAACAGATCTCCCCGCATAATCGGTTTAACGTATGGAGACATTCGGCGTGGTGGCCGTTAAAATCGCCAAGTATCACGATCTCTGCGGATGGGATCTGTTAAAGCATGGAATCTGTAGCCATTTGGACGTGGTCGATGAGTCGGTCTGTGTCGGCATTACTGCTGTGGGACCTGTAGAGGCACCCGTAGACGCGGGGATAGTTGTCGCTGTCTACGCGCAGCCAGAGGATGGACAGGTCGCAGGTCCGTACCTTCAAGACTACCGAGGCGATGAGAACAGATATCCTCTCTGACGCAAACTACGCAATCTCCAGCCGGGGGCGCAAAGAAGTGTTCTAATTTGTATTCCGGGTAGGACAGGTACGAAGTATCAGCCGGAGAGTACACCTGCGTCTCAGTCAAAAAGAGCAAGGCCGGCTTCGTCGTCTCCAGATGGTAGTGGACGGCGTTAAGGTGATAAGGAAAAGTCGAGTGAAAAGTCCCCTTATATTGCAGAAGTCCACGCCTATCGTGGCAGGGGTCGCCATGGTTTTATCGCTCTCTTTACCCCGTGCAGTGTTACAATGAGCGGGATTTAAATTCCGTTACCTTGTTATGGGGGCAGGGGAGGGGTTGGTCTAAGGTCATAAATGCAATATTGCTGATACTGCGATCGTCAATCTTTTCTGCCAAGTGTGACGATTCAGGCTAATCCTCCTTACAATGCGAGGGACCCATGTCAGGCATTGGACTATTAACAAAACAGAGATACGGCGTCCCGAAATAGTCGTCCGTTCTTTCGTTTTTCTTTATTCGTTTGTATTTCGTTATTCTTTGCGACATTTTGTTATAGAATAAGAGTAACAAACGAGCACACAGTCCATCCGATGGTAAATGAATGCTGTGCCCATAGACATCTCTCCTCGATTAAGATTCAAATTGCGTTGTACCTCTGAGGACTAAGATGGAATGCCTCGTTTCCACGGAACAGGGTTCTCTACTGATTTCGATTTCAGATTCGGATTTGGGTAGAGAACTTTTCCTATGATATAAGTCTGAACCTGTAATATGGCTGACCCTTGTACAGGTAGGCGAGTAGATTCTGATCGTTCCTATGCCGAGAGTTACGTAGCGCATCCAATAAGAACAATCTCCGTCTGCCGCGTCGAGAACATTATTTGGTTTGTTGTTTTGATCATAGAACCAAAAAGCTTACAGTTGCAAAAGATCGGTGTTAGTCGGTGATATACCAAGTCATGATATGACCCAAAACTAGCCTTCGCCAGAGCGCCAGGCATTTTCAAGTCCATCACAGAACCGTCCATAGGATATTAAAGCGCGAAAAGTGGCACCCATTCAAGTTTAGAAAAGTACATACTCTGCTATCGCGTGATAAATTAATAAGAGTGAATTATTGTCAGTGATTACTGAGTAAAATTAAAGAGGAAAGTGACTTTCTTTCCCAAATTTGTTGGACTGACGAAAGCACGTTCACCAGAAACGGCATGTGGAACCAGCACAATCTGCATCATTGGGCACCCAAAAACCAAAATCCGCGCGTTTGGCGGGAGTCAGCCCATCAGTACAGATTTTCGGTAAATGTTTGGGCAGCTATTCACTGTCTATCACTGTCTATAAAACTGTGTGGTGTATGATGAGTGTAGAGAATCGGAGACTCTTTTACTGGAAACTAGGCATTCCATCTTAGTCCTCAGGGATGACATCGCATCTGCATTTTGATTCTTAGTCGAGGATAAATGTCTATGCGCCACAGCATCCACTTACCACCAGGTGGACTGTGTACAAAAAATAATGTTGTGCAACATTGTTTTTTAAAAGTCTTAACTTAAAAGTCATACGAAGGTCCGAAAGTCGACTCACAAAAGGAGCCAGTTATTTGTTATTGTTTTTCAACTCAACATATTGTAAATGTATACATGCACTGGCTTCTACCTGGTCTGGTAATTACAGAAGATTATTTTTTTTTCACGTATTTCAAAGATAAAAGGATACGAAGAATAACAGCTTAGTGGCGCAGCGGCTATAGCTCTGCGAGTCTGGATGTTTTTACGTAAGTACTATTTCTTTATGTTCTTTTATAGCATAAGGGTGACAAACAAGGACAAAGTCACTTGATGGCAAGTGGAAGCTGTGGCTTTCAGATATCTACATCAATGCTCATTTAAGGAATCAAAATGCAGGTGCGTTGTCACCCCTGAGGACTAAGATGGAATGCCTCACAGCCTGTTATTGTACTGCTTCTCAGAGACGGATTAAATATCGACAGCGCCCTAGGTTAGCCCAAATTATCTTCCTCCTGGGCGTGGATGCTCCGGCTGACCCGTGTATTCTGGAGGGGAGGCACAACTCCGCTTTGTACACATTCTACACGAGACAAACGGAGCAAAATCACTACGCACCCTATCCTATTATATCTACACTCACCATACGAAACACAGCAGCATTAAGCTGCTATTCTGCGAGGGAGTGGTCCTTTCCCGGTCGTGCCGATCCATTTGTGCTACAACCATAATATAGCTGCAGCATGGCCCTACTATCTTTATACAGTATACTTCATCGGATCATTGAGGCATTATACTTCAATGAATCTGATGCGATCGTGATGAAATTGCAAGCCATACTCCGCACGCCCCGCTGATGCCCAGGTATTATCTTACTATTTTTTTTTTGTTTGTTTAAACACGCTAATCTCTGGAACTACCAGTCCAATTTGAAAAATTATTTTTGTATATTATAGCCAGATTCATGAGGAACAGTATAGGCTATCTAGCATTAGGCTAAACCTCTCAGCTAGCCTTGAATATTGATTTTTGTTAACCAGTCAAGCACCAAACCATTTTTATTTTTAAGCGCCAAACGTCCGCGCCTGTACGGAAGGTCGCCAGATACTGGCAGGGGCTAATGTAAGAAATTATATATTTTTAATTTTATCGTTTAATTGTTATGAATTAAGATATTTAATTGTAAATGATTCAGTGCAATTCTACTTTTATAAATATTATTATCAATCACATTTTAAAATTGTGTGACAAAATTGTGCGAACGACGCATAAACGCTAGCTGCCCGATGAGAACCGAGAGAAATGAGCAGCAGTTTCTGTTAGTTCAAACCATAGATTTAGTATAATACTTACGTTAGATTGGCAATGTAAAAGAGAAAGGGCATAGCATATGCTTACGTTAGAACGAGATAGTACACGCTACACGTACACGCTATAGGCCTATATCGAAATGACGTCAATCATTAACGAAACAAATCCCGCCTATTTTCGCGATATTTTGATTTTGAAGTATTAACAAGTGTTTAAAAGGTGTGATTAAACATAGTGACGTGTACAGTACCTGAATGCAGTTCACCGATAAAAGAAAATCCACAAAATTATACATTTCATACGCAATTACAATTAAAATATTTATCACTCTAAATGCAATATTTTATAACTGGTACAAATATTTTATACACAAATGGATAGGAAAAAATATCGCATTTTATTACGATAATTCTCTAAATGCGTAAGAATTATATTAAAAATAATAAGAAATACGTGAATTCCCGCTATTTCTGATCTAATTTTTGTAGAGATTGATACTATCAATATCATCTTATCGATAATATGTTTACAACAAGCAAGGGCATATCTTTGGATGCAGCATCTTGTAACTTCGTAATTATTTTAATTTTTAATTTTTAGGGTTTCGTAGCCAAATGGCATTATAGTAAATACTTTAATAAGATAATTTAAACTCTTATAATGTTGTAGATTACCAAAAAATTTTGAGGGTAAACAAAAATGGTTAAATATGATAAATAGAGAACACTGGGTTCCCAAAAAATATTCGACTATTTGTAGCAAGCACTTTGAATAAAAATGATTTTTTTTTCATAGAAGTGCACAAACAGTAAAGCTGCGTTCTGGTTCAATACCAACATTATTTATTCCCGTGCGTAGTTCCTTATTATATATTTTACTGTACATATGTTTATTTCGTTTGCGAAAGTTCAAATGTGTACAACTTGTTGTCGTTATCCTTATGATGTACTTTTTTTATAAAACGAAAGTAACAAAGGAACTTACATTATCACTTGATGGTGAACAACTACTGCAGTACATGGTCACCTACAGTCAGCTTCAAACAAAGAAAGCTACAAATTTGTTTTCACCCCTGAGGACTAAGATAAAATGCCTCACAGCTTATAATTATACAGGCTCTCTATACACAACAGGCCAGAACGCGGCAGTGTAAGCACTGCTGTTTATTTGTATGTCCTTTATCCCTCTCAAGACGTTTATGAGATAGGTATTCATTCTGAACGAGTTTTCCGAAAACATATGAAATGAAAAATTGTAAACGAAAATATGTTTCGAAAATTAGTAAACGAATGCCTTGTGTCCTGCAAAAAAATTTTTTAACATACTTGACGTACGTATGTTTGATTCGCCAGCAATATCAAACCATAAACACTTAATTATTAAATTAATAATCGAAACTTATTTGATTATTACATTGAAGTATGAAGCAAAATTGCAAAATACCTCTAAGGAGAGCTTACGACATTTTTACAATAAATTAATTATTTTTGGTGGAAAATAAAAATAAATTTTTTGTTTGTAGTTTTATTTTTATGTCCTCAAACATAAAAATATTCATTTTATGACACAGATACAGCGCTCTGTATCGATAATTGAAGTTGATGCATGGTGCAGCACTATTCGTCTCGCACACATGCACATTTCACTCACACCCGTACATTTCGTTTTTGGTCTCACCCTAGTCACTCCATCGCCAATCTAATGTATACTATATCTATGGTTCAAACATTCTAGATAGCAAGTAAGAGTACTTTTACCTATCGGCACCTACCTAATAATGACACTAGGAAATTTGAAAAATAGGTGGTTGCTTACCAGTTGTAAGCATGTCATTAATTCCTATAAAATTAATACATCTTAGTGACATACATACTGGCTGCATCCATACAGGGTCAATATATTTTTAAAATATATTAATACATAAGGAAAAAAATGTCATGAAGCCCTCTTTATTTTGTGTCCATGGGCAACAGTAACCCACTTGCCATTTGGCAAACTGTATCTTATTTTAATAATATCACAAAATGTGTATATCTTACCTGTTTCATCATTCCCATTTTCTTCAAATTTGGAATTCTCATTTTCGAAATTCATTTCCTCAACTTTAACAGAAACAAGGCTAAAAGTTTCGTCCTTACAATCATTTTCTACATCACACTCTACTGGGCTGATATCTATATGACAAATTGGTGTGAATTGAATCTCATCTCTAGCTTCATGCGGTTTTGGTATTGACTGAAACCAAATTATTTTTAAATAAGAGAAAAAACCAGTGTAGTGGCGTAGGAGAATCCATACTACCCCATACCATCCCGCAGATGTTGTAAAAAGGGACAGAGGTCTCAATGATTTTTTGCATATTTTTTATCGTTTCACGAATGCCATAAATTGACAAAGATCTGTCTTTGTTTATTGAGTAATATTATCTATAGGTAATATTTAATACATACATACATACATAAACACTCACGCCTGTCACCCAGAGGGGTAGGCAGAGACTACGGACTTCCATTTGGCACGATCCTGGCACACCTCTCTCGCCTCCTTTACATCCATATATCTACGCATGCACGCTCGTCGGTTAAGGGTACTCCTAATCTGGCCCATTTTCAATATATCGCCAATTTGGTCGATAAACCTTCGTCTAGGGCGTCCCTTTCCGACTCTGCCGTTCACTTCTGCAGTATAAATTTGCTTTGTCACTCTTTCTTCGTTCATTCTTTCTACATGACCAAACCACCGAAGCATTCCTTTCTTAATCCTGGTCACAACGTCATCTTGCAAACCACACTTTCCTCTTATCACACTATTTCTCACCCTGTCATTCAGATTCAGCCCTAGCATACTCCTTAATGACCGCATTTCTACAGCATTTATTCTACTCTCATGCTTCTGCCAGACCCAACTTTCACTACCATACATTAAAGTAGGGACTAACACAGCATTATGAATTGCCAAACGTGCCTTTTTTGACACATTCTGACTCTTCACAATAGCGTGTAGAGCCCCATTCACTCTATTTCCTGCGTTCACTCGTCGTTCTATATCCTTATCATATCTACCATCCCTGCTAAATAAACATCCCAAATATACAAACTCATCCACTTGCTCAATCAACTCCCCTTCTATTCTTATTTCACATAACGTTTTACTTTCTTCTCTTTCAAAAACCATCACTTTCGTCTTACTTGCGTTCACTTTCATACCTCTTTCTTTTAATGACCGGTTCATTAAAGTAACCATCATTTGTAACTCGGCCGCCGACGATGCAAATATGACTTGATCATCGGCGTACAAAAGGCATTTGACGGTTAACTCACCCATTCTCAACCCACATTCTTCAACTTTCAAAGTTTGCAAACAACTGTCCATAAATAGGTTAAACAGCCAGGGGGAAGCTACACAGCCCTGTCTGACACCTTTTTGGATGCCAAACCAGTCCGAGTAGACCCCGTTGATCCTGACACAAGCACTAGAGTCCCTATAAAGAGACTTCAATGCCTGTATCAAACCAGCGCTCAAATCAAATGAGTTAAGTGTTTGCCATAACACATTCCTCTCCACTCTGTCATAAGCCTTTTCCAAGTCCATGAAAGCACAAAAAACTTTCTGGTTTTTGGCCAAAAACTTCTCCGTAATCATGCGCATGGGAAATACTTGATCCGTACACCCCATTCCCTTTCTAAATCCAGCTTGCACATCCCAAATTTGTCCATCAGTTTCTTCCATAACTCTTTCAATTAACACCTTAGCATACAGTTTACCCACAATGCTAAGCAAGCTGATACAGTAGTTTTACAGTCCTGCTGTGACCCTTTTCCTTTATATATTGGGACTATAACGGCTTTGCACCAGTCTTCCGGAACCCGCTTCAGTTCCCAACATAAATTAAACAAGGTGTACAGCAGGCCTGCCACCACTCCCTCTCCAGCCCTTAGCATTTCGAGTGATACTCTATCATATCCGGCTGCCTTACCTGCCTTCATGCTTTTCATTGCTTTCATTATTTCATATACACTTATCTCCCCACCTCTCTCCACTTCTTTCGGAATTTCTTTTTCACTTAATTCAGACGGCCCTTCACTCATAAACACGCTTTCAAAGTATTCCTTCCATCTCTTTAAATTCGAAACTTCATCATTCAGCATACAGCCATTCTCGTCTCGTATAGCATTAGTAATATTTAATTTATATACAATGTATATTAAATACAGCAGTTTATGCAATTAGATAATTATTTATGTGAAAGTAAGTACTTACTTAACTTATTGAAATTCATAAATTATAGATGAGGTAAGCACTGAACATTGCTCTAACGAAAAAGTAAGTTGGATTCAAGAACAAACTTAACTTTGCAGTAGAAAAACATTCTCCCATACGGCAACAATTAGCAGCAAAGGCGCGAGACAGGTAGAGTGATCATCAAGGTGTCTGCCAAGAGTGGTGATTAAGGCAAATAGTACATTATAATAGGAGAGACCCATCACTGCAGTGAACGTTTACAAGCTGATTAATAAAAAGTAATATAATACCATGGACCGTGTGGTGGCAATATAAGAATATCCACTATCATACAACATGGCCGCTACAATGGTGACTTTAATTTAACACATGGGTAGGGCTAGTGCCCATTAATCATATTAATTTTGATAGGTTAAAATAACTCGTAAATTGAAAAAAAATTTTTTTCAAACAAACTAAATAATAAAAAAGTAACTAAAATTGGGATCACCCTTGCAAAAATTCATTCATGAAATTACTTACCTAGCTGGCTTACGTTAACTCGGAGCGGCAACGCGTCGCTTCGCGCGCTGGCAACCGCGCAACGCGTCTTGTACCTACCTACTCGTGATCGGTCCGATTCTTTGACGGCTTATTATCAAAGAAACCGAGCGACGCCGGAGAATACTTACAGCGGAGGTGCTTAGTCAAACACTTATCATATCACCCTTTCTTGTTACTATTAGTTATAACTGTCATCACTAATCACTGCTTTTATTTGTCATTATTTTAAATTTTCTTATTTTCAACGAGACCACCGTGTTGGCGGATACAAAGAGCTAAACGGCGATTCATGTTTTCTCGCACATTTCAAAATAAATTGTCATTTATAGCCATTTCCCTCAATTTCTCAAATGCATTTATTACTCGATGGCGTCATCGTGGCGTATTCGTTCATCGTCTTTGATGCACCCCCAGAAAAAAAATATCGAGTGGCGTGAGGTCTGACGATCTTGCTGGCCACCTAACGAGGTCCAAATCTACCAATACATTGTGCACCAAACATGTCATTTAGCCACTGCCTGGCTGTTGTTACAGAGTGCCATCTAATTGGTACCACATTCGTTGGTATCGATGGACGTTTAGGTTGTTTGTGTATTCTGACACCGAATCACTTAGTAGATGAACGAACCTTTCTCCGTTCAAAGCCCCATCAATGAATACGGGTCCAATGATGTTGTCACCGTGAATAGCTGAAATCTGTACTGATGGGCTAACTCCTGCCAAACGCGCGGATTTTGGTTTTTGGGTACCCAATGGTGCACCATTGGGCACCCAAAAACGAGATTATGTTGGTTCCACATGCCGTTTCTGGTGAACGTGCTTTCGTCAGTCCAACAAATTTAGGAAAGAAAGTCACTGTCCTCTTCAATTTTACTTAGTAACCCCTGACAATAATTAACATTTATTAATTTATCACGCGATAATAGAGTATGTACTTTTCTAAACTTGAATGGGTGCCACTTTTCGCGCTTTAATATCCTATGGACGGTAATTCCAATGCATAAAATATGAGCTCATAACCTACGAAGAGATTTTTAGCAAGTTGGCGCGTCGAGGGACAAAGACAGTGAGTCTTGCTTTTCTATTTCTACTAGACCCTGTTACACCTACTAGTTACTAGTACAAAATAAACAACTCGTGTTTCCACTAATGATCCCTTTCTAGACTCCAATGACGTAAGGCGAATGCGACAAGGAAGTGCGAATACGCATATATACATCCAACTCGCTAATTAGCGGTCACTAATTAGTAACAAAGACGCACGTAACGCGTCACGCATCACGTGCCAGACTATATTGAAGCTACTGTCGCACAGAATAAAGTGCGCTCTCTTGCTGCCGACCTGTAGCAACTTATTGTATCCTGGTACAATGGAGCGTCCAAACGCGGCCGATATGTCCGATTGCGACGATAACGAAACGACTACACCAACCTACGTATTTGCGCGCAGCCGGGCCGTCACTATGGAGGACTTCAATAGCTTTAAGGAGGAAATGAAAAGCATGATCTCTTCTCTGTGGATTGCGCAACAAAAAGAATACCGGATACCTTAAAGGAGATACAGAAAAGTAATACAAGTATTGAAAATTCAATTCAATCGCTTTCGACTTTTTTTTAATTTTATATGGTGTCACATGTTACAGTTTATAAGCTTAAAGAAATTTGGATTTAAACGCAGCGTTATTTCTTTTATAACGCAAAGGGAGGGGGTAGCACATTGCTGCTATTTGATACTGCGAAGTGGTTTCCCCTTCCTTCACATTCTAACACTTGTTATATATACCGACTTTTGCTAGTTTTTTAACATTATTTTTTAAATTTATATACAATCAATTTACAAATTGGTTTCCTACGTAAAACAAAACTTAAGTTACAATTTTTAGCTTAAGTTGATTTAATGTCCTTTAGAAAGAGGCACTGCGCTTCTTGATATTGGATAATCGCTTTCGACTAAAAATGAGGAGTTGAGTAAAATGGTATCACAGTTAAGAGAGTAGGGTGATGTAATACAAGAATAATATTATACTCCTGTAGGGCTAGCATGGGCAGGAGACAATTTTATCCCCGGGGAAAGGAGAAAATGTTTATCCCCTCGCTTAGTTTTATCCACCCTTAGAGCATGGGCACACTGGTGGATATAATATCTACAGTAGATAAAATGGGAGATAGACTTAGACTTAGATAGATTTTTTTGTATGAATTTAAACTTCAACCCACGTTCAATGAACTAGGATAAAATTGTCCCTTTCAAATGTCAAAAAAGCATATTTTTTTATCTTTCATTTGGCTCCATGCTACGGACGGGGGATATATGTCTACTCGTTATGTCAAATGGGGATAAACTTCTCCCCGTTTGACATAACAAGATAATTTTATCTCTTGTCATTGGATATAATCGGGGGATAAAATTTTTGTCCCCCGCCCATGCTAGCCGGGCTGGAGGACAAATTAGAAAACTTGCAAATGGCCTATCGAAAGGCTAATATTGAAATAAAAAATGTCCCTCGGAGCAAAAATGAAACTAAAGGCGACCTAGTTGAAATGCTTCTATGTCTATCTGCAAGTATTGTAGGTTCGCTGTGCAAAACGGATATCAAGGACGTCTACAGAGTACTGGGAAAGAAAAAAGACACTATGAATACCCCAATTATTGTCGAATTCGGTTCTACACTCATCAAATCCGACATTCTAAAACGGTGCAAATCTTTTAATAACACTAACAAGAATAAATTATGCGCTAAACACCTGGGACACCGTACATCATGTGACATTCCTATTTTTGTGTCAGAACAACTAACGGCAAAGGGCTCGCGGCTTTACTTCCTTGCACGGATCTCGTCAAGACCGGAAAATATAAATTCTGTTGGACCGCATACGGGAGGGTGTACGTCCGTAAATCGGAACATACTCCAATAATCATCCTCAAATCGGAAGCCCAGGTGCAACAGCTTCTGAATGGAGACTGACTATTCTTGGTACTTCTTTTTTGTTCAATGTGTAATCTCCTTAATAATGTACTATTTTTGGTATTAATTTTATTGATATTCTTGTTTTTTGTTTTCCTTGAAACTGTAAACAAGATTTATTTGTTTAACACACACCAATACACCTGTCTAATTCACACTCACAAAACTTCACACGCCCTCATACACACTCAATATATACGATTTGAGAACACACACTCACACACTTATCCACTCTACACCTGCACACTACTACTCAAACACACAAAAGTGATAATCACACCACTCAGAAAATATTTTTTGCTGATATACTAATTTTATCTGTATTTTATGATGCGAAAAACCCTTCAAATAACTGCTACCCCATAATAAACGATGTCACAACTTTACTGCTTTGCCAAACAACTTTTATGACGTTCTACACTACCGAACTCCATAGTACACAAAAAGCTACATACATGTCCCCTGAATTTGGTTACACGTGTGGCTATTTTTATTATATTCAATATGGATGATGCCCTTAATACCTTAAATGACCTAGACAACGTAGAAATTGCAGACTCTTCTTTGGTAATAATAAATAATTATCTACATAAATTTATTAATCTATCAGATAAAGACCTGACAATAATATGTCAGAATATAAGAAGTGTTTACAGAAATTTTGACGATTTTCTTATTTCCATTACTCAGTTAAAGTTTAATCCTGACCTAATAACTTTGACCGAATGTTGGACTAATAAAGATAAACCCATCCCACACTTATCAAACTATGTTTCGTATTACAGTACTCGCTATTTAAACCAGAATGATGGAGTCATCGTTTATATTAAAGACGACATACCAGCTAATGTAAAAGAAATAATGCTAGATGACTCATCTTGCTTACAAATTGAGACTACCAATTACACCGTATTAACAATATATAGGTCACCATCGAATGTCAAGGTCGATAGATTTATTAGCTCCCTAAACACACAACTTGAATCAATCCAATCTCATAAATGCATTATAATAGCTGGCGACATAAATATAAATTTAATTCAAGATTTAAATGAACATAGCTCTATGCGCAATATGAGACTAGCATATCTTGACATGCTAAGTAATCATAGTATCATGATGGGTCATTGTCTACCAACGCGGGATGGTAGTTATCTAGACCACATAATGCTCAAACTGGATAGGCGAATTATGACTGCTAAAATTGCTATTCTCGACACTACCATAACTGATCATTCCATGACTGTTTTACATATCTCTAACTTATACACTAAGCGTAAAACTCAGAGTCAAATTGGTCACTGATTATGACATGGCAATTAGGAGTATAGTAGACAAAAATATCCAAGATCTGCTGCTTTATGATGATCCTGAGATCATTTCTAATCTTCTGATCTCTCACATCACACAATCTCTTAAAGAGAACTCTTGTAAGACTCGTATCCCAAAGAGCCAAAGGACTATTAAGCCCTGGATAATTCCAGGTGCTCTGCGCTGTATTAAAAATAGGAACGAAATGCAAAAAAAAAATTACGATCCAACCCGCACGATGAAGTCCTTAAAATTACATATAAGCGTTATCGCAATTTTTGTACCAACTTGTTAAAGAAACTTAAGCGTTCTTATGAAAGACAATTATTAGAAAAATCATCAAAAGATTCAAGAGCTCTTTGGAAACACATAAGGAACATCACACATTTAAATCAGGATAAAACTGAAAGTGATAAACTCTTGACAATCAAACAAACCCCGGAGGAGTCAGTTGACTATGTCAATGACTTTTTTGCAGGCGTGGGAGAGAACCAGGCTAGCAGTATCTCAGCTGTGAATAACCCTCGTGATCTGTCAACTCACCTTGTGGATAAGACCCAACTCACAACTTTTTGCCTATTAGAAACAGATCACCAACAGGTAAATGACATTATAATGAGTCTGAAATCAAACAGTGCTCTGGTCGTGACCATGTTCCAGCTATTTTTTTGAAACTAGCTCGATATATACTGGTCCCGGTCATCTGCCACCTAGCCAACTGCTGCTTTAGGAAAGGTGTCTTCCCAAGCTTATTAAAACGAGCTATTGTTACCCCGGTGCACAAGGGTGGGAATAGGGAGGATGTCAATAATTACAGTCGGTACTTCCTTCACTATCCAAAATACTAGAGAAGCTTATCAATAAAATACTGGTAACCTAACTAAAAAAATAAAACATATTGGCAGAATCACAATACGGCTTCCAATAAGGAAAATCTACCCAGAATGCTATTTTGGCCCTAACATCACTCATAACTAATCAGTTGGACAGTGGCGGCAAATGCTTTATAATATTCTTAGACCTGAAGAAGGCCTTTGACACCGTCTCCTTTCCTATTCTCTTGCGTAAACTAGAAAAAGTTGGTGTTAGAGGCACTCCATTAAATCTAATCAAAAGTTATCTGAGTGGCAGGAGGCAGAAGGTTAGGGTGGGTAGTTTCGTGAGCAGCGATGCTGATTTAACTTTTGGTGTACCACAGGGCTCAGTTCTTGGGCCCACATTATTCCTCATTTACATCAATGAGCTTTGCAGTATGTCCCTAAACTGTACCACGATTTTCTCTTACGCTGATGATACTGCCATGGTCATTACTGGCAACTCCTGGGACTCTATCAAAAAGAACGCGGAATCGGCACTTTTTACTACTGATCTATGGTTAAAGTTAAACCTACTTTCGCTAAATACAATTAAGACTAACTTTATGTGTTTCTCTATAAGCAATAGAACGCAACCAAACCCAGATTACAGTCTCACGATACATAATTGCTGTCTTCCAAATGCTTCAAGCTGCAACTGTCCGATCATTGCTAAAGTGAACTCCACAAAATATCTGGGAGTAATGATTGACGACAGACTTTCATGCCACGCCCACACTGACCTAATTACAAGTCGCACCAGAAAATTAATCTGGATTTTTAAAATACTGCGACATTCTGCGAATGAAGACCTATTAAAACGCATATATGTTGCCTTGGCGCAGTCATCATGACCTACTGCATTCCTGTATGGGGTGGTGCGTCCAAAATAAAATTTTTAGAAGCTGAACGTGCGCAGCGCGCACTTTTGAAGGTCATGTTCTTTAAAAAACGTAGGTTCCGCACCCATGCCCTCT
Source organism: Parnassius orleans (assembly GCA_029286625.1). Taxonomy (NCBI): domain Eukaryota; kingdom Metazoa; phylum Arthropoda; class Insecta; order Lepidoptera; family Papilionidae; genus Parnassius; species Parnassius orleans. The sequence goes on along the minus strand of JAGSMP010000161.1, from coordinate 900,063 downwards.
ATGCCGTAGCAGATTTGTTGTCACTACGTAAATTATATATCCTGCATACTGTTGTTAAAAAACACAAATCTCTCCCACTTGACACTTCTATACTCACCGAAAGAAGGATTGACTCAGTAGCTAAAATGCAAATATGTAAAACATATTTTGTGTCAGAACAACAATACGCAAACATGTCATGCCAACTATATAATAAGGTCAACAAAGCACTTAACATCTATACCAAAACAACTTTTGAATGCAAAGATCAGGTCTTAAATTGGCTTAAGCCACTTACTTATGAGGAAGTAGAGGGCATGATTAGGTTTAAAACATAGATTTACATCCGCACATAATATTGGAACACGCACACACGCACGCACGCACACGCACGCACGCACACACACACACGCACACACATACACGCACACACGCACGCACGCACGCACGCACACAAGCACGCACGTACACACGCACGTACGCAAGCACGCACGCACGCACGCAAGCACGCACGCACTCACGCACGCAAGCACGCATGCAAGCACGCACGCACGCACGCACGCACGAACGCACGCACGCACTCACGCACGTACGCAAGCACGCACGCACGCACGCACCCACGCACGCACGCACGCACGCAATTACATACACACTCAAATTTTCCCATTCAATCATACAAGAGTAATAATTGCATGCAGAACTTATTTAAATTATTAGTAGTCTCCAAGTTCATTAACATAGTAATCAAAATCTATGTTGTAAAAGTGTTTTTGGATGAGCGGAGTTTCCTAGGACAAGCAATTTATTTAGCTTAAAAAGAATCTCCAAACATAGCAAACTTGTATTTTTAGACTTCAGTTAATGAAATAAAGATTTTTTTGATAAAGATTTTGATTGCTTATTCATTTTAATTTCAATGATGCGAGTTATGGTCCGTGACCACGGCAATGACCGCTGCGCGACAGTTGTCTAAGTACAGGTTGCTCTAAGATGCTATTTTCCAAAATTTTAAATAAATACGTAAATAATAACGTTTAATGGGAATATAATTTCTTCATGAGACGAAAATGTGAAAACGTATATGTGTTAAATTAAAGTCACCATTGTAGCGCAACGTTGTATAGTCCTGTGGGTGTTGTAAGAGGGAAAAGAGAAAAACTGAAATAAGAGATGATCTTTCTGATAACCCCTAAATGAAATTCATCCACACAGTTCTTTAAGCTGTGAGGTACACTTTTCTCATTATGTTGTTAAAGATTGTAAACCTTGCCATAAGCACCTCTTTGGCAGAATGTGTGAATCAGAGATGGAAACATAATTAACCAAATGCCAGGTATAACACCAGAAGCTAATCGATCCTGTTTGGCAAACAGGAGGTAGACAGCAGCATCTTGCTGATAAAACTCAAGTTAATAAAAACTGCGGTTCCCAACCTGCCAAGCGAGACAAATATGTCAAAATCCCTCCTATGAGGCTATCTATGTAGGAGGCCTATGTTCAGTGGACTTTATAGGTTGTAATGGATGGAATGGATAATACCGTGGACCCTCCTGCAAGCAACTGCTCCAGAACTGCATTTGACTCAATAGCCTGTTGTTGTAATCTTCTGCAACGAATGAGTCTTGCATGACAGGTGAAACAGACAATTATGGGCTCCTCATCCTCATCCATCTGAAAATATGAAAGTTCGTCATAAATATGGAAAATAAATAAAAATTCAATGGCTACAATAATTCTCTGCATCAACATCATCTTTTTATAATATTGAAGAATCAAAGAAACAACAGTAAGTGGCTACGGCCAGCTCATGGGCACCTGCAACAAACTTCAAGCAAAGGCTACAGATGTGATGTTACCTCTGAGGACTAAGATGTAATGCTTAACAGCCTGTTACTATACTATCTCTCAATGGCCTTCAGGCTGGGACACATACTGCTGCTTGGTGGCACAAATAGGTAAGAGGATGATATCTACCCAGACAGACTCCTAGGCAGAAAAGAAGTCCTACCACCTAGTGAACCATCATCACTGCAACAACACAGTACTAAGTCACCTACATCCATCGACTTCCTATCTTACCAGCTTGCCACTACATAGTGGGGGGCTACTCTATAATTTGCTAACCAGTATGAGGCTACCACTCGAGAATTATGTTTCCCCATCTGTTGTTAGTTTTGCAAGCTATAAGGACACAATTCTATAATTAATTTAAAAACTTTTTGAGTATCAAGTACATAAGTCTCCGTGACAATAACAGATATAATTTTAAAAGCAGTAGATTCAGACTCTTGGGACGGTGACAGAGGTATCTTCAAGTTCGGGCTTTCAAAATTCAATCCTACTAAAGCTACCTTCAAATTTTTACTTTAAGCTACTAGCATCACTATTAACATTACAAAAACTTCTCTTATTTGCTCTAAGTAAACTGAAAATGCTTGCGCTAGGAGTAATTTACACAATAGTCAAGTGGCAGATTTGAACTTACTACTTTCTTGGGTTTGCAGTCTGTACCCTTAACTATTAGGCCACTGTCACTTAGTTTCAAATGGATGTTAATAATTTTACATATTTTGTAATAAATTTTTAACCTTTTTGATTTTATATCAACTGCAGTATAAAGTAAGTTCAAGATGAGTTTGGACATCTAACAATTAGATTATTTTATCTCATAAGAATATTTCTGCATTTGTAGGGCAGCAGCTTTTTCCTCATAACAGGTCAGAATATTAAAAACAGAAGTTGCCAACCCGCTTGCCTAGCGCGGCAACTATGGCAAATAATAATAATAACACTAGAAATTATACTAAAATATATGAAAGATTTTTAACCTATTTTGGAATATGCATTCCAAATTATATAGAGTTACTGGAGAAGCTTCAACTCGGACATTTTAAAAAGCCGTGTCACCTAGTAACTCGCCTATTTTAGCCATAGAGTGGTTGAAGTATGGAACAAGCTGCCAACAAGTGATATCAGCACAAGCCATAAACAATTTTAGAACAGATTGGATAAACAAATAAAAGAAAACAACTACAGATTTGAAGATTTGAAATCAGGATACAGGCTTACAACAATTGTTTAACCGCTGGTCTGTTAAATTATTGTTTATAAAATAAGGGTGACAACTGAGTACACAGTCAAACTGGTGGTAAGTGAATGCTATGGTCTATATCTACATTTATCCCCAAATAAGAATCAAAATGCAGATGCATTGTCACCCCCGAGGACTAAGATGGAAAACCTCTCCTCCAGTAAAATAGATCTCTACACTCTCTATAAGAAACAGAGCAGTAGTAAGCTGCTATTTTATGCTAGTACTCTGTGAGAGCATGGTACCACCCCCATTTAGCCGACCCATCCGCGATACAACCACAATATAGCTTCAGCATGGCTCTACCACATATAAAATAATGATAATAAATCCTACAGACAGAATTTCAGTCACAACATATCGCGTGAAAGGAGGCACAGGGTATCTTTTATGGCACAGACAGTAAATTTGAGCCCGCGGTCTCTAACACGTGTTAACGTAGGTACATATTACTTCAATAATAACATTGATTTTAGTGCGACCCAGGATTTCAGGATAATTGTTGTTTTTCAAATTCTGGTGGTATTTGTCACTTTATTTAACGCTGCACTTTAGCTCAGCCCAGATCAATCGCATTTTATATCAGGCAAGTTATAAGTATTTCTCCGGCGATAACAACAAATTACCGCAACTTCAATTTGCAATATTAAGAAATCAAAAACAACAAACAAACTTACAAAACTGTTCGTCAATGTTTTATACAAATTTTGGAGGCCAGTCTTCTTAAGTACAAGCATACGTACATTAACGTTTAAACAAATTCTACAAACTTCACTAAAGGCCATTCCTGTTTCCTATAGCTTAATTTCTCTTTTACATCAAATCAAAATAGTGATTAACCGGAGTTTTCAAAAATATTTATTATTTGTCTGGTGTAGGCTTGGATAATAAAACTAGCTTGCTACATATTTATTTATCTATCTTTGTTATCTATGAATAAAACGCAAAACGTAGTGATATTCTCTTACTCTTTAGGCTTGGGCAAAAAAAATCGATATTTTCCCATAAAAATATCAATATATATCGTCAATATTTTTAACCGCGATATATCGAAATTTACTTTAAGAGTATCGAATTCGTATATATCGCGGAAATATATAAAATGTTGTATTAATGGACAAAACATTAAATTACAAAGAAAGCTACAAAAGCATATATGTTTGATTGTCGTTTTTTTTTCGTTGTCCAACAGTCAGTAATATAAAATTTTGGGCCTTATCGTTACATCATGCAAATGATGCCGATATATCGATAATTATCACGCGATATATATCGATACTGTTTAAAAATATCGATTTAACATATATCGATATATTTTTTCCACTTGCCCATCCCTAGCCTGGGAGCTTTAAGTTTTGATTGAACGAATGGATATCAAATCACATACATATAATCATAGACAGATAATACCATTCTCTGCCTACGGATATAATAGTACTTGTTTTTAATAATAATTATGATGTTTCAGTTAACCCGAAGATAATGTTTTAAGAAATAAATTGATAAATGCCACTGGTCGAATTGACTGAGTACCAAAGAAATCTTCTAAAACATGTAGCCTACATTTTATGCCGAATGTATTAAGAAAAAAAAAGCTAACAGTTTTGCTACCGGATGCTACGCCAATACTGGTAGGTAGTATTCAGTTTAAACAGTAAAATAGAAATAAAATTTAGATCTAAGGGTATTTTTATCTTTTTTTGCAGACTTTAGTAACACCATCAAAAAAGTTATTGACACATACAATAGCTAAAAATACTTTCGCTTTTCAGAAAAACCCAAATACTTCGTCAGACTCGATAAACCGACATGATGGTTATATGGATATTGATGACGAGCAGACCTTAGATTTCAGGCCTCAGTTTGAGCATGTAGGAAAATATTTTGTTTTTTCGAACCTTGCTTATTAATATTCTATTATTACACTAACAGATATACTGTATTCCAGATGGATGAAACAGTCCCTGATTCATTAATGTGCCCTGATGTGTCCGTACGTCCTAATGTATCTCCGGTAGCTAGAGGTTGTGCTGAGACTGGGACTGAACGCTGTTTAAAATTTAGTGGCGTTGAAACAGTACGTTTCTTGGTTATTATTCGATGGATCAATACGTTGTAGTTAAGTAATAGTATGTAGGTTGTTTTATTTTTAAATATTTAATAGAATTTTTGTCGTCTTTATTGTAATTGAAATTGCCTAACTACACTCCTCGAACAATGAAATGAAGTTAAAAAGGACTCGACAACAATCAGCTGAAAAAAAACTGAAAGCGGCCCGTGAAAAATGTCGGCGTTTGACGAAACAGGTTACAGATTTAAAAAAATATAATAGCTGATCTAAAAGCAAAATCTATGATCACTGAAGATGGTGATATATTAAAATCAATTGATCCTATTAACAGGGATTTTATAAAAAAAATATTTTAACCACAAACTTGTGGCCGAAAATATTCACCGGCTTTGTGGAAATTCGCACTTTCCCTGAATTTCATAAGTCCGCGTGCTTACAAATACGTGCAACTGCAGTTCATGGTACAGGAGTATTGATGCTAAACCAGGATTCACCACAGAATCTCTAGATTGTATTAAATTACTGACGGAACGAAAGGGAAAAGAATTGTATTGCCCCCTATGTATTTACGAGATGATTATAAGGAAGCAAGAGTCTAGTGAATTACGGGGAAGCTTTAGATGGTTACACTATTGCTGAAGCTAGAGAAGCGTTGGTTTTTATATTTACGTGCATTAATGATAGGTGGAAGATTCCTTTTGGCAATTTTTAATTAACGGCTGCATTGGAGAGCAAAAAGCAAATTTGATAATACATACAATGTGTAAATTTATTAATCGACTATGGAGTAGTTTTGTTAATTCTGACGTTCGATGGGTGCCCGGCTAACTTTGCGATGGCAAAGACATTAGGATGCAATTTTGAAACATCTGAAAACATCGTGCCATTTTTTGTAGTTAAGGGTAAAGAAATAGCAATTATTCCTAACCCTGCCCATACGTTAAGGCTTGTAAGGAATACCCTTGGTGGGAAGACTATTTTAGGCGCACATCGAAAACCGTTGAAGCGGGCTATCGCCGGACTGACCCGAGTGAAACATAATTTCTATAAAAACTTCAAAAACGCCGTCATAAGGTCTAAAATTGCGTAGCGCCCGCAACGATTAAGACCGCTTAGAATCTTAAAATATTTTTAAAAAATTATTGATTTCAGTAATCAAAATAATGAGCAAGTAAATTACGAATATTGATGTTATGAATGTATTTGAGTGATTCCCAAGCATAATATAGATTAAGTAATTTCGTTGTAATTTCAACTATAGTGATTTTTTAGAGGTTTTCGCAAATAATTATGATCGAGTCAAAATTATACAATCGTGTTTTTGAACAAGCAAATTCAAGATAAAGACATGAATTTACCTATACCAAAATTCCAGTTTCGTTAGTCGTGTCATACTCCTATACTATTCGCTGAAAGGAGGTGCATTTTTTCGCGGTGTCGCCTTAAACGACCTACAAGACCTACAAGAAAATGAGGGCCTTCATCTGGCAAACTGACACTGAAAGCCAACACGTTAAATTTACTATACAGATAATGAAAGTCAAACTAGCAGCGCAAACGTTTAGCAAATCAACGGCCGATTCTATAGTTTTGTGATAAAGATTTAAATTTGACAGTTTTTCAGGATCGGACGCTACAGTTGAATTCATAACAAAAATGAATGATTTATTTGGTATTTTAAACACTCGAAATTTAAACACTTATGCTTTAAAAATCGATTAATAAAAAAGATGAAAGTCAACTTCTTTAATATTTAGATGAAATTGAAGTTTACATCAAAAGTCTAAAATTAGATGGCAGGTCAAGTTTGGATTCCAATAGACAGGTCGGTTTTCTCGGTTTCCTTATACAACGTGTTACAAAATACCCCGTAAAAAATATAATTAATTATCAAAAATTTTGTAAACCCTAGTAAGCTGTCATGTCAGGGAACCAGATTATTTAACAGAAAGGCCTACGTACCTATTTTACCTAATAATTGTCTATTTTAATAGTTTTTCTATTTTTCATTCATAAATGTTTGCTACCTTAATACAAGGATGTCATTATACTCAAGTATTGGCTTCAAAAAATGTCAAGGTGGAAAAAAAAAAATGTTGTCAATTTCAAATCTTCTAACCGATATCCTACAACTGTTTCGAGTTTTTTTCCCAACATTTTTTGCAAAATAACGATGCTTTCTAACTCGGAATAGTACGATATGATGTTATGCGTAGGCCATGAAGATAGCAATTTAAATCGTACTCGCGATCGTATTCTGATAATCGAAGACGTGTTCCAAAGACGTGGTGTGAAAAGCATCACAAACGTCACCAGAGTTACAACCAGTAACAGCAACATATAATTAATACGCAGAAGAAACAGCAGAGGTGATAGCAAGCAGCCTTGTGCAACACTACCATTAATAGACTCGTAGTCGGAGTATGTACCGTCTACTACAACGTTGATGCTTCGATCTGCAAGAAAACTGATGATCCAATTGCACAATTTCTCGGAAAGCCCATAGGAAGGAAGCTTCGAGAAACGCACTTTGTGTCAAAGCCCATCAAAGGCCTTCGCTATGTCCAAAGTAACGACCAATACCTCCCTCTTGGACTCATCCCTCTGCTTCCGCTCATCTATAAGTCAGGTAAATCAGAAGATTAGAACTAGAACCACCTAATTTCCATTATTTTGAGAATAAAGAGGCGATGGTGACAAGCCTGTAGTTGGACGGGTTCGAGCGGTCATTTTTTTAGGGATCGGATGCACTAAAGCTATCTTTCCATAAGTTCAGGATTACGTCTAGGGGTAGGAGTACCGGAAAAGTCGCGTTAGAACCGGTGCTAACTCCGAAGCACCCATCTGCATCACAATAGGAGGGACTCCATCACGCCCACTCGACTTGTTGACGTCCAGGAAAAGGAGTGCTTTGCACACTGGGCGCTGCGTAAAGCGCACATCCAGCATGGAGCAATCACACCGCGGGATGGTCGGCAATGTGCCCATCATCGAGAGTCGATTTGGACTCAAAAAGAGAACCTAAAAGATCGAGTTTCTCCTTTGCGGCATGGGCCAGTAAGTCGTTTTCCCTCTGCAGAGATTGAAAAAAATGGCTGACAGAAGTTCCCTTCGACAGCCTTGGCAAAACACCTTACTAAAATTAGAGGTAGATAAGAGAGTTTTAGCAGTTTAAAATCTTTGAATCAAGTCCAGTCAGTCAACGAAAGACAAAAGGTACCAAATAATACAAAGATTTATTTTTACAATCTATTTATTTGTTTTGTACCAAAATTAAAGAAAGAGCAACAAGTAAAATACTCGCGGCACTTCACACACTCTTTTATTTATTGGCAATTATTAGTCTGTTCGCTTAGATACGGTCGCCTTTGTATCGCGCCACCTTGGCATGTGCCGTATCTTGTCAAAGACGCCGCCGCGACATCAAAGATCGCCGCGTGCGGCCTACACCCGCAAGAGAATTTGGCATTTTAAAACGAACTACCTAACTTGTGTTTATTATTTATATTCGTATTTTATTACAATAACCATAGGAATAAAATAGTATTCGATTTTATTTTTAGAATAGAAAAGCATTTATTACACACAATAAAAAATGATAAAATAAAAGCAAAATAATAAGTGCGCCTCCGGGTGTATCGACACTATCTAATTGAACAGACTATACCAAATTTTATTCTGTACATAAGTAGTTCTTGCAAAGACAAGCTCAGCGCCCCCTCGAACCTTGCGCCCTAGGCTCCAGCTCTAGCCTGTGGGTAAATCAGTCCCTGTCGACTGCGGTAGGTTAAACATTTTTTTTTTATAGGAGAGGGGGCAAGCGAGCATGCGGCTCACCTGATGGTAAGTGACTACCGCCGCCCATGAACAACTGCAACACCAGGGGAACCAGAGGAATTGCAGATGCGTTGCCGGCCTTTTAAAAAGGAGTAGGCTCTTTCTTGAAGGTCCCTAAGTCGTATCGGTCCGGAAAAATCGCTGGTGGTAAACTATTCCACAAGGAAGTTGTGCGAGGAAGAAAAAATCTTCTAAATCGCACAGTGGTGGACCGCCAATCATCCAGATGGTATGGATGGTAACGGGAGTTCTGCCGCGATGTGCGTTCGTGAAATTTGGCGGCTGGGATTAATCTGAACAATTCCTCAGAGCACTCCCCATGGTAAATGCGAAAGAAAATGCAAAGAGATGCAACATCTCTTCGCAGCGCCAATGAATCGAGCCGATCGGAAAGGACTCGGTCGTCGACGATTCGAGCTGCCTGCGCTGGATGCGGTCAAGTGGAAGGAGCTGGCACTGGGGAGCCCCAGCCCAGAGATGGGAACAGTATTCCATGTGAGGCCGAACCTGCACCGTAAAGTTGCAGGCGTTGTGCCGGCATGAAATACTGTCCCGCTCTGCTGAGCACGCCAAGCTTTTTAGAGGCCAATTTGGCCTTCTCTTGTTCAAGTGACCACGAAACTGCACGTCACTCGATATGTCGACGCCGAGGATTCCGATACTGGCTGAGGCAACAAGGGGAGTGCCTTGAAACTGAGGAGATACGACAAGGGGTTCTTTTAGCGGTAAACGCGCAAACTTGTGTCTTCTGAGGATTAAACTGGACTAGATTTAGTCGTTTCAATCCGAGACTTTGTTCAACAAAGACTGACTTCAGACACAAGTTTGTTTCGGTACTCGGCAACGTTTTCCTGAGAAATATTGGCACGGCCGGTGTATAGAGCATCACCAGTGCTGTCATCCGCATAGCAATGAATGCTACCGGTTTGCAACATATCATTGATATGCAGAAGAAACAGCGTTGGTGATAGCACGCAGCCTTGTGGAACTCCAGCGTTATTAGTTTGTAGTCGGAGCATGCACCGTCTACAACGACCTTGATGTCTGATCTGCAAGAAAGCTGGTGATCCAATTGCACAATTTCTCGGGAAGCCCATAGAAAGGTAGCTTCGAAAGAAGCGTTTTGTGCCAAACCCGATCGAAAGCCTTCGCAATGTTCAAACTAACGTCCAATGCCTCCCCCTTGGACTTCACTGCCTCCGCCCATCTATGAGTCAGGTAGACCAGAAGATCACCAGCTGATCGACCCCGACGAAAACCGTATTGGTGGTCACTAATCAGCTGGTAATCCTCAAGGTACCGCATGAGCTGGCAGTTTATAACGGACTCTATTATTTTGGAGAACAAGGGGGTGATGGCGATAGGCCTGTAGTTGGACGGGTCTGAGCGGTCGCCTTTTTTAGGGATCGGGTGGACAAAAGCTGTCTTCCATGATTTCGGGACTACGCCTAGGGAATAGGAGTATCGGAAAAGACGCGTTAGAACCGTTGCCAACTCCGGAGCACACGTCCTCAGCACAATTGGGGGGATTCCGTCGGGCCCACTCGACTTGTGGATGTCCAGGGAGAGGAGTGCTTTGCGAACCGAGCGCTGTGAGAACCGCACATCCGGCATGGAGCTCACACCGCGGGATGATCGGCGGTGTGTTCCCCCCGTCATCAAGAGTCGAGTTGGACGCAAAAAGAGAGCCTAAAAGGTCGGCTTTCTCTTTTGCGGCGTGGGCCAGTGAGTCGTCTTCCCTGTGCAGAGATGGTAGTGATGGCGTACAAAAATTCCCTTGGACAGCCTTGGCGAGAGACCAGAATGCACGGGTTCCCGAAGGAAGGCGAACTAGTTTCTCGCCAATTCTGCCTATGTGCTCCGGCTTTGCCTTGGCAATAACTCTTTTGAAGGACCTGGAGGCGAAGTTATACTTCTTTTTAAGTATGCAGGTGTTTACATCCCGAGCCGCCGACGCCTCAGCCCAGGCCTGATAACACACCTGCTTACTGCGTAATGCAGTCTTACAGGAGCGACCAAACAAAGGCTGAGATCTGCCTCCGATGGGTACCACAGATGATGGAATAAATAGTTCCATTCCCTGTAGCACCACATCAGTGACAGAGTCAGCAACAGCGCTGGGATCAGCCGGCGTAGCGCTCTTAGGCGCCCTCATTATAATCTACGGAGTTAATGTACCTAGTTTCAGCCGTCTTCTTAGCCGGACATTCAGGGTCACCTGTTTTGTGGTTGCTAGGTTTTTTAAAACGCTGGCATGTTATCAGCTTTCTTAATGCAAGCATTTGACTGATGTCCTAATTCACCACAATTCTCACACGTGTCGATAGTTTCCCGGCAGGTTCTTGCAGTATCTCCGTACTGTTGACATTTGAAGCACCTGGTCACAAGTGTGAAGTCTCGAACTGGGCACGACGTCCAATTTATGAAGACTCGCTCCTGGTTGATAAGCCCCTTTCTGATGCTAGCTGGTACTTCCAAAATAAAGTTGTATGAAAGTGCTTCTTTTTACACGATTAATGACTTAACTTTATTGAGGACCAAAAAGATTATCGTGTTAAATTAGGGAGCTTATCGGTAAATCTTGTACATAAATGCAATCAAAGACTTCTCGTTCACTAAGGGCGGCAGGTATACATAAGACAACATAAGGGAGAAGAGGCCTACGTTCAGCTGTGGACTTGTAGAGGCTGTAATGGAATAATTGGAAGTAAAAACTTGGGGTGGTTCGAACTTTAGGAATAGTCCGTTTGAATAAGCTATCATGTAGAGGATGTCATGGGGGTCATGGTTGAATAGGGGCAAAAAGTTCTCATTACACTCCTAGGGGGTCAAAATGGCCAAAAACCAAAAAATTAAAAATTCTTATTTCTTACGCAGTCTTTACTTCGCATCCCACTAGTTAAAATCATTGTATAGGTATGACTTCTACAATCAACTTTCTCATACGAAAGCACTTAATTAATTTAATATCCCAAAGCCAAGGAAATTAATCTTATTTACTGAATTATTCGGACAAACCCAGTGCACCTAAGATTAACCAAGCGCACTAGGCTGCACCTAATGGTTGTAGCCGGCACGTGTCCGCACTTCAGCTTTTAGTCGTAAGATATATATAAAGATTTATTACATTTGGTTCGAAAGGTCAATCAATCATCATCAACAAGTCAAAGTATCGTCCCGTGGGTGTCGTAAGAGGCGACGGAGGGAAACAAACGAGGAGATGGGCAGCAGCGTCTTCCTAATAACAACTAAAAATAAAAATCGCGGTTGCCAACCCACCTTCATGGCAACTATGCCAAATCCCCCCTATGAGGCAATCCATGAGGGAAGCCTATGTTCAACAATGGACTATTAAAGGCATCGACATGAAGGTCTGGTCTGTTTTCACTCACCTCGGTTTATATTTTAAGGATAATTTTTTTTGATTTTTTAATAAGCTTCTTCAAAATAAATGCAGTTTCAATTACCGCATATGGCATAGAAAGGATTTTTTTACTCGTTCCATAAATTCATAAAAAATAGAGTTTTATCTGGAACACTTATATTTATACATAAAATATGTTTACATAATATGTACATATTTTACCAGATCTCTCACGAAAAAAGTTTTTCTCCGGAATTTATTTTTATATGCCTTTGCAAACTTCCTTTTGTATTACATCTAAATTCAAAGATATTACACGAAAAAGTTTTTTCCCCAGTGTGTATTTTTAAATAATTTTGCAACTGCACTTTTCTTATACATCTAAATTCACAGATATTACACTAAAAAGGGTTTTTCTCCAGTGTGTATTTTGAAATGATTTTGCAAAATACCTTTAGCGTTAAATCTAAATTCACAGATATTACACGAAAAAGTTTTTCTCCGGTATGTATTTTTAAATGCCTTTGCAAACTTCCTTTTGAATTACATCTAAATTCACAGATATTACACGAAAAAGGTTTTTCCTGAGTGTGTTTTCATATGCCTTTTCAAACTTCCTTTTTTATTACATCTAAATTCACAGATGTTACACGAAAAAGGTTTTTCTCCAGTGTGTATTCTCATATGCATTTTCAAATTTCTTTTTCTATTACATCTAAATTCACAGATATTACACGAAAAAGGTTTTTCTCCAGTGTGTATTATTAAATGAATTTTCAACAAATCTTTTCTTTTACATCTAAATTCACAGATATTACACGAAAAAGGTTTTTCTCCGGTATGTATTTTCAAATGTTTTTGCAAGTAACTTTTTGCACTACATCTAAATTCACAGATATTACACGAAAAAGTTTTTTCCCCAGTGTGTATTTGTAAGTGATTTTGCAACTGTAATTTTCTTATACATCTAAATTCACAGATATTACACGAAAAAGGTTTTTCTCCAGTGTGTATTTTTAAATGATTTTGCAACAGATATTTTCTTATACATCTAAACTCACAGAAATTACACGAAAAAGGTTTTTCTCCGGTATGTATTTTCAAATGTTTTTGCAAGTAACTTTTTGCACTACATCTAAATTCACAGATATTACACGAAAAAGTTTTTTCCCCAGTGTGTATTTGTAAGTGATTTTGCAACTGTAATTTTCTTATACATCTAAATTCGCAGATATTACACGAAAAAGGTTTTTCTCCAGTGTGTATTTTTAAATGATTTTGCAACAGATATTTTCTTATACATCTAAATTCACAGAAATTACACGAAAAAGGTTTTTCTCCGGTATGTATTTCCATATGCCTTTGCAAACTACTTTTTGCAATATATCTCAATCCACAGATATTACACGAAAAAGGTTTTTCTCCAGTGTGTGTTTTTAAATGATTTTGCAACTGATATTTTCTTATACATCTAAATTCACAGATATTACACGAAAAAGGTTTTTCTCCGGTATGTATTTTCATATGTGTTTGCAAATTACTTTTTTGAATACATTTAAATTCACAGATATTACACGAATAAAGTTTTTCTCCGGTATGTATTTTCATATGTGTTCGCAAACTTCTTTTTAGAATACATTTAAATTCACACATATTACACGAATAAGGTTTTTCTCCGGTATGTATTTTCATATGTGTTTGCAAATTACTTTTTTCAATACTTTTATAATCACAATTATTACAACAGTACATTTGTTTAGCAACGTGCGCTTTAAGATGTGCCAAAATGCAACGTTTTTGAGATGTTTTAAAGTCGCAAATATCACAATTAAATATTTCCGTTAGTTGTGTTACTGGAGTTTGTTCACCTTGTGTCCGAACTACAGTGGTGTCCGAGTTCTTTTGCGTCTTATGACTGTATGAAATGTGTTTGGCGAGAATGTCTTGTGTTGATTTTTTCGTAAGTATATTTACACTCTCTCGTTTCAAAATTTTCTTTTTCATAATCTTTGCTGGATGCTTTCCTTCTTTATTAATTGGTTGATTCTTTTTTTTCACTTTAATAGTAGGGCTTTCAAAATCGAGGTTTTCTTTACGTACATCGTTTATGTTACTGTCAGTAAAATTTGATATTATCATTTTTTCAGACGGTTCTGAAAAATTATATGTTGGTGTGAAGTATTGTTCTGAAATAAACACGAATTAAACATTTTATTTATTGTAAGACATTGCATTTTTATTGTAAGAAACCATAAACGGTTTACAATGGAGGAGTTTATGCCTTATGGTATTCTCTATCAGTTAACCCAGGGAGAGAGATAGAGAAATTATAATATTTTACATAATACAAAATAATGTTGCTAAATATAAAGTATTTTAGCCAATTACTCTGAATAATGTCTCTCATATTCATTTTTGGAGGGAAATATTTGTAAAAAACTTAATACATATGAAAATGATGATAATCGCTGTTTCGAATCCCACACAGAACTAGTGTAATACATACATACATTTTTATGTTTGTATGTATAATACTGAGGCTCCCAAATGATGGAGGTATACCATCTTAATTATGCCAGAGTAAAATATCCAGACCAGTCATTTTTTTATATGAGAGGGGGCAAACGAGCATGCGGCTCACCTAATGGTGACTACCGCCGCCCATGAACAACTGCAACACCTAGTGAATTGCAGATGCATTGCCTTTAAAAAAGAGTAGGCTCTTTTCTTGAAGGCCCCTAAGTCGTATCGGTCCGGAAAAATCGGTGGTGGTAGTCGATACCACAAGAAATTTGTGCGAGGAAGAAAACTTCTTGTAAATTGTACAGGGACCGCCAATCACCCAGATGGCATGGTATCTCGAGTTTTGTCGCGATTTGCGATGGTGAAATTGAGCGACTGGAATTAGTCCGAACAATTCCTCTAAGCACTCCCCGTGTTAGATACGATAGAATACGCAAAAAGATGGAACATCTCTTCACAGCGCCCGTAAATCAAGCCGATTAGAAAAAGCTCGCTCGCCGACGATTCGAGCCGCTCCGCGCTGGATGCGATCAAATGGAAGAAGCTGGCACTGGGGAGCCCTGACCCAGAGATGGGAACAGTATACTATGTGAGGCCGAACCTGCGCAAACAGCCTGTATATATATATGTAAGGAGAGATGTTTGTGCCTATATTTCGCTCTGCAGTCAAAACGAATAACGTCAAAGACGAATAATGTTTGTATTTGGTAGTAGTTACAAGTCTCCCATCGTGCACTATGGGGGTTGCGACTCGATTGCTATAGGGATGTAAAAGATACAGGGGTTGAAAAGTTATCTTCAAATTGTGGGACTATAATTAGTCGAGAATATTCTGGATTGTTCTAATTTCTCTTTTAGAATGATCTCGAAAGTTCTCTAATATATTTAAATATTCTGGATTAGATGGAACTGACGCTAATCGGTCTAGAACGTTCTAGATTGGTCTAAAAATTTCTAGAATGATCTGAGAGTTCTCAAATATATTTCAATGTTTAAAATTACTTGAGATAAATCTAGAACTAGGGAATCCAAACCGGGTTACCCGAAAACCGAAAAACCGGATTTTAGGCATATTTGAATTATTTAAAAAAAACTGTTATTTTTTCACGTTTCCGGTTTTTCGGGTTTTTTATTACTTTCAAATGGCAACAAGCAAGAGCAAGAGTGACAGAGGCCTGGTCTGTAATGGTACTACGTCTCTTACAAAAATCAGACTGCAATTAAGAAAGAATGTGATTTTTCTCAAGATCTTCAGTGATCTGTTGGCAAACAACTCTTTCTAAGACTTTACACCAGCTGAGCGACCCCGACGGAAACCGTACTGGCGGTCACTAATCAGCTGCTGCTTGTCAAGGTACCGCATGAGTTGGCAGTTAATAATGGACTCCATTATTTTCGAGAACAAGGAGGTGATGGCGATAGACCTGTAGTTGGACGGATCAGAGCGGTTACCTTTTTTAGGGACCGGGTGCACGAAAGCTGTCTTCCATGAAGTTGGGACAACACCTAGGGAGTGGGAGTAGCGGAAAAGACGCGTTATAACCGGTGCCAACTCTGGCGCACACATCCTCAGCACAAATGGGGGAATTCCGTCACTGTGTAAAATGTAAATCGCACATCAGGCACTGTGTGAATCGCACATCAGGCATAGAGCACTCACACCGCGGGATAGTCGGCGGTGTGTTCCCCCCGTCATCGAGAGTCGAGTTGGACGCAAAAATTGAGCCTAAAGGCCAGTAAGTCGTCCTCCCTGTGCAAAGATGAAAGTGATGGCTTACAGAAATTCACAGCCACAGACAGGAAGGAAGGCGAACTAATTTCGCGCCAATTTCGCCAATGTGTTCATTCTTTGCCTTGGCAATAACTCTTATGAAGGACCTGGAGGCGAAGTTATACTTTTTTAAAGGATGCTGGTGTTTACATTCCGAGCCGTCGAAGCGTCAGCCCGGGTCTATAACACTCCTGCTTACTGCATAATGCAGTCTTACAGGAGCGATCAAACCAACGCTGAGATCTGCCTCCGATGGGTACCACAGATGATGGAATAAATAGTTCCATTCCTGAAGTAATAATCCGGCGAGAAGCTAACCCGCCCCCTTGGGTAGGATGCAAAGAAAGACCGCATTTCGTCCCAATCCGCCGACCAGTAATGCTTAACACGGCAGCAGCGTGCAGAACACAACTGCGAAAGGAGCATGAGTGACACCACACTCCGGATCAGACAATGGTCCGAACAGCCGAGAGGGGCATCGACGGAAACCTGATATCCGTCCGGATTAGGTCAGCAAAAGGTCCAACAGGGAAGGTGCATGATCCTCCACATCTGGAATCCGCGTAGGCGAAGTAACCAGTCGTGTCAGACCATATGCCAAGGCAAAGACATAAACAGATCTCCCCGCATAATCGGTTTAACGTGAATGGAGACATTCGGCGAGGTGGGCGTTAAAATCGCCAGGTATCACGATCTCTGCGGATGGGATCTGTTGAAGCATGGAATCTGTAGCCATTTGGACGAGTCGGTCTGTGTCGGCATTATTGCTGTGGGACCTATAGAGGCACCCGTAGACGCGGGGATAGTTGTCGCTGTCTACGCGCAGCCAGAGGATGGACAGGTCGCAGGTCCGTACCTTTAAGACTAACGAGGCGATGAGAACAGATATCCTCTCTGACGCAAACTACGCAATCTCCAGCCGGGGGCACAAAGAAGTGTTCTAATTTGTATCCCGGGTAGGACAGGTACGAAGTATCAGCCGGAGAGGACACCTGCGTTTCGGTCAAAAAGAGCAAGGCCGGCTTCGTCATCTCCAGATGGTAGTGGACGGAAGGTTCGAGTGAAAAGTCCCCTTATGTTGCAGAAGTCCACGCCTAGCGTGGCAGGGGTCGCCATGGTTTTATCGCTCTCTTTGCCCCGTGCAGTGTTAGCAATGAGCGGGATTTTTCGCTGCATGAGGTAGTCTTTTATTTTTAAATTCCGTTACCTTGTTATGGGGGCAGGGGAGGGGGTTGGGTCTATGGTCATAAATGCAATATTGCTGATACTGCGATCGTCAATCTTTTCTGCCAAGTGTGACGATTAAGGCTCCTTACAATGCGAGGGACCCATGTCAGGCATTGGACTATTAACAAAACAGAGATACGGCGTCCCGAAATAGTAGTCCGTTAGAGTTACGTAGCGCATCCAATAAGAACAATCTCCGTCTGCCGCGTCGAGAACATTATTTGGTTTGTTGTTTTGATCATAGAACCAAAAAGCTTACAGTTGCAAAAGGTCGGTGTTAGTCGGTGATATTATACCAAGTCATGATATGACCCAAAACTAGCCTTCGCCAGAGCGCCAGGCATTTTCAAGTCCATCACAGAACCGTCCATAGGATATTAAAGCGCGAAAAGTGGCACCCATTCAAGTTTAGAAAAGTACATACTCTGCTATCGCGTGATAAATTAATAAGAGTGAATTATTGTCAGTGGTTACTGAGTAAAATTAAACAGGAAAGTGACTTTCTTTCCCAAATTTGTTGGACTGACGAAAGCACGTTCATCAGAAACGGCATGTGGAACCAGCACAATCTGCATCATTGGGCACCCAAAAACCAAAATCCGCGCGTTTGGCGGGAGTCAACCCATCAGTACAGATTTTCGGTTAATGTTTGGGCAGCTATTCACTGTCTATCACTGTATATAAAACTGTGTGGTTTATGATGAGTGTAGAGAATCGGAGACCCTTTTACTGGAAACTAGGCATTCCATCTTAGTCCTCAGGAATGACATCGCATCTGCATTTTGATTCTTAGACGAGGATAAATGTCTATGCGCCACAGCATCCACTTACCATCAGGTGGACTGTGTACAAAAAACAATATTGTGCAACATTGTTTTTTAAGTCTTAACTTAAAAGTCATACGAAGGTCCGAAAGTCGACTCACAAAAGGAGCCAGTTAATTGTTATTGTTTTTCAACTCAACATATTGTAAATGTATACATGCACTGGCTTCTACCTGGTCTGGTAATTACAGAAGATTGTTTTTTTTTCACGTGTATTTCAAAGATACAAGGATACGAAGAATAACAGCTTAGTGGCGCAGTGGCTATAGCTCTGCGAGTCTGGATGTTTGCGTAAGTACTATTTCTTTATGTTCTTTTATAGCATAAGGGTGACAAACGAGGACACAGTCTCTTGATGGCAAGTGGAAGCTGTGGCTTTCAGATATCTACATCAATGCTCATTTAAGGAATCAAAATGCATGTGCGTTGTCACCCCTGAGGACTATGATGGAATGCCTTACAGCCTGTTATTGTACTGGTTCTCAGAGGCGGATTAAATGTCTACAGCGCCCTAGGTTAGTCCAAATTATCTTCCTCCTGGGCGTGGATGCTCCGGCTGACCCGTGTATTCTGGAGGGGAGGCACAACTCCGCTTTGTACACATTCTACACAAGGCAAACGGAGCAAAATCACTACGCACCCTATCCTATTATATCTAACTCACCATACGAACCACAGCAGCATTAAGCTGCTATTCTGCGAGGGCGTGGTCCTTTCCCGGTCGAGCCAATCTATTTGTGCTATAAACATAATATAGCTGCAGCATGGCTCTACTATCTTTATACAGTATACTTCATCGGATCATCATGAGGTATTATACTTCAATGAATCTGATGCGATCGTGATGAAATTCCAAGCCATACTCCGCACGCCCCGCTGATGCCCAGGTATTATCTATACTAATACAGTAAAGAGGAAGTTTTTTTTTTGTTTGTTTAAGCACGCTAATCTCTGGAACTAACAGTCCAATTTGAAAAATTCTTTTTGTATATTATAGCCAGATTCATGAGGAACAGTATAGGCTATCTAGTATTAGGTTAAACCTCTCAGCTAGCCTTGAATATTGATTTTTGTTAACCAGTCAAGCACCAAACCATTTTTATTTTTAAGCGCCAAACGTCCGGGCCTGTACGGAAGGTCGCCAGATACTGGCAGGGGCTAATGTAAGAAATCATATATTTTTAATTTTGTCGTTTAATTGTTATTAATTAAGATATTTAATTGTAAATGAATCAGTGCAATTCCACTTTTATAAATATTATTATCAATCACATTTTAAAATTGTGTGACAAAATTGTGCGAACCGAGAGAAATCAGCAGCTGTTTCTATTAGTTCAAACATTTTAAATAGCAAGTAAGAGTACTTTTACCTATCTGCACCCACCTAATAATGACACTAGGAAATTTGAAAGATAGGTGTGTCTGATTGTGGTGTGTCATTATTTTGTGTCCATGGGCCACAGTAACCCACTTGCCATTCGGTAAACTGTATCTTATTTTAATAATATCACAAAATGTGTATATCTTACCTGTATCATAATTCCCACTTTCTTCAAATTTGGAATTCTCATTTTCGAAATTCTCTTCCTCAACTTTAACGGAATCAAGGCTAAAAGTTTCGTCCTTACAATCATTTTCTACATCACACTCTACTGGGCTGATATCTATATGACAAATTGGTGTGAATTGAATCTCATCTCTAGCTTCATGCGGTTTTGGTATTGACTGAAACCAAATTAATTTTAAAATAAGAGAAAAAACCAGTGTAGTAGTGGCGTAGGAGAATCCATACTACCCCATACCATCCCGCAGATGTTGTAAAAAGGGACAGAGGTCTCAATGATTTTTTGCATATTTTTTATTCAGTTTCACGAATGCCATAAATTGACAAAGATCTGTCTTTGTTTATTAAGTAATATTACCTACAAGTAATATTTAATTTATATACAATATAATATATTAAATATAGGAGTTTATGCAATTAGATAATTATTTTTATGAAAGTAAGTACTTAACTTACTATAATTCATAAATTATAGATGAGGTAAGCACTGAACATTGCTCTAACGAAAAAATATGTTGGATTCAAGAACAAACTTAACTTTGCAGTAGAAAAACATTCTCCCATATGGCAACAATTAACAGCAAAGGCGCGAGACAGGTAGAGTGATCATAAAGGTGTCTGCCAAGAGTGGTGATTAAGGCAAATACTACATTATAATGGGAGAGACCCATCACGCAGTGAACGTTTACAAGCTGATTAATAAAAAGTAATATAATACCATGGACCGTGCGGTGGCTCTATAAGAATATCCACTATCATACAACATAGCCGCTACAATGGTGACTTTAATAATTTAACACATGGGTAGGGCTAGTGCCCATTAATCATATTAATTTTGATAGGTTAAAATAACTCGTAAATTGAAAAATATTTTTTTTCAAACAAACTAAATATTAAATAGTAACTAAAATTGGGATCACCCTTGCAAAAATTCATTCATGAAATTACTTACCTAGCTGGCTTACGTTAACTCGGAGCGGCAACGCGTCGCTTCGCGCGCTGGCAACCGCGCAACGCGTCTTGTACCTACCTACTCGTGATCGGTCCGATTCTTTGACGGCTTATTATCAAAGAAACCGAGCGACGCCGGAGAATACTTACAGCGGAGGTGCTTAGTCAAACACTTATCATATCACCCTTTCTTGTTACTATTAGTTATAACTGTCATCACTAATCACTGCTTTTATTTGTCATTATTTTAAATTTTCTTATTTTCAATGAGACCACCGTATTGGCAGCTACAAAGAGCTAAACGGCGATTCATGTTCTCTCGCACATTTCAAAATAAATTGTCATTTATAGCCATTTCCCTCAATTTCTCAAATGCATTTATTACTCGATGGCGTCATTGTGGCGTATTCGTTCATCGTCTTTGATGCACCCGCAGAAAAAAAATATCGAGTGGCGTGAGGTCTGGCGATCTTGCTGGCCACCTAACGAGGTCCAAATCTACCAATCCATTGTGCACCAAACATGTCATTTAGCCACTGCCTGGCTGTTGTTACAGAGTGTGCCATCTAATTGGTACCACATTCGTTGGTATCGATGGACGTTTAGGTTGTTTGTGTATTCTGACACTGTATCACTTAGTAGATTAACAAACCTTTCTCCGTTCAAAGCCCCATCAATGAATACGGGTCCAATGATGTTGTCACCGTGAATAGCTGCCCAAACATTTACCGTAAATCTGTACTGATGGGCTGCCCGCCAAACGCGCGGATTTTGGTTTTGGGCAGATTGTGTTGGTTCTACATGCCGTTTCTGGTGAACGTGCTTTCGTCAGTCCAACAAATTTAGGAAAGAAAGTCACTGTTCTCTTCAATTTTACTCAGTAACCCCGACAATAATTCACATTTATTAAATTATCACGCGATAGTAGAGTATGTACTTTCTAAACTTGAATGGGTGCCACTTTCGCGCTTTAATATCCTATGGACGGTTCTGTGATGGACTTGAAAATGCCTAGCGCTCTGGAGGCTAGTTTTGGGTTGGTTCGAAATATTCTATCACATTTTCAGTTAACTGATTGGGTTTTGTCGTAGGCGGTCGATCAGGCGACCCAGGATCCACTGCCCGGTTTTCGCGGATGCACCAGAGCTCGCCACATAGCGCGAGGATTAGTAAGGCATTGTCTTGAATCGCCATATCTCTCGCGATATGTCCTTATCGCAAGGGCGGCATTTTGACGAAATTCTCCGTAAATTAGGATCATATCCGCATATTCAGCTGCTGTGTAGTTCGGATGTGTATTTGCCATTACAATCACAAGTTTACACAAGCACTGATAACACA
Organism: Parnassius orleans; assembly: GCA_029286625.1. NCBI lineage: Eukaryota > Metazoa > Arthropoda > Insecta > Lepidoptera > Papilionidae > Parnassius > Parnassius orleans. The sequence continues at coordinate 877,520 of JAGSMP010000161.1, read as the reverse complement.
AATAAAAACGTCCGTGTCAAGCAAGAGATATAAACGTACCACTAGATTAGAAAACAGAAACAAAACAAGGCGTCTTTATCGTAGTACCATAATCTATCTAATTACTATCATAATTATACAAAATTAATAAATAAACCAATAGGTAAGCGCTGCGGAAACGTTCATAAAAATATTAGTCGACGTAATTATGCGCACTATCTGGAAGAAAAGTGTCAAGGACACAGGCATTAGAAAATAAATGCAAAAAAAGAATCTGATTTGGTGGGAGGGCGCGGCGCGCGTCGGGCGCCGCCTGCTCGCTGACAAAGGATGTCTTTACTTCAATAGTATTACCTTCCTTAGTTTTGCTATTCCTTCAATAGTTACTTTTTAGTATTATTGGTTTTTATAAATTTAATCATTAAATAATTCCAATGCATTAAATAGGAGCTCATAACCTACGAAGAGATTTTTAGCAAGTTGGCGCGTCGAGGGACAAAGACAGTGAGTCTTGCTTTTCTATTTCTACTAGACCCTGTTACACCTACGAGTGCAAAATAAACAACTCGTGTTTCGACTAATAATCCCTTTCTAGACTCCACTGACGTAAGGCGAGTGTGACAAGGAAGTGCGAATACGCATATATACATCCAACTCGCTAATTAGCGGTCACTAATTAGTAGATTCATTAAGAAGCACGGAGCAACAAAGACGCACGTACCGCTCGCTCATAAACGGACGATTACCTGCGTATGCGCATCACGTGCCAGACTATATTGAAGCTACTGTCGCACAGAATAAAGTGCGCTCTCTTGCTGCCGACCTCTAGCAACTTATTGTATCCTGGTACAATGGAGCGTCCAAACGCGGCCGATATGTCCGATTGCGACGATAACGAAACGACTACACCAACCTACGTATTTGCGCGCAGCCGGGCCGTCACTATGGAGGACTTCAATAGCTTTAAGGAGGAAATGAAAAGCATGATCTCTTCTCTGTGGATTGCGCAACAAAAAGAAATAAATTCTATACCGGATACCTTAAAGGAGATACAGAAAAGTAATACAAGTATTGAAAATTCAATTCAATCGCTTTCGACTTTTTTTAATTTTATTTGCGTCTATGTTACAGTTTATAAGCTTAAAGAAATTTGATTTAACCGCAGCGTTATTTCTTTTATAACGCTGCGGTTCTTTATAACGATACTGCGAAGTGGTTTCCTTCCTTCATTTTAACACTTGTTATATACTGATTTTTGCTAGTTTTTTAACATTATTTTTTTTAATTTATATACAATCAATTTACAAATTGGTTTCCTACGTAAAACAAAACTTAAGTTACAATTTTTAGCTTAAGTTGATTTAATGTCCTGTAGAAAGAGGCACCGCGCTTCTTGCTATTGGATAATCCCTTTCGACTAAAAATGAGGAGTTGAGTAAAATGGTATCACAGTTAAGAGAGTAGGGTGATGGAATACAACAATAATATTATACTCCTGGAAGATAAATTAGAAAACTTGCAAATGGCCTATCGAAAGGCTAATATTGAAATAAAAAATGTCCCTCGGGGCAAAAATGAAACTAAAGGCGACCTAGTTGAAATGCTTCTATGTCTATCTGCAAGTATTGTAGGTTCGATGTGCAAAACGGATATCAAGGACGTCTACAGAGTACTGGGAAATAAAAAAGATACTATGAATACCCGAATTATTGTCGAATTCGGTACTACACTCATCAAATCCGACATTCTAAAACGGTGCAAATCTTTTAATAACACTAACAAGAATAAATTATGCACTAAACACCTGGGACACCGTACATCATGTGACACTCCTATTTTTGTGTCAGAACAACTAACGGTAAAGGGCTCACGGCTTTACTTCCTTGCACGGGATCTCGTCAGGACCGGAAAATATAAATTCTATTGGACCGCATAGGGGAGGGTGTACGTCCGTAAATCGGAACATACTCCAATAATCATCATCAAATCGGAAGCCCAGGTGCAGCTTCTGAATGGAGACTGACTATTCTTGGTACTTCTTTTGTTCAATGTAATCTCCTTAATAATGTACTATTTTTGGTATTAATTTTATTGATATTCTTGTTTTTTGTTTTCCTTGAAACTGTAAACAAGATTTATTTGTTTAACACTCACTAATACACCTGTCTAATTCACACTCACAAAGAATAGAATAGAATAGAATAGAATAATTTTTATTCAATATAGATTACATGTGAAATTTTAAAAGTCATTTTTTACTTTACCACTGGTTCAAAAAAACCTCTGTCCTGGGAAGAACCAGCAAGAAACCCAGCGGGACTTTTTAAAAGTAAATTTTACATTAATGGTTGTACAAACTATTTAAGTACAAAATTTATTTTAGAAACTGCTTGGTAGCGACCACCTCATTCCTAGGTTATTATCAATCATATATTCATTTGTACTATAATAACCTTTTATACAGTTTCAGCTTAATAAAACATTTAAACTTGGTAATAGAGAGAGCCTGTACACTTTCCGGGACCTTGTTGTAATAGCGTATACTGCCCCAAGAATGAATTACTGACTCTGTGGAGTCAAGAAACTGGTATCACTAGCTTGTGTTTGTTCCTAGTGTTTACAGAATGTATATTTTTTACTAAAACTACCTTTGTTTTTGTGAACATACATTAAATTTTCGTAAATATACTGAGAGTAAGTTAATATATTTATTTTTAAATTTATCTCTAAGAGACTCTCTCGGATTTAGGTTGTAATAGCTCTAATGGCCTCTTGTAAAACAAAATAGTTTCTGAATCAGTTACATTCATATAGCAAAACAACCATAAGACATTATGCTATGGAAATAACTGAAATAAACTAGTCTAGCTGTCTCGACACTAGTGAGACATCTAATCTTTTACAGCATAGGCTGCAGAACTTAGTCTGCTTGCTAGTTTGATATATAGCCCCACTGAAGCTTTGCGTCGAGAGTGAATATATAAACTTCACACCTCATACACACTCAATATATACGATTTGACACACACACACATTAATCCACTCTACAACTGCATACCACCACCAAACACACAAATTGCCTAATCACACCACTCAGAAAATATTTTTGCGGATATATACTAATTTTATCTGTATTTCATGACAAAAAAATCAAATAACTGCTACCCCATAATAAACGATGTCACAACTTTACTGCTTTGCCAAACAACTTTTATGACGTTCTACACTATCGAACTCCATAGTACACAAAAAGCTACATACATGTCCCCTGAATTTGGTTACACGTGTGTCTATTTTTATTATATTCAATATGGATGATGCCCTTAATACCTTAAATGACCTAGACAACGTAGAAATTGCAGACTCTTCTTTGGCAGATATTGAATATCTACATAAATTTATTAATGTATCAGAAAGAGACCTGACAATAATATGTCAGAATATAAGAAATGTTTACAGAAATTTTGACGATTTTCTTGTTTCCATTACTCAGTTAAAGTTTAATCCTGACCTAATAATTTTGACCGAATGTTGGACAAATAAAGATAAACCCATCCCACACTTATCAAACTATGTTTCGTATTACAGTGCTCGCTATATAAACCAGAATGATGGAGTCATCGTTTATATTAAAGACGACATACCAGCTAATGTAAAAGAAATAATGCTAGATGACTCATCTTGCTTACAAATTGAGACTACCAATTACACCGTATTAACAATATATAGGTCACCATCGAATGTCAATGTCGATAGATTTATTAGCTCCCTAAACACACAACTTGCATCAATCCAATCTCATAAATGCATTATAATAGCTGGCGACATAAATATAAATTTAATTCAAGATTTAAATGAACATAGCTCTATGCGCAATAAGAGACTTGCATATCTTGACATGCTAAGTAATCACAGTATCATGATGGGTCATTGTCTACCAACGCGGGATGGTAGTTGTCTAGACCACATAATGCTCAAACTGGATAGGCGAATTATGACTGCTAAAATTGCTATTCTCGACACTACCATAACTGATCATTCCATGACTGTTTTACATATCTCTAACTTATACACTAAGCGTAAAACTCAGAGTCATATTGGTCACTGATTATGACATGGCAATTAGGAGTATAGTAGACAAAAATATCCAAGATCTGCTGCTTTATGATGATCCTGAGATCATTTCTAATCTTCTGATCTCTCACATCACACAATCTCTTAAAGAGAACTCTTGTAAGACTCGTATCCCAAGGAGTCAAAGGACTATTAAGCCCTGGATAACTCCAGGTGCTCTGCGCTGTATTAAAAAAGGAACGAAATGCAAAAAAAATTACGATACAACCCGCACGATGAAGTCCTTAAAATTACATATAAGCGTTATCGCAATTTTTTTATCAACTTGTTAAAGAAACTTAAGCGTTCTAATGAAAGACAACAATTAGAAAAATCATCAAAAGATTCAAGAGCTCTTTGGAAACACATAAGGAACATCACACATTTAAATCAGGATAAAACTGAAAGTGATAAACTCTTGACAATCAAACAAACCCCGGAGGAGTTAGTTGACTATGTCAATGACTTTTTTGCAGGCGTGGGAGAGAACCAGGCTAGCAGTATCTCAGCTGTGAATAACCCTCGTGATCTGTCAACTCACCTTGTGGATAAGACCCAACTCACAACTTTTTGCGTATTAGAAACAGATCACCATGAGGTAAATGACATTATAATGAGTCTGAAATCAAACAGTGCTCCTGGTTGTGACCATGTTCCAGCTATTTTTTTGAAACTAGCTCGGTATATACTGGTCCCGGTCATCTGCCACCTAGCCAACTGCTGCTTTAGGAAAGGTGTCTTCCCAAGCTTATTAAAACGAGCTATTGTTACCCCGGTGCACAAGGGTGGGAATAGGGAGGATATCAATAATTACAGGCCTATATCGGTACTTCCTTCACTATCCAAAATACTAGAGAAGCTTATCAATAAAAGACTGGTAACCTACCTAAAAAAATCCAACATATTAGCAGAATCACAATACGGCTTCCAATCAGGAAAATCTACCCAGGATGCTATTTTGGCCCTAACATCACTCATAACTATTCAGTTGGACAGTGGAGGCAAATGCTTGACAATATTCTTAGACCTGAAGAAGGCCTTTGACACCGTCTCTGTTCCCATTCTCTTGCGTAAACTAGAAAAAGTTGGTGTTAGAGGCACTCCATTAAATCTAATCAAAAGTTATCTGAGTGGCAAGAGGCAGAAGGTTAGGGTGGGTAGTTTCGTGAGCAGCGATGCTGATTTAACTTTTGGGTGTACCACAGGGCTCAGTTCTTGGGTCCACATTATTCCTCATTTACATCAATGAGCTTTGCAGTATGTCCCTAAACTGTACCACGATCTTCTCTTACGCTGATGATACTGCCATGGTCATGGTCATTACTGGCAACTCCTGGGACTCTATCAAAAAGAACGCGGAATCGGCACTTTTTACTACTGATATATGGTTAAGGTTAAACCTACTTTCGCTAAATACAATAAAGTCTAACTTTATGTGTTTCTCTATAAGCAATAGAACGCAACCAAACCCAGATTACAGTCTCACGATACATAATTGCTGTCTTCCAAATGCTTCAAGCTGCAACTGTCCGATCATTGCTAAAGTGAACTACACAAAATATCTGGAAGTAATGATTGACGACAGACTTTCATGGCACGCCCACACTGACCTAATTACAAGTCGCACCAGAAAATTATCTAGATTTTTAAAATACTGCGACATTCTGCGAATGAAGACCTATTAAAACGCATATATGTTGCCTTGACGCAGTCATCATGACCTACTGCATTCCTGTATGGGGTGGTGTGTCCAAAATAAAATTTTTAGAAGCTGAACGTGCGCAGCGCGCACTTTTGTAGGTCATGTTCTTTAAAAAACGTAGTTTCCACACCCACGCCCTCTATGCCGTAGCAGGTTTGTTGTCACTACGTAAATTATATATCCTGCATACTGTTGTTAAAAAACACAAATCTCTCCCACTTGACACTTCTATACTCACCAAAAGAAGGATTGACTCAGTAGCTAAAATGCAAATATGTAAAACATATTTTGCTAGACAACAATACGTAAACCTGTCATGCCAACTATATAATAAGGTCAACAAAGCACTTATCATCTATACCAAAACAACCTTTGAATGCAAAGATCTGGTCTTAAATTGGCTTAAGCCACTTACTTATGAGGAAGATGAGGGCACACTCACAGACACACACACACACACACTCAAATTTTCCCATTCAATCACACAAGAGTAATAATTGCATGCATAACTTATTTAAATTATTAGTAGTCTCCAAGTTCATTAACATAGTAGTCTACATGTATGTTGTAAAAGTGTTTTTGGATGAGCGGAGTTTCTTAGGACAAGCAATTTATTTAGCTTAAAATGAATCTTCAAACATACCAAACTTGTATTTTTAGACTTCAGTTAATGAAATAAAGATTTTTTTGATAAATATTTTGATTGCTTATTCATTTTAATTTCAATGATGCGATGTTATGGTTCGTGACCACCGCAATGACTGCTGCGCGACAGTTGTCTAAATACAGGTTGCTCTAAGATGCTATTTTCTAAAATTTTAAATAAATACGTAAATAATAACGTTTAATGGAAATATAATTTCTTCGAAAATGTGAAAACGTATATGTGTGTTAAATTAAAGTCACCATTGTAGCGCAACATTGTATAGTCCCGTGGGTGTTGTAAGAGGGAAAAGAGAAAAACTGAAATAAGAGATGATCTTTCTGATAACCCCTAAATGAAATTCATCCACACAGTTCTTTAAGCTGTGAGGTACACTTTTCTCATTATGTTGTTAAAGATTGTAAACCTTGCCATAAGCACCTCTTTGGCAGAATGTGTGAATCAGAGATGGAAACATAATTAATCAAATGCCAGGTATAACACCAGAAGCTATCAATCAATCCTGTTTGGCAAACAGGAGGTAGACAGCAGCATCTTCCTGATAACGACTCAAATTAATAAAAACTGCTGTTCCCAACCTGCCAAGCGAGACAAATATGTCAAAATCCCTCCTATGAGGCTATCTATGTAGGAGGCCTATGTTCAGTGAACTTTTATAGGTTGTAATGGATGGAATGGATAATACCGTGGACCCTCCTGCAAGCAACTGCTCCAGAACTGCATTTGACTCAATAGCCTGTTGTTGTAATCTTCTGCAACGAATGAGTCTTGCATGACAAGTGAAACAGACAATTATGGGCTCCTCATCCTCATCCATCTGAAAATATGAAAGTTCGTCATAAATATGGAAAATAAATAAAAATTCAATGGCTACAATAATTCTCTGCATCAACATCATCTTTTTATAATATTGAAGAATCAAAGAAACGTACAAACCACCTGACAGTAAGTTGCTACGGCCAGCCCATGGGCACCTGCAACAAACTTCAAGCAAAGGCTACAGATGTGATGTTACCTCTGAGGACTAAGATGTAATGCTTCACAGCCTGTTACTATACTATCTCTCAATGTCCTTTCAGGCTGGGACACATACTGCTGCTTGGTGGCAGAAATAGGTAAGAGGGTGATATCTACCCAGATAGACTCCTAGGCAGAAAAGAAGTACTACCACCTAGTGAACCATCATCACTGCAACAACACAGTACTAAGTCACCTACATCCATCAACTTCCTATCTTACCAGATTGCCACTACATAGTGGGGGGCTACTCTATAATTTGCTAACCAGTATGAGGCTACCACTCGAGAATTATGTTTCCCCATCTGTTGTCAATTTTGCAAGCTATAAGAACACAATTCTATAATTAATTTAAAAACTTTTTGAGTATCAAGTACGTAAGTCTCCTTGACAATAACAGATATAATTTTAAAAGCAGTAGATTCAGACTCTTGGGACGGGACAGAGATATCTTCAAGTTTGGGCTTTCAAAATTCAATCCTACTAAAGCTACTTTCAAATTTTTACTTTAAGCTACTAGTATCACTATTAACATTACAACAACTTCTCTTATTTGCTCTAAGTAAACTGAAAATGCTTGCGCTAGGAAAATTTACACAATAGTAAAGTGGCAGATTTGAACTTACTACTTTCTTGGGTTTGCGCTCTGTACCCTTAACTATTAGGACACTGTCACTTAGTTTCAAATGGATGGTAATAATTTTACATATTTTGTTATAAATTTTAACCTTTTTGATTTTATATCAACTGCAGTATAAAGTAAGCTCCAGATGAGTTTGGACATCTAACAATTAGATTATTTTATCTCATAAGAATATTTCCGCATTTGTAGGGCAGCAGCTTTTTCCTCATAACAGGTCAGAATATTAAAAACAGAAGTTGCCAACCCGCTTGCCTAGCGTGGCAACTACGGCAAATAATAATAAGAATTCCAGAAATGATACTAAAAATATATAAAAGATTTCCAACCTATTTTCCAAATTATATAGAGTTACTGGAGAAGTTTCAACTCAGATATTTTAAAACGCCGTGTCACCTTAAGCTGCCAACAAAAGTGATATCAGCACAAGCCATAAACCAATTTTAGAAATGATTGGATAAACAAATAAAAGAAAACAACTACAGAATTGAAACCAGGATACAGGCTTACATTAGTAGTTTTAACCGCTGGTCTGTTTAATAATTTTTTATACAATAAGGGTGACAACCAAGTACACAGTCAAACTGGTGGTAAGTGAATGCTGTGGTCTATAGATATCTACATTTATCCCCAAATAAGAATCAAAATGCAGATGCGTTGTCCAGTAAAATAGATCTGCTATTTTACGCTGGTATTCTGTGAAAGCATGGTACCACCCCCATTGAGCCGACCCATCCGTGATACAACCACAATACAGTAGAGCGTCGATTATCCGAACGTCGATCAACCGAACGATCGTATTGCTCCTTGATAATGCACCAACTCATCCATCATGTGACATCCTAAAAGAAAAGGATGAATTTATAAAAGTGATGTTTCTTCCACCTAACGTAAACCTAATGTTGCCCTCTCTGGCCACACACTGCTCTACTCGCGCAATTAATCGCGACGTTCCGCACTAGGTCATGTACTAGTAGCATGACTCAACCACATATAAAATAATGTTAATAAATCCTACAGACAGAATTTCAGTCACAACATATCGCGTGGAAGGAGGCACAGGGTACCTTTTCATGACAAAGACTCAGTGTGTATTAAAACAACTAAGCCTCGGAGTCTCTACTATTATTAGTACGTAGGTACATATTACTTCAATAATAACATTGATTTTAGTGCAACCCAGGATTTCAGGATAATTGTTGTTTTTCAATTTCTGGTTGTATTTGTCACTTTATTTAACGCTGCACTTTAGCCTAGCCCTGATCAATCGCATTTTATATCAGGCAAGTTATAATGTATTTCTCCGGCGATAACAACAAATTACCGCAACTTCAATTTGCAATATTAAGAAATCAAAAACAACAAACAAACTTACAAAACTGTTCGTCAATGTTCTATACAAATTTTGGAGGCCAGTCTTCTTAAGTACAACCATACGTACATTAACGTTTAAACAAATTCTACAAACTTCACTAAAGGCCATTCCTGTTTCCAATAGCTTAATTTCTCTTTTACATCAAATCAAAATAGTGATTAACTGAGTTTTCATATTTATTATTTGTCTGGTAGGCTTGATAATAAAACGCAAAACGCATAGATAAATACAGGCTCTACAATCTTAGAACATTAAACTTGAAACCTGTGATATGCTCTTATGCAAAATTAAGATGCACTTAGTGCTATTTGAAACCATATCTATTTACTATCATTTTAGTCGTATTATACAATCATATTATTCCAACTAAAAATAATAGATGACGTTCTTCTCAATTTGGAGCGAATAATTCTTTGATCAGGTACTAGATGTCGCTACTACCAGTATGTAAATTAAACAAATTTTATAAAGAAAATCTTCTATTTAGTAGAAAGTGCGTAACAGGAATTAAGATATTTTCTTTCTTCAAAGTTATTAAAATTCTGTGATAAACATTTTGAGCATGTGCTTATAAATAAATACCGATTACACATGCTTTCCTAAAATTATTAATTAAATATCCGTAATTAGATACTTTGGAATTTTTAAGCTCAATCTGGCAGCACAGCAAACTGCCATTGTGATTTATTCACGCTTCCCGCTATGTGTTTTGTTTATCGATATTCTAATATTTAATGATAATTTGTTAGTTACTAATATTTTATTATATATAATAGTTTATGTGGTTTTGTGTTGTATTATTTACATTGAATTGAGCTATTTATTATTCTTCCGGCAAATGATCACGTAAACCATTTTCAACGATTTGGTTTTGTGATATCTTGTCCATTGCTAGATAGAATAACTAATAAAAATATGTCAGATAAGCGTTGCTGTGTCCCCGGATGTAAGGACAGTGCAGGTATGTAATCTCGTCTCTAAACAACTTGCATCAAGGGCTTTTTAAAGATTTGTCTTAGGCATAATATACTAAGTATGTCTTATTTTAAATGTATCTTCTAAATATTTTAGGCATGCATCATGTTCTTCACGGATTTCCAAACCCAGAAAACGAAAGTGAACGATTTGGGTATGGCTTTATGCACTTGGCGGTGATTTACTAGGTCTCGAAAATATGCACATATTCAAGTATCGCCGTGTGTGTCACTCATTTTGAAGAAAAATTTCAATGCAGAAATAACAGAATCAGCAACATTGCTGTGCCAACTTTGAATATGCCAGGTTTGTCTTTCTAGATTACAGATTAAATAAATATAGAATGAATTAAGAACTTAGTATATTACTAATGATATGTTTTGTTTCTTTGTAAAATATGACTGATTCAGTAGGTATCTAAATAAATAATTTTTACCATAATGCATTCATCAAATGACGTAGAATAAAATTATATACAATTTATATGTACTATCGGGTTTAAAATTATAATGCATGCGGCTGACAGAAGGATGAGGCTTTAATGATCAACCATTGCCTAGTTTTCATAAATATTAAGCTTATGTGGTCATCCCTCCTTACTACCTTATTTTAAATTAATTATTATTACCAACACTAGGATTTAATGTTATTAATAAACTGCACAGTGAAATTATACTTTTTGCAAGTAATCACAGATACTGGACCTATTTTTTATTATTACATAGCAGTTTTAATAATTTCAAAGTTAATTCTATTATTTTCTTTTAGCTACATCATCAAATAAACCAGCAGTTATCAAAAGAAAACCCATGAAAGAAATTTTGAACCTGGCAAAACTGTCAACATCATCAGGTACTGATATTGATGCTTACCCAAGCATTCTATATATATTTACATAATATCATCATTAAGCACATCACAACTCCACTGCTGAATATAGTATGTAACCTTTACAAGGGGACTCACATTTAATAATGCAATCGAACATAAAATTTATAAACCTTATGAAGGAAATTTTGTTAGTTAAATTTAAAGTTACAGCCTATATACGTCCCACTGCTGAACACAGGCCTCTCATTTATGAGAGGGTTTTAGGTCAAGGAAGTGTCTGCCGTGCTGCCCCAATGAGTGTTGGCAAATTTCAAATGTCTTCGAAATATTGTTAGTGTTTTGTTAAATTACTTTAATAAAAAATTTAGAAAACCCAAAACAAAAAAATGAGCTGATGATCTTCAATTAGCTGAACAGATTTTCTTAATCATAGCTTAGAACACTTGATCAAGTGACCTTTTAACAAAAAAAAAACTAAATCATCTATCAAATGTCAACAAGTCCATCTGTTGGCCACTATGATTTATAACACCGATCTGTTCACATTGAGGGATAAAAAAGCCTAAAATAGATTGATATATTGAGGACAAGTTATGTGGAATAGCTTTATTTATTTATTTATACACTTTATTGTACTAAAGGTACAAATCGGACTTAATGCCATAGCATTTTCTACCAGCCAATCGGAAAGTTAGTGGGAGATGTACTGCAGTGGGCTAGGATGGAAACCTAAAATTGATAAATTTCACACACACACACACACATGTAGATCAAAACTTATTTAAATATATATAAGGATATAATAGATACTTACTCTGCACTTAGAAGTTCCCTGGCTACTGATATATTGTTAAAGATAGACATTTGATAATGTATTGATTTTAAGTTGTAGATCTGTGAACCGTGTAGATTTTATCTTCATAAGAGATTTTAACAAGCCAAAATGTTGACTTTGACTTTAAAAATATATTTTCTTAATCAGACTTGTTTCTGTAATTTTGGAAGGTGTCAATGAGACATGTTTTCTGTCTATGACTTTAATTAGATTATGTATTAACTTAACTCTAATATATATTGTTGTGAGGGGCTACACTACACTCCATTGAAAACACCCATTTCTTATAACCTCCAGTGATTTGGCTATTTCTTTAAACCTTTTTTGTTTTTATATTGATTTATGAATTTCATTTCAGGTCATTACATTCGAATGTTCGATACATCGATTATGTACAAAAATGGAAGGACATGCTTCACAAAGAAAATCTTGGTTAGTCTGACTTATGATGCCATTTTTAACGGTATTAATTTATTGAACATAAAATTTTTTGAATAATATATTTAATATGAAATGAAATAGTATGCAGTTATATTATAGTTGTATCATGAATGGGTCGGCTTGACCGGCGTAGGACTACGCTATCACAGAACACCAGCTTAAAATGGCAATAGGACGGCACCTAATGCTGGTGTGTTTCGTATGGTGAGTGTAGAAAAATGGGGACCCATCTTAGTCCTCAGGTGTGGTGACATCACATTTGCATTTCGATTTTTAATCGAGGATAAATGTTGATTTCTATGATGGGCAACATCCACTTACACCATCAGGTCGATCGCTTGCTCGTTTGTCACTAGTGCCTGTAAAATCATGTCATGGCTAAAACTATAACAATAATATAAAGCAGCAAAGGAATAATTATAGTAGTGAAACATGTTACTGAAAGGAAATTAACTAATGTTTCAGACCCAGTTACTCCGATGCAAGATCCTGTGATATTAACTAATCCTCTAGTTATAAAGGAAAGTGGTGAAAGGTGTTTAGGTATGATTTATTTTAATTCAAGAGATGATAACTATTCATATTTCATATTTGATAATATGATATACATTTCATATTTTGTTCTGTCATAAATAATATTTATATATGTATTATTACACTAGCCTAATGGCAGGGTGCGGACCGCGAACTCAAAAGGTAATGGGTCGAACCGCCTTTTAAGCTTACCAGAGTGGTTAAAGAACAAACAAAGAGGAACAAACACAAGCTAGTAGTACCAGTTACTTGACTCCACCGAGTCAGTAATTCATTCTTGAGGCGATGTATACGCTTTTACAACAAAATCCCAGAAAATATACAAAATTCGACCTGCTCAAAATTCAAAAACTTTATTAAACATAGTTTGTATAAAAGGGTTATTATAATATTAAGGAATTTATGGATGATAATAACCCTGGAATGAGGTGTTCGCTACCAAGCTATTTCTAATTTGTTTTGTGTGGTTAATTGTGTAACATACATGATTGTAAGCTGTTATTTTTAAAAAAGTCCCGCTGTTTCTTGCTGGTTCTTCCCAGGACAGAGGTTTTTTCGAACCAGTGGTAATTAAACAAAGAGTGACTTTCAATAAGTATTATTTATAATCTATATTGAATAAAAAGTTTCTGTTTCTGTTTCTGTACTACTTTGTGCATGTGCATAAATAAATAACTAATTAAAAGAATTTAGATAAGACTAGGTACTAAAATTGACATTATAGTATTGGTCACTAAATTTTAAATCATTAGATTCATGAAGGTCAATTTGCAACAACTAATAAATACTTGATGATGTTTGTGGCGTGTTGGAATAAATGTTTTTATTCTTTCCTTTCAACAAAACCGGTTTTATAATTTTTTAATTTCTTATTTTTAAGGAGGAACATTGGCAGTCAAGAAAAAGACCAAAACGGGTATTATTTCAGACCAAGGTTGAAAAAGAGCTCCTTAAACAAATTATTGCATCTAAAATAAAAATCAGCAAAATGTAAAATAAAATTGCGAAACAGAAAGCTGAGATAAAAGCAGCAAAAAAGTTTGCTACAAATCCTGCAGTTTTAGAAGTTTTAGAAAATTGTGTGGCGAGAAAATAAGAAAAAAGAAAAAGGACGACGATTTACCCTGCAAGAGAAAATTGCTGCTTTGTCTATATTTAAGCAAAGCCCTAAAGGATACCGATTTTTTAGAAAAATATTTATTTTGCCTGCCCCTCAAACTCTCATTAAACTCATACAGAAGAGTAACCTCCAACCAGGACTTAATAAAAATATTTTTTTACAGTTAAAAAATAAAGCACAAACTATGAACACAGAACAAAAATTATGTATTCTATTATTTGATGAAATGATGTTGAAAGCTCATGTTACATTTAATGAAAGAAAAAATAAAGTAATAGGGTTAGTTGATAATGGACAGCAAAGAAAGCCAGAGTATGCAGATCATGCTCAAGTGTTTATTATTCGTGGGCTAATTCACAATTATAAACAGGCTGTGTCTTATTCATTTTCATCAAGTGCAACAAAAGGACCAGAATTAGCGAATCAAAGAAGTAATAACAGAGATACAACAAGCAGGGTTAATAGTGGTGGCTACAGTATGCGACCAAGGGCAAATAATAGACAGGCCATAAAACTTTTGATGAATGAAACTAGGCAATTATTTGAGAAGAGGAGAAACCCTAAAGATAATATTATGTTAATAAATAATACTGAGATTTCCTCTGTATGACCCTCCACATCTTCTTAAAGGCATAAGAAATAATTTACTAACAAAAATTTAAATTTCACCATAGAAGGCGTGACCAAAACCGCCAAATGGTCTCATTTGCAACTTTTATACAAAGAAGATCCGGGTATAAAGGAATACGACTAATTCCAAAACTAACAGAAGCCCATATCAACCCAGAAAAATCAAACAAAATGAAAGTCAAGTATGCTTCACAGATTTTCAGTCGCACTGTATCATCAAATATGGGATACCTAGCAGGTATAGTCAATGTATTTTGTTCATTTATCCTGTATGAATGTTTTATTTTTATTGTTTATGCAAATAAACATTTTGTTTTACAGATAAGGGTATCCTTCCAGAAGAGTGCAAAGACACTGCTGATCTGCTGCTTTTTATGGATAATATTTTCGACTCAGTTAATGGCAGTTTTAAAAAGAAAAGACATGCCAAACCTCTACTTGGACCTGCAACACCTCACTCCATACATCACAAAACATGGATGGATGCCAAAAAAGTTTTTGTGTCTATGAAATTTATATCTTCCACTGGGAGGGAAGAATCTATTCCAACTGTGATCAATTGGGTGTGGACACTAGAAGGGGTCGAAGTTTTATTAAAAAAATTGGAAATTCATTTTGGAATTACATCAGTGTGGTTGCGTCATCTAAATCAGGACCCACTGGAAAATTTCTTTGGTGCGGTTAAGCCATGGTGCAATAATAATCCAACTTGTGACCAATTTGAGTCTGCTTTTGCTACCCTTTGATTAATAATTTAAGTAGTGTCCACACTCATGGTAAAACTGAGCTAGATTATTGTAATGCTTTGCACACTCTCATTGTTAATGAAAACTTAGAGACATCGTCAACCTGCACATTTGATTTCACAAACATTTTAGGAATAAACTTCACACAATTACAATGAAACTAAATAACCCCGTATAATTGCGCCATTACAATATGTTAGTGGTTATTTCTTAAAAAAAAGCAAAAACTCAAATTTTTAAACATTGTATTAACTGTAAATATGACCTAACGTCTGAAAATGAAATAGAATACATAAAATACAGAGAATATGCAGGTAGACGATGGCTTTGTACCCAGCAATGATTTGATTCAGTCAATTTCAAATATGCAGGATATAATCAATCATATTTCAAAGGACAATTTTGAAAATGATCAGTTAAAGGAGATAATTAAAACAAGCATATATACTTTAATTGATTTTGATTTTATGAAATGTAATGTGCATAAAATAAATTAGTTGATTATTTAATTAATATTGTGATGCGTTGTCTGATTTTTAATAGTTAAAAATATTAATAGAATAATAGCTGGAGAAAAGAAGTAGATGATGACGAAAACTATTTCCAAACTAAAGCCAAAAGTTAGAAGTAAACTTTTAAAATAAAGAAATAATATATATTTTTTAATTTAAGATCCTGGTTGCTACCACTTACCACTTACTTGCTACTACTTTTGATTTATTCGCGTTTTAAACAAATTTATCAATGATATGTAATAATAGATACGCTTAAATTGAACCACCGAGTTATAAAAGTAAAATCAAAGAATCTTATTTTTTGTACAAAAGTTGCAAAATTATTAGTTATTAAATGGGTTAAACATTTGCTTGTATTGCATGAGTCTATAGAATGGTAAATAGCGTTATCACAACATTAATCAAATAATTTATTTTAAGCACATTTTTTCATCGTGATAACTCTATAAGTCCATTTCTAAAGATTGGTGATACTATGGGAATATTTGCCATAGTATATCAGGCAGGTTGGCAACCGCAGGTTTTTTTTTGAAGAGGCTGCTACTCATCTCATGTTTTAGTTTATCTCTGTCGCTTCTTACGACACCCACGAGATGATATTGAGTAGTGAATTCTCTTACGCCGGCATTACACTAGTACAATATAGCACGTTATTATTTTAATACATATTTTATAAAAAAATTGTGTTAGAAATAATGCAAACGAGCATAATTTATTTTGAGCTTTAAATTATTTGATATATTATATAATTTAAGTCGTCTTCATTGCTAGCATATTGCTTGAATATTTGTTTCAAATATTCATTATTGATTGCTTGAATATTTGTTTTATCAATATTTAATTCGATTTTAATGGAGCAATATCCAGAATTGCACTTGATTAGTTAGCAATTGGTTTAAAATTCATTTCAAAATGAATTGAGGTATCATTTCAAAAATTATAAATTTTTGAAATGATACCTCAATTTTATTACCATTCCATTTCAAGTTAGTTAATCTTAAAACATTAACAAAAACAAATATTCAAGATTATATTTGATTTTAATGGAACAATAATGTAGAATTGCTTACTTGATTAGCAATTGATATCATTTAATAATTCATTTCAATTCCAAATGATCTCAATTTTGTCTTTGACGCATTTTAAATTATATGTATAATTGAAGAAGTTGTGTTTTAATTTTGTTCTTACGTTTGTTTCAGGCTTTTCACTTATCTGGGATTACGATCATCTTGGCGATTGATTAATTTCTATATTCAAGTTGAAGAAATGTACTGATAATAATTATTGTATTTGCGTAATTTTTTAATAAATTTTGTAAACATTATGTTGGAGTTTTATTTTGATTTTAATTATTAATATCTGAGATAAAACCTATATATACGTAAGCTATATATATATATATATATAGCTGTATATATATATATATACAGCTTATGTATATATATACTTATAGTTATTGCAATAAGTTAACTAAGGAAATGAGATGGCGCTAGTTATGCATTGCCATTTTATAGGTCGAAGATTGGTCTCTATTTCGGTTTATACAAAGTACTCTATGGATAAATAAATATGTAGAGCTAAACGTAGCTGGCAAAACGTAGTGATTAGCCTACATATTTATTTATCTATGGTAGTGATATTCTCTTTAGGCTTGGGCAAAAAATATCGATATTTTCTCATCAAAACATCAATATATATCGTCGATAATTTTAACCGCGATATATCGATATTTACTTTAGAGTATCGAATTCGTATTATTATAAAATGTTGTATTAATGGACAAAACATTAAATTACAAAAAAATCTATGAAATAAAATTTTGGGCCTTATCCTTACATCATGCAAATGATGCCGATATATCGATATTTATCACGCGATATATATCGATACTGTTTAAAAATATCGATTCAACATATATCGATATATTTTTCCACTTACCCATCCCTAGCCTGGTGCTGCCTAGATTTTGAGGTAATTCTCCCACATTGTGGGAGCTTTAAGTTTTGATTGAACGAATGGATATCAAATCACATACATATAATCGTAGACAGATAATATCATTCTCTGCCTACGGATATAATAATACTTGTTTTTTAATTATAATTATGACGTTTCAGTTACCCCGAGGATAATGTTTTAAGAAATAAATTAATAAATGCCACTGGTCGAATTGACTGGGTACCAAAGAAATCTTCTAAAACATGTAGCCTACAATTTATGCCGAATGTATTACGAAAAAAAAAAGCTAACAGTTTTGCTACCGGATGCTACGCCAATACTGGTAGGTAGTATTCAGTTTAAACAGTAAAATAGAAATAAAATTTAGATCTAAGGGTATTTTTTTCTTTTTTTGCAGACTTTAGTAACACCATCTAAGAAGTTATTGACACATTCAATAGCTAAAAATACTTTCGCTTTTCAGAAAAACCCAAATGCTTCGTCAGACTCGATAAACCGACATGATGGCTATATGAATATTGATGACGAGCAGACCTTAGATTTCAGGCCTCAGTTTAAGCATGTAAGAAAATGTTTTGTTTTTTCGAACCTTGCTTATTAATATTCTATTATTATACTAATAGATATACTGTATTCCAGATGGATGAAAGAGTCCCTGATTCATTAGTGTGCCCTGATGTGTGCGTACGTCCTAATGTATCTCCGGTAGCTAGAGGTTGTGCTGAGACTGGGACTGAACGCTGTTTAAAATTTAGTGGCGTTGAAACAGTACGTATCTTGGTTATTATTCGATGGATCAATACGTTGTAGTTAAGTAATAATATGTAGGTTGTTTTATTTTTAAATATTTAATAGAATTTTTTGTCGTCTTTATTGTAATTGAAATTGCCTAACTACACTCCTCGAACAATGAAAATGAAGTTAAAAAGGACTCGACAACAATCAGCTGAAAGGCTGAAAAAACTGAAAGCGGCCCGTGAAAAATGTCGGCGTTTGACGAAACAGGTTGCAGATTTAAAAAAATATAAAAGCTGATCTAAAAGCAAAATCTATGATCACTGAAGAAGATGGTGATATATTAAAATCAATTGATCCTATTAATCCACAAACTTGTGGGCGAAAATATTCGCCGGCTTTGTGGAAATTCCCTGAGTTTCAAAAGTCCGCGTGCTTACAAATACGTGCAACAGCAGTTCATGGTACAGGAGTATTGATGCCAAACCAGGGTTCACCACAAAATCTCTAGATTGTATTAAACTACTGGCGGAACGAAAGGGAAAACAATTGTAGATATAGCGCCTTATGCATTTACGAGATGATTATAAGAAAGCAAGAGTCTAGTGAATTACGGGGAAGCTTTAGATGGTTACACTATTGCTGAAGCTAGAGAAGCGTTGGTTTTTATGTTTAAATGCATTTATGATAGGTGCAAGATTCTTTTTGACTATTTTTTAATTAACGGCTGCATTGGAGAGGAAAAAGCGAATTCGATAATACAATTTTTAAATTTATTAATCGACTGTGGTGTAGTTTTGTTAATTTTGACGTTCGATGGGTGCCCGGCTAACTTTGCGATGGCAAAGACATTAGGATGCAATTTTGAAACAGTGCCATTTTTTGTAGTTAAGGGTCAAGAAATAGCAATTATTCCTGTTAAGGCTTGTAAGAAATACCCTTGGTCAGAAGACTATTTAAACGATCTACAAGACCTACAAGAAAATGAGGGCCTTCATCTGGCAAACTGACACTGATAGCCAACACGTTAAATTTACTATACAGATAATGAAAGTGAAATTAGCAGCGCAAACGTTTAGCAAATCAGCGGCCGATTCTATAGTTTTGTGATAAAAATTTAAATTTGACAGTTTTTAAGGATCGGACGCTACAGTTGAATTCATAACAAAAATGAATGATTTATTTGATATTTTGAACACTCGAAATTTAAACACTTATGCTTTAAAAATCGATTAATAAAAAAGATGAATGTCAACTTCTTCAATGTTTAGATGAAATTGAAGTTTATATCAAAAAATCTAAAATTAGATGGCAGATCAATTTTGGATTCCAATAGACAGGTCGGTTTTATCGGTTTCCTTATATATGTATGAGTAATAAAAAATATATACGCTGATAAAATACTAAAACTGAGTCAAGATCATTTAGTATTTTTTCAGTTCCATCCGGTCAAAAGGTGGATTTAATAACAATCCAACAGTAATTCAGTTCCAAAGTGCCTATAAAAGACTTGTAGTACACGGAGAGGTAAAAAGTATAACATCCGGAACTGTATTCCATTGGAAGAAATTAAAATTTTGGCCCACACTTAAGTAAACTACGAACACAAAATAAATGCGTTTACTAATCATGCAATAGAAACAGATAACTCGGATATAAATGTTACTGATGATAGCTCGTGCGGTGACCATGATTATTTAGTTAGCCAGCCATCTGACTTGGCATTGTATACAGAGAAAATAATTCCTTATATTGGTGGCATCGTGGTGCGAAAAATCAAACAGATTATGAAATGTGAAGATTGCCTTCTGGCACTCTTAAGCGTCAAATATGCTGGCCTAAAAGGTAAGGTTGGTCTTATATATTCTTCACAAGATGTCATAACAATTTGTTCTTTAGCAGAAAAAATCTTAAGGAAACATCTGCATAAAGAATTGCATTTTTCGCATAAAATTTTTTCTTGCCACAGCTAATTCTGACTGCTTTAAAGAGATGTCAATCGGTGTTAAATACATGTCACTTTATCCAACACAAAATCTTTAGAACCAAAAGAAAAAGTTAGAAAGATAAACAATAAAGTAGTATTGCTTAAGGGGCACTAAAATACGTAGGTCACTCAATAAGTTTTGAGATGCTCGAAATTTAAAAATGGAACGCACCCGTGTTATATGTTTCTAAAAAGCAAATTTATTTTAAAAATAGAACTCCATAGCCAATTGCTCAATATTAAAAAAAAACAAAGTTCTATTAATTTTCCTGTAACGCTTCCCGCGCTTTTCATTTAAAACGATGGATCTTAACCGTGAACATTTGCGCGCTATGATATATTATGATTTTAAATTTGGTTTAACCGAATAATTAAGTTGACAACGGTTACAATCAGCATTAGGCGACTCAGCTCCATCACGCGCAACAATTTTTAGGTGGTTTGCTGAATTCAAAAGGGGTAAAATTAATCTTAAAGATGACCAAAGAACCGGGGCCTCGCAAACAGCAGTAACGGCAGAAAATGTATGGACTACTGAAATGTTGGTGCGAGAAGACCCACGAATCACATATACGGACATCGAAAAGATTGTAGGCATTAGTTCGGGGAGCACTCATACCATCCTACATCAACATCTTGGAGCGAGGAAGCTTTGTTGTCGATGGATCCCTCGTTTGCTCTCCGAAAGCGGAAAACAGACTCGTGTGGATTGATTACGTTTTGAAAACGGGGCATCTAGGCGTGTTTCAGAAATCGTTACTGGTGACGAGACATGGATCTATCAATATGATTCGGAAAATAAAAAGCAATCATCTGTATGGGTCTACTCAGAAGGACAGTTACCGACAAAACTGCAAAGACCTCGCAACGTCGGCAAAAAAATGGTGGCTAGTTTTTTTTCGCGGAGTGGACATTTGTTAACGTCAATGCTGGAAAATTGTAGGTCAGTCAACTCTGAATGGTATACTACAGTTGCATTACCCAAATCTTTTCAAGCTGTGCGGGAGAGAAGACCAAAGGCCGGGCTTTGGGGAATCATGCTGCATCACGATAACGCCTCTTCACATACCTCCCTTAGAACAAAAGCATTTATTGAGGAATCTGGTGTTGAAACTCTTAAGTCACCCACCCTACAGCCCTGACTTAGCTCCTTGTGATTTCTTTTTGTTCCCAAGAGTCAAAGAAAAAATAAAAGGCAAGTTTTTTCAAGCGCCGAAGAAGCCGTGGCTGCCTACGAAGAAGCGATTTCCGACCTGTCAGATCAAGACTGGCAAAAGTGTTTTCAGAGTTGGTTTAGGCGAATGGAACTTTGTATAGAGCATGATGGAGAATATTTTGAAAAGATGTAAAATAAATATTAATAGTATCTAGAATACTTTTTGTATATCTCAAAACTTATTGAGTGACCCACGTATATAAGGTAAATAAACAATTGTACTGAAAACTAATTTGTTTTATTTTTAATGATAACTTCGCTGTTGAACTTGAATTTGTAGTGGATACTCAAGTATCGATCACAAACCTATTGCCTATGTACAGAATGTATGGGATAAACCGTACCTATTTTAGAAGGTACTTATATCGGGTCTAGGACCACCGTTAACTTACTATAAGGTATGAACGGCATTTTTTTTATTTATCAGTAATATATTATTCATAAGATATGTCGAATCTGTACTAAAACCGAATCAGAACGCCCCGGCTCCACGTAGTCTTGCTCATGTCTGCACTACCCTAGAGTGTTTTTGTAAAGCCTTAGGCGCGGAGGGAGAGCAGCCCCGCCCGCTGTAGCAAATTGGAGGCATCTGTGCGAGCTGCAGAGCGGCTGAGGCTGGTCGCCGAAGTCCACCAAAAGCCGAAGCTGCGGCGGTGAGTTTTGTCCCGATGTGCGACAATTTGTCTCTAAGTATTCCCCGAGGAAAATGCGATAGAAAATGCGATGGGATCTTCGCAGCGCCATTGAATTGAGCCGATCAGAAAGAACTCGGTCGTCGACAATTCTAGTCACTCTTCGCTTAATGCAGTCAAATGGAAGGAGCTGGCATTTAGGTGCCCCGGCCCTGAGATGAAAATTGTACTCCATATGAGGCCGAACTTGCTTGTAAAGTTGCTAACGGTGTGCCGCCATGAAATACTGTCGTGCTCTGCTGAGCACGCCAAGTTTTTTAGAGGCCAATTTAGCCTTCCCATCCAAGTCAACGCGGAACTGTACGTTATTTGATATGTTGATTCGGATTCCAATGCTGGCTGAGTCAGAATGGGGAGTGAATTGAAATTGAGGAGATACGACAAAGCGGTTCTCTTGAGCGGTGAACGCGCAAACCAGTGCCTTCTGAAGTTTAAACTGGACTAGAGTCGTCCCCAATCCGAGATTTTGTTTATTAAAGACTCGACTTCGGAAACAAGGTTATTCTGATAATCGAAGACGTGTTCCGAAGACGTGGTGTGAAAAGCATCACAAACGTCACCAGAGTTACAACCAGTAGATAACAGCAACATATAATTAATATGCAGAAGAAACAGCATAGGTGATAGCAAGCAGCCTTGTGCAACACTACCATTAATAGGCTCGTAGTCGGAGTATGTACCGTCTACTACGACGTTGATGCCTTGATCTGTAAGAAAACTGATGATCCAATTGCACAATTTCTCGGAAAGCCCATAGGAAGGAAGCTTCGAAAAAAGCACTTTGTGTCAAAGCCCATCAAAGGCCTTCGCTATGTCCAAAGTAACGACCAAGACCTCCCTCTTGGACTCTTCCCTCTGCTTCCGCTCATCTATAAGTCAGGTAAATCAGAAGATTAGAATTAGAACCACCTAATTTCCATTATTTTGAGAATAAAGAAGCGATGGTGACAAGCCTGTAGTTGGACGGGTCCGAGCGGTCACTTTTTTAGGGATCGGATGCACTAAAGCTATCTTCCATAAGTTCAGGATTACGCCTAGGGGTAGGAGTACCGGAAAAGACACGTTAGAACCGGTGCTAACTCCGAAGCACCCATCTGCATCAAAATAGGAGGGACTCCATCACGCCCACTCGACTTGTTGACGTCCAGGGAAAGGAGTGCTTTGCACACTGGGCGCTGCGTAAAGCCCATATCCAGCATGGAGCAATCACACCGCGGGATGGTCGGCAATGTGTACCCGCCCATCATCGAGAGTCTATTTGGACTCAAAAAAAGAACCTAAAAGATAGAGTTTCTCTTTTGCGGCATGGGCCAGTAATTCGTTTTCCCCGTGCAGATTGAAAAAATGGCTGACAGAAGTTCCCTTGGACAGCCTTGGCAAAACACCTTACTAAAATTAGAGGTAGATTAGAGAGTTTTAGCAGTTTAAAATCTTTGAATCAAGTTCAGTCAGTCAACGAAAGACAAAAGGTACCAAATAATACAAAGATTTATTTTTACAATCTATTTATTTGTATTGTACCAAAAATAAAGAAAAATACTCGCGGCACTTCACACACTCTTTTATTTATTGGCAATTATTAGTCTGTTCGCTTAGATACGGTCGCCTTTGTGTCGCGCCACCTTGGCATGTGCCGTATCTTGTCAAAGGCGCCGCCGTGACATCAAAGATCGCCGCGTGCGGCCTACACCCGCAAGAGAATTTGGCATTTTAAAACGAACTACCTGTGTTTATTATTTATATTCGTATTTTATTACAATAACCATAGAAATAAAATAGTATTCGATTTTATTTTTAGAATAGAAAAGCATTTATTAAACAAACAATAAAAAATGATAAAATAAAAGCAAAATAATAAGTGCGCCTCCGGGTGTATCATCATCATTACAGCCCTTCACAAGTCCACTGCTGAACATAGGCCTCCCCCAAGGAATGCCACAAAGCACGGTCCTGAGCCACCTGCATCCATCGACTTCCTGCATGTCTTACCAGGTCGTCACCCATCTAGTGGGGACGCCTACACTTCGTCCGCCGGTACAAGGCCGCCACTCGAGAACCTTTTTTCCCCATCGGTTGTCGGTTCTTCGAGCTATATGGCCGGCCCATTGCCACTTCAGCTTACTAATCCTTTGGGCTATGTCGGTTACTCTGGTTCTACTGCGGATATCCTCATTTCGAAGTTTATCACGCAGAGAAACCCGAGCATAGCCCTCCATAGCTCGCTGAGCGACCTTGAGCTTCCTCATACGGCCAACAGTGAAGGACCACGTCTCAGTTCCATATGTCATCACTGGCAACACGCACTGGTTGTACAACTTAGTTTTGAGGTTTTGAGGTATGCCTGACGAGAAGATGGGTCGTAATCTCCGAACGCTGCCCAGCCGAGTTGAATCCGTCGATTGACCTCTCGGTCGAAGTTGGACTTACCTAGTCGGACTATTTGTCCCAGGTAAACATACTCGTCAACAACTTCGAGCTTAGTGCTCCCAACAACTACCGGCATAGGTGTGACATGGACATTAAACATGATCTTTGTTTTGTACATGTTCATCTTAAGACTATCCGTTGGAAGGCACTATTAAGGTCATTGAGTATAGTGCTTGGGTCTTCCAGCGATTCTGCCATAAGGACAATATCGTCGGTATATCGAAGGTTAGTGATGTACTCGCCATTGATGTTAATACCGTACCAGAAGCTTGAAAACGTCTTCCAATGCAGCGGTGAAGAGTTTCGCGGATATAACGTCACCCTGTCTTACACCTCTCGGCAGTTGGATAGGTTTCGTACTCTGGTTCTGTACTCGGATAGCCATCGTAGCCCTACTGTACAAGCACTTCAGCACTTCGATATACCGACAGTCAACTTGGCACCGCTGAAGGGATTGCAGCACCGCCCAAATTTCGACGGAATCAAAGGCTTTCTCATAGTCCACATATGCAGACATAGTGGCAAATTGTACTCTTCGGACTTCTGTACAATTTGCCGAATGGTATGTATGTGGTCTATGGTGCTAAAGCCTTTTCGGAAACCGGCTTGTTCGGGAGGCTGGAAGTCGTCGAGTCTGCGTGCGAGACGATTCGTAATGACTCTCGAAAACAGAACGTAGACGCGGCTCAGAAGGGAAATCGGTCTGTAGTTCTTCAAGAGAGCGTTTTCGCCTTTCTTGAAGAACAAGACTACCGCACTTCTGCTCCACGCCTCCGGTGTAATGCCACCATGGAGGACGGAATTAAAGAGCTTCTGAAGGAATTCAAGTACCGGTTTTCCACCCGCTTTCAGATGCTCCGCTGTAATTCCATCCTCGCCTGGGGCCTTGCCGTTTTTAAGGTGCTGGAGAGCCATTCTAATCTCGCTCAGACTGACGTCCGGGATATCATCGGAATAGTGTCGGATAAGAGTCGCTCTTGGATCGTTACTCACACTTGCGTGTGGCTCCAACGATGATGTGTACAGCTGCCCATAGAACCTCTCAATCTCACTCAAAATCTCAGGTGTCCCGGAAACGACGCTGAAGACCGAGTGTGGTCTTCAGCTTCGACAGTTGGCTCTTTCTGGCAGACAAATCTCTAGCAAAGACTTTGGAGCCCTGGTTCCGCTCGATCGCTTCTTCAATACGAGCAGCATTGAAGTTGCGTAAGTCCCGCCGCATGCATTTGGAGATCTGTCTGTTCAGTTGCCTGTATGCTGTCAAATCTACTGAAGACTGCAGCTTCATATCCCGTCTAACAGCCATGAGATTAAGAGTGTGATCGGAGAGTTTTTGTGTTCTTCTGCGGCGGGTCTTGCAAAACTTAGCTCCGACCGCATGGCAGTTTCCACGAGCTTGTCATTCATATCGTCCACTGCATTGCAATCTTCTAGGCACTGAAAACGGTTCCGTAGCTCGAGCTGAAAGGTTTCGGGACTTTGGATTAGAGCACGAGGGGGACGGAGCGTTGACTTCATTAGACGTGACCTTTCCAACTTAACGTTTAGGTTCAGTGTGCCTCTCACCATTCGGTGATCGCTGCCGGTTATCACCCTCGCGATCACTGAGACATCACTGAACAGTTGTCGTCTGGTCGTCATAATGAAGTCAATCTCATTTTTTGTCGAACCGTCGGGGCCAGACCAGGTCCACTTCCTGTGGGGCCGCTTCTGGAAGAAAGAGTTCATCATAAGAGTCCATCCTTCTCTATAAAGTCGGTCAGTTGTTGACCCTTGGGTTTCCTTGCCCTATTCCAAATTTCCCTACTTTCAGCTCACCGTTCTCTCTTGTGCCTAGTTTTGCGTTGAAGTCTCCCATTAACACCGTATAGTGGGTTTTGGAGGAATGCATGGCTCTAGAGATATCCTCATACATTTCCTCCACCTCCTCATCGGGGTGTGCCGAGGTTGGTGCGTAAACCTGTATGACCTTCAGCGAATACCGTTTGGTTATTCTGAGTATAAGGTACGCAACCCTCGTCGACACACTCCCAATCTTTACAACGTTGTTAACGAGAGACTTGTGGACGATAAATCCGACACCTCCTTGGGACAGATGGTCGCCCTCCCGGTGATAGAACAAGTTGCCAGATTCGAGGATTACCGTGTCCTCCCCTCTCTTCGGACCTCGGATAATCCTATAATATTCCAGCGCAACTTGTCTATCTCTTCTTCAACTCAGGATCTTCTCGTCAGTCCTCAGGGTGCGTGCGTTGTAAGTTGCCAGGTCGAGTCGTCGTAGGTGGCAACCGAACCTCCACCGGAGATTCTTAGCACCCCCTGCCCCGCCGTTACCATGGTCGCCACCGTAGCCAGGAATAGCGGGACCGCCGGGGTATCGACACTATCTAATTGAACAGACTATACCAAATTTTATTCTGTACATAAGTGGTTCTTGCAAAGACAGGCTGCCCAGCGCCCCCTCGAACCTTGCGCCCTAGGCTCCAGCTCTAGCCTGTCGGTAAATCAGGCCCTGTCGACTGGTGTGTGACTAGGTGAATTCGATTTATTCATGACTAAAATAAGCTGTGGCCGGTTGTTTATTTAAAACCACAAGGTAGCAGTTTCATGGCCCACTTTCACCAATAATCTACTACAATCTAGCATATCAGGTTCTTCGAATGATATGTTAATTTTTCGCAGACTACTACTGCACCGACATTTTGGTTATATACAGTTTTACTACTAAAAGTATTGTATCCTGGTAGTTATGACAGGTTGTTTTGGCTTTTAGATAGCCAGCACTCTGTTATAATGATAATGTTGCAGTCAGTGTCCAATCTTCGAAGAAGGATATAGAAATTATCAATGTTTTTATTTACGCTACGAATGTTCTGTGTTAAAATAGTAAGAGAGTTTGCGGGCTTGAACCTTGAAGAGATATTCCTTGCACATATCAATTTCACAAGTTTTTGCCACTGATAAACAAACAGCATCGATTTCATTACTTCACTTATCCGCATTATTTTTCTTAATAAGTAATTACTTAACAACAGAATTTTTTATATAAACTAAAACTAAAAATAAATTAGGACAAAAAGATTAAATGAACGGTGGCGCTCTTAGGCGCCCTCATTATAATCTATGGAATTAATGTAACTAGTTTCAGCCGTCTTCTTAGCCGGGCATTCAGGGTCACCTGTTTTGTGGTTGCTCGGTTTTTTTAAAACGCTGGCATGTTGCACACTTTGCTGGATCAGCTTTCTTAATGCAAGCTTTGACAGGTGTAAATCATCACAACCAGGTGCTTCAAATGTCCGTACTGTTGACATTTGGAGTATCTGGTCACAAGTGTGAAGTCTCGAACTGGGCGCGACGTCCAATTTATGAAGACTCTCCTGGTTGATAAGCAAGCGCCTTTCTGATGCCAGCTGGCACTTCCAAAATAAAGTTGCAGGAAAGTGCTTCTTTTTACCCGATTCATGACTTAACTTTATAGAGGACAAAAAAGATTATCATGTTAAATTAGGGAGCTTATAGAGCTTATAGGGCGGCAGGTATACCTAACACTATGATCCTTGGTCTCTTTTTATGAGGCAATATAAGGGAGAAGAGACCTACGTTCAGCTGTGGACTTGTAGAGGCTGTAATGGAATAATTAAAATCTTTCATAGTTATGACTTCTACTATTAACTTTGTCAAAAATACGAAAGCACTTATCAAATAATATCGGGAAATTAATTTAATATCCCAAAGCCACGGAAATTAATCTTATTTACTGAATTATTCGGACAAACCCATTGCACCTAAGATTAACCAAGCGCATTTGGCTGCACCTAATGGTTGTAGCCGGCACGTGTCCGCACTTCAGCTTTTAGTCCTAAAATATATATAAAGATTTACTTTTACTTACATTTGGTTCGAAAGGTCAATCAATCATCATCAACAAGTCAAAGTATCGTCCCGTGGGTGTCGTAAGAGGCGACGGAGTGAAACAAACGAGTAGATTGGCAGCAGCGTCTTCCTAATAACAACTAAAAACAAAACAATCGCGGTTGCCAAACCCAACTGCACGGTAACTATGGCAAATATCCCGCCTAGGAGGCAATCCATGGGGGAAGCCTATGTTTAACAATGGACTATTAAAGACATGAACATGAAGGTCTGGTCTGTTTCCACTCACTTCGGTTTATATTTCAGGTTATTTTTTTTTTGGTTTTTAAATTAGCTTCTTCAGAATAAATGCAATTTCAATTATTATCAATTATATCATATACATGGCACGGAAAGGTTTTTCTACTCGTTCTATAAATTCATAAAAAATAGAGTTTTATCTGAAACACTTTTATAATTATACATAAAATACGTTTACATAATATGTACATATTTTACCAGATCTCTCACGAAAAAGGTTTTGCTTCAGTGTGTATTTTCATATGCCTTTGCAAACTTCTTTTTGCATTACATCTTAATTCACAGATATGACACGAAAAAGGTTTTTCACTGATGTGTATTTTTAAATGATTTTGCAACTGATCTTTTCGTATACATCTAAATTCACATATATGACAAGAAAAAGGCTTTTCTCCGGTATGTGTTTTCATATGCCTTTGCAAATTATATTTTTTTAAATATCTACCTCCACAGATATCACACGACAAAGGTTTTTCTCCGGTGTGTATTTTCACATGTTTTCGCAAATTACTTTTTGTAATACAAAGATATTCACAAATATGACACGAAAAAGGTTTTTCTCCGGCGTGTATTTTCATATGCCTTTGCAAATTACTTTTTGTATTACATCTAAATTCACATATATGACAAGAAAAAGGTTTTTCTCCGGTATGTATTTTCATATGCCTTTGCAAATTACATTTTCTAAAATATATACCTCCACAGATATTACACGACAAAGGTTTTTCTCCGGCGTGTATTTTCATATGACTATGCAAATTACTTTTTGTATTACATCTAAATTCACAAATATTACACGAAAAAGTTTTTTTCCGTATGTATTTTCATATGTATTTGCAAACGACCTTTTGAAATACATCTAAATTCACAGATATTACACAAATAAGATTTTCCTCCGGTATGTATTTTCATATGTGTTTGCAAACTACGTTTTGTAATACATTTATATTCACAGATATTACACGAAAAAGGTTTTTTTCCAGTATGTATTTTCATATGTGGTTGATTATCTTTTTTCACTTTAGGGTTTGATTTAATAGTAGGGCTTTCAAAATCGAGGTTTTCTTTACGTACATCGTTTATGTTACTGTCAGTAGAATTTGATTTTATCATTTTTTCAGACGGTTCTGAAAAATTATTTGTCGGTGTGATGTATTGTTCTGAAATAAACACGAATTAAACATTTTATTTATTGTAAGACATTGGAATCTTTATTGTAAGAAACCATAAACGGTTTACAATGGGCGGAGTTTATGCCTTATGGCATTCTCTCTCTAACTGATAACCTAGGGAGAAATTACATAATTATACAAAATAATATAGCTAGAAGAAGCTAAAGTATTTTAGCCAATTACGCAGAATAATGTCTCTCATATTCGTTTTTGGAGGGAAAGAATGGTAGAGAAACTTAATTCATATGAAAATGATGACGTTCTTCTAACCATGTTATAATGACATTAATCTAATAATCGCTGTTTCGAATCCCACACAGAACTAGTGTCATACATACACACATTTTTATGTTTGTATGCATAAAACTAAAGCTCCCAAAAGATGGAGGTATACCATCTTAATTATGCCAGGGTAAAATATCCAGACCAGTCTTTTTTTATATGAGAGGGGGCAAACGAGCCGCCGCCCATGAACAACTGCAACCTAGGGAATTTCAGATGCGTTGCCTTATAAAAAAGAGTAGGCTTTTTTTTAAAAGATCCCTAAATCGTATCGGTCCGGAAAAATTGGTGGTAGTCGATTCCACAAGAAACTTTTGCGGGGAGGAAAACTTCTTGTAAATCGCA
This sequence comes from Parnassius orleans, assembly GCA_029286625.1. Classification (NCBI taxonomy): domain Eukaryota; kingdom Metazoa; phylum Arthropoda; class Insecta; order Lepidoptera; family Papilionidae; genus Parnassius; species Parnassius orleans. The sequence goes on along the minus strand of JAGSMP010000161.1, from coordinate 846,412 downwards.
CAGTGGTGGACCACCAATCATTCAATTGGTATGGATGGTATCGAGATACCAATCAACTTCACGTGAAGTTGAGCGGCTGGAATTAGTCCGAACAATTATTGTGAGCGTGTGAGCACTCCCCATTGTAGATAATACACAAAGAGATGCAACATCCCTTTGCAGCCCCAGTGAGTCGAGCCGATCAGAAAGAGCTCAGTCGCCGACAATTCGAACTGCTCTGCGCTGGATGCGATCAAATGGAAAAAGCTGGCACTGGGGAACCTCGGCCCAGAGATGGGAACAGAATTCCATGTGAGGCCGAATCTGCGCCTTGTAAAGTTGCAGGCGGTGGGCCGGCATGAAATACTGTCCTACTCTGCTGAGCACGCCAAGCATTTTTGAGGCCAATTTAGCCTTCCCTTCCAAGTTAACGCTGAACTGTACGTTATTTGTTATATCGACGCCGAGGATTGCGACACTGGCTGAGGCAACAAGAGGAGAGCCCTGAAACTGAGGAGATACGACAAAATGGTAAACGCGCAAACTTGTGTCTTCTGGAGATTAAACTGGACTAGATTTAGTCGCCCCAGTCCGAGACTTCGTTCAACAAAGTCACGACTTCAGACACAAGTTTGTCCGAGTACTCGGATAAGAACGAACAAACAGCCAAAAATGAAGAAACAAAGATAATTAAAATTAGGAAATATTTTTATTTCCTATATTCCTATATTTCCACATCACATAACATATATATAATTATATTTATATATACAGGGGGTGGCGTAATGAATGGATAATATGGTACCTGCGGGTAGAGGACGTTGTGGCGGTTCTGAAAAATATATTTAGTAAAAGTCCCTCAGTTTTCGAGAAAATTCAAAATTTCCGAAAATTAAAAAAAAATTACACCCTTTGCCACTCTTTTTGGTGGCAAGACTCCAAATAAAGGATTTTTTTCAATCTGAATTTTTTGGATAGTATTACTGGATAGAAGCGCTATCGAATGTAAACTATGATTTTTGGGGCGCATGCATAGTTTTTTTTAAACAAAGATCTAACTCAAATTTCATGTTTTGCTTATGTTTTTCCTAAGTTTAATCTAACGTTGTGTAAAAAAAAATATGGTCACCTGAGTGCCCTAACACGTTAGCTGCCAATTTAGATTTGCTGAGTCGACCAAATTTATTTTTTTCCGTATTGTTTTAAAATGGTTTCAAATGAATAATTATTGATTAAAAAGGTATTTTTACTATTCATTATGATAAATTATTAGAAAAAATAAATCTGTCAGTCACACGTGCCTAACGCGGGTCAAACGGTATAAATTGCAGTTCCAGTGCCATGTCATGCATTTTGTCAGGCACGCTTCTGCATTTTGGTGAGAATTGATCTTTGTCCGCCCGCGTAACCGTGTTCGTTGCGCTCGGCTGTCATCGGTCAAGTGTCTTTCGTGTTTTGATTTGTTTAGTTGCATTGGAATGTCGGAAGCGCGCGTGCAAAAATGATTGTGTAATTGCCAAACATGGATGACTTTGATGTGTCTTTATTAGATTTGTAACAAATCGATGAATTGGAGAGGGAATTTATGCAAAGTAATTTTCAGTCGTCAGATTTGATTCAAAGTGATTGTGAAGTAAGTGTCGAAGAAGAAAAGGTTTTTCATTTATGTACAAATAGGAAGTGGAGATATATAATTGAAAGTGAAGAAGAAGACGAGACCACGAACCAGCGGGTAAGATCACAAATTAAGCAAAAATCTGATTTATGGTCTGAACCGTCACGTAGTCAAAGACAAATTATACCTTTTACTGAGTGCCCTTTTTTGACACCTTATAGTTTGAGAAGTTTGATGGCTCAGTCAAAACCGGAAACTTTTTATTGTTTATTAGTTGCAGATACAATTTTTGAAACTATAGCTACATAAACTAACCGCTATGCTGAACAAACAATCACTTAGCTGGACACATCCACGCATGAAATCAAACGATTTTTTGGCCTCATTTTATGGATGGGAATCGTGAAATTACCAAAACTAGCTGATTATTGGTCAACTGATCCTATGATTACCCAATTTTTTCCGCGTAAAGTTATAGCTCGTAACATATTTGAGATTTTGTTACGGATGGTGCACTTTGATAACAACGAAAATCAACCACCTGGTGACCGTTTGTACAAAATTCGCAGTTTGATTGATAGCTTGAATCTGAACTTTGCTGCTCATTACTATCCTCAGGAAAATCTCTGTATTGATGAATCTTTGGTGCCATTTCTAGGACAAATCATTTTTTGACAACACATCAAATTGAAGCGGCACAAATATGGCATTCAATTATTTAAATTGTGTACTAATCCAGGATATACATTCAAGGTTGAAATTTATTCCGGAAAAAAGAATGAAACTGAACATACAACTCCCAGCAATGTCGTTATGTCTCTTATGACAGGCTATCTAAAAAAAGGTCACACACTTTTTACTGACAACTGGCATACCAGGGTAAATTTGGGGAAAAAGCTTTTAGAAAAAGAAACTCACCTTGTTGGGACATTACGGAAAAATAGAAAACATTTGCCTAAGGACGTTATAATAGGAAGCCTAAAGAAAGGAGAATTTAGAGCAAAAGAAAATAAAGATGGTATGACATGCATGAAGGGGAAAGATAAAAGAGATGTTTATTTGCTCTCAACAAAACACTGTAGCATTTTCGAGGACATTCAAGAGGCAAAGAGATTATAAAACCAAAAATAGTAGTTGATTACAATAATGCTAAAGCAGCTGTAGATCTTTCAGATCAAATGAGTGCCTACTCGACACCGCTACGAAAAACTGTAAAATGGCATAGAGAACTAGCTGTGGAATTGCTATTGAATACAGCTTTACTTAATTTATATATAATATAAAGTCTAAAACAGGAATAGTAGATTACAGGAAGTTATTGTGCAAATACCTAACAGAATCGGGTAAAGAAAACTGCGAACCGGAAGAGTCATTCTCAAGTAATAAAAGATAAAAGCATAAATTGGCCAGAAAAGAAGGGATGGTGAGAAAAGCACGAAAGTACTGTTAAAGATGCTATAAAATAAACGTAAACAATATTGACAGAATATATGCAAGAAGAAAGACAAAGCAAGTCATCACTTACTGCCCACAATGCCCTAATCAACCTCATAATTGTGTCTAGAATGTTTCAATTTTGAACATAAATAATCATAATAATAAACAGTTTCCTTAGTTAACCGTAATTGTTGCCAAAAATGTGATTTTATTCAGTTAATACAGTAATTATAAAAGGTCATGTTGTTCATGAGTCATGTCGACTATGTTTTGTTTGGGGCCATGTCAGTCATTTCAAATAGCTAATAACACTAAAAACGTGCCAGGCGGCGCACTGCGGTCTTTTGAATTTGATACTTGTTTTTTTCTTGAAGTTTTGGTCTTGAAGCATTGGCTTCAAGACAGAGATCTATATACACACCTGAATTTATTAAATTAGATTCGGGAATACCAAGGAATGGATGATTATGAAAATTATTTTCGAGTGTCCATCGCTGACAGAATGAATACTGACCAATACTGACACGATAAATATCGACCAGAGACTAGACACTCGATATTTATCGACGATACTTGATACAGATCGTAGGATTTCTGGATTTTGAGAAATCCAGCGATCCGTATCACGATCTATGATACGCTATACTACACACTCGATAAATATCGTAATCCTGGATTACGATCCAAATATCGTGATAAATATCGAATGTGTAGCATTTGCCTATGAAATTAAAACATCTTAGTGACAAACATACTGGCTGCATTTATACAGGGTCAAAATATTCTTAAAATATATTAATACATTAAGTAAAAAAAATTGTCTAAAGAAGGTTTGAATTTAGGCAAAGGCAAATCAGTAATTCAGCATACTGCACATTAAGCCCGCTTTATTTTGTGTCTATGGGCTACAGTAACCACTTGCCATTCGGCAAACTGTATGTTATTTTAATAATATCACAAAATGTGTATATCTTACCTGTATCATGATTCCCATTTTCTTCAAATTTGGAATTCTCATTTTCGAAATTCTCTTCCTCAACTTTAACGGAATCAAGGCTAAAAGTTTCGTCCTTACAATCATTTTCTACATCACACTCTACTGGCCAGATATCTATATGATAAATTGGTGTGAATTGAATCTCATCTCTAGTCTCATGCGGTTTTGGTATTGACTGAAACCAAATTATTTTTTAAATAAGAGAAAAATCCAGTGTAGTGGAGGCGTAGGAGAATCCATACCATCCCGTAAAAAGGGACAGAGGTCTCAATGATTTTTCGCCCATTTTTTATTCAGATTCACGAATGCCATACATTGACAAAGATCTATCTTTGTTTATTGAGTAATATTACCTACAGGTAATATTTAATTTATATACAATTTAATATATTAAATATAGGAGTTTATGCAATTAGATAATTATTTTTGTGAAAGTATGTACTTAACTTACTATAATTCGTAAATTATAGATCAGGTAAGCACTGAACATTGCAGTAATGAAAAAGTAAGTTGTATTCAAGAACAAACTTAACTTTGCAGTAGAAAAACATTCTCCCATATGGCAACAATTAGCAGCAAAGGTGCGAGACAGGTACAGTAATCGTCAAGGTGTTTGCCAAGAGTGACGATTAAGGCAAATACTACATTATAATGGGAGAGAACCATCAAGCAGTGAACATTTACGTGCTGATATTTAAAAAATATAATACCATGGATCGTGTGATGGCCCTGTAAGAATATCCACTATCATATAGTCTTGTGGGTGTTGTAAGAGGGAACAGAGAAAAACTAAAACAGGAGATGAGCAGCAGCATCTTTCTGATAACCCCTAAATGAAATTCATCCACACAGTTTTTTAAGCTGTGTGTACACTTTTCTCATTATGTTCATGGGCAGCGGTAGTCACTTACCATCAAGTGAGCCGCATGCTTATTTGCCCCCTCTTCTATAAAAAAAAATGTTGTTAAAGATTGTAAACCTTGCCATAAGCATCTTTCTGGTAACAATTCAAATTAATAAAAGCTGCTGTTCCCAACCTTCCAAGCGAGGCAAATATGGCAAAATCCCTCCTATGAGGCTATCTATCTAGGAAGCCTATGTTCAATGGACTTTTATAGGTTGTAATGGATGGAATGGATAATACCGTGGACCCTCCTGCAAGCAACTGCTCCAGAACTGCATTTGACTCAATAGCCTGTTGTTGTAATCTTCTGCAACGAATGAGTCTTACATGACAGGTGAAACAGACAATTATGGGCTCCTCATCCTCATCTGTCTGAAAATATGAAAGTTCATCATAAATATGGAAAATAAATCAAAAATCAATGGCTACAACAATTCTCTGCATCAATATCATCTTTCTATTACATTGAAGTATCAAACAAACTTACAATCCACCTGATGGTAAGTGGCTACCGCAGCCAATGGGCACCTGCAACGAACTTCAAGCAAAGGCTACAGATGCGATGTTACCTCTGAGGACTAAGATGTAATGCTTCACAGCCTGTTACTATACTATCTCTCTATGTCCTTCAGGCTGGGACACATACTGCTGCTTGGTGGCACAAATAGGTAAGAGGATGATATCTACCCAGATAGACTCCTAGGCAGAAAAGAAGTCCTACCACCTAGTGAACCATCATCACAGCAACAACACAGTCCTAAGCCTCCTACATCCATGGACTTTCTATCTTACCAGATTGCCACTACATAGTGGGGGGCTACTCTATAATTTGCTAACCAGTATGAGGCTACCACACGAGAATAATGTTTACCCATCTATCAGTTTTGCAACCTAAAAGAACAAAATTCTACAATGAATTTAAAGAAAAAAATTGAGTGTTAAGTATGTAGGAGTCTCCTTGACAATAACAGATATCATTTTAAAAGCAGTAGATTCAGACAATTGAGACCCTGACAGAGGTATCTTCAAGTTCAGGCTTTCAAAATTCAATCCTTCTAAAGCTACTTTCAAAATTGTACTTTAACACTCCTATACTCGCGCCAATTTTTGTAACACCTATATTCGTGCACGGTCTTACAGACCGATGGTTCGTACCCCTATAAAATATTTTTTTTTTATGTAGCCCAAAAAATATTATTATCATTTCAATGTTTAGGATATAGTGAAACAAAATAATATGAATAATACTTAATTTATTAATTATTTTACTGACTTTCAGTCCATCACAAATCAGCCTTTGAATTTGAGATTTTTTTTCTTAAGTAATAGAAAAATAAAATCGGTACTTCTTTTTAAAAACAAAATAAACTTCTAAATAGTAATAAACAACATATCAAAGGACATATTTATCTATATTTGGCTTAGTTTTAACCCTCACCATAACAATCAGGGCATACAGTTACAGCATGTTCCAAACAAAAGTATTTTTTGCAGGTGGCAAAATTGTAACGTGTCTTGCTTTTTATACAATAAGGGTGACAACCGAGTACACGGTCCAATTGGTGGTAAGTGAATGCTGTGGTCTATAGACATCTACATTTATCCACAAATAAGAATCAAAATGCAGATGCGTTGTCACCCCTGTGGACTAAGACGGATCACCTCTCCTCCAGTAAAATAGATCTCTACACTCTCCATATGAAACAGAGCAGTAGTAAGCTGCTATTTTACGCTGGTATTCTGTGGGAGCATGGTACCACCCCCATTTAACCGACCCATCAGTGATACAACCACAATATAGCTGCAGCATGGCTCTACTACATATAAAATAATGATAATAAATCCTACAGACAGAATTTCAGTCACAACGGATCGCGTGGAAAGAGGTAAAGGATATCTTTTTATGGCACAGACTCAGTAAATTTGAGCCCGCGGTCTCTAACACGTGTTAGAACAACTAAGCCTCGGCGTCTGTGCTAGTACTAGTACGTAGGTACATATTACTTCAATAATAACACTGATTTTAGAACGACTAAGGATTTCAGGATAATTGTTGCTTTTCAGATTCTGGTTGTATTTGTCACTTTATTTAACGCTGCACTTTAGCCTAGCCCCGATCAATCGCATTTTATATCAGGCAAGTTATAATGTATTTCTCCGGCGATAACAATAAATTAATACAACTTCAATTTGCAATATTAAGAAATATAAACAAACATACAAAACTGTTCGTCAACGTTTTGTACAAATTTTGGAGGCTAGTCTTCTTAAGTACAAGCATGCGTACATTAACGTTTAAACAAATTCTACAAACTTCACTAAATTCCATTTCTGTTTCCTATTCCTCAAGCCTACAGAACACAATAAGGCTGGCTTTTCACTATGGGATATAATATATAATATTATATCCCGAAATACAAATTATATACCGCGATTGGCTTTCACACTGTGCACAGAACACAATTACTCACATGATTCAACCACAGACTAGATAGAGAAACTAATATATACAGTAATCTATGGAACTAACGACGGATTCAACTCTGTATGAAGTCCGAGAAAGTTGCACACAATCATAATTTTATCTATGTGTGGGTGGCGTAAAATTAAAGCGAGAAAAGATATCGCCGTTTCATTCTTTCGCGTTGTTTCAGATTGCCATTTTAAAAATTAGATACAAATATACATAATTATTATATTGGAAGAAACTGAAAATTTTAATTCTATGCTATATTTTTTCTTTTGTTTGCACCTTACAGTAATTATATACATATTACTTTGAGGTTTGCACAATTAATTGGCCTACTAATTGATTAAAAATAAATTATTAAATATTAGTTGAATTCTATCAAGAGAAGCCATGAACTAAAAGAAGAAAAAAAACCATTTGTTTGTCAACGTCTTTCATATTGAAAATATTTTCTGAAATTGATTCAAATTTATTTAATTTAAATAAGTAATAAGTTTAAAAGTTACAGAATACAAGGTTTGAAATTCCCTCTAAAAAAGTTTTATATGGGCGCCCACTGTAGCGCTTTTCGTGTACATTCATAAACACGTGTTTCCTTTTTTTAGTATGAAGTTGGTGTTCTTCTCTTGGTAGAGAGTAATAGTGTTCTGTGCACCAGGGTGATGCAACTTTGTATGAAAGCTGAAAAATCTGCACACAATCATGATTTTGTCAATGTTTATGTTGGGCTTGTAAAAATAAAGCGAGAAAAAAATATCGCTGTTTCTTTCCTTCATGTTGTTTTAGATTGCCATTTTAAAAATTAGATACAAAAATTCATATTATATCGGAAGAAACTAAAAATGTTAATTCTGTGTTAAACTTTTTTTGGTTTGCTCTTTAAAGTATAATTACATACATATTACTCTGAGATTTGCACAATTAATTTGCCTATTAATTGATTAAAATTAAATTATTAATTATTAGCAGAATTCTATCAAAAGACGCCATGAATTAATAGAAGAAAAAAAATGACATTAGTTTGTCAACGTCTTTCATGTTGAAAATATTTTCTGAAATTTATTCAAATTTATTGCATAGGTTTAGATTTTAATATTTATTATTGATTTTTGCTTAAATTCAGTTATTATGGGCTCAGAATACTTCATTTTCGTTAGTAGGCGAATACACAGTCATAATATCGTCGTGAATATACACTAAAGACTTTTTGTGAGATGTTAACTCTATATAAGATATTGACTATAAATTAATTCATTATTTCAAAATTTTATGCACGATGTGTGATCATCATCGAAAATAAGTTAAGTGTTGTGCAAATAAAAAGCACAAAATCATCTGACCACTTTCTGCAGGTTTCCTATAATAGGAAAAGAAAAACTTATGACAATATTGTGGTAAGTCTATAAACATTTTGAATTTATTGAACGTTATTTGTAGGGATTATTACTATATTGACTCGAATTGTATCTGTTTCAGATCACGTATTTGGACTGACTTAAGTTTTCACCATGAGAATTTTGCTGATTTAAATTTACGTTAATGTTCTGTGAAGAATAACTCTCTGACAATAACATGTGTTATATATCAGTAACAAGCGTGGAAATATTATGTTCAAAAGCAATAAAAAAACATCAATAATAATGCATAGGTTATAAAACAATCTGTCTTCCAGAAAATAAAATTACATAACTATACTTATTTATAGTTTTATTTTTTCTCACATACTAATCTAAAGTATATTCGAGTAATTTTGGTGCAACCTCTCAAATGTATGGGAATTTACCCCATAGGTTTGTGAGGCTTGAGCCAAAATTACTCGAATATGCCTTAAATAAAAAGTTACAGAATACAAAGGTTTGAAATTCCCGCTAAAAAGTTTTATATGGGCGCCCACCGTAGCGCTTTTAGTGTACACTCATATACACGTTTCCGTTTTTTAGTATGAAGATGGCGTTCTTCTCTTGGTAGAGAGTAATTGTGTTCTGTGACTCACACTGTGAGCATAGATAAATAAATATGTAGCAAGCTACATATTTATTTATCTATGCTCACTGTGAGACTGTGAGATATATCTTTTAACCAGCGTGTGTTCGTCATTGGATTACCCCCTGTACCCCGCACCAAAGAGAATATAATCACTACGTCCCCGCACACCAGGGTGATCATAGACTTAGAATATACTGGCGTATAGACCAACATAGTGTGCAAGGGAGAAGAAAATTCCTTGTGGCAAAAATGCAAGATAGAAAAGGATACCAAATCTCATGACTCTGTAACCGATTTTGAATGACAGGTCGGCACAATTCGGCACGCAAGAAATAGCTCTTAGATATTTTGTAATTTTTTAAAGTGTAATAGTGGTTATTTTTAGTACGTAACTTTTTCTAAAATGCTTACTTGTTCTGTGAGTGATTGTGGTATAAATAATAGAAATAAATCTGATAATTGCACATTTCACAGGTAAATTCTCAAGACGTCGTCAATGTTATGACGCGTTTATTTTTGGTTAAAATTTATGTACTTACTGTTTAAAATATAGAATATATTCAATTATTTTGTTAATTTTGATATTTTTCAAAGAAAAAAGTCACGTTGATGATAATTTGCATGAATTTGGTAAATACATTTTTATATAAAATATTTTACATGTACGCTAGGGATTGACTCAACTATATCAAAATTAATGTCGATATTTATCTTGAATGTTTATAATGAATCGATAGACTTGCCTACACAACAAGAAAATAAATCCTCTGTTTGCGTTCTAAAATGTAATTTTATTTTGCCGTTTGTCGAACAGATTCCCTCCGAATTCTATAATTAGAAAAAATGGTTAAGGTTCATTGGACAGGTTGGTTGTTATGCAAAGAAGAACTCAACAATTTGCAGCAAACATTTTCTTGAGAAGTATAAAAGAAAAAGTAGAATAAACACAATTTTATTAAAAGGAGTCATATCTACATTATTTGTACCAGTAAGTAAAATATTGTTATAATAAGATTCCAAAAATTTTACTTTCAAAACTTTAGATAAATATAGAGACAGATTTTCATACATTATAAAAGTGTAGTACATTAAAGACAAAAATATTCTTGAGATTATCCTCTTTAAGCCATTATGAACCTAACTAAGTATGTATTTATCAACCAAAATAAATGTATAACCTTACTTAACCAACCGCACAGCCTCACGGTCACATTAGTACAATATTCATAGCATCACGCTATTTTCCCCAAGGGGTTGAGCGGAGCTTCGGAACTTCGGATTATATTCCCAAGTCACAATGATAAAACTTTTAGCGTAGTTAGGTATAGATATTTAGTAATGCTCCTGAAGTGCAACTATACGACCGCGCATGAGACGTGATAGTATAAATTCCATAGTATTTGATACTCACAACGGTCGATGCCCGATTCATGCTTGATGGCCGACGACATTGTCGCGAGGGCTTAAATAGAGAGGTTCATCCCCTACAGCGTTAGTCGTAGAGAAGAGGAACTCGTGGTTAAGTAATAGCTGCGTAGATCAATAGATTTGCGAGATTAAGTTGCACTTGCCGCGGTCAGTCCATGAATGAGTGACCATTTTCTTAGCATACCGAGATTGAGAGAATAGAGAAAGCATCTGTATCCTCAGACACTTGGTGCACTTTACTCTGTTAAGATCATTATTTTTTTAATTCATGCAGCTAAAATGATAATAAGTTTATTATTACTTTATACTGTTCAGGGACAGATGAAAGAATATAAACATGAAGCATGATGAAGCCTCATAAACAAATTGGCCTTTAAACCTACAAGTTTCGTTCCTTAAATTATTAAGTTTACATTCATACTTAAGTCGAATGTTAAAATAAACTTCTATGATGTATTTAATTATTAATTATTAAATGTTTGTAATTATCACAAGTAATACTTATATGAAAAATAAAGCAGCCATTATGTACTCCGTGTCCCCGTTTTTATTTCCTCATCAAAACGTTTTATAAAATATAAATAGGTATATACTTAGTTAAGTATCTACCTATTTATATTAACAATATGCTAAAAAAGAAATTCCGGGGAAACTGCCCACGGCAGTAAATATTTTTCTTCAAAGATCATAGCTCGAAAATACAACTTTCTGATCTGATTATTGGGGAGTTTTTTAAGTTTATCGGTAAAGTCACCTGGGACTTTATACATTTTAATTAAAATCCAACAAAAGGCAGGTAGGTTCAGCTTATTCCCAGGAACATGTTATATGAATATTTTTTAATTATTTTAGAACTATCAGGGTAAAATTCAGTTAATTTTTGAAGTTATTCAACTTCATGCATTAAACAATTTTTTTAAATCTTTTTACCGCTTCCTTAACAAGCATTTTCGATAGTCCTTGTAAGTTAAATATACATCACTAGCTAACGCACACAAAGACAAATCAAAATTGGTCACTCGTTTTCGGGCTGTCAGGTGGTCTATACGCCAGTATATTCTAAGTCTATGAGGGTGATGCAACTTTGTATGAAAGCTGAAAAATCTGCACACAATCATGATTTTGTCAATGTGCATGTTGGGCTTGTAAAAATAAAGCGAGAAAAAAAATATCGCTGTCTCTTTTCTTCATGTTGTTTTAGATTGCCATTTTAAAAATTTGATACAAAAATTCATATTATATCAGAAGAAACTAAAAATGTTAATTCTGTGTTAACCTTTTTTTGGTTTGCTGTTTAAAGTATAATTACATACACATTACTCTGAAATTTGCACAATTAATTTACCTATTAATTGATTAAAATTAAATTATTAAGTATTAGCAGAATTCTATCAAAAGAAAAGTCTTTCATATTGAAAATATTTTCTGAAATTCAAATTTATTTCATAGGTTTAGATTTTAATATTTATTATTGATTTTTGCTTAAATTTAGTTATCATGGGCTCAGAATACTTCACTTTTGTTTGTAGGCGAATACACAGTCATAATATCGTCGTGAATATACAGTAAAGATTTTTTGTGAGATGTTAACTCTGTATAAGTTATTGACTATAAATGAATTCATTATTTCAAAATTTTATGCACGATGTGTGATTATCATCGAAAGTAAGTTAAGTGTTGTGAAAAGAAAAAGTACAAAATCATCTGATCACTTTCTGCAGGTTTCCTATAATAGGAAAAGAAAAACTTATTACAATATTGTGGTAAGTCTATTGTAGCAGCCAGGCTAATCAACCCAAAACGGTAGTAAATAATGTTACCCTGCTGCTACCATAACGCAGAAGGTGAAGGTCTGAAGAAAACATTTATTTACAAATTACCCCCGGCTACTGAGATACTGCGGACTGCATATCGATGCGTGATAATTTGACGTATATATTTAACGTTCTAATATAGAAACAAGAAACAGCCACAAATATCATCAGCGCCGCATCGTCTTCACACGCCGGCTATCTTCATGAATCCGTCGACCATTTTCGAGCCGTTTCTTCAACGCCGCAGCTTAGCTTCTTCTTGCTGTTCCGGAGATGTGTCCCACGCCGCCGCCGCTCGTCGATTACGCGCGCGCGTCGGTCTGCATCACTTATATAGTCCCGTCCAGCATCGCAGCTACGAGAAGCGATCCACGAGTCTTACGCCGGCAAATGGAGCGCGACATATAATAGTTATACATAATATTTTATTGATTACTCTTCATTGGTGAAAATGTATAAATTCTAATTGGCTAAGTAAATTAAAGATATTACTATTGGTTAACTAAGGATGTAGCCGGGAATATAAATATAGGCAGGGTTCACTAAATAAACACCTTCATTCGCCTGCACATCAAGAGAAACAGTTTCATTCCTCCGCTCCTAGACCACTCGGAGTCTGTTAATAGTGGACACCCATTCACCACTATTACATTGGTGACCCCGTTACGAACACCGATAAGGAAGATCCCTGCAAGAATAGTAGGAGAAATATCAAGGAGGACTTCAGTATATATAAAACCAGTGTACTCAAGACGTCATTATGGAGCGAGAAGCGAAGAAATCCGACGCATATACATCGAACCCGGCCAAGGAACAAGAAATCGCCGGTATATCTCTATCGTTGAGAATACCACCGTTTTGGAGAGATAAACCTCGACTTTGTTCGTCAGTTTTGAAGCCGTAACGAATGATTTAAAGAAGAGTCAAGCGCAACTAGCACAGATGGTGATCGCCCAACTTGAGAAACAAGACATCGAACATATTTCGGACCTGTTGTACAACCCACCGGTATCCGACCAGTATAATTCGCTGAAGGATCGTCTGATCTCTGCATATGAAGAATCCGACAGTCGCCAGCTACAGAAACTTCTATCAGAAATAGAACTTGGAGACCAGAAGCCCACACAACTCCTACGCAGAATGCGTGCTTTGGCGCGAGATAAAGTCCCAGATTCGACACTACGGCTAATGTGGGTAAACCACCTACCCCCACATGTTCGATCGGTACTAGCAGTGAGTGAAACATTCAGCACGCAAATGTCAAACCAGGATTCACCACAGAATCTCTAGATTGTATTAAACTACTGACGGAACGAAAGGGAAAACAATTGTATTGCCCCTTATGCATTTACGAGATGGTTATAAGGAAGCAAGAGTCTAGTGAATTACGGGAAAGTTTTAGATGGTTATATTATTGCTGAAGCTAGAGAAGCGTTGGTTTTTATGTTTACATGCATTAAAGATAGATGGAAGATTATTTTTGTCTATTTTTTTATTAACAGCTGCAATGGAGAGCAAAAAGCAAATTTGATAATACAATGTGCAAATTTATTAATCGACTGTGGTGTAGTTTTGTTGATTCTGACGTTCGATGGGTGCTCGGTTAACTTTGCGATGACAAAGACATTAGGATGCAATTTTGGAACATCTGAAAACATCGTGCCATTTTTTGTAGTTAAGGGTCAAGAAATAGCAATTATTCCTAACCCTGCCCATATGTTAAGGCTTGTATGAAATACCCTTGGTCAGAAGACTATTTAAAAAAATGCTCATGGGGAAAATATTTCATGGAGTTTTATCGTAAAATTGAACGACCTAGAAGAAAATGAGGGCCTCCATATGGCAAACCAATTCAGAAGCCAACACATTGAATTTTCTAAACAGATAATGAAACTGAAATTAGCAGCGAAAACGTTTAGCAAATTAGTGGCCGATTCTATAGAGTTTTGTGATAAAGATTTAAATTTGAAAGTTATTTAGGATCGGACGGTATAGCTGAAATCATAACAAAAATGAATGATTTATTTGATATTTTAAACATTCGAAATTTAAACACTTATGTTTATAAAAAATCGATTAATTAATAAAAATGGAAGTCAACTTCTTCAATATTTACATGAAATTGAAGTTTACATCAAAAGTCTAAAATTAAATGGCAGGTCAATTTTGAATTCGAATAGAAATGTCGGTTTTCTCGGTTTCCTTCCATGTATAATGAGTATTAAAAAAAAATACGCTGATAAAATACTAAAACTTGAGTCAAGATCATTTAGAGTGTTTTTCAGTGCCATCTGGTCAAAAGGTGAATTTAATAATAATCCAATAGCAATTCAGTTCCAAAGTACCTACAAGACTTGTAGTAGGCGGAGAGATAAAAAGTATAACATCCGGGAACTGTATTCCATTGGAAGAAATTAAAATTTTGACCCACACTGAAGTAAACTACGAACACAAAATAAATTCGTTTACTAATCATCATTAAAATAAAACAAATTTGTTTTCAGTACAATTTTTATTTACCTTAAATATTTTAGTACCCTTAAACAAAACTAGTTTATTGCTCATGTTTCTAATTTTCTTTTGGTTCTAAAGATTTTGTGGCGTGATAAATGCGAAAGGTTTAAATAGCGTGTTCTAATTAATTATTATATAACCACGAAAATTCGGTGGTTGCCAATGAAAACTGTTGGATAAAGTGACATGTATTTAACACCGATTGACATCTCTTTAACAGAATGCGCTGTGGCAAGATAGTTTTTGCGGAAAATGGAATTCCTTTATGCAGATGTTTCCTTAAGATTTATTCTGCTAAAGAACAAATTTTATGACCACCTTATCTTTTTTAACATTGGGCCAGCATATTTGACGCTTAAGAGTGCCAGAAGGCAATCTTCACATTTCAAAATCTGTTTGATTTTTCGCACCAGGATGCCACCAATATAAGGAATTATTTTCTCTGTATACAATGCCAAGTCAGATGGCTGGTTACTGAATAATAATCATGGTCACCGCACGAGCTATCATCAGTAACATTCAATTCTAGGTTATCTGTTTCTATTGCATGATTAGTAAACGCATTTATTTTGTGTTCGTAGTTCACTTCAGTGTGGGTCAAAATTTTAATTTCTTCCAATGGAATACAGTTCCCAGATGTTATACTTTTATCTCCGCGTACTACAAGTCTTATAGGCACTTTGGAACTGAATTGCTGTTGGATTATTATTAAATTTACCTTTTGACTATATGGCAGTGAAAAACACTCTAAATGCTCTTGACTCAAGTTTTAGTATTTTATCAGCGTAATTTTTTATTTTTCTCTGTCTACGATTATATACTTGTGTTTATGTTATCTTTAAATGTTAGACAAACCATCACCTGAAAAATATAAAACTTTTTAAGTTGGAAAGTTTCTCTGCGTAATAAAGTTAGAAATGAGGATATCCGCGTTAGAACCAGGTAACTGACATAGTCCAACGGATTATTAAAGTGAAATGGCAATGGGCTGGTCATATAGCTAAGAAAACCGATAAACAATAGGAAGAAAGGTTCTCGAGTGGCAAACTCGTACCGGTAAGCGAAGTGCAGGGCAGCCTCCCACTATATGGAGGGAAGACATGGTAAGATATGCAGGAAGTCGATAGATGCGGGTAGCTTAGGACCATGCTTTGTGGCTTTCCTTGGGAAGGCCTTGTGGAGGGCTGTAATGATGATGGTAATGAAGCCAAATGTACTTACTACGAATACTCAATCTTTATTCCTCTTCATGTATTCTCATATGCTTTTCACACACACACACACAAATATGTCGCAAATAATACTTACCTACTACTATTAGGCAAAAGTGAATACGCTTTTGTTAAGTCAGTGTGCTTCACCATCTTAGGCTACATAACCACTTACCATCAGGTGGAATTGAAGTAAGTGCTGGCTAAGAATCATCATCATCATTACAGCCCTTCACAAGTCCACTGCTGAACATAGGCCTCCCCAAGGAATGCCACAGCACGGTCCTGAGCCACCCGCATCCATCGACTTCCTGCATGTCTTACCAGGTCGTCACTCCATCTAGTGGGGACGCCCTACACTTCGTCCGCCGGTACGAGGCCGCCACTCGAACCTTTTTCCCCATCGGTTGTCGGTTCTTCGAGCTATATACGGCCCATTGCCACTTCAGCTTACTAATCTGTTGGGCTATGTCGGTCACTCTGGTTCTACTGCGGATATCCTCATTTCTAAGTTTATTACGCAGTGAGACTCGAGCATAGCCCTCTCCATAGCTCGCTGAGCGACCTTGAGCTTCCTCATCCGGCCAGCAGTGAAGGACCACGTCTCAGTTCCGTAGGTCATCACTGGCAACACGCACTGGTTGTACAGCCTCGTTTTCAAGTTTTGAGGTATACCTGACGAGAAGATGTGCCGTAATTTCCGAACGCTGCCCAGCCGAGTTGAATCCGTCGATTGACCTCTCGGTCGAAGTTGGACTTACCTAGTCGGACTATTTGTCCCAGGTAAACATATTCGTCAACAACTTCGAGCTTAGTGCTCCAACAACTACCGGCATAGGTGTGACATGGACGTTAAACATGATCTTTGTTTTGTCCATGTTCATCTTAAGACCTATCCGTTGGGAGGCACTATTGAGGTCATTGAGCATAGTGCTTAGGTCCTCCAGCAATTCTGCCATAAGGACTATATCGTCGGCAAATCGAAGGTGAGTGATGTACTCGCCATTGATGTTGATGCCGTATCCTTTCAGTCCAGAAGCTTGAAAACGTCTTCCAATGCAGCGGTGAAGAGTTTCGGGGATATAACGTCACCCTGTCTTACACCTCTCTGCAGTTGGATAGGTTTCGTACTCTGGTTCTGTACTCGGATAGCCATCGTAGCCCTACTGTACAAACACTTCAACACTTCGATATACCGACAGTCAACTTGGCACCGCTGAAGGGACTGCAGCACCGCCCAAATTTCGACGGAATCAAAGGCTTTCTCATAGTCACATACGCCAGACATAGTGGCAAATTGTACTCCTCGGACTTCTGTACAATTTGCCGAAGGGTATGTATGTGGTCTATGGTGCTAAAGCCTTTTCGGAAACCGGCTTGTTCGGGAGGCTGGAAGTCGTCGAGTCTGCGTGCGAGACGATTCGTAATGACTCTCGAAAACAGCACGTAGACGCGGCTCAGAAGGGAAATCGGTCTGTAGTTTTCAAAGGCGTTGTCGCCTTTCTTGAAGAACAAGACCACCGCACTTCTGCTCCACGCCCCCGGTGTAGTGCCACCATGTAGGACGGAATTAAAGAGCTTCTGAAGGACTTCAAGTACCGGTTTTCCACCCACTTTCAGAAGCTCCGCCGTAATTCCATCCTCGCCTGGGGCCTTGCCGTTTTTAAGGTGCTGGAGAGCCATTCTAATCTCGCTCAGACTGACGTCCAGGATATCATCGGAATAGTGTCGGATAAGACTCGCTCTTGGATCGTTACTACACTTGCGTGTGGCTCCAACGATGATGTGTACAGCTGCCCATAGAACCTCTCAATCTCACTCAAAATCTCAGGTGTCCCGGAAACGACGCTGCCACACTCGGTCTTCAGCTTCAACAGTTGGCTCTTTCTGGCAGACAGATCTCTGGCAAAGACTTTGGAGCCCTGGTTCGCTCGATCGCTTCTTCAATACGAGCTGTATTGAAGTTGCGCAAATCCCGCCGCATGCATTTGGAGATCTGTCTGTTCAGTTGCCTGTATGCTATCAAATCTACTGAAGACTGCAGCTTCATTTCCGTCTAACAGCCATGAGATTAAGAGTGTGATCGGAGGTTTTGTATTCTTCTGCGGCGGGTCTTACAAAACTTAGCTCCGACCGCATGGACAGTTTCCACGAGCTTGTCATTCATATCGTCCACTGCATTGCAATCTTCTAGGCACTGAAAACGGTTTTGTAACTCGAGCTGAAAGGTTTCGGGACTTTGGATTAGAGCACGAGGGGGACGGAGCGTTGACTTCATTAGACGACACCTCTCCAACAACGTTTAGGTTCAGTGTGCCTCTAACCATTCGGTGATCGCTACCAGTTTTCACCTCGCGATCACTGAGACATCACTGAACAGTTGGCGTCTAGTCGTCATAATGAAGTCAATCTCATTTTTTGTCGAACCGTCGGGGCTCGACCAGGTCCACTTCCTGTGGGGCCGCTTCTGGAAGAAAGAGTTCATCATAAAGAGTCCCTCTTTCTCCATGAAGTCGGCCAGCTGCTGGCCCCTTGGGTTCCGTTGCCCTAATCCGAATTTCCTACTTTCAGCTCACCGTTCTCTCTTGTGCCTAGCTTTGCGTTGAAGTCTCCATTAACACCGTATAGTGGGTTTTAGAGGAATGCATGGCTCTAGAGATATCCTCATACATTTCTCTACCTCCTCATTGGGGTGTGCCGAAGTTGGTGCGTAAACCTGTATGACCTTCAGCGAATACCGTTTGGTGATTCTGAGTATAAGGTACGCAACCCTCGTCGACAAAAATAAGTGGCTAAGAATAGTAAAAAAAAAAAGAAATTTACCCTGTGAAAGTTTGCACTTAGATATTATTTTTCTAACCAACCACAAAAATGTATTACGTGTCATGGGAATATGTATATAAGAATAAAGGTTATCTCACACGGGACAGTAATAATATAATATTATATTTTTCAGTATCTGCGCATAAAAACTTTTAAAATCTCTGAACCCCGAGGTATGTCCATATTGAGAGGCTGAATAGAGCCAAATTGATCTGCATGGGGATCGTTTTATGATTTCACATCGTTATCGAAAAAAATTGTACTTAAAATTGAGCGTATTCCAGGTGGCGGTTTTCAAAACACGATTTCACAAAATTCACTCAATAGAATAATTGCAAAGTAGCTTCTGAAAATACTTAAATTTTCAACTTTTTCCGATTTCCATAAAATAATGTTGAGTATAATAAGTACAATTATGTGTCACATGTTAATAAAGCTATTGGGCTATTTTGATTTTTAATAAAGTGATTTTACTTTAATTTAAATAATTTACCAAGTATCATTTTTTCTGTCACTCCTATTAAATTTGACAGTGCTCGCTGACTTTAGACGGATCTGAATCGCGCGCTGACCCGGCTGTATTGCAAAAATAATCGAAAATATTTAATTTTACTTTCATGCCGAAGACTGTCTTGTTCTATTTCATTACTGTTAAATGTTGTAAAGCAAGTATTTACAAATGTTTTCATTATTTTGTTATCCAATTGTTTACAGTTATTATCACAGTTTAGCTTACATAAGAAATTCTTGGTGGGATGCGAAGTATAAATAGGTACCTTATTTTCGTCAACAACTATAATATATATATTTTACCAGTGGAGATTCAACACAATCTTAAAAATGTTCAATGAATTAAAATAAAATTAACTACCAATAATTATTTGATTTTCAGTTGGTGTTTTACATTTGAAGATCAGTTATAAAGAGCCATTAACGGGACATTTTGCAAAACCGAAACCTATCCTACCTAATTTTTACGTCGTTTTATTAGCGTCAGTCTTAGTTTTGGGTAAAACAAACCTTGTCAGTTTCAAAGAAACACGACTAAATTCATATTAAAAGAAATGCACGTCATTACAACATTTCTATGTAAAAAGACGGCTACCGATAAGAATTCTTAAAAAGTTCAAATTTTTATTTTCTTTACTTAAATTCGAGACTAAAATAAATGTGAAAGGTCTTTTATCTGCAATAATAATTTTCATCAAAAATAGCATAGACTTATGAAACTCATACACACGGTCAATCATACTGAAGATGATTAATTGTATTATAAAATATTCAATAGACTATTTCCAGTATAATGACCAAAATATCATCATTAACGTATGACTAGCACTCTTAAAAGTTTTCAGATCAGATCGCTAAATATTAACTAACATTTTAAGATAAGGTCATACTTTTCTATAAAAAGCTGCAAGAAATTTTAAATTACGGACCTCTTGGTTTGTTTTATTATTCACTTATGCGTGGAAAATGCAAGGATTTTGAAAATCGATAGCCAGGGCCAAGTCAGAACCTTTTTTCAAGAAATCTAAATACTTATCTTAACATTTTGTTAGGTTACTAAATATCGAATGACTCTCATTTTTTAATTATCTTCATTGTAGCACATTTAATATTCGTATTTATTTCGACAACTTTTGTGTATAATTTGATGCTTTTCATTTCTTTATTTTTTGATTTTAAAGAAAAAAATGTTAGTTAAAAAGTAAATCTTATAAAATTAGTTGAAAATTGATTCATTTATTAAAATAAAATTGAGGGGAATTTATGGGGAATCTGTTGAAGTTTTGTCCTTAAATTAGGGAATTTGACATGAATTTTCGGGGAATTTGACAAATTGGTGTTGGCAAAGCTGCCATGTTGCACCGAAATTTAGTTTGCCGGCGACATAAGAATTAGAGGCGGCAATCACTATAAAACTTGAAAGTAATTTTTAATAATTTTGACGTACCTTTTTCTAAATTCAAAGTATTGGTGGAATTAAATACGGAAAGTCAATTAAAATAAAGTAAAAGTATTATTTTTTACATTAATTCTCATAGATGAATTAACTGTCGATCATAATTGCAATTTATTTTAACTATTAAATTATTCAGTTCCATTTCATTACTTTCCATTTCATTTTCTTATACAATATCAAAGATAACTATGAAACAGTGTTTATAATTGTGTGAGTACTGAATACCCAATTAGGTACATTTATTAATTTCAATATAGTTTTTGTAGTAAAGAACTGCTTGTTGCGTCAGGATACAATTGATTGTGTAATTGTATTAAAAATGACAACCATAACTTCTAAATTCCATATGAAGACTAGTCGTAAAAATAACTAAAGTTATAAATAATATAAACGTTGGCAATGTCGTAACGGTTTAACGGTCTGTGGTAGTGCTCAGTGCTTCAAGGACTTTACGAATGCCTCGTGCGCATTTGTTTTGGCGGGATTGATTATTAATTTTAGTTTTTGAGACAGTTCCGTGTTGACTCTTGACTATCACGTGCGCGTGGGCGACAGTTCAATCGTTTTGTTTATTACATTCTTGTTGTTATTACTTGTTGTAATGTTTTGCTTTTCTTGTTTTGTTTTAATAATGCCTTACGCTCAGGTACGTTTATCGTACTCGTGAATACGGCAACATGTTAATGTGCCTTGGAAAATCTTATAAGGCCACTTAGAATTTAGATCGGTAAGTTGTTTCATACCTAATTTTTTTTAAATAACTTAGTACTGAACTCATCTGAATAGGTACATAACTGAATACATTAGAATAATAAATGGATAAAAAAGCATGACTCTAACCTTGTTAACATTTGATTTAAGTAATTTTATTTTTAATATTAGCGGGGAATCGAACCAAGTATCTGGTTTATTTAACCTGTGAATAAAGTGGCTATGTGGAGACAAGCACAGTGGCAAAATAGTAGGTAAAGTAGATAGGTTAGGTATTTAGACAAGTGTTGTAAATTATTAAGTATTGTGGTACCATCGCTAGCTGCAGGCCGCGCGAATTCGGCGTCCGCGCGTTCATTGACAGTAATTTCCCCTCATCTGATTTTAATTGCACTGCTGATTTTATGTTTAAGTATTTTCATGATTTTTTTTATGAAATTATCGTTTCATTTAGCTGTACTAACATGATTTTTTACCCTCAGGATCGAATTTCTTTGTGACCCATCATCAAAGGTATCCTTAGTACTATCGTCTGTCGTCGTTTTCGGGAGCGTTTCACAAACCCCCGGTATATGTGATTTGATATCCATTCGTACAATCAAAACTTAAAACTCCCACAATGTGGGAGAATTACCCCAAAAAACTAGGCAACACCAAGCAAACTAAGTATCATATAGTGGAGTTTTGGTGGGAACTTGATCGGCAGCGGTTTGCTGCTCCTGTATTATTGTTTGAATAATGGTTTGAAGTGGATTTTGATATGTAAAAGTGGTGCAATTTTGTGTATTAAGTGTCTGCGCATGTGAACTATTAGTGGAAATGGTGAAACAAGTGCTCTGATGGTGATGTGATTCTCAAGATTCTGCTAGGCGCCTTGAGATACCATCGCCAACTGTCAGCTGTCTGCTGACTCAAGTTGCCGTCAAAATCTCCCAAGGGCTGCACAATGTGACGTATGAACATATTGTGAAGCAGTGTACTATGAAGGATAAATAAACATTTGGGGAAATTATAATAAACCGAATAAAAATACCTAAAACTTGGCCTAAAGGTCTAGATACCAGGCCATTATCTCCAAAAAAAAAGTATCATATAGTCTGTGAAGTGTGAATAAATATTTTTGAAAATTCCGGCCTCGGTGTCCGGTAATCCGGTTAATCTTTAATGTTTATTGATGAAAATAAGAATTAAAGCTATTGGAACATGGAAACAAAAATGGAATTTAGTGAAGTTTGTAGAATTTGTTTAAACGTTAACGTACGCATGCTTGTACTTAAGAAGACTAGCCTCCAAAATTTGTATAAAACATTGACGAACAGATTTGTAAGTTTGTTTGTTGTTTTTGATTTCTTAATATTGCAAATTGGAGTTGCGGTAATTTGTTGTTATCGCCGGAGAAATACATTATAACTTGCCTGATATAAAATGCGATTGATGGGAGCTAGGCTAAAGTGCAGCGTTAAATAAAGTGACAAATACAACCAGAATTTGAAAAACAACAATTATCCTCAAATCCTGAGTCGCCCTAAAATCAGTGTTATTATTGAAGTAATATGTACCTACGTACTAGTACTAGCACAGACGCCGAGGCTTAGTTGGTTTAACACGTTTTAGAGACCGCGGGCTCAAATTTACTGAGTCTGTGCCATAAAAAAATACCCTGTGCCTCTTTCTTTGCTATCCGTTGTGACTGAGATTCTGTCTGTAGGATTTATTATCATTATTTTATACGTGGTAGCTATATTGTGGTTGTATCACGGATGGGTCGGCTAAATGGGGGTGGTACCATGCTCTCACAGAATACCAGCGTAAAATAGCAGCTTACTACTATGTTTCATATGGAGAGTGTAGAGATGTATTTTACTGGAGGAGAGGTGTTCCGTCTTAGTCCTTGGGGGTGACAATGCATCTGCATTTTGATTCTTATTTAGGGATAAATGTAGATGTCTATAGACCACAGCATTCAATTACCACCAGTTGGACTGTGTACTCGGTTGTCACCCTTATTTTATAAAAAATAATTTAACAGACCAGCGGTTAAAACAACTGATGTAAGCCTGTATCCTGTTTTCTTTTATTTGTTTATCCATTCTGTTCTAAAATTGGTTTATGGCTTGTGCTGATATCACTTTTGTTGACAACTTGTTCCATACTTCAACACTATGGCTAAAATAGGTGAGTTATTAGGTGACATGGCTTTTTTAAAATATCTGAGTTGAAGCTTCTCCAGTATCATCATCATCATCATTACAGCCCTTCACAAGTCCACTGCTGAACATAGGCCTCCCCTAAGGAATGCCACAAAGCACAGTCCTGAGTCACCTGTATCCATCGACTTCCTGCATGTCTTACCAGGTCATCACTCCATCTAGTGGGGGGTCGCCCTACACTTCGCCTACTGGTACGAGGCTGCCACTCGAGAACCTTTCTTCCCCATCGGTTGTTGGTTCTTCGAGCTCTATGGCCGGCCCATTGACACTTCAGCATACTAATTCTTTGGGCTATGTCGGTTACTCTGGTTCTACTGCTAATATCCTTGTTTATAAGTCTATCAGATAAACAATGAGCATAGCCATTTCCATAGCTCCTGAGCAACTTTGAGCGTCCTCATACGGCCAGCAGTGAAGGACCATGTCTCAGATCCATAAGTCATCATTGGCAACACGCACTAGTTGTAGAATCTCGTTTTCAGGTTTTGAGGTATACCTGACGAGAAGATGTGTCGTAGTTTCACGAATGCTGCCCAGCCGAGTTGAATCCGTTGATTGACCTCTCGGTCGAAGTTGAACTTACCTAGTCGGTCTATTTGTCCCAGGTAAACATACTGTCAACAACTTCGAGCTTAGTGCTCCCAACAACTACTGGCATAGGTGTGACATGGACATTAAACGTGATCTTTGTTTTGTCCATGTTCATCTTAAGACCTATTCCTTGGGAGACACTATTGAGGTCATTGAGCATAGTTCTTAGGTCATCCTGTGATTCTGCCATAAGGACTATATCGTCGGCAAATCGAAGGTGAGTGATGTACTCGCCATTGATGTTAATACCGTATCCTTTTCAGTCCAGTAGCTTGAAAAGGTCTTCCAATGCAGCAGTGAAGAGTTTCGGGGAAATAACGTCACTCTGTCTTACACCTCTCTGCAGTTGGATAGGTTTCTTACTCTGTCTGATTCTGTACTCGGATAGCCATCGTAGCCCTACTGTACAAACACTTCAGCACTTGGATATACCGACAGTCAACTTTGCACAGCTGAAGGGACTGTAGCACCGCCCAAATTTCGACAGAATCAAAGGCTTTCTCATAGTCCACATACGCAAGGCAAAGTGGCAGATTGTACTCTTCTGTCTTCTGTACAATTTGCCGAAGGGTGTGTATGTCGTCTATGGTACTAAAGCCTTTTCGGAAACCGGCTTGTTCGGGAGGCTGGAAGTCGTCGAGTCTGCGTGCGAGACGATTCGTAATGACTCGAAAACATCACGTAGACGCGTCTCAGAAGGGAAATCGGTCTGTAGTTCAAGAGAGCGTTGTCGCCTTTCTTGAAGAACAATACCACCGCACTTCTGCTCCATGCCTCCGGAGTAGTGCCACCATGGAGGACGGAATTAAAGAGCTTCTGAAGGACTTCAAGTACCGGTTTTCCACCCGCTTTCAGAAGCTCCACTGTAATTCCATCCTCGCCCGGGGACTTGCCGTTTTTAAGGTGCTGGAGAGACATTCTAATCTCGCTCAAACTGACGTCCGGGATATCATCGGAATAGTATCGGATAAGACTTGCTCTTGTATCATTACTCACAGTTTTCCAGTAACTCAATATAATTTGGAATGCATATTCCAAAATAGGTTAAAAATCTATCATATATTTTTAGTATCATTTCTGGTATTATTATTATTGTTTACGACGGTGAAAAGTGTTTGGAAACAAAGTGATTGAAAAATAATATTAAAAATATTTGTGGCAAACCTAAGTGGAAAGTGCAATAATATAATTTTACAACATGTTTACAATCTTAGTATTATAGTATAGAGCATCGTTTGGTAATAGCTAAGAAAATAACTCTTATTTGTACAAACAAAAAGTCGACCAATCAGAGAGCGACACGTATAGAACATTCTAGAAATTATTAATTAACTGCGTAATAGTTAGTCCCGAAAATGATGGAAATAATTTTTATGCTCTAGAAGAATTGTAAACATGGTATTGAATTAGATTAAGGTTTATAGATTAAGGAAATAAAAGAATATTTAGCGTAACGAAACTTATTTCCTATTTATAGTAAAATTGAAGAATTAATGTATCCAAATATTGTGAAAATTTGGGATATTTTGGTTAATAACTTTTTACATTGTTAATATATTAAGAAACCTTTATGGTGTGCTAATAGACGACTGAATTACCGATTTAACAATATATAGTACATGAGTGTAGGAAGTAATCATATATAGAATAAATTGTAATTTAAGGCAATTATATAGAGAAAATGTTATGCAATAAAGAGACAAAACGGACAATGGCAAGAGGCTCACTTTAAAGTAACGCTCGAGTCTACCTTATGGCTTCGGGGCCCAGTAACATTGTAGTAGCTGAAGTGACTAGCAGCAGAACCAAGAAGTAGCTGAATATAGACGTGGTAGAGCCATGCTGCAGCTATATTAGTAGTATAGTTGTAGCACGAATGGGTCGGCTCGACCGGGGAAGGACCACGCTCTCACAGAATACCAGCGTAAAATAGCAGCTTATCACTGCAGTGTTTCGTATGGTGAGTGTAGAGAACCGGAGACCCTTATTACTGGAAAAGAGGCATTCCATCTTAGTCCTCACGGGTGACAACGCATCTGCATTTTGATTCTTTGTTGAAGATAGATGTAGATGTCTATGGGTCACAGCAACCACTTACCATCAGGTGGACTGTGTGCTCGTTTGTCACCCTATTCTATAAAAAAAAAATAGAATATAGTGAATAGTAGCTAGCACCATAGTAGCTGATAATAGCAGCTAGTAAACAGTAATAATAAAAGCAGATAGCACTAGTAGTAGCAAGTTACTACCAAACAATTTAAAGAAATAGTCAACTGAAGAAATCGTCTGTAAAATATAGTGACCAACCGATAGTGAACAACCGATATAGAACAACCGTATTCAACAACCGTGGTCAATAACCAATAGTCAGAAGATTTCCGCCGAACAGTTGAGCAGTCGAACCGCTGGCTACTGCCTTGCCATTTGTATTCTATTTCGTGCATTTTGATTGGATGTCAGTCTACAGTACCCCAGCCGCACCCACAAATACTTCAGTAGAAGTATCCTCCGGAACCTATAGGTGTAGGACGTGAGCGACTTGCGGAGTAATTTCGATAACAATTACTCCCGAGTTTCGACCGTCCGGCACTATTATTATTTGCCATAGTTGCCACGCTAGGCAAGCGGGTTGGCAAGTTCTGTATTTAATAATGCTGCTGCCCTACAAATGCAGAAATATTCTTATTACATAAATTCTAATTGTTAGATGTCTAAACTCATCTAGAACTTACTTTATACTGCAGTTGATATAAAATTAAAATTTATAACAAAATATGTAAAATTATCAATGTCCATTTGAAACTAAGTAACAGTAGCGATTGGCGATTGTTGCAAAAAAACAATCGACTGAATCGAAAATTGTGCTGTTCTCACCATGATTATTCGAATAACAATCGACAAACTACTAATTGTACGCACATCGCACAATGCAAGCAACGACGTGTGCTTGTGCGTGCGGGAGTGTTGAATGCCTCGATTGTTTTTAAGTATTACATAATACATATTTTAATTTGTTTACTTTAGTTGGTTATTGACTTTTTTAGAGAAAGGTCACGCGCGGGTTATGAATGACCGGCTTGACGCGATGCCTAAAAATCATAATATAATGTAAATATTGAATTAATAAACTTTTAAATACGCTTAGCTTAATAAGACTTTTTAATACTAGAGTCCTGTACCTATTAAAGTATGAAGAAATGTTTATTGAATTAAAATTTCACGCGTAAAATTTAAGCAACAAAATTAACATCAAAAATTTAAAAATAAAAATTAAATTCAAACTGTTAATTTTATGTTAAAAAAAAATTAACAAATAACTTTTAACAAATAAATAAATTTAACAATTAACGCCATGTCTAGAATGGATGTTCCATCAATCGATGGTTTGATTACAATACAAAACAGACAATTGAATAATCTATTGGCGCCAATCGCATACCTAATAACTGCAGTCGTAACGTAAGTAGTGGTGCACAGACTTAGCGCAAGCGCACCGCACGATCTTTTGTAACTACTTATCACTTATACTTGATCCCAGCGCTGTTGCTGACTCTGTCACTGATGTGGCGCTACAGGGAATGAAACTATTTATTCCATTGTCTGTGGTACCCATCGGAAGCAGATCTCAGCCTTGGTTTGGTCGCTCCTGTAAGACTGCATTACGAAGTAAGCAGCAGTGTTATCAGGCCTGGGCTGAGGCTTCGGCGGCTTGGGATGTAAACACCAACATGCTTAAAAAGAAGTATAACTTCGCCTCCAGGTCCTTCAAAAGAATTATAGCCAAGGAAAAGTGAGAGCACATAGGCAGAATTGGCGAGAAACTAGTTCGCCTTCTTTCGGGAACCCGTGCATTCTGGTTTCTCGCCAAGGCTGTCCAAGGGAATTTCTGTAAGCCATCACTACCATCTCTGCACAGGGAGGACGACTCACTAGCCCACGCCGCAAAAGAGAAAGCCGACCTTTTAGGCTCCCTTTTTGCGTCCAACTCGACTCTTGATGACGGGGGGAACACCGCCGACCATCCCGCGGTGTGAGTGCTCCATGTCGGATGTGCGGTTCTCACAGCGTTCGATTCGCAAAGCACTCCTCTCCCTGGACATCCACAAGTCGAGTGGGCCTGACGGAATCCCCCCAATTGTGCTGAGGACGTGTGCTCCGGAGTTGGCACCGGTTCTAACGCGTCTTTTCCGGTACTCCTACTCCCTAGGCATAGTCCCGAAATCATGAAAGACAGCTTCCACCCGATCCCTAAAAAAGGCGACCGCTCAGACCCGTACAACTACAGGCCTTTCGCCATCACCTCCTTGTTCTGCAAAAATAATGGAATCCATTATAAACTGCCAGCTCATGCGGTATCTTGAGGATCACCAGCTAATAAGTGACGGCATATACAGTTTTCGTCGGGGTCGATCAGCTCGTGATCTTCTGGTCTACCTGACTCATAGATGGGCGGAGGCAGTATATTATAGTCCAAGGGGGAGGCATTGGCCGTTAGTTGGTGTTCCACAAGGCTGCGTGCTATCACCAACGCTGTTTCTTCTGCATATCAATGATATGTTGCAAACCGGTAACATTTATTGCTATGCGAATGACAGCACTGGTGATGCTCTTATACACCGGCCGTGCCAATATTTCTCGGGAAAACTTCGCCGAGTACCGGAACTAACTTGTGTCTGAAGTCGAATCTTTGCTGAACAAAGTCTCGGATTGGGGGCGACTAAATCTAGTCCAGTTTAATCCTCAGAAGACACAAGTTTGCGCGTTTACCGCTAAAAAGAACCCCTTTGTCGTGTCTCCTCAGTTTCAAGGGTCTTCCCTTGTTGCCTCAGCCAGTATCGGAATACTCGGCGTTGACATATCGAGTGACGTGCAGTTTCGTGGTCACTTGGAAGAGAAGGCCAAATTGGCCTCTAAAAAGCTTGGCATGCTCAGTAGAGCGGGACAGTATTTCATGCCGGCTCAACGCCTGCAACTTTACAAGGCGCAGGTTCGGCCTCACATGGAATACTGTTCCCATCTCTGGGCTGGGGCTCCCCAGTGCCAGCTCGTCGGTCAAGTGGAAGGAGCTGTCCTTCCACTTGACCGCATCCAGCGCAGAGCGGCTCGAATCGTCGACGACCGAGTCCTTTCGGAACGGCTCGATTCATTAGCGCTGCGAAGAGATGTTGCATCCCTTTGCATTTTCTTTCGCATTTATCACGGGGAGTGCTCTGAGGAATTGTTCGGATTAATCCCAGCTGCCAAATTTCACGAACGCACATCGCGGCAGAACTCCCGATACCATCCACACCATCTGGATGATTGGCGGTCCACTACTGTGCGATTTAGAAGATGTTTTCTTCCTCGCACAACTTCCTTGTGGAATAGTTCACCACCAGCGATTTTTCCGGCCCGATACGACTTAGGGACCTTCAAGAAACCTTCCTTCCTTTTAAAAGGCCGGCAACGCATCTGCAATTCCTCCCCTGGTGTTGCGGTTGTTCATGGGCGGCGGTAGTCACTTACCATCAGGTGAGCCGCATGCTCGTTTGCCCCCTCCTATAAAAAAAAAGAAATCATCCTCTTACCTATTTCAACCACCATGCTGCAGTTTGTGTCCCAGTCTAAAGGATTTGTTAGCCAGTATAATAACAGGCTGTGAAGCATTACATCTTAGTCCTCAAAGGTAACATTGCATCTGTAGCCTTTGCTTGAAGTTCATTGCAGGTGCCCATAGGCTGTAGTTGCCACTTACCATCAGGTGGATTGTAAGTTTGTTTGACACTTCAATATTATAGAAAGATAATGTTGATGCAGAGAATTGTTGTAGCCAATAGATTTTTGATTTATTTTCCATATTTATTACAAACTTTCATATTTTCAGATGGATGAGAATGTGGAGCCCATAATTGTCTGTTTCACCTGTCATGCAAGACTCATTAGTTGCAGAAGATTACAACAACAGGCTATTGAGTCGAATGCAGTTCTGGAGCAGTTGCTTGCAGGAGGGTCCACGGTATTATCCATTTCATCCATTACAACCTATAAAAGTCCACTGAACATAGGCCTCCTTCATAGATTGCCTCATAGTGGGATTTTGCCATATTTGCCTCGCTTGGCAGGTTGGGAACCGCAGTTTTTATTAACTTGAGTTGTTATCAGGAAGATGCTGTTGTCTAACTCCTGTTTGCCAAACAGGACAGATTTAGCTTCTGGTGTTATAGCTGGCATTTGGTTAGTTATGTTTCCATCTCTGACTCACAAATTCTGCCAAAGAGTTACTTATAGCAAGGTTTACAATCTTTAACAACATAATTAAAAGGTGTACCTCACAGCTTGAAGAACTTTCTGAATCTGGTTATATGCATGTGGAAGTGAAAGACTGTTAAACCGCAAATGACTTAGAATTGTAAACAGTGGGGTTTTGTAGTCATCATTATTTAAGTTAAGAGACTGTGTGGATGAATTTCATTTCACTCGAAAGAATGTTCACTCGAGTGCTTGCTTCATTTTTCTTTTATTCTATGTTCACACAGCTTAGCTGGAATGACATAGAAAAGAAGATTCACCTGCTCTTTTCTTTCAATATGTCGTCGAATGACGTCGTGCGTTTAGGAATTAGTTTAATTTGTGATGATTTAATTACACATACACTGCTTAGAAATGCTGTGTTTGAACCAGTATAGAGTCGGTACATAGACATCGTCAGAAGAGAAACCACTTTTGGTAGATCGCTTTATTTTGGTTAATTTTGTTGTGTAGCGGGTCCTTAACATCTTTTTTTATTTAGATAGCAACAGCGTTTTATATAGTTCACATTAAACAATATTATTCTTATAATAAGGCTCATAACAGGTTTCCTTTAATTACTATGGCGTAGCATACTACGGTCGTAATAATTAATAACAGTAGGTATACACTCAATTTTATACTTATATTATTAAATTGTTGCACCTGTTCCCTCAGGCAATACGCACATTCAAAAAGTCTCATACACAAACGTATAAACATATGTACTACGCGTTCACTTCATGAATGCCGTTACCTCCCGCCGCGCTCCCTCATACCGCGCCTCAAGCGTCGCCCATATAGTACCGATAGCAACGCTGAAATATACACTTAGCGGCACGGAATGTGGCCCAAACATAAACTAACCGATAACAGGCGATTTTGGTGCAGTGAATAAGAATTTCAAGTGGCATATTGTCAACACGTTTGTTTTTGTTGATTTAAGAGGGTAAGCACGAAAAAAGTTAATTTGTTTAATTTCTGTGATTTTTAGCGTTAGTTTGTCGCTAGAACGCACGAAACACAGGTGAGTTAAAATTTAATGTTTAAATGATGGCGCATTTTATTGTTGGTGAATCTTCTTTTGGTTTTGTTTTTCAATTAATGTGTAGTCTTTTCTTGCTTTCAGAATCGAAACACAATGACTGTAACTCCAGCTCAAGTTGCTCAAGCTGTGTTGCTTCGGAGTCAAGGGCGAACGCAGCGAGAGATTGCTGAATTTTTAAATGTACCGCGTACAACCCTTAGATACGCCTTAAAAGGTACGATCAGACCGGTCTGTACACGAGGAGACCAGGAAGTGGCGGAATCAGGTGTACATCAGCGCAGGATGACCGATTTATCACCCTCGCAATTTTGAGAAATCGGTTCCTTACTGCGGTTGAAATAAGGCAGCGTCTGCAAACGGCAAGAGGGGTCAACGTTAGTGAGCGGACGATAAGAAGGAGAATGGAGGAACGGGACCTTCGTTCTCGAAGACCAGCACGAGGTCCAGAACTGCTCCGGCATCATCGCGTAGCTCGACTTCGGTTCGCTCGCGAGCATGCAAATTGGACTCATGAGCAGTGGAGTAAAGTTCTGTGGACCGATGAATGCAGAGTAGCCTTAAGAGCTCCAGATGGCCGTGAACGTGTGTGGAGAAAGCGTGGAGAGAGGTTTCATAATCACCACCAGGCAAACCGTAAATTTTCATGGTGGATCCGTAATGGTTTGGGGAGGGATCAGTACAGATGCACGTACAGAGTTAGTGGTGGTTGAAGGTCGTTTAACGGCAGTGCGGTACATTGAAGAGATCCTCCAAGACCATGTTTTACCCTATGTGGAATTCATTGGGGGCGAAGAATTCAAGTTAATGCAAGATAATGCCCGACCACACACCGCACGATGCGTTAATGATTATCTTTCGAGGTGAGAATTTTAAATTGAGTACAGCACGAAGCCCAGACATGAATCCCATAGAACATGTCTGGGACATGCTTAAACGTCACACCCGATCCAATCTCAACCCTCCAGAGAATCTCAGTGCACTGAAAACCGCTCTGGTGGCCGCCTGGGAAGAAATACCCCAAGTGGATATCAAAAACATCATCCACAGCATGCCTGATCGTATGAAGGCGGTTATCAGGGCCAGAGGTGGAAATACCCGCTACTAACGTTAGTTGCTATTAGCTTTAATTTGTTAAATTCATTAATAAATATTTGTCAAATTTAGTGCTTAATGTCTTTTTTTTTAAAAAAATTATAAAGTTACCACATTTTTTGTTTATTAATCATTTGCATTTAAGATTGGAATAAACAATAAAGTTTTTCAAAGACAAAAGTAACCGTATCGCGGTTCATTTTGATAATAACCCTCGTAGTGCGTTTGGGCCACATTCCGTGCCGCTAAGTGTATCTACGTCCATTGTTTGTGCTCCCGTGCGATCTCTAGTTTGTTACTATTTTTGTTATTCTTTTTGTTAGTGTTGATTTTTTGTTTCTGTTAACTTTTTATGTTCGTTAATTTGTGATAAACACAGAATGGAGTGATGGCAATGATACAGAAACGAACGATTTCGATAAAATAACTAGTATCGAATTTATGGATTCGTAAATATCTACCTACCAGTTTCTGTTCGCGCCTTTGTAAATAATTAATTTAAAATGTATAATAAAACTATAATAAAAATATTTTATTTTATCGGACATGTTTTTCTATTCAGTGTTATTATTTTACTTTACTTACTAAATAAATTATTCAATAATATGCATTTTATCAACTTGCTTGCCCTCCATTTCTCTGCACAGGGCAAAAAACTACAAATCGAACATCTTAAAATTAAACACTTACAGTAATAGTTTTGTCTACGGTACCGTCAGCTGTGACGTCATAACGGTCGACGACGGCAAACTCGAAATGAACGCGTAGTACATGCATACTAATGAAAACAGTAACAGCACACACTGTTCAACGGTAACAAACAAATACACACGGATAACTACATGTTATTTTTTATACACTAGATTAGCAGTATATTATTATAATTTTTACTTTAATATAAATTTTGTTATTTTATTTAGGTTTTAGGTTTAAGATTTTCAATAGCTAAGCTCCTAAAAGCGTTCTTACTGTAGTTAAAGAGATCAATTTCTCCAAAGAATTCGTTGTAAATCTTGGGTAGACGCGAGAGGGGTACGCGCATAATTAACACCAGCACGCGGCACACTTAACAGGGGCGGCGGGCGCGTCGTAAAGGCACGTTAATCCCCACGCTCGAAACCAGCTCGGGGCAATCAATGCGTCCGTGCACTATGTCGTACAGTAGACATACATCAACTAGTTTAGGTCAGTCTTCAAGGGTAAGTAGGGTAAATTGGTCACAGTTCTCTTGATAGGTTGGTAAGGCTGGTTTATGTACGCGATAGTTAAGATGCTTAATAAATAATTTCTGTACGCGCTCTAGACGATTTATATAAATGGCGTATTGGGAGGACCAGACCGGGCAGGCATATTCAACGTCACTGCGGAATTTTATGTTTAATATCTTCTTCAGTAACCTCTAAGTTTAGCCCATTCATTGCTACTAAATTTTTAAAAACATCACCTGGGTGCCAGTTTTTTAATTACAAAAACCCCATTAATAACAAAAACCCATCTCAAAAATGGTAAACGCAACATCCACCGTGGTGGCACTGCTAAGAGAAATTTAATCACAAGTGCCATTCAACACACCGTTTGCGTTGTCGTTTGGATAGTATTATTCAACATATTCTGAGTGACTGCTCATGCCCGATATGTCGATATAAATGCCGTTGAATTCTTTATTCATATGATCTATGTTTGTATATAATTTAATATTAGTATTATTTAGCGTGTTTGTTCGACATCTGATAAATGTATACTTATCCACTTTCTCTATTGTTACATTTACGGCACCCAATAAATAAATATTTTATTATACGTAGGTATGGATTGTAGGTAGGTAAACAATATTTCATTGGATAATTAGGGTGACACTATGGCAAAATAAAAAAATAAAACCACGAAGATAATACTTTATTATTAAAAATTAAAAATAAACAATTAGTAGTTGTGGTACTCTTTGAAACAATCGTTCAAACAAAACCCGTATTGTTCGGGACAATAGGAACAGAAATATGAAGTATCTTTTCTGACTTTTTTGAAACCCAGCACTGTCTACACCGACGTCGTAAAATTTTTCTCTTTCGGCCATCATTTATACGAGAACATTGTTGAAGAACATGCACTTGAGTTTTTGGAACTGAACCCAGCGTTGTGTCTTCTACATCAATATTTAACCATTTCAAGTCTGTAATCGTAGAAAGTTTTCTTCGTCGAAAACATGTTGTGCAGCGTGTATGAATTATACAAAATTTGCTGGAACACGTGAACTCCTAATTTCTTATACCAACGTATAGTTTTGTGCTCACACGAATAATATGCAAGCATTTGATCCTGATAATCTATACCACCCATGTACTTATTGTATTTTATTACAACTTCAGGCTTGGAAACGGTTACACCGCGTCGATTCGTAATGATGGTCATTTCAGATCCATATTGGGATGAAATCATTGAAATGTCCCGCCGGTCTTTCCATTTCATAATACAAATACCACTACTATTGAATTTTGCTATCGATTCGCCAAGTTTCAATTTTCTTTGTAAGACTTCTTTCGGATTTTTTTTCGATTGACACGTAAAGTACCCGTACAATATGTTTTAAGAGTCAATAATTTGTGTGCAAGATTTACAGAATTATAAAAGTTATCCATATAAACGGAATAGATGGGTGACCCCGTTACGAACACCGACAAGGAAGATCCCTGCAAGAATAGTAGGAAAAAATATCAAGGAGGACTTCAGTATATATAAAATCAATGTAATCAAGACGTCATTATGGAGCGAGAAGCGAAAAAATCCGACGCATATACATCAAACCCGGCCAAGGAACAAGAAATCGCCGGTATATCTCTATCGTTGAGAATACCACCGTTTTGGAGAGATAAACCCCGACTTTGGTTCGTCAGTTTTGAAGCCGCAACGAATGATTTAAAGAAGAATCAAGCGCAACTAGCACAGATGGTGATCGCCCAACTTGAGAAACAAGACATCGAACATATTTCGGACCTGTTGTAACCTACCGGCATCCGACCAGTATAATTCGCTGAAGGATCGTCTGATCTCTGCATATGAAGAATCCGACAGTCGCCAGCTACAGAAACTTCTATCAGAAATAGAACTTGGAGACCAGAAGCCCACACAACTCCTACGCAGAATGCGTACTTTGGCGCGAGATAAAGTCCCAGATTCGACGCTACGGCTAATGTGGGTAAACCACCTACCCCCACATGTTCGATCGGTACTAGCAGTGAGTGAAACATTCAGCACGCAGACGAAGCTCGACGAACTGGCACTCCTGGCGGACAAGATGATCGAAAACAGCAGTAGCTCATACAAGGCCAATGATACCCAGTTTCTTCTCGAAGAAATTCGGAAGCTATCATTCGAAGTCGCTGCGCTCAAAGCTTCCTAGCATCAAACCTGTTACCAGCAACAGTACAACCAGCGCAATCAGCAACAACGAATATCACCTTTCCGTCGCAACCGCTCTGCAAGTAGAAGTCGAACAAGCTCAAGAACAAGATCCCCTTACTGCTACTATCATCGACGTTTCGGTTCCGAGGCAAGAAAATGCACAACACCGTGTACATTCAAAAATGAAAATATGAAGTCGGAAAACTAACTAATACGCTTGATGCGACGGCATCCGGCGTAACAGAAAAGTCCTACCGTCTTTTCGTCACCGATAAAAAAAGCAAGCTTACCTTCCTTATCGACACCGGAGCGAATATCTCAGTTTTACCGCCGAGATAAAGACAGAAGATGAAGCCACTGGATTTTCATCTCTACGCAGCAAACAATACGGTGATTCCTACATATGGAGAAAAAACAATGGAACTGGATTTAAACCTACGCCGACCATTCAAATGGAGATTTATCGTCGCTAAAGTCAGCAAACCAATCATCAGTGCTGATTTTCTTCAACATCACCAGTTGATCGTCGACATCAAAAATAAAAGAATCATCGACGGGAAAACCAATCTTGCATCTCAGTCTTTCGTACAAGCAACCAATCTGCCCACAATAAGAAGCATAGACGTTCAACAATCGTATCACAAGATCCTTGAAGAATATCCTGGAATCACAAGAATAACTTCAATGAAATTAACACCGAAGTAAGACGTTGAGCATTTCATCGAAACCAATGGACCACCACTTCATTGCCGTGCACGTCCAATCGCACCACACCGATACGAGCAAGTTCGAAAGGAATTCGAAAACATGATCGAGCAAGGAATATGCCGTCCAAGCAAAAGCCCTTGGTCATCACCACTTCACGTTGTACCGAAGAAGAATGGAGAATTACTAGAGCTTACCAACAAATAAAAGTACGCGATGAAGACATAGAGAAGACAGCAATAATTACTCCAATGGGATTATTCGAATTTCTAAGAATGATTCCAGGACTGAAGAACGCTGGTCAAACCTTTCAAAGATTCATACACGAAGTACTTCATGGACTGGATTTCGTTTTCGCATTCATTGATGATCTCCTTGTTGCAAGCCTTGATAAAGAAACGCACGAAACCCATCTACGCACAATGCTACAGCGACTAGAAGACAATGGAATCACAATCAACCCTTCGAAATGCATATTTGGACAACAAGAAGTTCAATTTCTTGGTTTCACCGCCAGCAAGAAAGGAATCAAACCGCCTACTGAAAAAGTAAGAGCAATCATCGATTATGCGAAACCTAAAACAATCGAGGAACTATGGCGTTTTCTTGGGATGATTAATTTTTACAGAGAACACATTCCTAAAGCCGCTGAAATCCAAGCACCACTTCACGCTTACCTTCACAACACGAAGAAAAAAGATAAAACATCAAATGGATGGAACGATGAAGCCACGAAGGCATTTGAAGCTTGTAAAGTTGCGATCCAAAATGCAGCTTTGCTCGCCCACCCATCACACGAAGCAACCCTTGCTATCTTCAGCGACGCGTCCGATCTCTCAGCAGGAGCTGTACTCCAACAATACATCAATGGAAAATGGCAACCACATGGCTATTTTTCGAAGAAGTTCTCCGATACTCAACGTAACTACAGTACATTCGACCGAGAGTTACTCGCTATCTACATGGCTATCAAGCACTTCAAAAAACGTTCGAGAGTCGAAATCTGATCGTTTTTACCGACCACAAGCCATTAACATATGTACTTCAAGAGAAACCATCACCTTCGGAAACACCACGACGAGCAAGACAACTCATTTTCATAAGCGAATTCACGACCGACATACGTCACATCAGTGGGAAGGACAACATAGTCGCCGATGCACTCAGTGGCATACCAATCGACAGTGTAACGTGCCCTACATCAATCGACTATCACAAGATCGCCGAAGCACAAGACAGAGATAGCGACAACATCAATCATCTATCGAAGCAAAGTAACTTGACCATCAAAGCAAGTTACAATGCCAATGACGCATCTACCTATCTACTGCGAAACCTCAACGTCAACCATGCGACCATACCTACCAGAAGAATGTCGTCGCGAAGTCTTCAATGCACTGCACAACATCAGTCATCCAGGTGTTAGAGCAACCAGAAAACTCATCACTGGAAAATTCTTTTGGCCTTCAATACAAGTGGATGTTGGCAACTGGGCGAAGCAATGCATTCAATGTCAAAAATGCAAAGTACAAAGGCATACATCAAGCAGCCTAGATTCATTTCCACCTACGGAGAGATTCGAACACCTGCACGTTGACATCGATGGACCATTACCTACTTCACCGCAAGGATATCGTTACCTCGTAACAATGATCGACAGAACAACAAGATGGCCAGAAGCAATACCTACCGACGATACATCAGCTGAATCCGTCGCGAAGATAATTTATGAAAATTGGATTACTCGTTTCGGATCACCTAAAACCATCACAACGGATCAAGGAAGAAACTTCGAAAGCAACCTATTCCTCAAACTTCTTCAAACTATGGGAATACAGAAGACACGTACAACGGCATACCATCCTTAATCAAACGGAATAGTCGAACGATCATCGAACGGCATCGTACGTTGAAGACCGCACTCAAAACTCGTTTATCTCAACATACTACTTGGACTACGAGCAACACCGCGTGCAGACACTAGTCTTAGCGCCGCTCAGATAACCTACGTTTGCAGCATAAGACTACCGTGTGACTTCTTCACTTCAATATCGTCAAATAATCAAGAAATGAATTACGATTTTGTAACTCAACTTCGAGAATCAATCAACAAAGTCTTATCGTCGAAACGCACATCATCACACGGAAATAATAAATCAGTATTCATTCATCAAGATTTGAAAACATGCAAGCAAGTTTTTGTAAGAAACGACACAGTGAAGAAACAATTTCAACCTACCTACGATGGACCGCATAAAGTATTAGAGCGAAATAGCAAGACTTTTAAATTACAAATACTCGGAAGGAAATCTACAATTATATCGATCGACCGACTAAAGCCTGCCTATATTATTAACGAGGATACTTCAGAGGATTCATCATCATCTCAACCACCAGCGAGGAAGCTTGAAAACCCATCACATCAACCCAGATGAAACCTATTTTAAAAATTACGAACCATGGGCGAGTCGTCAAGCCTCCGGTACGCTTTCGCTAGGTGGAGAGTGATGTAGCAGCCAGGCTAATCAACCCTAAACGGTAATAAATAATGTTACCCTGCTGCTACCATAACGCAGAAGGTGAAAGAATGTGGCCGGTGGAAGGAAAAGGGGAGATCTCCCACCGGGCAAGGTGTTCTGCCCGGGGAGCGGCCAACTCTCCGAGTGGTAGTTCGGAGCTATTGTATATATACTGTTTTTAATTCGGAACTTTGATGGCGCGATTTAGGCTTCGATGTGTTTCGCTTGTGGCGCGACGACAGCGCCGCCACATCACCCCCCCGCTCAGACCGGAGGTCGATAGTGCAGTCTAGATGTCGACGAATGTGCAAGTGCCAGGGAATTGCCTTGTAGTCTGCGGTGAGTCGAGAAGAAGGCAAGTAATCTGCGAGAGTGCCGTGAAGCAGAGGCGAGCAGTAAGGCTCAGAGCCGTGCCGAACACTGTAGCGCAGAGAGTAGCTTGAAGGAACAGGAACCATTATTATAGTGCTGCGATGAACCTTTGTAAAGCTAGATGGCTTGCAGGATGTGAAGACTGAATATTTGCTCGGGAGCGAATGAATGGGGTACTTGAGAACGATGACGAGGATTTGAAGTTGTAGTTTCCGAAGGTTGTTGGTTGCGTGTTCATATCACGTCGGGGTCACCACTGTGGCCGGTGGAAGGAAAAGGGGAGATCTGCCGGGCAAGGAGTTCTGCCTGGGGAGCGGCCATCGCTCCGAGTGGTAGTTCGGAGCTATTGTATATATACTGTTTTTAATTCGGAACTTTGATAGCGCGATTTAGGCTTCGATGTATTTCGCTTGTGGCGCGACGACAGCGCCGCCACACCCCTTATTAAAATAATCAGATAGTAAATTCAAAACAACTTTTTCACTGTGATTGGCATCTCCCACTGAAGTATCCGAAGCGCCGGCATATACAATAATCTTCATAATTACCCCATATTCGTCGGTAAGGATATAACGTTTTATACCGTAGGGATGCTTTTTGCCTTTGAGATATTGACGGAATATTAAACGACCACGAAACAAAACCATTGACTCATCTATGGCCACATTTTTAGATGGGTAATAAATTTCTCCATTTCGCTGGTTAAAATAGTTGCCGTGAAACCTGGCAACTTTGCCAGTTTTGGAAGGACTTAAAAGTTTAACACCAATTTTCCATTAAAGTTGGAAAAATTTACTTTGCCAATATTGATATTGGCAAAGTAAATTTTTCCAACTTTAATATAATGGATTTCCGCAAAGTAACGCCTGATTCTATTAATTAACCAATTTTTCAGCAAAAATGTACTGTGAGACTGGGCGTCAATGTTAAATGTGATATTATATTCTTCATAGATTTAGTATTTGTTAATGATTTAAACAAATACTAACATTAAATAGACAAAATACTCAAAAATAGAAAATGGCAAATTTAACCTCACTCTGTGGCAACTTTGCCATCAGGGTTTATAATGAAAATAATAGGATTTGACTTCAAGGTTGAAGGTAAGTTTACCTCATTATATAATACACAACACCCAGAGTTATGATTTGCTTCTTTAATTGTGTTGTAAACAGCAAAGTTTACGCTTGTCGCAAAGTTGCCCTCCCATTTTACAATTTTTCATAAAAACTTGAAAATATGTGTCAGGGTTGTCAAAAATCCTTGATTACATACTTAACTTAATTTTTTTATTTAAATCTTGTCACAATAATGTCTTAAGAAAAAATCTAAAATATATCAAACTAAAATACTCTCGTCTAAAATAAAAAATAAAATTGGTGCAATAATAAGCTTAAATCAATTATAGTATAGAATAAAAAAAAGCTTTTTACAATCATTTTTAACAAGTCATCACCATTTTATTACGGGTCGTAATAAGATGATGTCAGGTCATAATTATTGTAATCAATCTAAATATTGTTTTCCCACAATAGCAAAACATTAATAATCATTAAAAATGATAATTAATGTTTTGCTTAATATCAATACACAATAAGTTGAAATTATGAAAAATACTGAGTAGTAATAATATTATTAATGCCCGACAACGCAGTAAAAATAATATAAATTTCTCTATTATTTTCCTTCACTTTTAATAAAGATGAATTGATTGACGACTCATTTGGTAAAATCGGTCTAATGGGCTGCTACGGTGAAACATCAATATAAACATACATACAAACATAGAATGTCAAGTGCAAGAACACTTTGTTTAAATGGTTGTAATCGGTTAAAAATATAGGTTGAAAGTGACAACCCTTGGTTGTAACAAAACATGGCAAAGTAACCGTCACATCGTGGCATCACTAGTATGGTAACTTTGCCAAGTTAGTTTTATAGATAAATGTTAAGACCAACTGTAAAAACGATATATTACATTTGATAACCATTAATATTACGTTACTACAAAGATATAAATACATACATACAGTATTTCAAACAAAAAAAAAAACTAAAGTTATGGAGCACTGAACAAAGAGGTTATTTCGCCGGCACAATTCCGCGTTAAAATAAAATGCCAAAATTAACTCTCATATTGCCGTATCGAAAGCAATGCTGTCAATTAGTTATTGTATTTTCATCCAAAAGATGGCTTATTTCGCAAATCGTTACGTTTTCCGTGTTAATCGTAATTTTGTACCAGTACACAACTGATGGCAAAGTTAACATCCATTGGTAAAGTTGCCAGACCTGACTGTAATTAAACTATTTATTTTTGATAGCCTATTATCGGACAAGTCGTTTTCAAAATTTAAAGATCTCATTATTAACAAAAATCTGTTTCTACTCATGTGTTTTGAAAAAGCTGGTTTATTAAACAGTGGATGCTTTTTACAATAGTCTGTGACTTGGTTTAGTTTGATAGTTCCCATGTGAAACAAAATACCAAAAAATATTGAATAAAACTAATTTTACGGATTATATCGCGTTTAATTAACTTATTTT
Organism: Parnassius orleans; assembly: GCA_029286625.1. Classification (NCBI taxonomy): domain Eukaryota; kingdom Metazoa; phylum Arthropoda; class Insecta; order Lepidoptera; family Papilionidae; genus Parnassius; species Parnassius orleans. The sequence continues at coordinate 803,807 of JAGSMP010000161.1, read as the reverse complement.
ATTAATTCCCGACGTTTCGGGCGCTTTACAGCACCCATGGTCACGGGGCTGAGGTGAACTGACTGTGGAACTGAGGTGATACGTGAGGCTATTGAAATTAAAAACATCCTAATTTCAATAGAGAGGAGGCTGGTACTACCACCTGCTTGGAATCCTGTAATTAATAAAATTAAAACTAAGCCCAAGCATACCACTGCAAGACTTCAAGACACAGTTAGTTCATTTTGCGTAGATCGGACCAAAATTAAAATTAATAATTAAAAGATGAAGGTACACTGGATTAACTCTGACATCGGGACGTCAATCACCTCAGTCCCCGTGACCATGGGTGCTGTAAAGCGCCCGAAACGTCGGGAATTAATAAAAATAAGTTGATTAAACGCGATATAATCCGTAAAATTAGTTTTATTCAATGTAGTGTTCGCGTAAATATAAGAAATCATTACCAAAAATATTTTAATTTCTGGAATAGTTACATCTTTCCATAGTCTCAGTCTGCTTTTAGGATCTAGTATATTCGACAATAACTTAAACGCGTAATTGTTATTCTTTGTGACTAATATTGTAAAAAACTCATCAGTCGCAATCAATTTGAAATAGTCGTATGATTCATTTGTTTCAGGCAATATTTTGAGTTTTTTTTTCGTATCTATCAAAATCTATAGGTACAATAGTGGTATCACGTTCACTTTTCCATTCATCATCAGTTGATTGTAACGTTTCATTACAAATTATATTATTATCTTCACTCACTTGCGTCGCGTCTTCAGTCGCGTCAGAATATAAACAATCATCTGATACATTTTCCTGATCACTTTTTTCTTCTAAATCGTCATCTTCCAATTCCAGAATCTTAATAAGGGCCTCTTGAGTCAATAGTTTTGTAGATGGTAGTTTTGCTTTCGGTTTTTCTTCTTTGTCTTCCCCTTCAAATATATTTCTCATTTCATCCATAATATCTAAATCCTGCAATGATCTATCTAGATCTGCCGTATGAATATTTTTATTATTATTAAGGTCATCATTACCCTCACTAGTTTCTTCTAAATCACTCAGTAGTTTTGCTTCCGGTTTTTCTTCTTTATCTTCCTCTTCAAATATATTTCTCATTTCATATATCTAGATCTGCCGTATGTATTCCTTTTTTATTCTTTAGATCATCATTATACCCTTACTTTATTCTTCCAAATTAGTCAATGTTACTTTACCATCGTGTAAGTCTACTTTTTGACATTTAAGTATTTTAATACCTGTATTTTTGTTCATTCCTCCTCTTGTTTTAACAACGCTTCTTAAAAAGGAAAGATTTTCATTGGCTGGAGGTGAATACAAAAAAGGTGAATGTATACTAGAGGAAGGATGGGGTTCTATTAATATATCAAAGTTGTAATTTGATGTTTCCTTACTTTGAGAAGACATATGTTTATATTGATGCGCACTAGCTGTTGAAGTTGAAATTCTATGCGAGTCGTTCCTATCTCTACATATATATTTGTTTTCCTGAAGTTTAATCGATGTACAGCATTCATCTAATGAACCGACAAGAGGCTCAGCTAATTTTTCAGAATCATTATATTGTGATCCAAGAAAAAGCGATTTGGCACGCTTTGATCTTTTAGAAGGGTCAGTTGCTATATGTTCTGTTGTCACGGTTACAAATCTGAAAAATGACACAGTGTTACCAAAAATCTAAAATTGTTATTTTTTGGTGTAAATCAGTATAGATCTTATCGCTTGTGGAGATGGTATTTCGTGAATTGTGTAACGTCACTTCGGTGTCATACTACTAAAACAAATAACGATCCATCAATTTAGGAGATACTTGAACATAAATATTATCAAAATTTATTTAACACACAAAAGAATTACTTTCACGATTATTTAAATAATCACCAACCTATTGTTACTATTAGGGATTATATCTTCTACCTTTAAAGCTAGCTCTAATAATTTATCGCTCCTTCGTTTCATCGTTTAAAAGGGTACTGAAAACAAATTTTGGTTTTTATTAAAACCACTCATTCGTGATATGACCATTTCTTCCACCGCGACACCGAGGCATTGTAAGTTAGTAAGCATAATCACTCAGTTCAGAAAAAACATGCAATGAAGAAAAACCACCTCAGATAAATATTCAAATTATAATAACAATTAATTAGTTACAAAAAAAACATTCGTCGGCACGGTAGTGTTCATAAACAGAAAAATTACATATTTGGCACCAAAAAAGTTACTTAAAACAATTTTTTTAACATATCGTCTTCATTGGTAAGAATAAAATGTGGCAGTGAATACAAATTTGTACTGTGCCCACAGTCAAAACATAAGTGACGTCTTATAAAATGCGTCAATAGCTACGGCCATTTTAAATTTTGTTGCCAAAATAAATAGAAGTCTGTTCGATCGAAGTAATCATCCACGTCCAGCAAGATCACCATTGTAGATAATGTAATGATGTAGCAGTAAGTATATCTTTGTATATTCTTTGTAATTCTCTGAAATTAACCTACAACAAATAAAATTTTGCAGATAGTTAATAACAATATTTTTTGTACATTATCTACACAAAAAGTAGGTACAAATAGATAACATGCATTTGACTGGAATCTGGATTTGATATATCATACGAAAGAAGAATCGAAATACGAACCTAAAAGTGCATAAATAATATTATTTCATTAAAAAATATGAGAACTTTTTTTAAATAAAAAAGAACTACTATTTAAATTTCCACATATAATAGTAATCATTTTTATTATAACAATTACAGTCTTTTTTATTTTTCGCGTACTTTTTAAAGATGAAATAAAAAAATATGCATGTTCTCTATTATTCGGAACTAAGTGTGTACTAGCCTTATTCATGTACTTTATTTTTACCGTGGGTACTGAGATGTCCAAAAACAGAAAGGTTATGACCAGTGCATTTTGAAAAGATTAATCTTACGTTTAATGACAATAGTTTATTTAAAAAAAGCATGTTAAGGAGACTCGTTAACACTGCCGGCATTTGTTTCATAATGAATATTTAATGAAAATGTTAGTAGGTATAAGCAGAAACTTAAAATATTAGCACAAAATATGGAGTGAGCGGAGGTGAGCAGGTGTGTTTAAACATATATAAATGAATACTATATATTAGTAGAATTATCCTCGCGAATGTCACAGTCGATATGTTAGTACTACTAGGAAGATTTCGGCATATGAGCGAATTGCCTTGGGTACTATAAATGTCACTGTGGATGTAATAAAAATCTGCGCCCCCTTTCCTTAAGGGGGGTCGCTTTAGATTCGGCAGAAAGGCCATACAGGCCAAAGCCAGTCCCACAGGTGGTGGTTAGTGGGTAAGACACTTCTTCAAAGTGAGTCTCACATAAGCATGAGCATTCACCGCCTCCCTATAAAATTGTAATGGCCAGCTTCTAATTTATTTAGTAAGTAAATAGATTACGAATAGTAAATTTAACTTTATTAGTGTAAAATAGATTAAAAAATACTAGACATGCATAAATTTTGGGCGTGATTTGTTCCTCATGCATAAAACTAGCCAACAAAGATTTTTACTGCTATGCCAACGAACGCACCGAAACAATGAAAAAGAATTAAGAATATTGCTTACCTTTATCTCCCAATTCACAAATATTTAATAAACACTCAATAAAACCTAAGTTATTTCAAATTCAAAATAGACCTTCTCAGCACCAAACTTTTTTGCACTGTCAAAACATGACTGACAGTACTTAGCAAAAACTGTCAGTGCTTTCACACTTAAAAATTATTTCTAGCTGTGAATGTTGGCAAAGATTTAAATAAATTTCTACACTTTTTAAGTAATGCCACAAAAACCTCAAGAAGTCACTAAACTCATACGGTGCGTTGATGGTATGACGTTGCAATCTCGATCAACGCAAATGGTGCGTTGGTAGCATTGAATGGTTTTACTGCTGCAGGACTCGACACAAAATGGCCGAACCCGTGAATGATGCCGAATGTCAATATCCAACAATGTTGGATCGGTTCACTAATGAATTCATTCGGCACTTTTCTTTCATTCCGTGTTCAAACGTTTCATTTCCAGTGAAAGTAGCCAAATGAACGAAAAATGAACCGTCTGATTCAGTTTCAGTTTTTCTCTGTTACCTCTTACGACACCCACGAGACTATATGATAGTGGATATTCTTATAGGGCCACCACACGATCCATGGTATTATACTTTTTATTAATCAGCTCGTAAAAGTTCACTGCTTGATGGTTTTCTCCCATTATAATGTAGTATTTGCTTTAATCACCACTCTTGGCAGACACCTTGATGGTCACTGTACCTGACTCGCGCCTTTGCTGCTAATTTTTGCCATATAGGAGAATGTTTTTCTACTGCAAAGTTAAGTTTGTTCTTGAATCCAACTTACGTTTTTATTACTGCAATGTTCAGTGTTTACCTGATCTATAATTTATGAATTTTAGTAAGTTAAGTACTAACTTTCACAAAAATAATTATCTAATTGCATAAACTCCTATATTTAATATATTATATTGTATATAAATTAAATATTACCTGTAGGTAATATTACTCAATAAACAAAGATAGATCTTTGACAATGTATGACATTCGTGAATCTGAATAAAAAATGGGCGAAAAATCATTGAGACCTCTGTCCCTTTTTACGACATCTGTGGGTATGGGGTAGTATGGATTCTCCTACGCCTCCACTACACTGGTTTTTTCTCTTATTTAAAAAATAATTTGGTTTCAGTCAATACCAAAACCGCATGAGGCTAGAGATGAGATTCAATTCACACCAATTTATAATATAGATATCTGGCCAGTAAAGTGTGATGTAGAAAATGATTGTAAGGACGAAATTTTTAGCCTTGATTCCGTTAAAGTTGAGGTAGAGAATTTCGAAAATGAGAATTCCAAATTTGAAGAAAATGGGAATCATGATACAGGTAAGATATATACATTTTGTGATATTATTAAAATAAGGTACGTAGGTCACTCAATAAGTTTTGAGATGCTCGAAATTTAAAAATGGAACGCACCCGTGTTATATGTTTCTAAAAAGCAAATTTATTTTAAAAATAGAACTCCATAAGCCAATTGCTCAATATTAAAAAAAAAACAAAGTTCTATTAATTTTCCTGTAACGCTTCCCGCGCTTTTCATTTAAAACGATGGATCCTAACCGTGTACATTTGCGCGCTATGATATATTATGATTTTAAATTTGGTTTAACCGAACAATTAAGTTTACAACGGTTACAATCAGCATTAGGGGACTCAGCTCCATCACGCGCAACAAAATTTTTAGGTGGTTTGCTGAATTCAGAAAGGGTAAAATTAATCTTAAAGATGACCAAAGAACCGGGGCCCGCAAACAGCAGTAACGGCAGAAAATGTATGGACTACTGAAATATTGGTGCGAGAAGACCCACGAATCACATATACGGACATCGAAAAGATTGTAGGCATTATTTCGGGGAGCATTCATACCATCCTAAATCAACATCTTGGACTGAGGAAGCTTTGTTGTCGATGGATCCCTCGTTTGCTCTCCGAAAGCGAAAAACAGACTTGTGTAGATTGGTGCCATGAAATGCATCTACGTTTTGAAAACGGGGCATCTAGACGTGTTTCAGAAATCTTTACTGGTGACGAGACATGGATCTATCAATATGATCCGGAAAATAAAAGGCAATCATCGATATGGGTTATGTTACAAGTGACCTTTGCGTCGTTCTCGATATTGAAAATGTAGTCGACTCTTCTTTCATCGGTGCTTATGTTTGCAGTTTCCGCGATATTGTTTGTTGTCCTGCTTTTCTTCTTTATTCCCTGACTGTTCGATGATTCTTCTCCTTCCTATCTTCGTTTCGTCGTGGTCTCTCACCTGCCGTACGAACACCTTGCGAATACGACTGGTGCACATTGATGAACACGCGGTGATCTGGGTGACGTGCCGCATTTGTGTATCTCTCCCGATACAATCTGGTTGCGGCAGACGCGTTACAATGGCATTCACCGTAGATAATATGTATGTTCGCATATTCTTGCGCAGTATACAAGTACGGCATTTTGGCAGAACAATAAATAATAAAGTCCAGGGAAACGCAGCCAAAGTCGTCAACACAAATGCGATATCAAGTCCAGGTAACACAAGCCAAAGTTGTCAGTACGAAAGTTACACGATTACGAGGAGATGCGCAATAAACGAAGGAACGAAGCGTACTGATTGATAATAACCAATAATCAATTTGACTATCGCATCGGCGTCACTAACCGTCTCGCTTTCTCTAAAAACAAAAAGTCAGTCTATCCCACTCTATTGCACTTTGAACAGCGTCACTCTCTATCTCACTCTATCACATCTGTCTGTCTCGCTTACACAATAATAAAGCAAATCCTTTTGCACACAAAATTCAGGTAAAAAGATTGTTTGAAATTAGATCCTTTTGAAAATACGAGTACGAGTATTACTCGTAAATATGTAATAATATTTTTTATGGAAAGATAAGTAGCAAGTGTCGTACTATTTTGAAATCTTAATTAAATAGGCCAGTTTTTAAAACAATTTGCCTATGGTAGTATTAAAACGTTTTTAACCATGACTTAATTAATTTTTTTTTTGTACTAAACTCACATTATTAATTATGGGATTTGTGACTGCAATCAATAGTATAATTATTTAGAATTACATTTAAAAAAAACACTGACAAATTTAGAAATTTGTGATCACAGTATCTAAATATGTGATGTAGGGTGTTGATTTTCAACATTTTCAAAAGTATTTTATCATTTAACCAAGTAACATGGATTTTTTTTTTGCTAGAACTGATACAACCTAGCTTATCGCCCCGTACCCGCTTGACGTTGAGTTTCGTAACAACCTGTATATATATATATATACAGGATTACTGGGAACTCGACAACTTCCTGGCAGGGCGTGATAGGGAGTGATAGTCAAAATGCTACAAATTTGACCCCTATATGTATGGCCGAAAATGAACAGATAATCCAGAATCAATAATCACCCAGAATTTCGTATTCAATTCTAAATAAAAATAAAACCTTTTTTTTGTATACTTTCTTTTAAATTTAAATATTGTCTTGCAGCTTCAACCAAGCGAATACAATCATAAAAAGTACAAAAAGTATTCACAATAAAAAATATGGGTCTTAATAAATTATTATTTTTACTTCAAAAAATTACTATGACATGAGACATAAAAATATTTAAAAAAATATGCCCATTTAATCAGCTATCCAAAAAGGTAATATTCCGGTGAAGTCAATGAATAATAATAATAAAAGGGTCTTTACTTAACGCAGGTAAAGAACGGCAAAGAATGATTGCTCTTAGGAACGAACTTGCACACTATTAGTCACTTGGCGTCCAAACGGCCATTTCAAATTGAGTCGTAGCGACGCTCTTTGGTTAGTTTGGACTATCGCTGCGCAAGCACGTGTTTTTAATTTCCTTCTAATAAACTCTCGTCGCGTTAATTCGTTATTGTTTTCAGTTATTATTGTTATTATTGCTGTTACCGTTATCCGTTACTGACTGTTCATTATTACTATTTTTGTGCGTCGAAGTTAAAATGGCGTCATATTCTAATAATGAATATGCCGACATCATGTACTGTTATACTTTTGCTGACGGCAACGCTGCTGGGACTCGTAGAGAATATCAACGTCGCTTTCCTGATTGCCGGCTTTCCCACGTTTCTGTCTTCGGAGCTACCTATCGACGATTAAATGAAAGCGGCACTATTAACAGAAATCAAGTGGATACTGGCAGACCACGACGTTTCACGGCTGACGATGAAGAAACAATTATGAAACATTTTATTGACGACCCCAACGTCTCAACGAACATTGTGGCACGCCGGCTCGGGTTATTCCAGTGGAAGGTATGGTCGGTGGTGCACCTGTCAGCCCGACATCCGTACCATTACCAACCGGTACAAACGCTGTACGAGGGCGATCCCGCGAGTAGACTCCAGTTTTGTCGTTTTTGAAGATTTTTTTTTTAAGAAACATTCGATGGACAGATGAGTCCAAATTTGACCAAGTTGTAATACCATCACTTATTGGGCACTGAAAGTAGACAAAAATCCAAAAAAATAAAGAAACAGCGTCACAGCGCAGATTTTCTTTACATATGAGGTATTGTAAATGACAAACTTATTGGGCCTTTTTATGCCACAAAATTTAAACGGGGAAATTTACGATTTTTTTGAAATTATTTGGAAAATTTATTAGTAGATGTTCCAGAAGAAGAGCCATGCTGCAGCTATATTAGTAGTATAGTTGTAGCACGAATGGGTCGGCTCGACCGGGGAGGACCACGATTTCTCAGAATACCAGCGCAAAATAGCAGTTTAACGCTGCTGTGTTTCGTATGGTGTGTGTAGAGAACCGGAGACCATTTTTACTGGAAATGAGGCATTCCATCTTAGTCCTCAAGGCTGACAACGCATGTGCATTTTAATTTTTTATTGAGGATAGATGGATGTCTATGGGTCGCAGCAACCACTTACCATCAGGTGGACTGTGTGCTCGTTTGTCACCCTTAACCTATAAAAAAAATAAGAAATCAAAAATAATTTGATTTATCAGCATGACGGCTGTCCAGCTTACTTCCGGTTATCTGTACGAGAGTGGCTAAATAGCCAATACCCAAACAGATGGATTCGGAGCGGAGGGCCAATTCCGTGGCCTGCACGAAGTCCTGATCTGACGCCACTAGACTTCTATGTTTGGGGTCGTATGAAGGACTTAGTCTACGTGACCCCAGTGAATTCTGTTGAAGAATTTCGAAGGCGTCTCTTAAATACGGCAGAGCAGATTAGGGCTAAAATATCTTCAAAAATAACGAAAACCGAAGTTAGGAAAAGAATCAGGACGCGTATCCGCAACCAAGGGGCTCATGTTGAGCAAGAAGTTTAATCTTTAAAAAACTTAGTAAAAAAAATTGTTTAAGTTTAGAAATGACCCACATTAGTTTAATTGACTGTTACGTTATGAATAAATGTCTTCACCGGGATATCATTACCTTTTTGGATAGCTGATTAAATGGGCATGGTTTTTAAAATATTTTTATGTCTCATGTCATAGTAATTTTTTGAAGTACGTATCATTTTATGATACATATATAGTCAAAAAAGGCTCAAATTTGTAGCATTTTGATTCCCCTATCACGCCCTGCCAGGAAGTTGTCGAGTTCCCAGTAACCCTGTATATACAGGTGTGGCGTAATGAATGGATAACATGGTACCTGCGGGCAGAGGACATTGTGGGAGTTCAGAAAAATATGTTTTATGTTTAGTAAAAGTTCCTCGGTTTTCGAGATAATTCGACATTTTTGAAAATTCAAACAAATCACACTTTGCCACTCTTTTTGGTGGCAAGACTTTAAATGAAGAAATTTTTTCAATCTGTTTTTTGGATAGTATTCCTGAATGGAAGCGCTATCGAATGTAAATTATGATTTTTGGGGCGCATACATAGTTTTTTTTAAATAACATCTAACTCAAATTTCATGTTTTGCTTATTTTTCCATTTGATCGCATCCAGCGCAGAGCAGTTCGAATCGTCGGCGAGCTCTTTCTGATTGGCTTGACTCACTGGGGCTGCGAAGAGATGTTGCATCTCTTTGCGTATTCTATCGTATCTACAATGGGCAGTGCTCACAGGAATTGTTCGGACTAAATCCAGCCGCCCAACGCCACCATCGCAAATCGTGACAATATGCAAGATACCATCCATACCATTTGAATGATTGGTGGTCCACCACTGTGCAATTTACAAGACGTTTTCTTCCCAGCACAAGTTTCTTGTGGAATCGAATACCACCAATTTTTCCGGACCGATACGATTTAGGGATCTTCAAGAAAAGAGCCTACTCTTTTTTATAAGGCAACGCATCTGAAATTCCCTAGGTTGCAGTTGTTCATGGGCGGCGGTAGTCACTTACCATCAGGTGAGCCGCATGCTCGTTTGCCCCCTCTCATATAAAAAAAGACTGGTCTGGATATTTTACCCTGGCATAAATAAGATGGTATAACTCTATCATTTGGGAGCCTCAGTTATATGCATACAAACATAAAAATGTGTGTATGTATGACACTAGTTCTGTGTGGGATTCGAAACAGCGATTATTAGATTAATGTCATTGTAACACGGTTAGAAGAACGTCATCATTTTCATATGTATTAAGTTTCTCTACCATTCTTTCCCTCCAAAAATGAATATGAGAGACATTATTCTGCGTAATTGGCTAAAATACTTTATTTTTAGCAATATTATTTTGTATAATTATGTAAAATATTATATCTCTATTTCTCCCTAGGTTATCAGTTAGAAAGAGAATGCCATAAAGCATAAACTCTGCCCATTGTAAACCGTTTATGGTTTCTTACAATACAGATGTAATATCTTACAATAAATAAAATGTTTAATTCGTCTTTATTTCAGAACAATACATCATACCAACAAATAATTTTTCAGAACCGTCTGAGGAAATGATAAAATCAAATTCTACTGACAGTAACATAAACGATGTACGTAAAGAAAACCTCGATTTTGAAAGCCCTACTATTAAATCAAAGCCTAAAGTGAAAAAAGATAATCAACCACATAAGAAAATACATACTGGAGAAAAACCTTTTTCGTGTAATATCTGTGAATATAAATGTATTACAAAAGGTAGTTTGCAAACACATATGAAAATACATACCGGAGAAAAACCTTTTTCGTGTAATATCTGTGAATTTAGATGTATTTCAAAAGGTCGTTTGCAAATACATATGAAAATACATACCGGAGAAAAACCTTTTTCGTGTAATATCTGTGAATTTAGATGTAATACAAAAAGTAATTTGCAAAGGCATATGAAAATACACGCCGGAGAAAAACCTTTTTCATGTCATATCTGTGAATATCGTTGTATTGCAAAAAGTAATTTGCAAGCACATATAAAAACACACAGCGGAGAAAAACCTTTGTCGTGTAATATCTGTGGAGGTAGATATATTAAAAAAAGTAACTTGCAAAGGCATATGAAAATACATACCGGAGAAAAACCTTTTTCTTGTCATATATGTGAATTTAGATGTATAAGAAAAGATCAGTTGCAGAATCATTTAAAAATACACACAGTGTAGTATCTGTGAGTATAAATGTATACTAAAAACTGATTTGAGAAGACATAAAAATACACACATTAAAAAACCTTTTTCGTGTCATATCTGTGAATTTAGATGTAATACAAAAAGAAGTTTGCAAAGGCATATGAAAATACACACTGGAGCAAGACCTTTTTCGTGAGAGATCTGGTAAAATATGTACATATTATGTAAATACATTTTAGGTATAATTATAAAAGTTTTCCAGATAAAACTCTATTTTTTATGAATTTATAGGACGAGTAGAAAAACCTTTCCGTGCTATGTATATGATATAATTGAAACTGCATTTTTTCTGAAGAAGCTAATTTAAAAACCAAAAAAAATTTAACCTTAAAATATAAATCGACGTAAGTGAAAACAGACCAGACCTTCATGTCCATGCCTTTAATAGTCCATTGTTGAACATAGGCTTCCCTCATGGATTGCCTCATAGGGGGGATTTGCCATAGTTGCCATGCAGGTAGGTTTGGCAACCGCGATTTTTTATTTTTAGTTGTTATTAGGAAGACGCTGTCGCCCATCTCGTTTGTTTCCCTCCGTCGCCTCTTACGACACCCACGGGGCGATACTTTTACTTGATGATGATGATTGATTGACCTTTCGCACCAAATGTAAGTAAATCTTTATAATATATCTTACGGCTAGAAGCTGAAATTCAGCACTTTACGACACGTGCCGGCTACCATAATTAGGTGCAGCCAAATGCGCTTGGTTAATCTTAGGTGCATTGGGTTTGTCCGAATAATTCAGTAAATAAGATTATTTCCGTGGCTTTGGGATATTACTTTATTTCCCTGATATTATTTGATAAGTGCTTTCGTATTTTTGATAACGTTGATAGTAGAATTCAAACCTATATAATGATTTTAATTATTCCATTACAGCCTCTACAAGTCAACAGCTGAACGTAGGCCTCTTCTCCCTTATATTGCCCCATAAAAGAAGAGTCTTAGGTATACCTGCCGCCCTTAGTGAACGAGAAGTCTTTGATTGCATTTATGAACAAAATTTACCGATAAGCTCCCTAATTTAACACGGGAATCTTTTTTGTCCTCAATAAAGTCATAAATCGGGTAAAAAGAAGCAATTTCATGCAACTTTATTTTGGAAGCGTCAGCTGACACCAGAAAGACGCTTATCAACCAGGAGCTAGTCTTCATAAATTGGACGTCGTGCCCAGTTCGAGACTTCACACTTGTGATCAGGTGCTTCCAAATGTCAACAATACGGACGCAATGCATGAACCTGCCGAGAAACTATTGACACGTGTGGAAATTGTGGTGAATTAGGACATCAGTCAAATGCTTGCATTAACCGATTCGTTGCGGCACCAATTTTCGACAACTTTTAGCTGTGGCGGCGAACAAATATTTCGTGACACGCTTGTCGTGTCAAGCGCCATAGAAGTTGTTGACACGCCTATTGTGCCATCAGCCATGTGTAAAAGTAATGTTCTTTTTTATGCTTTTTTCACTTGTTTAGACCTGATTAAGTTTAATTGACATCAAACATCAGTTGCAAACGGAACTATACTTGTTTTTAGTGGCTAACTAAGTGTTTTTCTACGTGTTTTCCTTGAAACGGAGAGTGACTTTTTTACTATTTTTTGTTTTATATAAAAAAAATCACTTACATAAGTAGGTACAGCTATATCACCCTGAAAAACCTTGGTTTTTATTAAATTAAATTTTCACCTAATAATAACGTTTGTAAATATCAAACAATCAAGAACCTTAATTTAGAAAAATAAGGTTTATGATTCATTGATTTACAAATGTCATATATTATTTATGTTATACAAATGTAAAAGTAAAGTCGATCTGAAAACGTCTAATTAGTAAGAATAGCAAAACAAAAGTGTTTTCAAAAGGAAAAAACAATAGCCAGATGCGCCGGCGCTGTACGGCGGCGGATGAACAAAAGACTATTAGCAAACTTTTTTTATGCATGAACGCGTTCGAACTGTTTCAAGCAAAAATAAACCTTATACCATATCACAAGAGCACATGGTAGGTACTTCGTTAGGTCAATTCGGCCATATGATAGTAATAAGACGGCAGTCAACCATTTTAAGCAAAATTAAACAATAAGACAAATGCATTGTTTTTTTTTAACAGGAGACTTGTTTTCCAGAAAGTTTTGAGTTTGTGAGCGACCGTTGTTGAGTGTTATTATTTGTTACTTATTAGATTATTTTTCCACAACATGATTTAAAAAACCCACACAATAAAAAGAGTACCATGTACAAGTTTAAAAAGGTTGTCAATGCCTAAAAATTTCAAATTCTCAAAATATCCAGAAACGAAGCTGTAGGCATGAACTACTTGCAAAATAATGAATATTTTGTTCTTGATAAATCTTCCAAAAACGCAATTTGAGCGAGTTATAACGATTTTTCGTATGATACGACTCGCGTGTCATACGCCACACAGAAAAATAACCGATGGCACGCCTTGCGTGCCATCCGCACTACATCGGTTAAGGAAGCTGATCCAGCAAAGTGTGCAACATGCCTGCATGCCAGGGCCTGCTTTCAGCGCATTTATTCCCTGCTGACCTAAGTGGTTGCTGTTTAGACCACACTGCTAAAAACTAAGTTACCATCTATAACCCTTATCAGCTTATCACCAATCCTATAGTAACCGATCGTAGTCAACGATGGCGTTCTTAACTTTAGCCTTAAAATAACTAAATCTACTCCATTCCTAAAACTAATATGGAAAACCTTGAACATACAATACAAAACATTGACTTTAGCCTTAGATTATTTACTCTCTGCGCGATCAAAATCTGCAGAAATTACAAAGGACGTTTACAAACAACTAAAAAATCTACCATCGGTTAGTAGCTCAAAACTAATAGTAATTTACGAAAACAAAACTAATAAATTGATAATTTTTTTCACAAAATCAATGCGTCGTTTTTTGGTGCTGCCAGTCTTGGATTGCGAATTTCCACGTATAGTTGTCTTAAAAGCTGATTTATGTTCATTTTTACCCGACTGCACCAGAAGGAGGAAGTACATCAAGGAAGGTGTGTGTATGTGGGTATGTTTCAAAAACGAATAAGCGGATGGACCGATTGTTTTTGTTTTGCAAGCCTCCGCGCAGTCGGGTGTTTTTCTATTTAGTCTTAAATATTTTTCTCTTTGTTATAGTATTAACATAACATAACAGGCGAAGCCGCCGGCCAACCTCTAGTATTTTTATAAGTCAACCATACATTAAATAATAAAACATATTTTGTAAATGCGTAATTAATTTTTATTTGATTATGTTTTTCTATACAAAAAAAAAAAATCAGATTCTAACTCATCAGACAACTAAACACACAATTGGAAGCACCATATTAAAATATTATAATTTATGATTTTATTAACATGACATCATATTACAGGTTATCCACATTTTGTCGGGATAGATTCATTAGTTGGTAACTCCCAGATACAAATGACGCTGGAGTAAGACATAGCAACCGCTAAGCGTGTGTGCGTACCTCAAGCATCCACGCTTGTAAACACTGGCCAGTTTTTGTTGCAACGCTCATTGCGTGCGGCATTATCTAGAGAGTAAATAACCTAAGACTTTAGCCCAGTTTATAAAACCGATGACGTAAACATTTCTTTGCCTTACTTAATAAATAACGTACGAAATGTCAGCGTTAGTAATACTTCGTATACCACGGTAGTTAAAAAAATAATAACTTAAATCCTTGGACACAATAAATAATAGTACAACGTACAGAAGTTGCACTCCTTTGATGTTGACTGCTTGCCGACGTTTTAATAGCCTACATAATTATTAATCAGATAAATCGCGCACGCAAGTTAAATAAAACTTTATCGCTGCACTCGAGTGTCCGTATTACTTTGCATCTTTTCCCCTTCCTACGTCACGACGGACTTTCCGTGGTTAGTAAGGGCTATTAATGAAGAGTAAAAAAATACATTGTGAAATGGTAAGTAAGTTACTTAGGTAAAGTACCTATTCTGACTATGATCGACCATATTTCCGCTACTATGTGAGTACTGTGATGCCCAACGCACGCAACTTGCAAGGCAAAAGTGTAAACAACAAATAAACCCGAAATACACTTCCTAACAGAAATGTGATCGTATTCTACTTAGATAAAAATCTTCTAAACAAAGTTATAATTTCAGTATTTTGTGTTATTATAACTTGAAATATTTTAATTACGAAATACAAGTATAGGTATGTAAGTAGGTACTTGGATAGTGAAGTAAATTTCAACTAGCTTGTAATAAAGTAATTAGATATTACTTCTGTAGTTAAATTATTACTTAATCCTTTTTCGCTATAAGTACCTATCTAACAAAAAAAAAATATACCTTTCATTATCCTTCGGTAACTTAAAAAATTATATATCTTGTTTGCTCATTAAGCATCCATCAACGCAACAATTATAGTAGGAACGACGTTTTGTCATTATAATTCATCAAATAGATAGGTAATATACATACCGGGTGTTTGTGAAACGAAACCCTCCCGAAAACGAAGACAGACTATAGTACTAACGATACATTTGATGGGTCAGAAAGAAAAACGCTCCCGAGGAAAAAAAATCATTTTTTCGCAACGTTTTATTAGCTTTATTCACGCTCCATCATGTTGGTACAGCTAAATAAAACGATAATTTCATTTTAAAAAATCTTGAAAATACTTAAACATTAAACCAGCAGTGGAATTTAAAATTAATAAATCATGAAATCAGCTGACTAGGGTCAATATTCGCGCGGACGCCAAACTCTTTTATCTAGCTCGGTACGAAACAATGCATTAGGTATTACTACTCACTCCATCCTTTCCTTTCACACACGCGCTGCCGCCGCCCGGCCGACTCGTGTCGCCTCGCGTCAGCGTTGCCAACATATGGGGAATCCCCCAAATTGCGGGGAATTTAAAGTTGGTTGGGGATTGGTATTATGCGGGGATTTTGAAAATCGATAGCCCGGGCCAAGTCAGAACCTTTTTTCAAGAAATCTAAATATCTTAACATTTTTGTTAGCTTACTTATGAATATCGAATGCTCCCTTTTTTTTTAATTATCTTCATTGCACCACATTTAATTTTCGGATTTATTTCGGCAACTTGTTGTGTATCATTTAATACTTTTCATTTCTTAATTTTTTAATTTTAAAGCAGAGAACCGCATGCATATAAATGCAGATACTATGGTACTTTTTAATGGTAACAAGGGAAGGAATTAAAAGTACTCCATGGAGTAAAATGCTTGTTACAAAATTATGGAAAGTGTGAAAAAAAATGTTAGTTAAAAATAAATCTTATAAAATTAGTTGAAAATTGCTTCATTTCTTAAAATAAAATTGAGGGGAATTTGTGGGGGAGTCTGTTGAAGTTTTGTCCTTAAATTGGGGAATTTGCCATGGATTTTCGAAGAATTTGACAAATTGGTGTTGGCAACGCTGCCATGTTGCACCGGAATTTACCTACTATAGTGTGCGCAAGATAACTCTGCGCGACTGATGGCGTACTTAATGTTGCCAGCTTAACTAATATTTTTTTCCTTCATTTAATCTTATTACTAGAATTACATAATTATATCAAATTACATAAACGAGCGAATTGATTACCAAAGCTCAGTTAAAAAATTGTAATGTTCAGCTTAAATTTACAAAGACCTAATAATTTTTAAACCCTATATTTATTGTTTAAGATCCGCATAATAAATATATTTCTTGTTTCTAACTTTCGTAACTTTAACACTTTACGACACAAGTTTCTATGGTAAGACTTACGTTAATATAAATTATTGCTTAAAAGCCATTTGAAAACCTTTAATTTATGCGAGTGAGTTTGAGACAAGAACTAAAAATCACGATTCAATTTTATTTTTTGTATTCTTCTCAGCAAACCCTTTTATTTGATACCCATATCATGGGAACGCATAAAAAAATAGCTAGTCCTCCATCTTTGGGAGTCCGCCATATTGGATTTAGAATGACGTCACTTGTCTAACCATGCATTGTCTTTAAATTAAACGTATATGCAAAATTTCAGCTCCATCGAAAACCGAGAAGTTGGTCAAATTTTACTTCCAACATTTTTTACATAATTACAGGTACATATTATAATGCGTGTAAGAAATGACTATTACTAAGATTAATGAACACTGATATTTTGTCTATAATGAATTTTTCAAAAAAGGTATTTTGAAACAGAACTGAAATAGTATTATAATATTTATTATAAAGAACGAAATAAAAAGTCCGCGGAAACCTTGTAAATCTTCTATTGAATACGTAGTATAATTTGTAAATTTGGTGTAACAATGGCCCTGCAGTGGATCAACGCCTTCCATTCGCACATCTTCATCAGAAGACTCTGATGTGCCTGTAACATTAATTACAAATTTATCCATTTCCATATCCATCAGCACATCTGATTCGAAATGTTTATCTTCTATTTTTTCTACATGTAGACATTTGGGCCATTCTTCTATCGTTACTGTTCTAAACGCCGGCTCAGTAATAGCAGCTATTTCGCTAGGAACTTGAGTGATATTTTTCTTTGTAATGCGCCTCTTTACTATTGCCCAAATTTTTTCGATGGGATTTAATCGCAGTGGTAAGGCGGCAAACGAAGAATCTCATGTCAATGTTCATTTAACATTTGTTCTATTTCATACTGTGGATCTCCTTTGTGTTTTTTGATTAATTCGTATAATTGCGCGTCCAACAATCGTCAAATTCAATACCATTTTTCGTAAGCCACTCTTGGAGCTCTGCTTTTGTATTGCCAATTGTAGGCGCCTTGTTAATCCATCTTGCACTGACGCTATTAGAAGCAAGAATACCAGGCTGTTCCTCCGATTGCCAACATTTTTGAAGATGGTATGAACCATGTATATACGTTTCGTCAACATAAATGATCGGTCGATTTTCTTCCTGACGATTCAGCCTCAGAATATATTTTGCTCTCCAAGCAATTGATAGAACTCAGTGATATTGCATATCACTGCGTTCTATCAATACTTTTCGTTTAGACTGGCTCCTTTTGTATTTGTAGCCCGTAGTCTTTAAAATACTCCTCAACGATGTTCTGCCATATTTAAAATCAATATCA
The DNA here is from genome assembly GCA_029286625.1 of Parnassius orleans. Classification (NCBI taxonomy): domain Eukaryota; kingdom Metazoa; phylum Arthropoda; class Insecta; order Lepidoptera; family Papilionidae; genus Parnassius; species Parnassius orleans. Next base: position 785,515 of record JAGSMP010000161.1, on the reverse strand, counting down.
GCTTTCAATTTCAACCAAAGTTTATTTATGGTAGGAATCTCTTTCTTCACGACGTAAAACGATTGAATTAAATGCTTTATAGCGCACATTTCAAAATTGTCTAAATCATAAATTTTTTTCCTCCAGTTTCTAGTTTTTCCCGGCGTCACAATTTTAGAAGATGAAGCTGCTGCTATATTACCCTCTTGAGTTATCTGGGTGACGGTGCGTTCAGAAACACCTAAAACAAAATAAAAACAATGCATTATAAACACATGATATTAATGACAAGAGGAAATTAAAAACGAACAAATCGAGAAAATTGGGGAGTTTTATTGTTATGGCAGCCCTAAAAATTACCTGTCAATTATGCAACGCAGGCTCTAACTTTGGAAAACGGTACTGTAGGCCCGTTATTGTCTCGTTCTTCTTCACAAGCACGTTTGACCTTCAAGATAATATCCCTGCCAGCACTTTTAATCACTTTCAGCATAATGATATCGGTTATTTACTGCAAAAACGAATAAAAACATAACACCGAACACTCTTTTATGACACCTGCCATAAACAGTAAGATGGCGGTACACTTTTAGTTCCAATTTTGGACGCGCTCAGAGTTATCTTGCGCGCACTCTAAGATTTGTTTGCAGTCGACATAAGAATGAAAGGCGGCAATCACAATAAAACTAACAAGTAATTTTTAATAGTTTAACGTACCTCTTTATAAATTCAAAGTATTGGACGAATTAAAAACGGAAAGTCAATTAAAATAAAGTAAAATAATTATTTTTTAGATTAATTAACTGTCGATCATAATTGCAATTGATTTTAAGTATTAAATTATTCAGTACCATTTCATTTCTAATTTCTTGTACAAAATCAAAGATAACGATGAAATAGTGTGTAATCATTTTTGTAGTAACGAACTGCTTGTTGCGTCAGGGTACAATTGATTGTCTAATTATATTAAAAAATTAACAACTATAACTTCTAAATTCTATATGAAGACTAGTCGTAGGGATCACTAAACTTATAAAATAAAAGTTGGCAATTTCGTAACGGTTTAACGATCTGTGGCAACGATCCGTGTTTACCACAAGGACGTTAGGACGCACGCACTTAGCGGTATGCATCAGTTTTGGCGGGATTCATTATTAATTTTAGTTTTTGAGACAGTTCCGTGTTGACTGTTGACGATCACGACCGCCGGCGAGTTTTATGTCGTTGGTTATTAGACCAGGAACAACGTGTGCCTGGTTTCATTGAGCACGTCATCTGGACGGACGAGTCGACATTTACCAGAAACGGCCTGTGGAACCGAATAAATACACACGTGTATTCAGAGGTTAACCCGCACGCTGTTCGACAAAACGGGCACCAAACCCGATGGTCGGTTAACGTATGAGCAGGTTTGTTTAAGTATCGCATGCTAGGACCAGTGTTTCTGCCACAGCAACTTAACGGACAGCGATACCTAAACTTCGTAAATGAACAGTTCGTTGACATTTTAGACGACCTATCGTTGGCTGAATATCGCCGCACATGGTTCCAGCATAATGGTGCACCTCCACATGTCGTGAGGTTCGTCCGTGAGCGCCTCACCGAGTTATCGCTGGATCGGCAGACTAGGACCACACGCTTGGCCACCTCGTTCACCAGATCTGACCCCGTTGGACTTCTTTCTGTGGGGGTATGTGAAAGAAAGGGTTTTTAATCGTGAGTGTGAAAGTGCTGACGAAATGCGCCAAAGGATCGTGGATGTTTTCGACAAACTACGTGCGGACTGTGTCGAAGACCCCACGATGATGCCCCGCCTGCATGAGGAGATGCAACGCCGAGCCCAAATCTGCCTCGAAATGAATGGAGCACAATTTGAGCCGCATCTCATAAGGCCACGAAGGATTTAGATCGGTAAGCTGTTTCAAACCCAATTTTTTTTAAATAACTTAGTACTGAACTGATCTGCATAGGTACATAACTGAATACATCAGAATAAACATACCTACACGATGGATAAAAAAGCATGACTCAATCGTTGTTAAAATTTAATTTTTTCATTAGCGGGGAATCGAACCAGGTATTTGGTTTATTTAACCTGTGAATTCGAATTAAAGTGGCTAGGTGGAGACTAGCACAGTGGCAAAATAGTAGGTTAAGTAGATAAGTTAGGTATTTAGACAAGTGTTGTAAATAATTAGGTATTGGTATGATCGCTAGCTCAGGACCGCGCAGAGTTGACGCCGAATCCCCATTGTCAGCTGAATTCATTTTAAGTTAAGAGATGGGACGGGAATAGGATAGGGCGGAATGTTGCGACTCAATACAGCTTTTTAATAAAGCACGTTCCAGTGGTAGCAGTGTAGTTTTAGCTGCTCCTCCCCATGAGGTTGTACAATAGGTGAGAATTTATTGACATAATGCGAAACATACTTGCTTTCTACCTTAAGGCATCGAAAACTGTTGAAGCGGGATATCGCCGGACTGACCCGAGTGAAACATAATTTCTATATAAACTTAAAAAATGCCATCATAAGATCTAAAATTGCGTAGCGCCCGCGACGATTAAGACCGCTTAGAAATCGCTTAGAATCTTAAAATATTTAAAAAATATATTGATTTAAGTAATCAAAATAATGAGCAAGTAAATTACGAATATTGATGTTATGAATGTATTTGAGTGATTCCCAAGCATATAGATTAAGTAATTTCGTTGTAATTTCAACTATAGTGATTTTTTAGAGGTGTTTTCGCAAATAATTATGATCGAGTCAAAATTATACAATCGTGTTTTTGAACAAACAAATTCAAGATAAAGACATGAATTTACTTATATCAAAATTCCAGTTTCGTTAGTCGTGTCATACTCCTATACTATTCGATGAAAAGAGGTGCATATTTTCGCGGTGTCGCCTTAATATCAGCAAAAGAACGAATCTTTTTAACAACAAACTTTAGTTTACGGACTCTATTGCACACGTGGTCTATGTGGTTTTTAATAAAAGTAGAATCTATAATTATTTCAAGGTATTTAATAGTTTTTGTATTAAAAATAACTGGGCAGTTACATTTAGACTCCGTGACTGAGCAACATCGTTATGCATAAATTTCGTCTTACTCTTCAAGAAAGACTACAACGCTCTTTTTTCTATAGGTTAGGGTGACAAAAGAGCACACAGTCCACCTGATGGTAAGTGGTCGATTTGACCCATAGACATCTACATCTATCCTCAATAAAGAATCAAAATGCAGATGCGTTATCACCCGTGAAGACTAAGATGGAATGCCTATTTTTCAGTAAAAAAGGGTCTCCGGTTCTCTACTCTCACCATACGAAACACAGCAGTGTTAAGCTGCTATTTTACGCTGGTATTCTGTGAGAGCGTGGTCCTTCCCCGGTCGAGTTTAATTTATAATTCAAAACGCATTTCTGACATCCAAAAACAGTGTAAAAGGTTCAAGCTTAACCCTGACAAGCCTTCTAAACTGAAAACATAATTAAAATCAAGTACCGGACGTCTATTATAGCCAACCTCCGTTTTTAGTTACGTTTTGATATATCAGACTCATGCCCATTATATATGAACATACCATACGTTCCTTTCAAAGTGCTTGGAGCAAAGTCGAGAATATTTAGTAGGCTCCCAATTCTTCTTACCGGTGGCTGAAACTCATTTTCTTTTTATTTCCGAATCAATTGGGAAACTGACAAATAAAAAAAACACCAAGATGAATAAATTTAAGTGGCATAATAAGCACAGGTATATTAATACAATGGTAAACATGTAGTAAAATACATTAGGTACTCTCGCCGTAATTGTAAGCGATGAGTTCGTACCTTGGGTAATTATAAATTTTGGCTGGCAACATAGGTTTGAGGTTATAATAACGCTATTAGTTATAATATCATTATAATTTATAGAAAATAACGACCCTGACCATCGCTTTAATTAATATTTCCAGGTAAATCGTGATTCTGAAAGTTATTTAAATACATATTAATGAAATAAGTTTACTTACGCGTGAAATGTAATGCCTTCAATTTTTCGTTCTCTGCTGCTTTTACAGGCCATAATACTGCACGACACCATGATATGGTATAAAATCAAATAATTTTCTAACTTAAAACGTACAATTATCGAGTTTTATTTGCAAATAAATTTTTAAACAAAATAAAGCTGGGGATACACATGCCCGAAGCTTGCACACTAGCATACCAGCTCCTTCATGTGCCAGCTACTGTCGTGTGTATACGCTAACTGGCATGCCTGTAACTGTCATGCTGGAGCTACACCTAACGAGAAACGTCAATGCCCATAAACGCAACAATTATTGCTTTAATTTTAACGCGATAAAGTGAGTGGCCACACTTGGACGGTCAACATCATTTCAATTTTAATGCCGTTGAACGGCGTTAAAGTTGGCATTAATGTAAACTGACCATTTATTTTTTATCTCAAAACGGGACATGGGTTTATTTATACTCCCCAGTTAGCAGGTTAACAATAAATAAATATTATGTTATTTATTTGAAAACTGTAACTTTATACAATTAGTGTTCACTATAATTATAATCACATTAATTATAATTATCTTTATTATAACAAATTGTGAAAAATAAAAATTAATCACCAGTTCACCAGCTTCATTAAAGCAAAGTTCCTCAGACAGTAATTATTAAATGCAACATATTTTTAATTATATTTATATTTGTCAGTGGAACAAATTTGCTTTAATAAAGTTGGTGATGATTTTAAATAAGAATAAAATTCAACAAACAAGTTTTTTTACATTGGCCTTTGTTATCAACATCGCCTTTAGAACTGGAACCTGTAAGTGATTTTTTTAGACGTACACAATTTATTTATAATAGAAAAATACTTTTTCTACTGAAGCATTTGTACCAGGTAGACATAAAATATATTCGATTAAAATTAAAAAGAATTTATGTTGAAGATTGTTGGTGCGAAAGTGTTTGAATACTTCCACCCAACCAGTTTCTGCGAAAACTTTTAAATTATCCCATTCGGTTATTTTTAAATTTTTTGTGTCTGACGAATTTCATAGTTTAAATTTTTTTTTCGTTTAAAAGTTCCGTTAATAACGGTACGTGTGGTCACTTTACGTTAATATTCCTTGAATTTCAAGGAATTTTAACGTAATCTCTATATTTGGTGAGTGTAAATGTTTATTATATGAATATATTTTATCATTGCCTAAGCATGGCTCTGTTTGCAGAATCTCAAGAAACGTAATAACTTTTTCATTATTCCACTCCATCACAGCCATACGTGCGACCCCGTTGCGCTCACCGTGCACAATGAGACAAACGTAGTGTGGCCGCTTCAACGCGTTAATTCGTGCGTTAATCTCTTTGATGTACCGCCAATCGAGTTATCGCCCAACGGCAAACGGCATTGTTAATGCCGTTGTAAAATTATCACATTAAGCGTGGCCAAACCTACATTCAACGCCCATCAACGCGATAATTAACGGCATTTCTCGTTGGTGTAGCCCCAGCATCATACAGCAGCTAGCACAACATTTGATTTACTTGCATGCCCGTTGAGGGAGGGGACGCGGGGGTTGCCAAAGTGACACGTGTGAACAGTCGCGACAGCTACGGGCATGCCAGTTAACATGTCTCGTTGTGGCCGTAGGCGCACGTTTTTTGTTTGTTTTTTTCGAAGGTCAAGTTTTTTCAAGTTTTATTTGTTGGTTATTTTGTATTCAACATGGCACGATGGGGAGATGAGAGAACTATACAGTTCATTAATTTGTACAGACAATACGAATGTCTTTGGAAGCCGACTAACTCGCTCTACAAAAACAAAATAGCACGTGCCAATGCCTACACCAAAATACAAGAAGAATTAAATCTGACTGAAAAAGAAATTAAAAATAAAATCAAAAGTCTGCGAAGTACTTACCATCAAGAAAAGAATAAAGTGGAAAATTCAAAACAATCCGGAGCCAGTGACATTTACAAACCCAGTTTGATTTGGTATAAGGAAATGGATTTTATAACTGAAAGTTTCCAAACAGCTGTTATAGGTACTGGTACCTACCTACTCTTTCTTTTTAACACGCTTTTATTAGTTTCACCTGTATGTATGTTTGTAACAGACTTCTTTAGACTCGATTTACTACTAGAATAATACTAGCATTTATCGTTCATTATTATCTTCAGCTTATATTAAAAAATATTTTTACTTTTTAGTATGATGTGCTCTAAAAGCGTGATTTTAATTAAAGGTCAAAGAATAAGCATAACCATTCAACGTGGCAATGTCGCCAGCCTCTTGGGTACACTTCCAGTCGATAGCGATGCGGATGAATTTTTTGACGCCTTATTTTAGCGCTCGCCGTAAGTTTCACATTACGCGAGCAACCCGGGTTCGATCCCCGCCGGCACCAATGAAATTGTTAATTGCAATTTTAAGTGCTGATTTACCACGTGCTCGGCGGTGAAGGAAAACATCGTGAGGAAACCTGCATGTCTGAGAAATCAAAAAAAAATATTTCGAAGACATGTGAAGTTCGACAACACGCATTGGGGCAGCGCGGCGGAAATTTCCTTGCCCTAAAACCCCAGAAATGAGAGGAAGCCTGTGCCCAGCAGTGGGACGTATATAGGCTGTAACTTTACTTTACTTTACTTATTTTAGTTTTAATTTAGTATTTTTTTTTCTAATATATAAATTTCCTCCTTTCCAAATAGTTTCTTTTAAATGGGAAAAAAAAAAATTACCTATATATTATAAAGTTGACACAAAAGTTTTATTAAACAAAAAGTACTTAGACAATTTCATTTATTCATTTTAAATATTAATCATACGGTCTTGCCAAGGCACTGTTTCTGTTGTAATGAAAAGATGTGCATATTTATTTCTAATAAGTACCGCTTCTCTAGACGATCGATTATTTCATGTTCCTGATAAATTCCGTAAAGATGTTTGTAACTGATCACGCCAGGAGCCATTAATAATAGTACCGAGTTGAATATCTTCATAATCCACACACCTTTGTGTGATATAAGTATTACTGGTTTTCCGCAACCAATTGTGCAAATAACACGCCGCTAATACTATGACTCATTATATCAATATATATGGTTTTAGAGCTATAAATTATTCAAAAATTCGGAATCTTGATACAAGAATACCGAACCCATTTTCGACAATTCGCCTGGCCCTTGACAACCGATAATTAAAAACTTTTTCTCTTCGGGTGGCCCTGGTAGGAAACGGTTTCATGAGATATTTTTTTAATGGAAAAGCTGCATCTCCAACTATAACAGAATGTTCAGGAATATATAAAGAAATATTCTCTAGTGCTTCTTTCAAGCCTGATCTTTCAAACACTCTTCCATCTGAAACTCTGCCGTTGCATCCTATATCAATGTAGGAAAAACAGTTATCGTCATCTACCAATGCTAGTAGCACTATGCGGTGGCTTCCTTTATAATTAAAATAATTTGATGTATCGTCAGGAGCAATTATATTTATGTGTTTGCCATCGATAGCCCCAATACAGCCTGGAAAGTTCCATTTGGTTCGAAAGTCATTTTCTATCTCCTTCCATTCCTGCCTTGTAGGAATCTGAAAACAAAATGTCTGTTAATACATATAAACATAAAGTAACGAATACTACCTGCAACAATTGATTGAAAAAAATCAGGTACAACAGTCCTCTCAATCGAGCACTGAAACAGAAAGAGAAACACCACCATCACACTCTCAAAGAGGTACTGCATCAGACCAACAATCCTCCTCTCAAACAGGCAATCCACCAAACAACGAAACATTCACTGTCGCAGTCGACCAATCACACTCATCCGCACAAGCAAGCACTAAAAACGAGCAAGCACCATCACCCTCTCTCCAGGACCAGCAATCATGCTCTCACGCTGCAGCAGTCAACCGACCACACAAAACTAGTCAGACTAAGAGAAAACGTGTAGAGCAAAACGAAACCTTAACTGCACTTCAACGCCTGGAAAATATTGCTACTGCAATCAATAATCCTGGATCAAATGAAAAAGAAAAAGATGAGTTTTATTATTTCGGACAAAGTGTTGCTGCTCAGTTAAGATCATTACCATTAAATAACGCTCTGGATATGCAATCCAAAATCCAAGTTTTGCTAAGTACAGAAAGGTCTGTTGTCCACTTCATATTCTTAGCCTTCCACTCCGTATTATAACACATCTATATATTCTGAAGAAATAACTGAATCTTCTGCCGATGGTCGATTCATACACACAATACCATACACGCAGTCAAACATTACAGAAGATAACACTATCACTTTTGGTCAAGAATCAGGACAGAATATTTTTACTCAAGCTTGGAATAATGCCTAATTTCTATGCTGAAAAAAAAACATGAATGATAATCAAAATTGTTTTACTCACTTTAGTAAAATCCTTTAGTGCAGTAGCTATTTCAATACAAACAACTGGAACGAACTGTGAAATCGATTTTCCTACTCTGTACTATGCTTCTAGAGATACAAATGAATCACCTGTAGCTAAAAATGTTAATGTTATTTCTAATTTGGTTATTGCCGGCATGGCATTTCGCATGTGAATTCTTTGTTATTTTGTCCCGAATTTTTCCTAACAATTCATCAAATTTTTCTGGGAGTATTCTCAAATGGTTTCTGTAACCATCAGGATCGTCTTGACGCATTTCTTTAAGCAGACAACTACTTGATCCAAAATCTTCCTTCTACTAATCCAATCTCTTACCCAAATCCGTCTTCTTTTTTTTCTTTTTATCTCTCATTAATTTAGCTACACATTCAATTGCTAGTAACAACACGATTTTGTTTAATTCACTTCGATTGTTATCCATTTTTGGCGCGCAAGAATAGGAACGAGTTACTCTCACGAACTGTCCTGTGTATACGCGATGGTAATACTGGCATGCAAGGGCACAACTTGCATGTCAGTATTACTTGCAATTTTTTTTTTTATAGGATAGGGTGACAAACGAGCACACAGTCCACCTGATGGTAAGTGGTTGCTGTGACCCATAGACATCTACATCTATCTTCAATAAAGAATCAAAATGCAGATGCGTTGTCACCCGTGAGGACTAAGATGGAATGCCTCTTTTCCAGTAAAAAGGGCCTCCGGTTCTCTACACTCACCATACGAAATACAGCAGTGTTAAGCTGCTATTTTACGCTGGTATTCTGTGAGAGCGTGGTCATTCCCCGGTCGAGCCGACCCATTCGTACTACATAGTTGTAGTACGAATGGGTCGGCTACTTATGTAGCTGCAGCATGGCTCTACCACGTAAAAAATGTATCCGCAGTGTGCCAGTTACTCGTACATGCCAGTAACTTTCATGCCAGCTACTTTCCCGATTTACTGGCATGTGTATCCCCGCCTTAATAAACATTGAAACACTCCGTGACAGTTGCAGTGTCCATTAAATTTAATACCAAGCCAAACGGCTCGTTAGGTTGTAGGGGAATAAGGGCAACAATATAGTAGCTATAACTCTTTCTTACAAGTGCTAATATGATGTATGTGTCCTTTGTTTTGTGAATGAAACATAACATATCACGCTGTCTATTGGATTCTCTGTCTACGGCTAATAACCATACGACAATATTTGACAAAGATCAATGAAATTGGTTCTTTTTTTTAACATGACCACACCATAGATAACCACACAGCTTAAAGCTCTCTTTAAACCTTTAAGCTGTGGTGACTATCAACTGCGCTAGCACTTCTTATTAGTTTGTGCTATCAACTAAGTCCACAAACTAATAGGCAGTACTAGCGCAACTAAGTCTATTCATATTTTCATATTTTTTTATTAAGATTTTTGGTTTGGATGCTTGTTTTTAAACCATGTCTTCATTAATCTCAATATCAAGCGTTATTAATCCTTTATAGTACACTGATTTACAATTTATTAATGCGTTACATTGCGCAGCCCTTGGAAGATTTTGACGGCAACTTGAGCCAGCAGATAGTTGACGATAGTACCTGTATACACTATATATATATAGTACAAGGCGCATAAGCCGACAGACAACTTATCTTGAACTTCACATCAAATTGCACCACTTTTACATTTCAAAATCCACTTCAAACCATAATTTGAGCAATAATACAGGAGCAGCAATCCGCCGTCGGACAAGTTCCATATGACATAACTGTGTATCTTAATGGCTACTTTTAATAGTATGGCTTGTTTGTATGTATAATAAGAAAAAGATGTGAGAGAAGTATAATTTAAATGCATAATTCCCTCCTTATTTTAAACAGTTCCAGAAGTAGATGGCATGGGCATTTCTGCATGTATCAAAATATATATATTATTATCAGGAATACTGAAAATAAATTAAAAATAAATACTCCTTTTTTAATTACCATCAGATTTGCATGAATTCTATATGCGGTAATATACTATTTTAACTAAAAATCTCACTTTCTATATGCCATATATGCGTAAAACTTAGTGATTATATTCTCTTTGCACAGAATAAATAATAGTCATAGATAAGCTAGATAATAGTACAAGAATATAAACATGGACGCATAGACAAAGGTTCTTTATCTATACATGGACATGCGTACCTAGGACTCATACTGCCTTATTGATAAAAATTGCTTATTCCAAGCTTAATTCGAAGTTACACTTGGACTAGTTAATCTCAGAGTAACTGAATATTAACTTCTTTATTACAATGTTATTAAAAAACATGGAGTAACCTCGGACTAACAATACATTCCTTACGTCGGGATTAACGCGTGCGCTATGGCAACCCACTTATTTTAAAAGTAAAATGAGTGAGTCAGAGAATGATCAGTGAATGAACTCATAGCTTGATGATGACATTAATGACAGTGACAGACAATATTTTGAGTTTGACAACTTGACAAGAGTTGAAAAATACGTTATACCTACGTGTTGTTCTTTATACGTTACACGTGTTGACTTAAGTATATACTGGCGTAATATTCACCCCCCCCCCCCCACTCCAGCCTACGAATTTGGAGAATATATATTTAAAAAAATACTGACAGGCGTATTTCAAATAGCACATCTCAAAAATATTAATTATTTAAACTGCACCCATGTAGTTTAGAAATAAAATATATTTAAAGGTCGCTCACCTTATATCGATACTACTTCAAATAATTAGAATTGGGTACTTTTTCCAATATAAAAAAACTGCACCTTGCTTGAATATAATTGCATCATCGTTAAAAATTTATAAAATGTAATGATAATCACAAAAAATTAATAAAACCAAATTTGTTAAGTGTCGATTGCACCAACCCCCTACCCCAGTCTACGAATTTGGAGTATATATAAAATAAAAAATACTGACAGGCTTATTTTAAAAAGCGCATCTCAAAAATAAATATTATATAAACTGCACCTATGTACTCGTAGTTTATAAATAAAAAATAGGTAAAGATCGTTCACCTTATAATGTCGATATAACTTCAAATAATTATAATTGGGTACTTTATACAGCAAGGAAAAGCTGCACCCTGCTTGAATATAACGCACAATCGGTTTGCGCCGCGCCGGCTAAGTCAGGGTATGAACGAAAGGGCTGTTAAAGAGTTAAATTTAGAGTTAAGTTTAGAGATTTTGCATTATAAAATAAGACAATATAGATTAATTAGTGTTCTATATAAGCAAGATTTATCATACCTTTATATATGCAAAACATATAGGCGGTTACTCTTTTTAAAAAATCAAAAATTAGAATTATTATAATGATTAACATAATTTCTTAAAATTTTCACATGCATCAGGTAACAACCCTTTCAAAATAGGTATACATTTTCGACGTTACTCTGTAGTTATAAGGTGAGCGATCTTTACCTATTTTTTGAAGTGAATACTTCTTTAGAATCGTTATGATTTGAAACTCGATGAAACGAAAAAGCGACAATAAAAAGAGACAACCATATATTATTTATTTTACGAGAGAATGAGATAGAAATCAGTGTAGTAAGTGAAAGTAACCTAATGGCAGGTTCGAACCGCGAACTCAAAAGGATGTGGGTTGTAATCTGCCATTCGACAACTGTCATGAACCGCTCCTAACACAAGCATTTTTAGCTTACAGTGGTTAAAGGGAATATAAGTGATGTCAATAGCATTGCTAGTATTTAAAAAAAATGGTGTGTTTCCTATTATCTCGGTCTCGTCTTTGTGCGGTGCTTTAAAGATGTTTAACATACATTTTAATTGGCGCTACGACAAAGCAATTGTACTCGATAGAAAATAATCTAATGATTTATTACACTAAAATTTAGGCTCTACATATCTAAAAATAAGGATTGTAACATTTGTTTGCTATAAAATTAAACTATTATCATATATTTTATGCCACACTTGTGTTTTTCTTTTTATAGGAGAGGGGGCAAACGAGCATGCGGCTCACCTGATGGTAAGTGACTACCGCCGCCCATGAACAACTGCAACACCAGGGGAATTGCAGATGCATTGCCGGCTTTTACAAAAGGAGTAGACTCTTTTCTTGAAGGTCCCTAAGTCGTATCGGTCGTAAATTTAATTTGGTTGAAAATTATCATATAAAAATAATATTCATACTTTAGTACCATAAACTACTATTGTTAAAAACTTGGAGCCTGTTTAATATTAAATGTAATATATTATGTAAAATAAAATTTAAAATAATTTTAAACTTGATAACAATATTGTATAAATAAACCTTACAATTATTCTACTCCTGATATTCTGCATTCGTCGCATTCTCTCGAAGTTAAGTTTTTTGAAGGTTTCACTTCTACCACATGTTTTTTTATAAGCTATATAGGTGCAGTTTAAATAATTAATATTTTTGAAATGTTTACTCTCAAAATACCTACGTCTGTCAGATTTTTTTTATATATATACACCAAATTCGTAGGCTGGAGTAGGGGGTGTAATTAAATGTCATGTATTGATGTTGGCAAAGTAGCTAAGCGCCCTTTCATTCATTTACTTATACTAAGGAAGTCCCGCTAATAACCCTAGTGATTATACATTCTTTGTCAACAATTAACAAATTTGGTTTTATTATCTTTTTGTTCTTATCATTGCATTTTATAAATTTTAAAGATGGTGCAATTATATTCAAGCAAGGTGCAATTTTTTATATTGCAAAAGTACCCAATTCTAATTATGTGAAGTCATATCGAGGTTATAAGGTGAGCGATCTTTAACTATTTTTATTTATAAACTACATGGGTGCAATTTAAATAATTAATATTATTGAGATGTGCTATTTAAAATACATCTGTCGGTATTTTTTATTTTATATATACTCCAAATTCGTAGGCTGGGGTAGAACGGGTGCATTCAACACTTTACAAATTTGGTTTTATTAACTTTTTGTTCTTATCATTGCATTTTATAAATTTTTAAAGATGGTGCAATTATATTCAAGCAAGGTGCAGTTTTATATTGCAAAAAGTACCCAATTCTAATTATGTGAAGTCATATCGAGGTTATAAGGTGAGCGATCTTTAACTATTTTTTATTTATAAACTACATAGGTGCAGTTTATATAATAATTATTTTTGAGATGTGCTTTTTAAAATAAGTCTGTCAGTATTTTTTATTTTATATATACTCCAAATTCGTACACTGGGGTAGGTGGGTGGTGCAATCGACACTTAACAAATTTGGTTTTATTAACTTTTTGTGCTTATCATTACATTTTATAAATTTTTAACGATGATGCAATTATATTCAAGCAAGGTGCAATTTTTTTATATTGCAAAAAGTACTCAATTCTAATTATTTGAAGTAGTATCGATATAAGGTGAGCGACCTTTAAATATATTTTATTTCTAAACTACATGGGTGCAGTTTAAATAATTAATATTTTTGAGCTATTTTAAATACATCTGTCAGTATTTTTTTTAAATATACAGGGTATTTTTGAAACGCTCCCGAAAACGAAGACAGATGATAGTACTAAGGATACCTATGATGATGGGTCACAAAAAAATTCGATCCCGAGGAAAAAAAAATCATCTTTTCACAAAGTTTTATTAATTTTATTCACGCTCCATCATGTTATTACAGTTATTTGAAACGATATTTCACAAAAAAAAATAATGAAAATACTGAAACATAAAACCAGCAGTGGAATTACTGAATTACAATCAGCTGACTAGGGGTCAATGTACGCGCGAACGCCGAATTCGCGCGGCCCGCAACTAGCGATGGTACCACAATACCTAATAATTTACAACACTTGTCTAAATACCTAACTTATTTACAGTTTAAATAATTAATATTTTTGAGATGTGCTATTTTAAATACGTCTGTCAGTATTTTTTTTACATAGGTATATATATTATATACTACAAATTCGTAGGCTGGGGTGGGGGGGGGGGGGTCTAGCGCGCGTAGTGTATAGTACGTTCATGGTTTCATTTAATTTTACAATGTTGCCATAGGATTATTATCGTCATCTTACTCAATTTTACTCTAAAACTAAGGATATTATTTTTATTATGTATGATTGAAAATAAAGTATTTTTAAACACTCTAATAGCAGATCAATGAAAAATTTTGCTTTTTTTATGTCATTTAATATTAAGAAAAATGATATCAATATATTAGGATATTAAGTTAATATAATTAAAAGCACTACGCTCAAAGTTGTTGACGAGCATTTTACTTAAGAAAAATTGTCCTCCAAGGAAAGTCTAATTTCGACAGAAAGGTTAATCAATGGATCCAACCCGGTTGGGCAGCGTTTAGAAGATTACAACAAATCTTCTCGTCGTGTATACCTCAAAACTTCAAAACAAAAGCGTACAACCAGTACGTGTAGCCAGTGTTGACATGGATCTGAGACTTAGTTCTTTACTGCTGGCCGAATGAGGAAGCTCAAAGTCACTCAGCGGTCTATGAAGTGGGCTATACTAGCAATTTCTATGCGTAACAGTGACAGACCTCGTTATGTATCCTCATCAAAATCATATCCCCATAACCAAAATAGCCCAACGGATCAGTTAGCTAAAGTGGTAATGGGCTGGCTATATAGCTCGAAGAACTGACAACTGATGGGGAAGAAAGTTTCTCGGGTGCAAGCTCGTTCCGGTGGGCGAAGTGTAGGGCCGCCCGCAGGAGATGGATCGACAACCTGGTAAGAAATGCAGGTGGCAGACCGTGCTTTGTGATATGGCTGTAATCATATAATAAATAATATTACTACGTACAAGTTGCACTTCTTTGATGTTGACTGCTTGCCGACGTTTTAATAGCCTACATACTTATTATTAATTAGATAAATTACGCACGCAAGCTATATAAAACTTTATCGCTGTGCGCGAGTGTCCGTATTAATTTGAATCTTTTCCCCTTCCTACGTCACGGTGGACTTTCCCTGCTTACTAAGGGCTGTCAATAAAGAGTAAAAAAATACATTGCGAAATGGTAAGTAAGTTAATTAGGTAAAGTACCTAATCTGACTATGATCGACTGACCATACTATCGTTACTATGTGAGTTCTGTGATGCCCAACTCATGCAACATGCAAGACCATTCCTCGGGAATCGCGATGCTTGACTCGGAAGAAATAGGTAGATAGTGTAAACAACAAATAAACCAGAAATACGATTCCTAACAGAAATGTGACCGTATTCTACTTAGTTAAAAATCTTGTAAACAAAGTTTTAATATCAGTACTTAGTCTTATTATAATTTAAATTAATTTAATTACCAAAGACAAGTACAGGTGTGTAAGTAGGTACTTAGATGGTGAAGTAAATTTCAACTAAGTTTTGTAATAAAGTACTTAGGTATTACTTTTGTAGTTAAAGTAAGTTACTTAATTCTTCGTGTTTTTCGTTATAAGTACCTATCTAACAAAAAATTGGTTGCCTGTAAAGTCGGTATACGGGCGAAAGTTTTACGTGACAACGACTTTGAGTGGTAAAATAATTTTATTATGTCTGTCTCTCTCGCTCTTAGGCGGGCTAACCATGCCCGAGTGGAAGGGACGCGTGCCTCTCACTCGCTCTCATTGTGAGCGCATAACGTGAGCGGAGCGTAACGCAGTTTCTTGAAGTGTCACCCGGCAAACCAATTTATACGACGTTGTCACGTCAAAAAAATGAAATAAATTCACCTTTCATTATCCTTCGGTAACTTAAAAAATGATATATCTGAATCCTTTTATTGCTCATTAGTCATTATGCATCCATCCACGCAACAATTATAGTAGGTACGACGTTTTTGTCATTACTATTTATCAAATAGATAGATATAAATTATTTTTAAAATACGTTAAAACTTTTTCAACTATTTTATCCTACTACTAAACACTAAATTAAAACTATTTCAACAAGTATTTACAAAAAACTATTTACATTATCAGCGTTAAAAAAAATAACATTGAATCGCCTAGAATGCGCAGGCAAGGTAATTATTTCACGCAGTTAGCAAGAGTGACAAAAGCCTGCTTTAATGATGATGATGATGATGAAGTTGGGTAAAGCTTAAATTTTACTAATATGCAAATAGCCTATAGTTCATTACATTGCAATGATACCAATTAATGTTCCCCAGACCGAATTACGATCACGGCGGCCAGTCTTAACGGACTTACGTGCTTTCCGAGGTACAGGGGTGACACACCGCCAATTTCCGGAATTCGGGCAGCTACGAGAATGTCTTGATGGAAAAAGTCAATACTTAACTTTTTTTTTGGCCTGAAAAGTGTTTTGAACCCGGGACCTCTTGATCAGCAGTGTAGACTAACGAGGCAGTCAATAACGATGATACCAATTACGTTAATAATAAAATACAAAAGTACAAACAAATCTCATGATATAACTATCTAAAGTTTTGAGGTGAATAAACTAAGTGTATAATCCGCGCAAATTAACGTGGTAGAGCCATGCTGCAGCTATATTAGTAGTATAGTTGTAGCACGAATGGGTCGGCTCGACCGGGGAAGGACCACGCTCTCACAGAATACCAGCGCAAAATAGCAGCTTAACGCTGCTGTGTTTCGTATGGTGAGTGTAAAGAACCGGAGACCCTTTTTACTGGAAATGAGGCATTCCATCTTAGTCCTCACGGGTGGACAACGCATCTGCATTTTGATTTGTAATCGAGGATAGATGTAGATGCCTATGGGCCGCAGCTACCACTTACCATCACGTGGACTGTGTGCTCGTTTGTCACCCTTATCCTATAAAAAAAAAACAGTCGGTATTAAACATAGCAGCGCCGGCTTTAGGGGAGGGGGGGGGGGCGACCGAGGCGGCCGCCCAGGGTGCCGGGGCTAACAGGGCGCCACACGCACCACCTTGACTTCTCCACTTAATTTAATTTTAATAACTATCTCTATCAATCTAAAGAAAAAGGTATTTAGCGAAGGTATTAACTTTTACGAACTTATCTCGTCATAGTGAGTATGAGTATTCACATTCAACATATTATCATTTTGTAACTTGTCGTATCTCTCACTTATACTATCCCATCAACAGTATATGATATATATATTATAATTATATCTTATATGTATGTATCAACCATTGCGGCTGTATTTTACTGCCCGAAGACAAATAATTTACTTAATTCGTGTTTTCTTTAAATATATGGGTATAATGTTATGGTTTATACATCATTACAGCCTTTCACAGGTCCACTGCTGAACATAGGCCTCCCCCAAGGAATGCCACAAAGCACGGTCCTGAGCCACCTGCATCCATCGACTTCCTGCATGGTTTATACAATAAAATATAATAAAAATATTTTTCTCATCTAAATTTATATATTATTATAACATTAGTGCTAAAAGCGAAGTATAATAGTAGGTAGTTTGAAGTAATTTAAAAAAAACGGCGGAAAATGACGGGATAAGTTAAAGTATCATTTCGAGGGTTTGTTGTTTTTGTTATTTTTCATTATAACTTTAAGATGCCAATGATCTTTTAAGCAATCCTGAAAGTCAAGTAATTTTTTATTACTTACACAACGATTACTTGAATAAATGTGATTGGATTTTGACATATATCTACCCTAAAGACGTTTTACAAATAAAGATTCACATACATATATATCTCACCTGTAATTTACTTTTAGCAACACAAATCATGGCGAAAAGTGCTTGAAGTACCAATCATTGTACAGCCTACCTAATTGTTTAGATAATGGATATATAAAATATATAATTATTAATAATATAGTAATATTAGTAGTATAATTGTAGCACGAATGGGTCGGCTCGACCGGGGAAGGACCACGCTCTCACAGAATACCAGCGTAAAATAGCAGCTTAAAGCTGCTGTGTTCCGTATGGTGAGTGTAAAGAACCGGATACCCTTTTCACTGTAATGGAAGCAGTTTAGTTCTCACGAATGACAACGCATTTGCATTTTATTTCGTTATCGAGGATATATATAGATGTCTATGGGCCACAGCAACCACTTACCCTAGTTAGTCTGTGCACTTACCATCAGGTGGACTGTGTGCTCATTTATTACCCTTAAACGTCTTATACACGGTCCATCTTGACGTACATCCTACCAAGGTCATGCACGACGTACGACGCAAAACGACAATGAATAGGCTTGACGTACGTCAAGTGACGTAAAGATGGACCGTGTATAGGACGTTTTATCCTATAAAAAATATATGTTTGTAGTTGTTTACTAATTCAATAAAAATAATAGTACCTACAAAATTTAAAATAAGTTTTTAATTATAATCAAACTAGCGACCCGCCCGTAATCAGCATAATTTACATAGTATCATCATAAATTATAGCCTATGTATTATTCTGATGTATAAGCTATGTTATTGGAAAGTTTCATCAAAATCCGTTCAGTATTTTTTGCGTGGGAGAGTAACAAACATCCATCCATACATCCTAACATACCTTACAAACTTTCACGTTTATAACATTAGCAGGATATAAAAGGGCGCCAAGGGAATCACTCGACCGGGGGCTAGCTTGGTACATATCTATTTATCTATGCCGGGGGCGCGTAGATGGTTAGGGCCGGCCCTGAACCAGAGAAATAACAATGAGTGTTTTTGGTTATTTCTACCAGATTTAAAGAAAAGTAAAATCTGGTAACTATAAATCCGTTAAAATTATTATACGTCTTTTTATAATTGTCACTCTATGAATAAGACATTCTATTGAAACGTATAACTCGTTGCATACGATTCGATTTATTCGCCTTACTTTTTGTTGTTTGTTATAATATAGATGTGCTAACTCGGAAAATTACGACTCGAGTTAACTCGAGTTGACACATATCGAGTTAGCAGTACGAAACAGAGTAAATGATTTATTACAAATTACTTTTTATAAATTTGTTTCTCTATCCAGCTCTTTGGTGGGTTGGGATAATTATAATTACTAAACCTTTTATGTAGGATTGAAATAAAAGGTATATTTAGTAGGTAGGGGTAGGCAGAGACCACTTCTTTCCACTTGCTACGATCCTTACATACTTGTTTCGCTTCGTTCACTTTCATTATTCCCTTCATACATGCTCTTCGGTTTAGAGTACTCGTGACCTGTCCTTTTTTCAAGACGTCCCTAATTTGGTCTAGAAACGTCCGCCTAGGTCTACCCCTTCCAACACTTTCATTCACACTCGCCTTATACACTTTTTTCGTCAATCGTTCTTCATTCATTCTCTCGACATGGCCAAACCATCTCTTTTTGGTTTTAATCTTAGTTATAGTAAGTACCTGTATTTAACAACAAAACTAGCTATATAGCAGTCTTCGCGAGACAATATTAGTCTAGCTTTAAGATGTAAGTACATAAGCTATTTATAGTTTAATTATCACAGTTAAAATATTCTTAAATAAATTAAAATTTTTTCAAATACAAAATATTTATTATAAGTTAAGTGTTACATTTGGCGTTAATTTAAAATATGATGTATGTTACAACTTAACCACCCTTTTCGGGTATTACTAATTTGTCATAATTATGATCAATTATCATCAAATATCAAATATTGATCATAATTAATCAAAATTATGAAAGAAATTAAATTACATAACTTAGCTATTATAAAATTCTAAATAACAAATTGTTTTGGTTGTAGCTAAATACTCTTAAACACAAAGAGCGCACACAACAAACGAATCGCGCTAACTTAATCCGTTTAGGTATAATACAGCAGCCCAAACTCGAGTTATGAAGATCCAACTCGAGTTAAGCGCAACTCGAGTTAGTAACTCGAGTTGACCCATCACTAGTTTGTTATTCGAATCGGAATAGTTAAATAGTTATGATACATACTCTTTTTCAATTTTTAAATATTATTGTTTTTAATGGTTTTGTTGGTAATTGTGATTGTGTTCAGTTAAGCGATAAAGATCTTCATTGACTGTAAGAAGATGTACCCGCATTTCCAATGAAAATATTATTACAGGATTGCAGGTAAGAATAAAAATGTTTTTCCGTTTTCCTTTGTCATCACTCATCACAACAGAGAAAAGAGAAACAGTTAAGATTTGTATTATAAATTGTCTCCAGATCGTGTGCTCGAGTTGGAAGTGTCCAAACCTTAATAATATTCTATGCAATTAAATAGAATATTGAACAAAAAATGGCGTTTTCGCTTCGTAAAATGCTTTCAAATATAACATATTTTAAAAAGCCCGATGATAGTACAGACAACTCAGAAAATCAAGGATCCAATAAACGCAGACACACTTATGTATCCGACGAACCTGTTATCATTAATTTCGAGTGTGCAGAGCCAGATTCGACATCTCGTCAGTGCACCAGCCTAAACATACCAGAATCTGTGAAAAAATTTGCAGCTAAAAAAGCATCCTTGTCTGACACGGATCTCCTTACTTTAAATATTGATAGCCCAGTTAGACAGAGACGCAAAAGATGTAAAAAATTGAAATTGGATATCAAAAAAGCCAGTAAATCTATGAGTGAACGATTAAATCACTCCCAAGATGATGATAGTCCAAATATTGAAAATACTCCTAAACATATCCTATTAGAGTGTGTAACCTCTGACATATTCAGTGAGAAATTAAAGGGATTTGATTTCAGTAAATCATTTGATTTTTATGATGGTGCATCTGACGATCAATCATCAACTTTTGAAGAAGAAAACTTTGATGTAGAATCTCTATCAGATCATTCGGATAGTGATGTTTCTGTTGCTTCCAACAAAAAGAACTCAATAAAGATGTGTCGTAAAGTGGAAGCAATAGGCAGTGGTTCTAGCAGTGAAGATAATTTAGTAGCATCGGCAACACCAGAATCCTTTGGCGATATTGAAATTGACAAAAGTGAGAAAGAGCGAATGAAATTACTTCAAAATTATCAACACAAACTTGAAAAGATTGAATGTTTCCTCAAGAATATGCTCAATGAATTCCAATTTCATATTGAAGTATCTAAAATCTTCAACAGTCGGGCGGTTGAATCAAATATACAGAAAAAGGATACTGCAAATATAGCCAAAGATTGTAATGTACACATTTCACAAGTTCAAGGAATAAGTCAAACTGATTCTTGGAGTTTTATAATGGAAAAGGAAGACGGTAAAACAAAACTCAAAGTGAAAGAGCAACTCGAATCCATAAAACATTCAATTGAGGAATTTATTAAGATTTATTTAGAAAATTATGATTTAGGTAGAAGAAAATGCAGGAAATATTTATCCAGCAGTCAAAGAGGCCTTACTTTTGATATCCACAAAGGCCAGCGTTATATTCCGAAACGTGTTCACATGAGCAATAAAAAGAAAATTAAACATTATGACTTCCCAGATTTAAGAGAAGCCATGATTAATTTATTCTATCCAGATTCTAACAATACATATATAAATATATCCACAAGTGATTCCGATGACTCAATGTCATCTAAATGCACATGTCAGTGTCATCATCGTACATCATCATTATCGCATACAGATTCCGGACTTACCAGCAAAACTAATGATGAATCTACATCGAACCAGTCCATAACATCCTCTATTGGCAACTTTAGCTTAGACTCGACAACATTAACAGCCTTCTCGGAGTCCCTAGACCAAATTGTTAGCTACAACAGCTTCCAAGATACAAGCTTGTATAATATGATGCTTCAGAAAGCAGCAATTGAAAGGATAACCTTCTACGTACAAGTCCACAGTATTCAATTGAAATGTGATTCATCGGAACAAGATTTTGAGTCAAAAAATGTTATTATGTTCTACTGTCCATCCTGCAAGACGACTGAATGTGACGAAAACAGTCTTCTGAAGCACGTTTTAAGCCAAACTCACTGTGAAAAGATCCATTTTCAATACAAGACTGCATATATTAAGAAGTGCGTGTCAGCTGGAAAGGAGATTCAACCAAGCACAGTTTTAAACCCAATGAAGATGTACAGGGATGACAATAAAATTGTGTGCTTTGGAGATGCAATGTATGCTTGCTCGTTGTGCTTTGAAAATTTGATAATTGGAGAATCAGTGCTGATGGCGCACTGCGTGGAAAAACAACATGTGGAGAGACGTGAGAGACTCGGTGAAATATTAGAGTAAGTGCATGCTGGCATGTTTTAGAGTGTTGCCCCCTATTATAGGCTTCCCTCCCAAGCTTTACAACATATCAAAAACATTTTGAAAAGGCTGTACTTTATTCATATGTATAATGTAATAAAAAACAAATTTTCTCATTAGTTTTACACACTATTACTTTGCTGTAAATTTATTTTTGTTTTAGTATTTTAATAACTATTTTGACTGATTCAAATTAAAAGAATTTTTATGCTTTGTATAAAAATTTCTAACCTATATATTATATTTCTCTTTCTCATCTTTCTATTCAATCTACATTTTCTCCATTTCTATCTTATGTTTGTGTGTATCTATGTGTAGTGATATTATTACTAAAAATATTTTCAAAAACTGAAAGACATAAAATGCAATAAAATCTGTGATGTTTACATATTTAGGTAATTTTAGGATAATAGTAGGAAACAAAAAATTACATGCTAAAATAAGTCACTGATAGGGGTCAAAATTCATTATTTAAATTGCATACAGATATTAGTCTTAATAGCATGCTAGTTGTCATAGATAAAATAGATATGCTCATTAATACCTATTATTCTGTCGGAAAAGTTATATTTTTATAAATGAAATGTATCATTGCAATTAACGATGTAGCTTGACAGTTTGGTGATATCTTTTATTAATTCAAAAGATTGTAGAAAATAAGCAAACATTCTCAAATTTCTAAATCGATCTCATAGTTATTGTCTTATTAGTTAAGCTAGTGTTTCTCAACCCTTTTGTTGTATATTGCTTTAAAGCGCAGACACATGTAAAATTTGCCCATACAGCGGAAAAGGAAAGTAATTGGTTACCTATTCTCGGTCCCACTTTACTGTGTTCAATGTAAAGGTTCCATGGAAGTGAAATAGAGATGCAATATCAGAGTTTTGGTTAAAATATTATATGTGAATCATCTTAGTAATCGTCACTGAAAATTTTGAGCAATTTAAATTCTTAATTAATTTGTATAATGCCCGATTAAATAGTACTCAATAATTTCATGTCAACGCTTTCAATACTAAATCTATAATCTGAGCTTAAAGCAATGACTTCTTCTGTCTGTAATATTTATTGTTTGAAACATGTTTGTAAAAAAATATCTAAAAACTGGTTTTAATATGTAACCATAATATAATTAATTTAAAAATAAAGAAATCAAGTTCGGAAACACTGGCTGATTATATTTATTCGTAAAACTGTTTTTTTGTATATCCATTTTTACTCATTATACAAAAGAAATATTCATATTTCGGTCACTTTTTGTGTTTTAAAAAAGCGACCAAATGCAATATTGTGATCATTTTAGATATGTATTGTATATGTTATTATAAAATTCAGGTGCTAGTTCGATAATATAACTAATATCAAAATATCAATCACTGCCATTTTATAGTGCCGTTTGATGAAGAATCTGTGTTCAAATTTGTCCATTTTCCGATTTTAATATGTAGTTTAGTAAAATTTGTGTACACTAATGCATTTTACTGATACGAAATCACACGAAATTGTAGCTGATAATCAAATATACAAGGGTTCCTTTAAAATATTGAAATTGGTTTCTAGTCTGTGTTTAAAAAGCTTGCTTATGTTTATTTAATTTGTAGATCGAACATTTTCTATTCCACTTTGCAATTTTTTTAAATCTTGAAATTTTAAATACAAGCAAATGTTTAATTACATAATTAGTATTCTAATTTGCTAATTAAATTATTACTACGGACCATAATATGTTGTCTGTGCTAATAGTTTTCCAATTAAAAGTAACATTTTTCATTTTTTACACATTTTTTGCTTTTAGTTCTACAAGAAATTCACTTCCAAAAAAAATTCACACTTGCAAGAAATAGTAATGTGTTACGAAAACGTTTGCTTTTAATGTGAATTTTTATTATTTAATAACTTTAAAGAGCTTTAATTGTTAAAAGAAAGTGCACAACTTTTATAAACAGGGTCTTTTACAAAACATTTTACCATTTTCTACACATGGTTTCTACATTAATTGTTTCCTTTTTTAACTAAGGCCTGGGTAAATCAGCGTTATCCCACATATTAATGTGTCGAGTGCAACTCATTTCTGTGGAAATGCACAGCGCTCTACTCAAAATAGGATTCTTTCGTGAATTACAAATTTTTCTAAAAATTAACAAAGTGACGGCTGCATGGCGCAGTGGCCTGCAGCTCTGGGGGCTGCGAGTTCGAATCCCGCACGGAACAAGTATTTGTATGGCCCACAAATAATTGTTCCGGGTCTGGATGTTTGTCCTTGTGCAATTTATATCTGTAAACTGCCTCCACAATACCGGAGAAAATTCTAGTGTGGGGGTAAAGTTTTTTTTTTTTAAATTATTAAATCACTCCTTTAATTTAAACGTAAGTATGCGTGCGAAATTCATCAATTTAAAAGAAAAATAATGTGACTTGTAAATAGACTAATTGTTTTTTTTTTAAAAGAAGAACCTCGAGTTGCGTGTTCATAAAAATACGATATGGCTTATACTCTGTTATCCAGGCCTAACTAAGCTTAAACATGTATTGTATATTAAACTTAGGTATAACATATTTAATCGCATTATTGGTGAGCTTAAGTAGTATAAGCATAATCTGTGACATTACATACTCGAATTATTCTCGTTTTTTTTATATTATGGCTTTTTTTAAGTCTGTCGTAACTGGGGTTTACGGAGCTTGCGCTCAAAGACTTAATTTGTAATATTAAAAATAATAATATAAACTGCCCGATTATATAAAAGGCCAGTTTTAAATAATTTTTCGTTGAAATTTTAATACGATGTATATTAATGGAAAGCTCAAATGTAGAAAATATTTTTAATAAAAGTTTCCAGACCGAAGATTTGAAGAAATAGGAATTGTTAATAATTTGCAGACATTTATAACTAGGAACGTATTTCTATTCTTATGTAATCTAGCTTTAACTTTAATTAGCTATACGCTTTGTATCTATTCAATATTTTTCATTCTTTCTTAATGTAGGCACTCATATATATTTAAGTAGGAATATTGGAAAAAACCAACTATGATCTCAAATGCCTATTGATAAATTCACCTAACTAAAGACTGATTTAGATGCAACTTTCGCAATAAATATTGTCGTTCAGAAATACGTAAAATTAGTAATCTTGATACAAGTCAAAAGAAAAACATTATATTATATGTAGAAAAAAACAATGATTACTGTTAAAAAATCATAAACCGAAAACCTTAAGGCCTTGTAACGATGTATTCATATCAATATACCAATATAATAACTGCTTTATTATGCAAAAGGCAGTTATTATATTGGTATATTGATATTTGCTATACTATTATATAATTATTTTTAATTATCACGTAGGATTTGTAATCTTAGATGTAGATTTTTGTATAACTTTGTGCATATAAACAATATTTTACTCTTATAATAAGTACAAAATGTATAAAATGAAAAAAAATTACACGAGAGTAAGTTGGGAATGACACCTTTTGCTTAAATTACATGAGGCTAATTGATTATAAAGATATATTTTCCAAAAAAAAACCTGTTTTATAATCTGTGTTTTGTGATCATTTCTTAATGTATAAACTTATCTTCTTTTAAAACCCGTACTGTGCACACATCCTAAGAATAGGGCCATAAACTGCTATTCAGCTTCGCATGGCGTGCGCTCATTTCAAGTGCGTTGTGTAGAGTATGCAAAAAAATAAACTAGAAAACGCCTTCATTCTATATTTATTGAGAGGCCTATTTCCTGTAAAAGTAATAGGAAAAAAAAACATAGATTTGTTGAAATTCATACCTTTAATGTAATATTTCTTGATGGTGTAGTTAACTATATTATTTATTGGAAATATCAACAATATCAAATTGTTTAGTAAATACTTAAAAAAATTATCTTTTCTCGGCATACATTTTGCTATCTGTACAAAAGTGACTATACAGAGTGAATTTAATACCTATTATAACTTTGCGCGCATTGTATTCCTTTGTATAGAACTATTAAAAACCTTTATACGTATATGCAAATACATTTTATTCGTTTTGGTTTTTAAAATAATTGTATTTAAGCACAACATGTTACCTAGTTTTGTTTAATAGCTGCCTAATTTCATATAAAATACAACATTTAAAAATTTCAAATTGTTATTATCAAGAGAACAATTTTTTGTTAAATCTAATGCTTAACAGTTATATGAAAAACCGTTTTATGTATAATATTTGCTAGGTAGATGAAATTTAGGAAAAATGTCATCATTTTAGATAAGTCCAATATCGATATTATGAAAATACTGCAGTCCGATATTTCACCAGCTTCTATAATTTGAGAAATAATTATAAATTATGCTAGTAGACAAATGTTCATAGTTTCCATGACAAGCCCAGTCTTATCCCTTTTCACCCTTTTTACTGGAAACGAGGCATTCCATCTTAGTCCTCAGGGGTGTCTCACTCAAAATGCATATGAGTTGTCTCATATGCATTTTGATTCTTAGTCAAAGATAAATGTAGATATCTATGGGTCACAGCATCCACTTACCATACTCATCAGGTGGACTGTGTGCTCCTTTGTCACCCTAAAGCTCGCTTTTCAATATGGAATTCACCGTACTTTTAAATGAAACCGTTTACACTGAGATGTAATATGTTACATCTCAAACTACATATAAATATTTTTTCCGATCGACCGGGTGATATTTTCATATTATATTTCGCCTCCTGCACCACCGTTCCGCGCCGACGCTGCGACCTCAAGTTCGTGTCTGTCATTACCTGATTGAACTTGTGCGTATACTAATTTGTATCTCGTTCTTGCAAATATGGAACACTTTATAGAATTTTATTTGTGAATGACGCGTGCGGTGTGAGTGTGACCCAATGACGAACGCACACTGGTTAAAAGATATATCGCACAGTGTGAAGGCCAATCGCGGGATATACAAGTCGCGGCATGTAAGTCTAGCGCTGAACAAAACGTGGAGGGGACGCGCAGGAATTAAATTGCACAAATGCGACTGGAGAGCCAATCGGCGCGTGCGAACGACACGTACGAGCCAATCAGCGCGACTTATGCGCAATAAGCCAATCAGCGCGACTTATGCGCAATAAGCCAATCAGCGCGACTTATGCGCAATAACGGTCACCGCTAGACTCGTGCCGCTACTTATTATATAATATATTATATCCCATAGTGAAAAGCGAGCTTTATTCTATAAAAAAAATGTTATTTCGTTATGGACGGTATTATTTCATCCAAAGTTTAATAAAGTAAAAAAGACTAGAACATAATTCTTAAAATTGCTAAAATTCTTAAAACTAGGAGTAGATAGAACGAGTTTGATCCCTTACCGTCATGTTCTTACAAATGGCCGAGCTGAAATATATCTGTGATCTCTTAAAACTAAAATTGTGATTGAAATAATTGTAAAAAAATATTTTTTTTTCATTATTTCAAATGGCGTCTTGTTACTAATAATTGACTGATTGTTTTCTGTTATATCTTCGTTCTCTGAAAATTTCTTATCTTTATTGTAATGTCAACATAGATTGTCGCATCTGCGGCCAATTAGTTGCAGTCTGTGATCCACAAATTTATGTTATTGTTTTTAATGTTTGTACCGTTTGCAAACAAAATGATAAAATTGTAAAAAAACTTTTCGCTAGAACTTATCGATTGGGTAATGTTTAAGAGAAACGAAATATTTTATTATTCCCATAAAACAATAAGAAATGCTGTCGCAGGAAATTTGAAAAGAATAATACGCAATATTCATATATTTACTTTTATAATGATTATTAAATTTTTAACTTCAAACGAAATATATAATTTAATTAAAGTAACACAAATTAACACTTTTTTTACCACAAATAAGTTGCTAGATTTTTAAATGTAAAAGATGCAAGTTTATGAATTAATAGTGTACGCATTTTAACAACAACGATGAAACTATCGCTTGAATAGTGATAAAAACCTTGATTTATTTTCCATTTTGTCGATATGAGAATCATCATCGATTGTCTCTTGTATTATCTATGGACTGGGTTAAGCTGTCGTCAAAATTGCCCAGAATTTTGTAACGTGCAAACACAATGTAATCGTATTAATGTTTTGTATACAAATAATTGTATTAAAATCAAATTAATTCAAATTACCAATAATGGCAAATCTACTAATTGTATGAGTCTAGAACTTAAGAAAAAAAATTGCTTTTTTTTTAAATTGGAAAAAAACAATCATTATTTTTTGTTAGCAATCGGTACCTTCAAAAATGTTATACTGTTGACTGTTATATCTTTTGGGTTACATACAGGTTTCGACTGATTAAATGAGTACAGTTTGGATATGATGTTTTTATTTATACGTGGCGTTCACTTAAGGAAAACATGGTGTATTAAACATTATTAAAAAAAACATTTTTGAGCGGCATTGCTCCTGACTTTAGGTAATGCCGCTCAGGGTACGGAGTAATGACGCTCAAATATGTTTTTGGAATATAACAAGTAAGATACATTTTAATTAAAGAAATATTAATGAGATCAACCTTATACAATAAAAATAAAGTCTACAATCACAAATTAGCATCATTTATCCCCATTTGTACGTAGGATTAGCTTTTTAATTTAACAAATATAGTAAAGTCTTCGATGTCAAATCAACTTCAATTATTTTAATGTAATATAAAATAATTATTATTATTAGAGGTAAGACAAATTAGAAAGAGAAATATTTTATTTTTGGACGCATAAATCACAGATGTATCCATCTGGTGAATCCCACCCTGAACATATAGCATGAGCCCACAGTTCGCAGATGGTGCAGCGATACCACAACTCGTTATTTTTTCCAAATTCTTCGCAAATAATACATTTGTTATAATTTTCATCATCCACATTCATTTCGTCATTACTGTCATCGTCGCAAAGGTGCACTTCATCTTCACTCTCTGAAGAACTTTCTTGTAAAAATTTTCTCTTGTAAGATTTTTGTTTCATATGTTTGTTCTTCTTTTCTTTGATAACTTTTTTTGGTCTTGATTTATCATCTTTTGCAGTCTTATTGAGTTCGCTATTTTTTCTTTTCTTTATCCTCTAAAATAGTTTTCATAGGAGTCGCAGTTAATATGGTAGCATGTTGTTTTCGCTTTCTTTGACCTGGCTTAGAAGATGGTGCAATAGTTGGTGTCGTTGCTATAGCAGCAAAGGATACCGGAGTTCTTTGCTCATCAACAAGTTTTTGGTTACAAGCAACTGCCAAAACAGATTCAGAGCATTGATCCTTATTTGATGGTCCTGCCAAAGGAGATGTATGTCCTGAAATTATGGCCATACTATCAGACTGCGCATCTTCAAAATTCTTGACATTTGGGTCTTGGTTTTCAGCGATTTGTACCGATTCTTGTGCCATCAGCGACGCTGCCAGAAAATCTTGATCAGTGAAAACATTTGGGTCCAATGGGTCTGCTTTACTTATATTCGCAACTTGTACGTATGCTTTATTGAAAAGACCTGCAACATCGTATGGAGTCATTTTAGACATTAAATGTGTCTTCATGTGCCTGTTGCATTCATGCCTATAAGCAACTTTTAGCGGCCCATAAAAAACACATCCAGCGGCTGTGTTCTGTGAGAACTGTGTGGTGATGTGGTTTTCTTTGCAAAAATTAAAAGATTGAAGGGAAATGTGACTGCTGTAACTGTCCAGAATTAACAACACAGGTGATAGACTTAGCAAATGCTGCGAAATGTTTGAGCCAAGTGAGAAATAAGTCTTCGTTTATCCAGCCATTTTTAGAGTTGGTGTATAATGGACCAGCTGGTCCATCTTTTTCTAATAAAGGCGTCATTCTCTGTCTGGCAAAAATAAACATGGGCGGTATGAAGATTCCGGCTGCACTCATCGCACACATAACTGTTATGTTGCTTCCTCGTTCGCCACTTGTAACAGATCCGACTCTTCTTTGTCCTTTTTCGGCGAGCACTTTTCCTGGGTCTGTCACCGTGGTGATACCAGTTTCGTCAGCATTGTAAATGTTGTTGGGAATAAACTTATGTTTTTCCATTAAGTCGCCAAGTTTATCATAGAAATGTGTTACTTCTTCTTTGTTGAAAGCAGAAATTCTATTTAAGCTTGTCGCTTCAGCTTTGCGTATAGAAACTGAAGGATTGCGTCTCATAAAGGCGTGTACCCAAACCAATCCAGCTGTTTTGCTGCTTTGATCAAAATTGTTTTGATATTGTTGAGCTCAGCATATTTATAAACAAGTTTACGCAAATCTGCGACATTGAGTCCATAGTATAGCGAACCCAACATCTTAACTTGTTCAGCAATTTCAGTTTCTTGCTGTTGGGTGAAAACGAGCTTGCGACCTAGTCTTGGGTGTTCTCATTTTTTTGTCGATCTCTCAAAGTAGTAAATGGTATGTTATATTGTTTTGCGGCTTTTCTTTTGGACAAACCTTCAATCGCAGTTTTAGCATATTGAAGGTCTTCGGTCCAAGCCGCTTTAGCGGTGGTCCTTTGACGATTTGTTGGCATATCTACAACAATAAAAAAATAAGTCACTAAGAGGTAATGGCGCTCAGATGAGCGGTATAACCTCAAACGGTCGTTTTGTAATTAATTTGAAATTTAAATATAATCATACACAATTGTTGAAAATTGATTGCATTATCACAAAATAGAATAGTTTTATTGTCAGAAAAGTAAAATTGACAATTAAATAAGCATTAAAGTTTTGGACTTACCGACAAAAAACACCTAAACAAAAATTAGATCAGCGCGAACGCAAACGAAGAAACGCACTTCACGGTCGCATGACGCGAGCTGATTGTCCGTTTGCATCGCTGTCTGTTAGAGGCCCCCTCCCCTCGCGCTTCACGTGACGTGGCGTGTTGCTACGTTCCATTTTGACATATACAGAGGTGAGCGCCATTACCCAGTGAGCGCTATTAACCCTCGTTACCCTACACACTACACAGTCCCTTTTCTAAGATAATGTGTGATCAAGAATGCCGTCAAAATCTTATTTCGTTTTCTTAAAAAGAAGAAGGCAGTTTACATACATAAATTTCACAAGGACAATCCCGGCATCCAGACCCGGAACAATTATTTGTAGACCATACAAATACTTGTTCCGTGCGGGATTTGAACTCGCGGCCCTTAGCGCTGCAACTCATTGCTAAAACGAGTATTACACTACTTACACTGTATCAGGCCCTTGAATTAAGGATGGGCGTGGCCCCTAATTAGATACGTCAGTTATTACACTGCATGACTGCACCAATTTTACGCCCTTAGAGAGTCTAGTATATATACAGTAATCTATGTCAGAGAGCGAACTTTGGCAGCGGCTAGACGTCATGCCACCTATATATTTTTTTCATAAAATACGGGTGATAAACGAACACAGTCCACCTGATGGTGAGTGGATGCTGTGGCCATAGATTTATCTTCGATTAAGAATCTAAATACAGATGCGTTGTAACATATTATGAAGATTAAGATAGAATGCCTCATTCCAGCAAAAAGGGTCTCCAATTCTCTTCTATACTCACCATACGAAACACAGCAACATTGAGCTGATATTTTACAGATTTATACAGTAAAAACATAGCCCTTTACGATATTTTGCATACGGACGCTCGCATACTTTTTCGCCTGCCTAGCCTGCCCCTATAATGGCGGTTGGACGAAGGGCAAACTGTGCACCGCGGTCATACATACGAAACATTATAATATCTGTGAATACACCTGTGATCTCGCGCCAAATTGTTACGTGCTGGTGAAATGCGGTTAATTGTTTGCCTGGTACCTGTGCCGATTGGTAACGTACTTCCGTTTTGCCTGCTATTATCCTTTTGCATTTCCTAACTATTATTTCCTTTTTCATATTCATAACATTATGATTTTGATATAAAACATGCTACTGATTCAACGGTCGGTCGCATTCTCCTTTATCTCGGTAGCGGTGGTGCAGCGTCCGAGCACAACATCCCCGCATCACCGCACACCGAAACAGGTTTTTCATCCCGGCATAACAAGTAAGAAACAACCAACGTAAAAGAAATGGTCCAACTAAGGGGATACGCGAGAGACAACTCTATATATATCTATATATTTAACGACGATAACTTTACTTTTCAACCGACTTCAAAAAAAGGAGGAGGTACTCAATTCGATTGTATTTTTTATGTGTTACCTCGCAACTTTTTTCTAGGTGAACCGATTTTAATGATTTTTTAATTTAAAAGCTGGTGCTTTTTATGTGGTCCCATATAAATTTGATCAAGATCTGACCAGTAGTTTTTGAGTTATCCTTATTAATGCGTATTTAATTGACTTCGACTACATTGATCATGTTCTCATTTTATTTATATTGAAGTCAGTTGTACAACATTTTTAATTTTATCTCATATACTATAGTTATTATACTTGACCAATGTGTTCAGTCATTCGTCTTCGTCATCATCAGCCTTTCAAGGTCCACCTGTTCCTGTTTTCTCCCCGATTTACCTTTATACTTGGAGCTTTTGTTTTCCTTCTTTAATTGAAAGAAAGAAAAAAAAAGACAAGAAATATATTTTATACGAGGTAGAGCCACGCTGCAGCTATATTATAGTTGTAGCACGAATCTGTCGGCTTGACCGGGGAAGGACCACGCTCTCACAGAATACCAGCGTAAAATAGCAGCTTAATGCTGCTGTGTTTTCTATGGTGAGTGTAGAGAACCGGAGACCTTTTTCGCATCTGCATTTTGATTTCTGATCGAGGATAGATGTGGAATGTGGATGTCTGTGGGCCGCAGTGTCCACTTGCCATCGGCTGGACTGTGTGCCCGTTTGTCACCCTTATTCTATAAAAAAGAGGTATTAACATAAAATGTTTGATTGGATTTCAGCAATGGAAAGGCCACAGACTAAGCATTATGCTGCAGCAATGTTGCTACAGAGCTGTTAGTCTATCGGCGCTACTGAAAATCTAGCCAACTTTTTTATATCAAACTAGCTGGTACCCGGCGCCTTGCTGCCACAGAAGAAGTAATTGTGGAAATTTGGAAGACTTATATTGTTTAATTAGGAATGATAATAGATTCATTGAATTGAAATGATGTATAACTTTCAAATAAATTTGTTGGTACGATACGCGCGCCACCTACTGTAAGTTAATTGTACTATGCCTATAACCTTCGCACAAGTGCAAGCAATAAGTTGACAAAGTTTTAATGAACGGTATAGCAGCGCATAAAATACGAACAAACAAACCTTAATTTTTATATATTAGATATAGTATTATACCTGTAAAAATATAGTACATAGATGGGGAAAAAAAAAAGTATGTTTCAAATTAATATTTTATTTTAAAAGAAACATGATTTGCTGCATTAAACACACTAAGTACAAAATTTTAAACGCCAACACGCATTGGGGCAGCGCGGCGGACACTTCCTGCCCTAAAACCCTCTCAGAAATGAGGGGGAGGTCTGTGCCAATCCGTGGGACGTTTATAGGCTGTAACTTTAACAAAATTTTAGTACTTATTCGGACCGCAAATAAATAGTACGGCCATATATATAATATATATGGTTGGATTGGCAACCGTAGAAAACTTTTTTTATTCAATATAGATAATAAATAATACTTATTGAGTCACTCTTATGTTTAATTTACCACTGGTTTGGAAAATACCTCTCCTGGGAAGACCCAGCAAGAAACCCAGCTGACTTCTTCCTAATAACAATTCAAAATAATAAAAACTGCAGTTGCCAACCTGCCTGCCACCAATGGTAAAATTCACCCTTGAGGCAATCTATGGGGGAGGCCTATGTTTAACAGTGGACTTTAATAGGCTGTAATGGATGGATGTATAGAAGATAATCTACCAGGAGCACATGACTCACAGAGAGGTGAAATTATTAAATCAACATTAACATTATAACTATGGAAAAATACCCCCTACGAGGCAATCTATGGGGAGGCCTATTTTTAGCAGTGGACTTTAATAGACTGTAACGGTAAGGGTAATGGAAAGATATGTGGATGAGCAACCCTAGACAAGACCTACAAATTAAAATTTCTTGGTGCCAATGGGATTCAAACGCAGGTTGAGTTGTTTACAGCTTACTGCTTAGCCTTTTGGCACATTTAAATTCTAAATCTGCTACATTTTGAAACAAGTTGTTTTGTCTTCAAATGGCCAAATACTCAAATGCTTCTCAATGTTAAGATATCGTTAAGTCTCGTGGTGTCACAGTCATTTTGACTTAGTGATAGAGACAGCAACAGACTTAGCAGCATCTTAAAATTGAGCAGCGTTTGAGTATTTGGGCAACTAAATATCACATCGGGAGAGAACCAATTTTTGGCTGGCATCATTATCTTATAAGGGAGCAATTCTTTTTCTTTTTACCAGACAGCCCCAGAAAGAGGGTAATGTTTTTCGAGTGAATGTATGTCTATTTCTTTGGCACGATTTGTAGTCTAAACAACTTGATGGATTCATCTTAGTTGAGGAAGTGACATAGGGTATAATATTTGAATTTTACTGTTTTAAGTAAACTTCATAATGCAGTTTGGTGTTTTTAATTACTCTTAACCATTAGGCTTGTTTATAAAACGAAAATGACAATCAAACCCACAGTTCATCTGATGGTAAGTGGCTACTGTAGCCCTTGGACACCTGTAGACAACTTTAAACAAAGAAGGCTACAGATGCATTGTGACCGTTGAAGAACAGAAATGAGAGATGTACAATTTTTGTATAAGTTAGTATATAGTTAGTAGTATATAGTAATATAGTTAGTAGTTTTGTAAGTTTTACATGGTAGAGCCATGCTGCAGCTATATTAGTAGTGCAGTTGTAGTATGAATGGGTCGGTTTGACCGGGGAAGAACCACGCTCTCACAAAATACCAGCGTAAAATAGCAGCTTAACGCTGCTGTTTCGTGTGGTGAGTGTAGAGAACCGGAGCCCCTTTTACTGGAACGAGGCATTCCATCTTAGTCATCACAGGTGACAACGCATCTGCATTTTGATTCGCAAACGAGGATAGATGTAGATGTCTATGGGCCACAGCAACCACTTACCATCAGGTGGACTGTGCTCATTTGTCACCATTTAAAAAAATGTATATAATATATAATTGGTTTCTTCAATAATTTGGATGAAATTATAAACTAAGATAATGGTTTACTTTCCAATTTAATCTAGATAGGAGT
The DNA here is from genome assembly GCA_029286625.1 of Parnassius orleans. Taxonomy (NCBI): domain Eukaryota; kingdom Metazoa; phylum Arthropoda; class Insecta; order Lepidoptera; family Papilionidae; genus Parnassius; species Parnassius orleans. The sequence continues at coordinate 749,774 of JAGSMP010000161.1, read as the reverse complement.
CGCCCCTTTTTGAGTTTTTGATTTTGACACCTAGTAAAACTCGGTCGCATAAGTACTTATACTTGACTTATTGTTTACAATTGTTTTAATGAGTTACATCATATCATTGAAGTAATTTGTACCACATATTAGAAGAGACATCGAGACTTGGTTGTTTGTAACACATGTTAGAGCCCGCAGGCTCAAAATTACTAAGTATGTGCCTTAAAAAGGTACTCTGCGTCTCCTTCCACACGTCCCGCACACAGTTTTTGTTCACGGTATCTGTTCTAGTACATATTACTTCAATGGATCATATGGTATTTTTTTCTACAATATCATTTAAAACTGTTAGACAGGGCCTCTTGAATGGAGATTTGTGCAGTTCTATAACTCTTTCCAATGTCATATAGTTTATAGGAAGGCCTATAACCTTCTGTGATTGAAGAAACGATAGTAACAAACGTCCATAGTTTTTTTCATTGGTGCATAAAGGAGCATTCTCTATAAGTTTTGATTGAAAATAGTTCTGAATAATTTCTGTTTTTGTACAATCCTTGTAAACTAAGCATATTGTATATAAATGATGTAGAAACATTTCTGGAGTTAATTCTATATGCATTATCAAGGATATAAAATCTTTTTGAAATTCTAAACCGGAACTTTGTACAAATTCCTGGACTATTTTGCTGGGTATATTAGTATTTTTGATAATCTCAATTAATACTGGTCTGAAAACATTGGGATATATTTTATTAGATTTAAGAAGCAAATCTAAAGCAAACCAAGATTGTTCACGCTTTAAGAATATAGGAAAGAAATTGTTGAAGAACAGTGAAATAAATTCTATGTTAATATTGTCTTTTGTTAAAATTGTATGAAATATTTTCTCTGTAGCATTAATTGTTAAATTTTCTGCAAGGTTTGCAATTATAGTTGGATTTTTGTACATTCTTCAACCATATAATCGAATCGTACTAAGGGTTCCGCTTCAATAGTATCGCAAACGTTTTGTTGTATTGCTATATTTGTTAAACCTGCATTATCTTTTCCCATATCAGATTCATTAAATGCGTTTGGTGATAGATTACATTCTACACGTTTTGTTTCGTATTCGCTTACATTTAGACGGTCTTCATTTGCATTTTGTTCACTGTAATAGTCCAAGTAACTTTTGTTTACATGTTTGAATTTTTGGCTCCATTTATTGTTGTTTTGTAGCCCATTTGCAGTTTGAAGTAATCTTTGAACAAGCGGTTCCGAGGACGAGGAAAACTTCCAAATACCAGACATTATATTATCTTAAAGACTTAAGTAGCAAAAAAAAACGGAGCGGAATGTAATAAATTGAGAATTGGAGAAAATAATTGTTTGTTTACTTTTATAAGATTTACAATTTGACATTTGCTTAATGCCAATCAAGAGCCATGTCTTGTAGAGATGAGTCCGATATCATGTCACATGTTAAAATCATCGATATTTTAAAATAATTTCATCATGCAATGACAACGACAAAATCATCAATGCTTTTAAATCATTATTCGAATCGAATGAATGAATGCGAACTTCGGTGATTCAGACGTTGCGAGTTCCGAGTTGCGACCACAGAACATATATAACCCTTGGTTGCGACTATAGCGAGGCTGCGCGGTTGCAATCGCATGACTGGGCGTAGCGCACGGAACGTAACGGCAACAATGCTTTCACTTCGTTGTTTATATTTGCGCGCGAACTCGAGAAGTGCGCTAGCATTTATTTAGTATTTTGTGAATCATTGTCACAGAGTAATTTTTATATAGGAAATCATTGTTTTGATTAGACAAGGACGACCAGCCTTACCTAATTTAATTTTATGCGTACAAGTACGTACGCCAGATTGCCATGAAATATTTAATACCCTTAATTATCTTGCAGCAAATATCACAAATTGAAACATATTGATGATTACCATGATTATAAATCAATATCTATGTATACTGCCATGAATGTCGCAAAATAAGAAAAAACATTTTCGCGGGCTAACTCACCCAAGTCGACCCATGCCTACTACTAAATAACTAATGATTAAGTCACTAAGTCATTAAACCGTTCCGCGATCATTTCAGTATGTACTCATTACTTATAATTGAATTGCCGATATCTTATACTCAAATAAAAATCATTAATGATTTTGTCATTGTTCCCGTCATCGATATTTTTTTGTCATTGTCAATAGGGATGATCGATGATCATCGATGTTCGATGTCAGATTTGGTATGTAGTGTATTATCTATGAACAAGATCCAATGCACGTTTAGAACAATTTTATTGGTTCTACCTATCTAAAATAAAAAAATAAAAACTTACGGTGAGATATTTGACCACAATCGCTACATCAACGCCATCTAAGCGGTTATCTACCGACTTCAAAAAGGAGGAGGTACTGAATTCTTATTGTGTACTCATAACTTTTTTCTGGGTGAACTGATTCTTTTTTTTTTAATTTGAAAGCTGGTGCTTCTCATGTCGTCCCATATAAATTTGATCAAAGTCTGACCAATAGTTTTTGAGTTATCCTTAATAATATATATTGAAGTCGGTTGTACAAAATTTTTAATTTTTAATTATTTTCAAAAGCTGGCTCAACTCTTTATCAACAGAGAAACAGATTGAAAGGTACTTCTTTGTCAAAATTACTATTTCTTCAATCAATCGGCAAAAATATTGGACTATATAACAAATGAACTAGATATTTGTGAACTTCTTCCTTTTTTTTTAATTACTGTTTTACACCACATTGTTTATTAATTTCTTTTATTTCATTAATTATAAACCATAAACAACATGATTATTTTTTATTCATTTTTTGCGCCCAAAGCAAGGGGCTGCCCTCCGGGAAGCGGGAGAACGAGGTGGTGAATGCTCGTAGCATACCACGCAGCCGGCTGCGTAGTTATGTGGGACTCACTATGAAGTGCCTACCCACTAAACACCACCTGTGGGACTGGCTTTGGCCTGTATGGCCTTTCTACCGAATCGGAAGCGACCCCCCTTAGGGAAAAGGGGCGCAGGGCAGCATTTTTATTCATCTTATTCTAACCTATGAAATACATGTGCAAAAAACATCGATAATGGCTAACATCGATGTTTTGAGTAGGATAAACATGATGAAACGATGTTTGATGAATCGATGTTCGAACATCGATGTTGAGCTATCGATGCCAACATCGATGTTTCTGCAACATCGATCACCCCTAATTGTCATGCAGTTATTGATAGGTACAGAAAAATCATCACTCAGCCCATCTCCAATGTCTTGCACCATTCAGCCTGGTCTGATGTGTATTTTTTTCTTTAATAATGTACTCGTACGGTTGTATTTTTGCCAGTGTCAAGTATGGTAAGAAATATTCCTATTTATTTGTTTCAAAACTTCCTCATAATATGTCGATACGTCATATTGTGAAGTTTTGAGAGATTTTAACGGCAGCTTAAGCCAGCAGCCACAGTCGATGACGATAGTATCTCAATGCGCCATAGCAGACACCTTATCTTGAGATATTATCGATAGTTTCCACTAATAGTTCTCAAAATCGCACCACTTTTACGTACCATAATCACTCTAGCAGCACTCCGCCGCCGGTGAAGTCCCCACCAAAACTCCCGATGTGTATTTTATTCACTAAATACTTCACATTGAGCTGATGTGTCACATTGCAAAGGTTTTGGGTGATTTCGTCGACAACTAGAGCCTGCGAACAATTGGTAACGGTAGTATTTAAGTGGATATAAACCTTAATATTTATAATATCACCATCGGAGCGCTTGTTTCATCATCATTGCCACTAATAGTTCACATACGCAGATATTTAATACACAAAATCACACCTATTTCATATATATCAGCTGAACCCAGCCGGCATTTGAAGACGATATAATAAATGCAATTGGTAAGTATATTTTTCATTATTGATAATTGTACAACGTACTAAGTAGGTACCGTGTTGATAGGAAAATTGACTTCTATTAGGTTCATTATTCGTTTAAGATAATATAATGAGATTGATTTATCTAATTATATAGTTATTTTTTTAAATGATTTAATATGTTATTTATGTACGTTATGTATATATTAGGCCCTTACATATGAAATTAGCGTTTTATACGGGAGGAATATAAAGTAATTTTTTTTTTTGTAAAATATATTTAATTAATCAAAGTAGGTATGCACCGTTGTTATCTATGCAATTTTGCCATCTCATAGGTAGTTCATTGATCCCTTTACTAAAAAAACCATGGGGGCGAGACTCGATAAACTCTTTGAAGGCGGTTTGGTCTGCCGCATCGGAGTTGAATTTTTTTTCTTGTAAGAAGTTGTCCAAATTCCGGAAAAAATGGTAATCTGTTAGAGCAAGGTCCGGGGAGTACGGTGGATGTCGCAGACATTCTAATTGTAGCTCATCTAACTTAGTGGTTGTTTGTTGTGCAGTGTGTTCTTGCGTCTTGCGGTCTTGCGTTGTCGTGAAGCAGCAGTGGCCTAGAGCGATTGACCAATCTCGGTTGTTTAGCAGCTAGTTCTTCCTTCATGGTTTGCAGTTGCTGACAATAGATATCTGCCGTAATCGTTTGGCCAGATTTTAGAAAGCTGTAGTGAACGACACCGGCGCTAGTCCAACAAACACTCACAAGTAACTTTTTCTGAGTCAATTTTCGTTTAGGGCAGGATTTGGCTGGGTTTCCAGGGTTCAGCCATTGCGACGAGCGCTTCCGATTATCGTACAGTATTCACTTTTCATCACAAGTAATAATTCGATTTAAAATCCCTTCATTATTGTGTCGGTTGAGCAAAGTAACACAGCAGTCGACGCGTGTTTGCAAGTTCGATTCACTCAATTCATGAAGTACCCATCGTTCAAGTTTTTTTACTTTCCCGATTTGCTTCAAGTGGATTAATACAGTTTTATCACTTACCCCGAAGCCTGCAGCTATCTCTGAAGTGCTTTGTGATGGATCCGCTTCCACAATAGCCTTTAATTCTTCATTTTCCACTTTGGTCCATGGGGTTGGTTCTGAAGGTCGAAATTTCCAGTACGAAAATGTTGAAACCAAAAACGTACCGTGCTTTCTTTTGCGACACCGGCGCCGTACACATCATTAATCCTTCGAGCTGTTTCTGCAGTACTGGTGCCACGGTAGAACTCGTACTCGTAAATATACCGATATTTTATGTTTTCCATTGTGCGGTAATAAGCGACGCCAAAGAAAAAAATTATGAAGAAAAAACAAATGAATGACTGTTTTCAAAACTCAAATGTACCAGCTAAATGAATTTATAAATTTGAATTTGGAATTCTTAACCAAAGAGGAGATATTTCAGATCAAAGTGGTCAGTACGACAAAACGCTAATTTCATATGTAAGGACCTAATATTTAAGAAATCCAACCGTAATAAATTCCACGCGGACGAAGTCGCGGGGAACAGCTAGTTAGAAATATATTAAAATAATTTTCTTTTCTTTCACATGTTTTGGAAGTTGATTGCATATCTGTGCTCCCCAAATGTTATGTTATTTTTACCATAGTTGGTTCTAAACGTTTTTACCTACTACGGTCAGTGGCGTAGCTACCGTAGGGCTAGGCGGGGCAGTGCCTCGGGGCCCCCAAGCTCAAAGGGCCCTTTATTTTTTAATAGCTTCCGCCCGCGACTTAGTTCGCCTGGTATGGACCAACATTGAAAATTATCCCACGGGATCCTTTTATCGGGATAAAAGTATCCTATGTCTTACTCAAGCCGAGCTCTATCCGTGTACAAAATTTCATTCCAATACATCAAGTAGCTTTCGTGAAAGCGTAACAAGCAAACAAACTCTCATTTATAACATTATTAGGAAGAACGATTAAATATTATTATCTGCTTCGTTACACATAATACTTAGTAATAAGTAACTTTACTTTATGTCTTGCAATGGGCGATAAGGAACTGAAGATGAAGTAGTTTTGCTCCTTTAAACTATTTAGTTAAGTTTAAATAGGGCCCCAATCTCATTTTTGCCCCTGGGCCCACATTTTGGTTACATAACTACTCCACTGACTACGGCAGGCAAAACAAAATTACTAGCTCGGCAGCTTATATATTTATTTACTTGACATAATTAAGCAATTAAGTAAAAAATAAATAAAAACACAAGATGATGACAGTTGAGGATAAGTATGAAATGGAGGAAATAATGTACTCCAGACCGAATTTCGGTCACGGCGGCCAGTCTCAACGGAGACTACCCATTTGCGCAGGACAGGATTATAGTGCATGAGTGTATGCAAACACAGGTGCACTCTCTATTGCCTCATTCTCATAGTGCGATGGGACGGTAAACCGACACGACCGGGGAGAGGTCCGGCGTAGGACCAACGGCTTTACGTGCTTTCCGAGGCGCGGGGTGAGACATCGCCAACTTCCTGACTCCGGGCAGCTACTAAGAATTTCTTGATAAGCCCAATAACTGTTTTTTTGCCGACCAGGGAAATGAACCCGGGATCTCATGATCAGTAATCGTGTTTACGACAACTAGGCAACAACAAACTAAATATGGGCTCGCCCGTCGTTTTTACTTGTCGACTACAATGTAAATAAAATGAGAACATTATCAAAAGGCGAAGTCAATTAAATACACGTTATTAAGGATAACTCAAAAACTACTGGTCCGATCTTGATCAAATTTATATGGGACCACATAAGAAGCACCGGCTTTCAAATAAAAAAAGAATCATCAAAATCGGTTCACCAAGAAAAAAGTTCTGAGGTAACACACATAAAAAAAACAGTCGAATTGAGTACTCCTCCTTTTTTTGAAGTCGGTTAAAAAATGACAGTCACTGTAGTACATTAGACATTTTACTACTATACTTTGTTTTTTTTTTAGATAACAGAGCATAGAACTGCAGGACCTTTATGGATAACAGACAAGCGGAACAATGTAATTTACACGTTTTTAAACTTGAATATCTATTATATAAAACTATTTTTAAGGATTTTATCGCGTTTAATTTAGACTTTTTTAATTACCGACGTTTCGGGCACTTTACAGCACCCATGGTTACGGCGAGGGGACTGAAGTGTTTGATGTCCTGACGTCATAGTTGACGAAGGCTACCTTCAACATTTAATTATTAATTTTTGGGCCGATCTACGCAGAATGAGCTTACACCTTACAATATCTCGAAGTATTTTAGTAGTATGCTTGGGTTTGGATTTAATTTTATTAATTATAGGACCCCAAGCAGATGGTAGCACCCAGCCATGTTCTCTATTGAAATTGATGATTTTTAATCATCCTTGATAGGAATATCTGTTCTTTTGCGAGGATTTGTGGTCTATGAAATCTGATATAATGGTTGGTACGATTCTGAACATCTTGACATACTGCAGACGTCCCGGAGCGTCGGTGCTTCTTATCGGCGTTATATTCATTACAAATATATATATATAAAACACACAACAAAAAAAGCAAATCAATCCGCGAAAAAAATTTGTGACGTTTATGGAGATTAGGCCACCATATTACAGTCCTGACATTGCACCCTTAAATTTTCACCCGTTTCGGTCTCTTCAGAATTCTTTGGGTAGTGTTAGGTTAACATCAAGACAGGACTGTCAAAACTACTTGTCGTATTTTTTTTAATCAAAAATCCCAAGATTTCTACAGCAACGGTATTTTGTCTCTACCTACATGATGGCAACAAGATAACGAATAGAATGGCAAATATATATTATAATTAAATGTAATTAAGCTTTGAAAAAAAAATTCTTAAATTTGTATATATAAAGACCTTTATGTAGTACATAGTAGATTACTTTTAATTTATTTTAGATTATAAATAATAAACTCTCGATACCATCCATACCATCTGGATGCTTGGCGGTCCACCACGGTGCGATTTACAAGAAGTTTTCTTCCTCGCGCAACTTCCTAGTGGAATCTACTATCACCAGCGATTTTTCCGTACCGATACGACTAAGGGACCTTCAAGAAAAGAGCCTAGTCTTTTTTAAAAGGCCAGCAACGCACCTGCAATTTCCTGGTGTTGCAGTTGTTCATGGCTGGCGGTCGACACTTACTATACGGAAAATTTGATTTAATATGGACGACACCGCGGGGTGATCCATCAGGTGAGCCGCATGCTCGTTTGCCTCCTCTCTTATAAAAGAAAAACTTACCGTTATCGTTACAGCCTATTAAAGTCCACAGATGAACATAGACCCCCCATAGATTGCCTCATAGGGATATTTGCCATAGTTGTAAATTGTAATGTTACTGTTGTTTTAATAATTTCACCTCTCAGTGGGTCATGTGCTCCTGGTAGATTATCTTCTATACATCCATCCATTACAGCCTATTAAAGTCTGTATTCAGCCATGTATAAAGCCTGTTCAGCCACTGCTGAAAAGAGGCATTCCATCTTAGTCCTCACGGGTGACAACGCATCTGCATTTTGATTCTTTATTGAGGATAGATGTAGATGTCTATGGGCCACAGCAACCACTTACCATCAGGTGGACTGTGTGCTCGTTTGTCACCCTATCCTATAAAAAACTGTTTTTTGCCGACCAGGAAATGAACCGGGATCTCATGATCAGTAATCGTATTTACGACAACTAGGCAACAACAAACTAAGTATGGGCTCGCTCGTCGTTTTACTTGTCGACTACAATATAAATAAAATGAGAACATTAAATTAAACTATTTTTACGGATTATATCGCTAAAATTAGTTTCATTTAATGTGTAGTCTTGCGTAAATATAAGAAAACATTAAAATGAGAACATCATCAGTAGGCGAAGTCAATTAAATACACGTTATTAAGGATAACTCAAAAACTACTGGTCAGATCTTGATCAAATTTATATGGGACCACATAAGAAGCACCGGCTTTCAAATAAAAAAAGAATCAACAAAATCGGTTCACCAAGAAAAAAGTTCTGAGGTAACACATAAAAAAAACAGTCGAATTGAGTACTCCTCCTTTTTTTGAAGTCGGTTAAAAAATGACAGTCACTGTAGTACATTAGACATTTTACTACTATACTTTGTTTTTTTTTTAGATAACAGAGCATAGAACTGCAGGACCTTTATGGATAACAGACAAGCAGAACAATGTAATTTACACGTTTTAAACTTGATTATCTATTATATAAAACTATTTTAAAGGATTTTATCGCGTTTAATTTAGACTTTTTAATTACCGACGTTTCGGGCACTTTACAGCACCCATGGTTACGGCGAGGGACTGAAGTGTTTGATGTCCTGACGTCATAGTTGACGAAGGCTACCTTCAACATTTAATTATTAATTTTGGGCCGATCTATGCAGAATGAGCTTTCACCTTACAATATCTCGAAGTATTTTTAGTAGTATGCTTGGGTTTGGATTTAATTTTATTAATTATAGGACCTAAGCAGATGGTAGCACCAGCCATGTTCTCTATTGAAATTGATGATTTTAATTTCAATAACCTCGCGAATCAACCTTGATAGGAATATCTGTTCTTTTGCGTGGATTTGTGGTCTATCAAATCTGATATAATGTTTGGTACGATCCTGAACATCTTGACATACTGCAGACGTTCCGGAGCGTCGGTGCTTCTTATCGGCGTTATGTTCATTACAAATATATAAATAATATATATTATATTATATAAATATATATTATATTAACAAAAAAAGCAAATTGTGACGTTTATGGAAATTAGGCCACCATATTACAGTCCTGACATTGCACCCCTAAATTTTCACCCGTTTCGGTCTCTTCAGATTTCTTTGGGTAGTGTTAGGTTAACATCAAGACAGGACTGTCAAAACTTGTCAGATTTTTTTTAATCAAAAATCCCAAGATTTCTACAGCCACGGTATTTTGTCTCTACCTACATGATGGCAACAAGATAACGATAAAGAAATATATATTATAGTTAAATGTAATTAAACTTTGAAAAAAAATTCTTAAATATGTATATATAAAGACCTTTATGTAGTACATAGTGATTACTTTTAATTTATTTTAGATTATAAATAATAAGCTCTCGATACCATCCATACCATCTGGATGCTTGTCGGTCCACCACGGTGCGATTTACAAGAAGTTTTCTACCTCGCGCAACTTCCTTGTGGAATCGACTACCACCAGCAATTTTTCCGGACCGATACGACTTAGGGACCTTCAAGAAAAGAGCCTAGTCTTTTTTATAAAAGGCCAGCAACGCACCTGCAATTTACCTGGTGTTGCAGTTGTTCATGGCCGGCGGTCGACACTTACTATACGGAAATTTGATTTAATATGGACGACACCGCGGGGTGATCCATCAGGTGAGCCGCATGCTCGTTTGCCTCCTCTCTTATAAAAGAAAAACTTACCGTTATCGTTACAGCCTATTAAAGTCCACAGCTGAACATAGGCCCCCCATAGATTGCCTCATAGGGATATTTGCCATAGTTGTAAATTGTAATGTTACTGTTGTTTTAATAATTTCACCTCTCAGTGGGTCATGTGCTCCTGGTAGATTATCTTCTATACATCCATCCATTACAGCCTATTAAAGTCTGTATTCAGCCATGTATAAAGCCTGTTCAGCCACTGCTGAACACAGGCCTCCCCCATAGGGGAATCCCCCTATGAGGGGATCCCTCATAGGGGGATTTGCCATAGTTGCCACGCTTGCCAAGCGGGTAGTGGCGGTGTAAGAATATTGACTAACCCATATCGTCCCGTGGATGACGTAAGTGGCGACAGAGGGAAATGGGAGATGGCCAGCAACATCTTTCTGATAGCAATTCAAAATAATAAAAAAGCTGCGGTTGCCAACCCGCTTGCTAAGCGTGGCAACTATGGCAAAATCCCTATATAATGCCTATATGAGGCAATCTATGAGATTTTTAACTTTTATAGGATGAATTTACCACTAGTTCGGAATATGCCTTTGTTCTGGGAAGAATCAGCAAGAAACACAGTGGGACTGTTTTAAAAAAATAAGAACAGTTTTCAATCATGTACTATAGATACACAGTGTAACTAAACAAATCGTATTAGAAATAGCTTGGTGGCCACCACCGTCATTCCCAGCGGCTATCACTATTAAAACTTGCATCAAAGTACACATACTACAGTTTTCTCAGAGCAATTTTATATTGAAGTCCTTAAGGAAGAGTGAATAGGTTTATACATCGATATATATGTACTACGTACTAGATTTGGCATTCGAACATTCACTATGTTCAAATGAACTGTACTGCAATCCGTACACCTTAATTGTCATTTAGTGTGGCTTCAATATGCATAGAGTGGAGCTGCGCTAATAATACGAGATTTCAAATTAAAGTTTAAACCTGAACGTAATTAATAATTCAGGAGTCAAATAAGTAAAATTATTTGTTGTTCAAGTGAATTAATAGGTAATAATATTACAATAGAAAAATAAATTTCTTCATTTATATGCCACGCTATCTACAATCATAGACTAAAATCTACTATCTCCCGCGCATGCGAAAACAGAGTAGTGCACATTTTTGTTTGGAATAGCTTCTCTAGTACGTAGTACATAGAACTCAATGGGTTTATATATTAAGTAACGTGAGAATAACATGGTCATCTTAAGCTTTGCCGTCCTATAAAACCAAAACTAGGGGGAGGACAGAAACAAAAATACAAAGTCGTATACCATAACTAATAAATTAAGAAAAAAATAGCAAACAAGCTTTGGCAATAATTAGGAACACTTCGAAAAATTTACTTAAAAAAACATGTGATTTTTTTTATTTATAGGATAGGGTGACAAAAGGCACACAGTCCACCTGATGGTAAGTGGTTGCTGTTACCCATAGACATCTACATCTATCCTCAATAAATAATCAAAATGCAGATGCGTTGTCACCCGTGAAGACTAAGATGGAATGCCTCGTTTCCAGTAAAAAGAGTCTCCGGTTCTCTACACTCACCATACGAAACACAGCAGTGTTAAGCTGCTATTTTACGCTGGTATTCTGTGACTGTGTGATCTTTCCCCGGTCGAGCCGACCCATTCGTGCTACAACTATACTACTAATATGTAGATAGATGTAGATAAATGTAGATGTCTATCGACCACAGTATTCACTTATCAACAGATGGACTGTGTTCGTTTTTTTATATAGAGTAAGGCCGCCCTTATCTATTCTATACAAATAGATAAAATTGAAGTGTCTGTCTGTAATATCGAAATAACAGCTTTTTATCGAGCTAATTTTATTTGCCCGCCATGATGACGTAAATAGCCATTTGTTAAATTTTTGTCTGTCTGTCTGTACGGGCTAATGTTCGAAATGGCTAAACCGAAACTTAGAGAGATAGAGAGTAAAGCCAGGAGTGATCTATATTTTATCCGAAAAATTTGAAGTTTTTCTTGTGAAATTAAAAAAATATGAAATAAATGATAATTGACATTGATATATATGTACTACGCACTAGATTTCGCATTCCGAACATTCACTATGTTCAACTGAACTGTACTGCAATCCGTACACCTTACTTTAGTGTCATTTACTGTGGCTTCAATATTCATGCAGTGTGGAGCGGCGATAATAATACGAGATTTCAAATTAAAGTTTAAACCTTACGTAAATAACAATTCAGTAGTCAAGTAAGTAAAATGTTTTGTTGTTCAAGTGAATAAATAGGTAATAATATCGTAATATTTTACTATCTACCGCGCATGCGCGAAGACATAGAGTAGCGCACATTTTTTGTTTGGAATAGCTTCTCTAGTACGTAGTACATATAACTCAATGATAATTGATGATTGTTTTACAAAAAAATAAAATAATGCCTCATTTATATAATAGATCCAGACGAAGTCAGGACTGGACGCTAGTCATCCAGAAATTTCTTAATATTATAATAACCCATTTTATACAAACTTTAATGTTTTCGAACTCTCTATTGACTTCAAGTATAGGATTATAGTTAGTGTCAAAAATATTGGTACAATCTAAGTGTACAAAATTATCTGAGCCAAGATAAAGGTAGATCTCACCTCATGGCAAGTTCCGATAAATACGAAGGTGAATTGATAATTATGAGACCTGTCACCTACATACATATTAGATCTGAGGCTGTCTGTACCAAGGAGTTTTTAACCGACATAAATAGGAGGAGGTTCTCAATTCGAGTGTATTTTCTTTTTTTTTGTATGTATGTTACGCGATATCTTCGCAGATTGTGAACCGATTTTAATGATTATTTTTGTATTAAATAGGCTTTACCACAAGGGTGGTCCCATTAAATTTTGAAGAAAAAATTCCGCCCCCAACGGTGGAAAATAGAAAAAAGTTTCATATTAACTATTGTTTAAGGAATTTCATATGATATTTTCGCAGATTGAGAACCGATTTTAATGATTCTTTTTTTTTTTAATAAATTATACTTCAAGGATTGTCCCATATAAATTTGGAGAAAACAATCCACCCCTAAGGGTAGCCAATAAATTACTTATTTTTTAGCAATTTGAAGTCGGTTTTTATTTTTTGTTAAAAAGTTATTATTTCGAATATTTAACGAAACTCATACGCGCGTGATGTACTGTTTTGTAATGTGATGAAAACAATATGGAAATGAGTATGAATTATCTAGATTCTAGGAATATATTTTTTTATAGGATAAAGGTGACAAACGAGCACACAGTCCACCTAATGATAGGTGGATGCTGTGGCCCATAAACTTCTACATTTATCCTCGGTTAAGAATCAAAATGCAGATGCGTTGTCACCCGTGAGGATTAAGATGGAATGCCTAATCTTTTTTTTATATAGGATAGGGTGGCAAACGAGCAGACAGTCCACCTGATGGTGAGTGGTTGCTGTGACCCATAGACATCCATATCTATCCTCAATAAAGTATCAAAATGCAGATGCGTTGTCATTCGTGAGGACTACTAATATGGAATGCCTCTTTTCCAGTAAAAAGGGTATCCGGTTCTCGAACTCACCATACGAAACACAGCAGTGTTAAGCTGCTATTTTACGCTGGTATTCTGTGAGAGCGTGGTCCTTCCCCGGTCGAGCCGACCCATCCGTGCTACAATTATACTACTATTATAGCTGCAGCATGGCTCTACCACGTTTAAACATGTAAATAGAAATGAAGTGTCTGTTCGTAATATCGAAATAACTGCTTATTATCTAGCTTAGGGCGTTATCTACATGCCACGAATACATGAATAGTCATTTTTAAAAGTTTTGTCTGTCTGTCTGTTCGGGCTAATCTTCGGAATGGCTAAACCTTTTGTGATAACACTTCACTAACAGATAGAACACAATGCCAGAAGTGATCTAGGCTATATTTTATTCGAAAACTTGGAGATTTTTTTTAAATCTAAAAATGTATAAAATACTTCTTCACACTGGCTTCGCACGGGTGATTTCTGGATCTCGACAACAGCGCCACTTACCGGGTCCAATTGTGAATCGTTTAGATTATCCAGGGACCCACTCAAACACACATAAAAAAGTTCTTCAAAATCGGTCGAGCCGCTTTTGAGTTTTAGCGAGACTAACAGGCAGCAATTGATTTTTATATATAGAGACGAGTATATATAATTATGGTCTTTGATGATTATCTTAAATCTAAATAACGCTACGTTAAATCACTTGACCGTCACTGGAAGCTTTACATTGAGAGAGCATTTCCGTTTCCGTGTATTTTTACCAGTTTTCTTAATTTCATCGACGTAATAATATCCGGTCTATAGATATACTATGGTAGCGTCACCTGGCAATCGGGGTCGCCATTTTCTACCGACTTCAAAAAGGAGACGGTGCTCAATTCGACTGTATGTTTTTTCTTTTTTTTTTATGTGTACCGATTTCGATGATTCTTTTTTTATTTCAAAGCTGGTGCTTCTCATGTGGTCCCATATAAATTTGATCAAGGCGCGACCAATAGTTTTTGAGTTATTCTTAATAATTTATATTGAAGTCGGTTGTACAAAATTATTAATTTTACCACTTGTTTAATACTCTCGATGCTATTAACATTACTAATATTCCCTTTAACCACTCCTGGTAAGATTAGAATGCTTATTTTAGGAGTGGTTCACGACAATAGTCGAATGGCGGATTCGAACCCATGACCTTTTGAGTTCGCTGTCCGTACCCTGTCATTAGACTAATGTCGCTTATTTAATTAATTCATTGATAACAGCCTGTCAAAAGTCCACTGTTGAACATAGGCCTCCTTCAATACCTTAATTTCTAATTCTAAGTACTAGAATTATGAAAATCTGGTTGAGGACGATTCATCACAGTTAAGTTTTAAAATATCTATTAACTAATTATTTCTCAAAAATTAAATATCGAAAATTTTATCTATGTACACGAAAATTGTTTTGATAAAATAATTGATATTCACTCTGTAAATACTAGGAAGTGACACAAGCTCGTAGTAGGTACCAGTTACTGAGTTGGTGATAATGCCAAGCTATTTCTAATTTCTTTTGTGTACTTAGTTAATTGCGTAACATAATAATATATGATAGTAAGCTGTTTGCTTTATTAAAACAAGTGGTAAATTTAAAATTTTGTACTACCGACTTCAATTAAAATTATTAAGGATAACTCAAAACTACGAGTCAGATCTTGATCAAATTTATATGGGACCACATGAGAAGCACCAGCTTTCAAATAAAAGAAGAATCATCGAAATCGGTTCACACAGAAAAAAGTTATGAAGTAACACATATAAAAAAAATACAGTCGAATTAAGTACCTCCTCCTTTTTGTAGTCGGATAAAAAAAATCTTCAAACCTTAATACAGCAGTGTAGGCAAAAAAGGGGTCCTACCTAGAAAACTTTATTTTACTTTTTAATTCCTAACTGCGTAGGCCGAGAGTGAAACAAAAAATGTCGGCCGAGCGGCCGCTAACTAACCTATTCTATATTTCTAGATCCTGGAGCGGTCCGTCAGGTTAGTCACGTTGTCTTGTTGATTGATTTACGCATTTTTTTTGTTTACCCATTTTTCTCAGAATTACAACAACCAGACGTCTCACCAATGTTGATACAATTGGTTTAATTTAGTGGAATTTCAATATATTTTCACAGTTTCACAGTTGTAGCGCGAATGGGTCGGCTCGACCGGGGAGGGACCACGCTCTCACAGAATACCAGCGTAAAATTGCAGTTCCATGCTGTTGTGTTTCGTAGGTGATTGTAGAAAACCGGAGACCCTTTTTACTGGAAACGAGGCATTCCATCATAGTCCTCAGGGGTGACAACGCATCTGCATTTTGGTTCTTAATCGAGGATAAATATAGATGTCTATGGGCTACAGCATCCACTCACCACCAGGTTGACTGTATGCTCGTTTGTCATCCTTATTGTAAGTCAAGCCCATCAGAAAGAGCTCGGTCGCCGACGATTCGAACCGCTCTGCGTTGGATGCGATCAAATGGTAGGCACTGGCACTGGGGAGCCCCAGTCCAGAGATGGGAACAGTATTCCATGTGAGGCCAAACCTGCGCCTTGTAAAGTTGCAGGTGGTGTGCCGGCATGAAATACTGTCCCGCTCTGCTGAGCACGCCAAGCTTTTTAGAGGCCAATTTGGCCTTCTCTTCCAAGTGACCACGAAACTGCACGTCATTCGATATGTTGATGCTGAAGATTCCGATACCGGCTGAGGCAACAAGGGGAGTGCCTTGAAACTGAGGAGATACGACAAAGTTTTTATGTGTGTTACCTCAGAACTTTTATCTAGGTAAACCGATTTTGATGATTCTTTTTTATTTGAAAGCTGGTGTTTCTCATGTGGTCCCACATAAATTTGATCAAGATCTGACCAGTAGTTTTTGAGTTATCCTTAATAATGCGTATTTAATTGACTTCGACTACATTGATGATGTTCTCATTTTATTTATATTGAAGTCGGTTGTACAACATTTTGAGTTTTACCATTTGTTGAAAATAATATATTCAACAAATGCCCTAGACGAAGGTTTATCGACCAAATTGGCGATATATTGAAAATGGGCCAGATTAGGAGTACCCTTAACCGACGAGCGTGTATGCGTAGATATATGGATGTAAAGGAGGCGAGAGAGGTGTGCCAGGATCGTGCCAAATAGAAGTCCGTAATCTCTGCCTACCCCTCTGGGTGACAGGCGTGAGTGTTTATGTTTTTATGTTTTTAATATATTCATTTAATAACATTCGACGGTACAAAATAAAGTTACAAAAGTTTTTCCATGTACCGCCGATTCATAACTTTGATCAGGCTCAATCGGTCCGCGTTGCGGCAATTTATTTAATAACGAACATACATTTTTTTTAGGAAAGGGGGCAAACGAGCAAAAGGCTCACCTGGTGGTAAGTGACTACCGCCGCCCATGAACAACTGCAACGCCAGGGGAACTGCAACGCCAGGGGAATTGCAGGTGCGTTGCCGGCCTTTAAGAAAGGTCCGGAAAAATCGTCGGTGATAAAGTATTACACAGAGAGGTCGTACGAGGAAGAAAACTCCTATTAAAACGAACAGTGGTGGTATTGGGAGTTTTGCCGCAATGTGCGTTCGTTCATACATGGTGTAACAAAATAGAAAAATGTTATTTGAACTAGATGTGTACCAAAGCAAAGCATAGTTAGTGAGTATGATAAATGAAGATTATTAATTGGAATATAATATTATAATTGTGTGTAATGTACGAGTATGTATTTATATTAGAATATTTTTATTTGTGTGTTTGTGTTTTAAGAACAATGTTATAGTATTATTGTGGCTATGTTTGGATGTTTTTCTTTCATTTTTAACAGACTTCAAAAAGGAGGAGGTTCTCAATTCGACTGTATTTTTTTATGTGTTACCTCAGAACTTTTTTCTAGATGAACCGATTTTGACGATTCTTTTTTTATTTGAATGCTGGTACTTTTCTTGTTAGTCACAAAGATTAAGGTCTGACCAGTGGTTTTTAGTTATCCTTAATAATTTATATTGAAGTCGGTTGTACAAAATTTTTAATATTACCACTTGTTATTAAATTCGTTAAATTTGTTTTCTCGATGCCCGATAACGGCGGTATATCTGGGTAGTTATAGTCATTTTACATGGTTCCTCCATTTTCAAATATAGGCTATTTATAGAAAAAAGCAAAAGTAAAAAGTTACTCTAGTGTCATCATCCATGGTGAAAACAGAGGTATACATTCGTGTTGACTAAAAACCATATTTATTATATACTAGCTGATACCCGCTCGCATCGTTGGGCGCACGATAATATTTTATTGCGGAACCTACATCTAAAATATTAAGATTTTTTATTAGACGACTATTTAGCTATTTTTGAAAACATAGTAATTACATACTCTTTGCTATTTACTATGCGCGTGCGAAAAATTGAACTGTCAAAGTGATATTTTGCCTTGCGTTATCCACTAACTTCAAGTGTGTTGTGTATTTATTTTACGTAGGTAAAACAAAACCGTAACCATTGTTGAACAAGTAAAAGGTGAAAAACAAGACTTTTGAGTAGTATGACTGTTGTATTCTGGTCTGAATGGAGTTTTATTCATTCATTCATTACAGCCAATGGCGGTTAAAGTATCATTCAATTTTAATTAATGTATTATCATTCGTATTCCTAATTAAACAAAGAGATTTATAATATATAATACTACTACTACTTAAATGTCTTTGTAATTAAACAATATGATAACAATATTTATTAGATATTTATATATGCGTTATTATGGTGTATATCCATTTTGTAGAATATAATGAACTAAGAGTTAGAAGGGAACTTGCGCTCACCTCGTGTATTTTTAAAATACTCAAAGGAAAATTGCATAACGCTGAAATGTTAGGGCATGGAATTATTACGTAAATTCTATGTGTTAGGGCAATTAAACCTATGTGTTCCTGAGAGGTATGTGTGGCGCCGACGGCAGGCGCGACTGTTGGTGGAGCCGGGCGGTCGGACCAACCTTCTAGGTAAGGCACCTCTGACGCGCGCACTCCATACGCTCAACTTAATAGCTAGTGAGACGGACCTGTAATGATAGTTGTAAGTTTCAGAAATAAATAAATAAAAAATAAAAAGTGACTTCTCCAAATTTAAAACGAATTTCCATAATTATTTCTTCTGCGGCAGCAACGCGCCGGGTGCCAGATACTCTATAAAAATAATAAGGGCAGTACTTGTTAAGTAGGTACATTATCGATTTTTCATTATCGATATTTTTATTTGCTTAGAAATTAATGTTAAGTATCATTTGTTCTACATACTTAGCATTGTTTGTGGCGTAAGTAGTGTAATTAATGAGATACAGTGTGCAGGGCCGGATTTTATCTTTCAAACGAGACAAAAATCTTTATCATAAGACACCACAAGTGGTAACATTAAAAATGTTGTACAACCGACTTCAATATAAATTGTTAAGGATAACTCAAAAACTACTGGTCAGACCTTGATCAAATGGGACCACATGAGAAGCGCCAGCTTTCAAATACTTCAATATAACTTCTTATAGGACTTCAATATAAATTATTAAGGATAACTCAAAAACTACTGGTCAGAGAGGCACCTTGATGTGACGACATGAGAAGCACTTTCAAATAAAAAAAGAATCATCAAAATCGGTTCACCTAGAAAAAAGTTATGAGGTAACTAACACACATTAAAAAAAATACAGTCGAATGAAGTACCTTCTCCTATTTGAAGTCGTTTAAAAGGCATTTATTCTAACACATCTACATACATGACACATTACAATTAAAAATATGATGACAAATAAAAAAATAGAAAAATAGATGAATTGATGGATGGACCGTCTCAGCATAAGCCGCGAGCTATCACTGAGTCTATATATGAATATACGTATAAATAAAATTGAAGTGTCTGTATGTGATATTGAAATAATATTCTATTAAACTCAGGGAGTTATTTGTATGCTATTAAGATTTGAAAAAGCATTTTTTATTTTTGGACAGTCTATCAGTCTGTCCGGGCTAATCTTCGGAATGGTTGGACGGTTGGAACTGATTTTAATGAAACTTCACCAACAGATAGAGAATAATGCCAGGAGTTATCTGAGGCTAGATTTTATTCGCAATTCGCGAAGCGAGTGCGAACTGCTTCCACTGCAGTGGGGTGGGGGCACCAGGACTTCGCGTCCCATTCGCTCGTGGTATGCCCAGCGTGTGATCGGTAGCTGACGATCTTGGTGAGCTGGATCGATCTGAACCTTGCTCTGCCAACAATCGCGTCGGCGATGCTGAGCGGGGATTCGGCATGGAGGGCTGTAGCCATCTGTGAGTTCGTAATGGTCCAGGGTCCAGAAAGAGATTGGTGAGCGGGATCGGCACAGGAGTACCCCAGAGGCGACGTCGCTAAGGCGTCCGTTACGGCCCTCTCATTTATGTCGGTGTTCCTCTACCAGAAACGGGGTCTTTAGGACCCCGAATAGTAGCAATGTAACCCCTGAGGAGAACGTGGACTCAGAAGTGGTTTCGAAACATCGTGGTTGCATTGTGAGGGTGCTGGGGGCAGCAAGTACTACCTCTGGGTCGTGTTAATAATCAAGCAAAGCGATGGTTGCGTTCAAGACCCTTTCTATACGTATACTTATGGTGACCATCGTGGGGTTTTATATTAGTTAGAAGTCCGTAATCTTTTCGTTTCTCATGAGATATAAAAATGATGGTGATGATAAAAAAATGATGATGACGATAAAAAAATGAATGAATGGCCTCACAAAAAGTGAACCTGTTCGAGCTCCGACGGTTCGACAAAAAATAAGATTGACTTCATTAAAACGACCAGACGGCAACTGTTCTGTGATGTCTGTGATCGCGAGGGTGAAAACTGGCAGCGACCACCGAATGGTGAGAGGCACACTGAACCTAAACGTTAAGCTGGAGCTCGCACTCTTAATCCAAAGCCCCGAGAACTTTCAACTCCTTTCTGTCTTGAACTCTGTGTGAGTAGGTAAGCACTCTCTTACTTATTTCTGTCGCCATATAGCAGTACTTGCACTGCTGTGGTCCGTCCTGAAGTGCGTAGAGAGCCTGTATAATTACAAGCTGTGAGGAATTCCATCCTCATGTGTCCATGGGCTGCAGAAGCCACTTACCATCAGGTGAACTATAAGTTCGTTTGTCCGTTTAGTTTTATAAAAAATGTAATATGCACAGACCAGCGTCAAGGAGGAGGTCAAAGGTATAAAACGTCTGCGTTATTGCCTATCTAGAGTGGTAATTATGGTTGAGGCGAAATAGTATCGTGGTCAGGAGCGAGGAGCGGCGATAGGCTCCTGTTTGGCCGGCCCGCGCGCAATTTTATTGCACGATATTAATTTGATATTTCTTTTTAAAATGAAATATACTCTTTTATTAAAAAATAAACGCATAATTCCCCCATGTATTTACTGGTGAACAAGTAGACAGAAATTAATTGAAATTGTTTTAATTACATTCGAATGAAACTGCTTTTTCCCTTAATGGACGTACCTAAAATTGTAGATTTTGAGGAAACTTTGCGATTTTTTTTGTATCGAGCTAAAATGTGTCAATCGTGTTTTGGCCATCATAATTCTCTAAGGAAAATCTTCAACTTTCATAATAACTTAAAAAAAGAAGTGGATTCGTAGTTTTTAATGAAAAAATAATTGATTTTCTGCGCACCCATAAAGCGTTTAAAATCTGCTTTTGGCGCCCATTTCACCTTAACCCTCTCTACAGCGGGGGAGGATCATGCTCAGCAGAGGTATTTTACGGCCTGATCGTGATAAAATGATAACTTTGTTAATAAATGAATGTATAAATATTCGTTAGCAAATGTTACCAGAAAACTTACGATGTGGACCGAGGTCTCGAACCTCCATTATCCTCTACTAAGTCTAGCGTTCAACTTTAAAAATTCAATATGGTATTTTTGAGGCTATAAGATTTAAAATTATAGCACATAGTGAAAAGAAGAGTCATTAAACACGTTTCAAATTCATTTATTTTAATATTTTTAAGGATTTTTTTTTGCTGTTTTTTGCCTTAATTAACAACAGTTTAATACCATATTCAGGCTTTCAATTAAAATATACTTAGTAACTCATTTACTTATTTTAGTTACCTTAAAATATACTGGTTTCGCTTACTATTTGGACCCTTAACATAGTAGGATACTATATTATATAGAAGGCAATCCTAATTAAATCCGACCCTGGCAGTAACTGGACCTCGCTTCGTATGTAAACAGCCAGTTCATTTGCTACCGCGGGTTTTAAGCATCTTATTTATTCGACACACTTGGACAAATGTACTGGACAGCAAAGTGTGGGTTTGAATCCCAGTAAAAATTTGTTTAAAAACTTTAGTTGTGATTTAAAGTGAAAATACATTACAAAAGGTAATCTATATAAAGGTTATAAGCGCCTGTGATATTTCGCTTATTACAGACTCACTCACTCATCACGAGATCTCCAAAACTATACGCCCGATTGAATTGAAATTTGGTATATATACTCCTTTCTCCACGTAGACACCCACTAAGAAAGGATTTTGAAAAATTCAACCCTGAGGGAGTGAAATAGGGTATTACAGGTTGTCATTAATGTGGATAAATTCTCTATTTATTTAATCTTGTAACTCAGTTAAAGCAATTCCTACGATTTCTAGCCCTGCAGTGGTGTAGCAAGGAAGCGAGGCATGATCTCCGGGTGGCAGATTAAAGGGGGCGCCATTTTGTAAAAGAAAAGTCAGTTCACAGTCTTTAACTTTTTAATTATTGCAACTAAAAATCTGTTGATTCAGATTTTTATATACTACGCTACTGTGCTTCTGCTCAATGAGTGTAAAAAATCTCAACCTGTACACAGACCACCTCTTATTTCTGAGAGGGTTACGTAGGAATCTATCCTCCGTTCAGGCTTACGTCTTCGAAATATTTCCAGTCCTCGGACGTGGTTTCCTTACGATGTGTTCCTTTACCACCGTTGCTCTCGTTGCATAGCAGTAAGCTAAGCTTTTTACTATCACGGCACCCAAATTAACATGACATAATATTATAAATAATTAATAGAAACAGAAACAGAGACTTTTTTATTCAATATAGGTTATAAATAATACTTATTGAAAGTCATTCTTTTGTTTAATTGCCACTGGTTCGAATTAAAACCTCTGTCCCGGGAAAAACCAGCAAAAACACAGCGGGACTTTTTTTAAATAACAGCTTACAATCATGTATGTTACACAATTAACCACACAAAACAAATAAGAAATAGTTTGGTAGCGAACACCTCATTCCCAGGGAGTTATTATAATCCATAAATTCCTTAATATTATAATAACCTTTTTATTTTTACAAACTTTGTTTAATAAAGTTTTTGAAATTTGAGGAGGTCAAATTTTGTATATTTTCTGGGATTTTGTTGTAAAAGCGTATACAACGCCCCAAGAATGAATTACTGACTCGGTGGAGTCGATTAACTGGTACTACTAGCTTGTGTCTGTTCCTAATACATAATTACATAACATACTTTCATAATAAACATATAATATAATGTTAAATGTTAACCTTTTTTGTTTCAGGTGATGATGTATCTTGTGCTGGTACTGTGTGTCGGCACGGCGCTGTCCATGACGGTGCCTCTGCTCGACGACATAGAGCCAAGGGTGGGCGAGTCGTGCGGATATGATGTGAGTGATATTTTAAAATAATATTTACTTTTTTTGGAACGAAGTTCCTTATCGCACGGTACGAATTTGAAGGATGGGGGCTAGGCGAGAAAAAGTGGAAGATTTTTCCGTCACGACCCCCTTTCTATAGTGCGAACGAGATAGAATAATATCCATCTCCCCCGCACGTTTTCTTATCTTGCCATGAAAGAAATATTATTTTAAATGACGCTTCATTTTAATAGACGCTAGTAATTCATTTATTTTTATTTGATAATCAATAATATAATACGTTTATCAATAATAATATACTACGAAAGGAACTTCGTTCCAACCGAGTGTTCCACGACACTCACGCATGTTTTTTTAATACTAGCGGGCGTTTAGCGTTTGGCCACGCCTTAATGGCCACTATACTTGCCTTAACGGTACTAATATCGAGAATATTGTTATTCACAATGCTTTTTTCTCATTTTTTTTATTTATAAACTTAACGCTATAACTTAACGCTTAACTAAATTTCGGAAATATTATTGCACACCTCATAACGTGAGGTAGTGCTCTACTCTCGATATTTTTTTTATAGGATAAGGGTGACAAACGAGCACACAGTCCACCTGATGGTAAGTGGTTGCTGTGGCCCATAGACATCTACATCTATCCTCAATAAATAATCAAAATGCAGATGCGTTGCCACCCGTGAGGGCTAAGATAGAATGCCTCGTTTTCAGTAAAAAGGGTCTCCGGTTCTCTACACTCACCATAAGAAACACAGCAGCGTTAAGCTGCTATTTTACGCTGGTATTCTGTGAGTGGCCATACCTCAATTTCGCTACATAAAATCGTTCTTATACTTTTAGCTAGACATCAATTTTATATTATTATTAACGTTACAATAACTACAGACATTGAATTATAAGATTAGTTTATTTTCTAATTGATTCACTTTAGATTACATAACAAAAAATGTAATTGAAAAAATATATGGACTGCCGTCCGTTGGTCTGTGCGTCAGTGAGCCTTCTCGCTTAATAAAAATGTAAGCAATAGATTGAGATATATAGTATTAAATAAGATTCCATGTATTCTAAGGAGGATCCCTATTGATTTTTGGTATTGAACTCAACACCGTTTAAATGTTATTTACTAAAAAAACGCTTATGAGGCGTGCACTTTTGGATTTTCCAAAATTTTCATTTAATTAATTAAAAAGTTTACGCGGGCTTAATGCTAGCCGGTATTCTCTGTCAGTCGACCCATGGCGTGGTGAAAAGTAGTTCGTGAAATACAGGTGTAATAATAGGCCTTTTCTCTTCCGAACTTGGCTGACACGCTGGTATGTGTATAGAAAACACTTGTTTTAGAAAGGGTTCATGAGATTAACGGACAGTATATGGTAGAGCCACGTTGCAGCTATATTATGACTGCACGAATGGGTCAGCACGACCGGGTAAGCAACACTTGCACAGGATACCATTGTTAAATAGCGTGATGCTGCTGTGTTTTGTATGGTGAGTGTAGAGAACCGGAGACCCTTTGTACTGGTAACGAGAATAAATGTAGGTTTTTATGGACCATAGTATCCACTTTCTATCAGGTGGACTGTGTGGTGGTTATTCTATAAAATTAGCAGATTCGAACCCAGGGTTCTTAAGTTTTCGATCCGTACGCTTGACGATTACAGTCGTTTCAAACCATTTTTAGGGTTCCGTATCCGACGGGTATTTGGACGTAACCTATTACTAAGCCTCCGCTAGCCGTCCGTCCGTCTTTCTGTCAGCGGGCTATATCCCATGATCCGTAATAGGTAGAGAGTTGAAATTTTCACAGAATGTGTTTTTCTGCTGCCACTATAACAACAAATAATAAAAATAAAATAAATCAATAATTAAAGGGGGCTCCCCTACTAGAAACGTGTTTTACGATGGTACGGAACCCTTCATGCGCGAGTCCAACTCGCACTTGGCCGGTTATTTAAATCCATTAAAAACGTGAAAACCATTATTTTTAAGAATGTGTGGAAAGTGGGTGTAAAGACAGTTGTAATGATGATGATGATGATGATGATGATAATGGTGCAAAAGGGATCCGACCTACTGAAAAGCTATGTTCGATATATTGAGGTAAGAAATTTGGATCAGTGGTCAGTGGTCAATAGTAGTGACTTTCTGCGATTTGTTGGTTAGTTTACTGGTTTTGGGATATCAGATCAGATTTTGGGTTAGATCCTTTTAGGGTAACTACGTCCAATTGAAAGTTCGAATAAATGTTCAACAAGTGGTAAAATTAAACATTTTGTACAATCGACTTCAATATAAATAAAATGAGAACATCATCAATGTAGTCGAACTCAATTAAATACGCATTATTAAGGATAACTCAAAAACTACGGGTCAGATCTTGATGAAATTTATATGGAACCACGTGAGAAGCACCAGGTTTCAAATAATCTGGATGATCTGGATGATTGGCGGTCTACCACTGTGCGATTTAGAAGATGTTTTCTTCCTCGCACAACTTCCTTGTGGAATCGATTACCACCAGCGATTTTTCCGGACCGATACGACTTAGGGACCTTCAAGAAAAGAGCCTACTCCTTCTTAAAAGGCCGGCAACGCATCTGCAATTCCCCTGGTGTTGCAGTTGCTCGTGGGCGGCGGTAGTCACTTACCATCAGGTGAACCGCATACTCGTTTGCCCCCTCTCCTATAAAAAAAAAAGAATCATCAAAATCAGTTCAACTAGAAAAAAGTACTTAAATACAGACGAATTGAGAACCTCCTCCTTTTTTGAAGTCGGTTAAAATAAAATTACGGAATTGATTTTAGTGAAAGAATTCCATTAAAGAGCTGTAGAATATCTTTTGTTTATGTGTACTGTTTGTCGACTTAATTGTGACGTTATCATACGAGTCCAACGAATGTAAACAGTAGTTCAAATGTTATCGTCGTAGCTTGGCATCGTTGCCAAGATTCCTGCTTCGCTTGCTTTAAAAGCTTATGTTATAATTTATGATTAAAAATTTTGTACCACCGACTTCAATATATATTATCAAGAATAACTCAAAAACTATTGGTCAGAACTTGATCAAATTTGTATGGTCCACATGAAAAGCACCAGCTTTCAAATAAAAAAAAAATCATCGAAATCGGTTCACCCAGAAAAAAGTTATGAGGTAATACACATAAAAAAAAAAAAAAAAAACACAGTCGAATTGAGTATCTCCTCCTTTTTGAAGTCTTTAGTAAACTATATCATCATCATCATCATCATTACAGCCCTTCACAAGTCCACTGCTGAACATAGGCCTCCCCCAAGGAATGCCACAAAGCACGGTCCTGAGCCACCCGTCCATCGACTGCATGTCTTACCAGGTCGTCACTCCATCTAGTGGGGACGCCTACACTAAATCCGCCGGTACGAGGCCGCCACTCGAGAACCTTTTTTCCCCATCGGTTGTCGGTTCTTCGAGCTATATGGCCGGCCCATTGCCACTTCAGCTTACTAATCTGTTGGGCTATGTCGGTCACTCTGGTTCTACTGCGGATATCCTCATTTCTAAGTTTATCACGCAGTGAGACCCGAGCATAGCCCTCTCCATAGCTCGCTGAGCGACCTTGAGCTTCCTCATCCGGCCAGCAGTGAAGGACCACGTCTCAGTTCCGTAGGTCATCACTGGCAACACGCACTGGTTGTACAGCCTCGTTTTCAAGTTTTGAGGTATACCTGACGAGAAGATGTGCCGTAATTTCCCGAACGCTGCCCAGCCGAGTTGAATCCGTCGATTGACCTCTCGGTCGAGTTGGACTTACCTAGTCGGACTATTTGTCCCAGGTAAACATATTCGTCAACAACTTCGAGCTTAGTGCTCCCAACAACTACCGGCATGGGTGTGACATGGACATTAAACATGATCTTTGTTTTGTCCATGTTCATCTTAAGACCTATCCGTTGGGAGGCACTATTGAGGTCATTGAGCATAGTGCTTAGGTCCTCCAGCGATTCTGCCATAAGGACTATATCATCAGCAAATCGAAGGTGAGTGATGTACTCGCCATTGATGTTAATGCCGTATCCTTTCCAGTCCAGAAGCTTGAAAACGTCTTCCAATGCAGCGGTGAAGAGTTTCGGGGATATAACGTCACCCTGTCTTACACCTCTCTGCAGTTGGATAGGTTTTGTACTCTGGTTCTGTACTCGGATAGCCATCGTGGCCCTACTGTACAAGCACTTCAGCACTTCGATATACCGACAGTCAACTTGGCACCGCTGAAGGGACTGCAGCACCACCCAAATTTCGACGGAATCAAGGCTTTCTCATAGTCCACATACGCCAGACATAGTGGCAAATTGTACTCCTCGGACTTCTGTACAATTTGCCGAAGAATGTATGTGGTCTATGGTGCTAAAAAACCTTTTCGGAAACCGGCTTGTTCGGGAGGCTGGAAGTCGTCGAGTCTGCGTGCGAGACGATTCGTAATGACTCTCGAAAACAGCACGTAGACGCGGCTCAGAAGGAAATCGGTCTGTAGTTCTTCAAAGAGCGTTGTCGCCTTTCTTGAAGAACAAGACCACCACACTTCTGCTCCACGCCTCCGGTGTAGTGCCACCATGTGCAGGACGGAATTAAAGAGCTTCTGAAGGACTTCAAGTACCGGTTTTCCACCGCTTTCAGAAGCTCCGCTGTAATTCCATCCTCGCCTGGGGCCTTGCCGTTTTTAAGGTGCTGGAGAGCCATTCTAATCTCGCTCAGACTGACGTCCGGGATATCATCGGAATAGTGTCGGATAAGACTCGCTCTTGGATCGTTACTCACACTTGTGTGTGGCTCCAACGATGATGTGTACAGCTGCCCATAGAACCTCTCAATCTCACTCAAAATCTCAGGTGTCCCGGAAACGACGCTGCCACACTCGGTCTTCAGCTTCGACAGTTGGCTCTTTCTGGTAGACAGATCTCTGGCAAGACTTTGGAGCCCTGGTTCCGCTCGATCGCTTCTTCAATACAGGCTGTATTGAAGTTGCGCAAGTCCCGCCGCATGCATTTGGAGATCTGTCTGTTCAGTTGCCTGTATGCTATCAAATCTACTGAAGATTGCAGCTTCATTTCCCGTCTAACAGCCATGAGATTAAGAGTGTGATCGGAGAGTTTTGTGTTCTTCTGCAGCGGGTCTTACAAAACTTAGCTCCGACCGCATGGACAGTTTCCACGAGCTTGTCATTCATATCGTCCACTGCATTGCAATCTTCTAGGCACTGAAAACGGTTTTGTAACTCGAGCTGAAAGGTTTCAGGACTTTGGATTAGAGCACGAGGGGACGGGCGTTGACTTCATTAGACGACACCTCTCAACTTAACGTTTAGGTTCAGTGTGCCTCTAACCATTCGGTGATCGCTACCAGTTTTCACCCTCGCGATCACTGAGACATCACTGAACAGTTGGCGTCTAGTCGTCATAATGAAGTCAATCTCATTTTTGTCGAACCGTCGGGGCTCGACCAGGTCCACTTCCTGTGGGGCCGCTTCTGGAAGAAAGAGTTCATCATAAAGAGTCCCTCTTTCTCCATGAAGTCGGCCAGCTGCTGGCCTTGGGTTCCGTTGCTAATCCGAATTTCCTACTTTCAGCTCACCGTTCTCTCTTGTGCCTAGCTTTGCGTTGAAGTCTCCCATTAACACCGTATAGTGGGTTTTAGAGGAATGCATGGCTCTAGAGATATCCTCATACATTTCCTCCACCTCCTCATCAGGGTGTGCCGAAGTTGGTGCGTAAACCTGTATGACCTTCAGCGAATACCGTTTGGTGATTCTGAGTATAAGGTACGCAACCCTCGTCGACACACTCCCAATTTTAACGTTGTTAACGAGAGACTTGTGGACGATAAATCCGACACCTCCTTGGGACAGATGGTCGCCCTCCGGTGATAGAACAAGTTGCGGATTCGAGGATTACCGTGTCCTCCCCTCTCTTCGGACCTCGGATAATCCTATAATATTCCAGCGCAACTTGTCTATCTCTTCTTCAACTCCAGGATCTTCTCGTCAGTCCTCAGAGTGCGTGCGTTATAAGTTGCCAGGTCGAGTCGTCGTGGTGGCAACCGAACCTATATACTATTACATAATTTTTTTTATAGAATAATGGTGACGAACGAGCATACAATCCACTTGGATAGATGCTGTGGCCCATAGACATCTAAATATATCCTCTTTTAAGAATCAAAATGCATTGTCCTTATCCTTGAGGGCTAAGATAGAATGCCTTGTTTCCAGTAAATAAGGTCTCCGGTTCTCTACACTCACCGTACGAAACACAGCGTCATTAAGCTGCTATTTTACTCTGGTATTCTGTGAGAGCGTGGTCCTTCTCCGGTCGAGTCGACCCATTATATTTACATATAGACATACACAACCATAATATAGCTGTATCGTGGCTTTACCACGTTCAAAAGAATATAGTATTTACGTCTGTCTTTCCGTCCGATTACAATCTGGGCGGCTTTAAGAGGACTCCAAGAACTAAGTGACCTCTGAATTAAATATATAAGACTTAATGGAAAACTACAAATAATATTAATTTTCTGATGAAAAAAGCTAGTAATCGGGGAATAATAAATGTTTTCGTGCTCTCCTGTAATTTTATGAAAATTGAGGTTCGCCCTTTGCGGAGTTAGCGACGAATTTTTGTATAGCATCAGACCTCGGTCACAGAATAAAATAGCCTCGGCCGGCACTGTCTGTACAATGGTGTTTACGCACACATGCGTACGTATTATGTTCAGAAGTAAGTACATGCGATTTTAAAAAAAAATCTGTTGATTGGACTAAAAAATAAAACACTATTACGTTAATATGTTACTTGTAGAATAATCTGACAAAAATCAGAATGATTGCATGTATATTAATATGGTTTGTAATCGTTAAAAAAAATAGAGGTATCTTTGTGATTTTTTTTCTATCGTATCAAATTAGTAGTAACATGTTTTCATTACAACATGTAACTAGTATATCCTTAAAAATATCATATATTTGTCTGATTTTGTTTACTGCAGTGGATCATATTATACATTATAAAACTTGCGTTTAGCTCCTGCAGTCCCCTTAAGGCAAGAGTGAATAGGCTTTTGTTACGCTAAGACAGTGCGATTTATCATCTAGGGCTCCATCACCACTTACCACCAGGCTGGATTGTGGTCAACCACTGGCTTATAATTAGTAAAAAAAAGATCAAGTCTTAGATGCGTATGTTATACTGAGCAAGTCCGTATTGTCGATACACACACGTAATTTTGACTGTTTGGTTGGTCAAAATTCTCAGTAGCATCCCGAAGTCAGGATGTTGGCAGTGTTACACCCCCGTGCCTCGGAAAGCACGTAAAGCCGTTGGTGTTGCGCCTGATCTCTCTCCGGTCGTGTCATATTAACGTCTCATCAGACTATGAGAGTGAGAGAATAGAGAGTGCTCCTGTGCTTGTGCATACACTCGTACACTATAATCCTGTCCTTCGCAGGTGGTAGTCCAGGTTGAGACTGGCCGTCGTGATTGAAATTCGGTCTGGAGGACATTACTGCGTGAGAGCTTGTGAGAAGAAGTGGCAAGAAATTCACAAGTAGACTATTTTTCTTCCAACAGTTAGAATTTGTCCTTATCCTATCCTACTAATATAATAAACGTGAAAGTTTGTGAGGATGTGTAGATGTTTGTTACTCTTTCACGCAAAAACTACTGAATGGGTTTTAATGAAACTTTATAATTATATAGCTCATACATCAGAATAACACATAAGCTATAATTAATAAAGATATTGTGTAAATTGGTCAAAATATAACGATAAATGTTAAGTAAGTCGGAAGAAAACACGACGTCTGTCTGAACACGCATCATGCAAAACCTATGAACCGATTTGGATGGGACTTTCACTGGAAGATAGCTGATGTTATAAGGAGTAACTTGGGCTACTATTATTTTAGGGATCCGCGCAAAATAATTAATCTACACGGAACAACTAGTAATATTGTATAACATATTACAAAAATCCTGTGGTTACCCAAGCAGCATGCAAGCTGTATACGAGCTGTATTGAAGTTCGTTTTTATACTAGAAGCTGTATTTTCTGGCTGTATAAAAGCTGTATAAGCGCTTATACAGTTTTATAAGTAAAAAGTTGGCACAAATTAAGCAGCTTTATGCGTTAGTAGTGCTGTACAGTAGCTGTGCAAGCATAAAAGAGGATATATAGCTGCTGTATAACAGCTGTTATTTGGTGTGCAATCAAATTGTACAAATCACTATTTTATTGATTAATTTTAAATAATCGATATAATAAAGATTACGTATTGCGTACGAAGACGTATTTTATGAGAATAATAAATGGAATAAAATAAATACGATAATGATGGTACTAATATAACTTTATTATACATATTTTAATGGTACAAAAATGCAGACGTAATAAAATTTAAGAATATTATTAAACACAATTAATTTGCTCGAATACAATAAGCACATCGTGTAATGTTTAATTTTAACCGACTTCAAAAAAGGAGAAGGTTCTCAATTCGATGTATTTTTTTAATGTTTTTACCTTAGAATTCTGTTATTTCTAAACCGATTTAGATTTTTTTTTTATTTGAAAGGATATACACACAGATTGATCCCATATACACGCTGAAATTTTAATGGTTGTTTTCCCGAAGTCAAATGATTTTGTCTTGGTAGTACAATAGATTTATTAATATAAAATTATTAGGATGCAAAATGGCAGATTTACAATGAGAAAAACAAAACTCGAATGCGACCTCAAACCAATAGCAATATCTCGCGAGTAGGTTGGACGTGCAGGCTAGCTTACGCCGTATTACTACTCGTAAGAATTTATTTAGCTCTGAATATTTATTAAAAATAAATCATTATTTGTTAAAGCAAGTGATATACATCCTCGAAATCGACATGACCCTGACCAACTTGTCCTAGATGTCATTCCTAGGCTCGTTAAATATAACGAAAATTGTCTTAATACAGTATGTGTGTAAAAATATTTAATAAAATACCTAAAGAATTTAAATTATTAAGCGAAAGATTATATAACAAATATTTGTATAATTGGTTAAAAATTGAATGCTTTTATGATTTAAATGATTTTTTAATTTTAAATAATTATCAATATTGTCATTATATACCTAAACATTTTAAAATTATAATTTGCATTGAGTCAGGAATGCGGGAAAACAACCACTAAAATTACAGCATGTATATACGAATTGATCTAGAATCGTCTTAGAAATCAGCGTACATACATAATTGATAACCTCTCCTTTTTGGGAGTCGGTTAAAAATAGACTATGTTTGGGTGTAAAGTGACATCTGCTTAGTAAAGGCGTTCTTATTAATAATCTCTTGATGTAGTAAATAAAAAAAGTTTTTATTCTATACTCTAAAACGTCGACTTGGTTAATGAACAAAGCAATAAAAATAAATTTAGTTGCTATAATAGTTGCGTTAAAATGGCGTCGACGGATCGCGATCAGCTGATCACTCCGTATAAGTTTTAAATAGGCACCCATTGTTAATATTATGTTAATACTTAGAGAAGTAGGTATCTACATATAAACATTTGAGTTCTATACAGAGCGTTGCGATTAAACGTTTTAAACACAAATAGAAAATAAATATTTTTAAAAGAAAATTGTGATTTTTTTCCCCACAACTAGCAACATTTGTATTATGATAGCTTAGATAAGTTTTTTTTAGTTTTACGTACTAATAATGAATTAAATATATGAACTTACCTGTGAAATGTAATACCATCACTTCTTTTATGTTTATTATCACTGTTGTGTCAATATTTTACAACACAAACGGTCATTTTTACAATTTTTCGCGAGCTCTTCTCCGTAAGACGTGACCTTTTGCACTGACGCGTCGCTGAGTGAACTTACGCGGTTTCGCGTTAGTTTTACTTGCTTCACTTTCGGTGCGCTTACTAGTATTCTATACGTAATAATTCTATGACTATTAATATAGCTGCAGCATGGCTCCACCTAATGACTATATTATAACCGTCTCGTTTACGTCAGGCGTAAAATACCCAGTTCGGCGACAGGCAGCAGCGCCAAAGGTTACGTCTGGTATAGTTCATACAATTCACGAAGTCATGCGGGCTTTACTTGTGATAAACACGTATCTGTATACGTGTGAAAGTGTGCGTGAGAGCAATGCGAATTTGGTTAGCGACGGCTCGCTCGCAACTGATCGCACCGTCACACACGCACACTATCGCAATGTGCATGCACACATACAACCACGAGTGAAGCCCGCTCGCCTTCGTGAATTGCAAGAAATATAATGCGATTGTACATTCGCCTGCCAAGCGTGTCTGATGTAGATCCTAGAGAGAACGGAACGGAAGAGTGGACGATATGATTATAATATCCACTACCCCATATCATCCCGTGGGTGTCGTAAGAAACGGCAGAGGAAAAGTAAACTTGAGTTGCTGCATCTCCCTTATAACAACTCAAAACGATAAAAATCTGCGGTTGCCAACCCGCCTGCCAAGCGTGGCAACTATGGCAAAACCCCAAAAAAATGAATGAGATATACACAACTAGTGGTAAAATTAAAAATGTTGTTATTAAGTAACAGTAATTTTTGAGTTATCATTAAATTATTAAGGATAACTCAAAAATTACTGGTCAGACCTTAATCAAATTACGAGCTTTCAAATAAAAAAAGAATCATCGAAATCGGTTCACCTAGAAAAAAGTTATGAGGTAACACACATAAAAAAACATATTTCGAATTGAGTACCTCCTCCTTTTAAAGTCAGGTAAAAATGAGTTTTGCCTTGGGTCCGCAGTATTATCGTGTAGTATTTAAAGCTTAAATTGTTCCTATTTGTGTGAATTTTACAACTTTTGAAAATTCCAGGTCGTAACAATATACAAAAGGCTGGTGTCCAGTATATATTGGATTCTGTCGTCAAGGAACTGTGGCAGGACACTAAACGGAGGTAATTCACTCAGAATTTCATTATGATGTTGAAAACATAAAATTACATGACATTTTCTGTGTAACAGAGGCAACTTATAGGTCGACACGACCGTTGAAGGACCACGCTCTCACATGCGTGAAATAGCTTAATGCTGCTGTGTTTCGTATGGCGAGTGTAGAGAACTGGAGACCCTTTTTACTGGTAGGCGGCATTCCACCTTAGTCCTTAGGGGTGACGGCACATTTGAATTTTGATTCTTACGCGACAATAGATGTAGATGTCTATGTGCCACAGCATTCACTTACCATCAGTTGCACTGTGTGCTCGTTTGTCAATCAACCTCTTTTTATCTTCCCAGCCCGTAAACGTCAACTGCTGGACATGGGCCGCTCCCGTTGTGGGGAGGATTTCCTTTCAGTCGATTAATCATCACGTTTGTTAGAGAATTGAGGATCGCGGTACCAGACGCGAGCACCTTTGACACTGATGCTGGATGATTTGCCTTATGGTGGAAAAAGCCATCACCCGAACTTGGTTTTCGTTTTCGTCACGCATCACCCTATTTCGTCACGTGGTAGTTGTAAGACTTTGGCGACTATGGGTTATCCTAGAAAGATTTCATGACCTTCGATAGATGTATATAAACAACTTGTTTCGCCAGTAAGTCTGTAAAATACCTTTTTCTACCGACTTCAAACAGGAGGAGGTACTCAATTAGACTGTATGTTTTTTTATGTGTGTTACCTCATAACTTCTTTCTGGGTGAACCGATTTCGATGATTCTTTTTTTATTTGAAAGCTGATGCTTCACATGTGGTCCCATATAAATTTTATCAAGATCTGACCGATAGGTTTTGAGCTATTCTTTAACTTATATTGAAGTCGGTTGTACAAAATTGTTAATTTTAAATTTTTATAAAGCTAAAGTGACAGACGAACTTGCAGTCCATCTGATGGTAAGTAACTACTACAGTCCACGGACACCAGCAACCAACTTCAAATAAAGAAAGCAACAGATGCGTTGTCACCTCTGAGGACTAAGATGGAACACGTCACAGCGTGTAATTATGCTGGCTCTCTACACCCCTCAGACCGAAACACAGCGGTCAGGCAATGCTATTTGATGACCGAAATAAACCTAACTACTAGATATAACCATGATCGGTGACCCGGAGCAGCATCAATCGCCAATCCAAGAGCTATACCACTGCAGACTTTGACGGGCTAATTCAAATTCAAATTTATTTATTTATTTGTGAATACAGTGAGTTAGGTGTTAGTAAAATTTACAGTAGGTATCGTGTATTTTATC
This sequence comes from Parnassius orleans, assembly GCA_029286625.1. Classification (NCBI taxonomy): domain Eukaryota; kingdom Metazoa; phylum Arthropoda; class Insecta; order Lepidoptera; family Papilionidae; genus Parnassius; species Parnassius orleans. The sequence continues at coordinate 713,842 of JAGSMP010000161.1, read as the reverse complement.
ACAGTGTGGTGTACAAATATATTTCTTTACGTTATAGCCAATAAATTCATTGGGGGGGTATATTGCCATATGGTATATGCGGAGCAGGGGGTGCTAAGAATCTCCGGTGAAGGTTCGGTTGCCACCTACGACGACTCGACCTGGCAACTTATAACGCACGCACCCTGAGGACTGACGAGAAGATCCTGGAGCTGGAAGAAGAGATAGACAAGTTGCGCTGGAATATTATAGGATTATCCGAGGTCCGAAGAGAGGGGGAGGACACGGTAATCCTCGTATCCGGCAACTTGTTCTATCAACGGGAGGGCGACTATCTGTCCCAAGGAGGTGTCGGATTTATCGTCCACAAGTCTCTCGTTAACAACGTTGTAAAGATTGGGAGTGTGTCAACGAGGGTTGCGTACCTTATACTCAGAATCACCTAACGGTATTCGCTGAAGGTCATACAGGTTTACGCACCAACCTCGGCACACCCCGATGAGGAGGTGGAGGAAATGTATGAGGATATCTCTAGAGCCATGCATTCCTCCAAAACCCACTATACGGTGTTAATGGGAGACTTCAACGCAAAACTAGGCACAAGAGAGAACGGTGAGCTGAAAGTAGGGAAATTCGGAATAGGGCAACGGAACCCAAGGGGCCAGCAGCTGACTGTCTTCATGGAGAAAGAGGGACTCTTTATGATGAACTCTTTCTTCCAGAAGTGGCCCCACAGGAAGCGGACTTGGTCGAGGCCCGACGGTTCGACAAAAAATGAGATTGACTTCATTATGACAACCAGACGACAACTGTTCAGTGATGTCTCAGTGATCGCGAGGGTGAAAACTGGCAGCGATCACCGAATGGTTAGAGGCACACTGAAGCTAAACGTTAAGTGGGAGAGGTCTCGTCTAATGAAGTTAACGCTCCGTCCCCCTCGTGCTCTAGTCCAAAGTCTCGAAACCTTTCAGCTCGAGTTACAAAACCGTTTTCACTGCCTAGAAGACTGCAATGAAGTGGACGATATAAATGATAAGCTCGTGGAAACCGCAGAAGAACACAAAAACTCTCCGATCACAGTCTTAATCTCATGGCTGTTAGACGGGAAATGAAGCTGCAGTCTTCAACAGATTTGACAGCATACAGGCAACTGAACAGACAGATCTCCAAATGCATGCAGCGGGACTTACGCAACTTCAATACAGCTTGTATTGAAGAAGCGATCGAGCGGAATCAACGCTCCAAAGTCTTTGCCAGAGATCTGTCTGCCAGAAAGAACCAACTGTCAAAGCTAAAGACCGAGTGTGGCAGCATCGTTTCCGGGACACCTGAGATTTTGATTGAGATTGAGAGGTTCTATGGGCAGCTGTACACATCATCGTTGGAGCCACACGCAAGTGTGAGTAACGATCCAAGAGCAAGTCTTATCCGACACTATTCCGATGATATCCCGGACATCTGTCTGAGCGAGATTAGAATGGTTCTGCAGCACCTTAAAAACGGTAAGTCCCCGGGCGAGGATGGAATTACATCGTAGCTTCTGAAAGCGGGTGGAAAACCGGTACTTGAAGTCCTTCAGAAGCTCTTTAATTCCGTCCTACATGGTGGCACTACTCCGGAGGCGTGGAGCAGAAGTGCGGTGGTTTTGTTCTTCAAGAAAGGCGATAACGCTCTCTTGAAGAACTACAGACCGATTTCCCTTCTGAGCCGCGTCTACGTGCTATTTTCGAGAGTCATTATGAATCGTCTCGCATGCAGACTCGACGACTTCTAGCCTTCCGAACAAGCCGGTTTCCGAAAAGGCTTTAGTACCATAGACCACATTCACACTCTTCGGCAAATTGTGCAGAAGACCGAAGAGTACAATCTGCCACTTTGCCTTGCGTATGTGGACTATGAGAAAGCCTTTGATTCCGTCGAAATTTGGGCGGTGCTACAGTCCCTTCAGCGGTGCCAAGTTGACTGTCGGTATATCGAAGTGCTGAAGTGTTTGTACAGTAGGGCTACGATGGCTATCCGAGTACAGGATCAGAGTACGAAACCTATCCAACTGCAGAGAGGTGTAAGACAGGGTGACGTTATATTCGCGCAACTCTTCACCGCTGCATTGGAAGACGTTTTCAAGCTACTGGACTGGAAAGGATACGGTATTAACATCAATGGCGAATACATCACTCACCTTCGATTTGTCGACGATATAGTCCTTATGGCAGAATCGCTGGAGGACCTAAGCACTATGCTCAATGACCTCAATAGTGCCTCCCAACGGATAGGTCTTAAGATGAACATGGACAAAACAAAGATCATGTTTAATGTCCATGTCACACCTATGTCGGTAGTTGTTGGGAGCACTAAGCTCGAAGTTGTTGATGAGTTGGTTTACCTGGGACAAATAGTCCGACTAGGTAAGTCCAACTGCGACCGAGAGGTCAATCAACGGATTCAACTCGGTTGGGCAGCGTTCGGGAAATTACGGCACATCTTCTCGTCAGGTATACCTCAAAACTTGAAAACGAGACTGTACAACCAGTGCGTGTTGCCAGTGATGACCTATGGAACTGAGACGTGGTCCTTCACTGCTGGCCGGATGAGGAAGCTCAAGGGCGCTCAGCGAGCTATGGAGAGGGCTATGCTCGGAGTTTCTCTGCGTGATAAACTTAGAAATGAGGATATCCGAAATAGCCCAATGGATTAGTAAGCTGAAGTGGCAATGGGCCGGCCATATAGCTGGAAGAACCGACAACCGATGCGGAAATAAGGTTCTCGAGTGGCGGCCTCGTACCGGCGGACGAAGTGTAGGGCGTCCTCCCACTAGATGGAGTGACGACCTGGTAAGACATGCAGGAAGTCAATGGATGCAGGTGGCTCAGGACCGTGCTTTGTGGCATTCCTTGGGGGAGGCCTATGTTCAGCAGTGGACTTGTGAAGGGCTTTAATGATGATGATAGCCAATAAAAGCAAAATGGATTACTTTAAAAATTGATTGCACTTTATAAAAATACAATAATCATCTGTGTAGGTGGTATTAAATATTCACAAAAATGCTAAATATTATAGGTGAAAAGCATCGTGCAATGATACCCATGACAAATAACACATTTCGTAATGGCGCCTTAACGTCTATATTAAGAAAAAAAGGTGAAGTAAATAAAAATGTCATCTTTTCAAATTTTTATTACTATTATTAAATACACGAGTCAACAATAAATACTGCATCTTAGGCTAATGTCACGTAAAAAAAAAACTATATATATTAAAAAATGTCGATGTCATCGGGTTATCATAATATGGCTACTAAAGGGGAAACCTACTCGTACTTATGGCGACACCGCGAAAAAATGCATCTCCTTTCATCGAATATTATAGGAGTATGACACGACTAACGAAACTGGAATTTTGATATAGGTAAATTCATGTCTTTATCTAGAATTTGCTTGTTCAAAAACACGATTATATAATTTTGACTCGATCATAATTATTTGCGAAAACATAATTATTTGCGAAAAAATTACTATAGTTGAAATTACAACGAAATTACTTAATCTATATGCTTGGAAATTACTCAAATGCATTCATAACATCAATATTCGTAATTTACTTGCTCATTATTTTGATTACTTAAATCAATCATTTTTTTTTAAATATTTTAATTTTCTAAGCGGTCTTAATCGTCGCAGGCGCTACGCAATTTTAGACCTTATGACGGCGTTTTTTAAGTTTTTATAGAAATTATGTTTCACTCGGGTCAGTCCGGCGATAGCCCGCTTCAACGGTTTTCGATGTGTCTTTAAGATTTGCTCTAAGCTACATGACGTAGTTGGTACCTGATTTTTCATTAACAGTTTCTTTAATCCAACATCCATATCTGTTGACTCTACGTTTCTTACTTACAGATTTATCTACGTGGAGACAGCCTTCTTCTGGAAGTGGTGGACGCGTCAGTCCGACGATGTTCGTCACAAAGTCCACGTTCTTGTTCGCCAGGGTCGCCTTCAGATGGTGGGCGGTGCTTGGAGCATGAACGATGAGGCCGCTTCGCACTACCATAGCACTATCGATCAGTTCACTTGGGGACTTAGGTGAGTTGAGAAAAACTAAAAACTAAACTAAACTCGGTATTCTATTGGATGCATTTCGGAGAGGGTGCGGGAATTATATGCTTTAATTCCTCTTGACCCTTTCCGCAATCGGACAACCAGGTGGTCGTCGCGGTTTTATCCCTTCGTTGTCGATATTCTACGTATTCTAATCAAACGGTTTGCTTCTGCTTCGTCTTTCGTAATGCGTACAGCAAAGGAGTGGAATAATGTGCCGGCGTCTGTCTTTCCATTCGAATACAATCTGAGCGTCTTCAAGGCAAGAGTGAATAGGTTTTGTTACGCAAAGACAGCACGATTTATCATCTAGGGCTGCATCACCACTTACCACAAGGTGAGATTTTGGTCAAGCACTGGTTTATGAGGAGTAAAAAAACTGCAATAATTTCATGATATTACGTAACACTTGTAATTCCTGAGGGTGTAGGCAGAGCATGAAAAGAATGAACTTTTCCATTAGTCGTCTTTTACGACATGCTAGCAAGTACCGCAGCTGGTACATACTTTTGTTATAAATCCCACATAAACATGAACCTTTAAGTCTCGGACAAACATAAAGCAATGAATGTAATTTTTTTAAGTGACAAACTAACTAACAGTCCACCTCGTGGTAAGTGGCTACTTCAGTCCATGGGCACCTGCATCCAACTTCAAAGAAAGAAAGCTACAGATACGTTGTCACTTCTGCGGACTAAGATGGAGTGCGTCACGGCCTTTAATTGTACTGACTCTATATTCATACCAGAACACCTAAGTGCAAAAACTGCTATTTGGCGAGGTTAGATTAAGGCTAAAGATTTCATAAATAACTGGATGTGGATGACAGCAAAGAGCTTTAGCTCATATGTTTGTAAAAAGTATGTTCATGTTAAACTACAAGATCTTTAATTAACGTAAGAAAAATAAAGGGCCTAAGTGGGTTCCTTGTGGCACACCCGATGTCACTAGCGGGCGAGGATTTGAAGTTGAATCCTTCAAATCCTAAGAAAACCTGCAGGTATAGATGTAAAAAAGTTGAGTATATGTGAAGTCTACCAACAAGCATTGAAGTGAAATGAAATAAAAACTCTGTATTTTCGAAGCGACAAACTAAAATTATTTATGTCTAACGTCAACTTTTTTTAATCTACTACCGTAAAGCGACATAACTCCGCAGGTCAGATCATGCTCTTGTCATTTTTAATGCCCAGGTGATGCAAAAATTTAATTAAAAATGTAAAGAAAAAGGAATATAATACGTAATCAAAGAATTTACTATAGTAAAATACACAAGTGGTAAAATTAAAAAAATTTGTACAACCGACTTCAATATAAATTATTAAGGATATCTCAAAAACTACTGATCAGACCTTGATCAAATTGATTGAATTGCACCACATGAGAAGCACCAGCTTTCAAATAAAAAAAGAATCATCGAAATCGGTTCACCTAGAAAAATTTATGAGGTAACACACATTTAAAAAACATGCAGTCGAATTGAGTATCTCCTCCTTTTTGAAATCGGTTAAAAATTGCACAACAGCACAAAAATCAAAAAAATATCTTGCTTACCCGAGCAAGCTAGTCCCTACTAGCAGCACCTGTTTTTAAGTTTGACGCTTGTACTTAAGTATGTGGCAGCCATCATTAAATAACAGCAGCGCGCAGTACTTCCCTGCTCTAAATCCTGAGTAGAGAGGAAGCTTGCGACTTGATTACATCAAAACTTCATACTCATAACGGTTTTTTTATACGTGGAAGAGCCACGATGCAGCTATATTATGGTTGTAGCACGAATGAGTCGGCTCGATCGGAGTAGGAAAATATCAGCTTAATGCTGCTGTGTTTCGTATGGTGAGTGTACGAGGGGTGATCCAAAAGTAATGATAATGGAAATAAAACACGGTTATTAAAGTTAAAATAATAATTTATTTTTCTACATAGTCTCCTAACAAATCAATACATTTAGTCCATCTTTTTTCTAAACCCAGGATTCCCTTTGAAAAAAATTCTTTGTCTTGACCCTCCCAAAACGCTTCAACAGCTGCCATTACTTCGCTATCGTCTTCGAATTTCTTGCCTCGGAGGCGTTCCTTGAGCCGAGGAAAGAGGTAGAAATCACTAGGAGCTAGATCTGGCGAATAGGGAGGGTGTTCGAGCAGTTCGAATCCGTTTCTTGAATGGCAGCCATCGCAACTGCGGCTTTGTGAGCCAGTGCGTTGTCTTGGTGAAACAGCACTCCAGCTCGCAGTTTTCCGCGTCTTTTTCCTTAATGGCCTCCCGTAATCTTCTTATTTGGTCTGCGTAGTAAGAGCCCGTAATAGTGGCTCCTTTCCAAATATTCCACCATAATTATGCCTTGAGCGTCCCAAAAACAGATGCCATAACCTTTCCCGCCGAACTTGAAACTTTGAATTTCTTTGGCGTCGGTGAGGAGGCTCGTTTCAAGTCATCGATTGTTGTTTCGTTTCAGGATCAAAATGGTGGATCCAGGTCTCGTCCATAGTCACAAAACGGAACAAAAATTTTCGTGATCTGCTTGGAACTTTTCGAGATTGACCTCGAAATGTCAACTCGATTTTCTTTTGCTCGTCGGTTAACATTCTGGGTACCCAACGCGCAGAGACCTTTTCATATGCAACTCGTTCGCAGCGATTCTTTGAACGCTGCCATATGAGATCCCTGTGACCTCAGCTACATGCCTGATGGTCACTCTTCGATCTGCCAACACAACATCTTCGACTTTTTCACGTTGTCTTCAGTGAGGGACGTGGATGGGCGTCCTTCGCGATGTTCATCTTCAGTGGATGTTCTGCCCAGTTTAAACTCCTTGGCCCAGCGTGCAACTGTAGAATATGGAGGAGCAGAGTCCCCCAATGTTTCCACTAAGTCACTGTGTATGTCTTTTGAAGACATTTTTTTCAAACAGAGGTACTTGATGACAGCTCTAATTTCGTTTTTCTCCATGTTGATGTTATCTCTTTGACAGTTCGTATTCAAATGAATGTATCTCCCGGAAATCGTGATCTATTTATATGATTTTTTTAGGCTGACGTAGTGAGTATATAAGCAAGCAAAAAATATTTTTTTTGGATTTTTATGCGGACCTGAAGTAACCGATTGTCATTACTTTTGGATCACCCCTCGTAGAGAACCGGAGACCCTTTTTACTGGAAACGAGGCATTCCATCTTAGTCCTCAGGGGTGACGACGAATCTGCTTTTGATTCTTAATCGAGGGAAATGAAGATGTCTATGGGCCACAGCATCCACTTACCATCCGGTGGAATGTGTGCTCATTTGTCACCTTATTTTATAAAAAAAAGTTTGCATGCACCTTATTTTTAATGTTAGGTTTAGATAGATAGTTAGATAAAGCATTAATTTATTTCTCCAATGTTTTGTAACTTTCAGCAAGCTTAATGAAACCTTCGGCGCATGTGGTCGCCCACGTGTGGGCTGGCAGATCGACCCATTCGGCCACTCAAGAGAGTTCGCGTCCCTGCTCGCCGCCATGGGTTACGACGGGCTGTTTTTGGGCAGGATCGACTACCAAGACAAGAGAGCCAGGCTGAAGGCGAAGAATATGGAGATGGTGTGGAGAGGCGACGACGACCTGGGTGAGTTACATGAAAACTGTCGCGTTATGGTGGCTTAAGGGGATCCGTCACACCATTATGTCCCAGGTGTCGTAAGAGGCGACAATGTGGAATGAACATCTTCCTGCTCAACTGCCAGTCAAAACAATATAACAAATTTATACATAGTAGAGCCACGCCGCAGTTATATTAGTAGTAGTACGAATAGATCGGTCCGACCGGGGGATCCGGTCTCGTTTGTGACCCTTATTCTATAAAAAGGCCTCTCCCATGATATATCACAAAGCACGGTTCTGATCCATCTGAATCCATCGATTTCCTGCATGTCTTATCAGGTCGTCACTCTATCCAGTATCGTGTTGTTGATTTCTAAGAGTTACCATCATTTGATAATTAATAAAATCAGACGTTACTTTACGGATACCACTCCGCTAAGATACCGCTAGGTTAGCGGTCAGTTTATACGTGGTAGAGTCATGCTGCAGCTATATTAATAGTATAGTTGTAGCACGAGTGGGTCGGCTCGACCGGGGAAGGAACACGCTCTCACAGAATACCAGCGTAAAATAGCAGCTTAATGCTGCTGTGTGTCGTATGGTGAGTGTAGAGAACCGGGGACCCTTTTTACTGGAAAAGAGGCATTCCTACAGAAGAGAGGTCACTGATAAAAGACGCAAAGATAAAGTAATTGAAACGAACATTAGAATAAGGCATTCTTTCACGCATAGATTTTTTTACATTCCTTGGCCCTTTTCTGTATCAAGTCAATGCAACTTTGTACATGTAACCATTAAAAATGGCAGATTGTAACAATGTAATTCGAACATGGTTACTAAATTTGTCATACGATGATACGGAAAAGTTACTGATTGTTTTAAGTTAATTAAAATCCTAAGTATATTAATGACAATATATTTTACCGAAATAACCCTAATTAGTTAGTATGTTATTCATTTTATATAAGAAAGAGAAAATATTTGTCAATGTAGGTATCTATATCACATACACCTGAGATACAGCTTTATCCTAGTTCAGGTGCCTGTTATTGTAGACTATTTTAAATTAAGACATTATTTGAATAAATTGTACAGTTTCTTGAAATAAATTATTATTGTGGGGTATTTATATAGTATTCTCATCTGGTTGGGCTGAATAAATATTTTAAAGGAAATAATAAATAAACATAAATATATATTTAATATACTAACATAAATAAATAAATAATACATAAATAAATAAATAATACATAAATAAATAAATAATACATAAACAAATAAATAATACATAAATAAATAAATAATACATAAATAAATAAAAACCCAACCAGATGGAAACCCTCGGCAGGGGAGACCAAACGGCCGAGGGTTAGGGGGAAAGGGAGAGAAACCGGCGGACGATGCGGGCGGTATCGAGGAGCACCGCCTTCTGCATTTGAGCTTGGAGCGGTCCGTCACGGAGTCCCAGTCGCCTCAGATGACCCGAGAGGCTGACTGGGATTAACCCGTTCGCAGAGACGACTACAGGTATAATTTCGGTCGGCAGTCCACCCCACATGTCGGTCACCTCGTGAGCCAGGTCCAGATATTTTGTTCAAATAAATTATTATTATTATTATTATTATTCCATATTAGTCCTCACGGCTGACTACGCATCTGCATTTTAATTCGCAGACGAAGATAGATGTAGATGTCTATGGGCCACAGCAACCACTTACCATCAGATGGACGGTGTGCTCGTTTGTCACCCTTATTCTATAAAAAAAAGCCACCGCAGAGTCCACGTCACCTAAGGATGCCTGGTGTAGAGGCGAAACACGTGTTGTATTATCAGCAGTGGTGTGTCTTTCCTAGTGTAGTGGTGTTGGGAGTAGTGGTGCTGGGATTAGTACTGACGGGGATAGTGTACTCAATTGAGGGAAGGGCGGGAGATGCTCTTCAAAGTAAGTAACACATCATTTTATTTTATTACGCGGATCTTAGATAATTAATTTTGCACGCCTCATAACGCAAAGCGTTATTAGGTAGTGCTTTTTGACATCTTTAATTACCATCATTTGAAATGTACGTAACATTCTGAGTATTTCGTGAGTATTCTCGTTACAGATAATTTCCTGTGTACATCGACGGTATTCGTACGAATTCACCGTGAATGAAACCAATCAGAATTAGAAAGTCAAAATCGAAATCTTTACTCCTTTGCAGGAAAACCATCGGATATATTCACCGGAGTACTTTACAACACGTACTCACCACCTCCAGGCTTCTGCTTCGACGTGCTCTGTGACGATGAACCGATCATAGATGATCCAGATTCTCCTATCTTTAACGTGGATCAGAGGGTAAGTGACATACTGGACATTGTTGAGTCAGTTAGCTTAAGGTCCCCAAAACGGTCAATTGCTATTTCAATAACTCTAATGACACTTATTGATGCAAATAATGATAGTTTATGTTTTGCCTTTGAAGCAGTAGTTAAAAATTTAAAGTTACAGCCTGTTTACGTTCCACTGATGGACACAGGCCTCCTCTCATTTCTGGTGCCGGCGAGGACCGAACCCAGGTTGCTTGCGTACTGTGAAATCTACAGCAAGCGCTTAGCCCTTGAGCCCTTGATCTTTACGTGGTAGAGCCACGCTGTAGCTATATTACTGGTATAGTTGTAGCACGAATGGGTCGGCTCGACCCGGTAGGGACCACGCTCACAAAAAACACCAGCGTAAAATAGCAGCTTAACGCTGCTGTGTTTCGTATGGTGAGTGTAGAGAACCGGAGACTCTATTTACTGGAAACGAGGCATTCCTTCTTAGTCCTCACGGGTGACAACCCATCTACATTTTGATTCGTAATCGAGGATAGATGTAGATGTCTATGGGCCACAGCAACCACTTACCATCAGGTGGACTGTGTGCTCGTTTGTCACCCTTATCCTATAAAAAAAGAGCTACCACGGCTCCTGAGCTTTGCCATTGAAGCAATGAGAGCTAATAATCCAAATAGCAGATATCGCTAGTTGGAACTGAGACGAACTTATTGTTACGCAGATGGTCAACACTGTCATCATTAAAAAGTTAAAATTTTAATATAATTTTTCGGTTTCTAGTATATTTATATACACAAAACAATGTCTCAGTGCTGTATTCTTTATTTATTTTTTCACATTTTAACTTTTTTCAATTCTTCTACTTTTAGGAATATCCGTAGTTTGGTTTATCCATTTCTAATCTTATTCATATCAAATATATGTAATATTTCAGAAAGAAACATTAATCTCTACACTTTTCTAAGAAATTGACTTTCCCGCTATGAAATCTGTCAAATATTTCACCTCATTCATTTCAATATTACTACTGCATTAACAGGAAATGATTAAAATTGAGGCAATAGACCAGTTGTGCATTTACTTTCAATTATAGCAAATGACAATAGTTTTTTTTGCCAGAAATGCTGTATCCGCATTTGTAACTATAGTGTTTATAAGTGACGCACGTGACTTTTCAACACAGTTCAACAATCGACTGGGACGTGCGCAAGTAACTCATTATCTCCAATACTCTAAACTGGGAACACATCTACAATTGGAGCTTTAATCGCCCGTCATTTGATACCTCCAATTACGTAAACATTAACAATGTCAATTGACCGTTTCGGGGAGCCTTTTTGCCAGGTTGACTTTCTACAATCGTTGACGGTAGTAGAAAACTACTAAACGTTAAGTCACGTGGCTGTCACGTGTGTTTATTATTCAAAGACTTCTATGTACATACTAATAGACGGGCTCCACCGCCTTAATACACTTCCGTACTCATTGCGTAACTCCTTTAGTCTTTTTTTTTTCATTTATTGTGACACAAACAGTCATTACAAAGGAAGTACAATATTATAACATTACATAATTAACAGACGAGTGCCGAAAAAATACATTTAGATTAACACTTATTTCAATTTAGCTTGTTGAAAAATTTACCCATGTTATTTGAAGCTCATTAGTAAATTTATATTGTGAGTAACTGAAAAGCAATATCAACAACAACAGTGCAGCAAAGCTTAAAAATAGGTAACACATTCTAGAGGTTACCGAATTATACGCTGTTAAGTATTTATCTGAATAACTTTTAAAGATACATACTTCGTTTCAGACTTTTTAAGGAGCCACTAAAGAGATCGAGATTTACAAATTCTTTGTTGTATAATTTTAACGAACGGGAGATAAAGCAATTTCGAAGTATTCGAAGGTGGTACGAATGTTTGAAACTTTGAAATACGGAGGGCGAGCGGGCAGACGAAAATTACTTTTAACTCTTAGAGTTTTCTTAAGACTAGTTCTTTGTGTTGTAAGCCGCGACCATTGTTTTCGACAATCTAACACTGATTTTGTTTAGTGTGACTAAGAAAACGCCGTCACTATTTATTTGCACACTTTGTCAACGTGATTTAAAGTTTATTTCAAATAAGTACTGTAACTGTCGTAAATGTAAATACAACTGCGTGGCATATTTACCGTGCCAGGTACCCGCACAGCCGGCGCGGCGCCCTCGTGACCCTCAGCTGTGACACAATTTTTGGTCTGAATTGCCGCTCTAGAGTATACTACATAGAAGTCTTTGTTATTATTAGCGTTAACGATTATAGGATGTCAACTTGGCTTACCCTGTTACCGTTACCGTTAAAGCCTATTAAAGTTCACTACTAAACATTGGCCTCCCCCATAGATTGCCTCATAGAGGGGATATTTGCCATAGTTGCCACGCTTAGCAAGCGGATTGGCAACCGAAGTTTTTTTATTTTCGGTCTTTAATAGGAAGACGCTGCTGCCCATTTCCTGATTTGTTTCCCTCTGTCGCCACTTACGACACCCACGGGATGATGTTTAAACCCCGCTGTTATCTAATTCATTAAATCTATTTTATGTCCCAGCATAAACGAACATTTGTCCAAAAAGGCGAATTTTTGGTATTCAGGTCCTGGATCTTAGCTTAAGGTAGGTAATCTTCTTGCAAAGCGCAACAGTGGTTATAGCAAATAGTAACAAGTGCTTTTGACAAAGTATTTATCAATTCATATAAAATACTCAATTGCAATTTGAAAATGTCCCAGAATAAAATATTTAAAATAACGCTTATAGCACATAAAGCACTCAATAAATTACAATTTTGGGCATGTTTAAACCTGATAAATAACTATTTTTAGTATAAAGTTCGTTGTAAGTACAAAAACACCTTTTAATATATAGGTTCTGTTATGTACCCCTGTGGAAGTCCATATATTTAGTGTCCAATATTGTGTAACTTCTTTACGTATAAGCATACCTACTGACTTATTAATAGACTTTGGGTTCGAATAGTGATCACACTGTTTGTGTAACAAACATTCTCTAATGTCTTTTTGTCTTTTTGGGATTAAAAATAAATACGTGATGCAAACTATAATGGTATCACTCACATTGTATCACATTGTGTCACAAGTGGTGTCTGATTATTGTTCCCTCGTACGAGGCTTGGTAATTTGTAATTAATCTCTTATTATAATTTGAGATGCATATACCATGAAGCTAAGAGCTAATAAAAATGTATGATAGAATAAAATGAAATCTCAAAATTTTATGGCATAAAAATCAAACAAGACTTTTTGTCAGAATAAGGTCCCTATGATCTAATAAAACACGCCAATGAAACACCGCAGGTGTTCTTCTTTTGTAAAAGGGGATAAACCATATACGACTGAATGGCACGTTCTGTACAATGATGATTTATAATAGAATGACGCCAAGTAAAAGTTATATAATTTGTTGCAATTATTTTAGTTGACAGTACATCTAACACACACGATCACAATTAATATAGGGAGTTTAAATATATAGACATTTTAATTACGATTGGGGTATCTACCCAACTGTGGCACGTACAAACTGTAACGTAACTCTACACAAACACTGACAAAAACCTCTCCGTTTTGAGGAAGGGTTGTCGTAATCGCCATGCTTAGTAGGCGCCTTAACGATCGCAATACCAGACGTCTCGCATTCTTAATATTTGAAAAACGCATAAGGGGCCATCCTTTAATCACATGAGGTTTTTCAGGCCACTTTTATACCCCTCTCACCCCCTTGGTGATACGTCGTATTTTTAGAATTTATTTAAAAAAAAGTATTATAAAATCACATTAAATTACATTTATTCGTCGCACGAAAATATACAAGTGATTGTCACATTATCCCATCCCGTCCATCGTGATTAATCGTGATTTTTTTAAATATTTTCTGGTACTTTGTTGTAAAAGCGTTTACGTTGCCCCATGAAGAAATTACTGACTCTAGTGGATCGAATAACTGGTATAACTAGCTTGTGCTTGTTCCTAGTATTTACAGAATGTACATCACTATTTAAAAAAATGTTTTTTGTAAAATAAACAAACCAGTGACGGGAAGCGGCATCAAGTCTGGTAGAGTTCATGTCTGATACCGTGATTGCCAATCCTACAAATAAAATTTTACGAGCTCATGATGATGATGATGATCTTGTGTTAAAAGGTAGACCAATTCCTCGAGGTATGCAAGAACATGTCTAAAGGTTATCGAACGAAAAATATCCTGGTGACGATGGGGGAAGATTTCCAATACCAGGACGCGGCGATGTGGTTTAAGAACCTGGATAAGTTGATACAGTGAGTCTGGATGTGATCTATCAAATTGCTTTGCATGGCAACTCAATTTCGACTGTATTCACTGGTAGCACTGGCATGCCTATTCTGATTGTTTTGAGCACCGTTTAGTTTAGAGTAGTGGAGATAATCTTGTATATTATATTTATCTTTATGCATTGCACTATACTTTCTTATTCTGTTTTTTTTTATATAAGAAAGATTGACAAATAAGCACACAGTCCAGTTGATACTATAGCTAGTAGAAACCTACCTCAGACATTAGACACCAATCCTATTATGAATTAAAATGGTGGCATTATGTGCAATCGTGGTTTTTCCACGGGCCGAAAATTCCTCCTGCACCCATGATAACTTTATATGAAATAATAACATAGTATGACTTTTTAACATAACATAACATAAACACTCACGCCTGTCACCCAGAGGGGTAGGCAGAGACTACGGACTTCCATTTGCCACGATCCTGACACACTTCTCTCGCCTCCTTTACATCCATATATCTACGCATACACGCTCGTCGGTTAAGGGCACTCCTAATCTGGCCCATTTTCAATATATCGCCAATTTGGTCGATAAACCTTCGTCTAGGGCGTCCCTTCCCTTCTTTTCCGTTCATTTCTGTAACATAAATTTGCTTTGTCACTCTTTCCTCGTTCATTCTTTCTACATGACTTTTTCTGTGATAAGATCTGTTTTTGGTGATTTGATTGAAACATCAATAGAGCTTATATTAAGTTGAATAATTTTTCCTTAAATATCGTGTATTTTTAACCTTTTTGAGAACCTTTCGGTGTTAGCGAATAAACACTTCGGTGTTAGTTGTGGGTCGCAAGCTCGATTCAGTTGGAGAAAGGATACCAAGCATTAGTTCTTTTTTCTTTGGTCTGATCTATTTATTATTTTTGGTTATGCTTACGTCTTCAAATCTGATATATAATAGTTTGTACCAGGATTTCCTTCTTTGCATTGTCCTTTTTACTTAGCCCAATCATGAGCAAACATTGCCTACGTAAATGTCCCTTGTATATCTTACTTTATGATTGTTTTAATATATTGTTGTAGTTATGTTAAAAACAGTTAAAAATATTATTTTTATTCTCATCTTTACCAGGCACAATTTATTATAAATGAAGTATAAGTCTTTCTAAAGTCCAATTTTAATATTTTGGTCTTAAAAAAAACAATTATCATTCATAAATTCTAAAAACAATTTTGCCCCAAATCGCGTACCTTGTGGAACTCCAATAAAAAACGGGAACCCGACATACGAGAGGCATATAGATACCAATACATTTACATGTGGTATATGTAAAAAGTCTGACGTGGCTTAACAATTACTTGCAGCGCTAAGGGCAGCGGGTTCGAATTCCGCACTGAACAAGAATTTGTATGGCCTAGAAATAATTGTTCCAGGTTTGGATGTGTGTCCTTGTTAAATTTACGTAAAATGCGCCCACAATACAATAGAAATCTTAGTGTGGACGTAACGTTTTTCTAAGACACATGCCTCTCTTAAAACTCATAAGCTTTTTAATCCATTTTCTATGAGGAAAGTTATTTTTCATCGTTCCCAATGAAACTTTTTAAATCAATTTTTAACTAAATTTCCAATTCCAATCCGAACGTTTTGCCCTGCTAGGTCAGCAGTTTCTTGGACAGAGTTCGGCTGATGTCAGAAGCTTACAGGACGAACAATGTTCTGGTGACAATGGGCGACGACTTCCAGTATCAAGATGCTGGAATGTGGTTCAAAAACTTGGATAAATTGATACAGTAAGTCCGCTCGTAAACGTTCCTCTCAATTTGTCCTTATTTCTTTAAAGTAGTTGTCCTTATTCTTTCTTTGGTAATGGACTTGTACGATTGCACTTTAACCAGTATCAAGTAATAAGTAATTATCCTATATAGTATATTTCTTCACAATATATTGATGCGTCACCTTGCGAAGTTTTTGGGATATATTGAAGGTAGCTTGAGCCAGCAGACAGTCGATGGCGATAGTATTTCAAGGCGCCTAAGCAGATACATTATATCTTTAGGTTCACATCACCATCGGAGCACTTCTTTCACCGTTTCCACTAATAGTTCATTTTGTATTTAATACACAAAATCGCATCATTTTTGCTAATCAAAATCCACTTCAAAACATTATTTAAACAATGATACAGGAGCAGCAATCCGTCAAGTTCCCGCCTAAACTCCAAAGTTGTCCTTATATAAACGATTTGCTGAATTCCAGCCAGGCTAGCATAAAAACAGCTTAATGCTGCTGTATTTAGCATAGTAATGTGACTAGAACTGGACACTCTTTTTACTGATAATGAGAAATGAAATCATAATCCACAGGGGTGTCAAATATACACAGGGATAGATAGATCTATGGGCTCCAAGATTAAATTACCTTTAGGTGAACTGTGTGCTCATTTGTCAACTTTACTTCTATAAAGAACTGTTTTTCTCGTAGCTGCGGAAGGGTAGCTAAAACTAGAACCAAATAAAATCGTATATTGTCGTCTAGGAAAAGTTTTCCTAGCCTTATTTGATGTACACTAAGCGTGAAGAGGAGACCTATGGATTTTTCTGGCTTCATTTTAAAACGATAGTAGATATTTAAAAAACTTGTTGACGTTTGACAAACAAAATTTTAATTTATTGCGCCGAAAAATAAAGAAATTTTATTTCATATACATCATTGATATATATGTACTACGCACTAGATTTCGCATTCCGAACATTCACTATGTTCAACTGAACTGTACTGCAATCCGTACACCTTACTTTAGGGTCATTTACTGTGGCTTCAGTATTCATGCAGTGTGTAGCGGCGATAATAATACGAGATTTAAAATTAAAGTTTAAACCTTACGTAAATAACAATTCAGTAGTCAAGTAAGTAAAATTTTTTGTTGTTCAAGTGAATAAATAGGTAATAATATCGTAATATTTTACTATCTACCGCGCATGCGCGAAGACATAGAGTAGCGCACATTTTTTGTTTGGAAGAGCTTCTCTAGTACGTAGTACATATAACTCAATGATATACATATATATACATACACACAACACTGACTCGCTCACACGTGCATGGCGTAATCAGGGCTGCATTTCAAACCAAATATAAACTTATTCCCATATTTCAAAGACGGTATAATTAGTTACCATCAAGCGTCACCCTAATAACTTAAATAAAAAATAAAAAAAACTAAACCAAAGTCGGTTTTTCAGTTCAGGAGCTATGATAGCACAGACAGACACAGATACATCGATACACAGATACACACTACAAACTTATGTTTTCCCTCTATTTTCGTCAGATGTTAAAAACTAAAGTTGTGGAACGATCTTTCTACATGCAATTTAATATTTTATCTTTAGCATTAACATTAGCTTAAAACAAATTTTATTTGATCAGTTTGAGAAATTTAATATGAATTATCATATGATGGAAAAACAGCATGCTTTGGGTAAATGATATTTCGCGTTTTAAGAAACGTTTCTGGAATCCCACTAGATCCGTTATGGGGAGGATACTTTCACCTTGCATTGCGGTGATTGCTAGTTTGTTACACAAATGTCTTTGAAATTCGAGCCCAAAGTCCGAGGTACACTACCTCAAACCACAAGCACCGAAACTCGTGCAGATCGACAAGTTTCTGGACTACGTGACCGAGCAGGGCAAACGCTACCGCACGAACAACGTGCTGGTGACCATGGGCGGTGATTTCACCTACCAGGACGCCGCCATGTGGTATAAGAACTTGGATAAACTGATACAGTAAGTCTGTAGTGCCTTTCTACTTCACTTAGGTGACCTGCGACAAACCTGCCATCAAAGTACATACTACAGTTTTCTCAGAGCAATTTTATATTGAAGTGCTTAAGGCAAGAGTGAATAGGTTTATATATTAACGTGAGAATAATATGGTCACCTTAAGCTTTGCCGTCCTATAGAACCAAAACTAGAAGGAGGACAGAGACAAAAACACAAAGTCGTATACCATAACTAATATATTACGAAAAACTTAGTAGTAGTCAAGCTTTGGCAATAATTAGAAACACTTCAAAAAATTTACTTAAAAAAACATGTAATTTTTTTTATAGGATAAGGGTGACAAACGAGCACACAGTCCACCTGATGGTAAGTGGATGCTGTGACCCTTAGACATTTACATCTATCATCGATTAAGAATCAAAATGCAGATTCGTTGTCCCCCGTGACGACTAAGATGGAATGCCTCGTTTCCAGTAAAAAGGGTCTCCGGTTCTCTACACTCACCATACGAAACAGCCGCATTAAGCTGCTTTTTTACGCTGGTATTCTGTGAGAGCGTGGTCCTTCCCCGGTCGAGCCGACTCATTCGTGCTACAACTAACGGGAGCCACAGGGATTTTGTTACATGTTGCATATTTTGAATTTATCTAATATCAATATTACATCTTAACAACTATATGGCTAGCCCATTGCCACTTCAGCTTACTGATCCGCTGGGCTATGTCAGTTGCCAGTTCTACTGCGTATATCATCGTTACGGATATTATTAAAGATATTAAAATTCCGAGCATAGCCCTTTATATTGCACGCTGAGTGACTTTGAGCTTTTTCATACGGCCAGCAGTGAAGGACCACGTAAGAAAGCAGTGTAGGTGAACCTCACTAGATGCAGTGTGCACAACCTGATGAAACACGAACCTAGTCGTTGGGTGCAGGTGGCTCAGGACCGTAATTTGTGGCATTCCTTGAGGGAGTTCTATCTATAGCCACAGTCTAACTATACTACTAACAGTCGGTCATCCAAGGCGTCTAGACGGGGCAATCGTGCGGTGCGGTGCGGGCCGAGACGCGGGCGGAAAGTTCCCGAGCGGCTGTTAGTAGCTCGGGAACTGTCCGCTAGGGTTGTCCTGTTACGCAAATAAATTAAAATGGTTGACACTACATGTGCGGTAAAAAACAGTGGGTCTTCCTCATTTAAGGATAAGGAATTAGTTTCATCAGTTTCCACGTGCAAATTAATTTGTTTAAGCGTGAAATAAAATAAAAGCAGTTTTTTATTTTTTATACTTCCCATCCTGACAACCCTAGCAATTTATTGTTTATGTCGGCTTTTCCGCCAAAATCAAACGCGACGACTGTCTGTATGTTCTTCTTAGGCTGTGGTATAGCAGTGGACTTGTAATAGGTTATAATTGATGATAATGTAACGGATATTCTCCCACATTGATGAACAGATTACCGTTACAGCCTATACAAAGGCCACTGCTGATCATAGGCCTCCCCCTAGATTGCTTCAGAGGGAGTTGCACGTTTGGCATGTGGGTAGCTAACCGTAGTTTTGGAACGAAGTTCCTTATCGCACAAATGTGTAAGATTTTTCCGTCACGACCCCCTTTCTATAGTGCGAGCGAGATGGAATAATATCCATCTCCCTCGCACTTTTTCTTATCTTGCCATGAAAGAAATATTATTTTAAATGACGCTTCATTTTAATAGACGCTAATTCATTGACGCTAGTAATTCATTTATATGTATTTATTAATCAATAATATAATACGTTTATCAATAATAATATACTACGAAAGGCACTTCGTTCCAACCGAGTGTTCCACGACACTCACGCATGTTTTTTAATTTTGTTATGTTATTAGGACGATGCTAGTTTGTTTCCATGTGTCGCCTCTTACGACAACCACGCGACGATATGGGGAAGTGGATATTCTTACACCGCCACTACACGTGTAACCGATTATGCTGACATTATTTTTTTTTTACTCTTTTTTGCACTAAAGCTACAAACAGTAGATATAATGCCATATAGAAGAACAATATTCTGGCTGGTAGAAAGCTACCAGCCAATCAGAATACTCTATTTTCAACCAGATTCGATAAGTCATTTTACTTTTTTAAATATCGAATACTACAAAGTGATTTTTTTTTCAATTAGATACACCAACTTGAAAGCGGCGAAAGACGGATTGGACGTGAAACTGTTCTACTCGACTCCGGACTGTTATCTGAAGGCAGTCAAGGACGCATAGTAAGTTGGGGATTCTTCCTAATTTTTATAGAATCTCTTAAGTCAGCTTAAAACGTAAGAAAAGCGCCAAGTAAGGGCTGTTTTAAGAAGTTGGTACATGACTTATTTTTTAAACAATTTTCGGTCGTTTCGAATGATGATGATATATTTAGATGTTTATTATTTTCAATTATAATATATTATGTATTTTATTATTACACTAGTTGTTCCCAACGACTTCACCCGCGTGGAATTATTTTGCGCGGAACCCTAAAATAAAAGTAGCCTAAGTTACTCCTTATAACATCAGCTATCTACCAGTGAAAGTCCCATCCTAATCGGTTCACAGGTTTTTGCCGACTTACTTTACATTTATCGTTATATTTTGGCCAATTTACACAATATCTTTATAAATTGTAGCTTATGTGTTATTCTGATGTATGAGCTATATAATTGTAAAGTTTCATTAAAATCCATTCTGTAGTTTTTGCGTGAAAGAGTAACAAATATCTATACATCCTCACAAACTTTCACGTTTATAATATTAGTAGAATGTCTCTTATATATTATTTTTATATCTATGTATTTAATTATATGTGTGATATATCAATATGTTTTGTTTATATATTAACATACATTATATGTATAGTTTTGTTTATTATACGGGTATTTTTGAAACGCTCCCGAAAACGAAGACAGATGATAGTACTAAGGATACCTATGATAATGGGTCACAAAGAAATTCGATCCCGAGGAAAAAAAATCATCTTTTCACAACGTTTTATTAACTTTATTCACGCTCCATCATGTTATTTTATTTTTATTATTAATTGAAACGATATTTCACTAAAAATATCATGAAAATACTGTGACCCATCATCATACGAGGTATCCTTAGTACTATCATCTGTCTTCGTTTTCGGGAGCGTTTCATAAATAAATACCCTGTATATGTCTGTAATTTTACACCTGTCACAAAATGTCATCACTCCACGGGTTGACGGGCAGAGAGTGCCGATAGGCATTAAGTCCGCCATTTGTTACCCTAGCTATTAAGATGTTAACAATAAAGATTAAATAAATAAATAAATTATAATGTAAAATAATCTTGATAATAACGTCATGTTACCTGCCTGTACTAATGAAATGGTGAATTACACTTTTGAGTGCTGATTTACCACTTGTTGTGGTAGTGAAGGAAAATATCGTGATGAAAGTGAAATTAAAAATATTTCGATGACATGTGAAGTCCGCCAATACGCACCTCGGACAGAGGAGGAGGCCTAGGGATAAGGGTGACAAACGAACACACAGTTCACCTGTTGTTAGTGGATACTGTGGCCCATAGACACCTACATACATCTATTCTCGATTAAACCACAAAATGGAATTCTTCGTTTCAGCAAAAAGGTAAATGGTTCTGTACACTCATCAAACGAAACACAGCAGCGTTAAGGTGCTATTTTACGTTGGTATTCTGTGAGAGCGTGGTCCTTCCCCGGTCGAGCCGACCTATTAGTGCTACAACCATAAAATAGCTGCAGCATGGTTCCACGTATAAGAGAAACATAAAAAAAATATCTTTTCCGCTCAGCCCCTCTCTCCCGACGAAGCAGGACGACTTCTTTCCGTATGCGAGCGACCCCACCGCTTACTGGACCGGCTACTTCACCTCCCGCCCCACCACTAAATACTTCGAGAGGGAGGGCAACAATTTCCTACAGGTAAACAGAATATCGTTCTTTTATTTATGATGTACATACAAAAATATTTATATAGGAAGTTCGTAGATATAAAGGCACTATTCATTCCACATTATCTTATAAAAATCAATTGCCGTCCGTTAGTCTCGCAAAAACTCGAAAATGGCTCGACCGATTTTGAAGAATTTTTTTATGTGTGTTTGAGTTGGATGGATGATCTAAATGATTCACAATTGGAACCGGTAGGTTTTTTTTTTATAGAAGAGCATGCGGCTTAGGCAAACGAGCATGCAGCTCACCTTAGGTGGCGCTGTTGTCGAGATCCAGAAATCACACGAGCGAAGCCGGTGCTGATCGCTAGTATTTAAATATGTACCAGTAGAATTTACAAGAATATAGATTAACAAATTAACTTATAATAAAAATTAAAAGACAAAGAACTAATAATTTAAAATTAAAAATTTTGTACAACCGTCTTCAATATAAATTATTAAGAATAACTAAAAAACTATTGGTCGGGCCTTGATCAAATTTATATGGGACCACATGAGAAGCACCAGCTTTCAAATAAAAAAGAAAAAAAGAAGAATCATCGAAATCGGTTCACGTAGAACAAAGTTATGAGGCAACACACTTAAAAAAAACATACAGTCGAATTGAGTACCTCCTTCTTTTTGAAGTCAGTAGAAAAGTTTAATAGGCTGTAATGGATGGATGTATAGAAGATAATCTACCAGGAGCACATGACGCACTGAGAGGTGAAATTATTAAATTAACAGTTAACATTACAACTATGACAAAATACCCTATGAGGCAATCTATGGGGAGGCTTATGTACAGCACAGTGGACTTTAATAGGCTGTAATGGATGGATGTATAGAAGATAATCTACCAGGAGCACATGACCCACTGAGAGGTGAAATTATTAAATCAACAGTACGTGGGTCCTCAATAAGTTTTGAGATGCTCGAAATTTAAAATGGAACGCACCCGTGTTATATGTTTCTAAAAGCAAATTTATTTAAAATAGAACTCCATAAGCCAATTGCTCAATATTAAAAAAAACAAAGTTCTATTAATTTTCCTGCAACGCTTCCCGCGCTTTTCATTTAAAACGATGGATCTTAACCGGTAACATTTGCGCTATGATATATTATGATTTTAAATTTGGTTTAACCGAACAAATAAGTTCACAACAGTTACAATCAGCATTAGGGGACACGCGCAACAATTTTAGGTGGTTTGCTGAATTCAAAACAGGTAAAATTAATCTTAAAGATGACCAAAGAACCGGGGCCCCACAAACAGCAGTAACGGCAGAAAATGTATGGACTACTGAAATGTTGGTGCGAGAAGACCCACGAATCACATAAACGGACATCGACAATATTGTAGGCATTAGTTCGGGAGCATTCATACCATCCTTCATCAACATCTTGCAGTGAGGAAGCTTTGTTGTCGATGGATCCCTCGTTTGCTCTCCGAAAGCGAAAAACAGACTCATGTGGATTGGTGCCATGAAATGCGTCTACGTTTTGAAAACGGGGCATCTAGACGTGTTTCAGAAATCGTTACTGGTGACGAGACATGGATCTATCAATAATAAAAATAAAAACTGCGTGATCCGGAAAATAAAAGGCAAATAAAATCATCAGTATGGGTCTACTCAGAAGGACAGTTACCGACAAAACTGCAAAGACCTCGCAACGTCGGCAAAAAATGGTGGCTAGTTTTTTCGCGGGGCGGACATTTATCGACGTCAATACTGGAAAATTGTAGGTCAGTCAACTCTGAATGGTATACTACAGTTGCATTACCCAAAGCTTTTCAAGCTGTGCTGGAGAAGACCAAAGACCGGGCTTCGGAAATCATGCTGCATCACGATAACGCCTCTTCACATACCTCCCTTAGAACAAAATCATTTATTGAGGAATCTGGTGTTGAAACTCTAAGTCACCCACACTACAGCCCTGACTTAGCTCCTTGTGATTTCTTTTTGTTCTTAAGAGTCAAAGAAAAATAAAAGGCAAGTTTTTTCAAGCGCCGAAGAAGCCGTGGCTGCATACGAAAAGCGATTTCCGACCTGTCAGATCAAGACTGGCAAAAGTGTTTTCAGAGTTGGTATAGGCGAATGGAACTTTGTATAGAGCATGATGAAGAATATTTTGAAAAGATGTAAAATAAATATTAATAGTATCTAGAATACTTTTGTATATCTCAAAACTTATTGAGTGACCTACGTAACATTACAACTAGGACAAAATACCCCTATGAGGTAATCTATGGTGGAGG
Source organism: Parnassius orleans (assembly GCA_029286625.1). Lineage (NCBI taxonomy): Eukaryota > Metazoa > Arthropoda > Insecta > Lepidoptera > Papilionidae > Parnassius > Parnassius orleans. The sequence continues at coordinate 689,524 of JAGSMP010000161.1, read as the reverse complement.
CCTATGTTCAGTGGTGGACTTTAATAGGCTGTAACAGTAACAGTAATCTCAAGATTGTCTAGTTACGAGTCTCGTGCATTAAAACTTAATCCCTTTTCGCCACCCTTAGGACTGGATGTTATTTTCCATTGTGGCGGGTGGAAGGAAAAGGAGATCTCCCGCCGGGCAAGGTGTTCTACCGGAAGCGTCCAACGCTCCGAGTGGTAGTTCGGGGCTTCATCATCATCATTACAGACCTTCATAAGTCCACTTCTGAATATAGGCCTCCCCAAGGAATGCCACAAAGCACGGTCCTGAGCCACCTGCATCCATCGACTTCCTGCATGTCTTACCAGGTCGTCACTCCATCTAGTGGGGGGACGCCCTACACTTCGTCCGCCGGTACGAGGCCGCCACTCGAGAACCTTTTTCCCCATCGGTTATCGGTTCTTCGAGCTATATGGCCGACCATTGCCACTTCAGTTTACTAATCCGTTGGGCTATGTCGGTCACTCTGGTTCTACTGCGGATATCCTCATTTCTAAGTTTATAACGCAGGTAAACTCCGAGCATAGCCCTCTCCATAGCTCGCTGAGCGATCTTGAGCTTCCTCATCCGACCAGCAGTGAAGGACCATGTGTCAGTTCCACAGGTCATCACTGGTAACACGCACTGGTTGTACAGCCTCGTTTTCAAGTTTTGAGGTATACCTGACGAGAAGATGTGTCGTAATTTCCCGAACGCTGCCCAGCCGAGTTGAATCCGTCGATTGACCTCTCGGTCAAAGTTGGACTTACCTAGTCGGACTATTTGTCCCAGGTAAACATACTCGTCAACAACTTCGAGCTTAGTGCTCCCAACAACTACCGGCATAGGTGTGACATGGACATTAAACATGATCTTTGTTTTGTCCATGTTCATCTTAAGACCTATCCGTTGGGAGGCACTATTGAGGTCATTGAGCATAGTGCTTAGGTCCTTCAGCGATTCTGCCATAAGGACTATATCGTCGGCAAATCGAAGGTGATGTACAATTTGCCGAAGGGTATGTATGTGGTCTATGGTGCTAAAGCCTTTTCGGAAACCGGCTTGTTCGGGAGGCTGGAAGTCGTCGAGTCTGCGTGCGAGACGATTCGTAATGACTCGAAAACAGCACGTAGACGCGGCTCAAAGGAAAATCGGTGTGTAGTTCTTCAAGAGAGCGTTGTCGCCTTTCTTGAAGAACAATACCACACTTCTGCTCCACGCCTCCGGTGTAATGCCACCATGTAGGACGGAATTAAAGAGCTTCTGAAGGAATTAAATATGTGGCTAATGAGATATGTAATCACCTGACTTATATAATTAATCTTTGTATTTGTGCTGGCATATATCCAGATGCCTTAAAAACCTCTATAATAAAACCATTATTTAAGAAAAAAATAGAGAGTTAATTGAAAACTATAGACCAATTTCACTCATTCCCATAATTTCAAAAATAATTGAAAAGTACATATACAATAAACTATATAAATATGTAGAAAAACATAACATATTGTGTGAGGAACAGAAAGGATTTAGGCAGCGTAAAACAATAAATATGGCAATATACGACTTTGTACACAATATTGTTAATAATATGGACAAAAGAACACCAGTTTGTGCCATATTTTGTGATATGACCCAAGCGTTTGACTATGTCCACTACCCTACCCTCTTATAAAAACTACACGCCTATGGCATCAGGGGTAATGTACTTAACCTTATAGAATCTTATCTTAACAATAGAAAACAAATAACTGAAATTAAGAATTTTAATGAGGTTAATAAATACGAAGAGACATTCCGATCATCGGAACGTAAAGTCAGCTTTGGAGTTCCGCAAGGGAGTGTACTGGGACCGTTACTATTTATATTATATATTAATGACCTACCTAAATACACAGAACAACCTTTGACGCTTTTTGCAGATGACAGCACCATAACAATACCTTGTAAAATATTAATACGTACGAATATGACATAAACAATTCTCTAAAACAATTATAAAATGGCTAGATCACAATAATTTAATAATAAATTTAATCAAAACAAAGGTTATACATTTCAGTCAACGCAAACACGATAATAGTAAACTCATAATATGATATAATAACTATAACATTGCCGAAGTCGAAAGCACGAAATTTTTGGGGTTGGAAATTGATGAAAATTGAATTGGAAATCGCACATTAGGAATCTTTGTAAAATATAAGTAAGTCTGCATATGCTCTAGGCATATTGTCAACTATAATTTGTACGGATGGACTCCTTACTGCGTATTATGGTACGGTAGAAACATACCTACGATATGGTGTAATATTTTGGGGTAACTCTTGCGAAAAAGGAAAGGTATTCACGGCCCAAAAAAGGTGTATACGCTCCATGTTTAAGATGAAGAGTACCGATAGTTGCAAGCCATATTTTAAACAATATAAAATATTAACTGTACCTTGTATATATATATTAGAGATGGCAGTCTTTGTAAAGTCGAACCAGAACCGTTTTAAGTGCCTAGCAGACCTTGCCCCAAGAAACAGACGCGACAATAGTAGAGTTTACATTCCTAAGGGAAAAACAGCACTAATACGCAATAGTGTCTGCTGTATGGGGCCGGCTATTTACAACAAATTACCCAAGTGTTGGAGGGATCTCAACACTTCATTATTTAAGACAAGGCTACGAAACTTTTTAGCAGACAAGGTGTACTATAATATTAATGAATTTTTAATGGACAAAATGTTATGTTAAAATTTGTACGTTTGTCACATGGATATTTATTTATAAATTGTATTATTATTAATGTAATTAGTTTGACGATGGCTTATAATAATTAAATAATAGTGATAATAATGTACCGATTGACTTATTAGACTTATATGTAATTTGAAGAGACTTTATTTTTTATTTTGTTAATCTAATGTGATATTGTGGTATGAATGACATATCTACGTAAATTGATAAAAGAATTAATTAATTCATATTTTTGCATGCCTTCTGGTAAAATATGGTGGAATTTATACTATATATTTGTCACCACATTCTGTATCACCCATATTTGCGAAATAAATAAATTCATTCATTCATTCATTCATTCATTCATTCATTCATTAAAATCCATTCAGTAGTTTTTGCGTGAAAGAGTAACAAATATCTATACATCCTCACAAACTTTCACGTTTATAATATTAGTAGAATGTCCCGTATATATTATATTTATATCTATATATTTAATGATATGTGTGATATATCAATATGTTTTGTTTATATATTAACATACATCATATGTATAGGTTTTGTTTATTATAGGTATGTATATACTAGTATGTATGTATGCAATTTACACCTGTCACAAAATCTCATCACTCCACGGGTTGATGGGCAGAGTGCCGATAGGCATTAAGTCCGCCATTTGTTACCCTAGCTATTAAGATGTTAACAATAAAGATTAAATAAATAAATAAATTATAATGTAAAATAATCTTGATAATAACGTCATGTTACCTGTTAGCAAACCAGATTGAATCCCCGCCTGTACTAATGAAATGGTGAATTACACTTTTGAGTGCTGATTTACCACTTGTTGTGGTAGTGAAGGAAAATATCGTGATGAAAGTGAAATTAAAAATATTTCGATGACATGTGAAGTCCGCCAATACGCATTGGGACATCACGTCGGACAGAGGAGGAGGCCTAGGGATAAGGGTGACAAACGAACACACAGTTCACCTGTTCGTAAGTGGATGCTGTGGCCCATAGACACTTACATACATCTATTCTCGATTAAACCTCAAAATGGAGGTTCTCTACACTCATCAAACGAAACACAGCAGCGTTAAGGTGCTATTTTACGTTGGTATTCTGTGAGAGCGTGGTCCTTCCCCGGTCGAGCCGACCTATTAGTGCTACAACCATAAAATAGCTGCAGCATGGTTCCACGTATAAGAGAAACATAAAAAAAATATCTTTTCCGCTCAGCCCCTCTCTCCCGACGAAGCAGGACGACTTCTTTCCGTATGCGAGCGACCCCACCGCTTACTGGACCGGCTACTTCACCTCCCGCCCCACCACTAAATACTTCGAGAGGGAGGGCAACAATTTCCTACAGGTAAACAGAATATCGTTCTTTATTTATGATGTACATACAAAAATATTTATATAGTAAGTTCGTAGATATAAAGGCACTATTCATTTCCACATTATCTTATAAAAATCAATTGCCGTCCGTTAGTCTCGCAAAAACTCGAAAATGGCTCGACCGATTTTGAAGAAATTTTTTATGTGTGTTTGAGTTGGATGGATGATCTAAATGATTCACAATTGGAACCGGTAGGTTTTTTTTTATAGAAGAGCATGCGGCTTAGGCAAACGAGCATGCAGCTCACCTTAGGTGGCGCTGTTGTCGAGATCCAGAAATCACACGAGCGAAGCCGGTGCTGATCGCTAGTATTTAAATATGTTCCAATAGAATTTACAAGAATATAGACTAACACATTAACTTATAATAAAATTAAAAGACAAAGAACTAATAATTTAAAATTTAAAGTTTTGTACAACCGACTTCAATATAAATTATTGAGAATAACTCAAAAACTATTGGTCAGAGCTTGATCAAATTTATATGGGACCACATGAGAAGCACCAGCTTTCAAAAAGAAAAAGAAAAAGAAGAATCATCGAAATCGGTTCACGTAGAACAAAGTTATGAGGCAACACACTTAAAAAAAACATACAGTCGAATTGAGTACCTCCTTCTTTTTGAAGTCAGTAGAAAAGAATAAATAATTTCAAGGCCCGACTTCACCATGTGAAATTATTTAATTATTTTTAGCTTTTAGAAGTCGGCTTTTACTTTTTATTAAAAGTATTTTTACCCTTTTGAGTGAAATAAGAAATATTGTAATACACCGCCGTGCAGTGGTGGTGTAAGAATATCCACTACTCCATATCATCCCGTGGGACCGTGGGTGTCGTAAGAGGCGACAGAGGGAAATTTAAACAGGTGATGGGCAGCAGCATCTTCCTTATAAGAACTTAAAATAATAAAAATAACTGCGGTTGCCAATCCGCTTGACAAGCGTGGCGACCATGGCAAATATCCCCCATATGAGGCAATCTATGGGGGAGGCCTATGTTCAGCAGTGGACTTTAATAGGCTGTAATGGATGGATGTATGGAAGACAATCTACCAGGAGCACATGACCCACTGAGAGGTGAAATTATTAAATCAACAGTAACATTACAACTATGACAAAATACCCCCTATGAGGCAATCTATGGTGGAGGCCTATGTTCAGCGGTGGACTTTAATAGGCTGTAACGGTAACGGTAATGTCAAGATTGTCTAGTTACGAGTCTCGTGCATTAAAAACTTTCCCCTTTTTGCCACCCTTAGGACTGGATGTTATTTTCCATATTTATCCATTCACCACTACATTTATGACTATCCCTACGGTCTATGTCCCTAGTGTCGGTACACCCGGAGACGCATTTATTATTATTATTAGTGTTTGTTAATTAAATCTTTTTCTATTCTAAGAATAAAATTGATTACTATTTTACTGTTATGGTTATTGAAATAAAATACGAATATAAATAATCAACACAAGTTAGGTAGCAAATAAACTTTCACTACGGCGCTTCGTTTTAAAATGCCAAATTCTTCTGCGGGTGTACGCGGTAATCTTTGTGTCGCGGCGGCGCCTTTGACAAGATGCGGCAAGTGCCGAGGCAGCGCGTCACAAAGGCGACCGTATATCCGTAGCGAACGGGCAATATAATCTATTTAATAACAAATAATATATGTGCAGTTCACACGCGATAGGAGTGAAACCTTCGGAAAACTATGCTTCGAGAGAATGAGACGAATGCAAAGTATCATGAGCAGGATAACTGTAGGGTTGTAATTAAGATATCAATCTCAAATCAATATAAAGAAGACAATTTATTTTTGTATTGAGAATGGGCCCACTACCGTAACCAGGCGTAACTTAATGAAACACATGTCGATTTATTCGTTATAACCAATAGATTACAATAGTAATATTAGTTTTACTGTATCTAACGGGAATACTGAGAAATTAACAATTAAAATATGAATATCACAATAACCTAAAAACAAACTAAAAGCGATTGTCTAGTAGTTTTCACCGGTATTATAAGTTAAAATAGTGCACTGGTCAATAATTAATAGTATAAAAGAAAGTTGTAGGTACATTCAGCATTTATAGGTACTTTAAGGTTGATGGAATTTTTTTAGTAGTTGGTTCTTCTTTACATGCATTTTTTCATATTACATTACTTTTGTTATGTGTAATAGAATTAAGTTACGTTACAATTTCTAGTGGGTCCAAAAACGATTATCTCTTTTATAATAACCACTGTATACTGTATTCTATCTCATTCTCTCACTAAGTCTATGGGATGTATATATGTTTGTCTCTTTTTAGCGTCTCTTTTTCGTTTTATCGTGTTTCAAATCACAATTATTCTAAAGAAGTTTTCACTTCAAAAACTTATCTAAATCGGTTCACAATTGACGAAAATATAGCGTAGCGTACATACAGAAAAAACATGCAGTCGAATGGACAACTTTTTTAAATCTGCTTAAAGGCTACTACTGAAATCGTCGCTAAGACGTATTGTATCAACGACTTTAGAAGCTATTAAATTAAATGGAAATTATTTTATTTAGTTTTCTTTAAGCCAGTTTTTGTTTTTTTCGAAAGTTGAATTATTATGATTTTAAATGTATTCACACATAATTTAAAATTAAAACATTTGTACTACCGAGTTCAATATTAATTATTAAAAATAACTCAAAAACTATTGGTCGGACCTTGATCAAATTTATATGGGACCACATGTGAAGCACCAGCTTTAAAATAAAAAAAGAATCATCAAAATCAGTTCACCCAGAAAGAAGTTAAGAGGTAGCACATAAAAAAAAACATGTAGTCGAATTGAGTACCTCCTCCTGTTTGAAGTCGGTAAAAAAAAGAAAATGGTAGGTAAATTAATAATTTTAACCCTATATTCCGTGGGTCTCGTAAGAGAGGAAAACGGGAAACTGAAACAGGAGTTGGGCAGCAACTTCTTGCTGATATCAACTTTAGAACTGCGGCTGCCAACCCGCCTGTGTGGTAACTATGGCAAATTCCCCTCATGAGTCAATCTATGGGGGAGGCTGTTCAGCAGTGGACTTTATAGGCTGTAATGGATGGAACGATGTGAATTTGTAATTTTAATTATCTAGATTACCATATATTCTATATTCGTTGTTTTAAACGTCATGCAGGATGATAACGCTAAATGTGGCAAATAATATAATAATTTTTATTTTATTTCAGATGGTGAAACAGCTTCAAGTGTTGACACAGTTACAGGACCACAACAAATTCGTTCTCGACGAACTGAAAAGTGCCATGGGTAAGTGAATGTCTTTGACACATGACACATCCTGCATTACCGATAAAATTACTAATTTCAGTAACTGTGTTTTCGTTTAAAATTAATGCTGGGTTATCATATTTAAAAATATGTTGGAAAAAAGAAATTAATCAACTCGTTAAAACTAACACTAATATAATATCAACTTAGTATCTTTATTTTTTTATTTGTGATTTTTGCTATCACCTTTAATAAAACGGTGGACTTAATGCCTTTTGGCATTTTCTCCCAGTCAACCCCACGCATAGTGAATTATAATGATAGGCACATCTTTGTGTTTTTGAATAAAAAGATTAAATAATATTTTTAACCATTAAAATTGACATTTTTATAAACTAATATCTTATATGTATTATATATAAATTCAATCAATATCACCATTTTTACACACGTTCAGTTTGTGATACGCGAATTAACTTTTGTTAACACTCGATTTCGTTCCTCTTTCAATTTGACAATCGATTTTTTTTAAAAAAACTCCAAAAATAATATACATATATTAAGACGAATTTCTCAGAATACCAGCGTAAAATAGCAGCTTAACGCTGCTGTGTTTCGCATGGTGAGTGCAGAGAACCGGAGACCCTTTTTACTGAAAACGAGGCATTCTATCTTGGTACTCACGGGTGACAACGCATGTGCATTTGGATTCGCAATCGAGGATAGATGTAGATGTCTATGGGTCACAGCAACCACTTACCATCAGGTGGACTGTGTGCTTGTTTGTCACCCTTATCCTTTAAAAAAAAAGAATTGAGAATTTCTCGAAGTTGTTTAAAAAGTGTATTAGTTATTAAAAAAAATGTGTGCAGTTCACACGCGGTAGAAGTGAAACTAAACTTGAGAAATTGAGACGAATACAGACTATCTGGAATGGGATAATTGTAGGGTTTATTTACTATAATATTTTTACAAAGTTTAAAAATTACCCTTTATCATTACAGCCTATTAAAGTCCACTGCTGTACAAAGGCCTCTCCCATACATTGCCTTATAAAGGAGATATTTGCCATAGTTGCCACTTCTTCCTTCTTAGTTCCTAATGGAAGACGCTGCTGCCCAATTCCTGATCTGTTTTCCTCTGTCGCCTCTTACGACACCTACGGGATGATATGGGGAAGTGAATATCCTTACACCACACGATTGTAAAACAAACTTAAAAATTATGTTAAACATTATATATTATATTATAGATAATAGGAAATATTGTATACTGTATTCTGTCTCATTCTCTCGCAGGCTAAATCCTATAGATGTATGTTTGTCTCTTTTTAGTGTCGCTTTTTTCGTTTCATCGAGTTTCAAATCAAAACGATTCTAAAGAAGTTTTCACTTCAAAACTCTACAGGTGTGATGCAGCATCACGACGCGATCACGGGCACGGAGAAGCAGCACGTGGCACACGACTACGAGCGGATGCTCGACGAAGCTATAGAGGACGCGAGTATCATCGCCAAGCAGGCGTTCAAGTGCGTATACAGAGTTATTTTGCAATAACCGGCTAAATTTGCAGAGAAGGTTCTACAGGGCTAGCATGGGCAGGAGACAATTTTATCCCTGGGGAAAGGAGAAAATGTATATCCCCTAGCTTAGTTTTATCCACCCTTCTAGCATGGGCACACAGGTGGATATAATATCCAGATAAAATGGAGATAGACTTAGACTAAGATAAATTTTGTATGAATATAAACTTTTAAACCCACGTCCAATGAACTAAAAAAATTGTCCCTTTCAAATGTCAAAAAAAAAAAAATATATCTTTCATTTGGCTCCATGTTACGGACGGGGGGTATATTATGTCTACTCGTTATGTCAAACGGGTTATACTTCTCCCCGTTGCCGTGCTTTGGCATAAGGACGAGATAATTTTATATCTTGTCAGTAGATATAATCGGGGGATAATTTTTTTGTTTCCAGCCTAAGCTAGCCGTGCAGAAGAAGTAATATAGCCAAAGGGTGAATAAAAATTAATTTAAAAAATCTCAAACATTCTGTCCTTTTTATATTTTAAATTCAAAATGCGTGGTAATGCATTATTTTAACTGATTGTTTACTTTTTACAACGCACGCACACATTCGTAATTCGAGTCGATCAGTCGGCAAAAAACAGAGGTACACAGAGGAGCGCGCGTGCGCGTAGTTGTTGTCCGTAAATCACATTCAATTTGGGATAATTTCAAATAAAACTAGAAGCCATTTATTTACGCGTATTTTCAAAAACTGCAATAACTGTATATCATTATTTATATATTTGAACTTAAGTTTGAAAATTGGCTACTCTTTAAAAAATAACCGTGTATATTGTAATAATATTAAACTTTAGAAACCCTAAACAACACGCATCGGTCCTAAACTGATTATTGTATTTTATCCCGATGATTCTGATCGGGGTACCAGGATAAAGTTATTAAATTAATGTTTTTCAAATTTTCAAGTCAATTGGCTGTCTACAAGTTGGTGAAAATTACATTAAAAGATTCCGTTACATAGATACATAGATAAACAAGAAGCTAACAAAAGCGTGTTCAAAAAAAATTTATCCCTTTTTTTATTGGAATAAGGCAATAATGTGATAAACGAGCACAGTACTTTGGCCCATACTGTCCTCGATTCACCCTTGATGACTGAGATGGAATGCCTCGTTTCCAGTAAAAAGGGCCTCTGTTTGTCTAAACTCACCATACGAAACACAGCAGCTTTAAGCTGCTATTAAAAAACTACGCGCACGCCCCTTTTTAACCTTGCGCCCCTAGGCATGTGCCTAGTTGCCTTAAGGATAATCCGCCACTGGATGTTGAGCATTATCAAGGCTCACGTAACGGTACTGCGATTGTCCGCTCGCCTACCTACCGAACTGAAGTCCATGGCTGGACGGGAGAGGCCCACATTCAGCGGTGTGGGCTTTTACAGGCTGAAGTAGAAGAAATATTTTCAGTTAAAGTGATTCGCCCAGGCTTCGCGGCTGGATCTCGAAAAGCGCCACTTGCCTGCTCATTACAGCTAAGAATCATCCATAAATACCCCATAAACATTTCATCAAAATTAATCAAGCCGCTTAGGAGAAGAATTACGAACATATACACATCGGAATTTTAAATATATAGATATGTTGGTTCTTTTTAACTGTGTCCATTATAATTATCTATATCTTGTTCCTTCCAGCAAAGTGTTCCAAGGCGACGCACTGAAACCTCCACTACTTACTTACGAGCGATGTCGCCTCAATGAGTCCAGCTGCCACGTCTCGGAGAACAAGAAGAGCTTTGTGGTGAGTCTGTTCACGTGTTAATTTTTATTGTATATGAAAGTTACCGTGTAGTGGGAATGTAAGAATATCCACTACCCCATATCATCCCTTGGGTGTCGTAAGAGGCGACAGGGGGAAACAAACAAACAAAGAGATGGGCAGCAGTGTCTTCCTAATAACGACTAAAAATAAAAAAACTGCGCTTGCCAACCCGCTTGCCAAGCGTGGAAACTATGCCAAATATAAGGGGAAGACAATCTATGGGGGTGGCGTATGTTCAGCAGTGGACTTTAATACGCTGTAACGGTAACGGTAAGAAAGAAACAAAGAAAGAAAGAACTTTTGTTTCAAAAGAAAGGGTTCAAGAATTTTGTTTTTTTTTACAAAACGTTAGGATTTTCTCCTGTATCGTTTTCTGTTTACATACATGAATTGCACAAGGACAAACATCCAGATCCAGATCAATTATTAGTAGACCATACAAATAATTGTTCCAGATCTGGATTCCGGATTTGGCAATAGTTGTAATGTTACTGCTGATTTAATAATTTCACCTCTCAGTGGGTCATGTGCTCCTGGTAGATTATCTTCTATACATCCATCCATTACAGCCTATTAAAGTCCACTGCTGAACATAGGCCTCCCCCATAGATTGCCTCATAGGGGGTATTTTGCCATAGTTGTAATGTTACTGTTGATTTAATAATTTCACCTCTCAGTGGGTCATGTGCTCCTGGTAGATTATCTTCTATACATCCATCCATTACAGCCTATTAAAGTCCACCGCTGAACATAGGCCTCCCCTATAGATTGCCTCATAGAGGGATTTTGTCATAGTTGTAACGTTACTGTTGATTTAATAATTTCACCTCTCAGTGGGTCATGTGCTCCTGGTACATTATCTTCTATACATCCATCCATTACAGCCTATTATAGCCCACTGCTGAAAATAGGCCTGCCCCATTTATTGCCTTATAAGGGAAATATTATAGGTAAGAAAGGCAAAGTGTAGGCGACCCCCAACTAGATGTAGTGACTGACGGCCTGGTAAGATATGCAGGAAGTCGATGGATGCAGGTGACTCATTACCTTGCTCTGTGGCATTCCTTGGGGGAGGCCTTTGTTCAACAGTGGACTTGTGAAGGGCTGTAATGATGATGATAATGAAAGTAAATATTCGCTGTAGTTGCAAAAAATCACTTGTTTTTTTGTAAACATAGTGTTTTTTTTGAAGAAGAGGTGATAAAGGAGCACGCAGTTCACCTGATAATGGGTCACGACATCTATTCTTGATTATGAATTAAAATACAGATGCGTCTCACTCCTGAGGACTAAGATGGAATGCCTCGTTATTCCATTTCTATACACTCATCATACGAAACACAGCAACATTATTCTCTTTTTTTTTATAGAATCAGGGTGACCAACGAGCACACAGTCCACCTGATGATAAGTAAATGCTGTGGCCCATAGACATTTACATATATCCTTGGTTAAGAATCAAAATGCAGATGCGTTGTCACCCCTGAGAACTGAGATGTAACGCCTCGTTTCCAGTAAAAAGAGTCTCCGGTTCTCTGCACTCACCATACGAAACACAGCGGCATTATTCTGCTATTTCACGCTGGTATTCTGTGAGAGCGTGTTCCTCCCTCGGTTGAGCCGACCTATTCGTGCCGCACCCATAATACAACATCGAGGTTCTACCACGAATAAGGTCCAAAAGTGGTCTATTTTTTTATAAAATTGAAGTGACAAATGAATATACAGTCCACCTGATGATGGTAAGTGGCAACTACAGTCCATGGACACCTGCATCCAACTTCAAACAAAGAAGGCTACAGATGCGTTGTCACATCTGTAGACTAATATGGAGTGCCTCACAGCGTGAAAGAGCACGTCACAAAGGGCTAATAATTTTCTGCTCACCAGATGTCGTTAGTTGACACTGAGGTAAAGTTTTTTTTGTTTCACAATGTCATTTAATTGAGAAATTAGTTTTTAATAAAAGTTTATTAGTTTCTAGAGTATTATATTAATACACAAAACAATGCCTCAGTGGTTTGATCTTTAATTTTTTGCACATTTTTAACTTTTTCTAATTTTTTCTACTTTTATGAATATCTGTGGTTTGGTTTATTTATTTTTAATCTTATTAATATAAAATATAGCTAATAGTACAGAAAGAAACAATAACCTTTCCATTTTCCGAACAAATTAACTTCCCCGCTATGAAATCAGTCAAATATTATACCTCAATTTTAAGTGGCGCCGCCCTGGTGGTAGAAAAAGTCGTGGATGCCCTCATTATACTGGCTCTCTTACTCCCTATATATCCTTCAGACCGGAACACAACAGTGCACGTACTGATATTTGGCTATAGAAATATAAGGATGATACCTAGCCCAGACGGACTACTAGACAGAAAGGGTGTCCTAGTACCTTGTAATATAAAATACCATTGTTGCCAGTGTTGCCAATTTATTTATTTAATTTCATATACACTTTGCCCGAGGCATTAAATACCATACCTTAGAGTAGTGCAGAGATAAAAGAGATAAAAAGAAGTCTATATACAAACGTATAACTAAATACATATTAACATAATGCACATATATATAAATAAATATAAATATATACATATGTATATGTATACAAATATATATTAAACATAAAGTTAACTAAGAACATTGAGTTGATTCTGCCAAATTCTGCCATTTTAGCATTTTTTAATGCTAAATTCAGTATATTCTGCACTTGTTTAGCTGAATTTTTGCATTTGGCATAGGGCATATTTAAATAAAAAAAATACATTGACAATTTTTTTTTAACTTCTTTAGTTCAATCCTTAAATTTTATCAAGCTGGCTAAATTGATTGTTGGTTATTAAATTTTAACAACTTCCTTGTCCACGAAAAAGACACAACAGTTAAACAATCAAAATGTTCATATATAACTCACGGGACGGTGAAATGCTAAAGTAATATTGAAATTTCTCAATCAATAGGTAACCGTCTACAACCCCCTAGCATGGAAAGTGACAGAACCCATAAGGGTCCCAGTTGTTGAAGGAGATTATGCTGTGTTCGCCCCTAATGGTAAGAAGTAAAATACATACATACATTCACAAACTATCACACCTTTAACCAAACCTTGTAGTGGCGGTGTAAGAATATCCACGATACCCATATCATCCCTTGGGCGACAGAGGGAAACAAATCAGGAGATGGGTAGCAGCGTCTTCCTAATAACGACTAAAAATAAACAAACTGCGGTAGGCAACTCGCTTGTCAAGCGTGACAACTTTGGGGCCATCTATGGGGGAGGCCTATGTTCAGCAGTGGACTTTTATAGGCTGTAACGGTAACGGTAACGGCCTGTAACCAAAAGGGGTAGGCAGTGACGACAGACCATCGTTTGGCACGATCCTGACACACCTCTCGCGTTCTTTACATCCATATAACTACATGTTCGTCGGTTAGGGTACTCTTAATTTGGCCCAGATTCTATATATCGAAAATTTGGTCGATAAACTTTCGTCTAGGGCGTCTCTTGCCGACTCTGTCACTTACTTCTGTACCATAAATGTTTGCTAAGTATTAAAAGCAGATAAAGTACTTCTTTTACTTTACTAACCCGTGCGACAGTATCCCAATGGCAGGGTGCGGACCGCGAACTCATAAGGTCGTGGGTTTGATTCCGCCATTCGACTACGGTCGTGAACCACTCCTAACACAAGCATTTTCAGCTTACCAGGACTGGTTAAAAGGAATAATGGTTACGTTAATAGCGTTGCTAGTATTTAAAAAAAAGTTCCGGTCTGGAGTCACTCCCGTTGTTGGGAGAAATCATTGAAGTAAAATGTACTTCGTACTAGAAGAGGCTCCGTGACTTGGTTGTTTGCAACACGCACACCCATGGGCTCAACCTTACTTAGTCTGTGCCATAAAATGGCTACTCTGTGGCTCCTACCACGTGCCCGCTATTGCCCCACGAATTTTGTTCGCGGTTTCTGTTCTAATACTTAGTAATAATAAGAATAATAATAATAATAATTCCGTATGACGAGAACCTCGTGAAAGCCGAAATAGATAAGCGAACAAAATATCTGGACCTGGCTCACGAGGTGACCGACATGTGGGGTGGACTGCCGACCGAAATGATACCTGTAGTCGTTTCTGCGAACGGGCTAATCCCGGTCAGCCTCGGGTCATCTGAGGCGACTGGGACCCGTGACGGACCGCTCCAAGCTCAAATGCAGAAGGCGGTGGTCCTCGATACCGCCCACATCGTCCGCCTGTTTCTTTCCCTTTCCCCTAACCTCGGCCGTTTGGTCTCCTGGCGAGGGCTTCCATCTGGTTGGGTTTTATTTATTTATGTACTTTTATGTATTTATTTTATTTTATTGATATTTATGTATATTTATCATTTTCATTTACATTTATATATTTATGCAGCCCAACCAGATGAGAAAACTATACGAGGTGACCGACATCTGGGGTGGTCTGCCGACCGAAATTATACCTGTAGTCGTTTCTGCGAACGGGTTAATCCCAGTCAGCCTCTCGAGTCATCTGAGGCGACTGGGACTCCGTGACGGACAGCTCCAGGCTCAAATGCAGAAGGCGGTGCTCCTCGACACCGCCCGCATCGTCCGCCGGTTTCTTTCCCTTTCCCCCTAACCCTCGGCCGTTTAGTCTCCCCTGCCTTCCATCTGGTTGGACTTTTATTTATTTACGTATTATTTATTTATGTTAGTATATTTAATATATATTTATGTATATTTTTCATTTACTCTTATATATCTATCTATTCAGCCCAACCAGATGAGAATACTTTATAAATACTCCAATAATAATAATGTCCTCTAGACCGAATTTCGGTCAGGACGGCCAGTCTCAACGGAGACTAGCAGGACAGACAGGATTATAGTGCCCAAGTGTATGCGCAAGCACAGGTGCACTGTCTATTGTCTCACTCTCATAGTCCGATGGGACGGCAATCCAACATGACCGTAAAGTAATCAAGCACAGGACCAACGGCATTTCGTGCTTTCCGAGACACGAGAGTGGAAACACCGCCGACTTCCTGACTCCGAGCTGCTACGTAGAATTTCTTGACGGAAAAACTCAATAACTGATTTTTTTGGCCCGACCTGGGATTCGAACCCGAGCAACGAGGCAGTCAATACGTGGTACATATTACTCCAATGGGAGAAATTGCCTAAATCGTCACGCTTAACAAGCGCATTGACGTTTGTAGTACCAGATGTAAGCACCTAAGACGGAATGTCTTCTATCTGAATATTTTAAGACTAGCGAAAACGAGATGGATACCGCCATCTGTCGGGAATCATTATATTTTTCTGTCATTCCCTACAGTTGCCTTTTATGACACCCATGCGACCAAATAGAGTTTTTTTTTTATATAATAAGGGTGACAAACGAGCACACAGTCCACCTGATGGTAAGTGGTTGCTGTGGCCCATAGACATCTACATCTATCTTCGTTTGCGAATTTAAATGCAGATGCGTTGTCAGCCGTGAGGACTAAGATAGAATACCTCTTTTCCAGTAAAAAGGGTCTCCGGTTCTCTACACTCACCATACGAAACACAGCAGCATTAAGCTGCTATTTTACGCTGGTATTCTGTGAGAGCGTGGTCCTTCCCCGGTCGAGCCGACCCATTCGTGCTACAACTATACTATTAATATAGCTGCAGCATGGCTCTACCACGTATAAACGGATTCTGTTCCGCCGCCGCAACGTGGCCAGTATATTTTTTATTCAGAAAGGGTATTAAATGAGCACACCGTTCACCTGATGGTAAGTGGACGCTACGACCCATATACATCTACATCTATCTTCGATTAAGGATCAAAATGCAGATGCGTTGTCACCCCTGAGTACTAAGAGAAAATCGTTTCCAGTAAAAAGCGTCTCCGGTTCTCTACACTCACCGTATACGATACGGAGTCCACGAAATTGTCGAAGATTCGGTGTGCCAATATTGCGATATTATTTTAATAGAATAAGGGTGACAAACGAGCATACACCTGATGTTAAATAGATGCTGTGGCTCATAGATATATTTTTTTAAATAATAATAATAATAATAAATTTATTGACATAGAGATTTAACGAATGTAAGCAAGAAACATCTAAACAATGTTCAAGATAAGATATACAAATGTTTTCCGTTGGACCCCAAACCAGGATAATCCTGTATCTTGCGGTAAGAAAACTTGTCACCCTGAGGACCAAGATGGAATGCCTGGTTTCCAGAGAAAAGGGTGTCCGGTTCTCTACAATTACTATTCGAAACAGCAGCATTAAGCTACTAGTTTATTCTAGTATTTTGTGATGTATTTAAACTATTTAATACCATTTCTATTTCAGGCGAAGAAATAACTTCCCAAGTTATCGACATACCGAAGTCTGTCAGAAATATTCCAACAAGACAATCCAAGGCCACTCACGAAGTAGTTTTCCTCGCGTACCTTATGCCATTAGGAATTAAATCGTATTACATAAGCAATAAAGATGCAAAGACGAAAAGAGACGCTACCTATAAAAATACAAACAAAAGAGACAGTGACTATTATATAAACTTAAATGATTATTGGAAAAACATAAAAACTAAACCATACATAGATATAAAAAATCTAGAAGATGGTCAGCTTAATACAGACGTGAATACGAACAAAGACATTGAAAAAATTCCCTATTTGGTAAACTTAAAAAATAACAACGACGATCTGAAGCGAGGTAAAGTAAGCGAAGAATTAGATCTAGAAGTGTTGAAAGATAAGAATGATGTTATTAGTGAAGACATTTTGCAACTGGAGAAGATAATAAGGGAAGCGAAGAGAAGTATGGAGAACGTGGAAAGAGTGAATCCAAGAGATAATGTGTCGAAGAAGCTCAACTATCCGAGCTTGAATGATGAAGAAATGAGGATGTTGTCTGATGATCCGATGGTTGTGAGCACTTTCGATGATATGTTTATTGAAAATGAGGTATGTATTAAAGTTAAAGTTAAAAGTTAAAGTTACAGCCTATATACGTCCCACGGCTGGGCACAGGCCTCCTATCATTTGTGAGAGGGTTTTAAGCAAGGAAATGTCCGCCGCGCTGCCTTAATGCGTGTTGGCGAAGTTCATATGTCTTCGAAATATTTTTATTTCCTTATTTATAAGACATACAGGTTTCCTCACGATGTTTTCCTTCAACGCCGAGCACGTGGTAAATCAGCAATTAAAATTGCCAATTAACAATTTCATTGGTGCCGGCGGTGATCGAACCTGGGTTGCTTGCGTACTGTGAAATTTACAGCGAGCACTTAGCCCCGCCTCTTTGGTCTAATGGTGGTAAACGCGACTGATGATCTTGAGGTCCTGGTTCGAGTCGCGGGTCGGGTCAAAATCCGTTATTTGGTTTTTCTGACAAGAAATTCTCAGTAGCAGCCTGGAATCGGGAAGTTGGCGGTGTCTCACCCCTGTGCCTCGGAAAGCACGTGAAGCACTGTTGGTCCTGCGCCTGATCTCTCCCCGGTCGTGTCGGTTTATCGTCCCATTGGTCTATGAGAGTGAGGGAATAGAGAGTACACCTGTGCTTGCGCATACGCTTGGGCACTATAATCCTATCTTGCGCAGATGACTAGTCTCCGTTGAGGCTGGCCGCCGTGACCGAAATTCGGTCTGGAGGACATTATTATTATTATATTATGCATTCAATTTTTTAGTGATAGTTTTTTTAACTATTAAAAGCCAGTACTAGACAACTAGTCCACCTGATGGTATGCGCAGTTTAACTAAAAAAGCTTCAAAAGTATTGATTTTTGCCATAAACACACCGACATTGCAATCGCATGGTGGTTCGTATGTGTGGTATGTCGACAACAAAGAGATGGAGGTCAGCCGAGGGTCTAGTTGTCCGATGGTGGAATGGGGGGGGGTGAAATTAAGTCATACAGCTCCTGCGCACACTCTCAGAAATGTAGTAATGTCCGTAATGTAGGAACTGTTTTCAATCTGATAATTTACAAATGACGTCAGATATTGCAGACGAAAAAAAAATTTTGATCAGTTTTTACAGTTAAAGGTATGACATTTTGCCAACCCAAATTTGTTAGGACTCATCTTCTATAGTCACGGTACTCTACTACCTCACTTATTTCTGCCGCCAATTAACAGTATTCCGGTCTGCATTCCGTCTTAGTCCTCAGGGATTACAACACATCTGTAGCCTTGTTTGTACGATGTTGGCAGCAGGTGTCCACGGACTGCAGTTGCCACTTACCATCAGCTGGACTATAAGTTCGTTGGTCACTTCAAATTATAAAAGTAAATCCACCTACCAAGCATAGTGACCACAGAAATATATTAACACAGTAAGATTTACCCCTAAGAGAGGCAAAAATAAGGGTGACAAACGAACACACAGTCCACAGTGGTAAATGGATGTTGTGGCCCATAGACATCTACATCTATCCTCGATTATGAATCATAATGCAGATGCGTTGTCACCCCTGAGAACTAAGATGGAATGCCTCGTTTCCAGTAAAAAGGGTCACCGATTCTCTACACTCACCACACGAAACACAGCAGCGTTAAGCTGCTATTTCACGCTGGTATTCTGTGAGAGCGTGGTCCTTCGCCGGTCGAGCCGACCCATTTGTGCTGCAACTATACTACTAATATAGCTGCAGCATGACTCCGCGTACAACAAGTTAACTCTATAAATCTATACAGATTATAAATAATACTTATTGAACGTTATACTGAGATCTGTCGGGAGCAATAAGACTTTTCTAGCATTTTCCATAGGCTCCTTTGACGAAACCCAATGGAAAGAATATGGTAACAGATTCACTTAGTCCGTCACCTTACGGCAATTATAATTCTATGGTTTCGAATAAATTATATTGTATTTGTTTGCATTGCAGCACATAAAACTTCGCGTGGACAACGCGACAGGTCAAATTACCCAGATGATTCAACAGAATTCCAGCTTGAATTTGGCTATACGAATGTATTATTGGACGGCATGTTACGGTGACAATACTAACACTTCTCAACGTTCGTCCGGTGCTTACATCTTCCGTCCTAATGTGTCCACTCCCTTCGAACTGAAGATCCTCAATACGCAGTTAAAAAAAGGTCCGATAGTATCCGAAATTAGGATCACCACTTCAGGAAACGCGTCAAGCGTACTCCGTTTGTACAGTGGCCTTAACTTCTTAGAACATGACTTCGTCATCGGACCGATATCGGTTGACGATAACATCGGGAAAGAATACGTGGTGAGATACGAAACCAATATATTGAATAACGGAATTTTCTACACCGATTCAAACGGTAGACAAATGCTGAAGAGGAAGCTTAACGAGAGACCGCAGTGGAACCTCACACTTGAAGAACCGATAGCAGGAAATTATTATCCGGTCACAAATAAAATTACCATTGAAGATACTGAAAGCCGCCTCTCTGTTTTGACTGATAGGTCTCAAGGTGGCACGTCTTTGGTTGAAGGAAATGTCGAATTAATGCTTCATCGGAGACTTCTCCATGATGACGCGTTTGGTGTTGGTGAAGCTCTAAACGAGGAAGCCAATGGCGTAGGCTTGGTTGTTAGAGGAAGACACAGAGTCCTTAACACAAATCCAGGTAATACGGACGAATTGATCGCCGAAAGGAAAAAGGTCCTCGAATTGCACTATCCACCGATTATTTTTGTATCGGACGCTGAAAATCTGGAGTACAAAGACTGGTTGGCACTGAGCAATATGTACAGTGGAGCGAAGAATTCTTTACCGACCGGTCTCCACTTGCTGACTTTGGAACCATGGTCCGGATCGACGTTACTGCTTCGATTGGAGAATTACTTAGACAAATCAGCGAATTCGACGATTGAAATAAATTTAGGCACGATGTTCAAGGGTCTAAAAATTGTTTCTTTCAAAGAGACTACCTTAGCAGCAAATCAATTCTTAAGTGATCACCGTAAATGGAGTTGGAAGACTGATGACGAATTTTCTGAGAGCTTCAACAAGGGATACGGATTCTTTGATAATGTCACCAAGGCCAAAGATGATGCGGAAGTTGTGATGGATGATGGACTGAAAATAAAGATCAAAGCGAAACAAATTCGTACGTTCATTGTTGTTTATGAAAATTTAGCAAACGTTAGTGGAACATGAAAAAATATTTTTATTTTATAATTGTAATGTTGGTAAAATAAAACGAGAAAAAAATTAGATAAACTTTTTAATTTAACCTATAACATAAAATTCGTGACACAGTATATTAAAATTGATTAAGCAGCCTAATCAAAAGTGCACTGCTGAACATAGGCCTCCCCTATAGATTGCTTCATAGGAGGGATATTTGCCATAGTTGTCGCTTGGCAGGTGGGTTGGCAACCGCAATGTTTAATTATTTCGAGTTGTCATCTTCTTCCTGATGACAACTACTGCTCATCTTAAGTTTCATTTTCTACCAACTTCAAAAAGGAGGAGGTACTCAATTCGACTGTATGTTTTTTTTTTATGTTGCCTCCTAACTTTTTTCTAACTGAACCGATTTTGATTATTCTTTTTTTATTTAAAAGCTGGTGCTTCTCATGTGGTCCCATATAAATTTGATCAAGGTCTGACCAATAGTTTTTGAGTTATCCTTAATAATTTATATTGAAGTCGGTTGTACAAAATTTTTAATTTTACCACTTGTCCTATACCTACCATCTCTTACGACACCCACGAGTATGGGGTAATCGATTTTTTTTAATAGAATAAGAGTGACAAGCAACACAGTCCACCTGATGGTAAGTGGATGTTGTGGCCTATAGACATCTACGTTTCTCCCCAATTAAGAATCAGAATGCAGGTTCAAGTTCAAGTTCAAACGTTTATTTGCAAAAACACAGTTAAAAATCACAATAAATATTAGTACAGTACTTGTGTTCAGCCTGCTCGCAGACGTGCAAAAATTAATAATTGATTATATTATACAAATTAAATAAAAATATATGTCACAAAAGAAATAAAAATTCGTGCAAAAATTATAATAATACCCATAATAACATTAAATTTAATTTAATTTAATCAAGTAATAAATGAATGTCGCCAATTAAATTATTCTATAAAAATCTTTTTTTAAATATCGGCCCACGAAGTATTTTAAGTTCTTCCACAAGCAAGTTATATATTATTATAGTCATATTATAAACATTTCTTTTATATATATCCTTGCGACAGGGAGGTTGATGTATTAGGTTTGTGTAGTATTGTTGTCTTAATTGTCTCAATGTGACTTCTCCGTCTGTTTTGTAAAAGCTGGGGAAGGATTTTACAAAAAGGCAAGCTTCCTAATATATATGCAAGGTAGCGGAAGCAAACTAAACTGTCCAGGTACCAAACATTGCATATATGCATAAGGCGCGAATGTATCTCTTCTCTATTTTAAAAGCTCTTTCTATATCTACTGTATTGCCCCTCAGAAGTATACCACAATTAAGTGTTGACGATGAGTATCCATGGTAAGCCGTGCGTGCGCCAGATGCGTTTTCAACCGTGAGGACTAAGATGGAATGCCTCATTTCCAGTAAAAAGGATCTCCGGTTTTCTACACTCCCCATACAAAACAGCAGCACTGAGCTGCTATTTTACGCTGGTTTTCTGTGAGATCGTGGTCCTAACCTGGTCGAGCCGACCCATTCGTGCTACAATCATAATATAGCTGCAGCATGGCTCTAACACGTATAAATGGTCCGAAATTTATTACTGTTTTTTTTTATTAAGGGGGTCCTTGATAATTGCGCTTGGTTCGTGGCTGAAAAAGGTTATTCTTAACCTTTTCAGCCACGGACCCCTAGGACGCTGGCTCTATACCTTTCTCACACGTCGATAGGTGAGACAGCACGCATTTTAGCAACTTTCACTGGAAGAGTTCGAGCAATCAACTAATGCAGCCTTAGATAGGACTTCTTTATTGCCTCGGTTTCTCTCTGAGAATATATATACCCTTACCTATTTCTGCCGCCACGTAGGAGTGCTTGCTGTTTCGGTTTGCATAGATATATAGAAAGTATAATATCAAACTGTGAGGCATTATGTCTTAGTCCTCAGAGGTGATAACGCATATGCGGTCTCCTTTGTTGTAAGTTGACTGCCAGTGTCCATGGGCTGCAGTAGGCACTAACAGCAGGTGGACTGTAAGATCGTTGTCAGTAATTTTAATAACAAAATACTATTAAATTGTTTGAAACTCAAAAGAATTCTACATAAAAAAGTTAGTGGTGTGAGCGACTACAAAATACAAGGATGACACCTTAAAATGTTTGCTTATATATGGTCCAGATCCAGATCCAGCACACTATTTCTGAGTTGATGAAACAACAAATATAAATTTTCAATAATAAAATATAATATTTTAAAAGAATAATGCGTCATTCATTACAGCCCATCAAAAGTCCGCTGCTGAACATAGGCCTCCCCCATAGATCGCCTCATAGGAGGGATTTTGTCATAGTTGTAATGTTACTGGTGATTTAATAATTTCACCTCTCAGTGGGTCATGTGCTCCTGGTAGTTTATCTTATATACATCCATCCATTACAGCCTATTAAAGTCCACTGCTGAACATAGGCCTCCCCCATAGATCGCCTCATAGGAGGAATTTTGTCATAGTTATAATTTTACTGGTGATTTAATAATTTCACCTCTCAGTGGATCATGTGCTCCTGGTAGATTATCTTCTATACATCCATCCATTACAGCCTATTAAAGTCCACCGCTGAAGACAGGCCTCCCCCATAGATCGCCTCATAGGGGGGGATTTTGCCATAGTTGTAATGTTACTGTTGATTTAATAATTTCATCTCTCAGTGGGTCATGTACTCCTGGTAAATTATCTTCTATACATCCATCCATTACAGCCTATTAATGCCCACTGCTGAACATAGGCCTCCCCCATAGATCGCCTCATAGGGGGAATATTTGCCATACTTGCCACACTTGCTAGGCGAGTAGGCAACCGCTTATTATTTTGAATTGTTATCAGGTAGTTGTTACTGCCAATCTCCTGATCAATTTTCCAATGTCGCGTCTTACGACACTCACGTAATAGTAATGTAGGTTTATGGTGCACTAGTGTATGCGCAAGCACAGGTGCACTCTCTATTGCCTCACTCTCATAGTCCGATGAGACGGCAAAAAAGTCCGACACGACCGGAGACAGATCAGGCGCAGGATCTACGACTTTGCGGGTAAAACACCGCCAACTTCCTAACTCCGGGTTGCTACTGAGAACTGATTTTGGTCAGACACGGATTTGAACCCGGGTCTCATAATCAGCAACCGGGTGTACGACCAATGAGGCAGTTGTAATATCTCTAAAGTGAAAGGTCTTTGCATTGTAAAGTATTTTAATAAGCATTTAAACTCGCCCACTCGTTCAAGCACTATAAAGTACCTACTGTGCAGGTCGTTTTAGCTATTTTGTCCTTCGCAAAATTAAGAGTATTTATAAGCAGCTTGCTTATAAATACTCCACCTTATAAAGATGAAAGAGGCTCTTCTACTTCCCGCATGACTTACCAGGTCGTTACTCCATTTTACTTTTGTTTTGCTACTAAACAAAACAAAATTAAATTGCCATTTACATTCCATGGCTTCCCACATGATAGTTCAAGAGTTTAAAAAAAAATTGAGTTGAACAATTGATATTTTCAAAAGTTATCGTGTTTACGCCTCCATGCGGACTTGATATATCTGCTACACCTTATGCCACTAAAACCGCTTTTTTTATGTAAAAATAGCAATTGATCGATTTAAAAAAAATAAGGTCAACAATCATTTATCTTTCTGACAATGTGCTTTTTATATAATTTATATGTTCAATATGATTGTTAGATACGATTTCATGCGACAAAATGTTGGAATCTTGATTTTTACTAGTGGTGGGCTACTCTACATTAGACGAGGCTGCCGCTTTTTTTTTTATAGGATAGGGTGACAAATGAGCACCTGATGGTAAGTGGTTGCTGTGACCCATAGACATCTACATCTATCTTCAATAAAGAATCAAAATGCATATGCGTTGTCACCCGTGAGGACTAAGATGGAATGCCTCTTTTCCAGTAAAAAGGGTCTCCGGTTCTCTACACTCACCATACGAAACACAGCAGTGTTAAGCTGCTATTTTACGCTGGTATTCTGTGAGAGCCTGGTCCTTCCCCGGTCCAGCCGACCCATTGTGTTTTTTTCCCCTTCAGTTGTGTTTTTTTTTTATCATATGGCCGGCCCATCGTCACTTCAGCTTACTGATCTGTTTGGCTATGTCAGTTACTCTGGAATTTAAAACTTAGATAGGATTTGTTAAATAAAACAACAAATATATAAATATAATAATTTATCCGCCATGTAAAGTAGATATAAACATTATTGTATCGTTGTCCTGCAATTCGTAATCAAGCTCTCCAAACAATTCCCAGTCAGCATCATTTATCAAAACCAAAATTCCTGGCCGCACTGAATCACCCTGAAACAAATAACTGAATATTCAATATATTAGATACATTTTGATTACAATTTTACCCCCACGCTACCTTTTCTCCCGATTGCTGGAAGCAGTTTACAGACATAAATTGCGCATGGGTAAACATCCAGACCTGGAACATTTGTTTGTAGGCCATACAACCACTGTAAGAATATCCACTACCCCATAATATCCTGTGGGTGTCGTAAAAGTCAACAAAGGGAAACAAACTAGGAGATGGGCGGCAGCGTCTTCCGAATAACAACTAGAAAACTGAAACTGCGGTTGCCAACTCGCAAATATGCCCCCTAAGAGACTGCCTATGGGGAAAGCCTATTGTGTCATAAGAGACGATAGAGGGAAACAAACCAGGAGATATGCAGCAGCGTCTTTAACCGAACCAGTGTGGTTTAACTATTATGTTACTAAAACTACACCATGTAGTTTTAGTCCAAACCAGTGTGGTTAATAACAACTAAAAAAAACACTGCGGTTGCCAGCCAGCCTGCCAAGTGTGACAACTATGAATATGAGACAATCTATGGGAAGGCCTTTGTTCATCAGTGGAGTTTGATAGGCTGCGGCTGTAACGATAATTGACAGGTGTAGGTGGCTTTGGACCACAGATATTTATTTCACGATTTTTATTTCCATTAGCAGTGGATTTATAGGCTGTAACCATAATACAACCACTTGTTCCTTGCTGGATTCAAACCCACGGCCGTCAGCGCTGCAACTCGCTAAGCCACTGCGACTCAGACCTGTCAAAAGTTACTAGATGGTGGGTACTTCTTTCTGCATACCTATTTCCGCCTCCAATTAGACATGCATGTTCTACTGTGTTCCGGTGTGAAGGGTATTGAGAGCTAGTCACAGGCTGAGTCATTCCATCTTAGTCTTAAGAGGTGACAACTTATGTGTGAAAATGTGAAGTCTTGCTTGTTTAAAGTTGCCTGCATCTGCAGGTGTCCATGAACTCCAGTAGCCACTTACAATTAGGTGGTTTACGTGGTAGAGCCATGCTGCAGCTATATTATGGTAGTAGCATGAATGGATGGCTCCAACTGCGATGGACCACACTCTCACAGAGTACCAGAGTAAAATAGCAGCTTAATGCTGCTGTGTTTCATATGGTGAGTGTAAAGAACTAGAGACTCTTTTCACTGGAAATGTAACATTCCATCTTAGTCCTTAGGGGTGACAACACATCTGCATTTTGATTCTTAATCGAGGATAGATGTAGATGTCTATGGGCCACATACCATACCAATACATTTACCATAAGGTGCACTATGTGCTTGTTTGTCATCCATATTCTATAAGAGAAAGGAACTCTCCATCTTCTTCCTTCAACTTAAAGTATGTTTTCAGATCTATTATAACACGTTTAAATATAACCAAGCCCTAAAGTTATGGAGGTATGAATCCTTCAGATTTTATCATTCAGATACTTAGCTACCTTACCTAGTTGCTATACCTGTAAAAACAATTCTGGTCTCTCTCGCAAAAGGTTATCTTTTATCCAAACCAACAAATCCCTGATATTCCATTTATCATGCTGACAATCTGGGAAATATTTTGTCAATGCTGGCAATTCAATTTCTCTCTTCTTTATTTTGTCAAATAGCAATTCTGCTCCGCCCCCAAATTGTAAGTGCAATTTTACTGATTCTGCCATTAGCCTAAAAAGATATAAAATCAATCAGAGAGAAACAATTGCTGGGTTTCTTGCCGGTTCTTCCCAAGACAGAGTTTTTTTCCGAACCAGTGTGGTAAAACTATTATGCTACTAACACTATTATGTATTTTTATATTTATCTAGCTTCTATGTATATTTTATATTTTATTATGTATAAGCAGTGTCCTTGTCAAATTTGCAGTGCCTGAAAAGGTCTTTTAAGTTGTAAGCACATTTTTAATTTAAGACTAATTATGTACACTTGGATTACAAATTTGATTTGAAAAAAAAGTAAGAAATGGCTTTCAATAAGAATTACATTTAATCTATATTAAATATACTGTTAAATTGAAAATTTAAAAACCTCCCGAAAAAAAAGAGCTGATGATCTTCAAACGGCTGAAAAGATTTTTTTGAATCATAACATAACATAAACACTCACGCCTGTCACCCAGAGGGGTAGGCAGATATTATGGACTTCCATTTGGCACGACCCTGACACACCTCTCTCGCCTCCTCCACATCCATATACCTACGCATACACGCTCGTCGGTTAAGGGTACTCTTAATTTGGCCCATTTTCAGTATATCGCCAATTTGGTCGATAAACCTTCGTCTAGGGCGTCCCTTCCCGACTCTGCCATTCACCTCTGCCACATAAATTTGCTTTGTCACTCTTTCCTCATTCATTCTTTCTACAGCCAAACCACCGAAGCATTCCTTTCTTAATCCTGGTCACAACATCATCTTGCAAACCACACTCTTCTCTTATCACACAATTTCTCACTCTGTCATTCAGATTCAGCCCTAACATACTCCTTAATGACCGCATTTCTACAGCATTTATTCTACTCTCGTGCTTCTTCTGCCACCCAACTTTCACTACCATACATTAAAGTAGGAACTAGCACAGCATTGTGAATTGCCATACGTGCCTTTTGGACACATTTTGACTTTCCACAACAGAGTGTAGAGCCCCATTTACTTTATTTCCTCACGTTCACTAAATCGTTCTATATCCTTATCATACCTAACATCCCTGCTAAACACATCCCAAATACACAAACTCATCTACTTACTCGACCAATTCCCCTTCTATTCTTATTTCACATATTGTATTACTTTCTTCTCTTTCAAAGACCATAACTTTCGTCTTACTTGCGTTCACTTTCATTCCCCTTTCTTTTAATGAAATGTTCATTAATTTAACCATCATTTGCAACTCGGCCGCCGACGACGCGAGTATGACTTGATCATCGGCGTACAAAAGACATTTGACGGTTAACTCACCCATTCTTAACCCGCATTCTTCAACTTTCAGATTTTCCAAACAACTGTCCATAAATAGGTTGAACAGCCACGGGGAAGCTACACAGCCCTGTCTGACCCCTTTATGGATGCCAAACCAGTCCGAGTAGGCCCGTTGATCCTGACACAAGCACTGGGTCCCTACAGAGACTTCAATGCCTGTATCAACCAACACTCAAACCAAATGAGTTCAGTATTTGCCATAATACATCCCTGTCCACTCTATCATAAGCCTTTTCCAAGTCCACAAACGCACAAAAACCTTTTGGTTTTGGCCAAAAACTTTCCACGATCATGCGCATGGAAAGACCTGATCCGTACATCCATTCCCTTTCTAAATCCGCTTGCACATCCTAAATTTTTCCATCAGTATCTTTCATAACTCTTTCAATTAGTACCTTAGCATAAAGTTTTCCCACATGATACTGAAGACTGTCTACGGTAGTTTTACAGTCCTGCTGCGATCCTTTTCCTACCACGATTTTGCACCAGTCTCCCGGTACCCGCTTAAGTTCCCAACACAAATTAAACAAGGTATACAGCAGGTCTGCCACCACTTCCACTCTCAGCCCTTAGCATTTCGAGTGATACTCTATCATATCCGGCTGCCTTACCTGCTTTCATACTTTTCATTGCTTTCATTATTTCATCTATACTTATCTCTCTAACTGAATGAATGAATCATAGCTAAGAATACTCTCGATCAAGTCACCTTTCAAACAAAAAAAACTAAATCTAAATTGGTTCATCTATTTAGGAGCTACGATGACACAGACAAACACACAGATACACAGATATGCATATACATAGATACATATGTTAAACATAAAACACCCCTCTGTTTATTATTCTAAAAATCCTATTAAATTTCAACCTTAAAGTCAACAGAACTCAAAATTCCATCTGCATTATCTTAAAAGAATACTTATTATACTGTGGCGGCGCTATCATCACACCACAAGCGAAATACATCGAAGCCTAAATCGCGCTATCAAAGTTCTGAAGTAAAATAGCAGCTTAACGCTGCTGTGTTTCGTATGGTGAGTGTAGAGAACGGAGACTCTTTCTACTGGAAATGAGCCATTCAATCTTAGTCCTCAGGGGTGACAACGCATCTGCATTTTGATTCTTAATCGAGGATGGAAGTAGATGTCTATGTGCCACTACATCTACTTACTATAAGGTACACTATGTGGTTGTTTATCATCCATATTATATTGTATAAAATAAGAAACTCTTCTTCCCTGACTCAAAGTATGTTTTCAGATCAATATATTATAGTAATAACTAACAATTTAAAAATATCACCAGACCCTATAGCTACATAGGCATTAATTCTTCATATTTAATCATTAAGATAAGTTACTCTACCTGCAAAAATAATTCTGGTCTCTCTCGCAAAGGTTATCTTTTATCCAAACCAACAACCCTGATATTCCATTTATCATGCTGACAATCTGGGAAATATTTTGTCAATGCTGGCAATTCAATTTCTCTCTTCTTTATTTTGTCAAATAGCAATTCTGCTCCGCCCCCAAATTGTAAGTGCAATTTTACTGACTCTGCCATTAGCCTAAAAAGATATAAAATCAATCAGAGAGAAACAATTGCTGGGTTTCTTGCTGGTTCTTCCCAAGACAGAGTTTTTTTCCGAACCAGTGTGGTAAAACTATTATGCTACTAACACTATTATGTATTTTTATATTTATCTAGCTTCTAAGTATATTTTATATTTTATTATGTATAAGCAGTGTCCTTGTCAAATTTGCAGTGCCTGAAAAGGTCTTCTAAGTTGTAAGCACATTTTTAATTTAAGATTAATTATGTACACTTGCATTGCAAATAAATGATTTGATTTAAAAAAAAAGTAAGGAATGGCTTTCAATAAGAATTACATTTAATCTATATTAAATATACTGTTAAATTGAAAATTTAAAAAAACTCCCGAAAAAAAAGAGCTGATGATCTTCAAACGGCTGAAAAGATTTTCTTGAATCATAGCTAAGAATACTCTCAATCAAGTCACCTTTCAAACAAAAAAACTAAATCTAAATTGGTTCATCCATTTAGGAGCTACGATGACACAGACAGACACACAGATATGCATATACACAGATACACATGTTAAACATAAAACACCCCTCTGTTTATTATTCTAAAAATACTATTATATTTCAACCTTAAAGTCAACAGAACTCAAAATTTTGTCTAAAAATCAAATTCTAATTTATTTCTTAGAAAAAAGGGAATGTATGGGAGATATCATAAAAAAGAGACCATTCTATCCAACCTTAATCTTTTACATAAAGGTTATGACAACCTTTGTAGCGAAGTTGTCACCTATTCAGGAATAAAATACAACTTGTTATTATAAGAAGAGCCGTGGTAGCTCAGATGGTTAGCGCTCGCTGTAAATTTCACAATATGCGAGCAACCCCGGTTCTATTCGCGCCGGTACCAAAGAAATTGGTAATTGCAGTTTTAAGTGCTGATTTACCAAGTGCTCTGCGGTGAAGGGAAACATCGTGAGGAAACCTGCATTTCTGAGAAATAAAAAAAAATATCTCGAAGATATGTGAAGTTCGCCAAAACGCATTGGGGCAGCGCGGCGAACACTTCCTTGCCCTAAAACCCCCTAAGAAATGAGAGGTGGCCTGTGCCCAGCAGTGGAACGTATATAGGCTGTAACTTTAACTTTATTATTATAATGAATAAAAGTCAAATTAATAAGACTAAATTATTAACACTCAAGCTACACGGGTAAAATATCACTATTACTTTGTCAATTTATTACACTATCAGTTTTAATTCACTCAATAAAAAAAGGAAAATAACTTCTTCCTGTTCTATTTATTAGTACATTATAGTTAGTTGTAATCTTACTTTGCAATATTATAAAAATGTACTCTGTGGCAATATAATACGAATTACATACAGATTTGTTTAAAAATAATGTTTTAAGCTTTTATATGGTCCTGTACAATACAACTTTATAATTTGTGTTTTAAGCTTTTAAGGTTATGTTATGACAGTTGCCACTTGACAGTTTCAGATTAGATATTATGTAGGTTTTTCCTTTGGTAGCGGATTCGCACGGTTGTGCTTTTGCCTATATCAAGCAGTAATAAGAAACTATCCTACAAATTATCACATAACGATGATGCGTCACATTGCGAATGCGAAATTGTGAGGTTTTGACGACACCTTGAGCTAGCACCCAGTCAATGTCAATAATGGGTATTTCAAGGCGTCTAAGCAAACAAAAAAACTTGAAGTTTACATCACCGTCGGAACACTTGTTTCATCGTTTCCAATAGGTAATAGTTCACATGCGCAGATACTTAATTCACAAAATCGCAGCATTTTTACGTATCAAAAGTATTTCAAACCATTTATTTATTTATTTATATAACATTAAAATTTACAATAAATAAATATTATCATACAAAAATCTTTTACTAACTTACTACTGTCTCATCAGTACTACTCCCCGCGGTTTATTGCCAAGAACGATGGCTGCGTTTCCCCGCTGAATGGTTCTATTTAGTCTATGAGCGAAAATAGAACCAGCCCTCTTATCACCGTCGCCGATGACAAGTCGCGGATACAGTTCCTTTAGAAACTTTAACCCACGGACCGATATTATCTAGGTACAGCTAATGACACAAAAATATGTAGTCATCTCTCAGGAACTCATACTTGCGCCACGAGTTCAGCCGCCCCTTATGGTGTTCCGCTTTAAACGAGGTGAGAGGAGATTTTGGTGAGAATAAATTAGAGAGGTAAGACCCATAAGATGAGAGGTCGACAAAGTGCCTATCGACGTAGCATCCCACACTAGAGCTTTGACATTCCACAAGGCTCTAAAGCCGAGGGAATATGTATAAAGATAATAGCCCTTCGGAAAACACCGTTCAGAGAACCCTGACGTGACTAACAGCATTCTTCTTACATGTAAGTCCGTGGATCCCAAACTCGTCGACGTCACTACCACAAGGGCACTGATGAGGTTGCCAATGACTATGCCCGGATTACTCCGTCAAGTCATATGCCGAGGCTAAGTATTAAATAAGATTATTAGTTTATTTTTGCTGCACTACCTCCCATATGTTTATCTCTGCTTAGCCTAATGGTTGACTGAGAGAGAATGCCTTAAGGCATTAAGTCCGCCATATAATTTACGATTTTATTTTTTGTGTATAAAAGTTTAAATAAATAAATAAAGGCAATGTATGTCCGCCGGCAGTCAAGTTTTCGCAAAAAATCAACCGTAGAAGTTATTGTTGCTTTGTTGTTTTAAAAAGTTGTGTAAAAGCAACACGTTTTACAGGTAAAACGAAATAAAACACACAATTCGTTTCGTAATTTTACTTTTCAAATAAATCGAAAAGAAATGATTTACAAATTATTCTTACACACTGTACAAAGTTTGAGTTCGACGAAACACACAAACTTACGGCGGTTGCATTACACAGTCGTCATAGCTAACGTTTAGGTAAATTTTTACCACATAGATCTTGTTTTATTAAAACAATAAAATTAAAAAGTTGCTAAGGATTTTAAAAATAAAACTTGATATTTATAAATAAATAAACCACACACATTTAAAAAAAATAGTCGTAATTCTTTGAGATGTGAACAAGTTTGTATTATTATTAGTTAATGTTGCCTCATTTCGTAATACTTAATTAATATTTATCTAAAAACAAAACTATTTTACATTCTATTTCTTATATAAATAAAAGAGGATGTTTGTATACATGAAATCGTTTAACTCAAAATCTATTTGATCGATCACAATGAAAATTGGTGCATATAATATGTATTTTTCAATAGAGAAGGTTTATATTTTATAAACTAAAAAAATAATTGTAAAACAAAAAATTAGAAACAATCAAAATTTAAAAAAATTTATTTTATTTCCTTTTTTCAATCAAGCGCGGCAATTAATAAATTAAAATAAAAAACGTTGTTGAACACAACCTATGATATTAACCGGCAGGACAACGTTTGCCGGTTTCAGCTAGTTAATTGTATAAAACTACTGTCACGTATTTTATCGGGTTTAATTTAACTTGTTTTAACTGCCAACCGTGTCAAACATGATGAAACCAGTACGAGTAGTTTTTATTTGATGTTTAGTGTTACCCGCGTAAATATAAATCAATGAACTGTTTAGAGATAAACCATATACCAAAATTACAACAGTGTTTCCAGCAATTCTGACATGATTGAATTTAAAAAAACTCTTCAGGAAGATTCCGTTTCGCATTATATGCTGGTCACTCACATATGTGTATAGACATATACACATTACACATGTGTATACATGTATACAAAAACTCTTTAAATACTCTTGTAAATATATGGAAATTTTATTCCAGCCTGCGTTTTCTAATATCGTGAACAATAGATGACAAAAAAATTATATTATGAGTGCACATATATTTTACCTCCAGTTCTTTAAGTTTTTTTTTTATAGGATAAGGGTGACAAACGAGCACACGGTCCACCTGATAGAACGCGTTGTTTCCAGTAAAAAGGGTCTCCGGTTCTCTACACTCACTATACGAAACACAGCAGTGTTACGCTGCTTTTTTACGCTGGTATTCTGTGAGAGCGTGGTCCTTCCCCGGTCGAGCCGACCCATTCGTGCTACAACTATACCACTAATATAGGTGCAGCATGGCACTACCACGTATAAAAAAATATATTTTTATATATACATATAAATAAAATTGAAGTGTCCGTCTGTATTGTTGAAATGCCTTTTATTGAGTTGATTCTATTCTTGTCTTTTAATCTCAGGGGTTTATTTGCATGCTATTAATACGTTAAAATCATTTTTAAATTAATGATTTCTTATATTTACGTGAAGACTACACATTAAATGAAACTATTTTTACAGATTTTATCGCGTTTAATTTAACTTTTTAATTTCCAACGTTTCGGGTGCTTTACTTAGTGCTTAATTTTACCATCCGTCAAGTGTCATATCCTCTACAAGATGCAGGAGTGTACAAGCTGGATTGTAAATGTGGTCTCTCTTACATAGGAAAAACTATGACCTATAAAAACCCGCGTAAAAGAAATTATTATTGCTGACTTGAAGCACCGACGCTCCGGGAAGTCTGCAGTTTGTGAACATGTTCAAGATCGTCCCCGCCATTACATTAGATTTGATAGACCACAAATCCTCGCAAAAGAACACAGATTCCTACCAAGGATGATTCGCGAGGCTATTGAAATTATAAAAAACATCCTAATTTCAATAGAGAAGATGGATGGGTGCTGCCATCTGCTTGGGAACATATAATTAATAAAATTAAATCCAAACCCAAGTATACCACTGCAAGACTTCAAGATACTGTAAGCTCATTCTACGTAGATCGGACCAAAAATTAATATTCAAAAACTGAAGGTAGCCGGGCTAGGCTTGGGCAATAAATATCGATATATCGATATTTTCTTATAAAAGTACCTATATATATCGTCGATATTTTTAATCGCGATATATCGATATTTATTTTAGAGTATCGAATTCGTATCAATTTCGATATATTTTAAAATGTTGTACGAATGGGCAAAACATGAAACAACAAAAGGAGCTACAAAAGCTCATGTGTGGTTGTCGTTTTTTTCCGTCATTCAACCGTCAGTAAAGTAAAATTTTGGGCCTTATCCGCACATTATGCAAGTGATGCCGACATATCGATATTTATCACGCGATATATATCGATACTGTTTAAAAATATCGATATATTTTTTCCCTTGCCCATCCCTAAGCCGGGCTAACTGTGACATCGGGACGTCAAACACCTCGGTCCCCCCGTGACCATGGATGCTGTAAAGCACCCGAAACGTCGGAAATTAAAAATAAGTTAAATTAAACGCGATAGAATCCTTAAAAAATAGTTTCATTCATTTTTAAATTTTTTGTCAGTCTGTCTGTCCGAGCTAATCTTCGGAATGGCTGAACCGATCGAGATGAAACTTCACAAACAAATATAAAAGTATAAATTTTATTTATATTCTGATAAAGCAGACCGCGAGGAAGAAGACAAATATGTCTAAATAGTTGAGTGTAGCTAAGTTGACTTCCTGCAACCATTACAGCTAATAGAAAACTAATTAAAAGTTTAATTAAGATTGATAATACGTTCATTGAAGTTGTATCATAATATAGGACTTTCAAATTAATTTTTCGGCACGATAAGTTAAATATACTATGCCTATAGCCTTCGCGCAAGTGCATGCAATAAGTTGACAAAGTCTTACTGCAATCTGATGAACGGTATGGCAGCGCATAAAATAGAACAAACAAAAATTATTTTTAAATATAGTTAGATTTCTACATTTGCGCATATGTGAGTGACCGGCATTAGGAAATGCTGAAGAACTTAATTTATAAGTTCATTAATTGATTTAAAAACAATGAATTAGAAATGGAACTCTTAAAATAGTGACCAGCATCAAATTTTGCTATTATTTAGTGAATGCTTCCAATTGTTTTTAGTCTCAAATATAAGGCCCAATTTAGAAATGTAAATTGAGCCTAAATAGTGTTGTGTATGTGGAGTAAAGCTATCCCCGAGAATATTTGTTTCCTCATCATTACAGCCCATACAAGTCTACTGCTGAAAATAGACCTCCATACATTGGCACAAAGTACTGTTCCGAGCCACCTACATCCATCGGCTTCAACAACTAAACAGTATTTACTATTCAGTTTTATATCTTGTTGTGTTTTATAAATATTTTTTAATTTACCAATTAATATACATGGTAGAGCCATGCTGCAGCTATATTAGTAGTATACGGTAGCGAAGCCTCCATAGAAGCCGAGAAGCCGGGCTTGCCCTATCAAACTGCTCAATCAATAATATCAACTAATAAAATAACTCGTAAACTGTTTCAAACTATTTCAAATTTCCCGCGCGCTTCTCTGTTCGCGAGGTTACTGCGCGATACTGATGTCATAAACATTAGTCGTCTCTCTCGCACGCGTGGGCTTTTACCGGGCTTTCGAGAAGACGATCGCTCCCTTTCCAACCTGTGGCAATTTGTATGGAGCGAAAAGCCCGGCTTTTACTGTGAAGTTGGTCATTAGCCAAGCGCGGGGGCGCGCGGGCGGTACCTTTGCAAGTTCACTTCACATTTCAATTAAACTCTGTGTGTTTACTTGAGCGAATAAATATTGCGAGTTGAAAATTTATGCTTTTTTATAGATTTTTAGTGAAAATGGAGGATAATAGTGTTTCTTGTGATGAATTGAAGTGTGTTAAAGTGCTAATCGGCGACGAAAAGGTAAAATCGAAAAAGAGAAAAGGTAAATTTTTATAAAACTGCTAAAAACAACAAAAGCATATCTTGGGCTTGCCCTAGTTTGGAGCCCTAGCTTCACCACTGGTAGTATAGTTGTAGCACGAACGGGTCGGCTCGACCGGGGAAGGACTACGCTCTTACAGAATACCAAGGTGAAATAGCAACTTAATGCTGCTTGTTTCGTATGATGAGTGTAGAGAAACGGAGACCCCTATTACTGGAAACGAGGCATTCCATCTTAGTCCTCAGGGGTGACAATGCATCTGCATTTTGATTATTAATCGAGGATAAATGTAGATGTCTATAGGCCACAGCATCAACTTACCATCAGGTGGACTTAGTGCTCGTTTGTCATCCTCATTCTAAAAAAATAAATAAATAATATATATCGCTGCTTTGCACGAATAACCGCACAAACCAAAATATTGCAAATACTGGTTTATAACACAGTCACTTGCAAAATAGTCCGTATTTTATGGTCAGTAAGACTCACATTCATAACGGCAAAACTGACGGAGTGGCGCGTAAAAATGTCGTTATGTGATTGGTTGATTTATCACGCCATATTTGTGCAACAGTCGACGATCGCCAGTTACTATTATTGTTTTCGCGTGTCCATATCAAAACTTTCGGGAATAATAGCACATTACCAAATAATCGTGTGTTTAAATTGTAAAGTTTAGTAATATTTTCTGCAATATTCATTCATTTTGAGTTGATTGATTATTTAAGTTAAAATTGTGACTGTTTTCGATCATTTTTTTTGTTAAAAAGTGCTGCATTTAGTGCTACAACATTCTTCACGAAAAAGTAAGTAAGACAATAATACTTATTAAGTTTTATTTGTTTCTTCAAGATAGAAACAACAAAATCTTTTAACATGTTTATGAAATAGGTTATTATTGCTAAAAATAAAGCTAAACAATTTAGAACCGAAAGCAAGTTCAGTTACTTTTAACGATATAATGTAATTATAACGTGTTTTGGTATTTTTTTGCTGCCTCTTGCGTGGCTTGTTTAACCGCGATGTCCCGGGTTCGAATCCTGGTTCAAGCAGCAAACGGGGTAATCGTCATTTCTTATTTAGAACATTCTTAATTTAGCAACTCGGCGTTAGAAATTATGCCGATGAACAGCAGAAAAGACATAGCCGGCTTCAGGTATTACAGGCATGATGCTATGTTGTGTTGTGTTGTAGTATGACAGGATTGAACGGTGTGGTGTGGCATGGCATGGTTGGTATGGAGTGGTGTAGTGTGGTGTGTTGTATTGTGATGTTGTTCTGGCATGACATGCCATGGCATAGTATGGCGTGGTTCGTTATTTTATGAAATGTTCTTATTATTTACAGTGCCAAATCCGCACCCTACAAATAATCCGAATCTCAAACAAGATAGTAAATCTGTTATACAGAATGAAATACCTCGACTTCAACTTCCATACAATTCACTGAAAAGGAACAGTTCATTTTATCTCCCAAGCCTAACGATAATATTGAAAATAAAGATTTATCTAATGTTAGTGAAGACTTTTGCTCAGATGATAGTGTGAAAGATCCTGACTATGTAGATATCGATACACCCTGCTCTACAAAGAGGTCTCTTTTGAAAAGAAAAAACCGAGAAGTTTTTAAAATTTGTTGAGTGGAGTAGATTTAAATGAAAACAATATGACAATTTCAGTAACGATGTTTCCACCATAAACCAAACAAGTTCACCTATACCTATGCCGATAGCCCCATGCAAACAGAATCTAGTAGCAGCTCAAGCGATGGATCTGGTTCATCCAGCTCAAGCGATGGATCTAGTTCCTCAGATTCGAGAGTTCATCAGACGATGAATTGAATAATGAACGTTTAACAGCAGTGGTTCAGTCTAGGGTGAACAATAACATATTTTCTACAAGAGCTACCTGCATCGAAGAAGATATTTCTGCAATGATTCGATTGAGCCAGTAGCTTCAACTTCATGTTCTACACCTCCAGCTTCTTTAGAACTTACTGCTGATACCACCCCACACATCTTGGTTGTGACGATAATATCAGCTCAAATAAAGGACAGAAAAGAAAATCTACACCCAATAACTGGTTGCGTAACAAGGCAAAATCCTAAGAAACTCTGGTAAGTCCTATATCCAATTCTAAAAAGGGAAAAACCGTTGTGCCTGCAAAGTCTCTCAAAACACCGTGTACTGATAAATGCAAACAAAAATGTACACAAAACATTACAGAATCACAGCGCAAAGAAATTTTTGAAAGCTTTTGGGGCATGGGAGATCTGCAAAGGCAACGGGAGTTTATTTTACGCCATCTTTCCGTCATTCAACCACGCTACTCATACAAGATGCATAACAGTAACCGGGGGAAAAACAACGCTTTTTATTTGACCATTGATAATGAGAGAATTCGAGTGTGTAAAGTATTTTTTAAAGCTACGCTAGATATAACTGATGCCTTTATCCGAACTGTTATTCAAAAGAAGCAGAATTCATGTGGCATGTTAGATTTGGATAATCGTGGGAAACACAGTCAACATTTCCATTTAGATCCGGCTATTAAAGAAAGTGTAATTCAACACATCAACTCAATTCCAAAAATTGAAAGTCACTACTGTCGTGCAGACACAAAAAGGCTTTATATTGATGGTGGGAAAACTGTAGCAGACTTACATAGGGATTACGAACTCGACTGTCAGTCAAAAGTCTACCAAGCGCCAATTACCTTATGTATTACAGGATCTTCAACAACGAGTTCAACATTAGCTTTTTCCAACCAAAAAAGATCAGTGAGGATTGTACATCATACAGTAATGCCACAGAAAACGATAAGGTAGAACTGAAAGAAAAGTTTGATAGGCATTTAAAAGAGAAGGATTTGTCAAGGCAAAATAAAGAAGATGACAAAAAATTTACTCCTGATAATTGTATTGTAGCAGTTTATGATCTTCAGGCTGCAATGCCTTGTCCTAGAGGAGATGCATCAAACTTTTATTACGTATCAAAATTAAATACGTATAATTTCACAATATGCGATATCAAATCTAAAGACACTGCATGTTATGTCTGGTATGAAGGTCAAGCTAAACGCGGTGCTATAGAAATAGGATCTTGTTTGCTTAAATACATACAGAATTTAAAGTTTAAAGCTGAAGAACTAGACTCAAAATTAGATATAGTTTTTATTCCGACAATTGCTGTGGCCAGCAAAGAACCAGTACATAATAGCTCTTTATGTATATGCAGTTTACCATCTCGATTTTATTAATTCAATAACCCACAAATACTTAATAAAAGGGCACACTCAAAATGAGGGTGATAATGTTCACTCCTTATTGAAAGAGGAGTAGGTAAAGCTCTAAAGTCTGAACCCATATACACCTGACCAGTATGTGCACATTATAAGAAATGCTAAAAAATCTGGTAAAGCTTATCAAGTAAATGAATTAATACACGAAGATTTTTGATATAAAAGCGTTGGCTTCATCGATAGGCAAAACTTTTTAAGAATATGGACAAAGAAACGTTAAAGCTAGGAGACGTCAAAATTTTAAAGGTGGAATCTAATGACTCTAATTACTGTTTTTCCTATAAAACATCGTACGAGGACACAGAGTTTAAAACAGTCATGATAGATAAAATTGGTAAGACAAGAAACACTGCCAATAATATCACTGTTAAAAGGCATACACAGAAAAATCCCAATATGTGAGAAGAAGAAGAAGGGTTTGCTAGACCTTATTAGGAAAAATATTGTACCAAGATTTTATAAACCGTTTTTTGAGAATCTCTAATTTTTATTATTAAGTGTACCTGAAGAAGACTGATTATTCGGTAGTTGTCCAGTGTTTGATACATTTTTGTGTATTGTTTTAATTAACCGAATTATTTTAAAATAAGCACAAGTTTGTAATTTTTTTTATGTTTAAGCATGGTTCATCATGTTCCTAATTATTTTTAGTTTGTTGATTTTTTTTATGTTTATGGTTCATAATGTTCCTAAATATTTTTAAAAAGCAAAACTTTGTTAGAATTTTATTTATGTTCATGGTTCATAATGTTATTTTCCTAATTACTTTTAAGAAGCGTAATAGATAGGTATTGTTGGTTCGATTTCTTTTATGTTTGTGATTCCTAATATTTTAATGTTAACGTGATCATTTTAATCTGCGTACTGGTAGCTTGATGACAGTAATAGACATACTGCAAATTGTTATAAAATGGACTATAATAATAATAAATAAATAATAATAAAAATACTTATCTACAGGTTTGTTTAATCTCTAAATATGATAAACAGAAATGTGTTACTCTACAGAAAAATCGTTCCGAAGGCTTCAGCATAAAACAAATAAATTGATTTGTGTTTGAACACACTTTTCATTAATATTATCTTTATCGTAATTGTGTCATTATTACAGATTTTTTTTAATATCTTTCAGATCATACTACCAGTTATGCCATTGTAAAACTAAAATTGAGAACTATTCATATATATTATTTTGATTTATGTTCCTATTCATGATAATATACCAAAACTCATTTTGTAACAAGTCGAATAAGTCATAGTTTTTAATTATTAATTAAGGTATTCGCAGCTCAAAACCTGAATTTTTAGATTATAATCAATCCTTGATTAATATACTTTCGATTTATATATTCTACTCTTCTAATGATTAAAAACATGAAAAGTTATGACAGTAAATATTTTGTTTAATTTTGAAATAGCTACCCTGTAAAATGTGTGTTTTTGGATTGTGCGGTTATTCGTGCAAAGCAGCGATATATTACTATTATTTTGCCTTTGGTAAATTAAAAAAAAATTTTTTTTCTATCTACCGACGAAAACAACTTTTGGCAATTAAAAAAGTACTTTATATTAAGGTTACGTAAAATTACGCCTGGATTCATGTAGGTTGGATTATTCCTGCAGTTATGCCGGTTTATGCTTTGTGGCATTCATTGGGGGAGGCCAATGTTCAGCAATGGACTTGTGAACAGCTGTGATGATGATGATGTATGGGGGGAGTTTGGAGACAATAATGATATTTGATCAACGAAATTCTTCCTATTTAGATTTATGGCATTCTCTGCAACAAATTCTGCCATTTACAAGTCAGTAACGGAAGCGACACTAAGATTACGATTGTAATTATTTTATCAGTTTGTTTATTAAGACGCTTGTAACACGCACAGATAACTTCAGTTAGTAACTTGATTTTGCACGTCTTACGAAACATATTTCAATTAATTTCATATTATATTCCGGTCTCTAAGCAGTTAGGGCTTATATCTAGTCAATTTAAAATACCCTATTATGTACTTAGATCAACAAAGAGAGATAACATAGATCAGTATGTACATTTAAGAAAGGAGAAGCCTCATCTCCATATTCAGTGCTGTAGCGTACTGAACGGAACCAATATGCTGGTGCATCCTGCTACTATATGTCCCGACTGTATTACAACACCCTAAGAAGAACATACAGTCAGTCATCGCGTTTGATGTTGTCGAAATACAAAACTGATTTTATTTTATTTTACGTTTAAACAAATTAATGTGTATTTGGAAACTGATGTAACTAATTCCTTATTTTTAAACGAAGACGGCCCACAGTTTTTAGCCGCACATGTAGTGTGAACAATTTTAATTTATTTGCGTGACTGGACAACCCTAGCCGTTGATGACCGACTGTTAGTAGTAGACTGTGGTATCACTTTACGAAAGCTGAGGAGATCGTGGAGTACATCAGAGTTAAGACCTTACGTAGAGGGTTCAAAGTTTGGAGTCGTGACACAATGTTAACTTTAAATTATTTGTGTAGCGGGTCCCAAAATGCCAATGAAACCATGCTCAACTTCTTGACACGCATTTACGCACAATCTTTCTTTAATAGCCCGTAAAAATTCACTGGACCTGTACATAATATGACTTAAAACCATGTTTTTTTTATAGAATAAGGGTGACAAACGAGCACACAGTCCACCTGATGGTAAGTGGATGCTGTGGTCCATAGACATCTACATTAATACTCAAGAATCAAAATGCTGATGGGTTGTCAGCCCTGAGGACAAAGATGGAATACATCGTTCCCAGTAATAAGGGTCTCCAGTTCTCTACACTCCCCATACGAAATACAGCAGCATTAAGCTGTTATTCTGTGAGAGCGTGGTCCTACCTCGATAGAGCCGACCCATTCGTGCTGCAACCATAGTATAGCTGAAGCTTGACTCTACCACGTATAGATCGTTTTTATTTATAAAACAAGTGATATTAAAATTTAAGGTCTTATGTGATGGTAAGTGACTACTGCAGTCCCTGGACATCAACAGCTAGCATTAAACAGAAGGATACAGATGCGTTGTCACCTCTTGGGACTAAGATGGAACGCCTCACAGCCTGTAATGAGGGCACCCAAGACTTTTTCTGCCACCAGGGCGGCGCCACTTTACAATGAGA
Source organism: Parnassius orleans (assembly GCA_029286625.1). Taxonomy (NCBI): domain Eukaryota; kingdom Metazoa; phylum Arthropoda; class Insecta; order Lepidoptera; family Papilionidae; genus Parnassius; species Parnassius orleans. The sequence continues at coordinate 646,531 of JAGSMP010000161.1, read as the reverse complement.
TGAAATATTTGACAGATTTCATAGTGGGGAAGTTAATTTCTTAGGAAAATGTAATGTTTCTTTACGTAATATTAGTTATATTTCATATTAATTAGATTAAAAATGAATAAACGAAACTTTAAATAAAAAGTGCAAAAAATTAAAGATCAAACCACTGAGGCATTGTTTTGTTTATTAATATAATACTCTAAAAACTGATAAACTATTATTTAAAACTAATTTTTCAATTAACTGACGTGTAACAAAAAATTTTACCTCAGTCACAACTAGCGACATCTGGTGAGTGGAAGATTATTAGCCCTCATTATACTGGCTCTCTTTACTCTACAGATTGGAGCATAGCAGTATACGCACTACTATTTTTCAGTATCTTCGGAAATAAGTAAATAGCTATAGTACCTTTGGCCGTGGAAGAAAAGAGGAGATCTCTCGCCTCCCAACGCTCCATGTATTAGTACAGAGCTGTTCTATATATACAGGGTTAATTTGCAAAAACCGGTCAAATTTGCAGAGAAGGGTCAGAATAAATAGGCGAATGATGAAGAAAAATTAATTAAAAAAAATCTCAAACATTCTGTTCTTTTTATCTTTTAAATTCAAAATGCGTGCTAATGCATTATTTTAACTGATTTTACTGCGCACGCACACATTCGTAAGGGTCGATCGGTAGGCGAAAAAAGTTGTTGCCCATAAATCACATTCAATTTGAGATAATTTCAAAATAAAAGTAGAAGCCTTATTTACTCGTATTTTCAAAAACTGCAATATTGGTATATCATTATTTATATATTTGAACTTAAGTTTAAAATTTGGCTACTCTTTGAAAAATAACCATGTACATAGCGCAGCACTTAGAAACTTTGATAGCGTGATTTAGGCTTCGGTACGTTTCACTTGTGGCGCGACCACATACCTAACCTACCTATATTATGGACTTTTAGGCAATTGGTTACGAAATAACCAATTGCCTAAAACATTGAACATAGTTTTTGGCTTCACTTGCAATGTACACATCGCTCCGTCTATCTTTCTTTGTTAATCTGAGGTTATGTAAGAAAAAAAACTCAAATTACGACATTATCATTTCATAGAAACGTTAATGTAGCTACCACGACCACATCACAACGATTGGGCTCCGTTATGAGCAATACAACTCCGGATGCTGCTCGACTATGTGCTTATCGGAGAGCGTGGACAAGCGGCTCGCGATGAAGAAACGTAGCGTGTCCCGCAGCGGTGCTGGGAAGTTGGGTCTGTTCACAGCGAGCGCCAACACTCGGTAGCAGCCGGACGTCTTCCACCGGATGCGGTATTGTTTGCTCTCCGACTGTAACATGATTAGTGTTTCATTAGATTCTTATGTAAGACTAGCGGTCCCCCGCGACTTCGCCCGCGTGGATTGGTTTTCAGGGGTTTTAATTTTTTTTGCATGGAATCCTAATTTTTTTTCTAAAATAAAGGTAGCCTAAGTTACTCCTTATAACATCAGCTATCTGCCAGTGAAAGCCCTGTCAAAATCAGTCCAGCCGTTTCGGAGATTAGCCCAAATAAACAGACAGACAGACACAAAAATTTTAAAAATAGTTTTTCTGTTATTAGTACCGTGTATACTTTCATATGCATTTAGTAAAAATCTGTTATTTTGACATTACAAACAGACACTTCAATTTTATTTAGTTGTATAGACTAGCGACTCGCCCCTGCTTCATTTGGATAGAATCTATTAATGTTAGATTTAAGATAATGAACGACAATTTATTTTGTCAATTATTTGTTCTTTCAAAAAATCCTCAATTTTTTCGGATAAAATATAGCCTAGATCCCTCCTGGCATTGCTCTCTATCTGTTTGTAAAGTTTCGTCACAATTGGTTCAGCCATTCCGAAGATTAGCCCGAACAGACAGACAGACAATATTTTTAAAATGGTTGTTTATGTATTAATGGAATATAAAATAACACTAAATGCACGCATCACCCGCATGCACACATACAACTCTGTGTAAAAAGTATCGGGAATATGTCAATAAAAAGACCCGCGTAAAAGAGGTCGTTCTAATTTTTTTACTGCATGTTGGTAGCACTGTACTGATTTAGCGCGCAAAGTTTGAGCGGGATCTGTCATTTAATTTGTTTTAAACTACACTTTTGTTGGTCATAGTTTTGAGTTATCGGCGATTTTACAATGGAAAATATTGTTGAACAAAGAGTGTGCCTTAAATTTTGTGTTTCGAATGATATTTCATGTGGTGAATCACTAAAAATGTTGCGAAATACCTACGGCGAATCGTGTATATCGAAAACAAGGGCTTATGAATGGTATAAGGCTTTTAAAGAAGGCCGAGTAGTAGTAGACTTGCCTCGTTCTGGTAGACCTTCAACCGCTACGACCAAAGAAAACATCGACAAAATCAAGAAGCTAGTGCTCGAAAATCGACGTATGAGTCTGAGAGAGTTGGCTAGTGAGGTGAACATATCTTTTAAGTCCGTCCACAACATTCTCATTGACATTTTAGGCATGAAACGCGTCGTCGCTCGACTAGTTCAAAAGAGCTCAATTTTGTTCAAAGAGCGCAGCGAAAGCATGTCGCTGAAGACATGGTTTCCCGAGCTTCTACGGATCCGACCTTTATGAAACGTATAATAACTGGCGACGAGACATGGGTTTATGAGTACGACATGCAAACAAGCCAACAGTCTTCAGAATGGCGTCTCGAAAACGAGCCGAAACCCAAAAAACCGCGGCAAAGTCGCTCCAAAATCAAGGTGATGCTGACAGTTTTTGACTACCGTGGTGTGGTTCCTCGAATTCCTTCAAAGGAGAAACAGTGAATAAAGAATATTATTTAGGCGTCATGAAGCGTTTGCGTGAGTATCCGCCGAAAACGTCCAGATTTGTGGCAACACAACTCATGGATGCTGCACCATGATAATGCACCATCACACACAGCCATTATAGTGAAAGAGTTTTAGCGAAACATTCAACAAAAGTTCTCGACCAAGCACCGTATTCACCTGATATGGCTCCGTCTGACTTTTTTATTTCCCAAGTTAAAATTACCACTTGAGGAAAACGTTTTGAGTCGATAGAAGCTATAACAAAAATTCGCTGAATGAGCTAAAGGCCATACCGCAAATAGCCTATGAAAAATGTATGGAAGACTGGGTGAAGCGTTGGAGATGTTGTATTGCAAGCGATGGGGCCTACTTTGAAGGCGATAAAATAAATTTAGATGAATAATTTGTATTTTTTGTTTTATTGACAAATTCCCGATATTTAGTACACAGAATGTACACACGCAAGCATTTTTAATAATTAATTGTTAACAAAATTGTGTAATCACTATTGACCTTACAGTAATATATTATGTATTATAAATACAACAAAAACACTGTCATCATCATCATCATCACCATTACAGCCCTTCACAAGTCCACTGCTGAACATAGGCCTCCCCCAAGGAATGCCATAAAGCACGGTCCTGAGCCACCTGCATGTTTCATCAAGTTGTCACTTGTTCTAGTGGATGAACGCCTAACACAATGCATGACTATACAATCCTACCACTCGAAAACCTTTCTTCCTCATTGGTTGTCAGTTCTTCTAGCAATGTGACCGGTCCATTGCCATTTCAGCCTACCGATCCTTTGGGCTAGTCAAGTCTGGTCAGTTGAACATCTTAATTATTGTTACAGCCTATCGAAGTATAAGAAGTTTTATACGTGGTAGAGCCATGCTGCAGCTATATTAGTAGTATAGTTGTAGCACGAATGGGTTCGCTCAACCGAAGAAAGACCACGCTTTCACAGAATATAAAATAGCAGTTTAATGCTGCTGTGTCGTATGGCGAGCGTAGAGAACCGGAGACTCTTTTTACTGGACATGAGGCATTCTATATTAGTCCTCACGGGTGACAACGCATATAGATGTAGTATTAATCGAAAATAGATGTAGATGTCTATGGGCCACAGCATTCACTTACCATCAGGTGGACTGTGTGCTCGATTGTCACCCTTATCCTATAAAAAAGAAGTCTATGGCTGAACATAAGCCTCTCCCATAGATTGATGATGAGATTGATGTTGGTTACTTTTTTCTTCCACACATATCCTTATTAACAGCTGGTGCTACAAATGCCACCTGGCAGCGTTGGACTCAGGTGAGAGACACGCTAAGAGGCTCATTGGTGACCTTGATTTGGTTGAAACCAACCTTGTCAGCCTCGAGCACAGGCGCAGAGTAGCCAGCCTCTCGGTATTCTATAGGATGCATTTCAGAGAGTGTGCGCTGGAATTACACACTTTAATTCCTCACTCTCCTTTACACCATCGGACGACCAGGCGGTCGGCGGATCCTCACCCCTTTGTTGTTCTGATGCGTTTCCACGCATTAGAACAATTTTTTTCAATTTGCTTCGTCTTTTGTAATGCGTACAGCAGTGTAATAATCTGCCGGACGTCTATCTTTCTGTCCGAATACAATCTGGGCTTCTTCAAGGCAAGAGTGAATAGACTTTTGTTACGCTGAGACAGTGCGATTTACCATCTAGGACTACGTCACCACTTACCACCAGGTGGGTTTGTGGGCAAACCACTAGCTTATAATAAGTTTAAAAAAATTATAGATTTTATCGCAGTGCTGATGATGTAACTTACCTTTATTAAGCCAAGTCCTCGTAGCATGGTGTTTGCTAACAACCAAGCAGCTGCATGCTGCTGTCCAGCTCTCTTCAGCATTATAGGATATAGTTCCTGAGCGATGTCCATAGCGAGATTGCTCTCTTCTGACAGTCCCGAGACACTGAAAGTTGCTTCCACATATGCCGTGATTAGGTCTGTTGGGTCCTTTATTGCCTGCAAACAATAATTAATTAAGCGTTAATTAGTGGAAATCCATGAAAGGAATAATAAATAAAAAACATGCGTGAGTAACGTGGAACACTCGGTTGGAACGAAGTTCCTTTCGTAGTATATTATTATTGATAAACATATTATATTATTGATTAACAAATACAAATAAATGAATTACTACCATCTATTAAAATGAAGCGTCATTTAAAATGAAATAATATTTCTTTCATGGAAAGATAAGAAAAAGTGCGAGGGAGATAGATATTATTCCATCTCGCTTCCTTATAGCCACCAAGGCCGTCTCTACACTGCGTCAGAAGGGGTCGTGACGGAAAGATCTTACACTTTTTCTCGCCTAGCTCCCATCCGCCGAATTCGTACCATCCGATAAGAAACTTCGTTCCATAAAATTAATTAGCGAATTTCCACATCTAATATATAAGAATTAATATTTGTTCGGCCATTATATATTAATAAATTTTGGTCAGCTCGACGGGGAAGGACCACGCTCTCACAAAATACCAGCGTAAATAGCAGCTTAACGCTGCTGTGTTTCGTATGGTGAGTGTAGAGAACCGGAGACCCTTTTTACTAGAAAGGAGGCATTCCATCTTAGTCCTCACGGCTGACAACGCATCTGCATTTTGATTCGCAAGCGAGAATAGATGTAGATGTCTATTGGTCACAGCATGCACTTACCATCAGGCGGACTGTGTGCTCGTTTGTCACCCTTATCCTATATAAAAAAATGAATCTCTACACTTTTCTAACAAATTAGCTCCTAATTGGCGCCGCCCTAATGGCAGACAAGTCGTGAATCCACCTCATTGCGTGCACTATCTCTGCCACCACTAATCCTATCCCCACTGCACTAGGAAAGACATACCACGGTCGATACAGACCATACAAATCGTAGCTAAATTAATAATTTTAACATCTTTAACAAACAGCAATATGCTGTTTGTAGATGCCTACAAACAGCGTAAGTTTCATAATATTGGTTCACTGCTGCTTGATGAAAATACAGGTAAGCTGTGGCTTGGTTCAAACATAATTATCTGATTGGATTTCTAGGTTTGCAACCTTGAAATCCAAGGTAGAAACGATGGCCTATCACTTATTAATGTAATTATAATAAAAGAACCTTCAACATACCTGCAGATGGGCATCTATTACGTCAGCAGCCTTTGGTCCCAATTTTGTCAAGTTCTCCAGGGTCGGGCTCTCTAGGAAAATTCCAACATCTGTTTTGACTTCTTCTACACCTGGAAATTTTTACAATATAGATATTTATTTATTCTTTGTAAATAATACAGTCTATAGCATTTTTAAGAATATATCAGAGCTGCAATTCATTTAAAGAATAGGTTTTAACTATCTTTTGGTGTAACACTGTACCCCAACAATCTAATTAGAAAACCAAAAGACAACTGCATCTTGTACTTGTCTTTGAATTGTCACTCCCTGTTTAGTATTCCTCTGTTTCCTCCTCCAAAACTGGAGGGATTATAATTTTTAACTTCCCGCTTTGAAAATTTTTAATTTTTAAAAGTAGGAAGTTATAGATTTTGGTCCGATTTTGAGTTTTGAGGTCCTAGGAAGTCATTCCGAATATTGTTTGTGTGTTATGTTTATGTTTGTTAATCTGTATATTATTATATTATTAGTAAGCTGAAGTGGCAATGGTCTGGCCATATAGCTCAAAGAACCGACAACCGTTGGGAAGGAAAGGTTCATGCCATTATCGAAGTGTGGTGCGGCTCCACTAGATGGAGTGACGACCTGGTAAGACATGCACATTGCTTTGTGGCATTACTTCGGGGAGGCCTATGTTCAGCAGTGGACTTGTGAAGGGATGTAATAGTGATGATGATGAAGATACTTATACATAGCTCCCGCCTGTAACCCTCGAGGGAGTAGGCAGAGTCCAAACAGCAGCGAGCTACTCAGACCATGTTTGATGATGATGATGTTTGTTACATTTGTTTTTTGGACAATAACGATGGTGTAATTCAGCGGTTTTGGTTTGAATTTTAAAAGGATCCTAGTATTGAAAATAAATAATTTATAAAAAAAAAACAGGAAAATAGCATTGGTAGATATATAGAATATAAAGGGTTTTTCAATTGGCGCGGGTAGATTTTGGCGGCCCGTGATCTTTTGTTTATTATTCAGTTACTTATGCTAAATCACGGCACGTTCAAATGATGAAACTTTATTATCAATATAAGTGTTCGTTAGTGCGAACGTTGCGCGCATTGCGCCCATTTTACGGTAGACGTGATGGCCCTTCATAGTCGACTCTTCAACGTTTTTTTGAAACGACCGGTTCGGTAAACAATCAGCCAACACTTGTACGTTCAAGGAACGCAAGATCGGCCGAGAACATCGTCGCGGTTCGTGAAAGTGTACAGCGGAACCCGAGGCAGTCGATTCCTCGCCGTGCACAAGAACACGGCCTTCCGCAGAATTCAAGTTGGCGAATTTTGCGTCGGGACTTAGGCCTACACTCGTACAAGATCTAACTGACCCAGGAGCTCAAAGTTCATGACCATAGACAACGCCGTTTGTTCGCTGACTGGGCTTCGAATCGTTTGGAAGAGAACCCCAATTTTGGCCGGAAAATCATCTTTAGCGACGAGGCGGATTTTTGGATGAATGGCTGTGTTAACAAGCAGAATTGCCGTATATGGGACGACACCAACCCACGCGAGGTTCACCAGGTGATAATGCATCCTCAAAAAGTTACCGTTTGGCCCGGCGGCGTCATTGGTCCGTACATTTTCGAAAACGAAGCAGGTGAGGCGGTCACCGTCAACGGCGAGCACTACAGTACGATGACAACCAGTTTCTTATGTGGCATGTTATTATGACGACATGTGGTTTCAACAGGACGGCTCTACGTGCCACACAGCGGACGCCACGATTGACATTCTCCATGAGCGATTTGAGGGTAAGCTTATCTCACGCAGGGGTGAAGTGAATTGGCCACTAAGGTCATGCGATTTGACTCCGCTAGACTTTTTCTTGTGGGGTTTCTTGAAGCCGCAGGTCTATGCAAGCAAACCACAATCGACCGATGCCCTAAAGGTGAACATAACACAGGCCATCGCTCAAATTCAGCCAGATTGTGACTGATGAAGATCATATCATATCAAAAAGTTTCAACTCTGTGCCTCGGAAAGCACATGAAGCCGTTGGTCGTGTGCTTGAACTCTCTCTGGTCGTGTCAGTTTGCCGTCCCATCGGACTATGAGAGTGAATCATTAGAAAGAGCACCTGTGCTTGCGCATACACTCGTGCACTATAATCTTGTCCTGCGCTAATGGTTAGTATCCGTTGAGATTTTCGAGAAATTCGGTCTGTATGACATTATTATATCTAATATGAAGACTTACATAATGGGTTCAAGTTATTTTGAGTCCAGAATTAAAAGATGGCGAGGGTAAATGAAACCAAAATATTTCAAGTGGATGGGAAGTCCGCGCTGAAGCAGCGAGGTGAACTAATTGTAATGAGAGTGAGGCAATAGAGAGTGCACCTGTGCTTGCGCATACACTCGTGCACTATAATCCTGCCCTGCGCTGGCGCAATGGCCAAATGGCCCAGAAGGACATTAGTACCTTGTGTATACATGCACAACTATAAACTCTGATGTTAATACAAACCTGTGTCGTCCAAGTTTATTTCATTGCCCATATTCACTATTGTGTCCATGTGTTGTGCATCCTCTGTGGCACTGTCTTCTGAGTTTTCGTCTGATTCTTGTTCTCCATCTGTCTCTTCTTCCTCGGAGCCAGATACATCTGAAATTTGATAGTTAGCATGTGTGTACAAACTGATCGATATGACCATGCAGTAATCTCTCTGTCTATCTGTTGTCCATGTAGTAGTGGTGTAAGAATATCCACTACTCCATATCATCCCGTGGGACTGTGGGTGTCGTAAGAGGCGACAGAGGGAAATTTAAACAGGTGATGGGCAGCAGCATCTTCCTTATAAGAACTTAAAATAATAAAAATAACTGCGGTTGCCAATCCGCTTGTCAAGCGTGGCGACCATGGCAAATATCCCCCCTATGAGGCCATCAATAGGAAAGGCCTATGTTTAGCAATGGGCTTAAGCTGTAATGGATGGATGTATAGAAGATAATCTACCAGGAGCAGATGACCCACTGAGAGGTGAAATTATTAAATCAACAGTAACATTACAACTATGACAAAATCCCCCCTATGAGGCAATCTATGGGGGAGGCCTATGTTCAGCAGTGGACTTTAATAGGCTGTAATGGATGGATGTATAGAAGATAATCTACCAGGAGCACATGACCCACTGAGAGGTGAAATTATTAAATCAACAGTAACATTACAACTATGACAAAATCCCCCTATGAGGCAATCTATGGGGAGGCCTATGTTCAGCAGTGGACTTTAATAGGCTGTAATGGATGGATGTATAGAAGATAATCTACCAGGAGCACATGACCCACTGAGAGGTGAAATTATTAAATCAACAGTAACATTACAACTATGACAAAATATCCTCTATGAGGCAATCTATGGGGGAGGCCTATGTTCATCAGTGGACTTTAATAGGCTGTAACGGTAATTCTGTCTATCATGGCATGGTTGTTCAGTGGCTCCTTTACAGTTGACGGCTCCGTGGCGCAGTGGCTTAGCAATGAGTTGCTGCGCTGGGAGTCGCGGGTTCGAATCAGCACGGAACAAGTATTTGTATAACCTACAAATAATTGTTCCGGGTCTGGATGTTGTCCTTGTGCAGTTTGTGTTTGTAAACTACCACCACGATGCAGGAGAAAATCCTAGTGTGTTTGTAGGCCAAATACTTGTTCTGTGCGGTATTCGAACCCGCGGCCCCAAGCGCTGCAGCTCATTGCTAAGCCACTGCGCCACGGAGCCGTCTATTATTCTAATTACGTAATTGATAAAATAAACAAAGAAATTCAAATAATCCAATTGAAAACTAAGGTATTTTTAACCACTAGAAGAAGAAAACCTATAAGTTGATAATTAGATACAGTACGGTAGCGAAAAAAATAACGCTACCGTGTTTTTTCGGTACCGATAAATTTGTGTATCGTTATTTTAAGATATCGCAATAAAAATATATGATGTCATACCTTTAACCGATATAATGCATAATTTTTCTACCGACTTCAGGAGACGGTACTCAATTCGACCGTATGTTTTTTTTATGTGTATTACCTCATAACTTTCTTCTGGGTGAACAGATTTCCATGATTCTTTTTTTGTTTGAAAGCTGGTGCTTTCATGTGGTCCCATATAAATTTGATCAAGCTCCGACCAATAGTTTTTGAGTTATCCTTAATAATTTATATTGAAGTCAGTTGTACAAAATTTTTAATTTTTAATTATTGGTCATACAAGCCCACAACTATGAAGAATAATGAAGACTATGAAACTATGAAGAATCGTATCATTGCTTAATCATGCCATGGTAGACACTGGTCTTGGATTGTTTTTATAGAATAAGGGCGACAAATGAGCACACAGTCCGTCCGATGGTGATATCATATTCGATTTACGACCGAAGGAAACAAACTTGAAGAAGAGCAGCAGCATCGTCCTAATAATAACAAGAAAAAAAAACGTAGTTGCCAACCCGCCTGCCAAGCATGACATCTATGGCAAATATCCCATATAAGCCTATCCTAAATGTTCCACAGTAGACTTTGATAGGCTATAATGGTAACAGTAATGGTAGATTAGCCTTGCTTAGAGCGTAGCTATCACTGTTGTCAAAGAGCAAACATGTTCTGTGATTATATACTTACATTCCTCGTCGCTCCCTTCTCCATCGCTCAACTCTGCGGAGGCGCCTAGCTTTTCCTTCATTGTCTTCTTGTTGGACGCACCGCCAAGACTATTGCCTGTATTGTTTAAAGTGCAATTTAATTTTAATTGATTTTGTAAAAAATTGTGCCGTGTGGTAGCTTTGTAAAATTATCCGTACATGAGTACCAAGGGTATGAAAGTTCTCAGTAAGCTTGCGTTTACGTTAAAGCCCTAGATATACTTGGGGACAAAAGGAGCGGCATGTTGCGCAACATGTCGCTCAACAACTACAATACTACGGAACGCTGTTGGCCCTCATATCAGACGTGCCATTGCATTAACATACTTGTCGAATGGAGATTCTTAAGCGTCTCCCACACACAAGCGGTACCTGGCATAAATTAAATAAATATATTAGCGCATCTATAAAATACCGGATGGATCGACTGAGTGAGAGGTTGCATCACTCTAACGGAGTTTCATATCGATGGTGGCGAGGTGGAATTGAGGGTATATCGAGAAACTCCCAATCGTTTGTGCAGTATAAAGTTCACTGTGGGCGCCGTGCGCGAGGGATTCCGCCTAAGTCATTCTACCAGTGCTAAGACTCATAAATTTACAGTATAGTGGTTCTGTCCATTGTGGTAATTCCTCTAGTGCAGACAAAGAAGATCGTGTTGCTAAGAGGCTGCTCTGTGTTACATTGAGATGTGTAGTGTGTTGCTGTTGGTTTGCATACTTTGGTGTTATCATGTAATTACATCCCTCGTGATACACTACGGGGATATATTTACGGTATTGTCGAACTGTACTTGCGCTATACTGAATGTATAGTGCAGTACGCTGTTTTATTGCTGATAATGATTAATAGCGTAAGCAGCGGAGCAAGTTGAACATCCACTCTCACATTATTATTCATCATCATCATCATCATCATTACAGCCCATCACAAGTCCACTGCTGAACATAGGCCTCCCCCAAGGAATGCCACAAAGCACGGTCCTGAGCCACCTGCATCCATCGACTTCCTGCATGTCTTAAAAGGTCGTCACTCCATCTAGTGGGGGGACGTCCTACACTTCGTCCGCCGTTACGAGGCCGCCACTCGAGAACCTTTTTTCCCCATCGGTTATCGGTTCTTCGAGCTATATTTGCAAGCCCATTGCCACTTCAAATTACTAATCCGTTGGGCTATGTCGGTCACTCTGGTTCTACTGCGGATATCCTCATTTTTAAGTTTATCACGCAGAGAAACCCCAAGCATAGCCCTCTCCATAGCTCGCTGAGCGACCTTGAGCTTCCTCATACGGCCAGCAGTGAAGGACACACTATTATTATTTTTAACAATTAACCTTCTGATGCATTCCCAATATAATATATGTTATCTTCTTTTCATCAGCCCACTGCAGCACAATAGTTCACTGCTGGAGATGGCACTCTCCCTTGGTAGGGAGGGTTTGGCCTAATTGCCACACTAGACAGGCGGTTTGAGGATCTGCAGTACCAGACGTGAGCACCTTTATCCTTCTTTCTGTCGCTGGGTAAATACCTGCTAACACGACGCGAGACAGTCGATCCGCACTATCAGGTAAGGCAGTGATCGCCTCAACGACCTCCATACAAGCCTCACGACCGATCTCATTGTGGCTGAGGTCCAGCGACTGGAAAAAATATGTTTAATATTGTTAGGACTTCAATAAAAACTTAAACTCGATGGGATGATGATATAATATTCAAAAATTACAGTGTTGTTTTACAAAATTTGATGTTTTAGTACTGAATTTGTTTTATTTAAAAATGATAATAAAAAAATTATGTATTTTGCTTTTCTTGTTTTTCCTTTTTTTACGTATTTTCTTTAGCGTAGAGGTTGTTCCAGCGAATGTATTTGAACAACGAAAGTTCGAAAAGCTGTTTTTGCAGTTGTAAATGGTAACAAATATACATAATTAAAAGTAGTTGAAATTTACAGTAAGGGGATATTTATATATTCCCTCATAAGAGACAGAACAGGCGAGATTGAAGCACTGACCGACAACTTCCTGGAAATTCCAACAGAAAAGTTCAATAACTGATTTTTGTCCCGACCCGGAACCTTATGCTCAACAGTTGCGAGTTTACGACCGCTAGACGAATGACAGTCAAGGGTCGTTTATATACTAACCTCCAAAAGCATAGAATTGTCTTTGAACGCTTTCGCCAGAGCTTTAGCGCCTTTGCTCTTGAGAAGGCAGTCACCAAAGTTGATGGATTTTAAATTTTTCAATCTGAAACCAAAAGAAATTGAGTTAAAAAAAAAACATTTAACACACATTACTATATTATAAATGTAATGTGGGTACCTCTATCCTACTTAATATTATAAATGTGAAAGTATGTGAGGATGTATGGTCGTTTGTTACCCTTTCACGCTAAAACTACTGAATGGATTTTAATGAAACTTTACAATAATATAGCTCATACATCAGAATAACACATAAGCTATAACTCATAAAAATATTGTGTAAATTGGTCAAAATATAACGATAAATGTTAAGTAAGTCTAAAAAAAATCTGTAATTTGCGAGCTATTTTGGCGTGAACACGCATCACGCAAAAACTTGTGAACCGATATGGATGGTACATTCACTGGCAGATAGCTGATTTTATAAGGAGTAACTTAGGCTACTTTTATTTAAGGAGTTCCGCGCAAAAAAAAATCCACGCGGGCGAAGTCGAGGGGAACAAGCTAGTCTTACATATTTGTGCCTCTAGTCTGAAGGGTATAGAGAGCCAGTTTAATTACAGGCTGTTAGGTGTTTTATATTAGTCCTCACAGGTAACAACGAATCTGTAGCCTTCTTTGTTTGAAGCTGACTGCAGGTGTCCATGGCCACTTACCATAAGATAGAATGTAAGTTTGCGACTTCAGTTTTATTTAAAAACTAAACATATAAACACACAAAGAAATTTAGTACTACTTAAAAAGCAGCGTGCGTGAGCAAAGTGCGCGTCATCTTAGTCCTCACGGGTGACAACGCATCTGCATTTTGTTTGATGTAGATGTCTATGGGCCGCAGCAACCTCTTACCATCAGGTGGACTGTGTGCTCGTTTGTCACCCTTATCCTTTTAAAAAAAAAACTCATATCAACCAGTTCTACAGTCATTCACAAGTCTACTGCTGAATATAGATCTCCCCCAAGGAATGCCACGAAGCAAAGTCCTGAGCTACCTTTATCCATCAACTTCCTGTATCTCTTACCAGGTTGTTACTTCATATATGAGTGGCTTATTGCCACTTTAGCTTACTATTTTCTACCGACTTAAAAAAGGAGACGGTACTCAATTCGACTGTATGTTTTTATTTCTTTTTTTTTATGTGTTACCTCATAACTTTTTTCTGGGAGAACCGATTTCGATGATTCTTTTTTTATTTTAAAGCTGGTGCTTTTCATGTGGTCCCATATAAATTTGATCAAGGTCTGACGAATAGTTTTTGAGTTATTCTTAATAATTTGTATTGAAGTCGGTTATACAATTTTTTTAATTTTTAATTATTTAATCTATACTTTATGCAATTGTGTATTATAATATACAGTGAAAACTCCATGTAACGTCACTCGATTTAACTACAAACTCCCTAAAGCGTCGAAATCACTCGGCTTTGGTTGGTTTAGCTTGTCTTCCATACAATGATACACTCTATATAGCATTACACCCACTCTCAATAAAGACAACAATTAATAAATAAAAATTACTTTTTAAGTTGCAAAAATTAGTAAAAACTGCACAGCTGTGTACGTTCTTTTGTCGCTTTATTATCCTAGCCCGTAATAAACTCTACTGTCGGCATCATACATACCAAACTCTCTAAGAAATCTGTTGTTTTGTTTACAAATTGGGATTGCTTGCAAGTGTAGACTGTTGTTAGTAGGAGTCGTGGATTATATATATCATATTCTTAGTTGCTCACAGACTTTCAAACTGTAAACATGGCAAGTAAGAGAAAATCACTGTGTATCGACGAAAAAATGTTTGAAATAAACTTTTTATTTATCTAATACAGATTTTTCTACGTTCCATTTAACGACAACACTCTATAACGCAAAATATGCAGTTCCCTTGGTGTCGTTATATAGAGTTTACACTGTAGTTATAAAAAAAATATTGTGAAATCTTTTGGTTTTCTTTAACCATTATGCCGGCCACATACGTAGCGGTATACCTGTACGGTATACCGGAACTGAAGGCTTGTGCAAGTATACCGAACGTTCATAGTGACCACACACGATTCAAGTATGCCTGTGCAGTCTCAGTTCTGCGCCTGTAAGAAGAAGTCGTGTTGTGCAGTATAATATATAAGTATTTTATGAAATATGCCACCGGCACCCACAAATGATGACGTTTTGGCTATTGTTGGTTTGGTGCTAGCTATTAAGAAAAAAGAGAAGTGTAAGAAGAAACGTTCTGTATGGTGTAAAGAATGGTTACTGAAAAGAAATAAGTATTCCCACACCAACCTTTTAAATGAATTGAAATTCGCTCCGAAGGACTGGCACAATTATTTGCGTATGGATGAAAACACATATTTGGAACTCTTGTCCTTAGTAACGCCGTTGATACAAAAGAATGACACGATAATGCGTCCAGCGATAATACCGCATGAGAGGTTAACAGCAACTTTGAGATTCCTGGCGACTGGTAGAAGTTACGAAGATCTCAAGTTTTCTACAATAATATCACCTCAAGCTCTAGGCATCATTATCCCTGAGACATGTAACGCTATCTATGAAGTACTTCACAAACTATTTGAAGGTAAGTAAAACTACAAGATTATAATCAAAAGTTTACTTTTATTAAAAAAAAATAGAGAGGCAAAGTCATAGTTAGTTTTCATCGTTAAATTGAGAAAATAAAGTCACCTTGGACATGTTTTCGGTGGAAAGTGAACCCGATAATTGAAGGCTGGCATCCGAGATTTGAGGGTCTGGCCTAGTTGGTGCATTTGAACGTATTTCATGAAAATATGTCGGTTGACTCTGCTGAGATTGTAAATTATAATTTATATTTCTGGAATATGAGTAATGAGGTTCCGATAACATCTGCTGCTGATGGATTTGTTGTGGTACCTGATTTAGCAGAGTTGAACTTGTAAGCTTGTGTGATATCGTTGTTACCAAATTGTGCCTCAAATAACGATCAGTAATAATTTTTCTGCAAACAATCTCTGTTCTCTGGGCAAGTCACGCAATTTTATTGCCACCATTTTGCCAAAACGTCGCAACCATCTTGGTACAGCGGACGTTTGAAATGATCACGCACCGACAGAAGAACATCTTCAGTTACGGAATCATAATTTGAAGTCCTTTTGTCGGCCTTGACGGTTTCTTGAAGGTGTCGGTGGGTGTAGACTTTGGACGACTATAGAAGACGTTGATGCATGTGGACTTTGAATGGCGTCAGAAGAAGACTCAGTGTAGATTTCAACTCCATTAGTTTCAACTTCCTCTGTTTCTTCTGTCTGTAATAATAAGTTAAATATAAGTATTTTTATAAAACACGGGTAAAAAGTTTAAGTATTAGTTATTAAGAGTTTTTGCGTATTTGTTTCAGTTTCGAAAACAGAAGAAGATTGGAAAGATATCGCAAAACCTTTGAAGACAGATGGAATTTTCCTCACTGTATCGGCTCAATCGACGGAAACATATAGATATTATTCCACCGAGTGAAAGCGGATCTATTATTACAATTACAAAGGGCGGCATAGTATGGTTCTGTTAGCAATTGTGGATGCAAATATCGATTTATTATGTGCGATTTTGGCACAAATGGCAGAGTATCAGATGGCGGTGTTCTGCAAAATACAGTTTTCTACAAGAAACTTGAGAAAAATCTGTTAAAGATTCCGTGGAAGAAAAATTAACAACAGCTTAAAACTATTGCCATACGTTTTCGTAACTGATGATGCGTTTCCTTTGAGGTGTGATATGATGAAGCCATTTAGACAAGCGGACTTGAATTCACAAGATAGAAAGATCTTCAATTACCGTTTATCTCGGCGGGCGCATAGTTGAAAATGCGTTCGGTATATTACGGCTAGGTTCAGAATTTTCCACACAAATTAATATAGAACCAAATAATATTGAATCTGTAGTAATGGCGAGTTGTGCTTTGCACAACTTTTAATCGCCATTCACGTAATCACTACCGCCTTCTGAATGTTTTGACCAAGAAAATGCAGAAAATGGAACTATCTTGCCAGGGTTACATGCGGGTGACCACATGATCCCATTAAATAGAAGGGATATGGGAATACTGCACTCAATGCAAAGAATATTCGAACAATTTATGGATTACTAGTAATGAAGGCAGTGTTCCTTGGCAAAATAATTTCATAAATTAAAAAAATTAATAAATAGTAATAGAATTGAATTTTATTTTGTTTAATTTTTTGTGAAGCCAGAACAAAAATCTTACCGTAGATTCCTCCGTAGATTCCTCAGTCAGGTTCGATTGCGATGTTCTTGGTGTCTCTTGGTCGCGGATAAAATGCAATTTATCAGTACCATAGACTCGGCACGTATACATCGTTGATGCCTGCCCTGATTTCTTCAATTTTCGACTTTTTGTGTTCTTTTCGGTAATTTGTCCTGTAGGTATTAATTTTTCGAATCACTGATTCCCGATTCGCGTCCGGCTCTATTTCTTTCAAAACATCTACCAATTGTTGGTATGCAGCGTTCTTTTTGTCGCGAATATGGTATTCTTTACTTTTTATTTGCCATAGACATGGTAACTTCCTATATAAATCTATAAACTCTTCTAATTTCTCTCTATTACTGCGGCGTGAATCGACAGACATTTTGGCGCGAAAATAAACACAAACCGACCGAAGCAGTGGCGCGCGTGCGACTGAAGCGTTCCGACACACACGCTCATGCATACTTGCACAAACCAGTTTGCGCAGGTATACAGATCGTAGTTTTGAACTGCCTACCAGACTTGTGCAAGTCAGGAAACTTGTACAAGTTTTATCACACACACGCTCCGGTATACATGTACAAGCCTTCAGTTCCGGTATACCGTTCAGGTATACCGCTACGTATGTGGCCGGCATTAGATGTGGTAAACGTAATTCGCGTTTCTGTTTTGTTTCACAATAAACTGGACAGTAATGTGATAAGTGTAACTCTAAAGTTAAGAAGAAGGAAAAGGAATTTCCTTCTTCAAATTTTTTCATACTTACTTTGGCAAAGCAGTAGCGATGGCCTCGGCACCCTTAGATCCGATTGTGTTGTCATTTAAGTTCAAGCAGCTTAAGTTAGGATTGTGTTTGAAAGCTTCTGATAATGCCGACACTCCGACATGGTATATACCGTTCTGCGGCATTGCTATTTCTTCTAAGGTGCCCATTGTCTGTAAAAAACACAAGAAAACTTGAACTGAGAAAATTTATTTCTTATTTAGAATTTTTTTAAAGCAACAATAGGCTAGTGGTAAAGGATTCATTAATTCATTACAACCCACAAAAAGTCTCCTGCCGACTGTTTTCAGTTTTTCATATTATATAAACACATATATATTTTTAAGATGTTTTAGAGAACTTATAGCAAGTTTTTTTTTAAATAGAATAACGTTTTTTTTAAATAGTATAAAATAAACGAGCACGCAGTCCATCTGATGGTAAGTGATTGCTGTGGCCCATAGACATCTACATCTATCTTCGTTTGCCAATTAAAATTCAGATGTGTTCTCAGCCGTGAGGACTAAGATAGAATGCCTCTTTTCCAGTAAAAAGGGTCTTCCGGTTCTCTACACTCACCATACGAAACACAGCAGCACTAAGCTGATATTTTATGCTGGTATTCTGTGAGAGCGTGGTCCTTCCCCGTTCGAGCCGACCCATTTGTGCTACAACTATACTACCTATTAATATAGCTACAGCATGGCTCTACCACATATAAAAAAAAGTTTACACCAGCCATAAAAACTCACCACGCTATAGGACGACTGGTAGATAATGCCGACAGGTATTAAGTCCGCCCATTGTTACCTTAGTTGTTAGGTGTTACAATAAAGAATAAATAAATAAATAGTGCTACTCCATAGATTGTATCATAGGCATGATTTTTGTCATAATTACCACGCTTCGCACGCGTGTTAACTATGATGATGTGGGTGTCTATCGGCCACAGCATCCTCTTTCAACAGTGGACTGTGTGCTTGTACATCACCAATATTGTATGAAAAAAACAATTGTGCACTATAAACCTGTACTACGCAGACGGCAAGTTGAAAATGGTTGCCGTGATCGAAATTCGGCTTCGATGACATTATACCTGTACTGCAGTTCATAGGTTCTTGCAGTATTCTGAAGTCAAATTGTAGCTATGCACTACTAGCCGATAGCATCTAGCAACTACCTGTATATTTCATCAAATCGTCACTTTATCTAATCGCTCAACTTTGAGACTGCCAATTCAAAACCTTTCATCCACATTGGTTGTAGGCACTTAAGTTAGGCTATATAAGAAAATATATTGCTCCTCAATTGCGACTTCAGTCTACAGATCTGCTGGGCTATGTTTACGTGGTCCATGCTGCAGCTATATTATGGTTATAGCACGAATGGGTCGGCCCGACCGGGGTACAACCACACTCTCACAGAACACCAGCGTTAAATAGCAGGTCTACGTCTTTCAAATGGTGAGTGTAGAGAACCGGAGACGCTTTTTACTGGAAACAAGGCATTCCATCTTAGTCCTCAGGGGTGACAACGCATTTACATTTTGATTCTTAATCGAGAATAGATGTAGATGTCTATGGGCCACAGTATCCACTTACCATCAATTGGAATGTGTGCTCGTTTGTCACCATTATTCTATAAAAAAAAGATTTTGAACATAGGCCTCCCCATAGATTGCCTGATAAGGGGGGATATTTGACATTGTTACCAAGCTTGGCAGGAGGATTGGCAACCTCAGTGTTTTTACTTTCTAGATATAGTTATGAAGATGCTGTTGTTCATCTACTGGTTTCTTTCCCCGTGTTGCCTCTTACAAAACTCACGGAACACTATGAGATAGAGGATATTCTTACACCACTACTACACTGTATAGATTTATTAATGGAAAGAAACTCCGAGCACTGCCCCTCTCCACTAAGCTCGCTAAATGACATATAGGCATATATACATAGCAGAATAAAACAACTCACCTGTAACTGTGAGCAGACATCACTCTGAAGCAATTTAGCAAGTCCTTCAACACCGATGGGGCCGAAAGCGTTATCGCTTAGCTCCAAAACCGTGAGGCGAGCGCCAGCTGCTATCATGCCGTCCCCAAGGGCGCTCTGTAATACGACACATCAGTTTCTAAATCTTTAATTATTTATTTATTTATTCTTTATTGCATTTCCTATTACAAAAGAATATAAACGGCGGACTTAATGCCATGAGGCATTTTCTACCTGTCAACCCAAGGAGTTATGAGAGTAGAGTAACGTAGGTATAGCAATATAGAGTAAAAAAAAAAGAAAAAAAAGATTAAAAACAATTACACAAACTAGGTTGATCAATAAGTTTTGGAAATGCAATGAAAAAAATGCTAGGATAAGTATATGTAAATTGTATTTATTTTTCAACATAATCGTCTTTAAGCTAATACACCTTGAATAGCATTTTGCAAGTTGGTTAATCCTCTTGGAAAAGTCGCTTGTTTTTTATAGAATGAGGGTGACAAAGCACACCGTTCACCTGATGGTAAGTGGATGCTGTGGCCCATAGACCTGTCAAATCCTGTCAAATTTGAAGTATTGAAAAAATAATTGGGTATAGTTTTTAATTTAGTTTTTTTCTGGTCTTGGCTCGTAACGAACTTAAGATTCGAAAAAAATAGAACACATTTTGGTACGACTTTCCATTGACGTCCGTCGAGTTGGGGGTTGATATTTTTTTTACAGAAAAGTAAAAAAGTTACTTTTTGAGAAAAAAATTATTGAAAATCAATAATTTTTGCAATATTTATGCCAATCCCCCTACAGAAGGGGGAACCCCCTTCATCAGAAAAAAATAGGGGGACTGATTCAGAGGGATTTCTGAATCAGTTTTGAGACTGCAACGTCTCCGGCGCTGTGGGAAGAGCAGCCTCTACACCTTTGCGTAACAAATCGCAGGCATCCCTCCTTGCCTCCGCAGCTTTGGCATGATGGTCGCCTTCGGCGACCAGCCTTAGCCGCTCCGACTCGTCCGATGCCTACGATTTGTTACAGCAGGCGGAGGCTGCTCCCCTTACACGCCCCGGCTCTATAAAAATACTCTAGGGGTAGGACAGACTCGTAGCAGGTGAAGTCAGGGTCAATCAATTCGGTTCTTTGACATAAGTTGAACCTAACCTATTTTATTTGTTATCTGCCCTAATAGGTACTGTTAAAATAAAACAAATCAAATATAATTAATAATTTATTAATCAATTTTATACACATATTGTATTGCTTTAATTAATTCGTCGAAAACATCTTTAAGCGCTATTTTTATTTTTCTTCGTCAAGAATATTCAATGACCCAGTCTGTGAAGTTTGCTTTAAAACCATCCCTACTGAACATCACATCAACACACATCAGCTTACGATTCAAATCGATTTAAAAATTGATCTTTTTCAGAAAGAATCGACATCCCTACTGACGATGACAATGACAATACAAAATAGCACCAGTTTTACGGTAGGAATTGACATAAATATTGCAAAAATAATTGATTTTCAATAATTTTTTTCTCAAAAAGTATGCGGTTCCGCATGTTGAAACTTTTCATGTGTGCTTATAATAATATAACCTTTCTGTAAAAAAACTATCAACCCCCAACTCGACGAACGTCAATGGAAAGCTAAGCCCACATTTCTATAACTCATTGATTAGTGGCCTATTCTGAAAACTTATTGATCAATCTAGTATATTAAGTAATGCATTTTAAACAAAAATGTTAACTCACCAACGCAGGAGGAATCTCTGTTTTCATTCTGCCAGTAAACATATCAGAAAACCTTGCAATCTTCAGCTCCGGGTGTTGTTCCAATGCCTTGGCAATGGCTTGTGCAGCTGCCACCCCGAGTGTATTTCCAGTGAGGGTCAGGTATTGTAAGTTCGGGCATGCATTGATTGCATCAATGATTGGTTGAGCTAAAAGTTTAAATTTGCTTTTTATCCCACAACAACAATGAAGGTTTTCTGTTTCTTTCTAGAAACCTATTTTGATAATGGCCACTGATAACTTTACTAGTAAAATTGAAAACTTTGTGTAACCGACTTCAATATAAATAATTTAAAGTTGATTTTTTTAAAACCGCTCAACCGATTTTGATAAAATTTAAATAGGACCACCTGAGAAGTATACCCTTTAAAACAAAAAAATAATTTTCCAAATCGGTTCAGGTGTCTTCGAGTAATCAGTGAACATACAAAAAAAAAAGATTCCGACAAATTGAGAACCATCTTCTTTCTTGAAGTTGATTGAAAAGGGAATAGCACAGAGCTTTAATTTTTTTTTTGTAATTATGCTATACCCACAACATACTCATGCGCAAGATGCAAGCTTTACAAGCAATTGTCTGCCAATATAAGCATGGCAAACAACCACATTACAAAGATGTATGTTAAGCTTGGCAAATATAGAACAGCTCCGAAACAACACACAGGAGCGTTGGCCGCTCCCCGGGTTGAACACCTTGCCTGGTGGGAAGATCTCCTCTTTTCCTTCCACGGTTGAACTAATCAATATGGTTATGTCCATGGATTAGATGTTTACTATAATTATTCAACTCGTGTTATAATTACATTGATTTTAGTATGAAGCTATTCTATAAATGGAGGATATATATTACGCTTCAACTTAAATACCTTAAATAATGAGAAGCAAATTAAGGAAAACTTGATTAATTACCATCTTTTTCAGTGTCTAACTTAAGCGACTTTCCAGAAAAATCTACACCAGTTTCAGATTTATTTGTATCTGAGAGCGCTGAAGTTATCGAATTCAAATCAAACGAGGTCATTTTGCACAATGTATTTATTTATTTTATGTAAAAATATAGAACGTGAAAACACGAACAACGGATTTTTTCAATTTATCAAACACAAACATTCATATTAGGCTTGGGCAAAAAATATCGATATATCGAAATATCGATATATTCTTATAACAATATCGATATATATCGTCGATATTTTTAATCACGATATATAACGATATCGATATTTATTTTCGAGTATCGAAATCGTATCAATTTCGATATATTTTTGAATGTTGTATTAATGGGCAAAACATGAAACACCACAAAAAGGAGCTACAAATGTGTGGTTGTCGTTTTTTTTTCGTCGTCGAACCGTCAGCATTGTTAAATTTTGGGCTTTATTTTTACATCATGCAAATGATGCCGATATATCTATATATCGATATTTATCACGCGATATATATCGATAATGTTTAAAAATATCGTTTGGATATATATCGATATATTTTTTTTCCTTGTCCATCCCTAATTCATATTCATACCGTGTTACCAACTCCATTTTTTTTTACCCCTAAACTAAACGTAATAATTATATTCTCTTTGCCCTAAACGTTAAGTCAAAACCTTCGAGCATAGAAAACTATGCTCGAAGGTCAAAACCCCCTAAATCACCATATTAAATTGGAAATCCCTCAAATATGCAATGCTTTGTAATGTTCTTAAAATATATATTATTTACTTAATGAAGGTTATAAATGATGAGCTATTTCATTGCAATGTCAATCAGATCATCATCGCACTTGGTAGCATTTCAATAGATAACAAGAAATTGCAACCGTAATTTTGAAACATTTTCAAAAGGTTTACACAGCCAGCTGCGCCACAATCAACTTCTGAACAACAAGTGGTAAAATTAAAAATTTTGTACAACCGACTTCAAAATAAATTATTAAGGATAACCCGAAAACTACTGGTCAAACCTCGATCAAATTTATATGGGACTACATGAGAAGCACCAGCTATCAAATGAAAAAGAGAATCTTTGAAATCGGTTCACCTAGACAAAATTTATGAAGTAACACACATAAATATGCAGTCGAATTGAGTATTTCCTCCTTTTTGAAGTTGGTTAAAAATCAGCTAAAGTGGAAAAAATATAAAAGTCCCTAAAAATCCCATCTTACTTATTTACCCCCTAAATTTAGAGGGAAAACTCCTTAGTTGGGAACCCTGCACTACGCTTCACCATAAATGGTGATCCGTAGTGCTGCTAGATAAAAAAACGATTAAGCCAGTGTTGCTAACATAAAAATCTGAGCTGGCGTATGTCACAGTCTGGATTGCAGTATTGTAAGGAAAAAAGTACTAAATTTCCATATTTCATTCTTTATTTCAAAAATAACTATTCTTCATTTGTTTTTCCTCCGTAAAGGTTTCTTTTTTATGTTGGTTGTTTGTCACATGTCGTCGCAAAGTTAAAAGTTCACATGGTGCATTTTGCTCTAAATGGATCATTTTCCACAACAGTAATCCAGTTTTTGATAAAATCCTCACTCTCCCACTGTTGTCACCAATTCTGTTTTATATGTTTTCTCTTTTTTATCTTTTTGGCGAAGTAGGGCCTTTAAAGTCACATTCACTCATATTATCGATTATTAATTATGATAAAATACAGGTTAAAAAATTATTTCACTCGCAACCGTAAAGCCCGGTTTCCACCGCGGAAGAGTAATGAGTGGGAAATGGTAAGCGGAACGGACTCCTTTTAAACAAAATAGGTTTGCATTCCCACCAACAAAGAGTTTTGCCTGTTGATTTCCACTGCAAACGGATAACAACAGAGAGGAATCAGCGGAGCGAGCTGAACGGAATATGAGAAATGGGAAATGAATAGTCAATTTCCACAGAGAGCGAGTTCAGTTGGAGTTTTGAACTGGTTACGTGCGGTAGTGTTTTGTTGTGTGAATTTGCGATGTTATCGAGTGACACGGAATGAAGTGAGGACAGTGATTATGTATACCGTAAGAAAAAGTATATATTATTATATCTTAAGCACAGAAAAAAACGTACAAAACAGAGATTTTGGTTATGTCCGCACATTCGAGAAAGAACGTTGAAAGGGGAATATGTGCTATTCAATGATTTGGACGACGAAAAATTTCTTCATCCAAATCATTGAATTTTTCGTACAAATTCTATAAATCGCTCCATTTTGAATCATAAATAAAACGTATCATTACCACAACCATCACAACAACAATGCATTGGCACCCGTGCCGGCAGCGGGAGAGGCAGGGAAAGGAGCGTGGGGGGCGGTGGAAACAGCAGCGTCGAGCGAGTCCGTTTCAAACTAGTCGGCGAGACCGCGACGCAGCGGACACATGTAACTCGTTTGGTCCGCTCCGCTCAATTCTTTTTCGGTGGAAACAGTACTTTGTAAAATTCAATTGCGAGTTGAAAGGACTCATTAATGACTCCGGTCCGAGTCCGCAGCTCATTTTTACTCTTTTCGCCCCCTTTGTCATTTACACTCGACTCTTTGTTGATGGAAACACATTTATGCAGTTTTGTTTTGTATTGAAAGGTAAATGGAGTAATTAATGGGTCCGTTCCGCTCGCGGTGGAAACCAGGCTTAACGTATTTTAATTAGTTATATTACGAATGAGTGCTAAATCATACTCGACAAGATACAAGATATTTATTTGTGGAAACATGAGTATACATACAAAGCATGCAGGTTGTTCAGATACATTAAAAGGATCAATCATGTTTGGCCTTTGTGGCGTACAAATGTATAATTCAATGAAAATATTATGAATAGTGTTACGAGCTTGGGGTTCGAGACAATTAAAAACTGCCGAGTGAATTACCAAAATTGACACTTTAATTACACAACACTAATTACAACTTTAAACCACACTAATAACAAAACACAATTTTACTACAGATCGCTTTAGTTCGCAGTTGTATCGCTTCGAAGTCTTCACTTGTATCGCCAATTCAATACTGACTCGGTCGTGGTCTATATCGGCCTTATATAGCGCCTCAGATACTTTCCAGATCGAATTATAATTATTAATAATTATCGAATTAGATTATTATTAAACTAATTTTACCAATTTTATCATTAAATCAAAGTCTAAGAAATAAATTAAAATTAAATTTCTGGTAATATTATTTGCTATGAAGATACATTATATTTTATCTGTTTTATACAATGTCAGTAAAACAATTGCTTCTTACGTAAGATTTAAATTTTATTATTCAAAAATTCTAATATGCTATAGTATGCTTTGCCTTCTAAATATAATTTCAACTTATTTTTAAATACACGGGCATTCTGCTCCTTCCAACATTTCGGAAGCTTATTATAAATTAAAGGGGCCATGCAAGAAACACTTTTTCGCATCAATGCAGTTTTTGAGCTATGCAAACAGAGAATAGTATCATCGCGTCTGTTGCGACTAACTACGTCTGATAGACGTGGAAATAAGTGCTGATTACATTTGACAAACATGGCAATTTCTAAAATGTATAGACATGGTAATGTCAGTATTTTATATTTTATATAATAGGGTTTGCAGCCATCAGTTGGCTCCAGTTTAAATATGGTCCTAATGCATCGTTTTTGTGCTTTGAAAGGTAATTCCTTGTAAGTCGAATTGCCCCAGAAGATAATCCCATATCTTAAGCCATGGTACGCTCTAAGCAACGCATTAATGTTAAGCACTTTAACTAATTTGTACAGGGCATATGCCGAGCTACTTATTTTTTTACTAAGAATTTCTGTGTGTTCATTCCAATTCAATTTCTTGTCAATCGTCTCGTAAATGATACAATTAAAATTTACCTTAATAGAAATACGTTATCATTTGCAACCTTTTCATTCATTTTTAACCAAGGCGAAAGAGATGGCACTATATGGCGTTACAATTGTAGGTATGTTAGCAGTCGGGATTTCTCATGTTTAGTTCATAAAATAGGTACTTAACTGAATTTCGTTTCGTTATTTACACTAGTGAAAAAAGTTTCGTTTCACCTTATAGCCAATTGCCGTATTTTGTAATACGGCAATGAGAGGCCTGCCGTATGCCTTATTTTCTGGAAAAAAAATTCGTGGATTGCATATATTATGTAGGCATAGATATTTTTAAAGTAGCTGCACAAGACCTTACTTTAGATGTGGTAACAGTTTGCACTTTGCACACACAATATCTTCTTTGCTTAGCTTGGAGGTACACTGGCAAAGAATACCTTGTTGCATTAAGTCCACCTTTTTGTACTTGGTGTGCAAACAAAGCATACCTAAATACAGTAAATAAACAAATTTGTATGAATTGTAGTCACTAAAAATAAATGAAAATTATAATATAAAACCAACCTTCGAAGGACCAGCTTGATAAATATCTTTCAATTTATATTTTAGTAGTTTAGTTTAGACTGTTCGTATCCACAAAATGGCATTAGTGTTTACCCCTCACCCCCACCACTTTACTTAAGTATCTAAAAAACAAAAAATAGGTAAAAGTCGTCTATTGTGTTTAAATATATATTATTTAAAATGAACAAAACATTAAGAACTTATATAAATGTAAACCTTAGCAAGTATGTGTATGTTGTAGTGTAGTATAGCATAGTAGCCCCCACGACAATATATATAAGTGATAAGAGTAGTATAATGAGGGCATCCACGACTATTTCAGCCACGAGGGCGGCGCCACTTATTAATGAGGTGTAATATTTGGCAGATTATATTATTATGTTCGAAAATTTGTTAGATATGTCTTTATTTTGTATCTTGCTTTAGGTATTGTACATGCCAAGGTATTGCACGATGCAAGATGTAAAACCACAATGAGTAGACTTGATAAACGTGACTACGTAATTATTTGAAGTTGATATATAACAAATCGTCAAGTAATGAGTAGGTCAATGTAGTATTTATCGTGTATCTCGCATGACCATGGCGGGACGCAAAGCAAGATTGACCGTATGTAAAGTGCCTAATTCAATTATTTTAAAATGCGGAGGACGTGAAGCCGTAGTTCGGAGTTTTGGCGGGAACTTGACCGTCGACGGATTGTTGCTACTGTTTCATCGTTAAAATAATGATTTGAAGTGGATGTTGATAATGACTACGCATGTGAAATATAAGTGGAAACGCCCTTGTTTCGGGCTTCGATGTTGATATAAACATCAAGTTATGTTGTTTGCTTGGGCACCTTTATAACTTGAGTAACTGTTGTCATCGACTGTCCGCTGGGTCGAGCTGTCGTCAAAATCTCCAAAAACTTCGCAATGTGAAGCATCAACATATTGTGAACAAGATAACATAATAATCCGAATGAAATGAAGATATGGCTTAAAAAACAAGCATCCAAGCCAAAAAACTAAATAATAATAAATAAATAAATAAATAAACCTACATCGTTCCTTCGTACCATAGATAAAGAAACGCACCTCTATCTACTTGCATCCTCTCTCTACGCTACCTGCTACCTGTCGTCGTGACTTTTAAGCTCTTTCGTTACTCCTGTATAGGACAGTTACTATACTTTTTGGTTACTTTATAATAAAACAGAGTGGGGTTTTCGGGGGAACTTGCCCGGCGGCGGTTTGCTGCTCATGTATTATTGTTTAAATAATGGTTTCAAGTGGATTTTGATATGTAAAAGTGGTGCGATTATGTGTATTAAGTGTCTGCGCATGTGAACTATTAGTGGAAATAGTGAAACAGGTGCTCTGATGGTGATGTGATTCTCAAGATAAAGTGTCTGTCTGCTTAGGCGCCCTGAGATACCATCGCCAACTGTCAGCTGTCTGCTGGCTCAAGTTGCCGTCAAAATCTCTCAAGGGCTGCACAATGTGACGCATCAACATATTGTGAAGCAGTGTACTATGAAGGATAATATTATACATTGTAACTTCAGGCTCAGAAGGGCTAGAACCCAGAGTCGTAAAGCCAGATAAAAAAAAAACACAGACTACATCACAGATTACTGCTGACTGGGAATGGGCAAGGGAAAAATATATCGATATATATCGGAACGATATTTTTAAATAGTATCGATATATTCGATACTAGAAAATAAATATCGAATATCGATATATCGCGATCAAAAATATCGACTATATATCGATATTTTTATAAGATAATATCGATATTTCGATACATCGATATTTTTTGCCCAAGCCTACTGGTGAGTATACTGGAGTACATAGAGGGGATATATATGTAATAAAATTGTTATTCAAAATCAAGAGCTAATGCTAAGCTATCGTGGATTAATTTAATTTTTAGTGTTGTTAATGTGTTCTGTTTCTAATAGCTTACCTATTACAGTTAAAATTTCGTCATTCGGGTTGATCTGTGTCTTTTAGTTATTCAATTGATAATAGCAAGCATTAAACCGTTAACGTGAAATCAAGTGAAATATCCTACGTGACTTTTCGACGGTATGGCAGGTTTGTACATATTTTTTAAATATTTTTTTGTTATCATGCGCAACAGTACATTGCCAGATGTCAGATATTTAAAAATATCAATTTCGACGTAATTTCAATATTAAACGTTGTGCGTCCTATACTTAGCTAAATACAACATAAACCGAATTTACTTCATATTTCTAACCTTTGATCTTTTCAAGTCTAAGTAATTTACATTTCATTAACATTTTAATTGAATTTCCCAACGCTTTTTTACATTAAAAATTAATTCGAGGTCTGTAATATACTGGCTCCAGTTGTTTTTCTGTTTTAATTAATCATTTAATATAATATTTCTATATTTTAAACTTGTAAGAGTAATTATTCCTTCCTGCTCTAGTATAATTTGTAATATTAAGTACGTACATAATGAGCGTGAATTATCCAGATTATTTAATACTAGCTGATACCCGCGAGTTCGTCTTGTTGCTTGATATATTAAGAAAGTTTTCGTAGGTGCGAAGGATAAAACATAAAAAAGATCGTAAAATAAATATAATAATAAAGGAATTTTGTAAGCAAAAATATACTTTGCTTACAAAATTTATTTCTAAACAATGTTATTCGTTGCTCCGTTTGTAGCTAAAATATATAAATTATCTGGGTTAGTAATGCAAAAGCAATGGACGTACAGTTGACCGTGTGAAAAACACTGTATAAAAATTGTTGTTTCTTATAACTAATAACATTATATTAAATGAAGATATCTCAATATTTTTTTTACTAAGGGCCAAGTGTCTAAGAAATAAAACTTAGAAAACCTAATTGAAATCTATCCAGTAGTTTTTCCGTGATTTGTGCACAACTGCGAACCTCTATCATTTTATTTATATAGATAGGTAAACAAGTACAAGAGATTACTCTTTACTTTTGTACGTGGTAGAGCCAAGCTGCAGTTATATTTATAGCATAGTTGTAGCTCGAATGGGTCGGCTCGACCGGGGAGGACCAAGCTCTCACAGAATACCAGTGTAAAATAGCAGCATAATGATACCGTGTTTCGTATGGTGAGTGTAGAGAACCGGGGACCCTTTTTACTGGAAAGAGGCATTCCATCTTATTCCTCAAGGCTGACAACGCATCTGCATTTTGATTCGTTATCGAGGATAGATGTAGATGTCTATGGGCCACAACAACCACTTACCATCAGGTGGACTGTGTGCTCGTTTGTCACCCTATTTCTATTAAAAAAAAATTGATATCAAGTTTCATAGTTTATACATATACAAACAAGTACTTGATGCTAATTTATTTATTTTGATGTATTACCTAATTTTATTGAAGCTAAGTCTTATTACATATTTCATTAGTTCAGTTTGATATTTTTATTTTTTTGCAGTATGTTTCAATGGTTTGGGTGATAAATATCCTTTTGAGTAATTTTTGTAAAATAATTTTAATGTTAACCTTTAAGTTTTGATGTGGTTTAGCCAGGTCATAGTT
Organism: Parnassius orleans; assembly: GCA_029286625.1. NCBI lineage: Eukaryota > Metazoa > Arthropoda > Insecta > Lepidoptera > Papilionidae > Parnassius > Parnassius orleans. The sequence continues at coordinate 615,950 of JAGSMP010000161.1, read as the reverse complement.
GGTGATTTGACATATCTCAGATGGCTACAGAAATAATTAATAAATAGTATGATTATGTCCTTATAACCACATTGTATTATAAAAAAAAAGAAAACATTTATTTGGCACTCTTAGAGACACATTTGTTATAATCTGGCCATACTAAACTGTTTGAATTCTTTTTGGCAAACAACAATGGACAAATTTTTTGGTTTTTTGGACCTGACTTTTATTTTTCATGTCCCAAAACAAACTATAGTTAGATTGGTTTGTTTTTATGTTGTAAACACTATCCCTTTTGAAAATCATATCTAAATAGCCACAATTTTTTATAATAATACTTTTGAGGTTAGAATCTAATAAATACTCAAGTTGCACATGTATTGACAAATCGAGTAATGGTAGGTGACAGAAGATGAATTGTACTAGTAGAATTTAGGAGTACTAAACCTGCTAACCCCTGGAGGTATCTAATGTCCGAATTTAATGAAACATGGTAGATTTATTTAAAATGGTATTAAAATGTAGGTAAAATTGTTTAAAAAAAATTGATTGATTGATGTGGTTTATTGGGTTTTCCAGATGTCCCACCTATAGGACATTTGGTGTCAATTAATTATTTTAACATCTTATGTATAGTACTTTCGGGGTAAATTAAAACAAATCACAAAACCCTGAAACATATTTTAATTTAAAAGAAGTTCTTACATCATCAATCTAATAGTACTTTATGTACTTAATTCTCTCATAACATAAACACTTAAGTTTTAAGCAACTTCAATGAGATCAATCATATGGATTCTTAGATCAAACAACTGAGTATACTTTTTTATAATCTATGTAATATAAGATAACTAATTATGAAATTCTGCAAAGCAGTTTCGGCCCTTAACGAGTCACAGATATATGTCACAACAAATACATTTAACTGTGCTTTTCATTTTGCAACCCTCTTTTCGGCAGCGTATTTGAGAATCTGTGTACTCTAGCAAATGCAATGCTTTCCTGTTCTTTTTAGCAAGCAGAGGTTTAATATCAACTCCGTGCTGGTGCTAAATAGTTTTCTAAGCTGCTATCCACTTCTTCTGTTGGTAATGGGATACAGTTTTCTGTGATCAACTTTTTTCTTTTATCTTGTGGCAGAGAACGCCATTTGTACGTTGACGATCGCGGTACAATAGCCTGGTATTTGAGACGGCTAGATCGAACATGTGAAATATGAACCATATGGTCCATTTTTTTGTTCGACTTCTTGCTGGACAAACAGCAAGCAACCTGTCGATGTGATCAATGCCGCCTATGTTAGAATTATAATTTTTAATAACTTCAGCTCTTCTGACATTCTGGTATTGTTTGATTCGTTTATTCCACCTAGAACAAGTGTCACATGCAGTATCCGAAAAACAAGACAATATCATGAGATCTGGCTTGTTATCAAGCCATTTCGTGATGGGCCAATTTTCCATCAGTTCTTTATTTAACCTCAGTGGTGCCCCTGGGTTTTTTCATAAAATCCTTGTCGTCAGACAAGATACATCCTTTAGGTACCCTATTTTTCATTATTGACCCAGTGCTATTGAATCCTCTCAAATGTAGTTCATTCAAAAGCTTTGTTGTGGAAAAATACCTGTCAAAGTAATGGTATAAGCTTTATTTGCGTGAACTTTACGTGCGGCTAAGAATAGCCGCTTCACAAAGCGAAAATCCATGAGAGACATAATCTTCAAATGTTGTTTAACCTTGATAGACCACCATGTCCAATACGAGCCCATGCGGTTTTGCTGCAAAAAAAAAACCTTTAATACCAAGGGGTAATTACGATATTGTTTTAATCCATATGGCCCAGTAAACGGGATTATCATCTCATCTATTGAGATGTGCTCCGATTTCTTCTTACGAAGACAACCTTGTAAAATTATTTGAAGAAGAGGACAGACTTTCCATAGCTTGTTGTTTTTCTCTTTATCAGTGACGTCAATATCGCATATAACTTTTAGCCCTGTTCTGATGGTATAAAATCTGTCCCGGGTCATTGCATCCACAATCAAATTAATTTTTCATGTGCCATTCCAATCTATCATGGGATAATTAATAGTAGCCATGACAAATGAAATTCCAAAGAATACCTTCAGCTCCTCTACAGTCAAATCCATAGACTTTCATTTTTTTAGCATGTTTGTCTGGTTGGTAGCCATAACCATAGTCTCTAAAATTTCTTTATCGATGTAATCACACATAGTTGCTTGCAACATCAAAGGACTGTTGAACTTCTTCGGGGAGATTTCATGGCTCAAATAAATACGTTATTCCTGCCCACACGCAAAATACGCGCTTAGATGTGAAGTTGCGGAAAACAGCCTGTTTATTCAATTCAATTCAATTCAAGGTCTCATTCCACATTGTTAGGGCTGTTCATTGGATGGATTGTTGGTTCAAACGAATGTCTTTCCCAAGCATCCGTTAAGTTCTGGGAGCCTGTAGCTGGTCTTCTGCCTCTACCTTGTCTACCTCTACTTTGTCCACCTCATCCTCGCAAAGAACCTCTGATACATGCTCTAGAAGCTCTCCCACGACCCAAGGTTGAGGTTGAAGGGGAAGGAATTGGTATATTTGGAGACTCAGTGTGTTCTGGCTCTGAGACATCTTCGCTAAATTCGTCAGAAGATGAACTTGAATGATTACCATTCTGGTTTCTTTTATATGTGGGATCATCTTCGGAGTCATCGGACGAGAAATCGAAATCTGAATCATTCACTAAATCCAATACTGAAAAGAAAAAGAAAACATAAATTACAATGAATGTCATATGTGGAGGCCATCAAAATAAATAAATAAACTTAGTATATGACTGATGTCTTACGGATAGAACATCAAAAAGTAAGGTTATGTATATAATAAAAAAAAGAGGTTAGATCAAATAAGTCTCCGTTACAATTAATTAGTACTCTTTAGTAATCTTTAGAAAGCAAACATAGTAATTGAAAAGTCATGAGGGATTTTTATAATATTCATTAATTGCTTACTTTGTTTGTCCCACAAATTTCGGCACCTGCGTTGTTCCTCTATTTTGCAGCGAAAGTATGAATTGAGAACTTTTTCAGAGTTGCCTTCATAAATAGTGTGACCGTGCGGAAAAAAACATGTGCACAACACCCAACCGCTCTTCTACCAACTAAACAATTACAACAATACTCTATTATAGCTTCTCTTCCACATACATTATTTTCAATTAATATATAATAATAATATACTTTTCTCAAAATGTGTCTAGATTTGATTTAGCCTCTTTAAAGTGAATTATTTCCACTTCCTCTCAAACAATATTCTGTTACATTAATGTTTTCTCTGCTTTTTTCAATTCGAAACCTTCCATGAAACCTGACATATTCACTATAATAGGACCTTGCCTGTCAGATCTGATACGTTCCTAGGACAAATAATATAATTTCACTATATTCTAGAAGGGGTAATATACTATTAGTATTTTAATGAGCTGTAATTGGGCCATTCCATAGTGACTGGTGGGACAGTTGACTCCAGAACGTCAGATGTTTTGACTCTTATCATTTCTACCGACTATAAAAAGGAGACAGTACTCAATTCGACTGTATTTTTTTTATGTGTGTTACTTCATAACTTTTTTCTGGATGACCCGATTCCGATGATTCTTTTTTTATTTGAAAGCTAGTGCTTCTCATGTTGTCCCATTAAAATTTGATCAAGGTCTGACCAATAGTTTTGAGTTATTCTTAATAATTTATATTGAAATTGGTTGTACAAAATTTTTAATTTTTAATTATTATTTAAATATTTCAGAATGGAGTAATGAATATCATATGATAGATCTTAAAGCAATCTATAAAAATTACCTCCAAACTGTAAATTATTAAACATATTTGTGTGGTATCATAGTTTTGAAAGAGTGGGACTGGTGGGACACCAAAAAATACCTCACCTCTTCTCACCACACTGGATCCAAATTTTAGCCCAAATACTACCACTATCAGAATATAATTTGCTGTGATAAGACATGATTAAGTAGACTTCATGACAAACTAAAAATAAGCATACTGTTTACTTCCTACAGAAAATATTGAAAGTGCGAAAATGGTGAAAAATCATAGCCCTCTTTTAATGTATTTTAAAAGTTCTTCATTATTTATGAACAAGTAACAATTATTTTTATAACATTTGAAAAAAAAAACAGATACATAAACTTTTTCCCATTGTAGTATTAAAATCAAAAAATCATATAAAAAGTGCTTAAATGAAACATTTAGACATTCCGTTCAAATTAATGTTGTACACTGTCAGAAAATTGGTAGAAAATTCGATTACCACAGTTTTATAATTGGTTCACGAAGAATTTCAATGACTTGATTGATCAGTGGCGTAGCGTGCCTTAGACGGGCCCTGTATCAAAATTAGTTAGGGGCCCAAATGAAGGGTAATGATTTTTCCCAAAAGGAACAAAAAAATTATTAATAAAAATAATTATATATTGATTATAAGTTATTACTTATACAATTAATACTCCTAGAAACTAAGCTAGCCAAATAATTCAAATCAAATATACACTTTTTTTACCTTTTGTTCGGCGAATTGTTATTTATTAACACGTTCTCTGCCAATAACAAAATATGTCTTTTTCATTCAGGCCGTGGCGGTCACTGTTGGGCGACAACAAACATTTCTGTTCGGGCCGCGTCGCCTAATGGTGACCGCGCGTCAGACGTGTTTTTAAACTGCGACTGTAGGCCAACGGACAGACAAGTTTTTCAATTTTGTATGACAACTTTACCCGCGCGGCTCTGCATTTTATCGTCTTTAGCTTAGTTTTTGCAAACAAAAAAAGTCTCAAATATATCTCGTGTTTTTACTTGTGAGCTCTAATTTTCACTATAATGGACTATTTGTATCGAGTGTACCTGTACCTGTGTATTATAATTGTATACAAAAATAGCGTGTAAGGTAAGAACAATTTTGACCAAAATATGGACTAGAATTCGCAATGTTAGATCGAATAAAAATACTAGATTTCCGGTCGCGGCTTCGCTCGTGGGTAATATATTTTCCCGTAGGAATGAAACAATTTCCTGCAGTAAAAAGTATACTCTGCTACTTCTGCATAATGTAGTTTTCTATCGGTGAAAGAATTATTAAAATCGGTTCAGTAGATTCAAACAAACAAACAAATCTATCCTCTTCATAATATTGGTATAGATTACAAATAAAACAATTTTGACGCGCATATAAAAATTTATTGTAAAAAAGAGGTACAGAAAAAGATAAATTGACAAAGTTTAATGTATTTTAGCCACTCAAGCGTCCAGCCCGCGCGATTGTTATACCCTTGTACGTCCGGATAAGCGCGGCCCTGATTCGGGTGCTACCGCGCTCGCATCTTGTAACAAAAACCCTACATAGCTTCTTAACTATAATAGCTAGAGTAAAGAAAAAAACTACGAAAAATTGATAGAAGAATACAGATTAAACCTATGTATATTTTAAGATCTAAAAACTTAATTTAAGATATTAAAAACGAGTGTTAACATTGAATTCGGAGAAAAATAAACGTATAAATTTTATTAATTTACACCACAACGAAGAAATATTGTATTTTTTTACCAATAAAATAATGCAACAACAAACTAGACGTATTTTCCTTTCTTATAATGCATATAGTATGTGCCAAATCGATTGAGAAAAACGGACAATGACCTTTCGGTCGTTTAACCAGGGTTACAAACCTTCAATATATAGGCACATTTTATATGTAGTACTTTCTTTATTTATAATGATTTTTTATAATGATTGATATAATATATATTTATTAACTATTATTAAAAGTTATGTGAAAGATCGCTGTAGAAGAAAAATCATCTATTGTTATAAAGTACTTTATTCATTTAACAACAAAAACATTAATTTATAACACATATAAAGATTCAGTGATAACGACACCGAATAAGTACGTACTTATGCAAAAGATAAAACTTTATTTTAATATTATATAAGAACTTTATTTTTATTCGGTGCAATCATCACTCGTATCTTCACTTGATGAACTATCTGTAACATTAATTATAAAGCGATCTGCAGTTTGGTCAATTCTATCATCCATGCCACGCATTTTTGTTCAACCTTAAGGACATGCTGAACACAGTTTTCCATTTATCTGGCGTGATTTGAGTTAAACCATCTTTAAGTAAATTTTAACATCTTTTAACTTGAAAGTTGTATTTTTCGTGCAACGTACCCTTTCACATCTGCCCACAAGTTCAATGGGGTTAAGCTCACAGTGATAAGGAGGTAACCTTACCACTGTGATGCTTTTTCTTTTGCCATCTCGTCGGTGACGTAACTGATAGTTATCTTTAACTGCCTTTATTTTTCCATTAAGTGGGTCTTTGTGTCCGAGGGCACGTATGCGATCTGTTTAGATTCTAGCCATTCCTGCATATTTTGTTTCCGCCAAGACATTGTTGGGGTTTTTCTAAACGTCTGGAGTGGTAACTAGCGTTATCCATAACTATGACATCGCCGCTTTGCAGTTTTTCTATTACTTTTCTAAACCAGTCCTCGAAATGGAGAGCGTCCATACTCTCATGGTAGTCACCAGTAGATGATGATTCAAATACCCAATCACATCCCTCCAAAAGCCATTTTCATTGCCAACGTGTACAACTATTAATCGCTTTCCTTTACCCGAAGGGCTTTCGCGCCAGTAGAGTAGCCTTCTAACCGTGATTGACGAGAAGATTCAATTGTGGTGTCTTCCATACCTTTCCCATAGTATGACCTGCGTTAATCCATGTTTCGTCAAGGTAAAAATGTTACGTCCTCGTTTCTTAATATTTGTATTTCTCTCAAATATCTGGTACGCCACAGAACTATCTCTGGGCGATCTATTAGACCACTTTTTCTGTTTCTCTTTATATATTTGAATTTTAAATGGCGCAACACACGTCGCAGGAAGTTTTGCTCAAGTTTGGCAACTGGTCATCTTGATTTATACTGAGCAAAATTTTGTCTAAAGTCGGTAATTCTCCTGCAAGAAAGAACTGATGCACTTTCGCTCTTATAGCCGATTTATCAAAATCGTCCAACTTGTCAATTACAGACTTTTTCTTTTATTAATTATTCCTTTTCTGGTATTTTATGGGAATCTCTATACACGCTTAATACGCGATATATAGTGCTCTTGCTGACTCCTGAGATCTCCGAAACCTTTTCTACCATATTAACGTTTGAAGGATACACGTCTTCGGGCCAGGTGTTTTGACATATTTGTATACATTAATGATAATCTCTTGTTCCCCGACCGACAAAGTGGTAGGTTTTCTTTTACTGGTGACGTTAAAGGTGCTCCAGAAGATGGGCCTGTAAATAAATGACAAAAATATACTACCATAGTACTACATCACATAAATACATATTGTTTTAGAAAATAAATACCACATGGTCACATAAAAGAGCGCTTTAAGAAATAGAAAGGCTACGTCGTCGCATTTGTACCTATTTGTACGTACCTGCTACGTTTATTATGGGTCGGCGACGTCTCTTTCCACTTGATGTTGAAGGACCGGGTCCTTCACCAAATTCTCCTGAACTCATGTCGATTTAGTAACGACCGTCACAGTAAAACTAATATAACAGATTCAAAAACAAAAACTTAACGATATAACAAATTTAACAGTAAAACTCAACTAAAACAATGCAATGAATGCTATGAATTACCTGAGACGTACACACGCAAGCGCTATCCGAACACGAATGAAAACAAAATGGCGGACCGGCCCAAAAGGTGACGCATCTCTGGCTGCCATTGTCACGTTTCTTTTAGAACGAACTGACGTAACGCGCGTTTTGTTTATTTTAAAGGGATGAATTTGCAAAAGCTCAATATGGTGATTATATTGCTTCAAATATTTTTTAATATGAAACTGTTATTAAATGAATTGCTGCGTTACTTACCATAAATTGAAATATAAAATATAACACATTTTTCGCGATGTACCGTAAGATTTTACTATGTTTATAGGAACCACAGACAATATTATTTAAGAAACAAAAACAAAACATATGTGCTGACCTAGAAGTGGGAATAATATCAATATTTAAATATTGTTATCACATCTAAATTGAGATTTTGTGTTACGCCTTTTGACACTCGGCTCATATCTGAGGTCATTGTCCGTTTTTCTCAATCGATATGGCACATACTATAGATGTTTATGTTTAATTAACGCTAAGTAGTTAAATAAATTGTAACAAAACACCTACTCCTCGTAATTTTACTGCGATGTCTTGAGCGCTTTCGACTCGCTTGCGAAGGCAAAATATAAGCAAGATGGCCGCCTATCTAAGGTCTCATTCACACTTTGTAATTTACGCAACTTAAAAAAAGGTAGTTATGAGTTTTTAGTTGGGGTTTAAATTAAACACAAATAATAAAATCAATGTACAGTATATTGACATAATAAATATATTTTTTTTCACAAACCTTTACTTACTATAATTATCATTGACTATTTCAAGTAAATTTATTGCTAATTAAATATTTTATTTAAAACTAGGAATTGATTACAAACTAAATATTTACAAAAAAAGGACTAAATTAAAACTAAAATAAATAAATAAAACAAAATAAATTATGTATGGTACTGCATAAAGCAACCATCAATGCATAGATTTATGTTGCATTCTAGGCACTTCCAAATAGTTCTGGCTGTGACTTTTCGCTGGGCGCACAACCAACAGCGACTTTGCTTAAAGCCAGTTTTAACTGGGAAATGTCGATGCTCGACTTTAGGTCTGCTGGTCGTGGTTGTCGTTGGCCTTTTCATCAGTCCGGTTCTCGAATTCATAAGTCGTGGTTCTGTCGTGAGGTCAATATGTCGGTGTAACTTTAGTAAGTCTTCCGCCAAAGTTGTCCTGAACTGTCTGTGTGATATATTTGGATTAGCCGTTTTAAATAAAACAAAACAATTAAAAATGGCACAGTTAAAAAGACGACGAAATACCTTTTTATACCAAATTTTATTTCGTACACGTTCCATGGGCTGAGCAGACAAGAACTGGTCTTTCCTGTCCACTCCTCCCATGGACTTATTGTAGTCCAGGACAACGCTTGACTTGTATGTCAGTCGGTCATATTTTGTCGCGTACCGATTTGAGGGAATGGTATGTCGAGCATGCTAACTAGGTTAGCATCTCGCCATACGATTACCGACAAATCGGAACAGTAGCTTGCCAATACTTCACCTTGTCTTAGTTCTGTTTTTGTTATTGTTCAATGAATCGGGAACGAATTCTGATTCAGTCGTAAGGTCCCAAAGCAGTCTGTCTGTTGTCGTTTCAGACACCGCGCTAATAATGGACAATTGTAAAAATTGTCCATTATTAACGTGTGTCCGCGGTGAAGTAGAGGTTCTACTAAGTCGTAAACTATTTTGGCAGTAGCATTGCTGGGACGTACATCGCTACTGCCAGTTATGACATGTTCAGTCGTGTCTGTATCATCAGGTCTTTCGTCAGTGTCAATAGGGTTAGTCTCGTTAGATGTAGCTGTTGCAGTCGCAGTCCCAGTCTTTTCTTTTCCCGCATAAATAAAAAACTTCCAAAGATAACCAGAGGAAGACTCACAAAGCTCATAAGTCTTCACTCCAACTTGCGCAGCCTTTGACGAAATCTTCTGAGCGAAGCCTAGTCGCCCATGCCACTTCAGAAGGGATTCGTCAATGACAACCTCCTGGGAAGGATAATATAAATGCGAGAACTTTTCGTTGAAATAGTCAGTCACCATTTGAATTTTGCACAGTTTCTTTGGTTCTGTAATTGTCTCATTGTCGACGAAATGGATCAGTGACTTCAATAATAAAAATCTATTGTACGACATTATTTTTCGGAAGTAAGGCATAGTGCCAAAACCATTGAAACTAAAATAGGACTCCTCTTCCTGCAGGGGGTATAGCCCTTGAAGAATTGATATGGCTAGAAAACTGACCATTTCATCCCTGTCCGTCGGTGTCCATCGGTGTAGTCTCAAAGTCGGTAAGAATTTGTTCTGGTCTTTCAATAATTTTATTTTTTGGTCGGCATATCTGTTAGTCTCTGTGCAAATTCTGTCTATAAAGTCGCTGTCGATCATTTTATAAAAAATTTCGACGATACTAGTCTCCTCTGTAATCGAAAATGTCGGTCCTGGAGTCCCGGTAAAATTTTCTCGTTGTCCTGTAAAAGTCTGTCGATCTCTTTTCCACTCAAAATTGTAACAGTCATGTGGTGCGATCTCCCCTGATTGCTAGGTCATTTCGTCGGTCTTCTGTCTCTAGTATACGAACCTCGTACAACGTCATGTCAGTTTCAGCTGCAGGCTCCGCCGTAGCGTTGCGTGAGGTCATGACAGGGAGAAAGCAGTCCTCGTTTTCTGTGTCCATGTCACAGTCACTTAGGTCATCGGTCAGTTTTATCCAGTCGCCAACGACAACGTCGAAATTTTGTCAATAACCCCTGAAAAAAACTTACTGTTAACAATTCGTGTTTTCTATATTTGACTTCTAGATTGAATAATGCGTACCAATCGAAGTACGCTGTTTGCTAGTGGAAGGCGTCACAGTTACTTCGTCATCAGCCTCGGCTACCATATTGTTTCCTGAAATAGAATTATGCTTAAATAAATTGTTTACTTCAACTTCAAATTGACCTTAACTTTCACTAGAATTTATCTCTATGAATGTGACCAGAATTGGCCTTTGACGAAGAAGCAGAAAGACTTCAAAAGGGAAACATTAAAATAAAAAGATTCAATAATAATTTTTAGGTGTATGTGTAGTGTATGAATGTGAGAGTGTATGTGTGTTCAATCTATCAAGGGATTTATTGAGGAAGAATTTGCAGAAGGTATGCCCTTTTTAGGAGTTTTGCCATTAAGGCTCTATTGATCTCCGTATCTGCGATCCGGATCCAGACTGTCTAAGTAGTCGGAGAATAAGGGACGGTATCGAGGTCTGACGTACCGATACGCAGCAAATCTCTAGGTTTCAGGTCTTCTGTAACAAACAATATGAGGCTTAGGATTCTTATAAAATGAATAATACATAGGCCTAGCAATATATTTACTTACGTATCTCCACGTCCCTGGGCGGAGATAGTTGAATTTCATCTGTAACAAACAGCATCAGGTTAATCAAGTCATAAAGAATAAGATTGTGAAAAGGTTCAGGTGTAGTAAAATATTTTCTTACCTATCTCGACATCCCAGGCGGCGATTGTTGAATGTTATCTGTAACAAAAAGCATCAGGTTAATTAAGTCATAAAATAAAGTTTGGGAACAGGCTTAGGTATAGTAAAACATTTACTTACGTATCTCGACGTTAGCCATGATTTCGGCGTGTTTGGGGGGCACCAATTGTATATCCTCTAAAACAAATAATATTAATTCAAATATAAAACAATAACAATATAGTAAAATTATTAACAACAAATGACTCTTTACCTAAAATAATAATTTTTTTACGCTGGCTATCACATTCTGGTTCCATGAACTCGCATGGTTCGCGCTCCGGCGACGCCAATCTGCCAGAAAAAGAAAACTTAGTAAACACGTGTTGCTAAATTATGATAAAGTATGTAGTAAATACATTTACTGGCGCGCCTTTGCGCGGAGGCGCGTCAGGCATTATAACTCTAGCAACCTCAGAGTCACGCTTGCGAGTTAAAAGCTCCCTTTTTACTTCTGCTGGCAGCGCTGCAACACGCTTCTGGGTGAGCTGCCGCTGAGCGCGAATTAAGTCTAGTTCACTGCTACAAAGAAATAATATCCTGTAGTATCAAAATAATAGTCCAACAATAAATCTGTGTAAAATATACTTACATCCTTGCTTGGGAGGGCTGATTGTCGTGTCCTCCGCGTCCTCTTCGGCCTCCCGGTGTCTCCGACTGTTAGGGCGTTCTCCACCATAATGGTTGCCACGGTCGCCACGACTACCATGGCCTCTATGGCTCCCGTCGTTAGACGGCAGATCATTTTCACTAGGTGATCTATAATATAATATAATTATTTAAAACTTGACTACATATCTAATATAAGATGAGAAAACAAAATGTACGAAAGTAGTTTTAGTAACAAAATTACTAAAATAGAAAATACCTCCTAACTTGAGATGGTCCCCTCCCACCTCTAGTACGAACCCCTCGGCCTCTACGACTTCCACGAGCTAAGTTAGTTTCGGTCGGTGATCTAAAATTGTTGTATGTATTAATTTAAACCATTAATATCATCAGGGAAAAAAACAATAATAATGTGGTAAAGAAGCATTAAAAATTACCCGCGTCAACTTAGAAGAGAGTTATTTTAAATGAGTAGGTATCCAATCCCTAATAACATGTATTATAAATGCGAAAGTCTGTATGTTTGTTAGTATATATGTCCCGTTTTCACGTCAAAACGGCTGAACTGATTTTGATGACTTTTGGTACAGTGATAGATGGGACCCTATAACGGTTATAGGCTATATAGCACAATATTAAGTAAATGATGGAAAGTACGGTGCAATCTCTGGGGTCGCTTTTTAATAGAAGCTATTTTTTATGGCAGTAAGGACCCTTTTTTATTATATGATTACATAACAAAAGCCATTTTTATTTAGGATTTTTTTCTCGAAAGTTATGAGGTTCTTCAATGTAATTTCTTTTGAAAAGCGTTCTACATGAAGAGATCTACATAATAAATAATACGACAGCTTCTAAACTGGCGCCAGACATTGAGCAGTGGTGCAAAGCGAAAACCGTATACCGAAAAATGAATGATTTTGATTAAATATGAGAATTAAATTATTGTCAATACATCACAAGGAAAGTAAAGTGATTTGAAATCGTAGAACACATCCTCCATGTAAGTAAAGTGAAGTTAAATAGAAAAGAGAGCAAAAGTCGACAATCACGAACAAACATAACATTAATATAACACAAGAACAAAAACTATGAGATAAGAGCATGATGAAACACAATTACACAACCAACTAAGCGAAAAAAAAAACTCAAGACCCAAACCAACCAAGACCTCGACCACAAAAAATAAGAAAGCGAAACATATTGCAAGCATACTTTGCTATTTGTACCGACCCTTATTTAGAGCCATTGTAGTTACGTCCGTGGATATCAAACTATCACAACAAAAGACCTGAGGAACACAATAACATTTCTAAGGAATCTTCAGTGAATATAGTTTAATTCTGTTTGCAAAGTGCATTATTATGTTTATTACAACTATTACTCGTTGCTTAAATATAATTTTACTGAAAAACTAAGTTAACAAAACTAAAATTGGGCCGACAACTTGAGCGGCCATTTTTTCGAAACAGCTATACTTTGAATTTAAAATATGACTCGATTTTACACTTAGAACTGTGATATATATACGTAATTATAAAGCACAAATCATCTAGTTTATTTTGACGTATAATAATCTACGAAATATTAAATTAAACTAAAGTACTTACGACATAATCGCTGGCACTCCAAAAACACTTGTTCACAAAACACAGAACACCGATACTGAAGTAAGATATTTATGGTTCATTCGTCAAGACTTGTTATACTGCCATCTCGTATTTGATACGTAAAGTAATTCGTCAGCTATTGATTCCATAAATAAAACTCACCAAACGTACTGCAGATTGTCCCTAGATGTCAGTTTTATAAAACTTAACGCTTTGGCTACACTAGTATCCAGGACGTACAAGGCAATTTTTATTTTGGATGGCGTAGTATCCATGGACGTGTCAGTGGTTAATAAAACATTCGGGACATAAAAAAGGTTCATTAGGACATGTTTTGCAAAAAGTAGTGACTTTCTTAGCTACTAAGCGTCCCAGGGTGACTACGTTCTGCTTATAACGTTGTTGGCATTGACGTCGAACGACTTTCGGTGATCCTTCTTTTTTCCCCAGTTCATGTTTAGCTCTCTTCGGTCTCGATGAAGGAGGTTCGGACGTTATGTCTTTTGTTAGGAAATCTATCATAATTTCTTTTCTAAAATCTACAATGGGAATGTTCTTCTTTGTTACACTTTTGTAGAGAGTGAGTGCGTTTACAACAGCTACATTCAAGATTAAGTCCATGGCCACTTTTTTATACCACTTCACAGTTTTCCTAAGTGGTGTTTGGTACGCTGACATTTGATCAGACAAATCAACGGCACCTTTAGCTTTATTATAGTCGACAATAATTGCAGGTTTTAAGATAACTTTGTTACGTTTTACCACTCTCACAAAACGCGTAGAGTGTTTTGTGGACAAAATTAACACATCTCGTTTATCCTTCCATCACATCACTGTTATTCCATCAGCACTTTCTTTAGCTATAAATTGCCCCTTTTTCAATTTTGTAGAAACTACTGTTTTAGGAAAATGTTTCCTATTTTTCCTTAATGTTCCAACAAGATGTGTCTCTCTATTTAATAGCTTTCTTGCCAATTCGATATTTGTGTACCAATTGTACCTGTGAACAGAGTGGGTCCTTTGTCGAGCAAGTCATTGCATAGTTCCATAACTACATTTTTAGGTGTAGTGTTAATTTCGTCATTCTGTTTACCAGCATAAATATTAATTTTATAGGTATAACCTGGCAATGTACATAAATAGTTTTACTCCATATTTATGACGCTTTTGTTTGTTATACTGACGAAAGATTATGCGTCCTCGAAAAGGCACAGCACTATCGTCGATGTAGTTTTCCTTAAAATTGTGATTTATTACATTCAATAAATTTCTTACCCGGTGTAATCGATCATCTTTGTTCTCCTCATCTTGTTCTGAAAAATGTAGCATTTGAAGCAATATCTCACAACCGATTACGGGACATAACGGTTTTTGGGAAATTTTGTCCCATAATTTCATCTTTGGACCAGTAGTCTGATATTTTAGGTAATTTCACCAAGCCCATAAACAAAACCAAACCAAAGATTTTTTTTATTTCGACAAGGTTAGTAAGCGCCCAATTTCGAATGCGTGCACATTCTGTAGCTTCTTGTGAGTTAACTATTTTAGCAATTGCAAAGTTATTAGTGTTTTTCACTATTTCATTAAAAACATCATCCGTTACCAAAAGCGCATAAAATTCTGCTGGGGATTTGTTAGTCATAAGCCTAACAAATCCCCAGCGCATGTACAACGGCGCACCAGGAATTTTGGTAAAAGCTATCAATTGGCGTTGATTACCTTTGGATCGGTCCATGTTGAATCGAATGGGTGGCGAACTCTCGGCTAAATCTTTAATGGCACGATTAATTACAGTTTCACTTGACTCACTATCTGATAAGATGATTCGACGCCGTCTTGGTCGCAAAAGTTGAATGTTGTCGTCTTCATCAGAGCTTATTTGAAAGCTTTGGTTAAGGAGAGTAATTTCTATATTATCTATTCGAGACAGGTCTTCTTGGCTAATCTCAAAGTCATCGAAATCCATCGTTACGACGTAAAGTTACAAACACGATCTACGTTATAATATAACTGTAAACACGTGACATCGGTCAATGGTGGGTGACTCTTATTAACACTTAAAATAGGTATAAAATGTTGCTTGTGAGAATTAAAACTTGTTTTATGACGTCAAATGTATCCCTTAAACCAATAAAACACACTAATGACATTTTGGAAATTGTTTTAATTTTTGTCTGGCTCCAGATGAAAATAGGGTGTCAACCACCATTGTCCGACGCGGCGTCGAACGTGTTAAACTATTCATAGCTGAAGACTATTTCCACCACTGGTGTGATCTCTTTTTCTTTTACTCATGTTTTTCACAAATTAAACTTATTAACCAAATATATAATCACAGGACCAAGATTTTATTAGGCAGGCCATATACAGTTGGAATTCCGTTTCGAAAAAAAGTATTTAAAAAAGTTCTCTGGATAGGCTCGTAATTCGGCTCTTTGGTCGATTAAATTATAAAAGTACGCAATTCAGTCGTTCGATAGTTGGCCAACGTACAAATTGTAATTGTATTGTAAAATATTTCGACCAGAAGAAAGTCGTATCGACGGGTGCAGCTTCTCCGGAGTTCCCTGTCATTCCTCCCCTTTCTCTCCTTCCATTCTCATTCTCTATTCTTTCATCCTTTATAATCACATTGTGTTCCATCAATGCATCTTCATTCTCATTCTCTCTCGCTCTTTCCTGCACATTCACATGCCATTAATTCTCTTCTTCATTCTCGTCATTTTCACACTCTACGTCACTCCTCCTATCAATTTCATCACACATTACCAAATCTTCATCATCCTCAAACATATTTGGCTGATCGCTGACATGCACGTTTCGTAGATTGCGGGCTGCTTGGCGAAGACGAATAAAGTCCGGAATATCATTGTCACCTTCATTGCCATCGTTTTCGCCGTCGTTGCCTAAGTCCTGGAGAATTGCTGTAATTTCTTTCAGGCACCTTTTCTTTGCACCCGCAGCCACGCTCTTTTTATTAGGAACTAATGATGACGGCGACGCCATTGTCGGGGTAGAGGCAGATATCCAAGGCTAAAAAGAATAAAGCACATTAGGATACCATATTTTTACGGAAATATAAAAACGCAGAACTTGGTCTTTTTGCGAAGTACTTACACTAATGCGTACGCTAGATGCCGCTTGGTACGCCTACGCCTTCTGGCGTTACCAAGCAAGGATAGCACGGCAACAGGAGACCTTCCGGCATCCCATACATGATATATATATATATATATATATATATATATATATATATATATATATATATATATATATATATATATATACTGGGTCCAGGGCCGCGTTTTGATGGGATTCTCCGTAAATCAAAATCATGTTGGTGTATTCCAACAACGTGGAATTGATACGAGGCATCTTAAAACTTCAAAAAAAATTAAGACGTAAAAAAAAATAAAAGCGTCCAATTGCGCACGGGCTGTCACACCACTAAGTTATTAAATATGATTATCTAGCGTATTATTAACGTATCACAAATAAAAAAAATCAATACAGTAAAAGAAAGCGTCCAATTTCGCACAAACTGTCACACCACCTTCTTATCACAACTATTATTATCGTATTAACGTGTCCTATCACAAATAAATTAAGAAACTTATCAAAATGTCCACGAAACCAAAAAAAAAAACAGCAATTATAACTCAAAGGACGTGTACGCGAAAAGCGAAAATTAGGTCAAGCGACTCATGAACCATCCCCAAAGACGCCGCCGTCGCACTAAGTGACTTTCTTATTACGTTGCACGCGACAGATAAATATGAATTTCGACAACACGCGCCCTTCCGACGCCTCGTCCCATTTCTTGTCACTTCGAGCATAGAGAATTATGCCTTAAGTCGTTTGTTTTAAGTAAATTTTTCGCTTGAATTTGTTTGCACACACCCGCAGCGCGCGGTCCCTTTGTTTTTAAATTCGCGCATAAGAATTATGCCTTAAATTGTTAGCCGTAAGTACATTTTTTGCTTGACTTTTTACTTTATTTGAGTAATTCGGATTGGCAACGTTTGAACTAGGTATCTTCACCTTCACCGGCCATGGGTCTTTGACCTTCTAGTATTCAGCAGGTGATATCCGTACGAAAAAGATGCTACCGCGACTAGAATCTTAAGTGTTACATTTTTTTTAGTTGTGTATGTTTAAAGGACTTTATGTAGGATACGTCTAACGATGTAATGGTTTCTGGGAGATCAAGATTGATAGTGTATCAGCCTGAGTATTTTCCTTTTCCTATTTGCCCAATACTGTCCCAAAATCACCTGCATGTGCGCAATTTTGCCCAATGAATATGATAAATGGCGACTGCCAAACTAATGCCCAAAAGACGAATTGAACACGAAAGTAAGAAAAAACATATTAAATATATCACTCCAATTTCTCAACGTATCTCTATACAATGTCGCCCATCGGCAAGTGACCGCCCGGGATATTCTGCATGTACATGAAAAATTATCGGTAAAAAACCTAAAAAGGGGGGGTCTATCTTAAATACTTTTAAGTTATTGAATTTTAATTTTTGAATGATGTTGGTCACCTTGTTCCACACTTTTGCTCTAGCCCAATGCTACGGGCACGATTTCGATTCTGTTTTCTTATTTCATCAGGTTAATAAGTTGTTTTGTTGGATTACGTAACATTTTTAGTTAAAATAAGGCGAATCATAAAATAAACGTAGACAAAGACATTTTTCTAAGCAAAAAGTGATATTTATTTACAAAACACGTAAGTACATAAATGCCCTTAACATGGGCTTTTACTCATTATTAATAATCTAGAGCATAACTACTACACATTTACAATACACTATCAATATCTATCTCTTAAAATTTTTAATAACAGCGTGTCAAAACGGGTCCCTCCTTGCTGTGCATCATCGTCATCCAGGTAGAGAGCGGTTCCTAGAAACCGGTAGATAGATAACGCACGTGCGCACCCTTTAAATAATTGATGCGGACGACATGGCGACATAGAGTTAAAACTATTAATGCAGAAATGCCTATTTATAATAAAAATAACAGGCATGATTAAAAACAACAATTTTAATTAATTAAGTTTTCAAAATGGCCCCACCTCCTGTAAGCAAATAAAAGCCCTCGTGGCTACACTATTGGTTGTTCGCAGTAATTCTGCAGGATTTTCTTTAATTTCCTCTGCGGCAGCAAAAATCCTAGCCGTTAATTGTTCGCGGCTTTCAATGCGCGCGGCATACACCTTCTGTTTCATGAATCATAAATAAAAAATCTAAGGGTGTCAGGTCGGGCGATCTCGGCGGCCAAGCAACGGAGCCTCCTCGACCGATCCATCGCGGATAATTTTCATTCAGATAATTTCGCACCAGTCGTGCGAAATGTGCTGGGGCTCCGTCTAGTTGCAGATGCATTCTTCTTCTCGTTGCCAGCGGCACTTCATCCAAAAGTGAGGGCAACGTATTTTGGAGAAAATCTAAATATGTGTTGATCTAGCCTGTGAGGCAATACGTAAGGGCCAATGAGCATATTGTCAATTATTCCAGCCCATACATTAACAGAAAATTCTTTCTGAAAAGATGTTTTCTTCTGACGTGTGGGTTTTCAGCGGCCCAGACATGAAGATTTCGGTGGTTTGTAATACCTGCCCTTGTGAATGTACTCGTCCGTCCACAAAATCTTCTTTAGAAACTCAGGATTGGTTCTTTGTTGCGATAAAATCCAGCTACAAAACACAGATCTCGCACGGTAATCCACATCTTCCAAATGTTGAGCACGCCGGAAGTGATAAGGATGGAGGCTTCTTTCTTAAGAATTTCCAGATTGTTATTCTGGTACATTCAGTCTTATTGACAAGAGACGAATGCTTGTCATAGGTCAGCGCACCAATCTTAACACTTCCTCTTCCATGTCCACGTGAAGTGCCACGCCAGGCTCATTTTGTCGTGAAGTCCTTGCTCACAAAACGACGATGCACAGCAATGAAGGACCGGTACCCAAGTACTGGCCTACCTGGATAACGACGTTTGTACTCTTCGACAGCAGAACGTGCATTCCCATCACAAAACCGTATACAAAATGCATATCAGCTACGTGAGAAGGCGGTAAATCACGCAATCGTAGCATTACGATGCTTGAAACGCACAGAATGGTCCTCGAAAAGATAAATAGCGCACAAATTAAAAACACGTAACGTCCGGGATCAGTAATCGAGCGACTGAATGATGCACAAACAACCAACCGAGAAGAGTGCGCACGTGCGTTATCTAGCGGTCTCTAAGAACCGGTTTCACCTGATGACCTTTTTTGCTTGATATGGAGCAAATTTTTGACACGCTGTTATTAAAAATTTTAAGAGATAGATATTGATAGTGTATTGTAAATGTGTAGTAGTTATGCTCTAGATTATTAATAATGAGTAAAAGCCCATGTTGTTGGGGCATTTTATGTACTTACACGTGTTTTTGTAAATAAATATCACTTTTTGCTTAGAAAAATGTCTTTGTCTACGTTTATTTTATGATTCGCCTTATTTTAACTAAAAATGTTACGTAATCCAACAAAACAACTTATTAACCTGATGAAATAAGAAAACAGAATCGAAATCGTGCCTGTAGCATTGGAGCTAGAGCAAAAGTGTGGAACAAGGTGACCAACATCATTCAAAAATTAAAATTAATAACTTAAAAGTATTTAAGATAGACTTTTAGGTTTTTTACCGATAATTTTTCATGTACATGCAGAATATCCCGGGCGGTCACTTGCCGATGGGCGACATTGTATATATCTCAACCTACATTGATTGGTTGGAAATACCTATTTATTATTTCATATTATACGAGTGACGAGGTTATGTTATTAAAGCTTAATAGTGGATTTTCATTGATAATTAATCATACTTGTTATTAAGTGTTTCGATACACAGTGAATCTGACTTTATTAATAAGTGATTTTTTTAGATTTTTACACGTACCTCCGAAACAAGATGATTCTTGTTTGCCTTTAATCAGTTTGCTCCATTTTGAATATCTTCTCTTTCCAAATTATATCCCAATATTACCTCGCAAGCATGTAATAAATACAGTTGTGGTAGGTTTTGGATACAAAACATTTAAAATTAGACAACATATTTGATTTTTATAACAAAATTTATAAAAACACACCGTGACGGCTGGCACAAAAAAACGTAATGACATTGCATTTGACGTACAGGGGGATATAGTGTTGTACATACATTCTGCCGTTCCAAAATTTTTTTTAGGACTTGGATAACTGTGATGGTACTGGTATAAAATACGGCGTACTACATGTTGTAAAGAACGTCTCGGACAAGGAGAGAGTATAATTGACACGTTCTCTGCCAGTAAAAAAATATGTCTTTTTGCGTGGCGGTCACTGTTGGGCGACAACAAACATATGATAGATCTTAAAGCAATCTATAAAAATCACCCCCAAACTGTAAATTATTAAACATATTTGCGTGGTATCATAGTTTTGAAAGAGTGGGACTGGTGGGACACCAAAAAATACCTCACCTCTTCTCACCACACTGGATCCAAATTTTAGCCCAAATACTACCACTATCAGAATATAATTTGCTGTGATAAGACATGATTAAGTAGACTTCATGACAAACTAAAAATAAGCATACTGTTTACTTCCTACAGAAAATATTGAAAGTGCGAAAATGGTGAAAAATCATAGCCCTCTTTTAATGTATTTTAAAAGTTCTTCATTATTTATGAACAAGTAACAATTATTTTTAAAACATTTGAAAAAAAAAACAGATACATAAACTTTTTCCCATTGTAGTATTAAAATCAAAAAATCATATAAAAAGTGCTTAAATGAAACATTTAGACATTCCGTTCAAATTAATGTTGTACACTGTCAGAAAATTGGTAGAAAATTCGATTACCACAGTTTTATAATTGGTTCACGAAGAATTTCAATGACTTGATTGATCAGTGGCGTAGCGTTTTTTAGACGGGCCCTGTATCAAAATTAGTTAGGGGCCCAAATGAAGGGTAATGATTTTTCCCAAAAGGAACAAAAAAATTATTAATAAAAATAATTATATATTGATTATAAGTTATTACTTATACAATTAATACTCCTAGGAACTAAGCTAGCCAAATAATTTAAATCAAATATACACTTTTTTTACCTTTTGTTCGGCGAATTGTTATTTATTAACACGTTCTCTGCCAATAACAAAATATGTCTTTTTCATTCAGGCCGTGGCGGTCACTGTTGGGCGACAACAAACATTTCTGTTCGGGCCGCGTCGCCTAATGGTGACCGCGCGTCAGACGTGTTTTAAACTGCGACTGTAGGCCAACGGACAGACAAGTTTTCAATTTTGTATGACAACTTTACCCGCGCGGCTCTGCATTTTATCGTCTTTAGCTTAGTTTTTGCAAACAAAACAAGTCTAAATATATCTCGTGTTTTTACTTGTGAGCTCTAATTTTCACTATAATGGACTATTTGTATCGAGTGTACCTGTACCTGTGTATTATAATTGTATACAAAAATAGCGTTTAAGGTTAGAACAATTTTGACCAAAATATGAACTATAGTTCGGCCGTTCAGAGAATGCGTTCCTGACACCTATCAGTTAGTCACGACTAGTGATGGGCACAACATAACACTGAGTTCGTTACAGTTCCTCCAAAATGAACCGCCGCGTTATTTTTAAGATTATTTTCGTTTTAAATTGGCGGAATCATTTAAAATTTATATTTTAGTAATTTAAGTGGAAACCAAAAAAAGGTAATATTAATATAATAAAATTGTTTTACTTATTCTTTGTTACAAAGTTACAATCTGTATTTCTATGCAATAAAGTACATTGAACTGAATATGCGTACAGAATATTAATCAGACTCCGATTCGCTTGAGGAGGTGGTGTCTTCATCATCATCTTCGCCTACATGTATAATTATATTATTATCAATAACAGAATCAATCCTGATATCTCGGTCAAAATGTTCCACAATCAGGTTTTTAGTCTTCTCAACAACCTTTGCCCAGTCATCTTGTGACTTCCCGCAGGCTTCTTTTAATAGGGTCATCATCTTTTCGTGCTGAATGGCGGGAAGTATTGTGGCGGGCGGCGTAACCTTTATTTGAGCCCAGATTAGCTCAATCGCGTTATATTGGCAATGATACGGTGGAATTCTTAGAACGCGATGACCGTACCAGAGCCAGTTCATCGATTTCGTATCGCACATTTGCCGCTTTATTTTCTTTAACTAATTTAATTAGCTCTGGATTTAGCATCTGCATATTTGCGTCAATGCCTTTTGCTTGTAACCAAGCCACCATTTCTTCTTTTTTATTAGCTTGGGTAGGTGGTTTCTGTATTTGAACCGAGTGATAGGAGGCATTATCCATGAATATTACAGAAGGCTCTGGTAGGCTGGGCAAAAGCACGTTCTGGAACCACTCTTTAAATGTAGTGGCATTCATTTCCTCGTGGTAGTCATTTGTGGTTTTTGATTGAAATGCCAATAACGCGTTCTCCACAAAGCCGTATTTTGCAGAACCTGCGTGGCATATTATCAGACGGGCCCCCTTACCCATTGGTACTTTCGACGTCGACGTTGTATCATCCGTCCAAGAACGGAAAACCGTGTGATTGGCGTTTAGCCATGTCTCGTCAATGAACACGACATTATCCCAGTTATCAATATTTTTTGCTTCTCTCAAAAAACTTATCCGTTTTATAATTATGTCGTATCGTTCTAATAAAATTTTTCTTTTGTCTGTTTTTTTATACGAAAAACCAATATCTTTTAAGATTTTGGTTAAAGCAGTTTTACCCCCGCTAAACAGTCCAGCTTCTCTTAACGGTGCCAAAAGCTTCTTCCTGTTGAGATATTCATTTCTGGAATAGTAACGTGTGAGTCTTTATAAAGTGCACATATCAAAACCAGGGAAACTACATATAATTTCATCGACGGAAAAATTATTAAAAAAAAATATAAAAAATTATTTATTTTTTTATGAATATTTTAAAATTTGAAATTGCAACTGCTAACCCTATTTAAATAAATTGTTATAACTTTTAAACTGAATGTCCTATCAAAGTGAAATAAATTTTTAAATGATTATTATTAATAAGTCATGCCAATAAAGTAAATAATTCCAAAAAAAGAAACGCCATAAAATTAGAATAAAGAGGTATTTGATGAAAATCTGGTATTTTTTTCATCTTTTTTACAATAACTTTAAAATTTCTCGAAAAATCGTCCTCTTAATCCTACTTTTTTTTAATCTTATGTTGTTCTACATCGTATTAGCTTTCCAATGGTAAAAAATGCACGTTTATTACACAGATACAACTTTATTAATCAGCATTTAAAGAAAAGCACACAACTCAGTTAAGCACCGTAGCAGGTAGAGAACTACATTTTAGGAATAAAACTAGATTTTATCTACATAAATCATTTATTTATTAAAAAATTTGAAAACAAAAAGCCTAGTGAAGCAAATGTTCAAAATGAAGACCCCGTTGTTGCAAACACATTGTGGCGCGAAGCAAAATTTGCTCTGTGGCTCTACGTATCATTTCGGTGTAATGTTGAAGGTTTTTAATAAATAGGAGACGTGTTGTTGCTACTAGAACTTTAATTATACTGATCCTTATTCTACCTTAACACTAATATATATTGTCGTGAGGGCTATATATATACTACACTACACCTCCCACCGACAAAAAAATAAATAAAAAAGAAATGATTACATTTGTTTTTTTTTTTAACTATAAAATCAAAATTAAACTTAAATCTAATAAGAATATAAATTACAAAAGTCAAAACAGGTATATTCTATGGGTACGTCGGGTGGCCAGATCCCCCTGTCCCATAGTAATTTCAAGGTCACAATAGATTTGGTATGATGTATCATGCACACATACAACATACATATTTGACATTATTAGGCAATATAGTAAATATTTGAGAAATTCATGGACATCTGGTATAATTTTTCAGGCATTACAAATTTATATCACATAGGCTCATATAATATTTAGGTAGGTATATCGTTGTCAGTCAGGGATTGAGGCTCACAATATTATGGGCACAACAAAATTTAAATTAATTAGTTGTAAACATAGTATAATGAGTTTCTAAATCATATTAAATGAAGTAATTATTTTCATAATCCACACAAGTAAGTTGGCATTACTGTACTATTTTCCCAGAAAATAATAAATTGTAATGGATAAAAGTTTATGATTTGATAGTTTAATCAATATTATACCGAAAATAGTTTGTTACATTTCATATTAAGATATCCAGAACAAAGAAGTCAATGCAAAGCAATGTACCTAATCATTTTCGTTAACATAACAATAGACAGATCAAAATACATGTTGCGATCCCAGCCGCGTAAGCGATTTGTGACACCTTTGTTTTAAATTCCGAAGTACACGTATATGGAAACGTTTGAGATTACATCGTATGATGGTACCTACTTTCAACAATACAATAAAATGATATCATAAATAAAATAATTTTCCTTTCCTAATAGTTTTCCGTTAAATATTTGTTTTAAACATTTCTTCTTAATTTACACAGTTTAGATAGTTAGATTTCATTGTGATAATACGATTACATACATTATCGAATATTCATTACAGAAATTTAAAATATAGACTATTACACACCTAAAGTTTGTTTAACAAAATATTTATTAAGATTAGAAGAGATTTTTTTTTAAAGCAGATAACATAATTTTATGTTTCGGTGTCTATAATATAAAAAAATACTGTTACATTATGAAACTTATAATAGTAGAGTACACTTTGGACTTGATTTTAGTAACCAACATACAAAATTTTGTGTGTACCTTTTAAAAATTGTACAAATTTTAGATAAACAAAAAAAAACATAAAAGAGAAATTTAGGGTAGTTATTGTAAATATGAAAAAAAATCTTGTAAATTCATATAAAATATGGTAAAATAACTAAATACGCGAAAATGTGTTTATTATTTTTGATTAATATTTTTTTTTGTTTACGTGTGGTTATGTGGATAGATAATATAGTTACTAGGTACATGTGTAACTTGTGAGTAGAATTATGGGTAGCATTAATAGCCCTAATACAGAAATGGAAAATAACTACAAATCTCACTTTTAGATTTGGTCGATTTGTTCGGGATCCCCTTATTACCTCATTTTAATTGTTCTCATGTCCTTGCATGTTATATATTTTCATACTAACACTACTCTCATATCCTTTGTTTTTTATTATCCGGCCTTTTTTTATTTATTTTTATTTTTCATATTTCTTGTACGTACTTTCTTTTATTTGTTAATATTTTTGACCTTTAGCTAGCCTTATTTCTTTTAGTATTCTATTCACTTATATATTTATTATTAATTAGATACCGGGAATCGGAGTTTTAATTTATTTATTTATTTATTTATTTATTTAGGTACACAAAACAGAATAACACCAAAACATGAACAATTGAAGATAATAAATACAAGGTTACAATCTGGATGGTATTCCAAAACATGTGCACACAACATGATAATAAGTAACAGTAACGATTTTACAGCACAAATAATTATAACCTTACTTATAAAAATAGTATACTTATGAGCTTATGTTTTGAAAAATTAAATCTATACTAAAAATAATGTTCATTTACTTATACATTTAAATTTAAATTTTAAGCCTTGAATGCCTTATTTACAAAATATATCTAATACGGATTTTTTGAAATTGTTTAGTTTGTTATTAAAATGTCTATATTTTTACTATTATTAATCAATAAGTCATTATATAGGCGACACATTCTTACAAGAGGATTGTAATAGGACGTATTATTTTTATAGACTTGCAAAGCGAAAGTATTTAGGAAAGTATACCGACGATGGGGCTTAGTATTAATCTTGACAAATGAAAGGAGGGTGGGGGAATCCATAAAGGAATGAATAATTTTGAAAAGGCAAGTCATATCCTGATATTTACACCGAGTTTGTAGTGATATAATGTTAAACTTTTCAGTTTCTCTTCATAGGAGGACAGACTTCTATTTAAACCGTACCTATAGCAGAGGATTGATAAAATTTCTTTTGAACACGTTCAATACGATCTACGTGGACAGCGTAGTATGGAAACCAAACAATTATGTTGTACTCTAAAATACTGCGTACTAGGGAACAGTACAAAATAAGAAAGCTTCGTGGATTTTAAAAGTCTTTGCAGTTCTAAATATAGCCAAGAAGTTTGGTACTTTTAGATATCACATGATCGTAATGATCGTGGAACGTAAGCTTTTCATCAAACAGTATTCCAAGATCCTTAACTACGGATTTCCTATCAAGTACCTGTCCATTTATTTTATACTCAAATGTAAGTCTGTGCTTTTGTTACCAAATGATAAGACAAAACATTTTCTCGTATTCAGATGCATTAGGTTTTCTTTACACCAATTATGAATGGAGTCTAAATTGACTGAAGATTGAACGAATCGCTGAGTGTATCGATAACGGAAAATAGCTTCAAATCATCTGCATACAACAGGCATGGACATGTCAATTTATCAATGAGATCGTTAATAAACGTAAAAAAATAAAGGACCTAAATGGGACCTTGTGGCACCCGATGTCACAGAAACGGGTGAGGATTTGAAACCTTTATAGTAACTAACTGACTTCTCCTGTTGAGGTATGATTCAGTCCATCTTAATAGACTCCCATGTATTCCGTAACATGCTAATTTGATACATAAAATATTATGATTTACTCTATCGAATGCTTTTGAGAAATCAGTATATATGCTATCAACCTGTTTTCTCTTGGCGAAAGCACTGCAAAGATAGTGTTTGTATTCAAGTAAATTAGAAGTCGTCGATCTGTTCTTAATGAAGCCATGTTGTCGAAGCGATAGGAAAGGTTGAATATGATGATAAAGACAATCATACACCAATGATTCAAACAATTTACCAAGGCAAGACAAGATGCTTACGGGTCGATAATTTTCGCAATTTGATCTGTCGCCGGATTTATAAATCGGAACGATATGAGCTATTTTCCATACTGATGGAAAAATACCTGCCTTAATGGATGCATTAAATATAATACACAAGGGATTACTTAATTCCTTGCCGCATTTCTTAATGAATAAAGGAGGAATACCATCTGGTCCAGAGCCTTTTCTTTGGTCTAATTTCACAATCTTTTGCTGTATGTCGTCTTGTGTGATTGCGATATCACTTAGGGTACAATTACTACGATTGGATAATTCATTGTGAGAATATAAGATAGTCTCCTCTGGGTTTGCAAAGACAGAACTGAAATAATTAGAGAAAAGCTCACATATTTCTTTTTCATCGGAAGAGATGTGATTACCATATTTCATCGTTTTGGGAATACTATTAGCATTATTTTTCTTGTCATTGACAAAACGCCAAAAGAATTTTATGTCGTCATCTAAAGAAGATTCGACTGACGAAACAAAATTTTTATAGTCATTACTAATAAGTTTTTTACATCTGTTGCGTAACATGGAAAATGTATCATAATCCCGAGGATTCTTATATTTTTTGAAACGACGATGATATTTTAGTTTTTCTTCTAAGCTTTGCCTTAAAGCAGGTGTGAACCATACTGGATAGTTGTTTGTGTCAATTTTGGTCATAGGTGTATGTTTTGCAATAATATTCCTAAGCTCTCGTAAAATGCGTCAGTCATACTATCAATATCTTTATGAATTGACAAGATATTATGCCATTTAACTGATTTTAATTCAAGATTTATTTTTGAATAATTGCTTTTGAAAAAATTTGGTCGTTTTTGTTTTTTGTTTTTAAAATTATTTGAGTTTATTTCAACAAGATTAATATCTGCAACTAATGAGGGGTGGTGGTTATCTAAGCGGCTCAATGGCTCCACTTCATAAACCTGAATGCTATTCGAACTGAAAAGAATAGGGTCTAAAATCGTCCGTTGTTATTTGATATACTGTTATAATTATCAAGGTTACATATTCTAAGGGTATCACAAAGCAGATTAGCTTTTTGACCTCGCGGATGAAGAGGAATCATATAATTATACTGTGATGATTTAGACCAGTGAACGTCGGGTATATTAAAATCCCCTATACAAAGAAATTCTTCTGTGTTGCGATAACGCATAATTACGTTTTGACAGTTTGTAAAAAATTTATCGATGCAGTCTAAAGGCAGATCTGGCGGAAGATAACAGAGACAAATATTAATAATTTTAACATTAGTGGCTTTTGGCAATATGCTGATCCACAAGTCTTCTAGTTCACTATTCCAGGAAGCTTGATAAATAAAATTTATCTTTTTAACGGCAATTAGAATTCCCTGCCTCAGATTTACGTGCATTTGATTGATATCTGTCGCGCCTTACAACATTATAGCGAGTGTCAATGAATTCATCGTCAAAAACAGTGCTATTTAAGTTTGTTTCAGTTATACAGATAATGTCGTAATCATTATTAAGTACATTAAGATAGAACTCTTTGTTTTTGATCTTAACCGATTAACATTTTGATAATAAATCAACATTATACAATATTAAAATTCCCAAATACATAAACCAAATATAGCAACAAAAAAAAAAAAAATTGAGAAAAAAAATTGAGATATTATGACAGCTTGTTTAAGAATTCCATATTTCTAATGTGTATGCAGGCCGCAGTGTCTTCCTTACGAATGTATATACGTCCGAACTTAACCCATACATACTTATATTTCTTCTCCTTTGCAAATTTTCTAGCAGCAGCATGAAGAGCCTTACATTCCGGAGAAAGATGTTCAGTCACATAAATTTTTCGCTTTTCGCAATTTAATCCGATATTGTTGGTATTCAAGGATTCTTTTATTGGCTTTATTATAACGATAACATGCGGAGAGAACTTCGTCCCTTAAGCGTGGGTTAATGAGTGTTACAAGAATATTTCTAGGGCGTTCGGAGGAGATGTCGTATTTGGCAACTCTACGGCAAGAGTGAATGTTCTCATCATCTATTTGAATATTTACTTTTACACAGGTTGCGGAATAACAGCATTGGATTTTCGGTTCGACTTTCTGGTACTAACTGAATTTCTAAATTTTTGCTACGGGAAATTTTTTCAATTGATGTTAAACGATTAGTCAGAACATTAATCTCCTTTTGAAATCGAAGAGTTTCAGATTCTAGGTGTTTTATTATGTGACTTTATTTTCAATTTCTTGCTTTAGGAAGACTGTTCATCACATATAAAGTTAGTGGTTACAGTAAAGTCGTCTTTGTTGCTGCACAACCGAGTCCATCTCCGCTTGTACTAGGTTTTGACGTCATCCTTCAATGCTATTCTAAAACTTTCCACGAAATCCGATAAATAATTATTCAGTTTTTATCCAATAAGGTACTAATTTTACCCATGGTGACGAGATTGTCGTCGTTTGAAGGAAAATAATTGGGAATCGGTTGATGAACAGCTTGAATTTTCAAGGGCGAATTCAATGGTTTCTACGAGTGGTACAAGCGTTTGTTGTACAGGCGTAATATCTCGATTGTTTACGTTTAGTTATATTACTACAAGATGGACACATCCACTTTGATTTATATTCAGTAGTTAAAGCCGTAAATTGTTCTTTATTTAAATTTAGACACTCAATATGATATTTTGAATGACACTGATTACATGCTAAGAAGCGGTCAGTGCGAAGTAGCTTATTGCAGGCAGAGCAATTCATATTAATTGTTTTACTAATCTCAAACTAAGAAATTTCTGTAAATAAAGTTAAAAGACTTCAGCTGTTGGGATTCGATCTAACGCCTCTTATACTTATTTTCTTGCTGCGTTAATGCGTAAGCCACAGCGCTAATTGTTCGCTGAGATATTCTTTGAATAAGCGATTCACTTTACGAAGATAAATGATTGTTGAATAATGTAAGTGACGTGACTAATTTATTGCATACCCGTTGCAAAATAAACAACTGACTGCAACTTTTAAAAATGACAACGGTGCTTCTCACACTTTTTGGCGTATTTCTATCACAATTTTACATGAAAACACTGAATGATTTAACCACTCGAACACTAATAAAACACTGCATCCATTGATATTAATTTTAAGTAAGTTTAAACACTAGACACATTTATTTTATTTAAAAAAAACTAGGAGTGAACGAAACCGTTACTGTCGGCGATCACGGCGGGGAGGCGAATATAATTCACTTCATTTATATTTTACTTCATGATGTTTATCATGCGGGTACTTTATACATATGGGCCCCCCATTTACTTGGGTACTATATTACATTTTCATTACATTCATTTTATTTTATTGGTACATAAACTTTTAAATCATACTATATCAAACTGTACCTTGGTTGTGCGCACAACCTTGAGGTCTACGTTTAAGTCATTTTAAAAGGACTCCAACAATTGTCACTGAGGAAAACTAAGTTCACACTATGATCCAATGAAGGACGTGACCTCTATGTACCATTATAAAGGGTAACAAATTTAAGACTTCTCTGGTCCCCAACAGTACTAATATGAGTAAACTCTTTCACATCACTTGTACTGAAGGTATTGTTCCTAGTACCCGTTATCTCCGATTTTATCATCCAATCATGGAAACATACCCTGCTCGAGGACTATATGCTATACCAGTGATGGACGTTGTTCCGTATCTCTCCATTAATATCATATCAAGATAAACTTTTGTTTTAATTTTATTTTCTTCATAACTCTTATTTCATTCTTTATTTATACATTACCGTGTTCCTTATTAACATGTTATTATCTATTTGACTCTATCGATTACTTTTATACACTTGCATGCTCCACTTACTATACTAACTTGCATTATTCTCGTTCATAATGAATTCCATACCAGGAGTTTAAGCATTCATCAATATTTGGGTGATCAGTCCAATATTGACGAAACTTAGCAACCCAATCATTCATATTCACACTTTTGAACATTCCTTTCTTTCATTCTTCACACCTTTTAAATACATCCTTGTTAATTTTTGTACAAAATGGGATAATATTTTTGTCAGTCAAAGTTTAACTCTGTTAAAAATATTACTATTAAAACTCTCTTAGGTCGGCGACATATAAGCTTTATAATAGGATAGCATTTTTTAATCAATTTCCTTTTTTTTATTACGAAGTGTACCCTATCTAAGGATATGCTGGTGTTATGTACCTGTATATTATTGTTATTCTTAATTAGAGAACTCTTATACGGTAACGACCTACTTAAATTTTGTTTTAGTAATAAATTATTTTTATTGAATATTACTTTATATAAAACTTGTCATAATTAATAAATTGGACATAAATACAGAAATAAATTAATGATAATTGGATGTAACATTTATAATTTATAATATATAATGATTGACAAATTAATGGTCATATCAACATATAATTATAGTATAATATATGTATATAGTATAACAGAATATAGTATATGACATTGAGCCATAATAACAATCTTACGTTGGTATTTCCTCTGACGCTGTTACATAACTAATTAGTTACCATATAAATTGAATAATATTGAATAATTTATGTGTTGTTAAAATTTCGATAAATATTGTTATAGTTACTTGACCATTAATATTTGCACACTACTATAATATAATATGTAAAACTAAATTATACTTAAACACCATTGTACAACCATATTGTTGCAAAAAGAATATTATTATTATTAACAAGTGGTTATTTACCGATTAATTGTTGCGTTTAATACATCATTTTGAATTTTTCTATTAATAAGTACTAATGTTTTTCCTACTTGTTAATTAATGATTTAAAAGTTTTCTTTCCCAGAACTGTGTATAACATTAAAGTAATAATATAGTAATTATATTAAAATGGGCCAAATTAAGAGTACCTTTAACCGACGAGCGTGTATGCGTAGGTATATAGATGTGAAGGAGGCGAGAGAGATGTGTCAGGATCGTGCCAAATGGAAGTCCGTAGTATCTGCCTACCTCTGGGTGACAGGCGTGAGTGTTTATGTATATATAATTGGACATATATGTATATATTACATTCGCGCTTTCGAGATAAGTATGTCTTGTACCTGCTACGGAACTTGGCTGGTCGCTGGTTGTACTCTGATTTCTTTCTGCTGCTCTGGCACTCAAAGATGTTGTTAGCTCACCGATGTGGTTGGGCGTTTCTTTCTTCTTTCGTTTTTATTTTTGATAAAATTGGTACTCTTATCTTGAAGGAATATTGATTAAGATGTTTTCTGGATCTTGAAATCTTCTTCCTTGAAACTTGTCAATCTTGATTTAATAGCAATGTTACTAGAGCTTCTTCTATAATTTCTTCTTCAGGTCTTTCTTCATTTCTTCTTTGTTTGTCATTTCTTGGTTGTCTTACTAAATTGGTCTTCAAAATCTTCTTTAAATATAAGTAAAATTGTTGTCTCTTCTTATATTCATAATTTAAATTTTATTTGTCACATCCGGTATTATGTTCTCTTTGTTATTTTTTTTTATCAATCTTCTTAACAATTCATAATTTAATTTAGATTTCTTATATTTTTTTTCTTCTTTATGGTAGGCCCCGGCGGCGCGTGCATTGTCGCAGCGCACCGCCTGGCAGGGTCGCCATGTAATGTTGAAGGTTTTTAATAAATAGGAGACGTGTTGTTGCTACTAGAACTTTAATTATACTGATCCTTATTCTACCTTAACACTAATATATATTGTCGTGAGGGCTATATATATACTACACTACATCGGGGTCATTTCGAATTTCATTAGCAACACGCAAAACTCTTTCTTCGAGTTCCGCTTCGCTGTTTATAGGACTGTTATACACCCTTTGTTTCATTGTCCCCCATAAAAAATAGTCGAGCGGCGTCAGATCAGGGGAACGCGCCGGCCACCCAACAGGTCCTTGTCGGCCGATCCAGCGGCGCGGATAATTTTCGTTCAAAAATGTCCTGACAATTCAGTAATGGGCAGGGCATCCGTCCATTTGCAGCATCATTCTCCGACGCGTTAGCAGCGGCACATACTCAACAGCAACGGCAATTCGTCCCTAAGTTTAAATCTCTCTCCAGTTAGGGTCCTCGGAGTATAATTGGACCAATCAAAATGTTGTCAATTAGTGCGGCCACATTTAATAAGAATTTAACTTGATATGTTGAAGCCCTTTTCAGCTTAGGGTTTTCACCTTTTGACACCACTTATAAATTACGACAGTTTACGATTCCGTCTCTCGTGAAATGAGCTTCATCCATCCACAAAATCGTTTTAGAGTATTCGGATTGTCCCTGTTTTCTTAAAATCCATGTGGACATAACGCACCTTGGACGCCAATCCATCTTCATGTAAGTGCTGCACCCTTTGATAATGGTAAGGATGCAAGCCTTCTTTCCTCAAGATGCGCCATACTGATTTTTGGGACACACCATGACGTAAAGCCAAACGTCTAGTACTAGTAGTCGGTTCAGCAAACAAATCATTCAAAATGGCTTCCTCAATAGCAGCATCAATAATAACACCTGGTTCGCGGCGATCTCGAGCAAAACCAAGTCCAGTGTTAGCCAGTCTTCTATGGACTTCTTGTTTGGGCTGATGGCACAGGGCGTCGATTTGAAACGTAGCTAGATAAGCTGTGCGAGCAGCTCTAGCACCCCAGTACATTCCATAGTAATAATGGATATCGGCGATGTGTGCCGGAGAAATCAGTTATGCGGCATCGCGACCAAAAAGCGAACACGTGGCGCGATAACGACTTTGGCAGGAGAAACACGAATAGCAGCGGCGAATAGTTCTGAGCGACTAAAATTTACTATTTGTCCTTCGACTTCGACTGGACGTGTCTTACAGTTACAGCCCGCCTGCCTCTACAATGAATGACATCTAAAAAGGTCTCTACCTGCCTGATAAACAACGGCGGGTGCGTAGCTGAACGATGCGCAAACGCAAGGGCTTTTTAAACACTCATAAAGGTTGCATTTGAGTAATAAACGTGAATTTTTACCATTGAAAGCTAATACAATGTAGAACAACATAAAAGTAGGATTAAGAGGACGATTTTTCGAGAAATTTTAAGTTATTGTAAAAAGACGAAAAAATACCAGATTTTCATCAAATACCTCTTTATTCTAGTTTCATGGCGTTTTTTTTTGGAATTATTTAATTTATTGGCTTTGCTATATTAACAATCATTTAAAATTTATTCCACTTTGATAGGACATTCAGTTTAAAAGTTATAACAATTTATTTAAATAGGGTTAGCAGCTGCAATTTCAAATTTTAAATATTCATAAAAAATAAATAATTTTTATATTTTTAATAATTTTCCGTCGATGAAATTATATGTAGTTTCCTGGTTTTGATATGTGCACTTTATAAAGACTCACACTGTATATGATTTCTGATTGCATCGGCGTCAAAGGTGTCAATATCTGTCACGGGTTTAGTTCTACGTTTCTTCTTCGGAGTACGTAAATATTATCTTCCGTGCCAGTAGAGCCGAACTTTTCTTTATTAATATTTGTTATCGTTCGTTTGCTAACTCCAAGCGCCTGAGAGACGCTTTCTGCTTGTTCGACAGGTAACAGGGTCCGCCATTTTGCCGCTCCCGCTCAAAGTAATCTTGCAGCTTGATGATTAACTCACGGCTCCACTTTTCAATGTTTGTCCACGTTTAGTTATTATGCACCAAAAGTAAAAGAACGCAATACAAAACACAATCGAAGTCCGATTTAGCGCCGATGTCAGTTTGAAAAGCAGAAATAGTCCATTAAACGAAAGCCGGTAATCAAATAAAAACAGATCGAAAACACTTGAAGAACGTGATCTATGCGAAACGACAACAGACGACTGTTTTAGCGTCACAAAATGGCGACCCATAACGCCATTTGGGGTTACCATTTTCAACCTAAATATAAAATGCTACTTTCTTTAGCGCGTTCGGTTTGGTCGTAGTTTTATTTTTATATTTAATAAAAGTTATCTTATAGTCCATTATTTTCAAATTCTTAAAAGAAAACAAAACGTATTATTTTATAAAGTATAACTGTATAAGAGCAGATTACGATACTGTTATTGCCTGTTATTGTTAGCACAGCACTACAAATATAAAGCGCTGACATAACCTTGTAATAGCGCACTATAGATTTAGAAAAATATTGTTTACCAAGTTATTTGACACTCAGTTTGGCACAAAATTATAACATTCATTGATTATTGATATAATAATGTTGTTTTAATGCTCATCAATTGTTAAAACGGTAAACAACCAGCAAAAATATTTTTATCGTAACTGCAACGCCATTACAAAGTTACGTCGTCAGTTCAATCGCGACGTGTCAGGAACGCATTCTCTGAACGGCCGAACTATAGAATTCGCAATGTTAGATCGAATAAAAAATACTAGATTTCCGCTCGCGGCTTCGCTCGCGCGTAATATATTTTCCCGTAGGAATGAAACAATTTCCTGCAGTAAAAAGTATACTCTGCTACTTCTGCATAATGTAGTTTTCTATCGGTGAAAGAATTATTAAAATCGGTTCAGTAGATACAAACAAACAAACAAATCTATCCTCTTCATAATATTGGTATAGATTACAAATAAAACAATTTTGACGCGCATATAAAAATTTATTTTAAAAAAGAGGTACAGAAAAAGATAAATTGACAAAGTTTAATGTATTTTAATAAAACATTCGGGACATAAAAAAGGTTCAATAGGACATGTTTTGCAAAAAGTAGTGACTTTCTTTGTCTTATTCCTAGCTGCTTAGCGTCCCAGGGTGGCTACGTTCTGCTTATAACATTGTTGGTATTGACGTCGAACGACTACGTGTTACATTTTTTTTAGTTGTGTATGTTTAAAGGACTTTATGTAGGATACGTCTAACGATATAATGGTTTCTGGGAGATTAAGATTGATAGTGTATCAGCCTGAGTATTTTCCTTTTCCTATTTGCCCAATACTGTCCCAAAATCACCTGCATGTGCGCAATTTTGCCCAATGACTATGATAAATGGCGACTGCCAAACTTATGCCCAAACAGAATTGAACACGAAAGAAAAAACATATTAAATATATCACTCCAATTTCTCAACGTATCTCTATATATATCAACCTACATTTATTGGTTGGAAATACCTATTTATTATTTCATATTATACGAGTGACGAGGTTATGTTATTAAAGCTTAATAGTGGATTTTCATTGATAATTAATTATTTTATTAAGTGTTTCGATACACAGTGAATCTGACTTTATTAATAAGTGATTTTTTAGATTTTACACGTACCTCAAACAAGATGATTCTTGTTTGCTTTAATCAGTTTGCTCCATTTTGAATATCTTCTCTTTCCAAATTATAACCCAATATTACCTCGCAAGCATGTAATAAATACAGTTGTGGTAGGTTTTGGATAATTTAAAATTAGACAACATATTTGATTTTTATAATATAAAACACTGACACCTGCTGCAAAAAAACGTAATGATTTGCATTTGACGTACAGGATATAGTGTATACATTCTGCCGTTCCAAAATTTTTTAGGAGCTTGGATAACTGTGATGGTACTGGTATAAATACGGCGTACAACATGTTGTAAAGAAACGTCTCGGACAAAGTATAATTGACACGTTCTCTGCCGTAAAAAATATATTCAAATAATAAAGTCACTGTTGGGCGACAACAAACATTTGATGGTCTTAAAGCCCAATAGTGACAGCGCATCGAATTCCGTAAATCTACAAACTGACTGTAGGCCAGACAGACATATTTTACAGTGGTGACTTTCTTTGTCTTATTCACTGGCTTCGTAGCATCATTAACTACGTTCTGCCGCCTGTGTGGTATTGACATCGAACGACTTTGGTGATCCTTCTTTTAAGCAGTTCTGTTTAGCTCTCTTCGGTCTCGATGAAAGTTCCCGGACGTTATGCTTTGTTAGAATCTATCATGAATTTCTTTTCTAATCTACAATAAGAATGTTCTTCTTTATTACACTTTTAAAGAAGTGAATTATAACTTCATTCAAGATTAAAAGCATAATACAATAGTAAGCAGGAAGCAAATTATATTTAATTCTATCAACTTTGTCAGTCACTTTATTGTAATTAAGAAGTTTAATGATTATAATTACTAACATTCTAAGTCCAGTGCTGACCTCATCTCCGACATAGCTCTCTTCCTAGACTACCTCATTTGCCAGTTTATAATGGTAAATGTATCTGAATGTGCCGAAATGAAATTGCCAATCCAGTCAGAACAATTATTCAATTATCAATCCCATCTAGCAGTTAATAATATGCTTAAAGATGATCAAGGCTAACTTCTTTTGTAATTTTGTTTGACTTCTCTTAGGGACAGGTAATCAAGTTTAATAATGATATCTTCTTCGTCTAACCATGATCATTGTGCTATTCGATCTTTTTAACTGTTTGATTGTGATCCAGTAGTTGTGTATAACCTTTAAGGTTTACATAATGACCATAAAACTCTGCGGTACAGTACATAATTCTATTGGTATTTCAAAACCTGTGTGATCGTCCTAGGAAAGAAGACTTTACCAGTAAGTACTAAACTACTCTATATGATGTGATTAGCTGGTTCCTGGTGAATAACCATATTCGTGCTAGAATATGGCGATGTTCTGCTGTTATAAAGCGCTTTGTCCAGTATCATAACTACCAATATCACGATAGCTAAAAGTGTCAGCATAAAATTCTATCGATGCCACATGAGTTACTATCACAATTTTGACGCAGTTGTGGGCTGGGTTGAGGTGACATTTTTAGCTCCTGGTTTTGTTAATCAAAAGTTTACTGTAGTAGTGTGTGATTGCGTCTCGTTGATTGGGGCTGCAAATCCTTTGAGAGGCATACGCAGCAGTGAGCACTGCAGAGCCACACCTCCTTGCGATGATGAATATTAAATAACAAAGTAAAATCATGAATAAGACCCTATTCCCATACAATAACACTCTTCCATCCGCTAAACGATCCACTAAAATGAAAACCCTGGAGCTGCGTCATTGGCAATCTTCTTCTGGTTGCTAATCTCATTGTTAATATCTCCCGTCTGAATGGAGACCCTGTAGTGTTTTAAGAACTGGCTATCAAGTCTGATAACCGCTACCCTCAACTTTGGGTGCTGGCACATTAAATATGTCACTGGCTCTCTTGAATCTCACTGGGGCGATATTGGCTGCGGCAAAATCTACTGTCAATTTTAATTCCGGAGATCACAAATATACTTCTCCAACCAATGATTCACTCTTCACAGAGTCCAATATTTCTTGAGTTGGTTCGATCTTATAACCATCTATTTTTGCAAATTTTGGGAGTATCAGTCTAGTTTGACTTTGTAGAATTGGTGGTCTGGCTCTTTTTTGTCCATTACGGCAAATTATCGCAAGGCTCTCCTGTTGTTGTTATAAGCCAGTGTCTACACCTATAGGTGTGATGAATACGATTCTTTGATTCTCGACTGACCTCATAAGCAGATTTCTCTGATTTTGTCACCACAACACAGGCGTGTACACAATCATAATCTATTCGTTATAAACATGGGCAAACTACAAGTGCTATAGGTAGAAACTGCAAGTGTGGTAATCTTCCATACCCATCCATTCTCCGATTCACTGTTACAATGTAAACAGGATGATTTGTACCTTGTTCAATAACCCCTATGTAGGGTGTGTAATTATCTTAACTGTAAATGTGTCGTGGTTTCTTTATTATGGAACTCTCATTACAAGTATTACATGTCCTTCCCAACCTTAATTGGTGTGTCAGCATTTCATCAAATAGAATTGCCAGCGGCAATGCCAAGCTATCAGGTAAACTTTGAGTTATTGATTTCATTACTACAACTTGACTCCATGTGCACTAATGATAGTGGTAATTACCACTAACCATAGCATCACTGACATATATATAAAACTCAGCTGAGGTTAATGATGTTTCCAATAGTGATGTCTGGCATACACTCTGTTAACTCTATTAAAGTTAACATGATAGCTAGTTAATTCTCAGCTCTCGACATGTTCTTTAATGAATCCTCAACATGTCAAAGTTTTCATTCATTGCTTCATGATTGTTTAAGAGCATCTTGAGTTCTTGTTATTACTGGCCAATGATTGAAATTCCTCTGCGTATCTTAGACGATTAATTGATTGGGCATTAGTATCCTAAACTTGACAGTTAAGTTTAATTGATGATCATACTCTCGAGCATTGCCAGCATCTCTTATCTGTCATCATCCAGCCACCCCCAGCGAACCAGTGATAGAAGTCCCTATAAAATCAAGTCCACGACGTCTCCTATGGTAATTCTCTTTTTGATGGTAGTTCCATCAGGTCTAAATGGTTGTGACATTGACCTTGCATATTGAAATTTACATTATTCGTGTCATTATATATTTTGTCAGTATGGCCTTAGCATGGTATATGTTGCCATCTTGATTTAGAGAGAACTAAATTTGGTAAATTGTCCCTCGTTATACTAGTCATTCCATATGGCCTTTTATACCACTTGATTTCCCAAGTGGTGTTTGGTACTGATATTTGATCAGACAAATCAACTTTTCTTAGCTTTATTATAGTCGACAATAATGGGTTTTAAGATAACTTTGTTACGTTTTACTCTCACAAAACGCGTAGAGTGTTTTGTGGACAATTAACATCTCGTTTATCCTTCCATCATCACTGTTATTCCATCAGCACTTTCTTTAGCTATCAATTTGCCACCAATTTGTAGAAATTGTTTTAGGAAAATGTTTCCATTTTTCCTTAATGTTCCAACAAGATGTGTCTCTATTTAATAGCTTGCCAATTCGATATTTGTACCAATTGTACCTGTGAACAGAGTGGTCCTTTGTCAGCAAGTCATTGCATAGTTCCATAACCATTTGGGTGTAGTGTTAATTTCGTCATTCTGTTTACCAGCATATTAATTTTATAGGTATAACCTGGCAATGTACATAATTTAAATAGTTTTACTCCATATTTATGACGCTTTTGTTTATACTGACGAAGATTAGCGTCCTCGAAAACATCTTCTCGTCGATGTAGTTTTCTTTAAAATTGTGATTTATTAAATTCAATAAATTTCTTACCGGTGTAATCGATCAGCTTTGTTCTCCTCATCTTGTTCTGAAAAATGTAGCATTTGAAGCAATATCACACCGATTACGGGACATAACGGTTTTGGAAATTTTGTCCCATAATTTCATCTTTGACCAGTAGTCTGATATTTTAGGTAATTTCACCAAGTCCATAAACAACCAAACCAAAATTTTTATTCGACAAGGTTATAGCGCCCAATTCCGAATGTGTGCACATTCTGCTTCTTGTGAGTTAACTATTTTAGCAATTGCAAAGTTATTAGTGTTTTCACTATTTCATTAAACATCATCCGTTACCGTTACTAGGTGATCCTTCTTTTTTGGTTCATGTTTAGCTCTCTTCGGTCTCGATGAAGGAGGTTCGGACGTTATGCCTTTGTTAAATCTATCATAATTTCTTTTCTAAAATCTACAATAGGAATGTTCTTCTTTGTTACACTTTTGTAGAGTAGAGTGCGTTTAACAGCTACATTCAAGATTAAAAGCATAAACAATACAGTAGTAAGCAGGAAGCAAAATTATATTTCTAATTCTATCAACTTTATCAGTCCTTTATTGTAATAATTGAGAATTTAATGATTATAAGTACTAACATTCTAAGTCCAGTGCCCAACCACTCATCCCGACACCTAGCTGCTCTTCCTGAATACCTCATTTGCCGGTTTACTGTAATGGTAAATGTATCTGAATGCTGAAATGAAATTGCCAATCCAGTCACAGACACAATATTCAAGGTTATCAATCCCATCTAGCATGGTGGTTAATAATATGGCTGAGATGATCAAGGCTAACTTTAACTTTGTTTACATTTGACTTCCTCTTAGGGACAGGTAATCAGAGTTTAATAATGATATCTTCTTTGTCTAACTTTATGATCATTGTGCTGATCTTTAACTGTTTGATTGTGATCCAGTAGTTGTGTATAACCTTTAGAAGGTTTACATGACCAATATACTCTACAGGTACAGTGCAATTCTTTGGTATTTCAAAAACCCTGTGTGATCGTCCTAGGAAAGAAGTTGACTTTACAGTGGGAAAATACTAAACTACTCTCCCATATGATGTGGTATTAGCTGGTTCCTGGTGAATAACCCTATTCGTGCTAGAATATGGCGATGTTCTGCTGTTATAAAGCGCTTTTATCCATATATTTAATACCAATCACTTCAATGATGTCAGCATAAATTATCGATGCAAGTTACTACATCACCCATTTTGACGCAGTTATGGGCTGGGTTGGTGACATTTCTAGCTCCTGAGTTTGTTAATCCAAAAGTTTACTGTAGTAGTGTGTGATTGCGTCTCGTTGATTGGGGCTGCAAATCTTTGAGAGGCATACTGCAGCGGTGAGCACTGCAGGGCTTACATACCTCCTCGATGATGAATATTAAATAACAAAGTAAAAATCATGAATGACATTCCCCATACAATAACACTCTTCCATCCGCTAAACGATCCACTAAATAAACCCCTGGAGCTGCGTCATTGGCAATCTTCTTCTTTAGTGCTAATCTCATTAGTTAATATCTCCACGTCTGAATGGAAGACCCTGTAGTGTTTTTGAGGCTACATCAAGTCTGATAACTTATAACACTACCCTCAACTTGGGGTGCTGGCACATTAAATATGTCACTGGCTCTCTTTGATCTCACTGAATATTGGCTGCATAAAATCTACTGTCAATTTTTAATTCCGAGATCACCAAATACATACTTGTCTCCAACTAATGATTCACTCTTCACAGTCCAATATTTCTTAGTTGGTTCGATCTTATAACCATCTATTTTTGCAACACAATTTGCTGGGAGTATCAGTCTAGTTTGACTTTGTAGAACCTTGGTGGTCTGGCTCGTTTTTGTCCCATTGGCAAATTATCGCAAGGGCTCGTGTCTCTGAATTGTATTTATAAGCCAGGTGTCTACCTATAGGTGTAGAAGACACGATTCTTTGATTCTCGACTGACCTCACAAAGAATTTCTCTGATTTTGTCACCACAGCTGCAATGCCACAATAATAATCTGTATTCGTGCTCCAAACATGAGGCAAACTACAAGTGCTATAGGGTGAGAACTGCAAGTGTGGTAATCATCTTTATCCATACCATCCATTCTCGATTCACTGTTCACAATGTAAACAGGATGACGGTTTGTACCTTGTACCAATAACCCTATGTACAAAGGGTGTGTAATTATCTTAACTGTGAAATGTCGTGGTTTCTTTATTATAGGAACTCTCATTACAGTAATACACTCATTTCCCCATTACCTTAATTGGTATGTGACTCAGCATTTCATCAAATAGATTGCCGGCAGCAATGCTTGCTATCAGGTAAACTTTGAGTTATTGATTTCATTACCTCTACAACGGCTCGTGCACTAGATAGTGGTAAATTACCACTAACCAGCATCACTGACATATATAAAAACTCAGCTGAGGTTAATGATGATGTAGTGATGTCTTGGCATTGCACTCTGTTAACTCTATTAAAGTTAACATG
Organism: Parnassius orleans; assembly: GCA_029286625.1. Classification (NCBI taxonomy): domain Eukaryota; kingdom Metazoa; phylum Arthropoda; class Insecta; order Lepidoptera; family Papilionidae; genus Parnassius; species Parnassius orleans. Next base: position 572,866 of record JAGSMP010000161.1, on the reverse strand, counting down.
ATAGCTTGGGTTAATTCCTCAGCTCTCGACATGTTCTTTAATGAATCCCTCAACATGTCAAAGTTTTCATTCATTGCTCCTTGATTGTTTAAAACATCTTGGTTCTTGTTATTACTTTGTGATTGAAATTCCTCTGCAGTAGTCTTAGACAGAGATTGAATTGATCGGCATTAGTATCCACAAACTTGACAGTTAAGTTTAATTGATGATCATACTTCGACAGCCAGCATCTCTTATCTGCTCATCATGGCCACCCAAACCAGTGATAAGTCCCTAAAATCAAGTCCGACGTCTCCTATAGTAATTCTCTTTTGGGTGGTATTCCATCAGGTCTAAATGGGGTTTGTGACATATTGCATATTGAAACATTATTCACGTGATCATTATATATTTTGTCAGGTGGCCTTCTTGCTGTATATATTTATCTTGATCTTTTGAAGAACTTCAAATTTGTTAATTGTCCCTCGTTATACTAGTCATTCCATGTCCACCTTTTTTATACCACTTCACAGTTTTTCCCAAGTGGTGTTTGGTACGCTGATATTTGATCAGACAAATCAACGGCACCTTTAGCTTTATTATAGTCGACAATAATTGCAGGTTTTAAGATAACTTTGTTACGTTTACCACTCTCACAAAACGCTAGAGTGTTTTGTGGACAAAATCTTATCTCGTTTATCCTTCCATCACATCACTGTTATTCCATCTTTCTTTAGCTATAAATTGCTTTTCAATTTGTAAAGAAACTATTTTAGGAAAATGTTTCCTATTTTCCTTAATGTTCCAACAAGATGTCTCTCTATTTAATAGCTTTCTTTATTCGATATTGTGTACCAATTGTACCTGTGAACAGAGTGGGTCCTTTGTCGAGCAAGTCATTGATTCATAACTACATTTTGGGTGTAGTGTTAATTTCGTCATTCTGTTTACCAGCATAAATATTAATTTTATAGGTATAACCTAATGTACAAATTTAAATAGTTTTACTCCATATTTATGACGCTTTTGTTTGTTACTGACGAAAATTATGCGTCCTCAAAAGGCATACACTCTCGTCGATGTAGTTTTCTTTAAAATTGTGATTTATTAAATTCAATAAATTTCTTCCGGTGTAATCGATCAGCTTTGTTCTCCTCATCTTGTTCTGAAAAAATACATTGAAGCAATATCTACAACCGATTACGGACATAACGGTTTGGGAAATTTTGTCCCATAATTTCATCTGGACCAGTAGTCTGATATTTTAGTAATTACCAAGTCCATAAACAAAACCAAACCAAAGAATTTTTATTTCGACAAGGTTAAAGCGCTCAATTAATGTGTTTGTTCTAGCTTCTGTGAGTTAACTATTTTAGCAATTGCAAAGTATTAGTGTTTTCACTTTTCATTAAAAACATCATCCGTTACCGTTACTTTAGGTGATCCTTCTTTTTCGTTCATGTTTAGCTCTCTTGGTCTCGATGAAGGTTCGGACGTTATGCCTTTGTTGAAATCTATTAATTTCTTTCAATCTACAAGAATGTTCTTCTTTGTTACACTTTTGTAGTGGGTGCGTTTAAACATACATTCAAGATTAAGAAAGCACATAAGCAATACAGTAGTAAGCAGGGCAAAATTATATTTCTAATTCTATCAACTATCAGTCACTTTATTGTAATAATGAAGTTTAATGATTAATTTCTAAGTCCAGTGCCCACCATCATCTAAACACCTATTGCTCTTCCTGAATACTACCTCATTTGCCGTTTACTGTAATAAGTAAATATCTGAATGTGCCTGGAAATGATGCCAATCCAGTCACAGACACAATTTCAGGTTATCAATCCCATCTAGCATGGTGGTTAATAATATGGCTGAGATGATCAAACTAACTAACTTCTTACATTTGACTTCCTCTTGGGACGGGTAATCAGAGTTTAATAATGATATCTTTCTTTAAGTCTTTGATCATTTTATTCGATCTTTTAACTGTTTGATTGTGATCCGGTTGTATAACCTTTAGAAGGTTTACAACCAAGCCATAGCTCTACCAGGTACAGTGCATAATTCTATTGGTATTTCAAAACCCTGTGTGATCGTCCTGGGAAAAAGTTGACACCAGTAGGAAAATTACTAAACTACTCTCCCCATGATGTGGTATTAGCTGGTTCCTGGTGAATAACCTATTCGTGCTAGAATATGGCGATGTTCTGCTATAAAAAGCTTTGCCAGTACATCTTCCAATATCACGATAGCTAAAATGATGTCAGCATAAATTCTATCGATGCCACGAGTTACATCACCCAATTTTGACGCAGGATTGTGGGCTGGGTTGAGTGACATTTTCTAGCTCTGAGTTTTGTTAATCAAAGTTTACTGTAGTGTGTGTGATTGCGTCTCGTTGATTGGGGCTGCAAATCCTTTGAAACTGCAGCGGTGAGCACTGCAAGACACAACACCTCCTTGCGATGATGAATATTAAATAAGTAAAATCATGAATAAGACCCTATTCCCCATACAATACACTCTTCCATCCGCTAAACGATCCACTAAATGAAAACCTGGAGCTGCGTCATTGGCAATCTTCTTCTTTAGATTGCTAATCTCATAGTTAATATCTCCACGTCTGAATGGAAGACCCTGTAGTGTTTTTAGAACTGGCTATCAAGTCTGATAACTTGCTTACCTCAACTTGGTGCTGGCACATTAAATATGTCACTGGCTCTCTTGAATCTCACTGACGATATTGGCTGCAAATCTACTGTGTCAATTTTAATTCAAGATCACCAATACATACTTGTCTCAACCAATGATTCCTCTTCACAGGTCCAATATTTGAGTTGGTTCGATCTTATAACCATCTATTTGCAACACAATTTGCTGGGAGTATCAGTCTAGTTTGACTTTGTAGAACCTTGGTGGTCTGGCTCGTTTTGTCCCATTACGGCAAATTATCGCAAGGGCTCGTGTCTCTGAATTGGTGTTATAAATAAATGTGCACCTATGGTGTGATGAATACACGATTCTTTGATTCTCACTGACCTCACCCATAAACAGATTTCTCTGATTTTGTCACCACGAAAACGTGGTGCTACAATAATAATCTGTATTCGTGCTCCAAACATGAGGCAAACTACAAGTGCTATAGGGTGAGAACTGCAAGTGTGGTAATCATCTTTATCCATATCCATTCTCCCGATTCACTGTTCACTGTAAACAGGATGACGGTTTACCTTGTTTTAACCCTATGTACAAAGTTGTAATTATCTTAACTGTGGTAATGTCGTGGTTTCTTTTATTATAGGACTCTCATTACAAGTATTACATGTCCTCATTACTAACCTAATTGGTATGTGACTCATTTCATCAAATGAATTGCCGGCTTGCATTGCCAAAGCTATCAGGTAAACTTTGAGTTATTGATTTCATTACCTCTACAACTTGACTCGTGTACTAATGATAGTGGTAAATTACCACTATAGCATCACTGACATATATAAAAACTCAGCTGAGGTTAATAATGATGTTTCCAATAGTGATGTCTTGGCATTGCACTCTGTTAACTCTATTAAAGTTAACATGATAGCTTGGGTTAATTCCTCAGCTCTCGACATGTTCTTTAATGAATCCCTCAACATGTCATTTTCATTCATTGCTTCACTTGATTGTTTAAGAGCATGAGTTCTTGTTATTACTGGCCAATGATTGAAATTCCTCTGCAGTAGTCTTAGACAGAGATTGAATTGATCATTAGTATCCACAAACTTGACAGTTAAGTTTAATTGATGATCATACTTCTCAGACATTGCCAGCACATCTCTTATCTGCTCATCCGTATACCCAGCGAACCAGTGATAGAAGTCCCTATAAAATCAAGTCCACGACGTCTCCTATGGTAATTCTCTTGGGTGGTTTCCATCAGGTCTAAATGGGTTTTGTGACATTCGGCCTTGCATATTGAAATTTACATTATTCACGTGATCATTATATATTTTTGTCAGGTATGGCGCATGGTATATGTTGCCATCTTGATCTTTTAGAGAACTTCAAATTTGGTAAATTGTCCCCTCGTTATACTAGTCATTCCATGTCCGGCCACTTTTATACCACTTCACAGTTTTCCCAAGTGGTGTTTGGTACGCTGATATTTGATCAGACAAATCAACGGCACCTTTAGCTTTATTATAGAACAATAATACAGGTTTAAGATAACTTTGTTACGTTTTACCACTCTCACAAAACGTAGAGTGTTTTGTGAATAATTCTTCCTCGTTTATCCTTCCATCACATCACTGTTATTCCATCAGCACTTTCTTTAGCTATAAATTGCCCTTTTTAATTTTGTAAAACTACTGTTTTGGAAAATGTTTCCTATTTTCCTAATGTTCCAACAGATGTGTCTCTCTATTTAATAGCTTTCTTGCCAATTCGATATTTGTGTACCAATTGTACCTGTAGAACAGAGTGGGTCCTTTGTCAGCAAGTCATTGCATAGTTCCATAACTACATTTTTGGGTGTAGTGTTTTTCGTCATTCTGTTTCCAGCATAAATATTAATTTTATAGGTATAACCTGGCAATGTACATAATTTAAATAGTTTTACTCCATATTTATGACGCTTTTGTTTGTTATACTGACGAAGATTATGCGTCCTCGAGGCATAGCACTCTCGTCGATGTAGTTTCTTTAAAATTGTGATTTATTAAATTCAATAAATTTCTTACCCGGTGTAATCGATCAGCTTTGTTCTCCTCATCTTGTTCTGAAAATGTAGCATTTGAAATATCTCACAACCGATTACGGACATAACGGTTTTGGGAATTTTTGTCCCATAATTTCATCTTTGGACCAGTAGTCTGATATTTTAGGTAATTTCCCAGTCCATAAACAAAACCAAACCAAAATTTTTATTTCGACAAGGTTAGTAAGCGCCCAATTCGAATGTGCACATTCTGTAGCTTCTTGTGAGTTAACTATTTTAGCAATTGCAAAGTTATTAGTGTTTTCACTATTTCATTAAAACATCATCCGTTACCGTTACTTTAGGTGATCCTTCTTTTCTTGGTTCATGTTTAGCTCTCTTCGGTCTCGATGAAGTTCGGACGTTATGCCTTTTGTTAGAAATCTATCATAATTTCTTTTCTAAAATCTACAATAGAATGTTCTTCTTTGTTTTTTGTGAGGGTGCGTTTACAACAGCTAAGATTAAGCATAAGCAATACAGTAGTAAGCAGGAAGCAAAAATTATATTTCTAATTCTATCAACTTTATCAGTCACTTTATTGTAATAATTGAAGTTTAATGATTATAAGTACTAACATTCTAAGTCCAGTGCCCCGACCCTCATCTCCGACACCTAGCTGCTCTTCCTACCCTCATTTGCGTTTACTGTAATGGTAAATGTATCTGAATGTGCTTAAATGAAATTGCCAATCCAGTCACAGCACAATATTCAAGGTTATCAATCCCATCTAGCATGGTGGTTAATAATATGGCTGAGATGATCAAGGCTAACTTTCTTTGCTTGGTACATTTTGACTTCCTCTTAGGACGGGTAATCAGAGTTTAATAATGATATCTTCTTTAAGTCTAACTATGATCATTGTGCTATTCGATCTTTTAACTGTTTGATTGTGATCCAGTAGCCTTTAGAGGTTTACATGACCAAGCCATAGCTCTACCAGGTACAGTGCATAATTCTATTGGTATTTCAAAACCTGTGTGATCGTCCTAGGAAAGAAGTTGACTTTACCAGTAGGAAAATTACTAAACCTCCCCCATAGATGTGGTATTAGCTGGTTCCTGGTGAATAACCTATTCGTGCTAGAATATGGCGATGTTCTGCTGTTATAAAGCGCTTTGTCCAGTACATCAACTACCAATATCGATAGCTAAAATGATGTCAGCATAAAATTCTATCGATACATGAGTTTACATCACCCAATTTTGACGCAGGATTGTGGGCTGGGTTGGTGACATTTTCTAGCTCCTGAGTTTTGTTAATCCAAAGTTTACTGTAGTAGTGTGTGATTGCGTCTCGTTGATTGGGGCTGCAAATCCTTTGAGAATACTGCAGCGGTGAGCACTGCTGGGCTTACACAACACCTCCTTGCGATGAATATTAAATAACAAAGTAAAATCATGAATAAGACCTATTCCCCATACAATAACTCTTCCATCCGCTAAACGATCCACTAAATGAAAACCCTGGAGCTGCGTCATTGGCAATCTTCTTTTTGATTGCTAATCTCATTGGTTAATATCTCCACGTCTGAATGGAAGACCCTGTGTGTTTTAGAACTGGCTATCAAGTCTGATAACTTAGCCACTACCCTCAACTTGGTTGCTGGCATTAAATATGTCACTGGCCTCTTGAATCTCACTGGCGATATTGGCTGCGGCAAAATCTACTGTGTCAATTTTAATTCCGGAGATCACCAATACATACTTGTCTCCAATGATTCACTCTTCAATATTTCTTGAGTTGGTTCGATCTTATAACCATCTATTTTGCAAACAATTTGCTGGGAGTATCAGTCTAGTTTGACTTTTAGAACCTGGTGGTCTGTTGTTTTGTCCCATTACGGCAAATTATCGCAAGGCTCGTGTCTCTGAATTGTGTGTTATAGTGAGTGTACACCTATAGGTGTGATGAATACACGATTCTTTGATTCTCGACTGACCTCACCCATAAAGCAGATTTCTCTGATTTTGTCACCACGAAAACACAGCGTGTGTACCACAATAATAATCTGTATTCGTGCTCAAACATGAGGAACTACAAGTGCTATAGGGTGAGAACTGCAAGTGTGGTAATCATCTTTATCCATACCCATCCATTCTCCCGATTCACTGTTCACAATGTGGATGACGGATTTGTACCTTGTACCAACCCCTATGTACAAAGGGTGTGTAATTATCTTAACTGTGAAGTAATGTGGTTTCTTTTTATAGGAACTCTCATTACAAGTATTACATGTCCTGCATTTACCCCAACAATTAGGTATGTGACTCAGCATTTCATCAAATAAATTGCCGGCAGCAATGTCAAGCTATCAGGTAAACTTTGAGTTATTGATTTCATTACTCTACAACTTGACTCGTTGTATAATAATGATGGTAAATTACCACTAACCATAGCATCACTGACAATATATAAAAACTCAGCTGAGTTAATAATGATGTTTCAATAGTGATGTCTTGGCATTGCACTCTGTTAACTCTATTAAAGTTAACATGATAGCTTGGGTTAATTCCTCAGCTCTCGACATGTTCTTTAATGAATCCTCAACATGTCAAAGTTTTCATTCATTGCTTCACTTGATTGTTTAAGAGCATCTTGAGTTCTTATTACTTTAATAATTGAAATTCCTCTGCAGTAGTCTTAGACAGAGATTGAATTGATCGGCATTAGTATCCACAAACTTGACAGTTAAGTTTAATTGATGATCATACTTCTCATTGCCAGCTCATCTTATCTTAATCAATAGCCACCCCAGAACCAGTGATAGAAGTCCCTATAAAATCAAGTCCGACGTCTCTATGGTAATTCTCTTTTGGGTGGTAGTTCCATCAGGTCTAAATGGGGTTTGTGACATTGTGCATATAAATTTACATTATTCACGTGATCATTATATATTTTGTCAGGTATGGCCGCATGGTATATGTTGCCATCTTGATCTTTGAGAGAACTTCAAATTTGGTAAATGTCCCCCTCGTTATACTAGTCATTCCATGTCCATGGCCACTTTTTCCACTACAGTTTCCCAAGTGGTGTTTTGTGATATTTGATCAGACAAATCCTTTTAGCTTTATTATAGTCGACAATTGCAGGTTTTAAATAACTTTGTTACGTTTACCACTCTCACAAACGTAGAGTGTTTTGTGGACAATGCACATCTCGTTTATCCTTCCATCACATCACTGTTATTCCATCAGCACTTTCTTTAGCTATAAATTGCCCTTTTCAATTTTGTAGAAACTACTGTTTTAGGAAAATGTTTCCTATTTTTCCTAATGTTCCAACAAGATGTGTCTCTCTATTTAATAGCTTTCTTGCCAATTCGATATTTGTGTACCAATTGTACCTGTGAACAGAGTGGGTCCTTTGTCGAGCAAGTCATTGCATAGTTCCATAACTACATTTTTAGGTGTAGTGTTAATTTCGTCATTCTGTTTACCAGCATAAATATTAATTTTATAGGTATAACCAATGTACATAATTTAAATAGTTTTACTCATATTTATGACGCTTTGTTTGTTATACGAGATTATGCGTCCTCGAAAGGCATAGCACTCTCGTCGATGTAGTTTCTTTAAAATGTGATTTATTAAATTCAATAAATTTCTTACGGTGTAATCGATCAGCTTTGTTCTCCTCATCTTGTTCTGAAAAATATGGCATTTGAAGCAATATCTCAACAAATTACGGGACATAACGGTTTTTGGAAATTTTGTCCTAATTCATCTTTGGACCAGTAGTCTGATATTTTGGTAATTTCCTGGTCCATAAACACCAAACCAAAGATTTTTTATTTTCGACAAGTTAGTAAGCCTTAATTCCGAATGTGTGCACATTCTGTAGCTTCTTGTAGTTAACTATTTTATAATTGCAAAGTTATTAGTGTTTTCACTATTTCATTAAAAACATCATCCGTTACCGTTACTTTAGGTCCTTCTTTTCCTTCAGTTCATGTTTAGCTCTCTTCGGTCTCGATGAAGGAGGTTCGGACGTTATGCCTTTTGTTAAAATCTATCATTTCTTTTCTAAAATCTACAATAGAATGTTCTTCTTTGTTACACTTTTTAGAGAGTGAGTGCGTTTACAGCTACATTCAAGATTAAGAAAGCACATAAGCAATACAGTAGTAAGCAGGAAGCAAAATTATATTTCTAATTCTATCAACTTTATCAGTCACTTTATTGTAATAATTGAGAAGTTTAATGATTATAAGTACTAACATTCTAAGTCCAGTGCTGACCCTCATCTCCGACACCTGCTCTTCCTGAATACTACATTTGCCGGTTTACTGTAATGGTAAATGTATCTGAATGTGCCTGGAAATTGCCAATCCAGTCACAGACACAATATTCAAGGTTATCCATCCCATCTAGCATGGTGGTTAATAATATGGCTGAGATGATCAAGGCTAACTTCTTTGCTTGGTTTTTGACTTCCTCTTAGGGACAGGTAATCAGAGTTTAATAATGATATCTTCTTTAAGTCTAACTATGATCATTGTGCTATTCGATCTTTTAACTGTTTGATTGTGATCCAGTAGTTGTGTATAACCTTTAGAAGGTTTATGACCAGCCATAGCTCTACCAGGTACAGTGCATAATTCTATTGGTATTTCAAAACCCTGTGTGATCGTCCTAGGAAAGAAGTTGACTTTACCAGTAGGAAAATTACTAAACCTCTCCCCATATGATGTGGTATTAGCTGGTTCCTGGTGAATAACCCTATTCGTGCTAGAATATGGCGATGTTCTGCTGTTATAAAGCGCTTTGTCCAGTACATGTACCAATATCACGATAGCTAAAATGATGTCAGCATAAAATTCTATCGATGCCACATGAGTTACTACATCACCCAATTTTTGACGCAGGATTGTGGGCTGGGTTGAGGTGACATTTTCTAGCTCCTGAGTTTTGTTAATCCAAAAGTTTACTGTAGTAGTGTGTGATTGCGTCTCGTTGATTGGGGCTGCAAATCCTTTGAGAGCATACTTGCAGCGGTGAGCACTGCAGGCTTACACAACACCTCCTTGCGATGATGAATATTAAATAACAAAGTAAAATCATGAATAAGACCCTATTCTACATAACACTCTTCCATCCGCAAACGATCCACTAAATGAAAACCCTGAGCTGCGTCATTGGCAATCTTCTTCTAGATTGCTAATCTCATTGGTTAATATCTCCACGTCTGAATGGAAGACCCTGTAGTGTTTTTAGAACTGGCTATCAAGTCTGATAACTTAGCAATACCCTCAACTTGGGGTTGGCACATTAAATATGTCACTGGCTCTCTTGAATCTCACTGGGGCGATATTGGCTGCGGCAAAATCTACTGTGTCAATTTTAATTCCGGAGATCACCAAATACATACTTGTCTCCAACCAATGATTCACTCTTCACAGAGTCCAATATTTCTTGAGTTGGTTCGATCTTATAACCATCTATTTTTGCAACACAATTTGCTGGGAGTATCAGTCTAGTTTGACTTTAGAACCTTGGTCTGGCTCGTTTTTGTCCCATTACGGCAAATTATCGCAAGGGCTCGTGTCTCTGAATTGTGTGTTATAAGCCAGTGTCTACTATAGGTGTGATGAATACACGATTCTTTGATTCTCGACTGACCTCACCCATAAAGCAGATTTCTCTGATTTTGTCACCACGAAAACACAGCGTGCACTACATAATAATCTGTATTCGTGCTCCAAACATGAGGCAAACTACAAGTGCTATAGGGTAGAGAACTGCAAGTGTGGTAATCATCTTTATCCATACCCATCCATTCTCCCGATTCACTGTTCACAATGTAAACAGGATGACGGATTTGTACCTTGTACCAATAACCCCCTATGTACAAAGGGTGTGTAATTATCTTAACTGTGAAGTAATGTCGTGGTTTCTTTATTATAGGAACTCTCATTACAAGTATTACATGTCCTGCATTTACCCCAACCTTAATTGGTATGTGACTCAGCATTTCATCAAATAGAATTGCCGGCGGCAATGCCAAGCTATCAGGTAAACTTTGAGTTATTGATTTCATTACCTCTACAACTTGACTCGTGTGCACTAATGATAGTGGTAAATTACCACTAACCATAGCATCACTGACATATATATAAAACTCAGCTGAGGTTAATAATGATGTTTCCAATAGTGATGTCTTGGCATTGCACTCTGTTAACTCTATTAAAGTTAACATGATAGCTTGGGTTAATTCCTCAGCTCTCGACATGTTCTTTAATGAATCCCTCAACATGTCAAAGTTTTCATTCATTGCTTCACTTGATTGTTTAAGAGCATCTTGAGTTCTTGTTATTACTTTGGCCAATGATTGAAATTCCTCTGCAGTAGTCTTAGACAGAGATTGAATTGATCGGGCATTAGTATCCACAAACTTGACAGTTAAGTTTAATTGATGATCATACTTCTCGAGCATTGCCAGCACATCTCTTATCTGCTCATCTCCGTATACCCCAGCGAACCAGTGATAGAAGTCCCTATAAAATCAAGTCCACGACGTCTCCTATGGTAATTCTCTTTTGGGTGGTAGTTCCATCAGGTCTAAATGGGGTTTGTGACATTCGGCCTTGCATATTGAAATTTACATTATTCACGTGATCATTATATATTTTGTCAGGTATATTAGGCATGGTATATATATGTTGCCATCTTGATCTTTTAGAGAACTTCAAATTGGTAAATTGTCCCTCGTTATACTAGTCATTCCATGTCCATGGCCACTTTTATACCACTTCACAGTTTTCCCAAGTGGTGTTTGGTACGCTGATATTTGATCAGACAAATCAACTTTAGCTATTTAGTCGAATAATACAGGTTTTAAGATAACTTTGTTACGTTTTACCTCTCACAAAACGCGTAGAGTGTTTGTGGACAAAATCACACATCGTTTATCCTTCCATCACATCACTGTTATTCCATCAGCACTTTCTTTAGCTATAAATTGCCCCAATTTTAATTTTGACTACTGTTTAGGAAAATGTTTCCTATTTTCCTTAATGTTCCAACAAGATGTGTCTCTATTTAATAGCTTTCTTGCCAATTCGATATTTGTGTACAATTGTACCTGTGAACAGAGTGGGTCCTTTGTCGAGCAAGTCATTGCATAGTTCCATAACTACATTTTTAGTGTAGTGTTAATTTCGTCATTCTGTTTACCAGCATAAATATTAATTTTATAGGTATAACCTGGCAATGTACATAATTTAAATAGTTTTACTCATATTTATGACGCTTTTGTTTGTTATACTGACGAAAGATTATGCGTCCTCGAAAAGGCATAGCACTCTCGTCGATGTAGTTTTCTTTAAAATTGTGATTTATTAAATTCAATAAATTTCTTACCAGTGTAATCGATCAGCTTTGTTCTCCTCATCTTGTTCTGAAAATGTAGCATTTGAAGCAATATCTCACACCGATTACAGGGACATAACGGTTTTGGAAATTTTGTCCCATAATTCATCTTTGGACCAGTAGTCTATTTTAGGTAATTTCACAAGTCCATAAACAAAAAAAAAAATTTTTTATTTCGACAAGGTTAGTAAGCGCCCAATTCCGAATGTGTGCACATTCTGTAGCTTCTTGTGAGTTAACTATTTTAGCAATTGCAAAGTTATTAGTGTTTTTCACTATTTCATTAAAAACATCATCCGTTACCGTTACTTTAGGTGATCCTTCTTTTTTCGCCAGTTCATGTTTAGCTCTCTTCGGTCTCGATGAAGGAGGTTCGGACGTTATGCCTTTTGTTAGGAAATCTATCATAATTTCTTTTCTAAAATCTACAATAGGAATGTTCTTCTTTGTTACACTTTTGTAGAGAGTGAGTGCGTTTACAACAGCTACATTCAAGATTAAGAAAGCACATAAGCAATACAGTAGTAAGCAGGGAAGCAAAAATTATATTTCTAATTCTATCAACTTTATCAGTCACTTTATTGTAATAATTGAGAAGTTTAATGATTATAAGTACTAACATTCTAAGTCCAGTGCCCCGACCCACTCATCTCCGACACCTAGCTGCTCTTGAATACTACCCTCATTTGCCGGTTTACTGTAATGGTAAATGTATCTGAATGTGAAATAGTACCAATCCAGTCACAGACACAATATTCAAGGTTATCCAATCCCATCTAGCATGGTGGTTAATAATATGGCTGAGATGATCAAGGCTAACTTTAACTTTGCTTGGTACATTTTGACTTCCTCTTAGGGACGGGTAATCAGAGTTTAATAATGATATCTTCTTTAAGTCTAACTTTATGATCATTGTGCTATTCGATCTTTTAACTGTTTGATTGTGATCCAGTAGTTGTGTATAACCTTTAGAAGGTTTACATGACCAAGCCATAGCTCTACCAGGTACAGTGCATAATTCTATTGGTATTTCAAAAACCCTGTGTGATCGTCCTAGGAAAGAAGTTGACTTTACCAGTAGGAAAATTACTAAACTACTCTCCCCCATATGATGTGGTATTAGCTGGTTCCTGGTGAATAACCCTATTCGTGCTAGAATATGGCGATGTTCTGCTGTTATAAAGCGCTTTGTCCAGTACACATCTTCCATATCACGATAGCTAAAATGATGTCAGCATAAATTCTATCGATGCCACATGAGTTACTACATCACCCAATTTTGACGCAGGATTGTGGGCTGGGTTGAGGTGACATTTTCTAGCTCCTGGTTTGTTAATCAAAAGTTTACTGTAGTAGTGTGTGCGTCTCGTTGATTGGGGCTGCAAATCTTTGAGGAAACTACTTGCGGTGAGCACTGCAGGCACACAACACCTCCTTGCGATGAATATTAAATAACAAAGTAAAATCATGAATAAGACCCTATTCCCATACAATAACACTCTTCCATCCGCTAAACGATCCACTAAATGAAAACCCTGGAGCTGCGTCATTGGCAATCTTCTTCTTTAGATTGCTAATCTCAGTTAATATCTCCACGTCTGAATGGAAGACCCTGTAGTGTTTTAGAACTGGCTATCAAGTCTGATAACAACACCACCCTCAACTTGGGGTGCTGGCACATTAAATATGTCACTGGCTCTCTTGAATCTCACTGGGGCGATATTGGCTGCGGCAAAATCTACTGTGTCAATTTTTAATTCCGGGAGATCACCAAATACATACTTGTCTCCAACCAATGATTCACTCTTCACAGAGTCCAATATTTCTTGAGTTGGTTCGATCTTATAACCATCTATTTTTGCAACACAATTTGCTGGGAGTATCAGTCTAGTTTGACTTTGTAGAACCTTGGTGGTCTGGCTCGTTTTTGTCCCATTACGGCAAATTATCGCAAGGGCTCGTGTCTCTGATTGTGTGTTATAAGCCAAGTGTCTACACTATAGGTGTGATGAATACACGATTCTTTGATTCTCGACTGACCTCACCCATAAAGCAGATTTCTCTGATTTTGTCACCACGAAAACACAGCGTGTACCACAATAATAATCTGTATTCGTGCTCCAAACATGAGGCAAACTACAAGTGCTATAGGGAGAGAACTGCAAGTGTGGTAATCATCTTTATCCATACCCATCCATTCTCCCGATTCACTGTTCACAATGTAAACAGGATGATTTGTACCTTGTACCAATAACCTATACAAAGGTGTGTAATTATCTTAACTGTGAAGTAATGTCGTGGTTTCTTTATAGGAACTCTCATTACAAGTATTACATGTCCTGCATTTACCCCAACCTTAATTGGTATGTGACTCAGCATTTCATCAAATAGAATTGCCGGCGGCAATGCAAGCTATCAGGTAAACTTTGAGTTATTGATTTCATTACCTCTACAACTTGACTCGTGTGCACTAATGATAGTGGTAAATTACCACTATATATCACTGACATATATATAAAACTCAGCTGAGGTTAATAATGATGTTTCCAATAGTGATGTCTTGGCATTGCACTCTGTTAACTCTATAAAGTTAACATGATAGTTAATTCCTCAGCTCGACATGTTCTTTAATGAATCCCTCAACATGTCAAAGTTTTCATTCATTGCTTCACTTGATTGTTTAAAGCATCTTGAGTTCTTGTTATTACTTTGGTGATTGAAATTCCTCTGCAGTAGTCTTAGACAGAGATTGAATTGATCGGGCATTAGTATCCACAAACTTGACAGTTAAGTTTAATTGATGATCATACTTCTCGAGCATTGCCAGCACATCTCTTATCTGCTCATCCGTAGCCACCCAACAGAACCAGTGATAGAAGTCCCTATAAAATCAAGTCCACGACGTCTCCTATGGTAATTCTCTTTTGGGTGGTAGTTCCATCAGGTCTAAATGGGGTTTGTGACATTGCATATTGAAATTTACATTATTCACGTGATCATTATATATTTTGTCAGGTATAGCCTTAGCATGGTATATGTTGCCATCTTGATCTTTTAGAGACTTCAAATTTGGTAAATTGTCCCCTCGTTATACTAGTCATTCCATGTCCATGGCCACTTTTTATACCACCAGTTTTCCCAAGTGGTGTTTGGTACGCTGATATTTGATCAGACAAATCAACAGCACCTTTAGCTTTATAGTCGACAATAATTGCAGGTTTTAATAACTTTGTTTTGTTCCACTCTCAAAACGCGTAGAGTGTTTTGTGGACAAAATTAACATCTCGTTTATCCTTCCATCACATCACTGTTATTCCATCAGCACTTTCTTCTTAAATTGCTTTTTCAATTTTGTAGAAACTACTGTTTTAGGAAAATGTTTCCTATTTTCCTTAATGTTCCAACAAGATGTGTCTATTTAATAGCTTTCTTGCCAATTCGATATTTGTGTACCAATTGTACCTGTGAACAGAGTGGGTCCTTTGTCGAGCAAGTCATTGGTTCCATAACTACATTTTTAGGTGTAGTGTTAATTTCGTCATTCTGTTTACCAGCATAAATATATTTTATAGGTATAACCTGGCAATGTATAATTTAAATAGTTTTACTCCATATTTATGACGCTTTTGTTTGTTATACTGACGAAAGATTATGCGTCCTCGAAAAGGCATAGCACTCTCGTCGATGTAGTTTTCTTTAAAATTGTGATTTTTAAATTCAATAAATTTCTTACCGGTGTAATCGATCAGCTTTGTTCTCTCATCTTGTTCTGAAAATGTAGCATTTGAAGCAATATCTCACAACCGATTACAGGACATAACGGTTTGGGAAATTTTGTCCCATAATTTCATCTTTGGACCAGTAGTCTGATATTTTAGGTAATTTCACCAAGTCCATAAACAAAACCAAACCAAAGAATTTTTTTATTTCGACAAGGTTAGTAAGCGCCCAATTCCGAATGTGTGCACATTCTGTAGCTTCTTGTGAGTTAACTATTTTAGCAATTGCAAAGTTATTAGTGTTTTTCACTATTTCATTAAAAACATCATCCGTTACCGTTACTTTAGGTGATCCTTCTTTTTTCGCCAGTTCATGTTTAGCTCTCTTCGGTCTCGATGAAGGAGGTTCGGACGTTATGCCTTTTGTTAGGAAATCTATCATAATTTCTTTTCTAAAATCTACAATAGGAATGTTCTTCTTTGTTACACTTTTGTAGAGAGTGAGTGCGTTTACAACAGCTACATTCAAGATTAAGAAAGCACATAAGCAATACAGTAGTAAGCAGGGAAGCAAAAATTATATTTCTAATTCTATCAACTTTATCAGTCACTTTATTGTAATAATTGAGAAGTTTAATGATTATAAGTACTAACATTCTAAGTCCAGTGCTCCGACCCACTCATCTCCGACACCTAGCTGCTCTTCCTGAATACTACCCTCATTTGCCGGTTTACTGTAATGGTAAATGTATCTGAATGTGCCCGGAAAAATAATCCAGTCACAGACACAATATTCAAGGTTATCCAATCCCATCTAGCATGGTGGTTAATAATATGGCTGAGATGATCAAGGCTAACTTTAACTTTGCTTGGTACATTTTGACTTCCTCTTAGGGACGGGTAATCAGAGTTTAATAATGATATCTTCTTTAAGTCTAACTTTATGATCATTGTGCTATTCGATCTTTTAACTGTTTGATTGTGATCCAGTAGTTGTGTATAACCTTTAAGGGTTTACATGAAAGCCATAGCTCTACCAGGTACAGTGCATAATTCTATTGGTATTTCAAAACCCTGTGTGATCGTCCTAGGAAAGAAGTTGACTTTACCAGTAGGTTACTAAACTACTCTCCCCCATATGGTGTGGTAGCTGGTTCCTGGTGAATAACCCTATTCGTGCTAGAATATGGCGATGTTCTGCTGTTATAAAGCGCTTTGTCCAGTACATCGTAACTACCAATATCACGATAGCTAAAATGATGTCAGCATAAAATTCTATCGATGCCACATGAGTTACTACATCACCCAATTTTGACGCAGGATTGTGGGCTGGGTTGAGTGACATTTTCTAGCTCCTGAGTTTTGTTAATCCAAAAACTGTAGTGGTGTGTGATTGCGTCTCGTTGATTGGGGCTGCAAATCCTTTGAGAGGCATACTTGGCGGTGAGCACTGCAGGAACAACACCTCCTTGCGATGATGAATATTAAATAACAAAGTAAAATCATGAATAAGACCCTATTCCCATACAATAACACTCTTCCATCCGCTAAACGATCCACTAAATGAAACCCTGGAGCTGCGTCATTGGCAATCTTCTTCTTTAGATTGCTAATCTCAGTTAATATCTCCACGTCTGAATGGAAGACCCTGTAGTGTTTTAGAACTGGCTATCAAGTCTGATAACCAACACTACCCTCAACTTGGGGTGCTATTTAATATGTCACTGTCTCTTGAATCTCACTGGGGCGATATTGGCTGCGGCAAAATCTACTGTGTCAATTTTTAATTCCGGGAGATCACCAAATACATACTTGTCTCCAACCAATGATTCACTCTTCACAGAGTCCAATATTTCTTGAGTTGGTTCGATCTTATAACCATCTATTTTTGCAACAATTTGCTGGGTATCAGTCTAGTTTGACTTTGTAGAACCTTGGTGGTCTGGCTCGTTTTTGTCCCATTACGGCAAATTATCGCAAGGGCTCGTGTCTCTGAATTGTGTGTTATAAGCCAAGTGTCTACACCTATAGGTGTGATGAATACACGATTCTTTGATTCTCGACTGACCTCACCCATAAAGCAGATTTCTCTGATTTTGTCACCACGAAAACACAGCGTGTGCACCACAATAATAATCTGTATTCGTGCTCCAAACATGAGGCAACTACTACAGTATAGGGTAGAGAACTGCAAGTGTGGTAATCATCTTTATCCATACCCATCCATTCTCCCGATTCACTGTTCACAATGTAAACAGGATGACGGATTTGTACCTTGTACCAATAACCCCCTATGTACAAAGGGTGTGTAATTATCTTAACTGTGAAGTAATGTCGTGGTTTCTTTATTATAGGAACTCTCATTACAAGTATTACATGTCCTGCATTTACCCCAACCTTAATTGGTATGTGACTCAGCATTTCATCAAATAGAATTGCCGGCGGCAATGCCAAGCTATCAGGTAAACTTTGAGTTATTGATTTCATTACCTCTACAACTTGACTCGTGTGCACTAATGATAGTGGTAAATTACCACTAACCATAGCATCACTGACATATATATAAAACTCAGCTGAGGTTAATAATGATGTTTCCAATAGTGATGTCTTGGCATTGCACTCTGTTAACTCTATTAAAGTTAACATGATAGCTTGGGTTAATTCCTCAGCTCTCGACATGTTCTTTAATGAATCCCTCAACATGTCAAAGTTTTCATTCATTGCTTCACTTGATTGTTTAAGAGCATCTTGAGTTCTTGTTATTACTTTGGCCAATGATTGAAATTCCTCTGCAGTAGTCTTAGACAGAGATTGAATTGATCGGGCATTAGTATCCACAAACTTGACAGTTAAGTTTAATTGATGATCATACTTCTCGAGCATTGCCAGCACATCTCTTATCTGCTCATCCGTAGCCACCCCAGCGAACCAGTGATAGAAGTCCCCTATAAAATCAAGTCCACGACGTCTCCTATGGTAATTCTCTTTTGGGTGTTCCATCAGGTCTAAATGGGGTTTGTGACATTCGGCCTTGTAATTCATTATTCACGTGATCATTATATATTTTGTCAGATGTGCATGGTATATGTATTTATGTCTTGATCTTTTAGAAGAACTTCAAATTTGGTAAATTGTCCCCTCGTTATACTAGTCATTCCATGTCCATGGCCTTTTTATACCACTTCACAGTTTTAAGTGGTGTTTGGTACGCTGTTGATCAGATCAGACAAATCAACAACTTTATTATAGTATCGATAATTGCAGGTTTTAAGATAACTTTGTTACGTTTTACTCTCACAAAACGCGTAGAGTGTTTTGTGGACAAAATAACACATCTCGTTTATCCTTCCATCACATCACTGTTATTCCATCAGCACTTTCTTTAGCTATAAATTGCCCTTTTCAATTTGTAGAAAACTGTTTTAGGAAAATGTTTCCTATTTTTCCAATGTTCCAACAAGATGTGTCTCTCTATTTAATAGCTTTCTTGCCAATTCGATATTTGTGTACCAATTGTACCTGTGTGAACAGGTGGGTCCTTTGTCGAGCAAGTCATTGCATAGTTCCATAACTACATTTTGGTGTAGTGTTAATTTCGTCATTCTGTTTACCAGCATAAATATTAATTTTATAGGTATAACCTGGCAATGTACATAATTTAAATAGTTTTACTCCATATTTATGACGCTTTTGTTTGTTATACTGACGAAAGATTATGCGTCCTCGAAAAGGCATAGCACTCTCGTCGATGTAGTTTTCTTTAAAATTGTGATTTATTAAATTCAATAAATTTCTTACCCGGTGTAATCGATCAGCTTTGTTCTCCTCATCTTGTTCTGAAAAAATAGCATTTGAAGCAATATCTCACAACCGATTACGGGACATAACGGTTTTGGGAAATTTTGTCCCATAATTTCATCTTTGGACCAGTAGTCTGATATTTTAGGTAATTTCACCAAGTCCATAAACAAAACCAAACCAAATTTTTTTATTTCGACAAGGTTAGGCGCCCAATTCCGAATGTGTGCATTCTGGCTTCTTGTGAGTTAACTATTTTAGCAATTGCAAAGTTATTAGTGTTTTTCACTATTTCATTAAAAACATCATCCGTTACCGTTACTTTAGGTGATCCTTCTTTTTTCGCCAGTTCATGTTTAGCTCTCTTCGGTCTCGATGAAGGAGGTTCGGACGTTATGCCTTTTGTTAGGAAATCTATCATAATTTCTTTTCTAAAATCTACAATAGGAATGTTCTTCTTTGTTACACTTTTGTAGAGAGTGAGTGCGTTTACAACAGCTACATTCAAGATTAAGAAAGCACAACAATACAGTAGTAAGCAGGAAGCAAAATTATATTTCTAATTCTATCAACTTTATCAGTCACTTTATTGTAATAATTGAGAAGTTTAATGATTATAAGTACTAACATTCTAAGTCCAGTGCCCCGACCCACTCATCTCCGACACCTAGCTGCTCTTCCTGAATACTACCCTCATTTGCCGGTTTACTGTAATGGTAAATGTATCTGAATGTGTGAAATGAAATTAATCATCCAGACACAATATTCAAGGTTATCCAATCCCATCTATGGTGGTTAATAATATGGCTGAGATGATCAGGCTAACTTTAACTTTTGGTACATTTTGACTTCCTCTTAGGGACGGGTAATCAGAGTTTAATAATGATATCTTCTTTAAGTCTAACTTTATGATCATTGTGCTATTCGATCTTTTAACTGTTTGATTGTGATCCAGTAGTTGTGTATAACCTTTAGAAGTTTACATGAAAGCCATAGCTCTACCAGGTACAGTGCATAATTCTATTGGTATTTCAAAACCCTGTGATCGTCCTAGGAAAGAGTTGACTTTACCAGTAGGAAAATTACTAACTACTCTCCCATATGATGTGGTATTAGCTGGTTCCTGGTGAATAACCTATTCGTGCTAGAATATGGCGATGTTCTGCTGTTATAAAGCGCTTTGTCCAGTACATCGTAACTACCAATATCACGATAGCTAAAATGATGTCAGCATAAAATTCTATCGATGCCACGAGTTACTACATCACCCAATTTTGACGCAGGATTGTGGGCTGGGTTGAGGTGACATTTTCTAGCTCCTGAGTTTTGTTAATCCAAAGTTTACTGTAGTAGTGTGTGATTGCGTCTCGTTGATTGGGGCTGCAAATCCTTTGAGAGGCATACTTGCAGCGGTGAGCACTGCAGAACACAACACCTCCTTGCGATGATGAATATTAAATAACAAAGTAAAATCATGAATAAGACCCTATTCCCCATACAATACACTCTTCCATCCGCTAAACGATCCACTAAATGAAAACCCTGGAGCTGCGTCATTGGCAATCTTCTTCTTTAGATTGCTAATCTCATTAATATCTCCACGTCTGAATGGAAGACCCCTGTAGTGTTTTAGAACTGGCTATCAAGTCTGATAACAACACTACCTCAACTTGGGTGCTGGCACATTAAATATGTCACTGGCTCTCTTGAATCTCACTGGGGCGATATTGGCTGCGGCAAAATCTACTGTCAATTTTTAATTCCGGATCACCAAATACATACTTGTCTCCAACCAATGATTCACTCTTCACAGAGTCCAATATTTCTTGAGTTGGTTCGATCTTATAACCATCTATTTTTGCAACACAATTTGCTGGGAGTATCAGTCTAGTTTGACTTTGTAGAACCTTGGTGGTCTGGCTCGTTTTGTCCCATTACGGCAAATTATCGCAGGGCTCGTGTCTCTGAATTGTGTGTTATAAGATGTCTACACCTATAGGTGTGATGAATACACGATTCTTTGATTCTCGACTGACCTCACCCATAAAGCAGATTTCTCTGATTTTGTCACCACGAAAACACAGTGTTACCACAATAATAATCTGTATCCAAACATGGGCAAACTACAAGTTATAGGGTGAGAGAACTGCAAGTGTGGTAATCATCTTTATCCCCATCCATTCTCGATTCACTGTTCACAATGTAAACAGGATGACGGTTTGTACCTTGTACCAATAACCCCTATGTACAAAGGGTGTGTAATTATCTTAACTGTGAAGTAATGTCGTGGTTTCTTTATTATAGAACTCTCATTACAAGTATTACATGTCCTGCATTTACCCCAACCTTAATGGTATGTGACTCAGCATTTCATCAAATAAATTGCCGGCGGCAATGCCAAGCTATCAGGTAAACTTTGAGTTATTGATTTCATTACCTCTACAACTTGACTCGTGTGCTGCTAATGGTGGTAAATTACCACTAACCATAGCATCACTGACATATATATAAAACTCAGCTGAGGTTAATAATGATGTTTCCAATAGTGATGTCTTGGCATTGCACTCTGTTAACTCTATTAAAGTTAACATGATAGCTTGGTTAATTCCTCAGCTCTCGACATGTTCTTTAATGAATCCTCAACATGTCAAAGTTTTCATTCATTGCTTCACTTGATTGTTTAAGAGCATCTTGAGTTCTTGTTACTTTGGTGATTGAAATTCCTCTGCAGTAGTCTTAGACAGAGATTGAATTGATCGGGCATTAGTATCCACAAACTTGACAGTTAAGTTTAATTGATGATCATACTTCTCGAGCATTGCCAGCATCTCTTATCTGCTCATCCGTAGCCACCCAGCAGAACCAGTGATAGAAGTCCCTATAAAATCAAGTCCACGACGTCTCCTATGGTAATTCTCTTTTGGGTGGTAGTTCCATCAGGTCTAAATGGGGTTTGTGACATTCGGCCTATATTGAAATTTATTCACGTGATCATTATATATTTTGTCAGTGTATGCCTTAGCATGGTATATGTTGCCATCTTGATCTTTTAGAACTTCAAATTTGGTAAATTGTCCCCCCTCGTTATACTAGTCATTCCATGTCCATGGCCACTTTTTTATACCACTTCACAGTTTTCCCAAGTGGTGTTTGGTACGCTGATATTTGATCAGACAAATCAACGGCACCTTTAGCTTTATTATAGTCGACAATAATTGCAGGTTTAAGATAACTTTGTTACGTTTACCACTCACAAAACGCGTAGAGTGTTTTGTGGACAAAATAACACATCTCGTTTATCCTTCCATCACATCACTGTTATTCCATCAGCACTTTCTTTAGCTATAAATTGCCCCTTAATTTGTAAAACTACTGTTTTAGGAAAATGTTTCCTATTTTCCTTAATGTTCCAACAAGATGTGTCTCTCTATTTATAGCTTTCTTGCCAATTCGATATTTGTGTACCAATTGTACCTGTGAACAGAGTGGGTCCTTTGTCGAGCAAGTCATTGCATAGTTCCATAACTACATTTTGGTGTAGTGTTAATTTCGTCATTCTGTTTACCAGCATAAATATTAATTTTATAGGTATAACCTGGCAATGTACATAATTTAAATAGTTTTACTCCATATTTATGACGCTTTTGTTTGTTATACTGACGAAAGATTATGCGTCCTCGAAGGCGCAAGCACTCTCGTCGATGTAGTTTTCTTTAAAATTGTGATTTATTAAATTCAATAAATTTCTTACCGGTGTAATCGATCAGCTTTGTCTCTCATCTTGTTCAAAAATGTAGCATTTGAAGCAATATCTCACACCGATTACAGGACATAACGGTTTTGAAATTTTGTCCCATAATTTCATCTTTGGACCAGTAGTCTGATATTTTAGTAATTTCACCAAGTCCATAAACAAAACCAAACCAAAATTTTTTATTTCGACAAGGTTAGTAAGCGCCCAATTCCGAATGTGTGCACATTCTGTAGCTTCTTGTGAGTTAACTATTTTAGCAATTGCAAAGTTATTAGTGTTTTTCACTATTTCATTAAAAACATCATCCGTTACCGTTACTTTAGGTGATCCTTCTTTTTTCGCCAGTTCATGTTTAGCTCTCTTCGGTCTCGATGAAGGAGGTTCGGACGTTATGCCTTTTGTTAGGAAATCTATCATAATTTCTTTTCTAAATCTACAATAGGAATTTCTTCTTTGTTACACTTTTGTAGAGAGTGAGTGCGTTTACAACAGCTACATTCAAGATTAAGAAAGCACATAAGCAATACAGTAGTAAGCAGGGAAGCAAAAATTATATTTCTAATTCTATCAACTTTATCAGTCACTTTATTGTAATAATTGAGAAGTTTAATGATTATAAGTACTAACATTCTAAGTCCAGTGCCCAGACCCACTCATCTCCGACACCTAGCTGCTCTTAGACTACCCTCATTTGCCGGTTTACTGTAATGGTAAATGTATCTGAATGTTGAAATGAAATTGCCAATCCAGTCACAGACACAATATTCAAGGTTATCCAATCCCATCTAGCATGGTGGTTAATAATATGGCTGAGATGATCAAGGCTAACTTTAACTTTGCTTGGTACATTTTGACTTCCTCTTAGGGACGGGTAATCAGAGTTTAATAATGATCTTCTTTAAGTCTAACTATGATCATTGTGCTATTCGATCTTTTAACTGTTTGATTGTGATCCAGTAGTTGTGTATAACCAGAAGGTTTACATGACCAAGCCATAGCTCTACCAGGTACAGTGCATATTCTATTGGTATTTCAAAACCCTGTGTGATCGTCCTAGGAAAAGTTGACTTTACCAGTAGGAAAATTACTAAACTCTCCCCATATGATGTGGTATTAGCTGGTTCCTGGTGAATAACCCTATTCGTGCTAGAATATGGCGATGTTCTGCTGTTATAAAGCGCTTTGTCCAGTACATAACTCCAATATCACGATAGCTAAAATGATGTCAGCATAAAATTCTATCGATGCCACGAGTTACTACATCACCCAATTTTTGACGCAGGATTGTGGGCTGGGTTGAGGTGACATTTTCTAGCTCCTGAGTTTTGTTAATCCAAAGTTTACTGTAGTAGTGTGTGATTGCGTCTCGTTGATTGGGGCTGCAAATCCTTTGAGAGGCATACTTGCAGCAGTGAGCACTGCAGGGCTTACAACACCTCCCGATGATGAATATTAAATAACAAAGTAAAATCATGAATAAGACCCTATTCCCCTACAATAACACTCTTCCATCCGCAAACGATCCACTAAATGAAAACCCTGGAGCTGCGTCATTGGATCTTCTTCTTTAGATTGCTAATCTCATTGTTAATATCTCCACGTCTGAATGGAAGACCCTGTAGTGTTTTTAGAACTGGCTATCAAGTCTGATAACAAACACTACCCTCAACTTGGGGTGCTGGCACATTAAATATGTCACTGGCTCTCTTGAATCTCACTGGGGCGATATTGGCTGCGGCAAAATCTACTGTGTCAATTTTTAATTCCGGGAGATCACCAAATACATACTTGTCTCCAACCAATGATTCACTCTTCACAGAGTCCAATATTTCTTGAGTTGGTTCGATCTTATAACCATCTATTTTTGCAACACAATTTGCTGGGAGTATCAGTCTAGTTTGACTTTGTAGAACCTTGGTGGTCTGGCTCGTTTTTGTCCCATTACGGCAAATTATCGCAGAGCTCGTGTCTCTGAATTGTGTGTTAAGCCAAGTGTCTACACCTAGGTGTGATGAATACACGATTCTTTGATTCTCGACTGACCTCACCCATAAAGCAGATTTCTCTGTTTTGTCACCACGAAAACACATGCACCACAATAATAATCTGTATTGTGCTCCAAACATGAGGCAAACTACAAGTGCTAGGGTGAGAACTGCAAGTGGTAATCATCTTTATCCATACCCATCCATTCTCCGATTCACTGTTCTGTAAACAGGATGACGGATTTGTACCTTGTACCAATAACTATGTACAAAGGGTGTGTAATTATCTTAACTGTGAAGTAATGTCGTGGTTTCTTTATTGGAACTCTCATTACAAGTATTACATGTCCTGCATTTACCCCAACCTGGTGGTATGTGACTCAGCATTTCATCAAATAGAATTGCCGGCGGCATTGCAGCTATCAGGTAAACTTTGAGTTATTGATTTCATTACCTCTAACTTGACTCGTGCTAATGATAGTGGTAAATTACCACTAACCATAGCATCACTGACATATATAAAAACTCAGCTGAGGTTAATAATGATGTTTCCAATAGTGATGTCTTGGCATTGCTCTGTTAACTCTATTAAATTAACATGATAGCAGGTTAATTCTCAGCTCTCGACATGTTCTTTAATGAATCCTCAACATGTCAAAGTTTTCATTCATTGCTTCACTTGATTGTTTAAGAGCATCTTGAGTTCTTGTTATTACTTTGGCCAATGATTGAAATTCCTCTGCAGTAGTCTTAGACAGAGATTGAATTGATCAGGCATTAGTATCCACAAACTTGACAGTTAAGTTTAATTGATGATCATTCTCGAGCATTGCCAGCACATCTCTTATCTGCTCATCCGCCACCCCAGCGAACCAGTGATAGAAGTCCCTATAAAATCAAGTCCACGACGTCTCCTATGGTAATTCTCTTTTGGTGGTAGTTCCATCAGGTCTAAATGGGGTTTGTGATTTCGGCCTTGTATTGAAATTTACATTATTCACGTGATCATTATATATTTTGTCAGGTATGGCCTTAGCATAATTGCCATCTTGATCTTTAGAGAACTTCAAATTTGGTAATTGTCCCCTCGTTATACTAGTCATTCCATGTCCATGGCCACTTTTATACCACTTCACAGTTTTCCCAAGTGGTGTTGGTACGCTGATATTTGATCAGACAAATCAACGGCTTTAGCTTTATTATAGTCGACAATAATAGGTTTTAAGATAACTTTGTTACGTTTACCACTCTCACAAAACGCGTAGAGTGTTTGTGGACAAAATCTTCTCGTTTATCCTTCCATCACATCACTGTTATTCCATCAGCACTTTCTTTAGCTATAAATTGCCCTTTTCAATTTTGTAGAAACTACTGTTTTAGGAAAATGTTTCCTATTTTTCAATGTTCCAACAAGATGTGTCTCTCTATTTAATAGCTTTCTTGCCAATTCGATATTTGTGTACCAATTGTACCTGAACAGTGGGTCCTTTGTCGAGCAAGTCATTGCATAGTTCCATAACTACATTTTAGGTGTAGTGTTAATTTCGTCATTCTGTTTACCAGCAATAATTTTATATAGTATAACCTGGCAATGTACATAATTTAAATAGTTTTACTCCATATTTATGACGCTTTTGTTTGTTATACTGACGAAAGATTATGCGTCCTCGAACATAGCACTCTCGTCGATGTAGTTTTCTTTAAAATTGTGATTTATTAAATTCAATAAATTTCTTACAGTGTAATCGATCAGCTTTGTTCTCATCTTGTTCTGAAAAATGCATTTGGCAATATCTCACAACCGATTACGGGACATAACGGTTTTGGAAATTTTGTCCCATAATTTCATCTTGGACCAGTAGTCTGATATTTTGGTAATTTCACCAAGTCCATAAACAAAACCAAACCAAAATTTTTATTTCGACAAGGTTAGTAAGCGCTAATTCGAATGTGTGCACATTCTGTAGCTTCTTGAGTTAACTATTTGCAATTGCAAAGTTATTAGTGTTTTTACTATTTCATTAAAACATCATCCGTACCGTTACTTTAGGTGATCCTTCTTTTTCGCCAGTTCATGTTGCTCTCTTCGGTCTCGATGAAGGTTCGGACGTTATGCCTTTTGTTGAAATCTATCATAATTTCTTTTCTAAAATCTACAATAGAATGTTCTTCTTTGTTACACTTTTGTAGAGTGAGTGCGTTTACAGCTACATTCAAGATTAAGAAAGCACATAAGCAATACAGTAGTAAGCAGGAAGCAAAATATATTTCTAATTCTATCAACTTTATCAGTCACTTTATTGTAATAATGAGAAGTTTAATGATTATAAGTACTAACATTCTAAGTCCAGTGCCTGACCCACTCATCTCCGACACCTAGCTGCTCTTCCTGAATACTACCTCATTTGCCGGTTTACTGTAATGGTAAATGTATCTGAATGTGAAATAAATTGCAATCAGTCACAGACATATTCAAGGTTATCCAATCCCATCTAGCATGGTGGTTAATAATATGGCTGAGATGATCAAGGCTAACTTTAACTTTGCTTGTACATTTTGACTTCCTCTTAGGGACAGGTAATCAGAGTTTAATAATGATATCTTCTTTAAGTCTAACTTTATGATCATTGTGCTATTCGATCTTTTAACTGTTTGATTGTGATCCAGTAGTTGTGTATCCTTTAGAAGGTTTACATGACCAAGCCATAGCTCTACCAGGTACAGTGCATAATTCTATTGGTATTTCAAAACCCTGTGTGATCGTCCTAGGAAAGAGTTGACTTTACCAGTAGGAAAATTACTAAACTACTCTCCCCATATGATGTGGTATTAGCTGGTTCCTGGTGAATAACCTATTCGTGCTAGAATATGGCGATGTTCTGCTGTTATAAAGCTTTGTCCAGTACATCGTAACTACCAATATCACGATAGCTAAAATGATGTCAGCATAAAATTCTATCGATGCCACATGAGTTACTACATCACCCAATTTTTGACGCAGGATTGTGGGCTGGGTTGAGTGACATTTTCTAGCTCCTGAGTTTTGTTAATCCAAAGTTTACTGTAGTAGTGTGTGATGCGTGCTCGTTGATTGGGGCTGCAAATCCTTTGAGAGGCATACTTGCAGCGGTGAGCACTGCAGGGCTTACACACCTCCTTGCGATGATGAATATTAAATAACAAAGTAAAATCATGAATAAGACCCTATTCCC
Organism: Parnassius orleans; assembly: GCA_029286625.1. NCBI lineage: Eukaryota > Metazoa > Arthropoda > Insecta > Lepidoptera > Papilionidae > Parnassius > Parnassius orleans. Next base: position 544,308 of record JAGSMP010000161.1, on the reverse strand, counting down.
CATACAATAACACTCTTCCATCCGCTAAACGATCCACTAAATGAAACCCTGGAGCTGCGTCATTGGCAATCTTCTTCTTTAGATTGCTAATCTCATTGTTAATATCTCCACGTCTGAATGGAAGACCCTGTAGTGTTTTAGAACTGGCTATCAAGTCTGATAACTTACTACCCTCAACTTGGGTGCTGGCACATTAAATATGTCACTGGCTCTCTTGAATCTCACTGGGGCGATATTGGCTGCGGCAAAATCTACTGTGTCAATTTTTAATTCCGGGAGATCACCAAATACATACTTGTCTCCAACCAATGATTCACTCTTCACAGAGTCCAATATTTCTTGAGTTGGTTCGATCTTATAACCATCTATTTTTGCAACACAATTTGCTGGGAGTATCAGTCTAGTTTGACTTTGTAGAACCTTGGTGGTCTGGCTCGTTTTTGTCCCATTACGGCAAATTATCGCAAGGGCTCGTGTCTCTGAATTGTGTGTTATAAGCCAAGTGTCTACACCTATAGGTGTGATGAATACACGATTCTTTGATTCTCGACTGACCTCACCCATAAAGCAGATTTCTCTGATTTTGTCACACGAAACACAGCGTGTACCACAATAATAATCTGTATTCGTGCTCCAAACATGAGGCAAACTACAGTGCTAGGGTGAGAACTGCAAGTGTGGTAATCATCTTTATCCATACCCATCCATTCTCGATTCACTGTTCACAATGTAAACAGGATGACGGATTTGTACCTTGTACCAATAACTATGTACAAAGGGTGTGTAATTATCTTAACTGTGAAGTAATGTCGTGGTTTCTTTATTATAGAACTCTCATTACAAGTATTACATGTCCTGCATTTTAACCTTAATTGGTATGTGACTCAGCATTTCATCAAATAGAATTGCCGGCAGCAATGCCTTTATCAGGTAAACTTTGAGTTATTGATTTCATTACCTCTACAACTTGACTCGTGTGCACTAATGATAGTGGTAAATTACCACTAACCATAGCATCACTGACATATATATAAAACTCAGCTGAGGTTAATAATGATGTTTCCAATAGTGATGTCTTGGCATTGCACTCTGTTAACTCTATTAAAGTTAACATGATAGCTTGGGTTAATTCCTCAGCTCTCGACATGTTCTTTAATGAATCCCTCAACATGTCAAAGTTTTCATTCATTGCTTCACTTGATTGTTTAAGAGCATCTTGAGTTCTTGTTACTTTGGCCTGATTGAAATTCCTCTGCAGTAGTCTTAGACAGAGATTGAATTGATCAGGCATTAGTATCCACAAACTTGACAGTTAAGTTTAATTGATGATCATACTTCTCGAGCATTGCTGGCACATCTCTTATCTGCTCATCCGTAGCCACCCCAGAACCAGTGATAAAGTCCCTATAAAATCAAGTCGACGTCTCTATGGTAATTCTCTTTTTGGGTGGTAGTTCCATCAGGTCTAAATGGGGTTTGTGACATTCGGCCATATTGAAATTTACATTATTCACGTGATCATTATATATTTTGTCAGGTATGGCCTTAGCATGGTATATGTTGCCATCTTGATCTTTTAGAAGAACTTCAAATTTGGTAAATTGTCCCCTCGTTATACTAGTCATTCCATGTCCATGGCCACTTTTTATACCACTACAGTTTTCCCAAGTGGTGTTTGGTACGCTGATATTTGATCAGACAAATCAACAGCACCTTTAGCTTTATTATAGTCGACAATAATTGCAGGTTTAAAGATAACTTTGTTACGTTTTACCACTCTCACAAAACGCGTAGAGTGTTTTGTGGACAATCTTATCATTTATCCTTCCATCACATCACTGTTATTCCATCAGCACTTTCTTTAGCTATAAATTGCCCTTTTCAATTTTGTAGAAACTACTGTTTTAGAAAATGTTTCCTATTTTTCCTTAATGTTCCAACAAGATGTGTCTCTCTATTTAGCTGCCAATTCGATATTTGTGTACCAATTGTACCTGTGAACAGAGTGGGTCCTTTGTCGAGCAAGTCATTGCATAGTTCCATAACTACATTTTTAGGTGTAGTGTTAATTTCGTCATTCTGTTTACCAGCATAAATATTAATTTTATAGGTATAACCTGGCAATGTACATAATTTAAATAGTTTTACTCATATTTATGACGCTTTTGTTTGTTATACTGACGAAGATTGCGTCCTCGAAGGCATAGCTCGTCGATGTAGTTTTCTTTAAAATTGTGATTTATTAAATTCAATAAATTTCTTACCCGTGTAATCGATCAGCTTTGTTCTCCTCATCTTGTTCTGAAAATGTAGCATTTGAAGCAATATCTCACCGATTACAGGGACATAACGGTTTTGGGAAATTTCCCATAATTTCATCTTTGGACCAGTAGTCTGATATTTTGGTAATTTCACCAAGTCCATAAACAAAACCAAACCAAAATTTTTTATTTCGACAAGGTTAGTAAGCGCCCAATTCCGAATGTACATTCTGTAATTGAGTTAACTATTTTAGCAATTGCAAAGTTATTAGTGTTTTCACTATTTCATTAAAACATCATCCGTTACCGTTACTTTAGGTGATCCTTCTTTTTCAGTTCATGTTTAGCTCTCTGGTCTCGATGAAGGAGGTTCGGACGTTATGCCTTTGTTGAAATCTATCATAATTTCTTTTCTAAAATCTACAATAAGAATTTCTTCTTTGTTACACTTTTGTGAGAGTGAGTGCGTTTACAACAGCTACATTCAAGATGAAAACATACTAGTACAGCAGGAAGCAAAAATTATATTCTAATTCTATCAACTTTATCAGTCACTATTGTAATAATTGAGAAGTTTAATGATTATAAGTACTAACATTCTAAAGTCCAGTGCCCCACCCACTCATCTCCGACACCTAGCTGCTCTTCCTGAATACCCTCATTTGCCGGTTTACTGTAATGGTAAATGTATCTGAATGTGCGATGAAATGCAATCCAGTCAACACAATATTCAGGTTATCAATCCCATCTAGCATGGTGGTTAATAATGGCTGAGATGATCAAGGCTAACTTTAACTTTGCTTGGTACATTTGACTTCCTCTTAGGGACGGGTAATCAGAGTTTAATAATGATATCTTCTTTAAGTCTAACTTTATGATCATTGTGCTATTCGATCTTTTTGTTTGATTGTGATCCAGTAGTTGTATCCTTTAGAAGGTTTACAGCCAACCATAAACTCTAGGTACAGTGTAATTCTATTGGTATTTCAAAAACCCTGTGTGATCGTCCTAGGAAAAATTGACTTTACCAGTGGAAAATTACTAAACTCTCCCATATGATGTGGTATTAGCTGGTTCCTGGTGAATAACCCTATTCGTGCTAGAATATGGCGATGTTCTGCTGTTATAAAGCGCTTTGTCCAGTACATGTAACTAATAAATAGCTAAAATGATGTCAGCATATAAAATTCTATCGATTATGGTTACTACATCACCCAATTTTGACGCAGGATTGTGGGCTGGGTTGAGGTGACATTTTCTAGCTCCTGAGTTTTAATCCAAAGTTTACTGTAGTAGTGTGTGATTGCGTCTCGTTGATTGGGGCTGCAAATCCTTTGAGGGCATACTTGCAGCGGTGAGCACTGCAGGGCACACAACACCTCCTTGCGATGATGAATATTAAATAACAAAGTAAAATCATGAATAAGACCCTATTCCCCATACAATACTCTTCCATCCGCAAACGATCCACTAAATGAAAACCGGAGCTGCGTCATTGGCAATCTTCTTTAGATTGCTAATCTCATTGGTTAATATCTCCACGTCTGAATGGAAGACCCTGTAGTGTTTTGAACTGGCTATCAGTCTGATAACGCAACTACCTCAACGGTGCTGGCACATTAAATATGTCACTGGCTCTCTTGAATCTCACTGGGGCGATATTGGCTGGCAAAATCTACTGTGTCAATTTTTAATTCAAGATCACCAAATACATTTGTCTCCAATGATTCACTCTTCACAGGTCCAATATTTCTTGAGTTTCGATCTTATAACCATCTATTTGCCACAATTTGCTGGGAGTATCAGTCTAGTTTGACTTTGTAGAACCTTGGTGGTCATTTTTTGTCCACATAAAATATCACAAAAGCTCGTGTCTCTGAATTGTGTGTTATAAGCCAAGTGTCTACACCTAGTGTGATGAATACACGATTCTTTGATTCTCGACTGACCTCACCCATAAAGCAGATTTCTCTGATTTTGTCACCACGAAAACACAGCGTGTGCACACAATAATCTGTATTCGTGCTCCAAACATGAGACAAACTACAAGTGCTATAGGGTGAGAACTGCAAGTGTGGTAATCATCTTTCCATACCCATCCATTCTCCCGATTCACTGTCTCACAATGTAAACAGGATGACGGATTTGCCTTGTACCAATAACTATACAAAGGGTGTCTTAACTGTAAATGTCGTGGTTTCTTTATTATAGGAACTCATTACAAGTATTACATGTCCTGCATTTACAACCTTAGTGGTATGTGATCATCCAAATGAATTGCCGGCGGCATTGCCGCTATCAGGTTTTGAGTTATTGATTTCATTACCTCTACAACTTGACTCGTGTGCTAATGATGATGGTAAATTACTAACCATAGCATCACTGACATATATATAAACTCAGCTGAGGTTAATAATGATGTTTCCAATAGTGATGTCTTGGCATTACTCTGTTAACTCTATTAAAGTTAACATGATAGCTTGGGTTAATTCTCAGCTCTCGACATGTTCTTTAATGAATCCTCAACATGTCAAATTTTCATACTTCTTGATTGTTTAAGAGCATCTTGAGTTCTTGTTATTACTTTGGCAATTTGAAATTCCTCTGCAGTAGTCTTAGACAGAGATTGAATTGATCGGGCATTAGTATCCACAAACTTGACAGTTAAGTTTAATTGATGATCATACTTCTCGAGCATTGCCAGCACATCTCTTATCTGCTCATCCGTACCCACCCCGAACCAGTGATGGTCCCCAAAAATCAAGTCCACGATCTCCTATGTTCTCTTTTTGGGTGGTAGTTCCATCAGGTCTAAATGGGGTTTGTGACATTCGGCCTTGCATATTGAAATTTACATTATTCACGTGATCATTATATATTTTGTCAGGTGGCCTTAGCATGGTATATGTTGCCATCTTGATCTTTTAGAAGAACTTCAAATTTGGTAAATGTCCCCTCGTTATACTAGTCATTCCATGTCCATGGCCACTTTTTATACCACTTCACAGTTTTCCCAAGTGGTGTTTGGTACGCTGATATTTGATCAGACAAATCAACGCTTTTAGCTTTAGTCGACAATAATTGCAGGTTTTAAGATAACTTTGTTACGTTTCCACCTCTAAAACGCGTAGAGTGTTTTGTGGACAAATCACATCTCGTTTATCCTTCCATCACATCACTGTTATTCCATCAGCACTTTCTTTAGCTATAAATTGCCCTTTTCAATTTTGTAGAAACTACTGTTTTAGGAAAATGTTTTTCCTTAATGTTCCAACAAGATGTGTCTCTCTATTTAATAGCTTTCTTGCCAATTCGATATTTGTGTACCATTGTACCTGTGAACAGAGTGGGTCCTTTGTCGAGCAAGTCATTGCATAGTTCCATAACTACATTTAGGTGTAGTGTTAATTTCGTCATTCTGTTTACCAGCATAAATATTAATTTTATAGGTATAACTGGCAATATACATAATTTAAATAGTTTTACTCCATATTTATGACGCTTTTGTTTGTTATACTGACGAAAGATTATGCGTCCTCGAAAAGGCATAGCACTCTCGTCGATGTAGTTTCTTTAAAATTGTGATTTATTAAATTCAATAAATTTCTTGCAGTGTAATCGATCAGCTTTGTTCTCCTCATCTTGTTCTGAAAATGTAGCATTTGAAGCAATATCTCACAACCGATTACGGGACATAACGGTTTTGGGAAATTTTGTCCCATAATTTCATCTTTGGACCAGTAGTCTGATATTTTAGGTAATTTCACCAAGTCCATAAACAAAACCAAACCAAAGAATTTTTATTTGACAAGGTTAGTAGCGCCCAATTCCGAATGTGTACACATTCTGCCTTCTTGTGAAGTTAACTATTTATATTGCAAAGTTATTAGTGTTTTCACTATTTCATTAAAACATCATCCGTTACCGTTACTTTAGGTGATCCTTCTTTTTCCAGTTCATGTTTAGCTCTTCGGTCTCGATGAAGGAGGTTCGGACGTTATGCCTTTTGTTGAAATCTATCATAATTTCTTTTCTAATCTACAATAGGAATGTTCTTCTTTGTTACACTTTTGAGAGTGAGTGCGTTTACAACATACATTCAAGATTAAGAAATAAACAATATAGTAAGCAGAGGCAAAATTATATTTCTAATTCTATCAACTTTATCAGTCACTTTATTAATAATTGAGAAGTTTAATGATTATAAGTACTAACATTCTAAGTCCAGTGCCTGACCCACTCATCTCCGACACCTAGCTGCTCTTCCTGAATACCCTCATTTGCCGGTTTACTGTAATGGTAAATGTATCTGAATGTGCTTGAAATGAAATTGCCAATCCAGTCACAACACAATATTCAAGGTTATCAATCCCATCTAGCATGGTGGTTAATAATATGGCTGAGATGATCAAGGCTAACTTTAACTTTGCTTGGTACATTTTGACTTCCTCTTAGGGACGGGTAATCAGAGTTTAATAATGATATCTTCTTTAAGTCTAACTTATGATCATTGTGCTATTCGATCTTTAACTGTTTGATTGTGATCCAGTAGTTGTGTATAACCTTTAGAAGGTTTACATGACCAAATATAGCTCTACCAGGTACAGTGCATAATTCTATTGGTATTTCAAAAACCCTGTGTGATCGTCCTAGGAAGAAGTTGACTTCCAGTAGGAAAATTACTACTACTCTCCCATATGATGTGGTATTAGCTGGTTCCTGGTGAATAACCCTATTCGTGCTAGAATATGGCGATGTTCTGCTGTTATAAAGCGCTTTGTCCAGTACACCGTAACTACCAATATCACGATAGCTAAAATGATGTCAGCATAAAATTCTATCGATGCCACATGAGTTACTACATCACCCAATTTTTGACGCAGGATTGTGGGCTGGGTTGAGGTGACATTTTCTAGCTCCTGAGTTTTGTTAATCCAAAAGTTTACTGTAGTGTGTGATTGCGTCTCGTTGATTGGGGGCAAATCCTTTGAGAGGCATACTTGCAGCGTGAGCACTGCAGGCTTACACAACACCTCCTTGCGATGATGAATATTAAATAACAAAGTAAAATCATGAATAAGACCCTATTCCCTATACAACACTCTTCCATCCGCTAAACGATCCACTAAATGAAAACCCTGAGCTGCGTCATTGGCAATCTTCTTCTTTAGATTGCTAATCTCATTGGTTAACCCTTATTTCGACGGAGTTCTCAATATGCTAATTTTACAAATTTGTTTCAAAAGCTAGGTTCCTATAGCATGTTAGAGTCTCGTAAAAGATAAAAAATTATATCACCTACCTTTTTTGAGAAAAGGGGTCCGTCACAGCGACTCCGTCGGCACATAGAGATTTACAAGTAAAATAACTTGTCCGCCCTGGTGGACTTTTACCACTTAAGAGTGCAAATAAAGATATGAAATCGAAACGAGAGGAAAGGAATGAAAATTATGTTTATTTGAAATCTAATATTAACCTTTACGTGAAAATTAAAACAGTTGTGTGGAGCTTTTCCTGTTACAAAGCATAGCTGCACATTTTAAGCAGTATACAGTTGTTTTCTTATTGCATTCATACAACGGCCTTCCTCCTTCGTAGATGGAAGTGCCCATTATCAAATCGGGCATCAGGTGGTCTAGGCTTGCACACATGGCGGACACAAGTACCTTCAGCCCGTTGGTAGGTAGCAGCTCATGTTATTCAATAAACCGTAGATATTCCTGTATCTGAAATCTTTTAGTCTCATAAAGTTGACACGACCACCTGCAGCACGTGCTTTTTGCTTATAAAGAATCCAGGCATTGTTTGCACAAATGTCAATCATTTGAGAAAATATCGCATATACCAGCGTTTAGTTCTGAACGGTGTCTTATATAACGATATCATCATGTCAGCTAAGTCAACACCACCCATTTTGATTATAATCCTTGACCATATTAGACAATCAACATCGACTCTTTGTTAGCTTCCTTGCAGTATCTCTTCACTTATGGACGGGATCAGCATCTGTGTATGAACTTATTAGTGTGGTAACATTTATTGTCGTACCACCTTACGACAACTAATTTGTTTTGTTGCAGACACACTGACAATAACTTCCTCGTCTCTTCTTCTTGAGAGCCTCTCAGATCAATTTATCTTCTGCCCTCTCAGTGGTTGATTCGAATTGTCCCTAAAGAAAATAAACCATAGTTTTCTTGTAGATATACTAATTCGGGCGACGAGAAGAAGTTATCAAATATACCATAGCAGGCTTATTTTCGTATGGTTTGACATAGAGCAATAACAATGTGCCCCAAACCCAAAGATTGCTCTTCATCTGTAAACTTATGATTCTAAAGGTATCATCTCTCCATACAGTATAAAATCGTAAATCATACCAGATGTACCTGCCTGAACATAGTTTTTAAACCCCATTTTATCGGTTTATCTTTCATGGTTGCCCGTTTACCGGCTTTACGCCCTTTGTACGCAATCATCATCTCGTCGATGCTGAACCTATTTTCATCTTCATGAGCAATACAATTTCTACGTATCTTCTCTATAATAGGTCTAATCTTATAATATCTATCGCTATTTTCAAAATTATCAACAAAATGAATAAATCGTCGAATTTGCTGTACCTTTTCAAAGGCATAACTTCTGCTATTTTGTCATATCTGAACTTCATGCTCCAGTAATCTAAATAAGAGCTCAGAGGTACAATACCCATCAAAATGTACCAGGAAGTCACGCAACTCATTCTCTGTTAGCTGTATGGATCGGCCAGTTCTTTGGACTGAATAAGCGTTTGTTTCATTGACTATATCTGTTATGATATCTGGTGAGAAGAAAAGTAGAAATATTGTAAAGGTGACAAAACTGCAGGCATCTCCAGACATAACCGGATCTTCTATTTGAGCTTTGTGTAAAAAGTACCTTTTTTTTCCATTTGAAGTCGAGTGTCAACTTTGTAGGTGCCTTGGTTTTTTTAGCTAAAGTGCAGCTGTTTCTTTTCTAGTGACTGGGGATGGGGGTAAGATGGTAAAGATGATATAGAGGGCAAGTTTTGAAAGTTTGGTTCTTGTGTTGGATTAGGTAGAATTTCTTGTAAAATAGGAGTTGAGAACATTGATAAATCTGGGTCTTCGTCTGTTTCATTGGCAGATAGTGCCAGAGGAACCATCCAAAAGATTCATGCGCTCTAAAGAGGAAGCAAGCGATGGTAGCAAGAGTAGGAGTTAGAATCATGCGACTCATCAAGCTCATTTCCAGAATTTGACTTGTCACTTGTTTCAGATGGTGCACGCTCTCTAGGTACAAGTGCTAATATTTTTTCGAGCGTTCAATGGCAAGGACACTGTCAAAGACATAAAAAAGCCAAGCAAACCACCACAAAAATAAAGGTTATATCATGAGAGTGTAAATGATTGTACTGATTTATGTAATGATATGTAACGTAATTATAGAAAATTTATAGATATATGTATATATTATTTAATATTCATGTGCTGTATGCTCATAATTATAAAAACCATTGATATTTATATAGAAAACTAAATACTTTAAACTGTCATGAAAGAAACACATGATCATAATACAATGTTATTGACAGTCCGCCAGGACAAGTAAAACTTCAGTGCATTGTAGTTTGGTATGGTCCGGCGTGGCGGATAACTACTTAGCAGGTCTATTTTTAAGTAAATAAACTCAATTACTATATTGTTTTGTTAGTGAATGTAATGCGCATTATATGACAACAAATATCACAATAAAAATCCATTGTAAAAAAATAAATGATATAAAAACCATATATAAATACCTTGAGTAAAGTTGACTTCTGTGTTGTCGCCATCTTTGCTCATTAAGTGATTACAGATGACATTGGCCAGGTCACTAATTTATTTTTCTACCTTCTTTATTATATTTCAACGTTTATTTAAAAAGTTAAATATATAACAATTGAATGCAAATGATTTCAGCACTTGTCCATCCTACCGGACTAATTCTGAAATAAGGGTTAATATCTCCACGTCTGAATGGAAGACCCTGTAGTGTTTTTAGAACTGGCTATCAAGTCTGATAACTTTAACACACCCTCAACTTGGGGTGGCACATTAAATATGTCACTGGCTCTTGAATCTCACTGGCGATATTGGCTGCGGCAAAATCTACTGTGTCAATTTTAATTCCGGGAGATCACCAAATACATACTTGTCTCCAACCAATGATTCACTCTTCACAGAGTCCAATATTTCTTGAGTTGGTTCGATCTTATAACCATCTATTTTTGCAACACAATTTGCTGGGAGTATCAGTCTAGTTTGACTTTGTAGAACCTTGGTGGTCTGGCTCGTTTTTGTCCCATTACGGCAAATTATCGCAAGGGCTCGTGTCTCTGAATTGTGTTATAAGCCAAGTTCACACCTATAGGTGTGATGAATACACGATTCTTTGATTCTCGACTGACCTCACCCATAAAGCAGATTTCTCTGATTTTGTCACCACGAAAACAGCGTGTGCACCACAATAATAATCTGTATTCGTGCTCCAAACATGAGGCAAACTACAAGTGCTATAGGGTAGAGAACTGCAAGTGTGGTAATCATCTTTATCCATACCCATCCATTCTCCCGATTCACTGTTCACAATGTAAACAGGATGACGGATTTGTACCTTGTACCAATAACCCCCTATGTACAAAGGGTGTGTAATTATCTTAACTGTGAAGTAATGTCGTGGTTTCTTTATTATAGGAACTCTCATTACAAGTATTACATGTCCTGCATTTACCCCAACCTTAATTGGTATGTGACTCAGCATTTCATCAAATAGAATTGCCGGCGGCATTGCCAAGCTATCAGGTAAACTTTGAGTTATTGATTTCATTACCTCTACAACTTGACTCGTGTGCACTAATGATAGTGGTAAATTACCACTAACCATAGCATCACTGACATATATATAAAACTCAGCTGAGGTTAATAATGATGTTTCCAATAGTGATGTCTTGGCATTGCACTCTGTTAACTCTATTAAAGTTATGATAGCTTGGTTAATTCCTCAGCCTCGACATGTTCTTTAATGAATCCCTCAACATGTCAAAGTTTTCATTCATTGCTTCACTTGATTGTTTAAGAGCATCTTGAGTTCTTGTTATTACTTTGGCCAATGATTGAAATTCCTCTGCAGTAGTCTTAGACAGAGATTGAATTGATCGGGCATTAGTATCCACAAACTTGACAGTTAAGTTTAATTGATGATCATACTTCTCGAGCATTGCCAGCACATCTCTTATCTGCTCATCCGTAGCCACCCCAGCGAACCAGTGATAGAAGTCCCCTATAAAATCAAGTCCACGACGTCTCCTATGGTAATTCTCTTTTTGGGTGGTAGTTCCATCAGGTCTAAATGGGGTTTGTGACATTCGGCCTTGCATATTGAAATTTACATTATTCACGTGATCATTATATATTTTGTCAGGTATGGCCTTAGCATGGTATATGTTGCCATCTTGATCTTTTAGAGAGAACTTCAAATTTGGTAAATTGTCCCCCCTCGTTATACTAGTCATTCCATGTCCATGGCCACTTTTTTATACCACTTCACAGTTTTCCCAAGTGGTGTTTGGTACGCTGATATTTGATCAGACAAATCAACGGCACCTTTAGCTTTATTATAGTCGACAATAATTGCAGGTTTTAAGATAACTTTGTTACGTTTTACCACTCTCACAAAACGCGTAGAGTGTTTTGTGGACAAAATTAACACATCTCGTTTATCCTTCCATCACATCACTGTTATTCCATCAGCACTTTCTTTAGCTATAAATTGCCCCTTTTTCAATTTTGTAGAAACTACTGTTTTAGGAAAATGTTTCCTATTTTTCCTTAATGTTCCAACAAGATGTGTCTCTATTTAATAGCTTTCTTGCCAATCGATATTTGTGTACCAATTGTACCTGTGAACAGAGTGGGTCCTTTGTCGAGCAAGTCATTGCATAGTTCCATAACTACATTTTTAGGTGTAGTGTTAATTTCGTCATTCTGTTTACCAGCATAAATATTAATTTTATAGGTATAACCTGGCAATGTACATAATTTAAATAGTTTTACTCCATATTTATGACGCTTTTGTTTGTTATACTGACGAAAGATTATGCGTCCTCGAAAGGCATAGCACTCTCGTCGATGTAGTTTTCTTTAAAATTGTGATTTATTAAATTCAATAAATTTACCCGGTGTAATCGATCAGCTTTGTTCTCCTCATCTTGTTCTGAAAATGTATTTGAAGCAATATCTCACAACCGATTACGGGACATAACGGTTTTTGGGAAATTTTGTCCCATAATTTCATCTTTGGACCAGTAGTCTGATATTTTAGGTAATTTCACCAAGTCCATAAACAAAACCAAACCAAAGAATTTTTTTATTTCGACAAGGTTAGTAAGCGCCAATCCGAATGTGTGCACATTCTGTAGCTTCTTGTGAGTTAACTATTTTAGCAATTGCAAAGTTATTAGTGTTTTTCACTATTTCATTAAAAACATCATCCGTTACCGTTACTTTAGGTGATCCTTCTTTTTTCGCCAGTTCATGTTTAGCTCTCTTCGGTCTCGATGAAGGAGGTTCGGACGTTATGCCTTTTGTTAGGAAATCTATCATAATTTCTTTTCTAAAATCTACAATAGGAATGTTCTTCTTTGTTACACTTTTGTAGAGAGTGAGTGCGTTTACAACAGCTACATTCAAGATTAAGAAAGCACATAAGCAATACAGTAGTAAGCAGGGAAGCAAAAATTATATTTCTAATTCTATCAACTTTATCAGTCACTTTATTGTAATAATTGAGAAGTTTAATGATTATAAGTACTAACATTCTAAGTCCAGTGCCCCGACCCACTCATCTCCGACACCTAGCTGCTCTTCCTGAATACTACCCTCATTTGCCGGTTTACTGTAATGGTAAATGTATCTGAATGTGCCCGGAAATGAAATTGCCAATCCAGTCACAGACACAATATTCAAGGTTATCCAATCCCATCTAGCATGGTGGTTAATAATATGGCTGAGATGATCAAGGCTAACTTTAACTTTGCTTGGTACATTTTGACTTCCTCTTAGGGACGGGTAATCAGAGTTTAATAATGATATCTTCTTTAAGTCTAACTTTATGATCATTGTGCTATTCGATCTTTTAACTGTTTGATTGTGATCCAGTAGTTGTGTATAACCTTTAGAAGGTTTACATGACCAAGCCATAGCTCTACCAGGTACAGTGCATAATTCTATTGGTATTTCAAAAACCCTGTGTGATCGTCCTAGGAAAGAAGTTGACTTTACCAGTAGGAAAATTACTAAACTACTCTCCCCCATATGATGTGGTATTAGCTGGTTCCTGGTGAATAACCCTATTCGTGCTAGAATATGGCGATGTTCTGCTGTTATAAAGCGCTTTGTCCAGTACACCGTAACTACCAATATCACGATAGCTAAAATGATGTCAGCATAAAATTCTATCGATGCCACATGAGTTACTACATCACCCAATTTTTGACGCAGGATTGTGGGCTGGGTTGAGGTGACATTTTCTAGCTCCTGAGTTTTGTTAATCCAAAAGTTTACTGTAGTAGTGTGTGATTGCGTCTCGTTGATTGGGGCTGCAAATCCTTTGAGAGGCATACTTGCAGCGGTGAGCACTGCAGGGCTTACACAACACCTCCTTGCGATGATGAATATTAAATAACAAAGTAAAATCATGAATAAGACCCCTATTCCCCATACAATAACACTCTTCCATCCGCTAAACGATCCACTAAATGAAAACCCTGGAGCTGCGTCATTGGCAATCTTCTTCTTTAGATTGCTAATCTCATTGGTTAATATCTCCACGTCTGAATGGAAGACCCCTGTAGTGTTTTTAGAACTGGCTATCAAGTCTGATAACTTAGCAACACTACCCTCAACTTGGGGTGCTGGCACATTAAATATGTCACTGGCTCTCTTGAATCTCACTGGGGCGATATTGGCTGCGGCAAAATCTACTGTGTCAATTTTTAATTCCGGGAGATCACCAAATACATACTTGTCTCCAACCAATGATTCACTCTTCACAGAGTCCAATATTTCTTGAGTTGGTTCGATCTTATAACCATCTATTTTTGCAACACAATTTGCTGGGAGTATCAGTCTAGTTTGACTTTGTAGAACCTTGGTGGTCTGGCTCGTTTTTGTCCCATTACGGCAAATTATCGCAAGGGCTCGTGTCTCTGAATTGTGTGTTATAAGCCATGTTCACACCTATAGGTGTGATGAATACACGATTCTTTGATTCTCGACTGACCTCACCCATAAAGCAGATTTCTCTGATTTTGTCACCACGAAAACACAGCGTGTGCACCACAATAATAATCTGTATTCGTGCTCCAAACATGAGGCAAACTACAAGTGCTATAGGGTAGAGAACTGCAAGTGTGGTAATCATCTTTATCCATACCCATCCATTCTCCCGATTCACTGTTCACAATGTAAACAGGATGACGGATTTGTACCTTGTACCAATAACCCCCTATGTACAAAGGGTGTGTAATTATCTTAACTGTGAAGTAATGTCGTGGTTTCTTTATTATAGGAACTCTCATTACAAGTATTACATGTCCTGCATTTACCCCAACCTTAATTGGTATGTGACTCAGCATTTCATCAAATAGAATTGCCGGCGGCAATGCCAAGCTATCAGGTAAACTTTGAGTTATTGATTTCATTACCTCTACAACTTGACTCGTGCACTAATGATAGTGGTAAATTACCACTAACCATAGCATCACTGACATATATATAAAACTCAGCTGAGGTTAATAATGATGTTTCCAATAGTGATGTCTTGGCATTGCACTCTGTTAACTCTATTAAAGTTAACATGATAGCTTGGGTTAATTCCTCAGCTCTCGACATGTTCTTTAATGAATCCCTCAACATGTCAAAGTTTTCATTCATTGCTTCACTTGATTGTTTAAGAGCATCTTGAGTTCTTGTTATTACTTTGGCCAATGATTGAAATTCCTCTGCAGTAGTCTTAGACAGAGATTGAATTGATCGGGCATTAGTATCCACAAACTTGACAGTTAAGTTTAATTGATGATCATACTTCGAGCACACAGCACATCTCTTATCTGCTCATCCGTAGCCACCCCAGCGAACCAGTGATAGAAGTCCCCTATAAAATCAAGTCCACGACGTCTCCTATGGTAATTCTCTTTTTGGGTGGTAGTTCCATCAGGTCTAAATGGGGTTTGTGACATTCGGCCTGCATATTGAAATTTACATTATTCACGTGATCATTATATATTTTGTCAGGTATGGCCTTAGCATGGTATATGTTGCCATCTTGATCTTTAGAGAGAACTTCAAATTTGTAAATTGTCCCCTCGTTATACTAGTCATTCCATGTCCATGGCCACTTTTTATACCACTTCACAGTTTTCCAAGTGGTTTGGTACGCTGATATTTGATCAGACAAATCAACGGCACCTTTAGCTTTATTATAGTCGACAATAATTGCAGGTTTTAAGATAACTTTGTTACATTTACCACTCACAAAACGCGTAGAGTGTTTTGTGGACAAAATTACACATCTCGTTTATCCTTCCATCACATCACTGTTATTCCATCAGCACTTTCTTTAGCTATAAATTGCCCCTTTTTCAATTTTGTAGAAACTACTGTTTTAGGAAAATGTTTCCTATTTTTCCTTAATGTTCCAACAAGATGTGTCTCTCTATTTAATAGCTTTCTTGCCAATTCGATATTTGTGTACCAATTGTACCTGTGAACAGAGTGGGTCCTTTGTCGAGCAAGTCATTGCATAGTTCCATAACTACATTTTTAGGTGTAGTGTTAATTTCGTCATTCTGTTTACCAGCATAAATATTAATTTTATAGGTATAACCTGGCAATGTACATAATTTAAATAGTTTTACTCCATATTTATGACGCTTTTGTTTGTTATACTGACGAAAGATTATGCGTCCTCGAAAAGGCATAGCACTCTCGTCGATGTAGTTTTCTTTAAAATTGTGATTTATTAAATTCAATAAATTTCTTACCCGGTGTAATCGATCAGCTTTGTTCTCCTCATCTTGTTCTGAAAAATGTAGCATTTGAAGCAATATCTCACAACCGATTACGGGACATAACGGTTTTTGGGAAATTTTGTCCCATAATTTCATCTTTGGACCAGTAGTCTGATATTTTAGGTAATTTCACCAAGTCCATAAACAAAACCAAACCAAAGAATTTTTTTATTTCGACAAGGTTAGTAAGCGCCCAATTCCGAATGTGTGCACATTCTGTAGCTTCTTGTGAGTTAACTATTTTAGCAATTGCAAAGTTATTAGTGTTTTTCACTATTTCATTAAAAACATCATCCGTTACCGTTACTTTAGGTGATCCTTCTTTTTTCGCCAGTTCATGTTTAGCTCTCTTCGGTCTCGATGAAGGAGGTTCGGACGTTATGCCTTTTGTTAGGAAATCTATCATAATTTCTTTTCTAAAATCTACAATAGGAATGTTCTTCTTTGTTACACTTTTGTAGAGAGTGAGTGCGTTTACAACAGCCATTCAAGATTAAGAAAGCACATAGCAATACAGTAGTAAGCAGGAAGCAAAATTATATTTCTAATTCTATCAACTTTATCAGTCACTTTATTGTAATAATTGAGAAGTTTAATGATTATAAGTACTAACATTCTAAGTCCAGTGCCCCGACCCACTCATCTCCGACACCTAGCTGCTCTTCCTGAATACTACCCTCATTTGCCGGTTTACTGTAATGGTAAATGTATCTGAATGTGCCTGAAATGAAATTGCCAATCCAGTCACAGACACAATATTCAAGGTTATCCAATCCCATCTAGCATGGTGGTTAATAATATGGCTGAGATGATCAAGGCTAACTTTAACTTTGCTTGGTACATTTTGACTTCCTCTTAGGGACGGGTAATCAGAGTTTAATAATGATATCTTCTTTAACCTCTACTTCGCAAAAAAGTTGTGGTTAAAATGAATTTTTTTGAGTAATTTTTAATAATATTCTTAATTACCTAAAAATATAAAAAAATCTGGAATAAATAGATTTTAGAAAAAAGTATGTTAAAAATACGTAACATTGATGAAGTAGGTAGGGTTCAAGTGTACAAAAGACATGTTATATATTTTAACATTGCGAAATATTCAGGAATTTAAAATAAAACCAAATGCTGTATAATTATAACATTATTTAATATAATAAAAGCAAATATTTAGAATTGATGATCATTGAACGTTTAATGTCTTGTCCCTACATTAAAACGTTCAATGATCATGAAATTGTTTGAAACAATTACGGTTTTTCACAAAACATAATCTTAAATTACACTTACAATAAAATTACATTGGTCATCCCTTTTTACAGAACTTACATCTACCCGGCGCTGTTGTGTAGTCAGGCATGTGACCTACGTTATCACGGCGGATAGCGTCAGTAGGCCTGGGCCCAGAAGGCTTTTAATTTTATCAAATTTAGCCTGTTGAGTTCTTTCTAAAGACGTACTCGTACCAGCAGCGTTGGTCTCTCGAGAGAAGTTCATAGTAAATCATAATTCTAAATATCTTTAGTGAGTTAGGAACTTATTATACCTAGCACAATCTTTTCTATACATAATCCATGCATTATTCACGCAAATATCTAATACTTGAGAGAACAACGCCATATACCACCTTTTCGTTTTATAATTAGTGCGGTAAAGGGAAATCAGCATGTCACATTAATCCACACCTCCCATATGGGAGTTATAATGTTTCACTATTTGAGGGCATGGAACATCTATCTTGGATTTGGTTTCTTTAGTATCGCCTAATTTTCTCCATAGGAAACGAATCCACATAAGAGCTTGCTAATATAACAGATTTGTTATCGCCATTTTACGACACTCAATTTATTATCATTGCAAACTAATTGTTTACTGGAACTCTACCTTTTTTCAACAAGTCTTTATCGCTAGGCAGTTTTTCTTGACACCTCTTAAACGATTTGCTCTGATTGTGCCCAGGAAAATACCATATCACTGCGTAATAGATGAATTAGTTCTAGAGATGAAAGAAGTTATCGAAATATACAACCGCCGGTTTATTCACTCTGGCAGAGACTATTACAACTTTGGCGCTAACTCCTAAAGAGTTTTCATATTCCGTGAAGGAATGGTATCTGAAAGTATCTTCCAGCATAGGAACAAAATCGTAGATACAGCCAGATACCCCTGCCCTGACGAACATTTTAAACCCCACTTCTTGGTTTCTTTGCCAATATTGGCGCCTGTTGCCAGCTCTTGTACCCTTATAGGCACCATCATTTCGTCGATACTATAGCGATGTTCCTCTTCTATTTTAAGGCAGTTTCTACGTACTGCTTCTAAAATTGGCCGCACTTTGAAGTAACGATCTCCATTTTGGAGAATTATCAACGAAATGCAAAATGGCGAATTTGTTCATATCGCTTCAAGCTCATAACATCGGCAATAAGATTATATCTTAGGTCCTTCTTCCAGTAGTCGCGATAGGACGGCATCTAACAACACCCATTAACAGATTGATAGCACAAATCCAGCAACTCGTCATGAGAAAGATTAACAGACTTGAGATGTCGTTGCACTGCGTATAAATTTGTATTTTGAATGATAATGTTGATGATATTCCACTAAAAAATCCGCAAAATAATCTGACGGAGACTTGTTTCCGGACCAAATTGAGTGAATGTTATTTCTCCAAAGTTGCACCATGTTTAAATTTACCACCTCCCATTTAAATTCTAGTGGCTTTCTCACAAATACTTCTTTTTTTTTGTAAGTAAATGAGGTAAATTAATTGCTTTTTTTCTCGAACGTGTTTCTTTGACTACTGTTGAATTAACAGGGCTCGGCGACATGGATAACATTGAAGAAATGGATTGCAGTGCAGGCAGATCTTGTGGTGGAGTGTGTGTAGCAAGTATCACTTATAGCGGTGTGGATGGTATTAAATCTTCCGGCAAAATCTCATCATTTTCTAATATTAAGTCGCTCAAACGAGGAATCTAATGAGCGGGGTTGAACTATATTCAGTATTATCAGTTAGTATATTGATCTCATTATCATCTTCGCACTATCACTGGAAGAAGCATCTTGTGGTGGAACAAGTGCTAGTATTTTCCTCACACGCTCTAATCGCAGGTTACCCTAAAAACAAAGCAAAATTATGCATGCGAACACCCCAAACACCAATAAAAGCAATAGGTACATCCTCCACCATTTCACAATGTTAGCTATTTTTACACTCATAACTATATGGTAATCATCGGTATCTTCGCAATGTTAACTATAGCTAACGTTCAACTTTAACAAGTTAGCGCATACTCATGCATAATTTGTAAAAAATTTGTAATATCGTAGAATGCAATCAAAAACATAAATAATATGTTATTTTAACGAAATACGAAATTTATTTGAAAAAACAATATCTCTTACCTTTTGCGCGGGAGCAGCTCGAGATCGAACGCTATTTTTCACAGTACTGTCAAAATTGACATTAGAATGACGTATTTTATTTTGGTAGATGCATAGTGATGTCCTTTACTTACTAATTGGAAAAAATCGTAAGATGAACCGATAATATTGTCAGTGAATTTTTCGAATTGTGAATGTTATATCGCTAACGTTACGAATTAAAGGGTTAAGTCTAACTTTATGATCATTGTGCTATTCGATCTTTTAACTGTTTGATTGTGATCCAGTAGTTGTGTATAACCTTTAGAAGGTTTACATGACCAAGCCATAGCTCTACCAGGTACAGTGCATAATTCTATTGGTATTTCAAAAACCCTGTGTGATCGTCCTAGGAAAGAAGTTGACTTTACCAGTAGGAAAATTACTAAACTACTCTCCCCCATATGATGTGGTATTAGCTGGTTCCTGGTGAATAACCCTATTCGTGCTAGAATATGGCGATGTTCTGCTGTTATAAAGCGCTTTGTCCAGTACATCGTAACTACCAATATCACGATAGCTAAAATGATGTCAGCATAAAATTCTATCGATGCCACATGAGTTACTACATCACCCAATTTTTGACGCAGGATTGTGGGCTGGGTTGAGGTGACATTTTCTAGCTCCTGAGTTTTGTTAATCCAAAAGTTTACTGTAGTAGTGTGTGATTGCGTCTCGTTGATTGGGGCTGCAAATCCTTTGAGAGGCATACTTGCAGCGGTGAGCACTGCAGGGCTTACACAACACCTCCTTGCGATGATGAATATTAAATAACAAAGTAAAATCATGAATAAGACCCCTATTCCCCATACAATAACACTCTTCCATCCGCTAAACGATCCACTAAATGAAAACCCTGGAGCTGCGTCATTGGCAATCTTCTTCTTTAGATTGCTAATCTCATTGGTTAATATCTCCACGTCTGAATGGAAGACCCCTGTAGTGTTTTTAGAACTGGCTATCAAGTCTGATAACTTAGCAACACTACCCTCAACTTGGGGTGCTGGCACATTAAATATGTCACTGGCTCTCTTGAATCTCACTGGGGCGATATTGGCTGCGGCAAAATCTACTGTGTCAATTTTTAATTCCGGGAGATCACCAAATACATACTTGTCTCCAACCAATGATTCACTCTTCACAGAGTCCAATATTTCTTGAGTTGGTTCGATCTTATAACCATCTATTTTTGCAACACAATTTGCTGGGAGTATCAGTCTAGTTTGACTTTGTAGAACCTTGGTGGTCTGGCTCGTTTTTGTCCCATTACGGCAAATTATCGCAAGGGCTCGTGTCTCTGAATTGTGTGTTATAAGCCAAGTGTCTACACCTATAGGTGTGATGAATACACGATTCTTTGATTCTCGACTGACCTCACCCATAAAGCAGATTTCTCTGATTTTGTCACCACGAAAACACAGCGTGTGCACCACAATAATCTGTATTCGTGCTCCAAACATGAGGCAAACTACAAGTGCTAGTAGAGAACTGCAAGTGTGGTAATCATCTTTATCCATACCCATCCATTCTGATTCACTGTTCACAATGTAAACAGGATGACGGATTTGTACCTTGTACCAATAACCCCTATGTACAAAGGTGTGTAATTATCTTAACTGTGAAGTAATGTCGTGGTTTTATTATAGGAACTCATTACAAGTATTACATGTCCTGCATTTACCCCAACCTTAATTGGTATGTGACTCAGCATTTCATCAAATAGAATTGCCGGCGGCAATGCTGTCATCAGGTAAACTTTGAGTTATTGATTTCATTACCTCTACAACTTGACTCGTGTGCACTAATGATAGTGGTAAATTACCACTAACCATAGCATCACTGACATATATATAAAACTCAGCTGAGGTTAATAATGATGTTTCCAATAGTGATGTCTTGGCATTGCACTCTGTTAACTCTATTAAAGTTAACATGATAGCTATTCCTCAGCTCTCGACATGTTCTTTAATGAATCCCTCTACATGTCAAAGTTTTCATTCATTGCTTCACTTGATTGTTTAAGAGCATCTTGAGTTCTTGTTATTACTTTGGCCAATGATTGAAATTCCTCTGCAGTAGTCTTAGACAGAGATTGAATTGATCGGGCATTAGTATCCACAAACTTGACAGTTAAGTTTAATTGATGATCATACTTCTCGAGCATTGCCAGCACATCTCTTATCTGCTCATCCGTAGCCACCCCAGCGAACCAGTGATAGAAGTCCCCTATAAAATCAAGTCCACGACGTCTCCTATGGTAATTCTCTTTTTGGATGGTAGTTCCATCAGGTCTAAATGGGGTTTGTGACATTCGGCCTTGCATATTGAAATTTACATTATTCACGTGATCATTATATATTTTGTCAGGTATGGCCTTAGCATGGTATATGTTGCCATCTTGACCTTTTAGAGAGAACTTCAAATTTGGTAAATTGTCCCCCCTCGTTATACTAGTCATTCCATGTCCATGGCCACTTTTTTATACCACTTCACAGTTTTCCCAAGTGGTGTTTGGTACGCTGATATTTGATCAGACAAATCAACGGCACCTTTAGCTTTATTATAGTCGACAATAATTGCAGGTTTTAAGATAACTTTGTTACGTTTTACCACTCTCACAAAACGCGTAGAGTGTTTTGTGGACAAAATTAACACATCTCGTTTATCCTTCCATCACATCACTGTTATTCCATCAGCACTTTCTTTAGCTATAAATTGCCCCTTTTTCAATTTTGTAGTAACTGTTTTAGGAAAATGTTTTATTTTCCTTAATGTTCCAACAAGATGTGTCTCTCTATTTAATAGCTTTTACCAATTCGATTTTGTGTACCAATTGTACCTGTGAACAGAGTGGGTCCTTTGTCGAGCAAGTCATTGCATAGTTCCATAACTACATTTTTAGGTGTAGTGTTAATTTCGTCATTCTGTTTACCAGCATAAATATTAATTTTATAGGTATAACCTGGCAATGTACATAATTTAAATAGTTTTACTCCATATTTATGACGCTTTTGTTTGTTATACTGACGAAAGATTATGCGTCCTCGAAAAGGCATAGCACTCTCGTCGATGTAGTTTTCTTTAAAATTGTGATTTATTAAATTCAATAAATTTCTTACCCGGTGTAATCGATCAGCTTTGTTCTCCTCATCTTGTTCTGAAAAATGTAGCATTTGAAGCAATATCTCACAACCGATTACGGGACATAACGGTTTTTGGGAAATTTTGTCCCATAATTTCATCTTTGGACCAGTAGTCTGATATTTTAGGTAATTTCACCAAGTCCATAAACAAAACCAAACCAAAGAATTTTTTTATTTCGACAAGGTTAGTAAGCGCCCAATTCCGAATGCGTGCACATTCTGTAGCTTCTTGTGAGTTAACTATTTTAGCAATTGCAAAGTTATTAGTGTTTTTCACTATTTCATTAAAAACATCATCCGTTACCAAAAGCGCATAAAATTCTGCTGGGGATTTGTTAGTCATAAGCCTGCGCATGTGCAACGGCGCACCAGGAATTTCGGTAAAAGCTATCAATTGGCGTTGATTACCTTTGGGATCGGTCCATGTTGAATCGAATGGGTGGCGAACTCTCGGCTAAATCTTTAATGGCACGATTAATTACAGTTTCACTTGACTCACTATCTGATAAGATGATACGACGCCGTCTTGGTCGCAAAAGTTGAATGTTGTCGTCTTCATCAGAGCTTATTTGAAAGCTTTTGTTAAGGAGAGTAATTTCTATATTATCTATTCGAGACAGGTCTTCTTGGCTAATCTCAAAGTCATCGAAATCCATCGTTACGACGTAAAGTTACAAACACGATCTACGTTATAATATAACTGTAAACACGTGACAGCGATTAGCCGCTTGCAGGGGCGCAAGTACGCGCGATGTGCGTGAGCGGCGTGGTCGCGGGCGGATGGGCGTCGTCGTGCCCGCGCGGCCCCCTGTAACAGATTCCCGGTATTCCTTGCGCAGAGGCCTCTTATTAACACTTAAAATAGGTATAAAATGTTGCTTGTGAGAATTAAAACATGTTTTATGACGTCAAATGTATCCTTAAACCAATAAAACACACTAATGACATTTTGGAAATTGTTTTAATTTTTGTCTGGCTCCAGATGAAAATAGGGTGTCAACCACCATTGTCCGACGCGGCGTCGAACGTGTTGAACTATTTGTAAGGTATAGAGAGACTCACGCATACGATGGTAGTCAGCATGGATAACTGGACCAAAAAGACCAGCCATTATGAAATTATCATTAAGGGTGGCATTCCAACCCCCGGGTCCTTGGCCAACAGGTGTGGTACAGCAGAAGCCTCTAGCCATTTGTCCTCCGCGGTCGATCCTGCGGCGGTGGAAGCACTCTATGTTAGATTGGTTGGCCGTAGCTGAACCTTGTGCTCCGAAACTGTGCACAGCGACGTTTCTAGTATATAGTGGAACGTTTGCGTCGTTGATGGGGCCGGAAGTTTCAACGAACGTCAAGTTAACAGATGTGGTCTTGTGCTGTATACGTTCCATAAGGTTTAGTCCTTTATCATTATGTTGACGGCGAAGTTCAACCATCTTGAAATGGTCCTTCATTTCCGCTAGTACGACGTAAACCCTATTCTGTAGTGTATCGCATATTCGATACCTGCCCTCAATAGTGTCATCATCAGGAAACTGTATTCCCTGGTATCTTGTCGCAGGTGCTGGCACATCAATTGACTCAAAGCCAAGCATGTTCCTATTTGGAACTAACTGTCCTGGAATTAATTCTGCAGGAAGTGGTGCGTATTCTGCATTCCCTTGCATTGTGGCGATGACGCGATTCGAAGTGACGAGTGGGGATACGTAACACTCATGGGCGTTGTGGTTCTGAGCGCCTACAACTCCGAAAGACCCGCTTGGAACTTGAACTCCTTCTATATCAATAGGGCCTTGTGGTATGGCCACGGCGGGCACATTCATCCTAATCTCTTTTCCATCTTGCGTCATTACTGTAGCGACGTATGAAATGTAGTCGCTGACTGGCTGCGGTATGACTTGATAGTCAGGAAGGGCTTCGCGAGCGTCAGTCCTTAAATTAAGTACGTTCTGGCCGGATTGCCGTGCCATTTCAAGGATTTCTAAATTTAAATGAGCCGCCATCGCGTGTGTAAACATGCTCAAAGGCAATCGCTCATGTAGGCGGGGATCTACGCCTCTCATCTTCTCGTACATCTGGTTGACCAGAGGGATAAACCCCGAGTACTCGAAGTTTTGACATTAGACGTCTTGAGTGGCCAGCAGTGATGAATGTGGCCCGATGTCGTATAAGGGTTCGTCCCGCATAGGTGTTGCGGTAGTACTTGGGACTACCGTTTGAATTTCTTGCGGGGGGCGGTTTCTGTTTTTGTAAGCTTCAGTCCGCTTAGTTGGTCCCCTGTTCTTGACTCTGCTGGGATCAAAGGGCTCAGGTTCTCTTTTTCTTTTACTCATGTTTTTCACAAATTAAACTTATTTACCAAATATATAATCACAGGAACAAGATTTTATTAAGCAGGCCATATACAGTTGGAATTCCGTTTCGAAAAAAAGTATTTAAAAAAGTTCTCTAGATAGGCTCGTAATTCGGCTCTTTGGTCGATTAAATTATAAAAGTACGCAATTCAGTCGTTCGATAGTTGGCCAACGTACAAATTGTAATTGTTTTGTAAAATATTTTGGACCAGAAGAAAGTCGTATCGACGGGTGCAGCTTCTCCGGAGTTCCCTGTCATTCCTCCCCTTTCTCTCCTTCCATTCTCATTCTCTATTCTTTCATCCTTTATAATCATATTGTGTTCCATCAATGCATCTTCATTCTCATTCTCTCTTGCTCTTTCCTACAAATTCACATGCCATTCATTCTCTTCTTCATTCTCGTCATTTTCACACTCTACGTCACTCCTATCAATTTCATCACACATTACCAAATCTTCATCATCCTCAAACATATTTGGCTGATCGCTGACATGCACCCGCAGCCACGCTCTTTTTATTGGGAACTAATGATGACGGCGACGCCATTGTCGGGTAGAGGCAGGTATCCAAGGCTAAAAAGAATAAAGCACATTAGGATACCATATTTTTACGGAAATATAAAAACGCAGAACTTGGTCTTTTTGCGAAGTATTTACACGAATGCGTCCGCTAGATGTCGCTTGGTACGCCTACGCCTTCTGGTGTTACCAAGCAAGGATAGCACGGCAACAGGAGACCTTCCGGCATCCCATACATGATATATATATACTGGGTGGCGCTTAGTTTATCACGTTAAATAGCGCAGCAGTTAATACAAGTTAATTAGGCACGCGTAGGGCGATGCTAATCCGATGTTATCAACAAATCACAAATTTCATGGTATTGTTTTTATCTAAATAATCACTAATCTTAAATCACTCAAGTTTAATAATCAAATTTTTAAATTTTCAAAATGTCCGCCGTGTGTACCCGAATGCGTAATTGACATCGTCGCATGATATTATTTCGGACTTTTCGAAGTAGGTCACCATTGGCTGCAAAAATTTTTATTTTGTCGAAAGGCCGAATTATTCTTATTTTTATGTCCTCGACAGTTGTTATTTCAGTAGAGTACACCTCATTTTTTAAATAACCCCATAAAAAGAAATCTAACGGAGTTAGATCCGGTGACCGTGCTGGCCACCGAGAAGGTCCGTATCGGCCAATCCATTGCTCTCCGAACATCTCAGTGAGGCGCTGCCTGGCAGCCACTACTGAATGACCAGGTGCTCCATCAAGCTGATACCATAACCGGCTATTGGCCCTCAACGATAGTCCATCAACGTAATCCGCCACTGGGCCGTCAAGCAGTTCCAAAAATTTAGGCCCATTAAGGTTGCCTTCGATAAACACGGGTCCAATTATTTGATCTCCGTATATTCCAGCCCAAACATTAACTGCAAACCTGTATTGGTGCACAGACTCTCGACACAGTTGCGGATTTTCTTGACTCCAGTATCGTAAGTTCTGCCGATTCCATATTCCGTTACGCGTGAATGTGCTGAATTTAATATTTGTTCTTCCTGAGCCACGGCGACTCGCGGAGGAATTTCAATCTGACGCGGGATCAAATGTTGGTCGTCACGTAATCTTTGGACTGCTCTCCTACGTGTGGTATTATACCTCTCTCGGTATGTTCGTAATGCCAGGGCCGCGTTTTGATGGCATTCTCCGTAAATCAAAATCATGTAGGTGTATTCCAACGACGTGACATTGATACGAGGCATCTTAAAACTTCAAAAAAAATTAAGACGTTAAAAAAAGCGTCCAATTGCGCAAGGGCTGTCACACCACTAAATTATTAAATATGATTATCTAGCGTATTACTAACGTGTCCTATCATAAATAAAAAAATGCAATACAGTAAAAGAAAGCGTCCAATCGGACGATCCAAATTCGGATTGGCAACGTTTGAACTAGGTATCTTCACCTTCACCGGCCATGGGTCTTTGACCTTCTAGTATTCAGCAGGTGATATCCGTACGAAAAAAATGCTACCGCGACTAGAATGTTAAGTGTTACATTTTTTTTTAGTTGTGTATGTTTAAGGCGAAATAGTATCGTGGTCATGAAGATTCTTAGGGGGTGAAGCAGACGCGGACGGGCGACCGGCGCGCGGGGCCCCTCGCTGACCCGGCCAGCTGCGAGCAATAGCGATAAGCTACAGATCGCACTTTCATAAATATAGGATTATTTCAACACCCACTAATAGTTGAATACATGCGTATGTATAATACGTAGTATACAAATATATTGTGTACTACGTATTATACATGTAAATATATGTTATTGATATAACCAGCGTTTATTTATAAAATAGTTTCAGATTGACGGCTCCGTGGCGCAGTGGCTCAGCAATGAGTTATAGCGCTGGGGACCGCGGGTTCGAATCCCGCACGGAACAGGTATTTGTATGTCATACAAATAATTGTTACGGGTCTGGATGTTTGTCCTGTGAAATTTATGTATGTAAACTGCCCCACGGTACAGAAGAAAATCCTTGTGTGGAGGTAACGTTTTCATAAGTAGTAAAAGTACGTTTTCATAAAAGTTTTTTTAATGAAAACGTACTTTACGTAATTGTGCACTAAAAGAGATATGATGTGACGAGTGATGATAGTCGGCCTCGATAACAACCTACCTGACTGCTGATGATGATGCTGACTAGTTATTTGTATGATGTATATCTTTTTAATTTATTGGATTTTATATACCTATGTAATGTGTTATATTTATAATAATATTATACTGTGAATTAATTTTAAAATAAAAATAATATTAGGTTGGTACATAGGTATTATAGACAGGTTGTACCTGATATGATACGACTCGTACCTATGTCTATGTACTTACTTACGAGTCGACGTACACTTACTTTTCAACATTAAAATAAACTACATACGTACTGAGGTATATAACTACTTTATTGTCATTTTGAAAAGTAATTATTTTATTTGAACACCACCGTCCAAGACGCTTCTTGTAAACTAATAAGTACCATCTAATTTTTTAAATTTTATCACTTGAATGTTCCTAGGCATACTCAAGTGTAATTTACAAGTATATCTGTTACATATGAGTTCCTCTTACATATAAGAAACTTTTACTTATCAGTTCGTATTTATAAATATACTTAGTACATTTACATGTTTATTACTTGTCACTAGCACACTGTTTTAGTGGATACTAGGACTAAGGACGGCATCCAAACAGGTTGTACCTAAA
Organism: Parnassius orleans; assembly: GCA_029286625.1. NCBI lineage: Eukaryota > Metazoa > Arthropoda > Insecta > Lepidoptera > Papilionidae > Parnassius > Parnassius orleans. The sequence goes on along the minus strand of JAGSMP010000161.1, from coordinate 515,755 downwards.
ACCGGTTTTATAAAAATGCAAAAAAACGAAAAATTAAAAAACTGATTTTTATAGGAATGAAAAACTGGTATATCTGGTTTTATTATATTTATTATATACAAAAAGCGCACAGCGCTTTTGCGTGTCAATCATAGGCTAGAAATTATTTTTCACTACCTCTCAATGGCATACCACGGTTTCGGCGGGAATCTACCAACTCTGGGAGAATTTGCGTATGGTAAAGTTGACCAGTTTTGCTCCATTTTATTTTTCCAAAAGTCGTCATCTTTTTGGACATATATAACTTCCATTTTTTCGTTTTCCCCTCCCCATATCCCGAAAACGCATCTCTGCTTGCCCGTCACTCGTAGTTGCCCTTGAGCCTGATAGTACCAGTTACTATTTTTATTTATAGTAACTTGGCCATTCTTTTTGTTGAACTTTAGAATTTGAACCTTGTTTTGTTTGATAGCATTTTCCATGCCGTTTTTGAAGGCAGCTACAGGGCATTTGACTCAACGATTGTATTTTCTCCTACGACTCCATCCGGAGTGGCACCAATGTAAGGAAATTCATGGTCCACAAAAAGTCCACATTCCGCAATCCGTAAGTTTTCTTGGCTGCTCAGTTGCTGAAGCGAATTTTTCATTGCTGAGTCCATGTGCCACTGATGCGATAGATGAAATATTTGATTTATATAAAATGTTGTTCACGAGAGCAGCAAAATTTTTTTTTCTCTTTATTATTGCTCCAAAGTTTGAAGCAGTTATCATCAATCTCCTGATTTGTAACCATTCAGTGCTTTCGCGTTGCAGTGTCGTCCGTTTTTGTATTCCCTCCCGGTCACAAACCAGTGTATTCAGATTCGTCATAAAATCTGCAGACGCTGCACTATAGTCTTCGACAGACATATCTGGCGCAGCTACTCGTCCACCATAGTCATTTTGTTTCTCGAAAAGTTTAGTTCTATTTTTTTTTCTTTTCACAGCGTTGGCTTGCTTTCTTTTTTGCTCTCTCCTTCCTTCTAGTTTTTGTAAGCTGCCCACAGGACTCTTTCCCAATATTTTTTTATGTAGGGTGTAAAGAGGTCGTTTGGTATTGTAGGAAACAACAGCAGCAGAGCATCTCGCCTGATATGATCGTCGAGAAGCAAAATTGATTCTTTTGCCTCCTACGAATTTGGCAACCACGCTGTTGAATCTCTCAACAGCATTGGTGTCAACGTCTTCCAGTAGACTCCGAGATTTTGAGGCTACCGAATTTAAAATGACTTTTAGCCGAAACCAAAATGTCGAGTGTTCAAGCTCTCCCACAGTTGATGACAAAATGGATTTATCTTTAGAGCAGCAATAATCTTTGCAACGTCTGTGGTCCCTGTATGCGTGGTTCAATAAATCGGTTATGTCTTCGTGAATTTGTCTTATAGCGATATCCCTGGGATTATTTTATTGTGTTTGATTGAAGTTGTGACGACTTTTCTCATACTCATAACTTTCTCGTCGGTAATATGTTTTCTGCACTTTTGGGTATTTTGTATCTTTACCTAGTGCACGCAGCTTATTACACATATTTCGCAGAACGTGATTTCGGCATTCTATTTTCGAAACTACGTAGCCTTCATACGGATCTGATGCTAATATTTTAGCATAGGTTGCAGAATCACCATCAGCCACAATATTGCCATATATTAGCCCATACATATTGATGGATTCTTTGAAACCTCGCACACGATTGTCGCTTCCATTCCGCTGGACGGGCCTTCATAATTTTATAACAAACGTGACTTTCGGTTTCTCCTGACGTTTCTCTGCTCTTGCACATATTAGGCAATATTTATTTTGACGCCAATGAAAAGAACTTTTCCAAATTTTCGACCTACGATTGCAGCAACACCTGACATTGCTTTATAGTTATTGCCATAAGAGCGTTTACACCATGCACCATCCGCAAACACATCAATCACAGGGAAACCATTAAAAACCCTCCCTTCTTGAATTGCTGCCTCACGTTCAATAGCAGCAGCTTGTTCCATTGCCTCCACTGCTGTAGCTTCCCATTCATTGAACATGTGATCTTGAATTTTCGCGTAATATTTTTCACGGAAAATAGGAACGTCCATAGCAGACATAGTCTCTTCGAATTGTGAGTACCCAATCCCAGAGGCTACTATAACTGAGACTGCTACAGTGTTAATATCTATACGATCAGTGTCCAAATGATCAGTACACACCTTGAAATATTTCTTGCACATCCTGCATTGGAAATTGAAATGTGAAACGAGGCCGGTGCGCTTTTCTGTTACTAAAACCAAGCAACTGAAATCACACTGAAATAGAGGGTCGTGTTTTTGCTGTTGCAATTGTTCCAAAAAATAAACGATGTCAACAATTCTGCGACCGGTGATTGTTTTGATCGAGTTTGTCTCACACTCCTGCTCCACTATATAAGGCGGGTCTTGGGGCTCTGAAACATTGAGTAAAACGTATTATATTATTTATATAAATATATATAACTAATACCAATAGATATTTATTTAATATTATTACTATAAACCGGTATTTTAAAACTGATGCTGGTTCTTTAGCCTCCACAAAATAATAACCATAAAAAGCTGGCGTAAAGATGTGACTATTCACACTGTAATAGTTTCAAAAGGTGGAGTAAATTTTACAGCCAGTACTCCACCTTTTTAAATATTCAATGCAAACGTATGTTACGTTTTTTCAAAGCTTCACCCTGATTACTGTTTTATTATAATAAATAAGGCACTATGTAATTACTGGGAAGAATGAGTGCCACGCAGAACTTGCATTGCTCTGAGTGGCACTGCAGATATTATAGACAGGTCGTGACACTCACCATCAGGCGAACGATCTGCTCGTCTCCTTCTCTATTAGCATAAAAATACTATAATTTGACTGGAGGGTAAACTTACTCGGTCACACATGGCGGTGGTGTGACTGACACTGGCTGAAGGTTCACTGGTGCCATATCAGATATTTCTGGAATTTGCGGAGAGACCGTTCCTGTAATTCTTTCAGTACCAAGTACTTTTCTGAGGTGCTGAAACAATTATAAATAATTAGAAAAATATATAATATGTATATGTACATGTGACATCGGTAGCAAGATGATAAGATTGGCTCGTAGATAATGGCTATGAGAAGTACACTTTGTGTACCATCATTGTATATAAAGTATAAGTAAATAAAAACTTTTTTAACTGAAACTGATATTCATCAAATTCCAGTCCCAGCAAATAAAAATACCGGTTTTACAAAAAATCTATTTTTTAAATAAAAACATTTCATCAACCCTTTTATGACTTCTGAATACAAATTAGCGTTTCTCTGTGCGTACGAAGAGTAACTTACCTATTGTAATGTAAACCAAAAAATAATAAACCCTATCACTTGTGTCGCGGGTATCGCGGGTATTAGTAGGGATAGGATGCACATTACTTTTCGACAATATGGCTGCCGCATTTAGTCTCTCTATATCTGTTACGCCGCTAAGTTCTTGTCGCGATTCACGACAAGAACTTAGGTTCTTACCATATAACCAAAAACCTTAGGTTTCACCGATACCCGCGACACCAGTTGAAAGGAATTTTTTTTTGCTTGACATTACAATAGATTATTTACTTGTATATAAAATGTAAAAGTAAGACAGGATTTCTCTAGTATAAGTGCGGGGTAGGTAGGTACATAAGTGAGCTTACTCAAAAACTGGCGATACTGATTGTAGTTCCACTACTGTCCCGTCAAATGTTTCTGGATATTGTGGTGGAGCGACGGATTCACTTGTGCTCTGTAACTGCTCAGCTGGCAGTTCCACAATGTCAGACTTAGCGTTGACAAGAGTTCTGTAAAATATATACCATAAGTCTGCTGTGGTACACAGAAACTTTAGACCATATCTGTTTCTACTATAAAATGAAGATTTTGTGCATATTACAATAATAAGAAAAATAATAATAAGATACAGATACAGAGCAGATCATGATCATCATTACAGTCCTTCACAAATCCACATAACATAGGCCTCCCCCAAGGAATGCCACAAAGTACGGGACCAAGCCACCTGCATCCATTGACTTCCTGTACGTTATTAGGTCGTCACTCCATCTAGTGGGGGGACGCCCAACACTTCGCCTGTCGGTACGAGACTGCTACTCGAATTATCAAAATATAAACAAATTATGATGTCAAGGCTACTTCCAATTTTTTTTTGTTTTTTAAAAAACTTTACCTTCATACTAGGAGATTCTCCTGTATCGTGGGGGCAGTTTACAAACATAAATTTCACAAGGACAAACATCCAGACCCAGAACAAATATTTGTAGGCCATACAAATACTTGTCCCGTGCGGGATTCGAACCCGCGGCCCTTAGCGCTGTAACTCATTGCTGAGCCATTGCGCTATGGTCGAGTCGTCGAACTCAACACTTGCAAATTCAATACAATATTATAAATTATGAAATATCATTACATATAGGTATATTATAATTTATTACAATTAATATGTATATATATTATTATGATTTAGAGAATAATTATAATATATATAAATATTTTATATATTGTATAAATATTCATAATATGGAGTGATAAATATAAAAAAAAACTTACCTATTCAGGTTCAACAATTTCAGTTTCTTGAGCTTCAGTCGTGAATATTTTTTTATTTTGTTACGTTTATTTACCATTTTTGTGACTTAGGTACTAATCCCTTCCAATTTTTTAGTTGTATAGACGACGACAGCGGGCGTGATAAAGTTGTACACAGGTGCTTTCTATGACGCGCTGCGGACGACTGGCGGGACGCGGGAGCGGCGATATGCTCCTGCTTGGCCAGCCCGCGCGCAATTTTATTGCACTATATTTATTTTGATATTTCTTTTTAAAATTAAATATACTCTTTTATTGAAAAATAAACCCATAAATCTCCCATGTATTTACTGGTGAACACATAGACAGAATTTAATTGAAATTACTTTAATTATATTCGAATAAAACTGCTTTTTACCTTAACAGACGTACCTAAAATTGCAGATTTTGAGAAACTGCGATTTTTGTATCGAGCCAAAATCTGTCAATCGTGTTTTGGCCATCATAATTCACTAAGAAATATCTTTAATTTTCATAATGATTTAAAAAAAAAAGGCGAATTCGTAGTTTTTAATGACAAAAAATTGATTTTCTGCGCTCCCATAACACATGAAAAATCTGTTTTGGTGCCCATTTCACCTTAAAGGACATTTTGTAGGATACGTCTAACGATATAATGGTTTCTGGGAGATCAAGATATGTTTATGAAAATTTCGGAAGTCTTAATTTCGCAATGTTCAACTCTTTCTAATTCTATCGTTTTATATTGCTTTATATACTTTAAAAAAATGACGGAAACAAACAAAACATACTTTTCCTTCATCCTTTTATATCATCACGTATAAAAAAAAATTATGAAATCTTGACCGTTATGAATTGTTCGCGTAGAGGTTTTTTGTTTCTACTTTTTTATCAATTGAAACATAAAAAGTTACTGTTGTTGTAACTTAGATCATTCAAAAACATTACACAGTAAAGATAATTAACATTACTTACCGTTCTTTGAAAGAGAATCCAACTAAAATAACAATCACAAAATGACAACAATTACGTAACTAACAGCACCAACAGCGCGTAAGCGAATGGCTGTTATTTTTCTCTCTAGATCTTTTAGCAGTCACAGTTAGTCCCGCTATAGAAAAAATGCGCTCGCTTGGCGTGCAGGTTGCTGGAATTGCCAGCATTATCCTCGCAAGTTCGCTCAAGAGCGGAAATGTTTTTTTCTTATTTTGCCAATAATTTAAAATGTTCTTGTCTTTAACATCACAAGCATTAGCAGTTGCCGCATTCTTGATCGGCTTCATTACACTCAGTAGAAGTTAAAATAGAGGAGGTGCCGCTGCATCTGTGTTTTTTCTTAAGCTTTGACAAAACAGATTCATTGGAAGAACTAGCAATAACAGCAGGAGCTAGTGTGGCCGTCGTCGTGGATTCATCTGAAATATTAACCTGTCTTTTTATGTACTCTGCTAGAAATGCAGCACGAGTAGTATTCTTTTGTTCGAGGTACGAATCAATCTGACTTAAATTTATGAACCGAGGATCCAACAGTGCCGCAACTACAATTTTATCAGTAATTGGGAATCTTTTGTCTAATTTTACTAACATTTTATTTTTCAGCGTTAGCATTATTAGTGTTTCTTCGTCAGAAAAAGAATTGAGGATATCTCTAATTTCCAAATGAAACACCAGGGCCAAATTAAGAGAAGCTGTCTTTTGTGTCGATAGCATTTCCACGACCTCACGGAATTTACGTAAAAATCTAATAAGATCTTCTAACAAGTTCCACTCATCATCAGACTGATCTGTGACAACATATGATTAACAGGATTTCTGTTGCAAAAGTGTGCTAGACTTTCTAGCATAGTTATGCTATTAGCTTACTATGCTACTAGCTTACTATGTCAGCGGATTGGCGAAGAAGCTTTGATACTTGGTACATGATTCATGTTACCAAATTCGTCGCTTGTTTGTAGACCTGAAACTGAATTTGACTCTGACCCCTCATCATCAATATTTGGTTCATTCTCGTCCATCTCCAAATGTTCTGATACGCGCTCCAAAAACTGTAAAAATTGGATTTTTTCTTTTTCTTCCGCTCGCTCCAATTTCGGTAAGCTATACCTAACGGTTTTTACGATCATTTTACATTTTTTATTAATTTTTATAATTCAGGAACACCGCCAATACACTTCCAATCCAATGCTGACGACCATAAGAAGTAATAATAATACTGCCAATACCATCAACAGTCACCAGGTTGTGCAGTCCATGCTCTAAGCACAAATGGATGTCCAGAGCGGCAAGCAAAATGGCACGTTTAACATTTGATCCGGCATCCGTCACAGAGTGAAGTACTTTTTCTTGAAGATCAAAGCATTCTTTTATGTCATTTAATATCGCTTGTATTTTCTCGCCAGTTTTTTGCCCTCGATAAGCTTAGTGCACAACGTGAATGATTTGAGCTCAAAATCAGCAACATAAGTCATAGGTAACATAAAATAAGTAGTCAGTCAGAATAATATTGTTATTATTAATCACAAATGTTTGTAAAAGTTACTTACCAGTGGTTAAATAATGAAGAGTGAATATTATGTAGTTTAGATGTCTATACTGATCAGACCATATATCAAATGTAATAGCTGTATGTCCAGCCATATCTGTTTTGATTTGAACTTTCACATTGTCCAGCATACTTTCATAGACGTCATCGAGAGCAGTGGGAGACACTGTGTCTGGAGGGCATAACTTCTTTAGTAGCGATGATATCATATTTCTAAAATTACAATTTCATCATTTTTAACACACTAAAACTCATGTTATTTAAGTAAATGAATACACAAAATAGCAAATCAAAGCTTAACTTCATGAACTTTAAGAAACTTAGTTGAAATAATCGTTTATGCCTTCGTCTGACACCGAATCGAAATTTAATTAAATTTAATAAATTATTAAATTATGTCACTATTGTATGTATGTAGTCAAATTCAGTTGATTAATATTAACTTAAATTTTATTATATTTTTTTTTTTAAAAATTGACAATTACTTAAATATAAAATGGTTATTTACTGAAATATTATTTATAAGCAAAAGTTAATTTTGTAAATTAAATTTGAACTTTTTATTTGAAATTTACACTGATATTGACATGACACTTAATAAAGAAAACAAAATGGCATGAATCATAATAATATTGTAAATTGTAAATGATTTGACTAATATTGACTTTTGTATGAAAATTGGGAATTAAATGGCTATTATTGTTATTATTATTATAAGCTAGTTAGATTATTTATAGGTTAGTTCATATCTGACATACACATACTGTATTGTTTGTTACATTACAAACAAACGTTTTCTTTTCCTTTGCAAAGTTCCAGCTTTTTCTCTTGACGACGACGACGTTTCGATGACCAAAAATGAAAAACAAAAAATTTAAATGCAGTCTTAGAGAGACCGCAGATTTACAATTATAAGTAGGCCGACTAAATCGCAGAGTATACCAATAGGTATAGCGACATATGCTAGCCCACACATCTTGTCCAACTAATTAATTGGACACCGATCGTATACGCACAATTAAAAAGTTGTCCATCTATCGGCCAACCGCTCATTAGCACGGTTACCCTATGCAAGCTCGCGGACTATCCAACTTTGTTGGTTAGTTATACGGCAAGATGCAAGACCAACCGACGCGCGCGCGTGATTTACCCACGCTCGGATTTGGACCTTCGCCGATGGGTGCAACGTCTGCCACCCGATCACTTGGTGCAAACGAAAAAGTAGAAGAGCTCATAGATTAAGTGCAAAAAGGCCAGCGCTGTACAAAAACGACTGAAGTTGTGTTCTGTTCGACTATCACTGGACCCATTAGATATACGAGGTCATCATAAGACGAAAAACTCATTCTTTACAATGAAAAAAAATATCTGGGTCACATCTGAGTTTAGAATGCAAGGTATGTTGTTTCCCGTATTCTAATCTGTTAATATAGGATGCACCCAAAATGTTCTCTATTGTTTTCGTCTTCTTTTAATTATTAAAGTAATTAGAGTGTTTTTTACCACATTATTCACGCATATGCACCGTGCTAGCAACACTGTCGCGGACTAAATCGATTAAGTCTGCGGCTGGCAACCAATAAAAAAAGTTGGTCGATTAAATTATAAAAATACGCAATTCAGTCGTTCGATAGTTGGCCAACTTACAATTGTATGTCTGCGAGAGCTCTAATAAATAGCTCTAATAAGTAAGATACAAATGATATTTCATCATTCTCTTCTTGGGCAGCAGTCAAACATGCATTGCAGAACACTTGATCACTTGGCCGGCCGGCCATTTCATTACTTATACGATTACTTATACAATACGTTTCCTTCTGAGCCGTAAAAGATGTAAATATTTCGACGCCGCTTCGCAGCTTCTCCGGAGTTCCCTGTCATTCCTCCCCTTTCTCTCCTTCCATTCTCATTCTCTATTCTTTCATCCTCTATAATCACATTGTGTTCCATCAATGCATCCACATTCTCATTCTCTCTCGCTCTTTCCTGCACATTCACATGCCATGCATTCTCTTCTTCAGTCTCGTCATTTTCACACTCTACGTCACTCCTATCAATTTCATCACACATTACCAAATCTTCATCATCCTCAAACATAGGCTGATCGCTGACATGCACGTTTCGTAGATTGCGGGCTGCTTGGCGAAGACGAATAAAGTCCGGAATACCATTGTCATCTTCATTGTTATCGTTTTCGCCGTCGTTGCCTGAGTCCTGGAGAATTGCTGTAATTTCTTTCAGGTTCAAGGCGCGACGGCACCTTTTCTTCGCACCCGCAGCCACTCTCTTTTTATTGGGAACTAATGATGACGGCGACGCCATTGTCGGGGTAGAGGCAGGTATCCAAGGCTAAAAAAAATAAAGCACATTAGGATACCATATTTTTACGTAAGAGGCGACAGAGGGAAACTGAGGCAGAGGATGGGCAGCAGCATCTTTCTGATAACAGCAAAACAAAAATAAAAAACTGCGGTTGCCAACCCGCTCGCCAAGCGTGGCAACTATGGCAATATACCCCCCATGAACAATGAAACAAATAAACGGCCCCCAGTCCCCGGCGGCCCCGCTATTCCTGGCTACGGTGGCGACCATGGTAACGGCGGGGCAGGGGGTGCTAAGAATCTCGGTGGAGGTTCGGTTGCCACCTACGACGACTCGACCTGGCAACTTATAACGCACGCACCCTGAGGACTGACGAGAAGATCCTGGAGCTGGAAGAAGAGATAGACAAGTTGCGCTGGAATATTATAGGATTATCCGAGGTCCGAAGAAAGGGGGAGGACACGGTAATCCTCGAATCCGGATATGAATGACAAGCTCGTGGAAACTGTCCATGCGGTCGGAGCTAAGTTTTGCAAGACCCGCCGCAGAAGAACACAAAAACTCTCCGATCACACTCTTAATCTCATGGCTGTTAGACGGGATATGAAGCTGCAGTCTTCAGTAGATTTGACAGCATACAGGCAACTGAACAGACAGATCTCCAAATGCATGCGGCGGGACTTACGCAACTTCAATGCTGCTCGTATTGAAGAAGCGACCGAGCGGAACCAGGGCTCAAAGGTCTTTGCTAGAGATCTGTCTGCCAGAAAGAGCCAACTGTCGAAGCTGAAGACCGAGTGTGGCAGCGTCGTTTCCGGGACACCTGAGATTTTGAGTGAGATTGAGAGGTTCTATGGGCAGCGTTACACATCATCGTTGGAGCCACACGCAAGTGTGAGTAACGATCCAAGAGCGACTCTTATCCGACACTATTCCGATGATATCCCGGACGTCAGTCTGAGCGAGATTAGAATGGCTCTCCAGCACCTTAAAAACGGCAAGGCCCCAGGCGAGGATGGAGTTACAGCGGAGCTTCTGAAAGCGGGTGGAAAACCGGTACTTGAAGTCCTTCAGAAGCTCTTTAATTCCGTCCTCCATGATGGCATTACACCGGAGGCGTGGAGCAGAAGTGCGGTGGTCTTGTTCTTCAAGAAAGGCGACAACGCTCTCTTGAAGAACTACAGACCGATTTGGCTTCTGAGCCGCGTCTACGTGTTGTTTTCGAGAGTCATTACGAATCGTCTCGCACGCAGACTCGACGACTTCCAGCCTCCCGAACAAGCCGGTTTCCGAAAAGGCTTTAGCACCATAGACCACATACCCTTCGGCAAATTGTACAGAAGTCCGAAGAGTACAATTTGTCACTATGTCTGGCATATGTGGACTATGAGAAAGCCTTTGATTCCGTCGAAATTTAGGCGGTGCTGCAATCCCTTCAGCGGTGCCAAGTGGACTGTCGGTATATCGAAGTGCTGAAGTGCTTGTACAGTAGGGCTACGATGGCTATCCGAGTACAGAACCAGAGTACGAAACCTATCCAACTGCAGAGAGGTGTAAGACAGGGTGACGTTATATCCCCGAAACTCTTCACCGATCAAGACGTTTTCAAGCTTTTGGACTGGAAAGGATACGGTATTAACATCAATGGCGAGTACATCACTCACCTTCGATTTGCCGACGATATAGTCCTTATGGCAGAATCGCTGAAGGACCTAAGCACTATGCTCAATGACCACAATAGTGCCTCCCAACGGATAGGTCTTAAGATGAACATGGACAAAACAAAGATCATGTTTCATGTCCATGTCACACTTATGCCGGTAGTTATTGGGAGCAGTAAGCTCGAAGTTGTTGACGAGTATGTTTATCTGGGACAAATAGTCCGACTAGATAAGTCCAACTTCGAACGAGAGGTCAATCGACAGATTCAACTCGGCTGGGTAGCGTTCGGGAGATTACGACCCATCTTCTCGTCAGGCATACCTCAAAACCTCAAAACCTCAAAACTAAATTGTACAACCAGTGCGTGTTGCCACTGATGACATATGGAACTGAGACGTGGTCCTTCACTGTTGGCCGTATGAGAAAGCTCAAGGTCGCTCAGCGAGCATGGAGAGGGCTGTGCTCGGAGTTTCTCTGCGTGATAAACTTCGAAATGAAGATATCCGCAGTAGAACCAGAGTAACCGACATAGCCCAAAGGATTAGTAAGCTGAAGTGGCAATGGGCCGGCCATATAGCTCGAAGAACCGACAACCGATGGGGAAAAAAGGTTCTCGAGTGGCGGCCTCGTACCGGCGGACGAAGTGTATATATATATATACTGGGTGGCGCTTAGGTTATCACGTTAAATAGCACAGCAGTTAATACAAGTTAATTACGCACGCGTAGTGCGATGCTAATCCGATGTTATCAACAAATCACAAATTTCATGGTATTGTTTTTATCCAAATAATCACTAATCTTTAAATCACTCAAGTTTAATAATCAAATGTTTAAATTTTCAAAATGTCCGTCGTGTACCTGAATGTATAATTGACATCGTCGCATGATATTATTTCGGACTTTTCCAAGTAGGTCACCATTGGCTGCAAATTTTTTTATTTTGTCGAAAGCCCGAATTATTCTTATTTTTATGTCCTCGACAGTCGTTACTTCAGTAGAGTACACCTCATTTTTTAAATAACCCCATAAAAAGAAATCCAACGGAGTTAGACCCGGTGGCCGTGCTGGCTACCGAGAAGGTCCGTATCGGCCAATCCATTGCTCTCCGAACATCTCAGTGAGGCGCTGCCTGGCAGCCACTACTGAATGACCAGGTGCTCCATCAAGCTGATACCATAACCGGCTATTGGCCCTAAACGATAGTCCATCAACGTAATCCGCCACTGGGCCGTCAAGCAGTTCCAAAAATTTAGGCCCATTAAGGTTGCCTTCGAGAAACATGGGTCCAATTATTTGATTTTCGTGTATTCCAGCCCAAACATTAACGGCAAACCTGTATTGGTGGTCTCATCTAAATAAATTATTGAATTTCCTTCTCTACGTTTCAAAGCCATGGTTCTTAAAAACCGATGTCTCCAGGCAGATATGTCATAACGTTCAATGAACAATGAACGCTCATTTTTATTTCTCTTAAATTCATAGCCATTGGACAATAATAAGTGGCGAAGAGTTTCCTGGCACCCATTAAGTCCAATGCTTTCTCTTAATTCCACTAACAGAGTTCTCAACGTAGGAACTTGTTATCTAACGATGTAAAATTCGTTAATTTTATTACGAATAGCATCTATATCGAAACTATCTAAATTGGACACTGTGGGTATATGTGGCCGTTTTTTCCCTGGGGTATTCCAGACACCTTCATTTACCACACCTTCCTTTTTAATTATTTTTAATGTTGTAACACTCACTTTTGTAAAGAATGATGAAACTGAATGATTAGGTGCTGCATTTTTAATAGAAAATCATGTAGTAAATTATATCACTGTAAAACTTATGTATGTATTTAGTAAAAACTTACCATTGATTGAAGCTATTTCATCCAAGTACTGGTTCTGGGTTTTTATCCTGTCTTTCTGCTCTAAATCAGTAAGTTTTTCAATAGCTTTCACTATATTATCAACTATCAACTATATATATCAGCTATATTTTCCAGATTTTCTGTAAAATAAAACAATTCGTCTTAAAATTACAGCTCGATATGGTTTAGGTCGGGTTGATAAGGAGGCAGGCTAAGAACAGTGTGACTATGCAGCCTTTAACTTTTCGTCCATCGTGTAAATTTTCTCAGCCTGAGTATTGTTGATTAGACCGAGAAGTTCAAATTTAGTCCTTTCTGGCGTAAATTTGACATTGCGCTCGCGTAACCAATCCTGCATACGACTTTTTAAACTTGACATTGTCGTTTTTTTTTTTTTGCTTCTTGGACATTGTGTTCAAAATACATTGTCCATTAGGACAGAGTGGTACCTTTGTAGAGAGTGCATTTTAAATTTATTATCTACCCAGTTATGAAAATTCGTGGCGTTCATGTCACCATGGTAGTCATCGGATTTTGAGTCTGATTTAATAGCACCGTCAACTTATTTGTCTCTACTACCAAAATGTACGATAATAATCAGACGCCCTTACCAATGTCAGCATAAATACCATGCTCAAACAGACTGCCAATATTTACTGGAGTTATGGCTGCTGTTTACATAGGTTTCGTCTATAAAATATATATTTCGGTTTTCATTCCTGTATTTCTGGATAGCTCTTAAATACTTATTTCGCCATTCCACAATTCTGGGTCTTTCAATCAAAAATAAGCTCTTGGATATGCATTTTTTAAAGGAATTTCCCATTTTATGTAAAAAAAAAATCGTAATTGGGAAGAGCTGCAAGTGACGATGCCATCTTCTTTTAAGATAGCATTCAGTTTACGAATGCTTGGGATCCTTTTATCCATCGTATAGAACTGATGAATTTTCCTTCGTATTACTCCCATGTCGAAATCGATATTTACCTTCTTTTTTTATTTCTTTGGGTTTGCGTGGGGATGAAAATTTAACTTGTCCCGAAATTTGCAAAGTTGAATTTCCTTCACCTACAATTCGAATTACTCTGCGAGCTGACACCCCTGTAGCCTCTGCCACAAATTTATTTATTTTCGTTAATTTTTTTTACCCGCCTTTCACTTTTTTCACGTAACAATTAACACAAGTAGCCGCCCCAGCAGTCGGCGGCAGACTCAAATAATACATTGAAAAGAAATAAAATTTCATAATTAAACATTTTCTGGCGCACGGTTTATGATTAAATCTAAATAATTATGGACATTTGCCAAGACATATTAAAGCTATGAATTTAAATATGTCTTGGCAAATGTTATCTAAAGCAGGCCATACACGCTAAGGTGTACCTGACAGGTTTGCCTGTACAGTTAAACGGTACATGTAAATTTGAGCTGAGTAGAGACCATACACGTAGCGGTAAACCTGTACAAACTCTCAGTTGAAACCATGGCACCAGCAGAGAAGCTTGATCTCGACACAGTAGTGTTAATAGGTTTATTGTTTGTTTTATTAAAGAAAATTTTTAACGAAGACACCGTGAACAGTAGTGCAAAGCATGGTCACTGCAAAGAAAACAGTACTCTCATGTCAAGTTATTGAAACAATTGAAATTTGAAACGAAAGATTACCGCAATTATCTACGAATGGATGAAAAACGTATCTTAAACTGTTATCAGCGGTGACTCCCTTAATTGAGAAGCAGGATACAATAATGAAAAAAGCTATATCGCCTCATAAAAGACTAACAGTGACCTTACGATACCTTGCAACTAGGAGAACATAGGAGTGTCTCAAATATTCTGCTATAATATCACCTTAAGCTGTTGGTAGAATCATACCAGAAACCTGTGATGCCGTTTTATAAAAGGATTATCTGAAGGTGTGTAAAATAAAATGATGATTGCACGAGATACGAATTTTGGGATGAGCCTGAGTGAAGTTGGTTATATTGATAAGATTGTGTATGCATGGTTTGAGCTTGTTGCATCAGTGACGGACTACAGCTCTCTGTTCCTGAGCTAGAGATGGGGCTGGCTAGTGTAGTGTAGGTGTAGATATATTTCGGCCCGTACGATACTGAGGCTTATTTTTGCCCTGATAACTGTCATGATTTAAATGTCTCATTTCAGCTTCAAACGAGGTGTCATTTATTATTTTCCCAGCTATGAGTCGCTGAGAAAATAATAATCATAAATGTAATTTGTGATTATTATTTTAATGTAATTTGTGATAATTAATAAATGTAATTTTATTGCTATGGTTTTTCCCAACAAATCATAGCGGTCTTCTTGTGGCGCAGGACGTTTAAAATGTTCGTTCACGGAAACCAACACTTCGTTGGGTAATTTATCTTTATTGGTCTTTTTTGGAGGTCTAGAACCACGTGTTTGACTATTTTTGGCTGGCAACTGCTGTTCATCAAGTGTAGGTTCGTTTGTAGGGACATTTGTAGAATTTAAATTATTTTCTATGTCGTCATTTTCATTTTTATTATTTTCTGTACTCATGTATGCAGTTATACTGAAAAAAAAATGTTACAGTTTCCTAATTCAACTGAAAAATGGAAAGATCTAATCTATTTAATTCATCGGATCTAATTGAAGATAGATGGAACTTTCCTCATTGCTTAGGTGCGATTGACGGAAAACATATTGACATAGTGCCAACTAGTGACAGTGGATCTTTTTATTACAATTACAAAAAGAAATACAACATGGTTCTAATGGCGATAGTAGATGCAAAATACAGATTTTACTAGCTGATTTTGGTACCAATAGAAGGATTTCTGATAGAGGTGTCCTACAGAATACAAAGTTTTTTCAAAAATTGCGAAATAATACATTAAAACTTCCAACGAGCGAAACTCTCAAAAACAGCTGTAGGTGCGTACCATATGTATTTGTTGCTGATGACTCACTCCCTTTACGAGTTGATATGTTAAAAACATTTACCAAATATAAGCAGATTTGAATTCACGGGAAGACAAATATTTAACTATCGAGCGAGACGTATGGTTGAGAAAGCATTTGGCATTTTATCTTCAAGATTTTGAATATACCACACCGCCATAAATGTAGATCCAGAGAACATAAAGAAAATTCTTATGGCTACGTGCGTTCTAAATAATTTTTTGATAGAACACACCAAGTTCTTATGCGCCACGGTATTGCTTTTATCTAGAAAATTCTGAGAATGGTAATATTATCACCACGGCTATGATACTACAAATACAAACATGGAAAATTTACAGCGACGAGCTCAAGGAAATATTATGAGTGATACAAAAAACGTGAGGCTTGAATTCGCAAATTACTTGGATAATGAAGGCAAAGTGCCGTGGCAATATTATTTTATTTAGGGAAAGCTCTATCTATTCTATCACTTTTCACTTTTAATAAATATAAATAAATGACTAAAGAACGCTAAAATATATGTACATTAAAAACATTAAAATGTTTTATTTTCTTACCAAAGAGTGATCTTCATCCTGTTCATCCATATTAGACCTTGATTGGCGAGGAGTATCCTGATCTCCGAGAAAGTCAAAAAAGATCGAAATACCACAATATTGGTTTGTAAACTCCGTCTGCAGATGCTCCCGACTTTGTGGACTCTTCACATTTTTTCTTTCTTTTCTCACGTTACCCCGCAGACTGTTATTTTTTTCATAATTACATCGTTTTTTTGTGGCATTGGGCTCCAATTCCTTTAATTTTACTGTCAGTTTTTCATAGGCTGCCGCTCTTTTATTTTTATCGTGATACTCTTTAGATTTTACGCGCCAAAGACAATACTCTTTATATATTTCTATAAACTCCTCCATGACCGAGTTCCGCTTACGAGACGCCATATTGTACCTATACAGTAGAGCGCCACGCGTCCTTCCCCTCTAGCAATCACCAGACAACTGACGCCTGACCGCCACACACGCTCAGTTTTGCTTGCACAGTTAAACTGCACAGGTATACCGGCAGGCAAAAAATATCAAAATTCATATTTTTTCGAGTTGACTGTACATGTGTGGAAACTTGCACAGTTGTGCGACATAGATGCTCCGGTTTGCCTGTATAGGCAAACCTGTCAGGTACACCCTAGCGTGTATGGCCTACTTAAGACAGTCTACAATTTTAGAAACATATTGACTCGAAAATTTTAAACCATATTAATTGTCATTTTGTAGTGAAAAGCGAAAACTAATCTATTCCAAAATTACACAATTTTAAAGAGAAGAATACTTACTGCGTAATGCGGTAGGTGAAGACTGACATACTTAGAATTTTTTACTTTTCGTGTAAATCTCACTTTGGAAATTTGATTGTTAATTGACAAAACCTTTCCTACAAAGTGCTTAACACTTTTTTCGAAGCGAATTAATTATAAATAATTATAAATTATCCAACGGTTTTCTTCAAGTCCATGGGAATCTTTAACATAAAAATCAATATCACTCAATCTGAAAGGGCATATGTTTTCTGTTGTTATAAACATGACGCAATGTATTTATCGAAATTTTCACAGTCGGAGTCGTCTGCAGCATGAAAAGAAGTTAGGCTTGAGTCGCTATGGTATACAAGTTTCTTTTTTATTTTAATTTTATATGACGGTCCTTAGTCCTCGTGAAGTACTGGCTCGTCTTCTTTTTATTTTATTTATTTATGTATCTATATCTCGTAAAAGTATTATTTTTTCAGGGGAAGCGTTTTTGATATTAGACGTTATTATTATTTTAATGTTTTTATTCTTGTTTGGGTTTCTAAATAGTTAAGGAACATTAACAATTCAACTGCAGACGTTCTGGTGTGTCTTCGCAAAGCCGAGTGTCTTCCAAGATAGCGACTTTATCTAGCTCGTAGGTATCGTTTAATCCAGGGCTTTTAGTTTCAGTATGCTTTATTTTCTTCTTATCCATAGTTAATTTTGAAGGTCCTGGTAAATTTGGGTCCGTTTTCTTTTTCTGTTTAGTTAGTCTAGTATCCTTCTTCACCTTCTTAGTTTTAGCTAGCTCTTTTGCTTCTTCAGTTGATATAGATTTACCAGCTACGACTGTAAGCTTGCTGTTTTTGCCTGACTTCCTTAGTTGTGATCCTCTGTTTCGCTGTAAAAACCCCAGAAGGCTGGCACCAAACTGACGAGTATCTCCTTCTTGTACTGTTGGTATTTTTAATGTCACTATTGAGGGATTTAAACGAAATATTCCAGATCCTTTAAATTCTTTAGTATCCTCCTACAGTAGCTGTGGGAAATGACATTTGTTGATTGTACTTGCAGTGCTGTATGTAACTTTATAATTCATTAAGGTTTTACGCCAAATGCGTTTCATTGGTCCAAAAAATGCAGTGTCTAGCGGCTGAGCAAGGTGTGTAGCATTTGTTGGAAGAAAAACAAATTTAATGCTTTGATTTTGACATATATGAATTGTCTCGACGCTTATGTGCGATGCCAAGTTATTGTCGAGAATAAGTTTAACGCCGGCTGAAGAGTTAGCCTACGGCAAGACTATAGTCCGCTAGTTTACCATTTAACTGGTAGAAGCATTTATTTATGTCAGCAAAATAGAAACTGGTTTAATGGAATCATTGTGGGTACTTCAATAACTTTCGTTCAAAAAAAATTATACATGTTGAGTGTAAGAAAAAAACATGGTGGCAATATCCTTGCCAGCACCAGTCTGGGCTCTGGTAACTTTCAATTATTTTCTTCCGGCAGTTGGTGAAATAATTTGAAACATGGATGTATACATAGTGCCACTTCTATTTTAGACCTCTTATTTTTTGCTTTAGTGCTGCAATAGCGATAGGTGTCTATTTCTACAGAATCAGAATTTTATTTATTAAACACAGGTATACATATGCAACGGGTGGTCATACATTTAATAGTGCGCTGTGTTTTGTCGTAAGACATACAAATATTTTTACAAATTAAATAGGTTAAGATTTTTTTTCATAATTATAATAATTAAATAATATTCATAAAATTCGATAAAATTCATCACAAATTGCAAGCATAAGATTAATAATATTATAATAATCGTCTAATATAATCGTTTAAAAACTCGTCTATTGTAAAATAACATTTGTCAAGAAGAATATTTTGTAGTGTGTAGTACTAAATATTGCAGGGCATATATGTATATGTATTGTTTGTATGGGCAGAAATATATAAAGTAATATTAGTTCAAACTTACACAGGGTACTCACACTGCTAGCATCACGTAAAACTGCCGCACGGGCCAGTTCCAATACCTCGTCATCGTCGCTATAGCTTGCCCTGGAAAACAAAATAAAAAATTGTAATAATACTATATAGATATAAATAATTGATAATTTATAACTATTTATTATTATATAGGTCATAATAATACTTACACATTGCTTGCGCTGGTCCCTGGCATCGCATCTGGAGCCAGGGAGCCATCATTTTGTATTATAAGTATATCATTCAGAGCCAGGGTGTATCTGAAATAATACAAAATAGTTATAATCGTGGCATAAAACACATAAATTTACAAATTTAAAATAATGATAATATATAAAAAATAATAACTAATGTTGAGGTTGTCCAACTCGGTCGCTAGGTTGGCGTGATTATCTATTTCGATGTCCTCAACAATGTCTTCCTGGGATTCCGAAATATAATCGTGAAGAACTTCAAGAAATTCTTGGGGAGGCAGGTTTGAATTTCCAGGGTTCCACATCTAAAAAATAACACGTACTATTAGTGTTCTATATTTTTTTTAAATCTTTCAGCGTCCTAATCATGAATTCGTGCTACATGATAGATTTTCTATTGTATCTGGTACAATTATTTACGAAGAAATATATGATAGGTTTGTCGAAAGTTTCACAATTCTTTTTCGACCCTTTTTAATTGATCACTTATGAGAATTGATTGTTTTAAGTAGTAATCTGTTGCGGTCTTTTGTTTTGGTTATGTTCATAGTGCTGAAAACACGCTTAACTTCTACATTAGAGTGTGGAAGACACAACATAAAAGTAATAGCAAATTATGAAATGCTCTCAAAAGGATTCTCTTTTGTTGCATTTCGATATTTTTAGACTTCAGGTGCATTCAGAAATATATCTATGCCATTTTATAAGAATGTTAATTAAATATGTGTGCATCTAAGGCGCCAATGTTTTTACTGTCCAAGAAATTGAAGATATCTGAAATAAGAGCCGAGCAGCCAGAAAAGTCGCCAAAAAAATTGGTCGCTAAATTCAGATTTTAGTAGTTAAATTGCTCCCTGAAGTCGTCATTTCCGGCGACAAAGTCGCTAAGTTGGCAACACTGATTTTTACGCGAAAGAGAAGCAAAATCAGACCAATTAAAAATTAACCAATACCCTAGACACTGACCTCTATTATAAAAGTACGCTGGACTGGCTTTACACCGTGACATAATAAGGCGATTTGATTTTCGTAATTTTGGGGCGGATAGCAGAAGTGAGCCACGGAAGTAATCATAGAGATAGGATAGTGTCACAAAATATATCGAGAGATATAATTAAATCATGTATTGTTTGAACATAAAATGTGATTAGAATAACTATACATTTGCATACATGCAACGCTAAAGGAAGTAGTCCTTCATTCGCAGCAACTGCTGGTCGTGATGTGCTTTCTTCGTCCATGGGTGGAGTGTGGCCCCACCCATGGACGTGGTGGTGGACAGCAATATTGGGCCTGTTAAAATAAAATTATACTTATGAGTAAGATAATCAGAATAATATACCTAATAATATACGCAGCTGACATATTTCAAGTAGTCCAAGTGCGACTTTCTTATATGGAGAGGGGTCTCCAAGGGTAGTCCATCTGGCAGCAAGTCAATATCGACCACCACCATCCTAAAACACAAAACAATTTATTTTGAATACTCAAAACGGTGATATTTGTTTGATGATAGTTGATGATGTGTATTTCTTGACCTAAAACTGGGTATTTTTAGTTCCTAGTATTTCAGTAGAACTTCCTCACGATTCTAAAAGATCCGCCACTGCTTTGTCCAATTTAAGCTCCGTATATTCGGGGTAAATTGCTTGTATGTCAGATTCGTAAATCAAATTTGGAAATTGAGAAACAGTTTTGACCAGACTTGTGAAATCCTTGTACACAACGTTTTGTGGACCAAGGAATTGCATTTGCTCAAATAGGTCATTAAAAGGTAGGCGTGATTTTAGTTCAACACAAAGTTGTTTCAAAAAAGACTGAATTCGTTGCAGAGATGTTGTGATTTCTGTTTTCTGTCTTGCATTTCGAGCTAATGATTCAATTAGTTTGCTTACGTGCACTCCAAGGTATATTTCAGATAGAGGCAAAAAATTCACTGATGATGTCGGCTCTAAATCCAAAGTATGTGTGCAACTACTTAAAAGAAGAAATCTTTGTACACTCTTTGTACTGTGGAGTACTCGCCTTGAAATATAATATTTGTTTTATGGTGAAATATAATCTAGGGCATAAAAGTTAAATTTACTATCATTTTCGAAATTTTGGGCTAAAAATTCAGCCGAGATATTTTATCTTCCAGGTATTGTCCACGAAAGTAGGTTCAGTGGATCCCATTGTTCAATAATTCTGTTGATGCATGCATTGATAACCGGCGTATATCGTAATGCTCGAGAATTTTGTGATTTTCAGAATTGAAAAAAATCTTGAAATTCATGCTTTCGTTTGCTGCTATGCACAAAGTATCCGTAAACTTCTTTGACAATCTGGTTCAAACATCTTGGTAACGTAATTTTACTAGCATGACTTACAGCTAAATTAATCGAATGGCAAAGACATTTTATGAACACGCTATGTGGATTAATTTCTCTTATCTTAGCAATGACATCACCTTCATGTCCAAACATTACATTTGTCGTATCAGCACCAAATACAGTGTTTTATATCCAAGTTAGCATTTGCAAGTGACTGTGACAGAGCATCCAACAGAGTCTGGGCTGGCTCGCCTTCTAAATGCATTAATGTCAAAACTTGGTTTTTACTTGCATTATTTGATTTTTTCGTAACAATATTTTATTATTACAGTTAGAACCTTCGTTAAAGTGACATCGGTACTTTCATCAATGACAACTGAAAAAACAGGTTTTCCGGAGCGTATATTTACACAAGAAGCCAATTCACCATGCATTTCTTTTTTCACTTCTGGTTTCAGAATTTTGTATGTTAATACAGCAGCTTTTGTTTGTTTGCACGAAAACGACTTCGCAATTTCTGAATCATGAAAATATTTTTCAAGTAACTCATTCAAATGATACTCTAAATGGTAAATTATCTTCTGTCAGAAATGTAACCCGGTTCTTTTGATATGAAGTTGGTGGCGTATCCTCATGACCAACTTTTGTTTTAAGAATGCTGGGTGTTAAGTCCGTACATTTTCGTTTACAAGGACCAAAACCAGACGGATTATCTTTATCCGGTCTTTATCTTCAAATCGGCACAAAAGTTTTGTATAGTATAGCTAGTCCAGTGTACTAATCTAGTATATATGGAAGTCAGTGCTCCTAGCGGAGTTTTGTGGAACTGTCACTGTGTTTTGTGTCTTTGTCACTATTCCAGCGAAAATATTGGCGATACTGAATAGTTCTGTATATTTACTATATGGTAATATTATTTACGTTATTAATTCAACTTCTTGAATTTATTTCCTTCTTCCAATTTATTATGTACTGGCTTAAAATAATTGAAATAATAGACAACAGAATGACTAAAAATATAAATTTATTAAAAATACCATAGACTTAGAATATACTACGCTAGTATATCCTAAGTCTATGAAAAATACTAAAAGATTTAGTTGACACTGTTTTAATCTTGATCTATTTCAGCGGCTTCATATTATATTTAAATTCGTCGGGGGCATATTGAGTAATTTTTCGTATGACGTTCATTTATTTCTCATTTATGGGTATTTTAGTTAACAATGCTTTAGATTTTGGTATTTCTGGGTTTGTAGAAGGCTTCTGAAGCTTAAAAGTAGCTTTAACGGAACCATCGATAAATGCAGAACATGTCAAGTAACCATTAAGACTGGAAATGAACTCGAAGCTAATAACTTGCAGGTTTTCGTATAATATATCTGCCACGAATTTTTGAAATCTAATCTATATCTACTTTTTGTAGTCAAAATAAGACTGTAATACTCATTTGGAACGTAAATTCTGTCTTTTCTCTTGATAAGTCTTTTAGCTGTCCTAAATTCTATACCGTAAAAAGAAATGTCCACGCACTGGAATATATTGATATATCTTTTCAAAGCGATTCATTGCAAGGAGGTCAAGAAAAAATCTTATGAGGGTATTATTACTATTTCGTCCTCCGTCAGTATAGTTCAAAACATGTAGTTCTTTGACAGTAGGATCTATTTTCTGTATCGTTTCCACAATAACTACATACTTCATCTGGGCTTTGCCTAACGTCACTCGCATGGTAAGTGGTATAGTGGTGGCTTATACGTGGTAGAGCCTGTCTTTATCTGAAAGTCTGAAGTCTTCATCCAGCCATTTGAAGTCGCAGTATATCCGGTTCCAGTTTACCCATCTTCCGGCGGCCATGTGTCCCAAAAGCTTTTCCCTTTGTAAACAATTAGCGGCGTCGTTTTTCACTCTTTCTTGGAGATGAGATAGTTCTAGTTGACGTGTAGCCTCGAACTCCTACTATTTTTATTTGCTCGCATCTTTACTAAAACTTGTTTCGTCGGCATTCCAGATATGTGAAGGTTTATCACGTAAACCTAAATCATCCATAGTTTTCTGCAGTAAATCAAAGTAAGGATAAATTGCCGCAGGCAGGTTAATTAAATTACGTGCATATTCTACGGGCTGACTACAGTGCGACTGAAAATCTGTGAAGCATACTTTCATTTTGTTTAATTTTTCTGGGTTGATATGGGCTTCTGTTAGTTTTGGAATTAGTCGTATTCCTTTATACCCCGGATCTTCTTTGTATAAAAGTTGCAAATGAGACCATTTGGCGGTTTTGGTCACGCCTTCTATGGTGAAATTAATTTTTTTTGTTAGTAAATTATTTCTTATGCCTTTAAGAAGATGTGGAGGGTCATACAGAGGAATAATCTCAGTATTATTTATTAACATAATATTATCTTTAGGAGCGTCTCCTCTTCTCAAATAATTACCCCTACTTTCATTTATCAAAAGTTTTATAGCCTGTCTATTATTTGCACCTTGATCGCATTCTGTAGCCACCACTATTAATCCTGCATGTTGTATCTCTGTTATTACTTCTTTTATTTTATTCGCTAATTCTGGTCCTTTTGTTGCACTTTATGAAAATGAATAAGACACAGCCTGTTTATAATTATGGATTAGCCCACGAATCATGAACACTTGATCAGATGATCTGCATACTCTGGCTTTCTTTGCTGTCCATTATCAACAAATTCTATTACTTTATTTTTTCTCTCATTAAATGTAACATGACCTTTCAATATCATTTCATCAAATAACAAAATACATAATTTTGTTCTGTGTTCATAGTTTGTGCTTTATTTTTTAACTGTGAAAAAATGTTTTTATTAAATCCTGGTTGGAGGTTACTCTTCTGTATGAGTTCAATGAGAGTTTGAGGGGCAGGCAAAATAAATATTTTTCTAAAAAATAGGTATCCTTTAGGGCTTTGCTTGAATATTGACAAAGCAGCAATCTTCTCTGGCAGGGTAAATCGTCGTCCTTTTTCTTTTTTCTTATTTTCTCGCCACTATAACTGCATTAAAATTTTCGCAATAATAGAACAATTATCTAAAACTTCTAAAACTGCAGGATTTCTAGCAAACTTTTTTGCTGCTTTTATCTCAGCTTTCTGTTTCGCAATTTTATTTTTCATTTTGCTGATTTTTATTTTAGATACCATGATTTGCTTAAGCAGCTCTTTTTCAACCTTGGTCTGAAATAATACCCGTTTGGTCTTTTTCTTGACTGCCAATGTTCCTCCTTAAAAATTTGAAATAAAAAAAAATATAAAACTGGTTTTGTTTAAGAAAGAAAAGAAGGAAATATTTTTTGCAAATTGACCTTCCTGAATCTAATAATTTTAAATTTAGTGACCAATACTTTAATGTCAATTTTAGTACCTAATCTTATCAAAATTCTTTAAATTTGTTATTTATTTATACTTCAATGCACAAAGTAGTACATATAAACTGCTGATAAAAAACCACCAGAAGAACATAGAGATAGGTACAATGCACCAACTACAAACGAAGTGGCTTTAATGTTAGTGGATCAACAATTTGATCGAAGGGACATCATCCTCGAGAGCCGAAGTAATTCACTTCAGCGTATTAGTGAGATACATCGAGCATATGAGGCGCTACAGTATCCATTGATGTTTTGCTGGAGGGTTGATGGGTATTCAATCAACATATCACTACGCGATCCCACAACTAAGTTGCCGCTTAATAAAACTGTCTCTTCTGCAAGTTTCTATTCGTATAGAATAATGATTAAAGGAGAAGATAACTATCGTGCTCTTTTTAGTCAGTATTTGGTGAATGAATACGCCAAAACAGAAACAGAGGTTTAAATTATATCAAAAATAATCAAGCCAAATTCCGTGCTGATAGTTACATCCATTTAAAAGATGCTATTGGACGATAAGACGCAGAAGCCAACCAACTAGGGCAAATGGTTGTCCTTCCATCATCTTTTACGGGGGGACCTAGGTATATGCACGAGAGAACACAGGACGCTATGACCTACGTACCTATCTTAGGAATTACGGCCGGCCTGATCTTTTTATCACTTTCACATGCAATCCTCGCTGGGACGAGATAAAAGAGCAATTGCTTCAAGGACAACAATCTCATGATAGACATGATATAATTTCGAGGGTGTTTCGACTAAAGGTGAAAAAGATCATGAACTTATTGACAAAGGGCAAAATATTTGGTGAAGTGCGATGCTATATGTACTCAACGAAATGGCAAAAGAGAGGTCTTCCACATATTCATATTCTTTCATGGCTTCACAAACGTATTACTCCGGATCAAATCGACAATATAATTTGTGCTGAAATACCGGATCCCAAACGTGACCCAGAGCTTCACGAAATCGTTAAATGAAATATGATTCATGGTCCATGTGGAACTTTAAATCGAAAGTCACCATGTATGAAAGATAACATGTGCAGTAAACGATACCCCAGGGCTCTCATAAGGGAAACTCAAACTGGTGAAGACGGTTATCCGCAGTACAAGAGACGTTTACTAGATGACGGTGGGTTCTCTGTTGATATCAAAGTCACAACCATAGATAATCGCTGGGTAGTCCCTTATAATCCAGTATTATTAAAAACATTTAACGCTCACTTAAATGTGGAATATTGTCATTCGGTGAAATCAATAAAATACGTCTGTAAATACGTAAATAAAGGTTCAGACCAGGCATCGTTTGCTTTAGAGAATGAGAAGGATGGTCCTCCAACAACCACACTCCTATCCTTTTTCGATTTGTGTAAAGTGGATAACTTTGCAAAAACAATGCTCTATCTAGAAGTACGAGTACCTGCATACTACGTTTGGGATAAAAGAAAGTTCCAAAGGAGAAAGAGAGGAGCAAACGTTGAAGGCTGGCCAGGGGTCAAAAAAGAGCACGTTCTGGGCAGTGTTTATACTATGCATCCGAACAATACAGAATGCTATCACCTTCACATGCTTCTTCATGAGATCCGGGGCCCAATTTCGTTTGAAGCGTTAAAAACTGTGCATGGTCATGTATATTCCACGTTCCAATCAGCGTGCAAAGCTCTCGGCTTGCTTGAAAATGATCAGCATTTGTTCGCAGCAATGGAAGAGGCAGCACCTTGCCAATCACTGCAAATGATTCGGGATCTTTTTACGATTATTTTAGTGTTCTGCCAAGTATGAGGCCCTTTAAGCCTTTGGAAGAAATTCAAAGAATACCTATCTGAAGATTTTAAAAGGCAATTAGAAAGACAGCGAGATGTGGACGTAGAGCACATAACAAATGCGGTATTTAACAAATGCCTTTCGGTAATAGAAGATGCCGTATTAGCGTTGGGTGGTCGGCTACTTAAAGAGTATAGGTTACCTCAGCCAAGCAAAGAACAACAATTTGAAAATAGAGAGTTTCTTAAAGAGACAAGTTACGACTTAGCATCATTAGAAAACACAGTTAAAAGTAATGAAAGGTCACTGAGTGACGAACAAAAAGCAGTTTACAATCAAATTAGCACAAAAATTTAATCAAATGAGGGTGAAATATTCTTTTTAGATGCTCCCGGCGGAACAGGCAAAACATTCCTCATAAATTTGCTATTAGCAAAAGTTAGTTAGAAGTACTCGCGGAATTGCTTTGGCTGTGGCTTCTTCTGGGATCGCAGCTACACTGCTTGAGGGTGGGACAAACTGCTCATGCTACCTTCAAGTTACCACTCAATTTAACAACAGCTGATACTCCCATTTGTAATATATCGAAACAAAGTAATTTTGCTGAAGTATTAAAACATACGAAAATGATAGTGTGGGATGAAATAACCATGGCTCATAAGGGTGGCGTAGAGGCTTTAAACAGAACTCTACAAGATATAAGAGGAAATAAGAAGTTAATGGGTGGAATACCGGTTTTGCTGGCTGGAGATTTTAGATAGACTCTACCAGTAGTGCCAAAAGGAACTAGAGCAGATGAAGTTAAGGCGTGTCTTAAGAGATCCACTTTATGGCCTCTAATTAAAATCCTCAAGCTCTCGAAAAATATGCGGGTACACTTAGGAGAAAAAGAGTCTGCTGGTGGATTTGCGAATCTCCTACTTGAAATCGGCAACGGTGATTACCCGATAAATGACGGAATGATAACGATCCCTGATAATTTGTGCACAGTTGTATTTACGTTACAGGAGTAAATATCCAAAATTTACGCAGATATTTCTCATATCCACGATAAGCCAATGGAATGGTTGTGTGAACGTGCCATACTAACCCCGAAAAACGACCAAGCAGCGACAATTAACGATATACTGTTAACGTCTTTTGAGGGGTTTAATATGATAAATTTTTCGGAATCTCGAATTTTATTTTTACAATTTATTCATCAACCAGTAACTACAATACCATATACACAGCTTTACTGTGTGCTTTAGAAGATGCAAAACGTTATGGCCACGATTATTGTATTATTAATTTTGATCAACCTTTGTATGCAAAAGCTCGAGAAATCGTATCCGCAGCGCCTGAAGGATTTTGAATTATCGAAGATCATAGTAAGACTTGGAGGTTTTCATTTACTCATAAATTCATATTCAATGCGGGCAATAACAGCTTTTGCTACGTCATCAGAACGAGTCCGAGCTACCTTTAAAATGGAATCTTTAAATTCAAGTGTAGATATATTATATATTTTACGACGAACATTCTGCGCTTTCTTCTTTTCAGCTTTCTTCATTTGCTTCATCGCCGCAAAATAAACAATATCTTTTAAAGTTGAAATCTGTCTCACTTACTCGTGCTCTAGTATGAGGTGGACTTATCGTGGATGTACTACCTTGTTCTGTCTCGCGCGGCCTTTTAGCTGCAACAATACTACTCTTTCGAGTATACATTTTACGACACTGCACGTGGACTGTCACAGATTGCTTGCCTTTCAAGTATTCCAAAAACTTATCATTTCTTTCAACACTTGCGTCAATCAAAGTCTTCATTCCACGATCAACAACAACAACTTCACTTTCTTTCAAAGGTTTATCACAAATGAAACAAACATTGTGTGTGACATTTTGTTTAAATTATTTAACAACACAAATTAAAATTGAAAATATGTATTACCAATAAGCACGTCTGCTCACTGCAAAGGAATTTTCAAAACTAACAGTATATACCGAGTTATTTCGTTTACTTCCTTCAAAAATAGGCAGGTATGCGACCCTCCACACTCAAACAATGACGTAGGTAGCAGATGTTACTCAAGGTTACCGACGAAGGGAATTAGGGACTGACAGTATAGTCTTTTATTTTAAAATACTCATTCAATTTATACAAGTTTTATTGTGTAAGTAACACAAACCAATAGTTTCTTATTTTCATTTATATTGAACGTCCGATGACGTGTACAGGCTGCAGTTTAGTGCATATTATGTGAAATATGAATTTTCTAATTACTAAAACCGCGATATCTCACGAATGGTGAGTCCTAAGAGAAAAAGTGACTGGACCATTTTTGTAGAGAATTGTATGATCTACAACTTTTATCTGACCTATTTTCACGATTAAACTTACCGTTTACGAGAAAAATAGAAAAATTCTTAATTTTATACGTTTTTGACCTTGAATAAATTTTTTTGCAGAAGTAAGATCGAAGGGATTTTGACATTTCATTTATAATGAAGTATTTAACGTCTCTGCCAATTTATAGCTCTATGCGAATTTTGGCTAAGTTATGACTTATTTTTGGCTATTTTGACTGGACTATAAGTAAACACACGGCCTTTGCTTAATGGGATATTGGAAACACCATCCACCACAGTAAAATTAAAAAAAATATGCCATTTGATCAGGCAGCTTTGGCAAGGGCAGATTTTTTTGGCAATCAAAAGATAAAATCTTAAGATCATTCGAATCATCTTAAAGTTTCTCATAAAAAGCTTTAGCACTTAAAGAGTGCACATTCTTCTCTGTCACAAGTAAAGCTTTCTTATGAGGATCAGTTTCAGAAGCAAGCTCTAAACACTTTGAACATGCGTCAGTTTTTGGCGTTCCAAAGCCTAAATTGTAGCAAGAATTAAAAATGTGACGGAAATACGATTGCTTAACAGCAGCATTCGAATACTCACTATTTTTCAGCCGTCTTTGTTCTCCTGCAGTAATGAGATTCAACACATTGCAATTTTTGTATAAAATTATGAGTAGATAGTGTTTGTTCTTCATACAAATGTTCCTTACGATTTTCACCTGGAATAAAATAATATAATTTAAGATATATAGGTACCCAAAATTAAAGACCATACTATCCATAAAAGCACAGAAAAGAAACTCTTATTACCTCGCTACTCATCAATGATTATATCTCCAGCATTAAAAAATCTATTCATTACTTACGCCAATATGTTTCGTTATATTGAACAACTTTAAACATAATTTCTGACATATTGGCACCTTGAAATTATGTAGAAATACGGTATATTTAAGTGTTGTTTGTTGTGTCCCTTTAAAACCAGCTTTCCGCTTCACAGGTTCAATGGAACAGTATTTTAATATTAGAGAGTCTTGATCTTTTTTATTGTTGTGTTTGTAAAAAAAAATCTTGTAATACTTTTAACTAAGCCATTGTTAATGTGGCACATTTTAATGCTTTCAAATTATGAATGCACACTCTATCGGTAACGATTTCCCCTGTACCAGTCCTTCGCCAGTCCTTCGCCAGTACCTGAAACAAAAAATAATATTACAACAATATGACCTTTTACGTGACAAGAAATGACAACGGGTAAACTTACTTCAATTCCTTAGCCCGGTTTCCAGTCCAATTTTCTGGATTCCTCTTGCGTTTTCGTGTGAAGTTGTTAGTTACTAAGTAGTAACTTACAACTTCAGTTTAGTAGGGTGGCCTTCCATGATACTATTTTCACTGTTTTATATTAGGTTTAGTCACAAAAGCCCTTAGAAAACATTAAAATTCACAGAGAGAAATGTTCCAGCGGCCGTTACAAAACGCAAAAGAACTCTCGCTTCTGATTGGTCGACAGCGTAAGATGGCCGGGCTTGCATTCAAATTTTACAGATGTTTTTACTATGGTTTATTGCCACTTTAGAACCGTATACTCCAAGGGAAACGTTTTTATTCAAATCCATCTGAGTTGCCATATCAATAACTATTTTTTGTCAAAATGCACAGATTGCCGCTTTTGATACTAGTCGACTCATATATAACGTAACCTTACATCAATAGATATTCCTTCTACTGATTTGAGTAAAGTAATTTTGTGATTGTGTTCATCTCTTCCAGGAAACACATTCTTGTCAATATATGATTTTAAAACTGCTAGTTGCATCATAATTTTTTACTATACTTTTACAATTTCTGATCACGCTTTAAGTTATCATGCAAATATTAAATTTATCGGTAGTGGCATAGAATAACCCTGCCATGTCTCTTAAGTCTATTAATTTGTGAAAAGATTGTTTTTCTGTTGCACACAAGTTCTTTATATACTGGTCTTACTTTAGTTTTTTTACCAATTTACTGACAACAAATCCCGATTTGTTCTCAAGCCCCCTTTGAAGTAAAATAGCATATTTTTCATTATTTTTAAAAAATGCGCTAGTAATTGTATCTTTCCGAAACCACCATCAAACAAACTATTTTTTAAGTTTGTTGTACAGTTTTTTTCACCACTGTAGGTTAAAGTTAATCGATAAGAAAATCGTTCAGTGAAAAATATTTAAAAAAAATGTATTTCTTGAACACATTCTTGTTTTTGATAGAGAAAAGACTTATCGTTGAGTAGAGTGACTATTCACGAATAACTTGATGTAAAAAAAATATTAGAAAAGGAATTTTTCATTAAGAGATGCTTAAAATCTGATTAAAGGTAGAGATTTTTCAATATTTTGGAAAATTTTGTATAACTCTAAATCCGTAACATTTTGCGTAACATATATTGTGTTGTTTTGGTGATATTGATCCAAGCTATCACCCCTGCACTATGTCGCACTATTTACTGGACATCTTTTCATCATCATCATCATTACAGCCCTTCACAAGTCCACTGCTGAACATAGGCCTCCCCCACGGAATGCCACAAAGCACGCTCCCGAGCCACCTGCATCCATTGACTTTTTGCATGTCTTACCAGGTCGTCACTCCATCTAGTGGGGGGACGCCCTACACTTTGCCTGCCGGTACGAGGCTGCCACTCGAAAACCTTTCTTCCCCAACGGTTGTCGGTTCTTCGAGCTATATGGCCGGCCCATTGCCACTTCAGCTTACTAATCCTTTGGGCTATGTCGGTTACTCTGGTTCTACTGCGGATATCCTCATTTCTAAGTTTATCACGCAGAGAAACCCCGAGCATAGCGCTCTCCATAGCTCGCTGAGCGACCTTGAGCTTCCTCATACGGCCAGCAGTGAAGGACCACGTCTCAGTTCCAAATGTCATCACTGGCAACACGCACTGGATGTACAATTTCGTTTTGAGGTTTTGAGGTATGCCTGACGAGAAGATGGTCGTAATCTCCCGAACGCTGCCCAGCCGAGTTGAATCCGTCGATTGACCTCTCGGTCGAAGTTGGACTTACCTAGTCGGACTATTTGTCCCAGGTAAACATATTCGTCAACAACTTCGAGCTTAGTGCTCCCACTAACTACCGGCATAGGTGTGACATGGACATTGAACATGATTTTTGTTTTGTCCATGTTCATCTTGGGACCTATCCGTTGGGAGACACTATTGAGGTCATTGAGCATAGTGCTTAGGTCCTCCAGCGATTCCGCCATAAGGACTATATCGTCGGCAAATCAAAGGTGAGTGATGTACTCGCCATTGACGTTAATACCGTATCCTTTCCAGTCCAGTAGCTTGAAAACGTCTTCCAATGCGTCCGTGAAATGTTTCGGGGATATTACGTCACCCTGTCTTACACCTCTCTGCAGTTGGATAGGTTTCGTACTCTGGTTCTGTACTCGGATAGCCATCGTAGCCCTACTGTACAAACACTTCAGCACCTCGATATACCGACAGTCCACTTGGCACCGCTGAAGGGACTGCAGTACCGCAAATTTCGACGGAATCAAAGGCTTTCTCATAGTCCACATACGAAAGGCAAAGTGGCAGATTGTACTCTTCGGTCTTTTGTACAATTTGCCGAAGGGTATGTATGTGGTCTATGGTGCTAAAGCCTTTTCGGAAACCGGCTTGTTCGGGAGGCTGGAAGTGGTCGAGTCTGCATGCGAGACGATTCGTAATGACTTTCGAAAACAGCACGTAGACGCGGCTCAGAAGCGAAATCGGTCTGTAGTTCTTCAAGAGAGTGTTGTCGCCTTTCTTGAAGAACAAGACCACCGCACTTCTGCTCCACGCCTCCGGTGTAATGCCATCTTTCTGGCAGACAGATCTCTGGCAATGACTTTGGAGCCCTGGTTCCGCTCGATCGCTTCTTCAATACGAGCTGAGATCTGTCTGTTCAGTTGCCTATATGCTGTCAAATATGCTGAAGACTGCAGCTTCATCTCCCGTCTAACAACCATGAGATTAAGAGTGTGATCGGAGAGTTTTTGTGTTCTTCTGCGACGAGTCTTACAGAACTAAGCTGCGACCGCATGGACAGTTTCCACAAGCTTGTCATTCATATCGTCCACTTCATTGCAATCTTCTAGGCACTGAAAACGATTTTGTAACTCGAGCTGAAAGTTTTCGGGACTTTGGATTAGAGCACGAGGGGGACGGAGCGTTGACTTCATTAGACGTGACCTCTCCAAGTTAACGTTTAGGTTCAGTGTGCCTCTCACCATTCGGTGATCGCTGCCAGTTTTCACCCTCGCGATCACTGAGACATCACTGAACAGTTGTCGTCTGGTCGTCATAATGAAGTCAATCTCATTTTTTGTCGAACCGTCGGGGCTCGACGAGGTCCACTTTCTGTGGGGCCGCTTTTGGAAGAAAGAGTTCATCATAAAGAGTCCCTCTTTCTCCATAAAGTCGGCCAGCTGCTGGCCCCTTGGGTTCCGTTGCCCTATTCCGAATTTCCCTACTTTCAGCTTACCGCTCTCTCTTGTGCCTAGTTTTGCGTTGAAGTCTCCCATTAACACTGTATAGTGGGTTTTGGAGGAATGCATGGCTCTAGAGATATCTTCATACATTTCCTCCACCTCCTCATCGGGGTGTGCCGAGGTTGGTGCGTAAACCTATATGACCTTCAGCGAATACCGTTTGGTGATTCTGAGTATAAGGTACGCAACCCTCGTCGACAAACTCCCAATCTTTACAACGTTGTTAACGAGAGACTTGTGGACGATAAATCCGATACCTCCTTGGGACAGATGGTCGCCCTCCCGGTGATAGAATAAGTTGCCGGATTCGAGGATTACCGTGTCCTCCCCCTCTCTTCGGACCTCGGATAGTCCTATTATATTCCAGCGTAACTTATCTATCTACTCTTCCAGCTCCAGGATCTTCTCGTTAGTCCTCAGGGTGCGTGCGTTATAAGTTGCCAGGTCGAGTCGTCGTAGGTGGCAACCGAACCTCCACCGGAGATTCTTAGCATCCCCTGCCCCGCCGTTACCATGGTCGCCACCGTAGCCAGGAATAGCGTGGCCGCCGGGGACTGGGGTCCGTTTATTTGTGTCGTTGCTCATGGGGGGTATATTGCCATAGTTGCCACGCTTGGCGAGCGGGTTGGCAACCGCAGTTTTTTATTGCTTTTTGCTTTTTTCAGAAAGATGCTGCTGCCCATCTTCTGTATCAGTTTCCCTTTGTCACCTCTTACGACACCCACGGGAAGATATGGGGTAGTGGGTATTCTTACCCGCCACTACACGGGGACAACTTGTATATCCTACTATTTGCGCCATATCACTAGAAGATGGACTTTCATACAACGTAGAAAAAAGCTTATTGCAATTTGTTTCAATAATTTTGAAAACTTTCATTATCATCATTTCGATTAGAATTTTGTATGAAACCAATTACTTAAGTAAATTTTTTTTCAGCCACCAGCAATCCCTACGACAAGTTACTGAAGGACATAGAAATCAATGGCAGAACATACAAATACTATGATCTTAGTGGATTAGGAAGTAAATATGGTAAGTTTTTAATTTTATATATTTATTTATTTTATCCAATTTATTGTAACACCTTAATAAATAGGTTAACAAAAGGCGGAGTTAATGCCCATCGGCCAGACAACCCGTTGAGTGATGAGCTTTTGTAGCAGGTGCAATTACTGTATACTTACTATGATATACATATAATATACAAAATCTAGATATGTAGTGTTTGATGTATATAAACAGAACAAGTCAAATATGTTATATTATACATATCATTAAAAGACATAGATATAATATATACGTAACATATAATATTAAAATTCATAAAATTAAAAAATACAAAATAATAGTAGCTTAATTCTACTGTTTTTCGTTTGGTGAACGTAGAGAACCTTTTTACTGGAAACGAGTCATTCACAGAGCACATAGTATATACACGAAATAGAGACCAAACTTCAAGGTTAAAATTGGAAATGCATCACTAACGCCCCTGGACTTTGAAGTTGGTACTAATGTCGTTGACTATACTGGGTGGCGGTTAGGTTATCACGTTAAATAGCACAGCAGTTAATACAAGTTGAAATATGTCTGTTAAAATAATAAAATAAACAACAATAAAAGAAAATAAAAAATGCATCTTTGAAACAAAATAAATAGCGTAAAAAATTGACACGAAATAAATCATCCTTGATAATATTAGTTTACTGATCTGAAGTAACCTGTAAAAGCGGCATCGGCGCGGCCGTGCTGCGGCGTTCAATGCTCACGCGACATCAACATGGTAATTATAATACCTACACTTGCCCATACATAGGTAATTAGGCACGCGTAGGGCGATGCTAATCCGATGTTATCAACAAATCACAAATTTCATGGTATTGTTTTTATCCAAATAATCACTTAAATCTTGAAATCACTCAAGTTTAATAATCAAAACAAATCAAATTTTTAATTTTCAAAATGTCCGCCGTGTACCCGTATGATATTATTTCGGTTTTTTCGAAGTAGGTCACCATTGGCTGCAAATTTTTTTATTTTGTCGAAAGCCCGAATTATTTTTATTTTTATGTCCTCGACAGACGTTACTTCATTAGAGTACACCTAATTTTTTAAATAACCCCATAAAAAGAAATCTAACGGTGTTAGATCCGGTGACCGTGCTGGCCACTGAGAAGGTCCGTATCGACCAATCCATTGCTCTCCGAACATTTCAGTGAGGCGCTGCCTGGCAGCCACCACTGATTGAGCAGGTGCTCCATCAAGCTGATACCATAACCGGCTTTTGGCCCCCAACGATAGTCCGTCAACGTAATCCGCCACTGGGCCATCAAACAGTTCCAAAAATTTAGGCCCATTAAGGTTGCCTTCGATAAACACGGGACCAATTATTTGATCTCCGTGTATTCCAGCCCAAACATTAACGGCAAATCTGTATTGGTGCACAGACTCTCGACACAGTTGCGGATTTTCTCGACTCCCGTATCGTAAGTTCTGCCGATTCCATATTCCGTTGCGCGTGAATGTGCTCTCGTCAGTCCACATTACGTTTACTAAAAGTTAGAGTTATTAGCTACTTTGCTCAGGAGCCTTTCGCAGTAGGCTTCCCTGACTGGCTTATCTCTATCTAATAAAGCCTGTACCTTTACGTATTTCAACGGCTGTTGCTTGTTTTTTTTAAATATTTTGTGAACAGACTTGTGGTGTACACGGAATTGGCGAGCTGCTCTACGGAGACTTGACCTTGGATTACGAACGAAATAATTTAATATTTGTTCTTCCTGAGCCACGGCGACTCGCGGAGGAATCTCAACCTGACGTGGGATCAAATGTTGGCTGTCACGTAATCTTTGGATTGCCCGTATAAAAATCCGTGAGTCTGTAGGACATACATGTGTGGTATTGTACCTCTCTCGGTATGTTCGTAATGCCAGGGCAGCGTTTTGGTGGCATTCTCCGTAAATCAAAATCATGTCGGTGTATTCCGAAGACGTGAAATTGATACGAGGCATCTTATAACTTAAAAAAAGTCAAGACGTTAAAAAAAATGAAAGAGTCTAATTGCGCACGGGCTGTCACACCACTAAGTTATTAAATATGATTATCTAGCGTATTATTAACGTATCACAAATAAAAAAAATACAATACAGTAAAAGAAAGCGTCCAATTTCGCACAAACTGTCACACCACCTTCTTATCACAACTATTATTATCGTATTAACGTGTCCTATCACAAACAAATTAAGAAACTTATCAAAATGTCCACCAAACGAAAAAAAAAACAACAATCAAAACTCAAAGGTCGTGTACGCGAAAAACGAAAATTAGGTCAAACGACTCATGAACCATCCCCAAGGACGCCGGCGTCGGACTAAGTGACTTACTTTCTTACTTATCGTCGCACGCGCCAGAGAAATATGAATTTCGACAACACGCATCCTCCCGACACCCCGTCCCATTTCTTGTCACTTCGCGCATAGAAATTATGCCTTAAGTCGTTTATTTTAAGTAAATTTTCGCTCGAATTTGTTTTCACACACCCATAGCGCGCGGTCCCTTTGTTTTAATTTCCCGCATAAAATTATGCCTTAAATTGTTAACCGTAAGTACATTTTTTGCTTGATTTTTTACTTTATTTGAGTAATTCGGATTGGCAACGTTTGAACTAGGTATCTTCACCTTCACCGGCAATGGCTCTTTGACCTTCTAGTACTCATCAGGTGATATCTGTATGCATTTACATGATGTTGTTTAATATTAAAACAAAAAAAATGCTACCGCGACTAGAATGTTAATTGTTATATTTTTTCTAGTTGTGTATGTTTAAAGAACTTTATGTAGGATATGCCTTTTCATTTAATGTGATAACTTCATCGTCACTCGGTATAACCTAATAGCTACCTACTATATATGTATGTTTATAATATGTATGTATACGTAGCTCCTATATATTACTATTCTACTTTTTCCTTTATGATTTGGTTTTATAATTTCGTAAATAAAACAAATAACATTCAGTTTAACATTTTTTTTTCTATAGTGCTCACTATTTTTTTTCGCTTTGGTTTGAAATTTGTCATTTATATGGTTTACTTGTAATTTACCTGACATAATTTTATTTATATTTTTACAATCATTAAAAATCATGAATCTCAATATTAAATTTATAATATAGTCAACATTTCTTTGTTTGTGTTCTATGCAATGGGAAAACAATTCAAAATATACTTAATATAACAGTTTTTATAAATTCTTTAGAGAATCTCTTATCAATATTTATTTTGATAATTTCATGTATTATGTTTTAGATCCGCCAATAACTGATTTAAGTCACTGCTGGGATAGCAAAGCCAACGTCGACCAGCATACTTTCGGAATTTAATAAATTCGCTGTCATGTTCTGGAGTACTCGTAAGTTTACATATTCAAGGGCACAGAACAGATAAAAGAGGTTAGAAAGGAAATAGTTCCTGATTTGTATTAGAACGAGTGTCGCCGCTTGTTTCCCACTCTTTAACTCCACTACAAGCAAGTGACCAATACGTACGCGCATTACGCACACAAATAAACTACACGCGCTTAGATCGTGAGTTTGCTATTGGTTGTCACACTAATGAAAACACTGCGCTTGACGTATACGCACTTACGCGCAAAAGCAATTAATTTCTCATACATGTTACGGCAACCAAAAGGTCGATTATTTATATCGATAAAAATACTGTTATTTTTAAGTTTTACAATTTTTCGCTATTAAATCGTGAAGGGAGGAAAATTAGTGTAGACTTCCTAAATACATATAAATAATAATGTCAATTTAAAGGGGAACACCCGATATAGCCGCGAAATTCAATTTTTTTTTAGTTTTTTTGCTAATTGAAGCTCTGTTTTACGTCATTCATGGTTAGAAAGACATGGTGTCTACTACCTAATTACGTAACACATTTTCGTAAAACATTAGTTGCGTTATTTACGTTGTTGAGCAGATTTTTTTTTCGAACTTATGAAGCAATGGATTAGCAATGTTTTAAAACTATTCAGATTCTGATTGATCGTGTATTACGCAATTAAGGTAATGGGCTATAGCTAATAAGTAAGTAAATAAATGACACAAGAAAAAATACAAGTATATTTTAATATTGAACAATAATTTAAACACATCAATCATCAATTAATTTCAATGCTGATTTCATTATTGACCCTGAAATAATACGAATTTATTAAGTAACATGCGCTTGCTATCTTTTAAATTCGAATTTTTCAAAATAAAGTGCATTCTTAAATTAATATATTTTCCGATAATAGCCTTAGTTAGGTCTGTAACATGGCTCGCAGTAGGATATAATCCAACCTGATGATTACTTATGTTGCTAAATAAGTCAGTTCCGACGAAGCTGCGCAAAATCTTTGTTGTCAACATATGTTTGTTAATATTCCGGAGATTGTCGGTATAACTCTTGATAACTGCTTCCGACGTTTTACATATTAGTATAAGTTCTTTCGAAGGGTATAAGAGACCACCTTTATCTTTTGCTACTATAAATTTATGGTCCGAATTTATTTCATTTGACAACAGTGCTCCAACACAAATGTCACAATCAATTTTTTTAATTAATATGTGTGCTATGTAACCCGCTATGTGACTAATAATCTGTTTACTAAAATCAGAAACATTTTGGAAAAAGAAATGTATATCTTCATCATCATTATTTTCGGAAACCATTTGATCATTGTCTTCGACTAGACCATTATTAGTCGATCTATTTATGCGTTCTATAGGCGATGATGCGCAATTGAGTATAGAAATGTGTTCAAGAGCCATGCAATTCCCATTTTAAAGAGCCTTTAATTCGATATGCACGAGTAATTTTTTGTAAGCTGCCTTAAATTGGCGTGCCGTAGGGTTATTGTTGGTCCCGCCATGTGACCTTATATTCCCAAAGAGCATCTCAAGGTAGTCTTGGCTAATTTTATACATCGGCATATACACAAGTACTTTAGTACGTATTATATGGTTATAAATATGCTTTACTGCTTCAGCGCAACCAATGAAGCCAATAAAGCCTGTTTTTGTGTTTAAGAGTCTGTCATCCTGATATTTTAACTGGGATAAGTACTCTATTGCCGTGTCTAAGAATCCTAAAAGCTGCATTGCATTGATTTCACTAAGTGCTTTCTTAAATCTATACTGAAAGGAGCTTCGGGAATTGAATATGTCAAACATATTATTAATTATACTCAAAAATCTCGATGTTCCTTCACTGTTTTTAAATGCCGGTAATTTTAGTTCATTGCCACAAAAGTCTACTAGCATCCGCAACACTAAGACTGAACAGTTGTGTTGCGAGCTTGACTTTCATCTTTTGATTTTGAAACTGAATGTGACGGTAACGTAGCTTGTTCGCTAAATGAAAATTTTCTTTTTCTTGAAGCTTATTTAATTCCTCCAAAAATCTCCACTGTATCTTGTTTCCTTCTGGATCTATAAAAGTTCTATAGCACTGAAAACCGTTCCGCAATAATTTGATCATGTGAGATGGATCCAGCATTACCAAAATTAGATCTTTTGTAACAGGATGGTTAAAAGTAATTTTTCGATCTTCTATAGAACAACCCAGACATTTAACCATTGCTATATTTGCAGCGCATCCATCGAAAGTCAACGATATAATTCTTATGCCAGTTTCATCAATTAATTCTAAGCATTGTAAAATTAAGTCAGCACGCTGTCGTCCTGTTATACCATCCACAAGAAAATAACCAACGGGGACTTTAAAGTTACAGTTCACGCTTGTCACCAAAAAAACTAGAGCCTCTTTAGCTTCTTCTACGTGATCTCCTTCTACGCCAGTGCCGATGTCAACGTGCCCTACTAATTTTTCACCGTCATATTCTATACGTCGGCGTATAGCCATTTCATCAATAGTTAACCCTGCAATGATGGTATAATTTGTAATTGTAGCTTTCTGCTTCAACGCTTCAAAGGATTCTTTAGTAAAGCCTGGGTCTCCTCCGATTTTTTCATACCACTTTCTAAGGGTACGCCTTTCTGGAAGACAAGTATCGAAGGTTTTACGTACGTATTCGTAGGCCTTTGGTGAATAGTAATGTAGCGTTAGCGCAAAGGTACGAAGCGCTGGGCTATATTTTTGTTTCGACTTTCCTCCAGACTTTTTCATTACCATGCGTCGTGTCAGTTCTTGAGCCTGTCAATAAAAAAAAAAACAGTAAAGAAAACGATCGAAAACGTCACACAAAACACGAAAACTGATAGTACAAGAGTTTGTAATACCTGTAAATTTATATTTTTCAGAATATTCGTATCCTCATCTTTAAAACAAAACTTTTCTTGAATATTAATTAAAATGTCTTCTATTTTATTAATTTTTCTTTTCAATCTTCTATTCTGAGCTTGTATTCTTTTTATTTGCAATCTCTGCCTCTTAATTATACTTTCCTTTGTGTTAATGATATTTTGCAGTTTTCTCTTTCTAGGTGTTAACGCGTTTGTAGGTGACAATAACTGTTGCTGTAAACAAAAAAATACAATATTATTTTGTAATTGTGTTAGCACTAGCTCAGGGGGTATTGTGACAGTTACTGGTGGCATTGTTATAAATATTGTAATTTAAACAGTATATTTAAGATTATAATATGTCCTAAATAAATAAACTGATTACGTCATAAAGCAACAAGGAAAAAAAATTATTTACCTGTATGTTTCGTCTCTTCATGGACTTATCTCTTCGTGGTGTAGATGGAGGTGATTGGCTTGCATTCACAATCGGCTGTAATTTAGAATAAAAACATCAATGATTTTTTTCTTATTGCCTATTTAGGTATGTTAGCTGATTGAAAAATTCAAAATTTCATTACGTTGTTTTGACTTGTGTTTTCTTCTACGGTAGATGCAGCCTGTGTTATGTCGCTGGTAGATGCAGCTTGTGTCACGGTACCGCAGGTAGATGCTAGTGAAGACTGTTAAAAAACAAAAATTAGTATCGTCAGTAATTAGAGAAGTATAAAAGTAAGCGTAACGAAAAAAGCATCATTTTGTAACTCTATATACTTCAACCATGGATTTTTAGCTTTATGGCTGCATAAACCCAATAACACGTCCTTATATAATAATAATCACAAAAGATAATCTAGGTGACGTCATTTTATTTTAAGGTACGCAATTCGATAGCAACAATAAAGTTTTATAAAATATAAATTATATATTACTTAGTACTTACTGAAAAAGGCATAACGATATTTTTGTGCGGAGAAGCTCGTGATTTTAAGTATCTTTTCCCTGATTTTTATGTTATGTAATCATTTTCAGCAAAATGTTGCGAACAAATTGTGTTACATTTAGTAGGTATCCATTCAATTCGACCAGTTGCTTCTATCCACAGTTTTCTTGTATCAGGATCTGTTGGAAACCTAAAAATAAAATTTAAAATGTATGTTTTTATTATTTGTCTAAATTAATAACCCACAATAAACAATAATTGGTGGAAATAAACAAAGTTATTTTAATTATAATATTATTGATAATAATCATTTGTATCAAACACACATAATATCGACATTGTTTACAACTTGGTACATCACTATCGATACGCATGTATTTCGCCGAATTTCAGCTTTGGCTTGGCGCACGCGACGTTCGCAGTAAACGCAATACATTGCGCGATCACGCGAACCCCTAGTTCAAGATGGTACCCATGCATTGCAAGCAATGTATAATTTTGCATCTGTTTGTGACTGTATCGTTTTTGTCTACAAACTACATAATACTACTGTAATAATTACAAATATCACTTGTATTTTAAGGTTTTTGGACTTACCGGTGAAAAGAAATCCCTTCCCGGGCTACACTACACACCTGACTTCTTTTTCGACACGTTATAATAGCGCAAGACGGCATAATTCTTTTTTTTCGCGGAGCTTCGCACGTTGTCACAATATGAGCGGGACTGTTAACTGGTGAACCAAATTTCGGTTGACTTATGAGCGTTTGCTCATAAGTGCGGCGCGCCTGCCACGCCCACAAGGCCCTTCTAACCTCTTTTATCTGTTCTGTGTTCAAGGGGTGCAATAATGGTTGTTTTTTTTTTAATTTCCCTATGGAGAGCAATGTCATATTTATGTATTCCGAAAAGTCAAAGGTTTCGTTCGACGTAGCTTCAATATTTTCTGTGATTAACAATGAGTGCAGTGATCACAGAAGTCCCTTTCAATTTTTTTTCCCCCGATGTGGCCACTTTTCAAATTATATACAAGAAGGGTAGCGAAGGAGTTTTCAAATTGTGTTGTAATAAGTCGGGTTATTATTTCGGCACCCATGGCTGCGAATTGCGCCGAAAAAAAATTCTAACGGATCTTGGTTTGGTTGCCGCATCCAAACAGACGTAATATTGTACACCTCCTTAAGTTTTTTTTTATTAATACTTCCTTCCAGTGTCCACACCCAATTATTAATATTAGGGACAGATGCATCTACTTTCCCAGCAGGATTTATGAATTTCATTGTTTTGAAAATGTTGATGCCTTCTATACACTTTTTATGGTGCTTAGACCTTTGGGTGACTGGACCTAATAACTGCTTTGCATGATAGTTTTTCTTTGAACTCCCATTGAAAATCAAATACATCATCCATAAAACGTAGTAATGATGCCGTATCTGCGCATTC
This sequence comes from Parnassius orleans, assembly GCA_029286625.1. Lineage (NCBI taxonomy): Eukaryota > Metazoa > Arthropoda > Insecta > Lepidoptera > Papilionidae > Parnassius > Parnassius orleans. The sequence continues at coordinate 472,305 of JAGSMP010000161.1, read as the reverse complement.
AGGTGGAAGAACACCAAAACCTGAAAAGGAATTAGATTTCTTCAATATTTTCTGACCTGGCCAACAATGTTAGAGATATCAGAATCACGAAAAATTACGAGAAAAACTGTTTCTATTTTATAATATCTTTGAAAATGAGTAAAATAATGAGGGTCTAAGTGTGCTTATCCACTCGTAGTTTTTGTAAGAAATGAAGACCCCTTATGAGACAGGACCTAGCAACATCGTTTTCTTGCTCTGACACTCTTTATACGCCTCAAAGTGAATAAGTAATACTTAGTTTTAAATAATATACATTTCAAAAGCAGAATAAATTATAAGAAACCATAAATGCTACTTAATTCACTAAATGTCAGTGCTAAAAACGTTACAACCTTATCGCTCAAATTCAAAAATGTGTAAAAACTAGAAAAGAGTATTATTCTTACTTGCGAAGCCTCCCATGCTAGTTGCTACTGTTCTGCTAAATACTTGATCCGCATGCTTCACTTTCATTTTGTTAATTTTTTCTGGGTTTATAATGTTCTCAGTCAATTTTGTTACCATTCTTATACGAAGTTTTATCATGCAGTTCTTGCAAATGCTCCCATTAAGCAATTTTAACTATATTGTTTTGCTCATATTTTAAATTCTTTGTTAAAAGATAAGGTATTAAAGATAAGATATATTATATATAAGGTATATAATTTGAAAAGTGGCCACATCGGGGGAAAAAAAATTGAAAGGGACTTCTGTGATCACTGCACTCATTGTTAATCACAGAAAATATTGAAGCTACGTCGAACGAAACCTTTGACTTTTCGGAATACATAAATATGAAATTGCTCTCCATAGGGAAATTAAAAGAAAAACCAAACATTATTGCACCCCTTGAATATGTAAACTTACGAGTACTCCAGAACACGACAGCGAATTTATTAAATTCCGAGAGTATGCTGGTCGACGTTGGCTTTGCTATCCCAGCAGTGACTTAAATCAGTTATTGACGGATCTAAAACATAATACATGAAATTATCAAAATAAATATTGATAAGAGATTCTCTAAAGAATTTATAAAAACTGTTATATTCGCTATAGTATATTTTGAATTGTTTTCCCATTGCATAGAACACAAACAAAGAAATGTTGACTATATTATAAATTTAATATTGAGATCATGATTTTTAATGATTGTAAAAATATAAATAAAATTATGTCAGGTAAATTACAAGTAAACCATATAAATGACAAATTTCAAACCAAAGCGAAAAAAAATAGTGAGCACTATAGAAAAAAAAATGTTAAACTGAATGTTATTTGTTTTATTTACGAAATTATAAAACCAAATCATAAAGGAAAAAGTAGAATAGTAATATATAGGAGCTACGTATACATACATATTATAAACATACATATATAGTAGGTAGCTATTAGGTAATACCGAGTGACGATGAAGTTATCACATTAAATGAAAAGGGATATCCTACATAAAGTTCTTTAAACATACACAACTAGAAAAAATATAACAATTAACATTCTAGTCGCGGTAGCATTTTTTTTGTTTTAATATTAAACAACATCATGTAAATGCATACAGATATCACCTGATGAGTACTAGAAGGTCAAAGACCCATTGCCGGTGAAGGTGAAGATACCTAGTTCAAACGTTGCCAATCCGAATTACTCAAATAAAGTAAAAAATCAAGCAAAAAATGTACTTACGGTTAACAATTTAAGGCATAATTCTTATGCGCGAAATTAAAAACAAAGGGACCGCGCGCTATGGGTGTGTGAAAACAAATTCGAGCGAAAAATTTACTTAAAATAAACGACTTAAGGCATAATTCTCTATGCGCGAAGTGACAAGAAATGGGACGGGGTGTCGGGAGGATGCGTGTTGTCGAAATTCATATTTCTCTGGCGCGTGCGACGATAAGTAAGAAAGTAAGTCACTTAGTCCGACGCCGGCGTCCTTGGGGATGGTTCATGAGTCGTTTGACCTAATTTTCGTTTTTCGCGTACACGACCTTTGAGTTTTGATTGTTGGTTTTTTTTTTCGTTTGGTGGACATTTTGATAAGTTTCTTAATTTGTTTGTGATAGGACACGTTAATACGATAATAATAGTTGTGATAAGAAGGTGGTGTGACAGTTTGTGCGAAATTGGACGCTTTCTTTTACTGTATTGTATTTTTTTTTATTTGTGATACGTTAATAATACGCTAGATAATCATATTTAATAACTTAGTGGTGTGACAGCCCGTGCGCAATTAGACGCTTTCATTTTTTTTAACGTCTTAACTTTTTTCAAGTTATAAGATGCCTCGTATCAATTTCACGTCTTCAGAATACACCGACATGATTTTGATTTACGGAGAATGCCACCAAAACGCTGCCCTGGCATTACGAACATACCGAGAGAGGTACAATACCACACATGTATGTCCTACAGACTCACGGATTTTTATACGGGCAATCCAAAGATTACGTGACAGCCAACATTTGATCCCACGTCAGGTTGAGATTCCTCCGCGAGTCGCCGTGGCTCAGGAAGAACAAATATTAAATTATTTCGTTCGTAATCCAAGGTCAAGTCTCCGTAGAGCAGCTCGCCAATTCCGTGTACACCACAAGTCTGTTCACAAAATATTTAAAAAAAACAAGCAACAGCCGTTGAAATACGTAAAGGTACAGGCTTTATTAGATAGAGATAAGCCAGTCAGGAAGCCTACTGCGAAGGCTCCTGAGCAAAGTAGCTAATAACTCTAACTTTTAGTAAACGTAATGTGGACTGACGAGAGCACATTCACGCGCAACGGAATATGGAATCGGCAGAACTTACGATACGGGAGTCGAGAAAATCCGCAACTGTGTCGAGAGTCTGTGCACCAATACAGATTTGCCGTTAATGTTTGGCTGGAATACACGGAGATCAAATAATTGGTCCCGTGTTTATCGAAGGCAACCTTAATGGGCCTAAATTTTGGAACTGTTTGATGGCCCAGTGGCGGATTACGTTGACGGACTATCGTTGGGGCCAAAAGCCGGTTATGGTATCAGCTTGATGGAGCACCTGCTCAATCAGTGGTGGTTGCCAGGCAGCGCCTCACTGAAATGTTCGGAGAGCAATGGATTGGTCGATACGGACCTTCTCAGTGGCCAGCACGGTCACCGGATCTAACACCGTTAGATTTCTTTTTATGGGGTTATTTAAAAAATTAGGTGTACTCTAATGAAGTAACGTCTGTCGAGGACATAAAAATAAAAATAATTCGGGCTTTCGACAAAATAAAAAAATTTGCAGCCAATGGTGACCTACTTCGAAAAAACCGAAATAATATCATGCGGGTACACGGCGGACATTTTGAAAATTAAAAATTTGATTTGTTTTGATTATTAAACTTGAGTGATTTCAAGATTTAAGTGATTATTTGGATAAAAACAATACCATGAAATTTGTGATTTGTTGATAACATCGGATTAGCATCGCCCTACGCGTGCCTAATTACCTATGTATGGGCAAGTGTAGGTATTATAATTACCATGTTGATGTCGCGTGAGCATTGAACGCTAAATACACTACACACTGAGGTCTAATCCCCTTCCCCTCTACGTGACAGCCATCAAAGTTTTGGTCTTACTGAGATAAAAATATGCTCATTCGGAGAGCAAAAATATTGTCTATCGTTTACATTTCGAAAAAATGGGTTCAAATACTCGTAACTTTAAAAAAAATATTTAAGTCCAAAGAAATATTAAAAAATTATGCAAATCGGCAAATTATTGTAAATTACTTCAAAAATAACCCCGATTACCCTTTTTATTTTTTTACTAAATCGACAGATTTGAGTTAAGCTACAATAAAACATTAATTTTACAGCTGTATGCCTATTAATTTAAGACTTATTGTTGTTTGAACATAGCGTATACGCAAGCACAAAGGGCCTTTGTCGAAACCCTAAACAGGAAAACATTTAAAAACACTTGAGTTACTTATTAGTTTTTATTTAATTTGTAATAATAATAATTGTTTTACAAAATTGACCTACAATTAAAATATCTAAAGCAGTTGCTCAAAGTGGCCACCTCCAGCTTGTAGGCAAGCTAAAGCTCTATGTGCCACCTGAGATGATGAGCGCCTAATCATTTGTAAATCAGATCTTATTTCTTCGGCCACATTATTTTTGTGATGAGTTCTTCCCTGGTGTTTGGAACTGTGGCGAACACCCTTTGCTTCATATGACCCCACAAAAAATAATCCAAGGTTGTCAAGTCGGGTGAGCGAGGTGGCCACACTGCTAGACCACCGCGACCGATCCACGGCGAATGGTTGTTATTAAAATAGTCTCTCACTGCTCGAGAAAAATTCGCAGGTGCACCATCAAGCTGGACCCACATACGTTGACGGAACGACAAAGGTAGCTCCATAAGGCTATCAGCAAACTGTGTCTCTAGGAACTCCAGAAACCTAATGCCGTTTAATGTAGGAGGTAATTCCAATGGCCCTTTGAAACGGTCGTTGATTATGCCTGCCCATACATTCACCGAAAATTCGTGTTGAAACGAACTTGGGCGCACCGCTTGTGGGTTTACTGAGCACCAGAGATGATCATTTCTGTGGTTTGTAATGCCAGCTCTTGTGAATTTTACTTCGTCAGTCCGTAATATTTTTTGCAGAAAATTATGGTTCTCTCTCACATTTCGGATGATCCACGAACAAAATACAGATCTTGTTGCAAAATCTGTTCCGATAATGTCCTCGACCCATCGAAAATGAAAAGGGTGTAATGCCTCTCTTTTCAAAACACTCCATACATTCCACTTGGACAGTTGTAGTTGCACTGCAATCCGTCGAACGCTTAGTCTGGGATCACTGGTTATTAGCCTAAGCACTTCTTCTTCATCTTCGGGCGATACCAAACGAGCGCGTTCATTAACAGCCCTTTAAATGCCCCTTTCCGCTAATCTCGAGTGCACGTGGACAAAAGCTTGGCGACTCGGTGTAGGCCTATTAGGGTATCTTCGTCGATATTCTTGTACAGCTCGATTTGCACTTCCGTTGCAAAAGCCATACACGAAGTGTATGTCGGCAATATGTTGCGCTAAATATTGACGACTTTCCATATTTGTATCACACTATAAATAGTAATACAGCACGGACAATAAGTGAAAGTAGTGATCACAACGCAGGGCGAGGGACAACTAACTTATTACTTAACTAATCAACCATCAAACTGTGTGATTTTTTTCGAGTTAGAGGACCAGTATGTTCCATCTCACTCACTCACGCTAGTAGCTTGCAGTATTTCCGGCCTGCTCTTGAATGGAATGCATCATTGCATTCAATTCGAGTGCCAGATGTCACTTTAAACAAAGGCCTTTTGTTTTACCCTATGTTCAAACAACAATAATTCTTTATACTTTTATATATTTATTACTTTAAGTAATAAACATACAGCTGTAAATTTAATGTTGTATTGTAGCTAAGCTCAAAATCTGTCGATCTAGCAGAAAAATAGAAATAGTAATTAGGGTTGTTCTTGCGGTAATTTACAATAATTTGCCGATTAACATAATTTTTTGATATTTATTTGGACTTAAATTTTTTTTTTAAAGTTGCGAGTATGTGTGCCCATTTTTTCGTAATGTAAACGATAGACAATATTGTTGCCCTCCGAATGAGCCTATTTTTATCTCAGTAAGACCAAAACTTTAAGAGATATGATTTTTTTGTACACACGTAGAGAATATCTCAAGAAAAAAACAAAATTGCGCCACATAGAGGGGAAGGGGATTAGACCTCAGTGTGTAGTGTATTTGTGTATTAAAATAGTTGTACTTATAGTACCTAGAATATCGCAAGTCCGTGACCGGACACACTGTATAGCCACGCTGCAACTATTTTTATATTATGGTTGTGTGCAAATGGGTCGGCCTGACCGGGGTAGGACCATGCTCTCATAGAATACCAGCGTAAAATAGCAACTTAATGCTGCTGTGTTTTGTAACGTAGGTGTATGGAACCGGAGACCCTTTTTACTGGAAACGAGGCATTCCATCTTAGTGTTCAGGGGTGACAATGTATCTTCATTTTGATTCTTAATCGAGAATAAATGTAGATGTCTATTGGCCACAACACCCACTTATCATCAGGTGGACAGTGTGCTCGTTTATCACCCTTCTTCTAAAAAAAAAAAAATATAAATAAACTTACAACAAAGGTAACCAAATTACGAGTATACAGGGTATTTTTGAAACGCTCCCGAAAACGAAGACAGATGATAATACTAAGGATACCTATGATGATGGGTCACAAAGAAATTCGATCCCGAGGAAAAAAAAAACATCTTTTCACAACGTTTTATTTACTTTATTCACGCTCCATCATGTTACTACAGTTAATTGAAACGATATTTCACTAAAACAAATCATGGAAATACTGAAACATAAAACCAGCAGTGAAACTTAAAAAAGAAAATCAGCTGACAATAGGGTCAATATCCTCGCGGGCGCCGAACTCTTAACTAGATCGGTACGAAACAATGCATTAGGTATACTACTCACTCTACCTTTCCCTTTCACACACACGCTGCTTCGTGTCGCCTCGCGCTGTGGAATTTACACATGCTTCAAGGACGTTACAACGTGCGCATTTGTTTTGGCGGGATTGATTAATAATTTTAGTTTTTGAGACAGTTCCGTGTTGACTATCACGAGCAATTGTTTTGTTTATTAAATTATTGTCGTTATTACTTGTTATTTATTAATTAATGATATTGTTCTTGTTGTTACGTTTTGTGTTTTTTGTTTTGTTTTAATAATGCCTAACGCGTAGGTACGTTTATAGTGCTCGTGAATACGGCAACATGTTAATGTGCCTTGGAGAATCTCATAAGGCCACGGAGGATCGGAAAGCTGTTTCATACCTAATTTTTTTTAAATAACTTAGTACTGAATTGATCTGAATAGGTACATAACTGAATACATCAGAATAATAAACATACCTACACAATGGATAAAAAAGCATGACTCTAACCTTCGTAACATTTTATTTAAGTATTTTTTTCATGAGCGGGGAATCGAACCAGTTATTTAACCTGTGAAATCGAATTAAAGTGGCTACGTGGAGACAAGCACAGTGGCAAAATAGTAGGTTAAGTAGATAGGTATTTAGACAAGTGTTGTAAATTATTAGGTATTGTGGTACCATCGCTAGTTGCGGGCCGCGCGAATTCGGCGTTCGCGCGTACATTGACCCCTAGTCAGCTGATTATAATTCAGTAATTCCACTGCTGGTTTTATGTTTCAGTATTTTCATGATTTTTTTTAGTGAATTATCGTTTCAATTAACTGTAGTAACATGATGGAGCGTGAATGAAGTTAATAAAACGTTGTGAAAAGATGATTTTTTTTCCTAGGGATCGAATTTTTTTGTGACCCATCATCATAGGTATCCTTAGTACTATCATCTGTCTTCGTTTTCGGGAGCGTTTCAAAAATACCCTGTATAACATTGACCATACTAACTAATATCTGATGTCATGAAAAAGTATTCACGTACCAATCCAATTTTAACGGAGGTAGAGCCCCGCAACAGCTTTTGCTGTTGCATGTATGGGCCGGCTCGAGCCGGGTTAGTACCACGACCTCACAAAATACCGGCGTGAAGTGGAAGCTCTGCTTTTGCGTTTCGTCTGGTGAGTGCAGGTGACCGGAGGCCCAATTCCCCAACATGGTAGCGGAATTAAATTTTAGACTACCCCAGGAGGGTACCAGCACCCCTGGAGAATCCCTCGCTGAGCATCCACGACCATGCTACTCCACTCCTGAGCGTGGGTGCTCAGGCTGCCCCGCGTATTCTGGGGGCAAAATTCCGCTCAAAACAATAACTGCTCGGGGCAAACTGAGCAACAAGACCAAGGCGACCCCTGCCACGCTATCCGTGAATTTCTGCAACATCAAGGGTCTTCACTCGAACCTAAACGCCGTCCACTACCATCTCGAGATGGCGAAGCCGGCCTTGCTCTTTCTGACCGAGACTCAGGTGTACTCGGCAGTCTTGAAGGTTCGGACCTGTCCATCTCCGGCTGATACTTCGTATCTCTCCTACCCGGGGTACAAATTGGAACACTCCTTTGTGCCTCGGGCTGGAGTTTGCGTATACGTCAGAGAGGACATCTGTTCTCGACGCCTCGGCAGTCTTGAAGGTTCGGACCTGTCCATCCTTTGGCTACGCGTAGATAGCGACGACCATCCGCGCGTCTACGGGTGCCTCTATAGGTCCCATAGCGGTAATGCCGAAACAGACCGACTCATCGACCACGTCCAAATGGCTACAGATTCCTTGCTACAACAGGTCCCATCCGCAGAGATCGTGATCCTTGTCGATTTTAACGCCCACCACGCCGAATGGCTCGGTTCACGTTTAAACGATCATGCGGGGAGATCTGTTTATGACTTTGCCTTGGCATATGGTCTGACACAACTGGTTACTTCGCCTACGCGGATTCCAGATGTGAAGGACCATACACCTTCCCTGTTGGACCTTCTGCTGACCTCTCATCCGGACGGATATCAGGTTTCCATCGATGCCCCTCTCAGCTCTTCGGACCATTGTCTGATCCGGAGTGTGGTGCCACTCACGCTCCCCTCGCGGTTGCGTTCTGCAGGTTGCCGCCGTGTTTGGCATTACAGGTCGGCGGATTGGGACGGAGTGCGGTCTTACTTGCATCCTACCCATGGGGGCGGGTTTGCTTTCCGCCGGATGATCACAGAGCTGTTGCTGACTCTGTCACTGATGTGGTGCTGCAGGGAATGGAACTATTTATTCCATCATCTGTGGTACTCATCGGAGGCAGATCGCAGCCTTGGTTTGGTCGCTCCTGTAAGACTGCATTACGCAGTAAGCAGGAGTGCTATCAGGCCTGGTCTGAGGCTTCGGCGGCTCGGGATGTAAACACCAGCATGCTTAAAAAGAAGTATAACTTCGCCTCCAGGTCCTTCAAAAGAGTTATTGCCAAGGCAAAGTCAGAGCACATAGGCAGAATTGGCGAGAAACTAGTTCGCCTTCCTTCGGGAACCCGTGCATTCTGGTCTCTCGCCAAGGCTGTCCAAGGGAATTTCTGTAAGCCATCACTACCATCTCTGCACAGGGACGACGACTCACTGGCCCAAGCCGCAAAAGAGAAAGCCGACCTTTTAGGCTCACTTTTTGCGTCCAACTCGACTCTTGATGACGGGGGGAACACACCGCCGACCATCTCGCGGTGTGAGTGCTCCATGCCGGATGTGCGGTTCTCACAGCGCACGGTTCGCAAAGCACTCCTCTCCCTGGACATCCACAAGTCGAGTAGGCCTGACGGAATCCCCCCAATTGTGCTGAGGACGTGTGCTCCGGAGTTGGCACCGGTTCTAACGCGTCTTTTCCGGTACTCCTACTTCCTAGGCGTAGTCCCGAAATCATGGAAGACAGCTTTTGTCCAACCGTTCCCTAAAAAGCGACCGCTCAGACCCGTCCAACTACAGGCCTATCGCCATCACCCCCTTGTTCTCCAAAATAATGGAGTCCGTTATAAACTGCCAGCTCATGCGGTACCTTGAGGATCACCAGCTGATTAGTGACCGCCAATACGGTTTTCGTCGGGGTTGATCAGTTGGTGATCTTCTGGTCTACCTGACTCATAGATGGGCGGAGGCAGTAGAGTCCAAGGGGGAGGCATTGGCCGTTAGTTTGGACATTGCGAAGGCTTTCGATTGGGTTTGGCACAAAGCGCTTCTTTCGAAGCTCCCTTCCTATGGGCTTCCCGAGAAATTGTGCAATTGGATCACCAGCTTTCTTGCAGATCGGAGCATCAAGGTCGTTGTAGACGGTGCATGCTCCGACTGCAAGCCTATTAACGCTGGTGTTCCACAATGCTGCGTGCTATCACCAACGCTGTTTCTTCTGCATATCAATGATATATTGCAAACCGGTAGCATTCATTGCTATGCGGATGACAGCACTGGTGATGACTTTCTCGGGAAAACGTCGCCGAGTACCGGAACAAACTTGTGTCTGAAGTCGAGTCTTTGCTGAACAAAGTCTCGGATTGGGGGCGACTAAATCTAGTCAGTCCTCAGAAGACACAAGTTTGCGCGTTTAACGCTAAAACGAACCCCTTTGTCGTATCTCCTCAGTTTCAAGGCACTCCTCTTGTTGCCTCAGCCAGTATCGGAATCCTCGGTGTCGACATATCGAGTGACGTGCAGTTTCGTGGTCACTTGGAAGAGAAGGCCAAATTGGCCTCTAAAAAGCTTGGCGTGCTCAGCAGAGCGGGACAGTATTTCATGCCGACACAACGCCTGCAACTTTACAAGGCGCAGGTTCGGCCTCACATGGAATACTGTTCCCATCTCTGGGCTGGGGCTCTCCAGTGCCAGCTCCTTCCACTTGACCGCATCCAGCGCAGAGCGGCTCGAATCGTCGACGACCGAGTCTTTTCCGATCGGCTCGATTTATTGGCGCTGCGAAGAGATGTTGCATCTCTTTGCATTTTCTTTCGCATTTACCACGGGGAGTGCTCTGAGGAATTGTTCGGATTAATCCCAGCCGCCAAATTTCACGAACGCACATCGCGACAGAACTCCCGATACCATCCACACCATCTGGATGATTGGCGGTCCACCACTGTGCGATTTAGAAGATGTTTTCTTCCTCGCACAACTTCCTTGTGGAATAGTTTACCACCAGCGATTTTTCCGGACCGATACGACTTAGGGACCTTCAAGAAAAGAGCCTACTCCTTTTTAAAAGGCCGGCAACGCATCTGCAATTCCTCTGGTTCCCCTGGTGTTGCAGTTGTTCATGGGCGGCGGTAGTCACTTACCATCAGGTGAGCCGCATGCTCGTTTGCCCCCTCTCCTATATAAAAAAAAAAACTTTTAAATGCAGTCTTATTAGGTATTTTTCTAACGTCTTTGGACAAGGAGTTCCAGAGAAGTGCAGCTCGAATGGTGAAGAATTTTCCAACGAATTTTGTGACATATAAAGGGATACATACTTTATTTATAATTAGACGAGGAACGCAGAGTTCTACCATGCATTTAGGAAAGGTATTCAAATTTGTCCTTGAGATAAGAAGGCGTGGTTGGATCATTTTTGATAGAGAAGAGAACAAGCCAAATTCTAGAGTCACACCATTGTTTTATGAGTTGGAGCTAATTATAAGAGTCTAGGCCAAGTGAGGAATCCATGACTAATTTAGTGAATTCTATTTGTTAGAATACCACATATAATGTTGACTTGATTCCAGTATAAATGTTGAATAATTATGAATAAAAGTAATAAAATAATTGTGATTTCTATTAGATACAGTTTTTGACTACATTTAGAAGAAATGAGTATCAACCAATATTTTCCTTTTGTAAAGCCAGTTTTCATACATGAAGTAGACAAATTTTGACAATCTAAAACAAAAAAATAAATAAAGTCAAAAGTTATAATTATTTTGATGATGAGGCAGAACGGGCATCTATCGTAATAATGGTCGTAAGTAAATATTTCGAGTTTAGAGGCTGCCCCAGGCTTTATGTTAATATCATCAGCATGAAAAAAGATCATAATTTCAGATTGAACTTTTTTTAGTACCCTTACCTAAGTAGTGACTAAAAGTAAACGACTAAACTAACGAACTAGACGCGTCAGGGATACGAGGTAGGGGTAGAAGGGTACGAGGGAGGGGTCCACTGAACAGATAAAAACCGGTCTAATTATTACCTGGCCACGAAGGGTCCGAAACCCGTTTAACAAAGCTCAAATTATGAATAATTGTAATGTACAATCTACCTCGTGTTATTTTACTGGAATTTTGGTGAAAGTAACAACAAATTACATTTTATTACATTTATTATTATTTATACATAAGAATGACAAAAATATGCAAAATAATTTTTTCAACCTTCATAAATATTTGTGAATTTTTAGCGTATTCACCTTCGAATGCCGATTACAGCGAATAATAACCCGTTAAGTACCAATTTTTTTTATGTATCAGTTAACTTTGAAACCTGCGAAGTTTTTAAAGTCAGCTAGAACCTATGGAAACTAGTTTTTGTATTTTTAAATTGAAGTCTACCCCACTAAAAACTGAAATTCTTAATTTCGATACTTTTTGGAGTAATTTGCAGAAATGTTAAGAAGTTTATTATTTTATTTGTAAAAGTATCATTCAAGACAATTATGTCAAAATAAAATATCTGAAAAATAACCACTACAAAAAAGGATATGAATTTTTGAAGCTCCATCGGGAGAATTCACTAAAAAAATAGAAAAAAAATTATAACTCGAAAACTACAAAAAATCGGATTACATACATAAGGTATTTTCGGATACCCCTGGTTGTGAGGAATTTAAATTTTTCTTTTGGACGTCACTAATTGACCATTCTGTATAATGTCGGCATAGCTGTATTGCTAATTTTATTACTGTGACATAGATACTTGTCTTCAAAATGACTGCAACACACACGTCGATACTTATATATGCGTGCATTTTCTAAGCCTATGATATCACCACCAACTGCATACACCCATTTATTAAAACGCTCTCGTTCCTAAATTGGATTTGGAAATCGATGCAGCACTTGCTTCCTGCCTAGAATTAATAAAGAGATATGATTAAGATCATCAGATTTGCTGATTTAAATTTTATAGAATTATAAAATTACAATATTTAAAACTGGAAACATTTTTAAATAAGTAAATAATATATTGTATGTTATGTATATATACATATATATAATTAATAAATAATATATATAACTATATATAATTTAATTAACATATTGTTAATTATAATAAACAACATCTACACTCGAGTCTCGATAATTTGACACTTATTAATTTGAAACTCGATAATTTGAAAAATTTTCCCGGTCCCTTGAAAAATACTCGATAAATTGACCTGTCGATTGTTTACATAAATGAGAGCGACTTCTTTTCAAAATGAACATTTGTGAATAATTGTACAAATGTTTAAAATAATTAATCACGAATTTTGATCAAACTCTTGTTTACTTGATTTTTTCCTCCCTCCCTCTAGGTTTTCTGAACTCGTTATTTTGAACTCTAGGTAATTTGAAATTTTTCTCTGGTTCCTCGAGTTTCAAATTATCGAGAATCGACTGTAGTTTTAATCTACTACTACCTTATATGGCACTAATTTCTACAAAATTTATGATCAACTTTCTTAAAAATAATACTTATCCAGCAAGGGCATAAGCTCACTAGGATTAGGTATAGAAAGCTTTGGGTTATTCCGTTTATCCACCCTAAGGCAGTCTAAATGCATTTCCGAGTATCCAACTCGTAAATGCATTTTCATTTATCAACCCTAGACTGGGTGGATAATCGGATTTCATATATATTACTTTTCTTCCAATTTTCTCCTCGGCTGTGTATAGTCATTTAGAGAAACATGATAAAACTGGCCCAAGATACTTAGTAGACATAAGCATACCTATAAAAATATATACATACTTCTTGTTTGAAAGATTAATGCTGAAATAAAAGGAGTACCTCACAGGACTACAGATTCTTGGCATTAAACAATTTAAAATGGAGTTAAAAACAAACATTCAAAAGTAACGTTTTTGAAATGCTTCCAAAAAAAACTTTTTCCACTAACACATCTGTTGTAGCAAAGAAATTGAGAAAACGATTGCAAATGTACATTTATTTAAAAAGGACGAACTTATTTATGCGAAAAAACTTTTTCCGCTACCACATCTGTTGTAGCAAAGAAATTAAGAAAACGTTTGCAAATGTACATTAAAAAGGACGAACTTATTTATGCGAAAAACCTTAATCCGCTAAAAAATCTGTTGTAGCAAAGAAATTAAGAAAACAATTGCAAATATACATTAAAAAGGACGAACTTATTTATGCAAAAACACTTTTTTCGCTAACACATCTGTGGTAGCAAAGAAATTAAGAAAACGATTGCAAATGTACATTAAAAAGGACGAATTTATTTATGCGAAAAAACTTTTTCCGCTAACACATCTGTTGTAGCAAAGAAATTAAGAAAACGATTGCAAATGTACATTAAAAAGGACGAACTTATTTATGCGAAAAAAATTTTTCCGCTAACACATCTGTTGTAGCAAAGGAATTAAGAAAACGTTTGCAAATGTACATTAAAAAGGACGAACTTATTTATGCGAAAGAACTTTATCCGCTAAAACATCTGTTGTAGCAAAGAAATTAAGAAAACAATTGCAAATATACATTAAAAAGGACGAACTTATTTATGCAAAAACACTTTTTTCGCTAACACATCTGTGGTAGCAAATAAATTTAGAAAACGATTGCAAATCGTGAACAAACGTGCTTCAATTGAAGCACCGACGTTCCGGGAAGTCTGCAGTGTGTGAACATGTTTAAGATCGTCCCCACCATTACATTGGATTTGATAGACCACAAATCTTCGCAAAAGAACACCGATTCCTGCCAAGGATGATTCCTGAGGCTATTGAAATTAAAAAACATCCTAATTTCAATAGAGAAGATGGATGGGTGCAGCCATCTGCTTGAGATCCTATAATTAATAAAATTAAATCCAAACCCAAGCTTATCAGTGCATGACTTCAAGATACTGTAAGCTCATTCTGCGTAGATCGGACCAAAAATTAATATTCAAAAACTGAAGGTAGCCGGGCTAACTATGACATCGGGACGTCAAACACCTCAGTCCCCCCTCGTGACCATGGGTGCTGTAAAGCACCCGAAACGTCGAGAATTAAAAAGTTAAATTAAACGCGATAAAATCCGTTTAATTTAACGGATTTTTTCACGGATAGAAAGAGTCCTGCCTCGATTGTACAAAAATACAATAGAAATATGTTCAAACTAAGAGTCCTATCTTAAAAACAATATATACACACAGTAAACACGAGTCCTATCTCAGTTGCACAAATATCACTGTTATTAACTCAACCGGAGGAACAAAAGCTCTACTCAACGGCAAATTTACAGATGAAAATCTTAGATTCTTTAAATAATCAGAAACAAGTATTCATACACTCGGCAATCACGAGAATAACAGTAACAGACATTTTTGAAATTTTGATTTTGAAAAAATGATAAATAAATTTCAGTGCTGCCAGTGTGATTTTGCAGTAATAGTACTAATAAATAATTAAATTCAAAATAAAAAAAATTTAAACCTCTGGAACCCTTTACATTTAACTTCGATAAAAAACCAATTCAATTACATCTAATATTCCCCGCTTTCCAGTATAAACTATTATTATTATTTATAAAAAAGGTATTAATTTAGTAGTTTTCAGTGTAGTGTGTAGTTTAGTGTAGTTTAAATTAAAAATACTTACTTTATTATTAACAAAAAGGATTTTTGCGTAGGTACTGTGTAATTTTGCAGTATAGTACGCTATTCATTTCCCTATTTTTGTACTAAGATTGCGCACCCTGGAGTCATTCCGTCTTAGTCCTCAAGAGTGTTAACGCGTCTGCATTTTTATTATTAATCGAGGATAAGTGTACATGTCTATGGGCCACAGCATCCACTTACCATTAGGTGGACTTTGTGCTCGTTTGTCACCCTTATTATTTAAAAAAAATATATATAGCTCCATAGGTCCATAGGTCACAAGCACAACACTTTCAGGGTGAAAGAGATCTTGAGAGATGAGCTTGAGTAACACGAAAGATATTTGTCTGCGTGTGCGTCGGCGGTTTTAATTAGAATGTTTACAATTGCCGCCAATCGATATGGCGCTTGTGTCGCACAGAGAGCCATAACCCGCAAGATGATGGCTGCATTCAGAATGAAAACAGTTGATCGCCAACCCAATGAATTTAATAGAAATATATTTATATTATATAATTCGAAATTGTGTTGCCTTGTACTTGTTAGTATATACAAAACAAAGAAACAAAAACATAATATATATTATAAATAATCTGTTCCAGTACGGAACAGCTATAGTTGCCTCGCTTGATAGGCGGGTTGGCAACAGTTTTTATAATATTGATTTGTCATCAGGAAGATGCTGCTGACCATCTATTGTTTCAGTTTCCATCTGTCGCCTCTTACGGCACTATCGGGACGATATGGGGATGGGATAGTGGATGGATATTCTTACACCGTCACTACACAATTATTATTTCTTGTTTATAGCATAAATTGTTTTTTCGGAAAGAAGTTCTTTATCGGACGGTACGGATTTGGTGGATTCCGTCACGACCCCTTCTGACGTAGTGTAGACAGCCTTGGCGGCCATAAGGAAGCGAGATGGAATAATATCCATCTCCCTCGCACTTTTTCTTATCTTGCCATGAAAGAAATATTACTTTATTTTAAACGACGCTTCATTTTAATAAACGCTAGTAATACATTTATTTGTATTCGTTAATCAATAATATAATACGTTTATCAATAATAATATACTACGAAAATAGTTTCGTTACAACAGAGTGTTCCGCGACACTCACGCATGTTTTTTTTCTAATTAAATACATTTAAAGTCTAGGTAAATATACACCTTTAGATGATAGGTATATTAAGAACTAGCAACTCGCCCCGGCTTTTCCTAAATAGAATGTATTAATGTGGCGTTATTTCGATCCAAGATAATAAAAGACCAATTATATCAAATATTTACAAGTGTTTCGGATAAAATATAGACTAGAGCCTCCCTGGCAATGTTCTCTATAGTGTTCGTAAAGTTTCATCACAATCGGTTTAGCCTTTCCGAAGATTAGCTCTAGCAGATAAACAAACATACAGATTTAAAAAAAATGGTTATTGCACGCCTCACATCGCGAGGAGTGCTCTACTCTCGATATGTGGCGCATACCTCAATTTCACTACATAAAATTGTTCTTATACTTTTAGCTAGACATCAAATCCATATTATTATTAACGTTACAATAACTACAGACATTGAATTATAAGATTAGTTTATTTTCTAATTGATTCACTTTAGATTACATAACAAAAAATCTAATTGAAAAAATATATGGACTGCCGTCCGTTGGTCTGTGCGTCGGTGAGCCTTCTCGCTTAATAGAAATGTAAGCAATAGATTGAGATATATAGTCTTAAATAAGATTCCATATATTCTAAGGAGGATCCCTATTGATTTTTGTTATTAAACTCAA
Source organism: Parnassius orleans (assembly GCA_029286625.1). Lineage (NCBI taxonomy): Eukaryota > Metazoa > Arthropoda > Insecta > Lepidoptera > Papilionidae > Parnassius > Parnassius orleans. The sequence continues at coordinate 455,167 of JAGSMP010000161.1, read as the reverse complement.
CACCGTTTAAAAGTTATTTACTTTTTTCATCAAAATTTTGATGAAAAAAATAAAAACGCTTATGAGGCGTGCACTTTTGGATTTTTCAAAGTATTTATGTCTTAATATTATGCATATAAACCCCTGAGCGTTTATTTAAATATATAGATATTTTTTCAACTTATTTATTAATTTATGGAGTGATTGTTGCACCTGCCACAGCTTCTCAAATCATCCAGGGTTGACTGGTAGAGAATGCCACAAGGCATTAAGTCCGCCCTTTATATCCCTTAGTATAAGGTAGATGTAAAAAAGATTAAATAAATAAATAAATAAATAGATAAGAAATATTTAGGTATTATAGACACACACAATAATACAAACCAGCTTATGTATAATTCAAGTAAACATTGATCATAGTCATCATCACAGCCTATCAAAGTCCACTGCTGAATATAGGCCCCACTCATAGATTGCCTCATAGACAGTCGCCAACAGTAGTTTTTTTATTATTTTAAATTGTTATCAGAAATATGCTCGCCTCTTACGACACCCACGGGACCCACCCTTAACGTGTGTATCTGTGTATATGTGAAATGCGAACCGATCGAGATTGAGACTATGATTCAAGAAAATCTTTTTTTAATAGGATAAGGGCGACACGCGAGCACACAGTCCACCTGATGGGAAGTGGTTGCTGTGGCCCATAGACATCTACATCTATTTTCGTTTGCGAATCAAAATGCAAAATGTAAAATAGCAGCTTCATGCTGCTGTGTTCATACGAAACACAGCATTAAGCTGCTATTTTACTCTGGTATCTGTTCAGCCGTTTGAAGCTCATCACCTCTTTTTGTATCGGGGGGTTTTTCAAATTTTTAATTTAAGTTATTTACTATTACCACTGGTTTGGAAAAAGCTATTTTCTAGGAAGAACCAGCAAGAAATTCAGCGGCACTTGTTTTTTTCAAAGTAAAATTATACAATGAAATAACGGTTGTATAAACTACTTACAAAACTTATTTAAGAAACCGCTTAGAAGCGACCACAGTGACGCTATGGGGTAGTGGATTTTCTTACATCGCCTTTACATTACTATATATCTATACATATATTATGTGTACAATAAAATATATAATTTAAAATTAAAAATTTTGTACCACCGACTTCAATATAAATTATTAAGGATAACTCAAAAACTATTGGACAGAACTTGAAAAATTTATATGGGACAACGTGAGAAACATCAGCTTTCAAACAAAAAAAGAATCATCGAAATCGGTTCACCCAGAAAAAGTTATGAGGTCACATAAAAAAAAGATATGTTCTTTTTGTTGTTGTTGAGTTGAATTGAGTACCGTCTCCATTTTGAAGTCGGTAGAAAAGTAATAAAGATATGTCAATCCAAAATACTACCCGCGTGATTTCATGTACGTAATAATTTTTTATAGAATAAAGACCATAGCTATGTGCATTTCTCCTCGATTGAGAATCAAAATGCAGATATTTGGTCAACCCTGAGGATTAAGATGGAATGCCTCGTTTGCAGTAAAAAGGGTCTCCGGTTCTCTACACTCACCATACGAAACAGCTGCATTAAGCTGGTATTGTACGCTGGTATTCTGGAAGAGCGTGGTCCTAACCCGGTCGAGCCGACCCAACATATGTACATATGTAAACATAATGTACGTAACATATATGTTTTGAACAGACATGTATGTTTTCAATGAATAGTGTAAGAGTGATCCAATTTATCATTTGATTTTAAAATAAGATCCGTCAAGGGCGAAGCACAGGTCATGTTATTACGAATATGTAATTGTTGCATAATTGTTACTAACAGAATTTATCGTAAACAAGCTCGCTTCATAGTCCGAGGTTGTTTTTTTAATTTTGAAACGATCGACAAATGTGGTAATAGTTCATTTAACAAATAATGCTACAGATAAAACTATTTATACGGGATAAAGTATGATAGAATAAATTTCGTTATACAGAGTTATTTTGCAATAACCGGCCAAATTTGCACAGCAGGTTCAGAATAAGTAATATAGGCAAATGGTGAAGAAAAATTTATTAAAAAATAACTCAAAAATTCTGTCCTTTTTATCTTTTAAATTCAAAATGCGTGGTAATGCATTTTGAATTTAAAATTTAAAATTAAATTTTACTGCGCACGCACACATTCGTAAGGGTCGATCGGTTAGCGAAAACATTGTTGCCCATAAATCACAATCAATTTGGGATAATTTCAAATAGAAGTAGAAGCCTTATTTACTCGTAGTTTCAAAAACTGCAATAACGGTATATCATTATTTATATATTTGAACTTAAGTTTAAAATTTGGCTACTCTTAGAAAAATAACCATGTTTATAGATACATTACAAGAATTAGAAGATTACAAGAGCCGTGGTAGTTCAGGGGCTAAGCGCTCACTGTAAATTTCACAGTACGCGAGTAACCCGGATTTGATTCCCGCTGGCACCAATGAAATTGTTAATTGCAATTTTAATTGCTGATTTACCACGTGCTCGGCGGTGAAGGAAAACATCGTGAGGAAACCTGCAAGTCTGAGAAATGAGAAAATAAAATATTTCGAAGACATGTGAAGTTCGCCAACACGCATTGGGGCTGCGCGGCGGACATTTCCTTGCCCTAAAACCCTCTCAGAAATGAGAGGCCTGTGGCCAACAGTGGGACGTGTATAGGCTGTAGTTATTATTGCAACCTGCAAATAAGGAAGTCCCGTCTCCTTTAGGAGTTCATCTGGTTATATATTTCTTTTAATAGAATAAGGGTGGCAAACGAGCACACAGTCCACCTGATGGTAAGTGGATGCTGTGGCCCATAGACATTTATTTTGTATTTTTTTTATAGTATAGGGTGACAAACGAGCACAGTCCACCTTATGGTAAGTGGTTGCTGTGACCCATAGACATCTACATTTATCCTCAATAAAGAATCAAAATGCAGATGCGTCGTCACCCGTGAGGACTAAGATGGAATGCCTCTTTTCCAGTAAAATGGGTCTCCGGTTCTCTACACTCACCATACGAAACACAGCAGTGTCAAGCTGCCATTTTACGCTGGTATTCTGTGAGAGCGTCGTCCTTCCCCGGTCGAGCCGACCCGTTCGTGCTACAACTATACTACTAATATAGCTGCAGCATAGCTCTACCACGTAAATGTATCCTCGGTTAAGAATCAAAATGCAGATGCGTTGTCACCCCTGAGAACTAAGATGGAATACCTCGTTTCCAGTTAAAGGTGACTCCTGTTCTCTACACTCACCATACTAAACAGCATTAAAGGTGACTCCTGTTCTCTACACTCACCATACTAAACAGCATTAAAGGTGACTCCTGTTCACTACACTCACCATACTAAACAGCATTAAAGGTGACTCCTGTTCACTACACTCACCATACTAAACAGCATTAAAGATGACTCCTGTTCACTACACTCACCATACTAAACAGCATTAAAGGTGACTCCTGTTCACTACACTCACCATACTAAACAGCATTAAGGTGACCCTGTTCACTACACTCACCATACTAAACAGTATTAAGGTGACTCCTGTTCACTACACTCACTATACTAAACAGCATTAAAGGTGACTCCTGTTCACTACACTCACCATACTAAACAGCATTAAAGGTGACTCCTGTTCACTACACTCACCATATAAAAAGATTAAAGGTGACTCCTGTTCACAACACTCACCATACTAAACAGCATTAAAGGTGACTCCTGTTCACTACACTCACCATACTAAACAGCATTAAAGGTGACTCCTGTTCACTACACTGACCATACTAAACAGCATTAAAGGTGACTCCTGTTCACTACACTCACCATACTAAACAGCATTAAAGGTGACTCCTGTTCACTACACTCACCATACTAAACAGCATTAAAGGTGACTCCTGTTCACTACACTCACCATACTAAACAGCATTAAAGGTGACTCCTGTTCACTACACTCACCATACTTAACAGCATTAAAGGTGTAAGGTGAACCTCTTACCTATTATTGCCGCCAACTACTACTTGCACCGCTGTGTTCCGGTCGGAAGGGTATAGAGAGCCAGTATAATTACAGTCAAAGTGATATAGGGATGGGCAAGGGATAAATATATCGATATATATCGAATCGATATTTTCAAACAGTATCGATATATATCACGTAAAAAAAAAGACGACCACACATGAATGCTTTTGCAGCTCCTTTTGTTGTGTCATGTTTTGTCCATTTATACAAAATTTTGAAATATATCGAAATTGATATGAATTCGATAATCTAAAATAAATATCGATATATCGCGATTAAAAATATCGACGATATATATCGATATTTTAGGAGAAAATATCGATATATCGATATTTTTTGCCCAAGCCTAACATGATGGCTCCTCGAGTCCTGCGTACGCAATTGCGACAACTTCCAAGTCCTGGAGAAGGATGTTAACAAGGTTTTGGACTGGGAGACCAACCAGACGGTGGAGGGTGGAGTTGAGATTGCGTTCAAGCCTGCTAGAGTAATACTTCAGGTGGGGCTTCTATATATTTTTATAATATTAGGGTAAAGAATGATTTAACATTATTTCATAACTTTAACTGCCTATTAAAGTCCACCGCTGAACATAGGCCTCCCCCATAGATTGCCTCATAAGGGGGATATTTTGTCATAGTTGAGTTGTAATGTTACGGTTGACTTAATAATTTCACCTTTCAGGGGGTCATGTGCTCCTGGTAGATTATCTTCCATACGTCCATCCATTACAGCCTATTTAAAGTCCAATAGATTGCCTCAAAGGGAGGGATTTTGCCATAGTTACCACGCTTGGCAGGTAAAAAGGTATGAATGCGTGGACACAATAATTCTCGTTAGAACTTTTTGTCTTGTGTGTATAAATTTGATAAAGTTAGCTTTTATAGGGTAATTACCAACAAAACCTATTTCGAAAAATGACTAGAGGAACCCATGTAACTATTCTTTCCTTTACAGGACTTAACAGGAGTCCCCGCTGTGGTAGATTTTGCAGCAATGAGGGAGGCGGTGAAAGGCCTAGGTGGAAATCCAGACAAAATAAACCCCATATGCCCAGCTGACTTAGTTATTGATCATTCGGTTCAAGTTGATTTTTCTAGGTCGTAAGTAATATTTTTTTTTACCGATTTTCGGCAACGGCGGCCGATCCCAACGGAGACCAGCCTCCTGTACGGGTGTATGCGCCAGCACCGGTGCACTCTATATCCTCATTCTCATATCCGATGGGACGGTAAACCGACACGACCGGAGAGAGATCAGGCGCAGGACCAACAGATTTACGTGCTTTTCCGAGGCACGGGGGTGAAACATCGCCAACTTTCTGACTCTGGGCTGCGACTGAGAATTTCTTCACAGAAAAAATTGGCCCCGAGACCTCATGATCAGCATTCACGTTCACGACCACTAGGGCAGTCAAGTGTTCACAAGAAGGACGCATGTAGTAGACATCGTCCTCCTCGACAATACATATAAACACTACATTTTTTTATAGGGTGACAAACAAGCACACAGTACATGTTGTGATGAATATACACTTACATCTACCTACATCTATCCCTAACCTTGATTTAGTATCAAAATGTAGATGCGTTGTTACCCATGAGGACTAAGATGGAATGCCTCGGTATCCTGTAAAAAGCGGTCTCCGGTTCTCTATACTAACCATATGAAACACAGCAGCGTTGAGCTGCTATTTTACGCTGGTATTCTGTGAGAGCGTAATCCTTCCCCGATCGAGACAACCCATTCGTGCTACAACTATACAATTAACATAGCTGCAGCATGGCTCTACCACGTAAAATAAAAAGTCTCTAAATATTCTACTTTTATATATTAAAACTGCAAGTAGTTGTTCAGTGGTGCAACATCAAATATCAAAGTCATATTGAGTTGTTCCTTGATCCCGGCTTTTGTTAGATAATTACTATGAGTTACCTGTCTCCTTTTCAGGCCGGAAGCTTTAAATAAAAATCAAGATCTGGAATTCGTGAGGAATAAGGAGCGGTTCCAATTTTTAAAGGTAAGTTGCATATGTTCAGACATTAAGTAATTCTTCTTTGATAATTTAAAAATATATACTGTAAGAAACTATTCCACTTCTGATGTTAGAAATTATCCTCAAAAGTATTTAAATAAAAGAACACTACTCGGTAACAAACCCTGCTTACTATCAGGACCCCAATTACATGATAACACCAAAGTATGCTAACCAACAGCGTCACTACCCATTTCAATGTAACACAGGGCAGCTTCTCAGCAACACGCTCTTCCTTGCCTACACTACTAGAATACCCCAACGGGCAGAGTAACGACAGTGGGACTCTTAGGCCCGTATTAATAAACGTTACTCAGCTCAAGTACACGCACTTGAGTACAATCTTGAGGTTATGATCTTATTAATAAACATATCTCAAGATGCGGTTTAGGTTTACAATATCTGCTGAGTGCCACACTGATTAATGAACGAAACTCGACTCTCAAGTGTGTATACTTGAGTGCAAGTCACAGTTTTTATGTGTTTATTAATTAGCAACGATCTTGAGATGCTGATTTCGTAATGAGGGCGTATCAAATGATTACGCACTTGAGTTCGTCGTTGAGTAACGTATTAATACGGGCCTTAGAATTACCGACTGATCTTCTTAGTGGCCTGCACGATACTTTATACTGCTAGAACAAGTGGGAGATTAACATTCTACCTTCATTTGTTCGTATTTCCTTTTATTTTTTTTACCCTCATTCCCAACAATACTTATTACTTCCAAAAGTAATAATATATAATTTTTTCAATTTTTTTTGCAGTTTCAAAGTAATCTATAGAATCAGGTATTAATTTACGGAAATCCATTATATTATATAATTTATATTAATTAAATATCCTGTGTAAATGTGCCTCTGACTACCACAAAACTTTTCGTCATAATAAACATGCATCACATTGGATGTTACATCATCATTACAGCCCTTCACAAGTGCGCCGCTAAACATAGGCTTCCGCCAAGGAATGCCACAAAGCACGGTCCTGAGCCACCTGCATTCATGGACTTCCTGCATGTCTTACCAGGTAGTCTCCATCGAGTGGGGGGCCTCCTTACACTTAGCTTATCGGTACATCGTAGCCAGTCGAGAACCTAGTTATTAGATGGATTACATTGGATACTGTTAAGGTTTTGTTTTAGTTAGAGGCACATTGCCCGATTTTTCTACCGACTTCAAAAAGAATGAGGTACTTAGTTCGACTGTGTTTTTTTATGTGTGTTACCACATAACTTTTTTCTAGGTGAACCGATTTCGATGATTCTTTTTTTATTTGAAAGCTGGTGCTTCTCAATGGTCCAGTCTCAATTTGATCAAGGGCTGACCAATAGTTTTTGAGTTATTCTTAATAATTTATATTGAAGTCGGTTGTACAAAATTTTAAATTTTAAATTATATAACATAACTAATACTTTTATAGCCATACAGACTGTCAAACACTGCTTACAGGCAGAATGGGGGTCTAATGAATAGAATAGAATATAATAGTTTTTATTCAATATAGATTGCAAGAATACTTATGGAAAGCCATTTTTTACTTTTATCACTGGTTCGGAAAAAAAACCCCTGTCCTGGGAAGAACCAACAAGAAACTCAGCGGGACTTTAAACTAAAATCAATTTAAAGTATGTTATTTTATACAATTGGTATGAAGACATTATAAACAGCATGGTAGCGATCACCTCATTCCCAGGGGTTTATTTATTATCAATCATGTACTCTTTAGTAGTGTAATAACCCTTACTATACAATTTTTGCTTAATAAAAAATTTAAACTTTGATAGATAAGGTCTGCATATTTCCCGGGACTTTGTTGTAAAAGCGTATACCTTACCCCATGAAGGATTTACAGACTCTGGAGTCGAGTAACATGAGAATAGAGGTTCCTAAATTTAGATTGGCTAAAACAAAGTGCTTTTTTTAAAATAAATTCATAACATCTTACATTATAGTGTAACAATTAAATCCATAAGTCCACACCTCGAACGCTCATGTACTCGTAATGTTTCCAATCATCAATTAACTTTTTTGTTACCGAAAAAAATTGTCAAATAATTAATAAAATAAAAATATTAAAATATTAATGAACGGGACGGTTTACAATAGTAAAATTCAAAAGGCTTCCTAAGGATTGAAATCTAAAGCTAATAAAAAGAAAATCAAAGCGATTAGTTCAGTTTTTAGAAAGATATCTTGTTGACATCCATACGTCCAAGTGAAATTATTTTCAACTAACGTTTTTAACAATAATCGATACAAATAATCTTATAACTGCGTCAGAATTATTAATTGAAATCTCATCTTGCTATTGGTGTACTTTTTTATTATATAAGTGCAATATAAAGCTGGTGGAAGTGATTTGAGTGGATCGCGATGTTTTGATTTGGTGACAATAGAGCACTACATCTCCGCTTCTCGTTCGATGTGTGCAAAACTTGTTAAGGATATTTTGTTAAAAAGGGCTACTTTATAATTAACCCCCGATGCACAAAGAGGGTTATAAGTTCGACCGCTATGTGTATGTGTATGTCTGTGGCACCGTAGCTCTTAAACGGGTGAAGCGATTTGGGTGCGGTTTTTTTAAATTTAATAACAGGTTTTCTAGCGGTGGTTCTTAGACATGTTTTATCAAAATCGATTCAGCCGTTTCAAGGTCATCAGCTGAGTTCTATTTGGGGGTTTTAAAAATTTACTCTGTACTTGGAAGTCCGCTGGCTACTCATATTGTTTAAAACTGTCATAATAAAAATGTTTACCTAATACCTAAACCTTTGATATTATATTTTTAGTTATAATTATAAATAAAGTTCGGAAAATACTTACCTCTGTCCTGGGAAGAACCAGCAAGAAACCCAGCGGAATTGATTTTAGACATAATATTTTTACAATTTTTTTTTTAAATATGTGGAGGAAATACATAAAATACGTTTATTTTAATATTGTTGTTTTTAAAATACCCGAAGAATTTGGATATTTTTATGCAATTTAATAAACACTCTAAAAGTAATATAGGCTATAATTAATGCTAACAAAATTATAAGGGTTCCTTGTATTACAGCAGAACATTAAAACTTAAATTTCACTATTTTTTAAAAACAATTAAATCATAAAAATATCATTTAAAGAGATTTTTTTATTAAAAAAAAACTTCATCCTTTATTTCAAATCAATTTCTCAAGTTTTTACTAATAATTTAACTTTAAATGCAATATAAAACGCAAGGTTGATAATTTCATTTTAAATATGGCCGATATTAAGTTCGAAATAAAAACGGCAGCCTATAATTTAATTATTAATTTTTCTAACACTGGCGTAACGAGAAACTCTCACGGAGGATAACACAGATAATGAAAGGTCTTATAACTAAATGACCTTTGCCACCGGCACCGACTTTGGGACATTCATAAGAGCTTTGAACAAGTCCTTTTTAACTTTGAAAAACATAATAGTTTGCTCGGCGGTGAAGGAAAACCTCATGAGGAAACCATGTCTGAGATATTAAAAAAATCTAAGATATGTGAAGTCAGCTATAACACATTGGGCTAGCGCGGTGGATACTTAATTAAATAGAACTGTGCCTTTTGACACATTTTGACTTCAAAGGAGTATTATGAATTCTTATTGTCTCCCTGTGTAACATAACTTTTCTACCGACTTCAAAAAGGAGGAGGTACTCAATTCGACTGTATCTTTCTTTTGTTTTTTCTTTATGTGTGTTACCTCATAACTTTTTCTGGGTGAACCGATTTTGGTGATTCTTATTTTATTTGAAAGCTGGTGCTTCTCGTGTGGTCCCATACAAATGTATGATCAAGGTCTGACCAATCGTTTTTGAGTTATCTTTAATAATTTATATCGAAGTCGGTTGTACAAAATTTTAATTTTAAATTATTATTTTTTCAGTGGGGCGCTCAAGCGTTTGACAATATGCTGATTGTTCCACCCGGCTCCGGTATTGTGCATCAAGTGAGTTCACCATTACATTCTATTTTGAGGACTTGAGAGGTTATGGATAAGGTTGTCATCTTTATTTAAACCATATTTACGTTTTTTTATAAAATACTATGGATTCGCCCCGGCTTCGCAAGGAACATTTCTGTATCTCGACATCAGCGGCACCTACCGGGTCCAATTGTGAATCTAAACCATTCTCGAATCAACCTAATCACACACACAAAATTACATCACAATCGGTCCAGTCGCTTAGGAGAAGTCACATACGGACAAAAGATTTTAATTTATAAACATTCGTAGTAACCAGTTTTATCAACAAACAATTTTTATAGCAACTTTTTTTTGTAAAAAATTAACTAGGGCTTTTATGGCTTCAGTGCTCTGCGTTCTTGTTTTTTTTTACTTAAGCTAGTGCTTGACTTGACTACAACCTCACACACTAATATAGGCTTGTAACGCTAACGGTTATATCCTTTCAACGAATATTTGTTTTCAGGTAAACTTGGAGTACCTGGCCCGAGTCGTGTTCACCAATGACATCCTTCATCCAGACTCCGTGGTGGGGACGGACAGTCACACAACAATGATCAACGGGCTGGGAGTGGTTGGATGGGGAGTTGGTGGTGAGTTTAGGATTATAGTTTTTTACATTTTTCCTTGTTTGTCTTCGGGGGTGACAACGCATATGCATTTTTTAATCGAAGATAGTTGGAGATGTCTATGGGCCACAGCATCCACTTACCATCATGGTTACTGTATAAATAAAATGCAAGTTTAAATTTGATTTTGGACACACTTTGAATACGGGGATCAGAAGGGAAGTTGCCAATACAAAAATTGGTAAACTTAAATTAAAGTGTTGCAAGTAAAATACACAGATAATAATTAATACATACAGACTACAAATAAATATTAATGTTTGATAATTTATTAAACAGTTACCCTTTGGGTACGGACCCTAAAAATACCACTTTGCTTGGTGATTATAATAGTTTGCTTGTAAAGTCAGTGTTCAAAATCCAGCTGGAAGGACACCTCGAAATAATAATTGAAAAAAAAAGTTCAAATTTTTATTCCTAAAAGGCAATATTTATTCATAATGTTTTTCTTATGTTTACGCGAACATTTCACACACAAAATTTCATTGAAATCGGTTTAGGAGGTGTTCAGTCACATACACACGGACAAAATAATTATATAATATTTAATATGCATCTATTGTACATACAAATCCTTCCTCTTGAATCATTCTGTCTATTCTATTGACGAAAACCGCATCAAAATCCGTTGCGTAGTTTAACAGATCTAAGCGTACAGACGGCGGGAAACGACTTTGATTTGTAAGCTGAAGTGAGTGAAGATAAAGAGATAAAAAATAAATGAGATTGGATAAGGAAGGAGCCTTTTTGGCTACTGCAGGGTATTCACTCCTAACACCAACCCAAAACTCATTCAGAGATACTCAAATGTGTGTTGAAAAGATCTATCTTCATAATCCAGGCCGGTTAGCATCGCATGTGAAACTTCTGATGTTATAAGGATTTTGTACCCATTCAACGCTATATATTTCATTTTTGATACCGTGCCTTTTAAATGAAACAAATTTTACGGATTTGAACTAATTCAAGGAAATAATTTCACGGGGGGGGGCTGAGGTGTTTGACGTCCCGATGTCACAGTGGGCCCGGCTACCTTCAGTTTTTGAATATTAATTTTTGATTCGATCTACGCAAAATGAGCTCACAATACCTTGAAGTTTTGCAGTGGTATAGGATCCCAAGCAGATGGTATCACCCATCCATCTTCTCTGTTGAAATTAGGATGTTTTTTAATTTCAATAGCCTCGAGAATCATCCATGGTAGGAATCGGTGTTCTTTTGCGAGGATTTGTGGTTTATCAAATGTAATGTAATGACGGGGTCGATCTTGAACACGTTCACAGACTGCAGACTTCCCGGAGCGTCGGTGCTTCACGTCAGCTATATATGTTGACCGTGCCTTTTATCTTTCCTACCATTGTTTCGGCTCCGTCGCTTCATACGTCAATACCTTTCTTCCAATCAATGTTGTGTTTATTCATGTAACAATCTATGACATTAAATGTTTCTTCCCCGGTGTGTTTCCAAAGGCGTGCAGACCAGTAAATTTTCTTCGATAGACGTACCGAAGATATATCTCACAAATACAAGTAACATTGATAGATCAGCGATCTGCATGAGTTCATGTAAAGCAAACGTTCACGGTAAAGTTCACGGTAAAGCAAACATTCTCCTCAGTAATCTGTAACAGGTTGGGGACTTTTTATAAATTAACAAAGCCTGAATTTTTTGTTTTAGAGTATATCTTCTCCCTTTTGGTTTTTTAGGGCAATTTTGTAACTGACAATGAAGTTATGAATGAATTGCTAATATTTAAATTACACAATTCTTCAACATGTTGATCTTCTAAAACTCTCTCTATCTTCCCTCTCTTAATATTTTTAATTTTGTTACGTAATCGTATTATCTCATGCATCTTATTTCTGCATATTTTATATAATTTTATTTCTCTCGGTGTCATATGGCTTACTTTTGTGACACCTAGGTTAGCTAGGATTTTAGTTCGTTTCTTGGCCAAATTTGACTTGCTACAGGTTGCCACATTGAGGTTTTCAGTTATTGGTGCATTTTGAAATTATAAATATTCACTATTAGGGACTGATACCAGCACTCACATAATTTAAAATTGTAATGTATTTGTCAGTTGGTAATAAATAATTTGTTTGTTTGAATATTAAAATCCTAATTTGAAGTCAAAATAGATGACCTGTATGACCTACTACGGCCATTTATATTGTTACGAGCTTGGGGTTCGAGACAATTAAAAACTGCCGAGTGAATTACCAAAATTGACACTTTAATTACACAACACTAATTACAACTTTAAACCACACTAATAACAAAACACAATTTTACTACAGATCGCTTAAGTTCGCAGTTGTATCGCTTCGAAGTCTTCGCTGGTATCGCCAATTCAATACTGACTCGGTCGTGGTCTATACCGGCCTTATATAGCGCCTCAGATACTTTCCAGAACCTTCTACTGTAGAAACATATAGAATGTTCGAGTACATATCGGTCCCGAAATTTCTAGAAGGATCTTGACTCTCCTAGTTCTGCTACTCGATACTAGAGGGCGCTAGTGGTAACTAGTGTTGCCATGTGCAAGACATTAATAATGGCGCACAACAATATGTAAACAATTATTAATGTAAAAGATTTTGTTAAAAAAAGTACAGTCAAAGCATCAGAGTTCACACAAACACAAGAATACTCAAATCACATATTTAGTAGTAAAAATATATAAAATAAAAAATCGAAAATGTATTACCTGCACGCTGTCAACGAATTCAGTTGTTCTCGGGACATCCACTAAAGTGTGTGTTGACGACACTGCACTGGTACAAGGTTCCACTACAATATTTTCTATTTCCGACAGTGGCACTCTTAACTTTGGCTGTCCAGCTGCTACACGGGACTGTTCTACATTCTGAAATTAATCATTACAATAAATTTTTTAGTTTGTTTCACATGAAAGTATTCAAGTCTCTAATGTAACACTTATCCTAACTATTCTAATCCCCAATACCTATTTTAAGCAACTGAACAGATTTTGATGCATTACCTGACATCCATCAAAAGTAAGGTTTACGATCGTTACTCCTGCATCGAGGCACTTTTGAAGACAAGTTTTTATCAAATTACTTTTCATTTCAGCAGTTAATCCAGCAATTAAAAATATCCAACTGGTATTTTCCAGTTCTCGTTTAATGATACTTTCATAAAGCCTAACGCCTGTGATGCTAATTTTTCAGTATCTTCACCTTCTATGGGCCCTGTACCGAAATCAACTGCTCCTAATTTTCTTTGTCCACTGAACAACTTCTGTTGACAAATTGATATTTCCTCAAATACCAAAGTACATAAAAAAGGTTTTTGTCTGTCGAATTAGCTTTAAGTTTCAATATTTCGAATGACTGTAGTAAAACCTGGTTCACCGTTTACTGACCCGTACCACCTGGAGTATGTATGAAGATAAGGAAGGACCTTATTATAGCGTTCACTGACATACTTGTAGGCATATAATAATTTAATGTTAAAGCACATTTTCGTAAGACAGGGGCATATCTAAGACCAGATTTGGGTGTCTTACTTTTAATATTATATTTTTACATAATTCTACAAGTTCCACATTCATACTTAAATTGGTTTCAGCTATCATATCCAGGCCATATTTTTGTATTGCAGATTTTAAAAGAGCTAACGGTGATATATTTTTTTCTTCAATTGTTTGTTCTGGCGTTTAAGTTTTTTCATTTTTTGTAAGAGAATATTTTTATTTGTAATTTTTATTTTCAACTTCATTTTTCTGGGAGTGTCAAAAGTGGATTCGGAAACGCCCACGACAACTGATATTGGTGTTATTGGCCGAGACGATATTTCATTTTGCTGAAAAGAAAAAAAAATGTCTAGATTTTATACAAAAAATAAGTAATGTCACATTGTCACAGACAAATTGATAAAAATACCATTATGTAAAGAACTGCATTTTTTTTAAATAACGTCGTCCATGTTTAGTCAGGTACATATCACTATCTTTGAAATGAACTGAACAAATACTAGAGTGTTCCGTAGGAAGCCACGTATCCTCACTGCGTTCCTTTTGTACATATTTGATCGAATTTTCTCTCTTGTCATGACTTACACGTGGAAACCTTAAAGAAGATACATTGATACATCAAATGTAGAAAATAAATTTTACACACAAATAAAAACATTATTGTAGTAGAATGTTTATTGTACGTTCTTTTTTATTGAGTTATAAAAATGAGAGAAGAGTGTTTACAACAAAATAGTAAATACTATAATAGAAATTATAAAAGAAAAAGAACAACATTAATATAGGTTATGACTTAACTAAAAATAGTTGTCGCTTCTGCGCCATAGGTGAATTAATCCACGCTCGTTCTTTTTTTATCTCTCTCGCGCTTACCTAATTGCAGCGCGTGCAAGCGGGAGAGCAATTATGATTTATTTAATTCTTTCAAATCACAGAAAATTTACCTATATTACACGAATATCACATAAGTAATATATTACTTACCTATGAAATGTTACTCCTTCAGATTTGGATGCATTTCTAGAACTATTTTTGCAGTATCTTAGTACGCAATACGGCATAATTAATTATTTACGTAATCTCGGCACTGTGTAACTAAATAAATAAAAATTCCTTTATTTTCAAGAGTCTTATTACAAAGGTTTGTCGAGTTTTCCCTTAAGTGGTCATAGACACTTGTGTTGGGAATAACTCGCTATTTCCCTTACGGTTGGCTAAATAAGACTATGTAAACTATATTATATCTAGAAGGTTAGAATGATTAACATGTATAATGGTTTGGTTTAATTTAAATTGCAGCTCTAGTGGCGTGATGAACTATGTTCATGTAAGAGTGTATGTTAGCATAAATGTGCGTTAGTGAGTGTGTATATAACGTAAACGATAAAAGGAAGTTGATCCATCATTGTGACAGTGGATGTTAAAGTAAAAACCCATAATAATCTCTTGTAAAACTGCGGAGTTATGTTAAGTTTTGGTAACGCTGATTTTGGAGCCAGGAGTGTGAGCAATCAAACAGCAGCAAAAAAATATTGTACAACCGACTTTAATATATATTATTAAGGATAATTCAAAAAGTATTGGTCAGACCTTGATGACATTATATGTGACCACATGAAAAGCACCATCTTTTAAATAAAAAAAAGTATCATCGAAATCGGTTCGCGTGGAACAAAGTTATGAGGTAACACACCTAAAAAAACAGTCGAGGGATCAGGTTACAGGCGTTTGAGAATATTGCTAAATTGTCTTTGCAGTATAAGGAGACGTATCTGCTAATCAGCCGTGTTTCTGCAGACGCAAAAGATCGAAGTCTGGAGTTCCCTAAGGGTAAAATTGGATTGTTATAGAGATACCAGCGTGAAATAGCAGTTTAGTGCTACTGTGTTTCGTGTGGTGAGTGTAGAGAACCGAGACCCTTTTACTGTAAACGAGGCCATTCCATTTCAGTCCTAAGTGGTGACAACGCATCTGCATTTTGATTTTAGTCGATGACAGATATAGATGTTTATGGATTTACAGCATCCACTTGATGTTTATTATAGACATACCTGTTGAGTCCTCGCTTTTCGAAGACTGTTCGAAGCCTACATCTTTCTTCGGTATGAGAATCTTCGAAAGTAAGCTTGAATTTGGAGAATTTGGTCTCCCTAGACTTGTTGCTCCTTCAATTATTTTGTTATTTATGTCATTTCCTGTAACTCTTTTGTATTGTTTTTAATTTTCTTAGGAATCTGGAATTAATTAGAATTTATGGAATTTTCTTAGGAAAATGGAATGCCAGCTCTAGAAATTATTTTTTCGTCGTTTCGAGGTCTTTCCATGCTTGCAAATGATTATTCAAGAAATTCCCTCTTAAATATTTACTGATAGTCGTTTTATCTTTGGGATGAGAAAGATTATTATTCTTTCATTTTTATCTTTAGTGCGAATAGGTTTCGTCTGTCTTAAATTTTTATTTTATATTTTTGTTGCCACGGCACGGTATGCAGTGCTAGGGCTATCATGTGAAGATCGGTGAGATGTTGATGTTGTTATTATGGGTCCATACACCAGCTTCTTTGCTTTTGTTTTCTTTTAAATAAGTTGTTATATTAAGTCACAAACTTGTCCCTCCGAGAGACTGTATAACTGGTAGTAAACTATCGTGCTTAACAAGTGGTTAAAACAATTGTTTAAGTTATGTAATTTATGTAAATAGTAAGTCATGGTCATGGGCTCTTAAGCTAATCGTGTGCATCAAATAATACCGTGACACAAACAACGCCCAACGCCAACTGATGGCGATAACGCTAAATTACTTCGAACAACAGTAATTTAAAAAACGCCTGCGTTAAAAATTTACTAAAAGATAATTTTCTGTACCCTATGTCGCTTCCACTACTAAAAAGAATCTTACGACACCCTTATGTTAAAATCCATCGAGCCGGTTTGTATATCTATAAAACAATGATTTTCTGTAAAATTCTTGAATTAAATATTTATCTGTGGCGTAATGGGGCTGTGCTGTGACCACGATGGTGTTTGAGGTTCGTTGCATGGCGTTAATAGCCCGGGAGAATAGCTCGCTGTAACACAAACAGAAACTTTTTTATTCAATATAAGTTATAAATAATATTGTCCAACCCTTCAAAATACGCTTCAGTTTCGGCGATCACTTCTTCATTTGAGGCAAATTCCTTTCCAGATAGCATTTTTTAGATTAGCGAACAAGTAGCTGGGGGCTAAATCTGGCGAATACGGTGGGTGAGCAAGCAACTCAAACTTTAACTCGTTTAACTCGTTTCGCCATGGTGACAACAATGGTGACTTGTGAGTTCCTTTTCTTTCTAATCTATAAGTTCTTCTTTCTAAAAGTTCTTCTTCATTAGGAAAATGCATGGTGCATTGTCCTGATGAAGAAGAACTTTTTCTTTTGCATTTGAGGCCGTTTTTCGCGATTTCCTCCTTCAAACGCACTAATAACGACATATAATATTCGCTATTGATCCTTTCGCCCTTCTGTAGATACTCTATAAATATTATACAATGCACATCCCAAAACACGGATGCTATAACCTTTCCAGCTGAAATTTGAGTTTTTGGTCGCTTTGGGCGGCTTTCGTTGGTTGCTGTCCACTCACTTGACTGCCGTTTTGATTTTGGAGTGTAGTGGTGGATCCAAGTTTCATCCATTGTGACATACCGCATGAAAAAATCCTTTGTGTTCCGCCTAAATAACTCTAAACAGCGCTCTGAGGCTTCAACACGTTGATGCTTTTGGTTAACGGTGAACAAACGCGGTACCCACTTGGAACAAAGCTTTCTCATAGACAAATGCTCATGCAAAATGGTGAATGCACTACCTTTCGATATCTTTAGGTCGTCTATCTCTTGCAATTTCATTTTACGGTCTTCTAAAACGATTTTGTGAGCTTTTTTGTGTTTGAAATAACAGCCTCATTTGGGCATTTGGGCGTCCAAAGCGTTCATTTGTGTCTATTCGTCCGCGCTTACATTCAGCAAATCAACGTTTGACTGTTGCTTTTGATGGAGCAGAGTCCCCATAACACTTGTCAAGACAACTTTTTGCTTCAACGGTATTTTTCTTCATTAAAAAACAATGAAAATTAGCACTTGAAATTCTTTTCAATAAAATAAAAATAATTTTTCATTAACAGCGCCATCGATACGTCAGGCTCGGGACTTATTGACCGACGTAATACTTATTTGAAAGTCCTTTGTTTAATTTACCACTGGCTCGGAAAAAAACCTCTGTCCTGAGAAGAACCAGCAAGAAACCCAGCTGGACTTTTTTTTGAGAAAATAATAACTGCTTCCAATCATATATGTTACACAATTAACAACATAAAACAAATTAGAGATAGCTTGGTAGCGATCACCTCAACTATCTATGAGTTGTGTAATAACGTAATAATTTTCCGAGTTATCAGCTGGTTGTAATTGATCTTCCCTATCGGCGTTCATACAATTTGTTTTTAATTCGGGGTCGATTATTTAATGTACGCTCTTCGTGAATTTGTGCTGTGATAATAATAGACGTAGATATAACGTTTCGTGAATCTAAGTCTACTGGTGTATCTTTTGTAAGATTATGAAATGTATCTGTGTCTTGAACCTGAGGCACAATACTATATTCAGTCATGATATGCTGAATATTTTTCCCTGATCTTTTTTTAATAAAACGTGCGCTGTCGAGGGGTGTTTGACCATTTTTCGACATCACTTCTATTTTTCTGTCAATATCTTGAGAACAGATATTAAGTGCGCTTAAGTCTCGCCAGTTAGATAATATTATATCGTCACTGAGTTCATTTGCATGTGTTTTGCCTGAATTGTGGCTTGTGTGCATAAATTTAATATTTGAGCCCAAATCTGTACAATTTATTAAAACAATCTCTGTTTCCGTTAAAATATTTGACGTTATAATTGATTGTGTGTCACCGAAATCAAGCGGGATAACAGAAATATCATCTTAAGTAACATACGAGCCAACTTGAGGAGTATCAAGTATATGTACGTTTCATCGGAGGAATTTGTGGATTTGGATGTTGATGTGAAATTTTTATTTTGGGAGTGGGTTTGCATTGTCCTGTTTTTGATTTCGTATAATTTAATTCGTTTAAAATTAAATTTGTGTTAATTCCACGTTTTGAATCAAGGTTTGCAGGTCGTATAACTTTGATTGTAATATCCATGTCTGGGGATGTTATCCCAGTAGATGGTCGCTGAATTTCATCTTACATGAAGTTCATCCAAGGGAAACAAACCATATTTTTGAATCAATATTTTTGGCCAAACATTGAGCTAGACTTTTTTTCCTTAGAGGCATTCGTAATATCCAGTTTTCTATTAATTTTATTTTCATTTTTGAATGTCCCTTCTTTTCTTTTTAAATGTTTATTTTTCTTCACTTGCAGGAATTCTGGTATATCACTTTTGGATGTAGCAACAAATGGCGTAATTTCAATATTTTTAGAAGCTTCTTTCAACATACAAAAATTTAATGGCCAGTTTTAATGACAACGTAGGAGAGTACAGTTATTTTCTTTTCTCTGATAGGATCACTTTTCACTAATCCTTTTGTGTAAGTCTTTAAGTGTAAAAGATCTGCAAGCGTCAATGATGTTTTTTCACTATGTACTGATTGACCAAAGCAAGAGTAAATCACAGTGATGCAAATGGGAGATAGCAAAAGACCCTTCCAAATACAAATAGCTCTCATGACGTAAATTACATGATGTAAATTCTAAAATAAATAACGTGAAAGGACTCGTTTTTAATTATAATAAAACACATTTTTTCAGAAAATAAATATTTTTATAATTGCTTTATTTATTCAGGAATTAAGTGAGTGCGACATATCCGTAACATTGAGTTAATAATATATTTTTTTGTTATTTTGTGTGGAAATCTTTCAAACGATTATTTTTCGTGTAGTTCTCGTACAGTGCTACACCGCATTTTTTTCATATCGTTTAGGAGACCCCTGTGCATTTAGGTAATTTGCATTTGATCCTAATAATAATAATTCCTACCAAACAGGCAAGTACCCGACTTTATCTTACCGCACCGAAATCGGCGGAATGTGCTCCGCATGATTCTTATGTTTTTTGACCTGGATATCACTTTCTGTTGATCTGCTGTTCTTGATGGCTCTTTTTTGTCCAAATTTGCACAAAGTTTCGGCTATTTCAAGTTGGAAACCTGCTGGAGCTATAACAAGATTTTGCTTTGCAGCTTTTACTCGACGGTACAAAAGCCACAAATTCGCCATTGTGTAGTCTAGTAGATGGTAAAATATTCGTACTTGCCTGCTTTTATTTTGGATGAAGATTTTATAATATTCCATGATGCTATCAATTAAATCAACACCACCAATGTATCGACTCAACAACTATGTTGGGACGATCAATAGTGATGTATGAAATAGCCAACTATTGCACTATCATCATTATTATGGAATTAAAATGTCAAAACCACTTTGTATGAAAGTCTAGTTGGCAATTTCTAGGGTTCTTCCTGTAACGAAACAAAGTCTGACATTGCATTTGATGATGAAAACTGCTGTTTTTATTGCAGTATCTGTAACGACCCTCTTCTTTTGTTGACATGACATGACCTACATTATCAACCGTACAGGACTTGCGGTCTTGGCCAGAGGTTTTCTTATACCTGATTGAACCACTGGAAAAGCACTTTGCCCACTCGTCCTTAGGGGTCTCTTCGAAACGCAGCCACTGCTTCCTCGGCGTCCATAAAACGTTTTCCTCCAAGTTTTCCTTTTATTTTCGGAAATAAATAAAAATCGCAAGATGCGAGGTCGGGGCTATAGGGCGGGTGACCCAGTAATTCCACGTCTGACGTCGCCATGTAGTCGATTGTTTGCTTGGCGGTGTGCGACGAGGCGTTGTCGTGCTGAAGGAGGGTCCTACTGCGAGGTCGTTTCTCCCGAACTTTTTCCAAGACAACAATTGTTAGTGTACCACTCTGCAGTAACTGTTTTTCGATTCTCCAAAACAATTGTTGCGTAATGACCTGTCCTTCCGAAGAACGAGGCCACCATCTTTTTTCCCACGCTTCGACCTCTCTTCACTTTAGTTGGCAACTCCTCGGAAGGAAACACCCAGACAGCAGGCTGTCTCTTAGTTTCAGGATCATAACAATAATATATATATATATATATATTCTATCCTTCCCTCGTTCACTAGTGATCTATCACTTTTCAGCAACGATTTATTCCTGTTTCTACTATTAGGCCTCCGATATTCAGGAACTCGATCCTTCTTTAGAGTTCCGGTTGCATAAATATTTCTGACTAATAAAATGTCGAGAAGGGGAATAAGGGAGGTAAAATATCTATCAATGTAGATTGAGGAATGTTTAGGTAAGGTGTCTACGAGTTTCAACACAACTCGGCCGCCAAGATCAAGTTTCTCCGGCATTGGGTGAAGTGCTGACTTTACATTGGACCCACCTCCTTGATATAAATACAAGTCCAAAGGAAGGCCATTAGGATTCGCTAATAAAAAAACTTTGATACCTTCAGGATTCGGTTTTCCCCTTACGACCTGCTTCATTTTATATTTACCTTTAAATGGTATGATTTGCTCGTCTATGGCGACATTTTGGCATCTTTGGTTTTGTCTACATCCGGCTTCGATCGTTGAAACTAGTGGACGAATTTTCCAAAAACTATCTATAGTTTTCATAGAAGGAGATACTAGCTGATAGTCAACGACTTTAATGTTGCTTCTCAATTGGAAATATCTATTCCGTGTTATTGCATTAGCGACTAGTGCTGCCCTGGTTTCAGCAGCCCAGAACATACGCATTCGAGGAAACCCTAACATACCCATAACCATTGAAACGCCTACGAAGGTTCGCATTTCTTATAAATTTGTATTTAAAGATCTTCCAGTTCTATGGGTGCTGCAAATATTAGTACAGTGTGACATTTGCTCAAAGAATTCAGGTTTGATGTAATGGCAAAAATATTCATAGGAAGGTTTGCAGATTGTTGGTTCAACTAATGGTGGATCCTCATAAAGATTGCTTGAAGAATTCTGGAAGTTATTTGTACGATCCCATCGCAGCGGTCGATTTGGTGATCTCCTAACTCGCTGTAGTGAAACAAGCGGCTCTTCGTCTGAAGAATCCCACTCACTACCGTCGGGTGACCGGGGCAATAGTTCTTCAGAATGTCTTCCTGCACTGTAAAAAAGTTTTCCTCCTCCTCATCATCAATGTCTTATTATTTTACAAAGCTTGTTGCAGAATTTTACATAAAAATCTAGTCATGTAAATTAATTAAATTAAATAAATTATAAGAAATAATTATATAAATTATAAGAAATACTTGAGCGTGCGTGTACTTGAGCTGAGTAACATTTATTAATACGGGCCTAAGTCATCTATTACAATATTATCAAGCATTTGTGCTGGTGCATTAAAGTCAATATGACGCCCTAACCCCATATACCATACAATGGATATTATGTGCCCACAACTTCCCACAGTGCGATTGCCTGTAACGCAAGTGCAGTACCAAGTACGGTTTCTTTACTCACGTGGTACCAATGAGAATAGCATGTCTGTCTCTCTCTCTCTATATAAATCTCTCTATAATAAATACGTGAACGGACATGGCGCGACTGAACTGAGCCAAACATTATTTAGCAGGATATTGCATCGCTGTAAATAGTTTAACTCGTTATCACGGTATAATTCTATATTATAAAGGCCATTGCGCAGGTGTTCGTCGCAGTAAGACTTGGCAAGCCTAATGTGATAGCTCCCTAGCGCAAAAAGAAACACTTCATCTTCAGATAAACGTAGGAAGTCTTCGAAGTTAGGGATATTTGCTTGCATGGCTTCAAAAGGCACTCTCTGTCTGTTAAGATTTTTGATTTAGCATGTTCATTCTAGAATGAATTATATTTATGATATCGGCGGCGAGTCTGTTGTCAACAGCGACTCGATAATAGGCGTTTATTATGGCCGCTGCGATTTTAAAGTCACAGAACATATGACTTAATGCACGGTTAAAATACCTTTGTCGCAACAACCTGAACCTATTTTTAAACTTGCCGTTGACCGCCTCAACAACCCATCTACAAATCGTAACCAATCGGGACTTATTTGCCTGGTCTGTTAACAGCTGATTAGCGTTCCGGTCCTTTGTAGGTGGCATCTGGACTTCATAACCACAAGACTGGATTTTTTTTT
This sequence comes from Parnassius orleans, assembly GCA_029286625.1. Classification (NCBI taxonomy): domain Eukaryota; kingdom Metazoa; phylum Arthropoda; class Insecta; order Lepidoptera; family Papilionidae; genus Parnassius; species Parnassius orleans. Next base: position 431,756 of record JAGSMP010000161.1, on the reverse strand, counting down.
TATAGGATAGGGTGACAAACGAGCACACAGTCCACCTGATGGTAAGTGGTTGCTGTGACCCATAGACATCTACATCTATCGTCAATAAAGAATTAAAATGCAGATGCGTTGTCACCCGTGAGGACTAAGATGGAATGCCTCTTTTCCAGTAAAAAGGGTATCCGGTTCTCTACACTCACCATACGAAACACAGCAGTGTTAAGCTGCTATTTTACGCTGGTATTCTGTGAGAGCGTGGTCCCTCCCCGGTCGAGCCGACCCATTCGTACTACAACTATACTACTAATATAGCTGCAGCATGGCTCTACCACGTATAAAATATCACCACGGATATCACCAATGCTATCTCTAAAGCCCCTATTTACTATAAAAACATCGCCACTGTTTAAAAACCAATGCAATGGATTTTCTTCATTCATTCATGACTGCATAATGGTAGCATCAGATGTTTTAGCCCGGAAAGGACCGAGTACGTCTATTATGTCGCTATCACTGCTCACAATTATAAAAGGTTTTAAAAGATTCCGAAACTTGTGATGGCTGTAAGATTGCCGCTGAAATAAAAAATTGGAGCTTTTTTCAATATATATTGAAAAAACTGGCAACAGAAAAACTGGCCTATTAAGTGTCATTTTTTTATGTTATTATGAAAGATTAAGGTACTGCCAAGTTTTTAAAATTAATTAGAAAGTATTAAATCATTTATTACTATTTTTCATTTAATGTTGAAAATTCAAGCCCCACTCTCCTGACAGAAAATTTTTAAGTTTCGATTAAAATTATTGTATCTTCGGTGAATGTTAGGAAGCTAATTATTTTATGCATAATAGGGCAACTCATAAGGATCATGCTACAAACAAAAAACTTTGAAAAATCTCACAATTACATTTTTTAAATGTTAGGCTGTTTAGGTGAACATTTTCAAAAAAAGGATAAAAAAAATCATAACTCGAAAACTACAAAAAATCGCGGAACATACATAGGGTATTTTCGGATACCCCTAGGTGTGAGGAATCAAAAAATATTTTATAACCTCACTGTTTGGACCACCCAGTATATGTACGTTCCATCAAATTAATATCAAAATAGCTTTAGTATTTTGCTCATCGCCAAACAACTAGGTATCAGTAAGTTTCTTTCCAAAACATTTTCTCTAGAGAAATGATCTAGACCAAGATGTCTATTAACGAAATCTTGTGTTAAACATTCTCTCGTTATTTTTAAATGGTCTTCAAATGTTCGACGTGATATCCCAAACAATGTTGCTAACCTTTCATTGCTTTCACCAGTTCTTAATTGCGTCATATAGGCCCCAAGAACTCTCCACGGATGTCTGTGTCTCACAGCTAAGCTTGGCGTTTCCAATAGCATACTATTAAATTGCTCAATAGTTAGTCCAGTCCAAAAATGAAGCTAATGGGCATCCAATCCAGTCACGGAGTCAAAGCTTAATCTAGGAGAATTCATGCCGTGAATTAACATTGTTGTCATGTCCGAAACAAGCACAGCGTTAAAATAATTAGTCACGTTTACATTATCCAGTAATTCGTCCCAAATAATATTGGACAAATGCTCTTCACACAGTCGTGCACTAGGAGGAAAATATAAGCTGTAGTTACAAATAGCGAACAGCCTTATAGACGCGGGGATTCGTCTCAGATTCAGAATTCTGCAATGCCTGTATAAACAGGTTCGCGAAGAATTAGGAGCTCTTACATATTCAGGGACGAAGATTTCATTTGGTTGGGCGCCTTCTGGATTGTTGACATCGACAAAATTTTCGTCGGACGATCTTGTCGATTGACGTCATTGTTGGCTCTGCCAGCATCTGTGACATACAGTCATGTTGTTATTGAAAATAACCTGAAATAAAAAAAAATACATTTAATATCCTATAATAATAGATAAAGATATCGTAGGACTAGGTTGCAGTGCACACAGAATATCTCTCAACCCCTTAAAATCTACTTTCAAACAACGACGATGATATAATAAACACACACCCTACCTTATATTATTTTTACATTGATTATTGTAACTCATCGTAAGCACTGTTAGACAAAGAAAAAAATAACATTACTTACTAACCTCTATTAGCTCATTTTGTGAAATATAGTCAGCCACCACTGGTGAACTTTGAGGCAAAGTATCTTCCAAAATGTATCTTCTCTGCCTTAGGACAGAACGGGGACTTATAACATATCGGCGTACTGTATCCATAATTGTGCCAAAACGTTCTCAAAATCAAAGTCTTTAACTTGCCAAGGCAAATCAGAAAGATATTCTCACAGTCCGGTAAAAAAGCAAGGGTCGTTGTGCGTCGTAAACAAGCCGATAATGTTAACCACGAGAGTAGCGAATAACGAACGAGTGACGACTGCGACTACCTGGTTGGTAGGTGCGTGTGCGGCGATCCCCGGAGGTGACGGCGGGGAAGGCGACGCGGGATCTCTGCGCACGTCTCGGTATATCAATTAATTGCGTCTGTCTATTTTTGAAATTAGTTGTCAAATTCATCAACACACTTTTGCACATTTCGAGTTTTGATAAAATAACTTGAGAGTTTTCAGCGTTTAATGCCCTTTTCAGTCCATATCCATGCACTTTCGAATCTAAGATATCAAATAAGTCTTATAAGATTAACAAAAAATTAGCTGTTCCATCTATTCCTTGAAACTGGGCAATCATCAAGGTGTTTTTACAAAATTGGAGAGCTATTGATACACGTCTGCTAAACAATTGAGTGGAAAGCTTTACTTTCATAATATTATTTTTAAAAAACAAGTGTTCAGATCGTAGCTTGTTAGCTGCGTGAAACTTCTCGTCTTCTTGCAATTGGTGTAACATCTAAATATGACTCCATTTTATATTCTTGTCTTCAGCATCTTTAAATTCCCTGTAATGTTCAAAACTATTTCTAACTAATTTTATCATGTGAGCTGGATCGAGAAAGATAGCTATTTCATTATTTTGCGCTTTAAAAACAGTTTTCAAATTATTCGGATTTAAATCGCAGCCGAGTTTCTTGGCCATTGCTTTATTGGCTGGACAGCCATCAAAGGTCACAGCTTTGACTAACAATCCAGCTTCAAAGCATAAGTCAATAGCTTAAGTAAGCAAAAATTTTTTTTTGGTCAGCTGTCACTTTATTAATAAAAAAATACCCAATAGGCACTTTCCATTTACCGTGTAATGAAACAACTAGAAAAACTAATGCGTCGGTACATTCTTCTCTACAGTCTGAATCCACACTTCCACCGTAATCTACATAACCGTGTGTCTTTTCTACTTTCTTCTCTATTTTCATTTCATCGAAAACAATACAGCAATGAATTGGCAGATTTGTCTGTGTTGCCTGAAATTTTAGAGCATCAAAAGCTTCCTTCGTGAAACCTGGACGACCATCTATAGATCTGTACCACATTCCTAGTGTTTTTACAGAGGGTAAACAAGTATTAAATGTTTTGCGTACATAACTATAAGCCTTAGTTGAGTAAAAATTTAAGGTGAGTCCAAAAGCTCTCACCTGTGGGGAATATTTTTTTCTAACAATTTTACCTGATTTTCCTTTCAATATTTGACGACGCATAATTTCACCACATTTGACCCCTAAGGAACTTAATGCGTCATTGTTTTCGGCTGTTAATAAATTTTTGTTTTCTAATTCTGCCAATAATGACTTCAAATAAACTATTTGTCTTTTTAGTCTTCTGTTGGAATCACTTAACTTTTTAATTTTTTTATCTTTTTTGTTCATTACGTTGGTTAATTCGATGATTATTCTACAAAGATGTTTTTTAACTGGAGTATCAAATGCAGATGGCGTATCAGGTATAGGAGAAAATTTTCTTTTTTGTTTTGTAGGCGTTTCTAAGCAATGGCTCTGATTTTTAGGTGTTGGCAGGTTTTTTGCGTCTTTCAGCGGTGAACCAGTAATCTGAAATACGTATTCGTTTCTTTTAAAATATTACCAGTAATTATTTAGGTACTAATAATACGTTTATTATTCATTTATACAAATTATAATCATATAATTCTTATTATAATCATACCGCTTTTTGCTTTTTTCCCCATCGGTTGTCGGTTCTACGAGCTATATGGCTGGCCCATTGCCACTTCAGCATACTAATTCTTTAGTCTATGTCGGTTACTCTGGTTCTACTGCCGATATTTGAGTCTATCACGCAGAGAAACGCCGAGCATAGCCCTCTCCATAGCTCGCTGAGCGACTTTGAGCTTCCTCATACGGCCTGCAGTGAAGGACCACGTCTCAGTTCCATAAGTCATCACTAGCAACACGCACTGGTTGTACAGTCTCATTTTCAAGTTTTGATGTACATACGTCTGACGAGAAGATGTGTCGTAATCTCCCGAACGCTGCCCAGCCGAGTTGAACCCGTCGATTGACCTCTCGGTCAAAGTTAGACTTACCTATTCGGACTATTTGTCCCAGGTAAACATATGGAATAAGATTATTAATACAAAAATATATAATTCAATGAATTTATTAATTATACATTAATTTCGACACCTGTTTGCCTCTCTCGTTTCGCACCCTTTGTTTTATTGTAATGTTCTCGAGACCGTAGGAAGATGGAGTCATTTTCATCACTTTCATTACTAAAATTGTAATAGCTCTTGTCATTGAGTATATTGCTGACTTCTTTGCACCGAGTGATTATGAAGAACACACCACTTTTATGGACCAAATATTTCTTTAAATTTTCTTTATGTTTTTCACATTTCATAAAATTTAATTCGACGTGGACAGATATAATCAGCATTATATATTTATCAATGTTTTCTATATGTGCATATTTATTTAAAATATCCCATTTTATGTGTTCCACTTGGGCAAAAAGTCAAACAATGACCGGGTAGGATAGCATAAAATTGTGGAAATCTTCAGTATTTGAAGACGTTAAATAATTTTGACATGTTTTACATTTTTTAAATACAAACTTTTTTGCTTTGCTTGCTATACACCCACTCCAATAAGCTATGGCCGCGCATTTCTCTATGAACTTGAGAACAGCTTTCTAGAATTAGTTGTGTATTTATTATGTCAATATTTAAATGTTCATCGATAATTCGTTTTCCATTATGTCATTAGCGTCCTCCACATTATAATTTTGGTATATTAAAGATTTTAAACATATACTGTCATCTTTTTCACAATTTCCCTGTATGGAGTGTGGGGACGTTATATTATTTATTAATAATGTTTTAAATGCAGTTTCAAAAGCCGCTGAGTTGGGCATTACATTATTATAGCCATGAGCTCTTATCGCCCCAAAAAAGTTTTCCAAAGGGTCCTGGTTTACATTTCGTAGTAATAATGAATTTATTCCTTCTTATCTTAACCTATTTGTTATTAATTTAAAATCTTCTATAGTTTTTACGCAACTGGTTAGAGATGGTACAGTTACCTCTTTACCATTGTTATTTACATACTTCATTGACCTTAAAATCGGTAACGTTTTATTCCAAAATTTTAAATGGGGTAAGTTTGGTGTGACTGCAGATCTGTATATTTTCCCTTCTTCTTTATGACAATTTGCATTGACGGAGTCGAACAGGTCATCGAACAGCATTATCAAATCTGCAGTGTCCACACTTTCCTCTGGCAAGCACCCACTTTCTAGAAATGAAAATTTTATGTTATGTTATATTTATTTGTTGTGTTTTTTTATTGGGGTACCCTAAACTACTGGAGGTACACGGGAAATTTTAGAGGCATTTCACACCAAGTTTACATTATGTGTCCCACAAAACATGCATCATACATATCGTTTTTCGTCTATTGATATGATTATAATGATTCATTACTGTCCCACTGCTGGGCACAGGCCTCTCAAAATTAGAAGGATTAAGCCTTAGTCCACCATGCTGGCATGGTGCGGGTTAGCGGACTACACACACATTGAGAAGTTTATGAGGCCCTCTCACACTCGTATTCAAGAACGTATACTATGCGTACGCACAGTAGGCTTTAACGCACAGTGGACGAAATTTTGTTTCATAAACGTCACTTGAGCGTTAGACGACACTATGCGCTCATTATAATGAACGCACAGATAAAGTAGCTCGCTAGCTACTTTACGCTACGCATAGTGCGACAAATCAACGCAAATGTCAAACTGGTATGGGGTATATAGGTTAAGTTTGTTGATTTGTGTATACGCTGATTTGTTTTGTTTGAATAATTGCGATGGATTACAGCAGCGAAGATGATTTTGATAATTATATCCTGGAGAGAATAAACGTGCAAAGAACGATTAGCACAAGAAAAGTGATACGTGACTTTCAAAATCCTTTTGATTATTACAGTGCCAATGAATTTAAAAGTCGCTATAGGTTTTCAAAAGATATCGTATTAAATATACTTCTGCCTCTAATAAATGCAGATCTTTTGAAAGTTACCAGTGGAGGCCTTCCAGTGCCTCCTATTTACCAGTTACTAGTGGCCTTAAGATTTTATTCATCTGGGAGTATCCAGGTTTCAAATCTACATTATTTTAAAAAATATATATATATATATATATATATATATATTAAAATACCTATAAATATATGACATTGTCGCTAATCGACCTGGTTCAGTACATGACAACCGAATTTTCCAAGCTTCTACGTTAAAAAGAAAGATGGAACAAGGTGTCATTGATGGTATAATTTTAGGAGATAGTGGATATGGTTGTCAAAAATATTTACTAACACCAGTTCTACAACCTGAAACAGTTTCAGAGGAAAATTATAATAAGGCCCATATAAAAACAAGAAACACTGTAGAAAGAACAATAGGTGCCTGGAAGAGAATTTTTCCTTGCTTATCAAAAAAGTTGGCAACAAATCTGACAACAATATGCCATGTTATTGTAGCAACTACAGTTTTATACAATATTTGTAGATCTCATGGCATTGTTGAAGAAATAGATGATGTTAGTTATACTACAACTACTCGACAAAACATTAGAAATACACAATCATCCAAAAGAGAAGGACTGTTATTTAGGAGATTATTTATAACACGCCATTTTTAATGTTTAGTTAAATATAATAAAACAAATTTATTTCAATTTTCAAGTTGTTTTTTTAATAGTTCTATTTCCATTTTAATTTTTTCTAATTGTAAACTATGGAGTTGTTTTTCAAAGGAAATTAAATTTTCTTCCCGTTTTAATAGTACCCTCTCCCTTTTAATACGAAATTCATGCAATTCTGTATCCTGTTGCATATTTATAGTGCACCGCTTTATTCTTGCTACTGTTTCACTAGAAAATTTCTTAAGACCTGAAAGATAAATAAAGTGCACATTAACAAGAGTCCTGCAATAGCAAGTGATTGATTATTTGCTTACTAAACAGGAGCATCTGAGTTTAATCCCTGCCCACACCTTTAAATTGATAAAATATTCAGTTACCTGTGGTTGCATAGTAGACATTTCCTTTCGTTTTTTTGGTTTAGAGGGAATATTATTGTCTTCTTCAGTTATAAAATTAGTATCCACATTCATAACTGTAACAAAAATACATTTTTGATGTAAGTATTATATGAAAAAAAAAAAACTAATAAAACTACTTAAATATATTATTATGATAATAATAACAACATGGTCTGTATGTCCTCAATGTCCTCGGCACAGTTTCCAGATTCATCGACGTTGGTAACAATTTTTGTATTTATACTTCCAGTCAATACTTCAAGATTCAAAACTGAAACATAAAATAATGATTACTGGACATAATATGTACACAATGCTCACATGTACATATTTTGCTCAAAGAATACAAATTACCAGGTATGCAAGTCGTTAGAGACAAACATAGGTGTATAGACTCTTACAAATGGAGAACACCTATGCCTATCCCTTCAGGAAATACAATATGTATGTATATTGGCTTACCATTATTATTAGTTCCTTTTTTTATATCTACTACGCTTTGTGTCAAGTCATCTGAAACTAAATAAGTAAATCATTAATAGGTCATTGATAATAATTATAAATTTTACTAGGTAAATTAGGTATTCTGACCATTTATACTAACTTTCTATAGAATTGGAGCCAATAACCCCTGGAACAGTTAAATTTATAAATGGACAAATTGCATCTACTACATTATCTGATAATAAAGCGGGGCCACCTTCTGGTGGTCCTCCACCTGTACGTCTCATATTTATTGACTCAACAAGCTCCTTCTTTCTTTGAGTTTTATATATTCCCAACATCTTTTAATTGTATGTTATTCTAGGCGTAACATAGGACTGTGCATTATAGGCAATTGTCAGTTCATCCCAGGCCTTCTTTAATTCTATGTTTTGAGCGTGTGTACGCTTATCCTCAATAATGGGCCGCTCCCGCACTAAAGCAACAATTAGTTCCCTTTCCGAAGATGTAAATGGTAACTTCTTTGAACTGAAAGAAAACAACACGTATTATTATTTGTACAAAATTGACAACAAAACAAACAGAAACATAAAATGTAATACTTACCATATTTTAGTTGATTTCGCATTCATTATAGGCAAGCAACTCGTATTCATAATGAAAAGGATAAGTAAATAAAATTGTGTAAGTAAACTATATTGAGAATTCAAATGACATATAACCTGTCGGAAATATCTGCGAACCTGGCTTGATGACGTCATGCAATATGGAGAGATAGCAAAAAATCGAGTTGCAAAAATGAAATATATTTTTTGTGCGCCAATTTATTTTTATACTTCTATACAACGCCTTAAAATAAATTTAAAATAAAAAATACATTCCTATTAAAAATAAAACTATTTGTATATATCAATGTAACGCTTTTATACTGGAAAAAGTAAATGCAAGAAACCATATTAAGTATAAAAGTTTGTTGTTAGAAATGCTTTTTTTAGTAGTTTCTATTCTAGGGTAAGTATAATAAATTAAAATCAAATAATTTTCAAGCCATTTAATTAGCAGGTATTTTACATTAAAATTTAATTTAAAACAATTAAGTACTGTCATTTTCAAAAGTGGTCTATTAATTTTTTAAAAAGCCTCAACACCAGACATTGTTTCGCTGTCGTTGTTGTCAAATTCTTCATTGTCGCTGAAAATGTTGTCATCACTTTCGTTGTCACTATCTTCTCCACCTAATGAAATTACTAATTCCTGTTCCTCAAGTTCATACAATCTATCAGCATGCCAAAACTTGTCTCTTAAGCGATCGACATGGTTGCATTCTTTTTTCCAATCTTCTGGGGTTATACTCTGTATCGCTTCCTTTGTTAGTCTTTCTATATCTTTTTCTGATTGGTCTACATTTTTGTCTGCCACCCTTTGCTTCATCAAATTCCAAACATACTCAATTGGGTTAAGGTCACAATGGTAGGGTGGCAGACGTAATACCTCTTGTCCATGAGATCTAAATATTTCATCGATGAAATATACCTTCTCGGGCTTATGTCTTTTAATTAACATATACAGTTCTCTTTTTGTCATTTTCTCGTCAAATTCGATGTTGTGTTCTTGCAGCCACATTTGCATTACGTTTTTACGTGCACTGAAATTTGGCGGCTTATTCACCTGCTTGCTGTGGTACGGTGCGTTGTCCATGACAATGATACCGTTGGGTGGAAGATTCGGTATCAATTTCTCTTCGATCCATTTTGTAAAATTTGATGCATCCATTTCGTCATGGTAATCACCGGTTGTTGACTTACATTTATAAAGGAGCTCGGCACCTTGTACGAAACCATTCTCATTGCCTGCGTGTACCACAATCCAGCGCTGACCAGGAGAGTGATTAGTTCGAATACTGGAATCACTACTATTTTGCCAACATTTCGAGACAGTGTAATGTGAATGTATCCAGGTTTCGTCGATGAAGGTCACTGGTTTTTTTTCGGCACCACATTCGTCATTTTCTTTCAATCGCCTTAAATATTTTGCTCTCCAGGCTGCTATTTCAGGTCTTTGCACCAAAAAATCGCGTTTACGTTTACATTTCTTAAACCTGTACCCCAAAGAATTTATTAGTATATTTCTTAGGGCGTCTTTTTGTCCGGGAAAGTTCAGCTCCTGCTTGGCTATTCTCAAAATCTTTTTTAATGTAGGTATTTCTTTTCTGGTGGTATAAAAACTTTCAACTAAAGAGCGTATGGCGCATAAATCAAAACTATCTAGATCAATTTTCTTTTGTATTTTTACGCTTCTTCCCTGGTGTCGAGAGCATAATAGTGTCCGTGGTAACTGAAGCTGACGTACTAGGTTGTGGGTCTTCTTCGAAGGACGTCATCTCTTCCTGAACATTTGCCTCTCTAGTTGATTCTGACAAAACTTGTAACTTTTTTGCTTCACTTTTTATTTTCATTATGGTCGTTTTAGATAAACCAGTTGCTGCACATGCCCTTTTTGTTGCTTGTTCAACCGGGATACTGAAACAGCCTTGTTGTTTTTCATTGTCAAAGAATTTAATTACTTTGAGCACTAAATTCCGCTCGGCACTATGTATAGTCTTACCCATCTTGTAAGTAGTCTATTGTAATAATAGTAATATTTCACCAAACAGAGAAACAATAAACAATAATGCGATTACGAAAGCGAGATTAATACACGTGCGTCGGCGCTTGCGTTGGCAACGGTACTGGATAGACGATAACGGGCGGAGGTGCGGGGAAGCGCGAGGGGAAGCGCATTCCAGCGAGGTTCGCAGATATTTCCGACGTGTTGTAAAATAATATCTTGGTTGACGTTTATCTGTCATTCACTCGAGTGAAGCGCGTCACAACGTTAACCAATCACAGCGCCCCATTCAATGCTATGTGTCCGCACAACAAAGAGTCCACTAAGTATTGTTCATGAAATGAACGGCCCGCCATGACGAACGCAGTGAGAAATATCCACAGAGTACTTTTTATATACTGAAATAGAGACGAATCTCAAGCCCAAAAATGAATTGTAGAATGTGCTGCCTTCTGGTGGTGTCAGATGGAACAATTTATATTTATCATATAGCTATACTATACACCTAGTATATATAGCTACTATATTGTCTTTATATGCTAAATTATTGTTTTTTATTTTATTTTTCATTTTACTTATTGTAAGACATTTATTTAAAGTTACGTACACAATTTCTTACAATAAGTATAGATAGATTTTGATGTAAAAAAACTCATTTCAGAATTGAATAAAACGTCTTTTTACATTCGTGGAAATATTTTCGGCTTTCATTTGAAACAAGTCTTCATTATCGTCACAGTCTCTTTTCCCACTGAGTATTTTATTTATATTTTGACATAATTAAATATGAAAAGCGGCAAGACAAATTTAATAAATAATTAATTATTTTATTATTATGTATATTACATAGCAAAAATCAAAATCTACATGAATTAGTATCAAGGTTTTTATTAATTCTTTAACATTGTCTCTATCTAAATAATTTTTTAGTACTGTATTTGTTATGTCTTGCACTGCAGATACACACACTATAAGAGACTCAGTGGGACTCCAAAGCCACCATTTACCTGCGTATTCCCGAAATTTTATGATTTCATTTTCTTGTAAGGCGCCACAATTTTTAAAAACATTTTTTTTAGCGCGTTTAGCAAAATATCCACTAACATAATCTAATGCCCCCTTTATATATGGAGCAGTTTTCTCTTTAATATCAATTATTTCTACATCCGGGATTGTTTCAAGGTCACAGGTTGTAGCAGCTTTGCAGTTATCTGTGATGATAAGAGATTCTAAAGCCTTACAATTATCTTTTTCTAATTAGCACCTGGGGCATGGACACTAGACATATTGTTAATTAAAAGTGTAGTGTAGGCACTCTGAAACTGTTCTGGTGTTGATTAATATTGCAGCACCATGGCTTCTAATGGCCCCAAAAGTTTTCAATAGGGTCTTGGTAGAGGTGCTGCATCCAAACAGAAGTAATACCATACTTAGTTTCCAATTTTTAAAAGGATTTGTATACCATTCAGTGTCCATACCCAATTTTTAATTGTAGGTACACTCTCAGGATTATTTGACATTTTATTTATAAATTTCATATTATTTAATATAGTTTTTGCTTCATCCCACAACTTATGGTGTTCTGAGTTTGGCCTTGCTGGTCCAAGAAGAGGCTTTCCATATCGGTTTTTTTCTTTCTTATAGCTGCCATTGACAGAATCGAATACCTTGTCAAAAAAGAGGAGAATTTCGGCAGTTTCTTCACATTCTCTTGGAAGAATGCCTTTTTCTGAAAAACAAAAAGCTAGTTAATCCATTAATAAACACTTGTATTATCACAGCACAGCAAGTTTTTGTGACTTTTTTCTTCTTTATTGGCCTATTAACCCTAGAATACTAATCATATTTTTTATACGGAAATACTTATTATTAGTCGTTTCGACTAACACCTATATAAACCTACTTAATAATAGTTGTATAGTATAAATACATATATATTATTTCTTATTTTAACTATTGGTTTATTTTATCTTATTTTAAATAAAAAGCAAAGTTAGTTTAAAGTATTTATTAAGTAATCAACACAGTTAAAGTATTTATGAATTATTTTCGTGAGATCCAAACATCAGTCTCATTAACTTAAATAATAATAAAAACCTTTAACCTCCTCTAAATAAACTTAAATATTATAGAATAATCTTTTATGAATACATAAAAAAATATTATTAGTTTTTTTGCAGTTGACACATATTTCAACTTTATGTTCGCCGCATATATTTTTGGTGCACTTTGAGCACATAGCTTTGGTCATGCGATGTTTTTTATACGGACAATAGCTACAAATCTTCCTTTTTTTCAATCCAGAAGCTTCATTAGAACTAGTGCTACTTTCTCCTGAACTATCTGGAACCAAGTCTTGAATGTTAGCTCTTAATTTTTATGCAATGTCGGCTTAGTTAGACGTCTCTCCATGTAAGGATTAACAAGGGCTGTATGCAATTCTTTCATGAATTGTTTTCGATTTAAAGGTTTTCATTGGCATTTAGTTTATTTTCACAATAAATAACGTAGCTGTTTATAAAAGTCATGTTCAACATCCCATAAAAGATGCACATAGGCCATCGATTCGTCTTGCGGCTACAGGACATGTTTGCAGACATTTGGTCAAACGTGTCGACTCCGCCTCGTTTGGTTATAAAATTCAACCATATGTGGCTTGTTGGTTTCTTGGTTGACAGTTCCTTCTTCTGAACAGGATGATAACAAATAAACGACTTTGTTTGGTTTTGGTTTGTATGATAGCAGGGTCAAAGGACCATCATAGCAAAACATTGATGTCCCTATAGGTCTAGTTCTGGTGTTAACCATCTCATTGGGTATTTCTTTTTATTAGAACGCAAGGTACCCACTATAGTTAATTTATACGTCAAAGTAGTGACTTAGCTAGAGGAATGGACGTAAACCAATTGTCAGTTGTGATGTTTCGGTTTGAACCATGAAGGGTCGGTAAGCTCTTTTACAAAGTACTCGCCTAGAGGCAGTCCCCCGGTATCAGTGGCTTTTCCTATATATGGTATGGCGTTGATCATATATTTTAACCCATTATCACACATCATTACTATTTTCAATCCATACTTTGCGGGTTTATTGGGGATATACATCCTGAATGGGCATCGGCCTCTGAAGGCTAACAATTGTTCGTCAATAGTTATGTATATGCCATTGGTGGTAATTAGTTCTGCACTTTTCTATAAATAACTCCCATACTTTTCTAAACGGTATAAATCTGTCCCTATTTTGAGAAGATAATCTTAAATTTTTATCATCAAATCTAAGGCAACGTATAAGAAATTCATATCTATCTTTGCTCATTGTAGATACATATCTTGTGCCAGATAAAGATGAGTCGAAAAGTTCGTCAGTAGACAAGTGGTTGTCTTTGAGAACAGCGGAAAGTATGAAGATCCCAATTAGTGCTCTAATTTCACACTTGTCTGTGGGTTGTTGAGTGCTTCGAAGGGTAGCATAATTTTGTTGTTTTATTATTATCTCTGCGTTAGTCCATTTTACAATTTCATCTAAGATCTCATCAGTTATAAACAATTCCAAACATGCCAACGGATCTTTTCTACCTCTGCAGTGACTAGTTGGACCTCGGATATATGTACAATATTAGAGCTTGAAGTTCTATTGGACTGGGGCCTTACGGTAGACCAAACATACCTATTTCTCCCGCGTAAAACTCTCTGAGAAAAGGGGATGATATTTGAACGAAGAGAAGAATTGTTACTCTCCTGGGCTGTACTCTCCTGTGTTGTCGAAGTCTCCTCGGATATTATAGATGAATCTGGGTTAGATACATTGGATGATATTACCTCAGTTGGCCTATCTTCTTCATCCGTTTGTTCCAGCTGCTCGATCTCTAACTGGTCCTCTGTCTCACTTCCAGCAGATTCCACATCACCATCACTGTCCTCATCATTCAAATATCTCGCCAACTCTTCGTCCGTATAATTACGTGTGTTACTGGGTCGTGAAGAAGTCATTTTTTAATCTAAAATGAAACAAAATACGATAAACAAACGAATAATTCACGATAAAGACATTTATCGCAAAAGTTACATAAATACTAATCATTAGTCATATCGACTAACAAAAACGAATTATTTCCAAAATGGCTGTACTTACCGGCTCGACACCGTTACTCCCGTAAACGTCCGACCGGCGACTGAGTTGACATGAATGTTCAAGTCGCGCGGCGCATTCATTAGAAAGAGACAGCAAGATTTGGGTGCAGTGTTAGTCGAATTGACTAACATTAGTATTCTAGGGTTAAAGTTTACTGCTGGACTTGAGCCTGTCATGCTTGGCAGACGGATTGACGATCGTAGTTCTAGACGTGAACACCTTTGCCGTAGCTTGTCCGTCGTCGATTTGGATATTTTACGTCTGGCGTAAAAGAGATGGTTATACCGCCGACTAAACGGAAGTCATAAGATGTTTTGACATATCATCTCTTATAACACATCATGGGACAAAATGAGGTGATGGGTTCTCTGTTTTTATTAACATACAAGTTTTAAGACTAAATACATAATTTAATTTAGTCATAACTACATAAAAGATTTAAGCTGAACTGATTAAAAGAACAAATTTGGTATAAAAACATTTTTATATTAAATGTTTTATAAAGGTTGCAGTATGAATAGCAACCTGAATCATTAATTACAATTTTCAGTACTAAATTTACCTAAGCTGCATGTCTGAGAAACATCCACCAATCAGGACCTTACAGGAAATGACAGGACCTTAGCCAAGTAGTGGTACATTTATAGTCTGCAACTTATTTACTTATTATACTATTCCTAGACCAACACATTTTTAAGCTTATCTAATCAGAATAAGGACTGTGTAAGACAGAATATTACATTACAATAGCAAGAAATATATTACAATATTAAATTATTATATTGTAAAATTATTACAATAATCTATTTATTACCTGCAAGGTATCCCATATTAGATGCCACAGTACTACTAAAAATTTGACTTGCATATTTTACCTTCATCTTAGGTATCTTGGTGGGTAAAACATGATTATCTGTGAGTTTAGGTATTAATCTTATGGTCTTGTAGCCAGGATTTTCTTTGTGCAGGAGTTCAATATGATGCCATTTGGCTGTCTGAACTTGATCATTAACAACATATTGAAGATCCTTCGTGAGTAAATTATTTCTAATGCACTTCAAAAGATGTGGAGGATCATACAAAGGAATAATTTCTTGATGTTCTATCATTATCACATTTTCCTTGGGCTCTTTTCCTGCTCTTAAAAAGGCACCTCGCGTTTCATTTAATAGTAATTTAATAGCTTGTCTATTATTAGTGCCCTGGTCACAGACTGTCGCAACCACAGTGAAACCTGCTTCTTGTAATTTTTTTACAATTTTCTTCAAATGTGTTGCTATTTCTGCCCCTGAATTAGCAGCGACAGAGAAAGTGTTAATAAAGAAAGAGAGAATACTGCTTTTTATAATTTTTAAGAAGTCCCCGAATCATGAACACTTGTACATGATCAGCTATGTCAGACTTGGTGAACTTTCCATCGGTTACAAATCCGATAACCTTGTCTAGTCTCTCACTATATTTTAAATTGGCTTTCAAGGCCATTTCATCAAAAAGAAGCACACAAAGTTTTTCTTCATCTTTCATTTTCTTGCTTACATCTGCCAATTGAGTGAAGATTTTATCATTAATTCCAGGTTTCACATCTGCTTGGCATAATAATTTAGCAAGCGTACGAGGTGCTGGCAATATAAAAATATTACGCAAAAATCGATAGCATTTCGGACTTTGCTTCAGTATTGATAGTGCATGTATTTTTTCCTCAATTGTGAAGCGTCGGCCTTTGCCTTTCTTTTTATGTTCTCTAAACTGCATTAATAATAAAATCTTTGCAGTACTTGACAATTTTTCCAGAGAATTTAAAAATGTAGGATTGTTAATAATATTTTTGTTGCTTTAAGGCTTGCTGACTGCTCTGTAGTACGGCATTTAGCAAGTTTATTTTTTATCTGTACCAACTTCACATACAATTTATTTTCAGCATGAGTAGTAGCAATGGTTTTCTTAATCATTTTTCTGAGTGACAGCAAGTGAGGGTGTATGGCACTCTAGAACAATAAAGAGGCAATTAGAATTTTCATAGGTAAATTCCCAAAGTAACTGTTCAATTGTAGAGCCCATGAACTGAAGTGTTGTAATTAAGTTACCAGTCTCATCAATCCAGTTGATGGAACTAAGATTAAAATCACCAAAAATAGCACACTTAATTAGACTTTCTAGAACTCTTGTTAGTATTTTCAACAAAATGTTCCACTTCAATAAGGATGAAACAACACCACTGGGGTATCAATACTTACTCATACCGACCGATTTTTGTTTGTAAAATTTAGAATAAACTAAATAAAAACAGTAACAAGTATTGATATTCTTTATTGATATGAATATATAATACATAATAATAATTCTATAAAAAGTCCGATTTTGTGGTGTTCCCCAAAGATATTAGTTTTTCTAAGTGTATGCCTGTTAGACGATTTCTGGATGCAGTTACTGTCGCGCAAGCTTTGGAAAACAGCCTTTCACAGGGTACAGACGTACCGACAACGTTTAGATATATTCGCGCTTGTTTATATAATGGTGGAAATACAGGTTTTAAATCCTCCCATTTCTCTTTTTAATTTTTGTATCGCCTTTCCGAAAATTGGAAGTTTTTGAAACGTGGGTCTAAAATTGTTGCAAACGCAGCGAGCGTGTTAAATTCAATGAGATCAAATCTTTTTTTTACCATTCAGCCAGTAGGTTTGTTTGCAACTGAGTGACACATTCTATTGATGATGAAAATTTCGTTAGTTGCGACGTGAGACAATTAATCATGGGTATTATTTTGGATATGGTAAAGTAATTCTGGCCTGAAGATTATTTTGTGACAAATTCGAATGGTTGTAACAATGGGACTACCTGTTTTAATATTTCAATTTCTTGACCAGTCACCAATTCAGGGCTATCTGTAGTATCGAGTAAAAGTTGCGTAGCAATTTTCGACATGTCTAGAAATCTATCAACCATGTAATATAGTGAATTCCAGCACGTCTTAATGTGAAGAATAATTTTTTTAGTACATCCCTCTGGAATCCACTATCAATCTGTATTTTCCTTAGTTTGTCTGATTGAATAGCACTGTTTTTAGCCCATTTAACAATTTCTTTAACTTATTGATAATACTTTTAATTACAGTTGAAGTATTTTTTAATGAGTTACCTACTATTAAATTATTAGTATGCGCAAAACACGGGAAATGTTTTGAATCACCAAGAGTTTTTTTTTGATCGCGGCAATCATATTAGCAGCATTGTCTGTAACAGCGCAAGTAATTTTAGACAGTGATATGTCCCAACTTTTAGAAGAGTTCCCTGGTAGTAATATTCGAACTGGTCAGGACTGTTTTTTCTAACAAATGTACTGTAACACCCAAAAAACTCTTTTCATTCATGGTTTCTGTCCATATGTCAAGCGTCACACATAACTCAGTTGTATCGGATATTCTTGAAATATACTCGCATCTTCACAATGTCATATTTGTCACAGAGCAGCTTCTTAACCCTCCGTGTACCAGGTGACTAAAAGTCTCGTCCCATACTAGGTGGGTGTGACAAACCCCAAAATAAAAAAGTGACAAAATTTACATATTTTCGGTTTTTTGCGGAATCAAATATAAGGTATTTATAAATACACAATAATCAGGTTTAAGTAAAACTCAGAGTAGAAAGTATGTATTAAAATATTTATTATTATAAAAGAACAAAAAAAAACACAACTTCTGTACTTTATGTAAGTTAACAGTAATTTTCTTATGTACTAATTTAAAATGGCACTTTTAATTATAACAATCATTTAAATTTTACGAACTACAATATATTTTCTAATAATTAAACATAAATTGAACACAATAAAGATAAATTTGAATTGAGATCATCGGTGTTCAATTGACCACAGTCTTGACCCAAAAAAATCAGTATGCTCCATACATATTGACACGTAACATTTTTTACATGAGTATTTTGTTTTACGATCTTTGTTTCTAGGGCAACTTAAGCATCTTTTTTGAGCATTAGACCTTCTTGCTGAGCGTTCTGTTGAATTTTTTGGCGAGACATCAAAATATTTAGCATTTCTATTGCTTAGGTCCCTTGGAAGCTTTTGGTTGTGCCTTCTGGAGTTTAAGAGGCCTTTTATCAAAGAAATACCACCAGGCAAATGAGTAATAATGTTTTCTGCTCTACAGCGAACATTGCTCGTGCATGGTTCTTTTTGCCACTTCGTTGTTTTATCTTTGCCAATGGTAATACCTTTGTCTAGACGGGCGAAGTATGTACAACCATCGGATATTAAAACCACTTTTTTGCCATTACAATATTTTTGTATAAAATCAATTATGCAACTAGTAATATTATTTGCTGTTACACCTCCATCGCCTTCGTGCCAAACATATAAATATACATCTTTGGTGTTTTTGATATGAAAAGAATAATTGTGAGGTCCTAATTTCATTTTGTAATACTGCTCTGAAACAAGAAGCTTAGTTCATAGTAGAACGCTTTGCATATCCATTGATACTACAACTACATCATCAGAAATTTGGTCAATGGCTTTAGATTTTGCTACCCGAGCCTCATCTTTTTCTACGATGTGTAGCTGATACAGATCTTTTGGAACATTTCCCTGCTTGTTAACCAACACATTTGTCACACTGGTCTTTGCGTGGCTTCTAAAATTGAAATCTTATTTTCATGTAATATTTCTTGAAACTTCTTTCTCTTCACTGCATATATATTATTTGTCTGGCATCAAGCAGTATACACAGAATGCATGTGGGTAAAGGACTCAAAAGATTCTTCGACATAAATCCTGGAATTGTTTGATCGGCAGTAGTGGCTAGGTACTTTTGGTATACATTCCAGCCACTTGTTAACTGAATCAGACTTAAGAAATTTGGTTGCAGTACCAGAATGAATAGGGACTCTGTCGATTCTTCGCGCTCTGTTGACTTCTTCACTACCTGTTAGACAAACTTTAGACCGAATCCATAGCTGTAACGTGTCTTTTTTTAAATCAAATGTGGCAAGAAACATTTCCCTACAAACACGAATCTTTACACCACACATGCCTGGCAAATAACAATCAAATCCAAAAGTGTGTAAATCTCCAGAAGTTTTTCGCCGTCGTAATATATTTCGTACCTGAGTAAATCCATTGATGTACGATTTCTTTGCATCCCATGTTGGTAACTGCCAAAAATATCGAAAAATATCTTCCCGCATTTCATCATTTATAGCAGCACATGAATAGCTTCTGTACAAGGCTTATCCCTCATTTTTCTACTTGTTTTCTCTGTTCGGAAAAAGAGTCAGAACCAATGCTAGCAGCTATTATATATAAGTTAATGTTTGATTTGTTGCTGTGATAATCGTAGTTATTTCCTCGCTAGTTGTGGTGATGTTCCTCGTAATTTCCACAATCGTATCCATGGCGATTTCTGTCTGTTGGTATTCACTGTCCGGTTGTGAAGCTGTAGCCGAAGGAAATAGAAAAGAAGATTCTTCTTCAAGCTCTGTAGGAAATAGACTTATCGAGACCTGTTGATCTTCCGTGCATAATTATACGAGTTGTTTGCTTCTCCAAAATCTTGACATGACTAATATCTGAAAAGGGTAGTAAAATATAAAGTGTTAGTTTCAAGCATTAACTGCCATACCAAGTTAGTTGTGTATAGCTTACAGAAGCGTATCACAGTTCTTCAAGCTATAACTAACACCCATCACTGTCCACCACCATTGTATAAAATAATTCATTATGTAAAATATACAAAATTGATTTAGTATCTAAAGGTAAAAAAAGCAGTCAATATACTTACATTATACTGACTTCGATAACTCAAACTTTTACAGCTTTACTGCTAATAAATATTTTTCTTATTCTTAACAAACAAACACAATAATTACAAAACCGCCAAAAGCGTACTGAACAATTGCGTAGAAAATATAAGCTATGTGACGCTCAAACTATGCGTTGCGTAGTGGTACAGGACTAATCATGCTTAAAAAATGTCGCTATGTGACTTAAAATAAATAGCAGGCGAAATTGATGAGTTTAATCTATAGTGATCTTTTATAGCTATGTGATTTATGACACGTGGTGGTTTTAAAGGAACATTTAATGTATGAACGTCACATTTTGTAACTTCGTGAATATCGAACTTATCACATATCTGTTTTACTGATTGTGTGTATTGCAATAAGGATCAAATTGGTATTAAAAACATTAAATCATAAAAAAAATACATAGCGATTTTTGCAGGCGCAACGACGATATGTAACAGTTAGTAAAAATAAAAGAAGGTAAAAACTAGAAACATTCTAATTTTATTTTATGCTAGAATAATATTTTGAACACGAAACTGTCTTATTACGATCGGTAGTGTAAGCACTGAATACAAGAATTAGCTCGCAGCTCGTAAGGCACTGTATAGCTCCACCCCCCACCACAAGTATCCGGTGGTTAGAGTGGTTGGCTTGGCTAGGATTAGCTGGCTTGAATGGTGCGCTGTAATTGGCTGTGGTGGTGTGGCGAAACATACATGTTATGAAATATTAACCTAACAGATCTTATGTAATTTTAATTTAAAACTGTTTTATTGTGACTACTTACTTTTTTGTGAAGCAATTTTTTCGAACATAAATTTTAATGTGTCATCATTACTCATTGGTTGCAGATTAGAGTCAGACTGTATATTATTAAACATAGGCTTTGTGGATGTCGATGTCGAGGCTTCAGGGAAATCGGGAACTATTTCTTTTCTTAGACAGCTGACTTCTGCAATGTGATCAGTTTCCCTTTTCTTTCTCCTAAAAATAATTGAAATACACTTAATCTTCAATAATGTCAGTGCGCGCTTTGTACCTTGAAAATAAACGTTCTATCTATTTACCCTACAGTGGTTGCGTACCTAAAAGTGACAGTCATGTTGATCGCGTGGTCTATATGGGTATACCATGTTTAAAAAAAAAATAGACAATAAATTCAAAATACCTGTTTATTTGTTTTTAAATCCTAATATCTAAGTATTTTCTATTAAAAATAATCAACAAAACATAATTACATATATATCTTCTATGCTCAAAAATGAACTAAAACATAAAATGCCTTTTTTTTAAGAAAATGTCACAAAGTTTACATTAGATGAGATAAAAAAAACTATAATATGTTATTATTGTAAACTAATTGCTATTTTGTGAACAAGACAAGCACACAATCTTGGAATGGTCAGGACATATAAACTTTTTGCACGTATTGCACATCTTTCGAGCGCTTCTATTACGAGCTCTACCGCAGTCATGGCAACGACCAACGTAATTCCTCCGTTCCAGTCTTGGTGTCGATGGCTGGTTTTCTTGTTACGGAAGACCCAGAAAATATTTTCGTTTGAAGGACAGACTTCTTGGCAAAGTTTTTTTGTCCAGTCTGCTGAGGCAGGGGTTTCATCCAAGCCAAAGCCAAGTCAATGAAGAAATCACAGCATCGAGCAATTCAAAGTTTTTATTTGCCGAATGTATGCATAGTGCGTTGAGGGCACAGATCATAGAAGACTGTAGCAGTCCATCTTCTTGAGTTCCTGGAGACGTCATAAAGTGAGCACATTTTATCTACTGGATCCACACCGTTTTTAGTGCGATTGTAGTATGATATTATTTCTGGTTTTTGTGTATCACCTTTATCGGCATCAATTGCTGCGCCGTTGTGCATTGTTGACATCAATATTAGCACTTTGTTAGGTTTTGCTTTGTAAGACACCAATGTGCATGGTGGGTGGAAACCAAATTTTGATGAATATATTGGATTTCCTCTCGCCTCTCGAAATAGCCGTGGTAGTTCTCTTTTGTCCTTCCGTACAGTACCAACCATGGTGGTTCCATTTTCAAACATTTGTTTAATACCTTGCAGAGAAGAAAACCAATTGTTCATGGTTATGTTGATGTGTCTGTTAAGAACAGGACGTACCACTCTCATAACTACGTCGCTTCGTTCGTTACTCGAGCGGAACGGTCCTTCAGGTTGTTGGCCTGCGTATATTTGCAAGTTGAACGTGTACGGGTAGTGAACATCGACTAGAGCAAAAACCTTCATACCATATTTTGCCGGTTTGCTTGATATAGACTGTCTAAATGGACAGCGTCCTCTGAAGGCTAAGAGTTGTTCATCCAAAGTTATTTCAGCGCTCGGGACGAAAAAGTTTTGGAAGTTTGCGAGAAACAAATCGAAAATATCTCGGATCAGGGCAAGTTTTCAATTTTTGCACGATCTTGACGGTCTCCTACATCATCGAATTGCAAAGCTTTGAGAAGGAACTTGAACGTTTGCTCAGACATAGTTAAATATATCGCGTCAACACCAGTTTGTTTTACATGCTCGTCTTGTGCTCAAACGGCTAATTTTCAACACGCCAGCCATAAGTAAAATCCCAATAAAACCTCTTATCTTGATGTCATGTGTCGGTTTAGCATCCCTTTCTCTCACATATTTAGCCTTCATGTGGTCAATTTTTATATTAGTGCATTTTATAATGAGATCAATTATGTTATCATCTAAAAAAGTGACATACAATCTCCAGGACTACTTTTCTAACGTACGATTCCTTTAGGACCAGGAGGCACCAAAACGAAATTATGGCTCCTAGTTCTTCCCCTATTCAGAGGAGCTGTCTTTGTCCAGACAATGTTATCCACACCAAGGTAAATATCACCACGCCTTCTGTTCTGAATTGGTTCAGTTTCAGATGCCGAACTGTCAGATTCAACCTCACCTGAGATGACTTGTTCTGATGTTGAGTCAGAAAACTGCTTCTCAAGATGATCCTCTTCATCATCTGAACTTGAGAAATCGTCATGAAGATCGTCACGGCTATCATCTTCACCCAGCCATGCCTCAATCTGAGACATGGCTGGGTGAAGATGATAGCCGTAAGATGATAAAACTTGTCTATCCATAATTTTCTTCTAAATTTTATTGTAAAATTTAATTGCAAAATAAACGAAAACATTAATATACATAATGCAATAAATAATAATTAAACTGAATAATTTTACAATAAAATCTAAATGTAATACTTGCATAAAATAAAAGCAACAAGTACAGCAAAAATACTTACGTAATAGGTCGCGCGGCATACACGCCATATGTGTAATAAATACTAATAGTGGGTTAACTCCTTTGTTATACCGTAAAATACCTACAAGGCTGTCTCTACGTCAAGTCGCTAAAAATATGCAAGGGTTGTCACAAAAACATTTCCTTAAATAATAATATCATAACATTATATTTTATCTGTATTCCTCGTAATAATATATTTTTCTATACAAAGATACAAACTAATTACTACTTTACAAAACTAATTGCGTTCCGCAGCTTCACCTGATTCGTCGTGATGGATACAAAGGCTTGTGCTGGTACCTACCTACCTAATTTTACTATATTTTACCTATATAGCAGTATCTCAGGTATTCCGTTTAAAATATTTGATAGGGGGTTGAACAGAATAAATTAAACAGGTTAAAATTATACGTTGGTTCTGTTTATACAACCGCCTCGTTACATAATTAAACAAAAGAGTGACTTTCAATAAGTATTATTTATAATCTATATTGAATAAAAAAGTTTCTGTTTCTGTTACAAATGTGCAACCGGCAAATACTTACGACATTTATTATTGTTTTTTTTTATTTGTCTTTTGTTAAATTTAATGATGTAATGAATTCTCATCCTTACATATAATTCATTTTAAAATCGTGATCAAAGCAATCACATGGTTATTAGAATTCAATTTTACTTAAAGCGTCATACAGTCTTTCCCAATATTTCAAAATTATATCGAGTAATATCATGTTGCTGGGTGAACACCAAAAGCGTGCAACTGATTCCGTGTACGTGACACTCCTAAACGGGCGTACCGGTACGCAAGCGAAGCCGACCGGTACTGCCGCAGACGTCGCAGGCAACGTCGCGTGCGTCAACTACTCAACCTAAAGTACCCGAAGGATAAAATAAGTGGCGCTATCCGATTTTTGGAAATTTGTAATTTTGTATGATTGGATTACATATATAGACCACGCGACTACTCTAGGTTTAAACATCTCTTTACCTCAAGGCAGATAAAATACTAATAAGTTAAAGGTAAATTTTATTATTTTTTATCGATACCAGCCAAAACTTACAATAACACTACTCATAATCGACAGCAAAATATACATAATAATTTCTAGGTTAAATATAAATGTCGTACTTACATTGAATTATTGTCGCTATCCTTATCACGTGCAATATAATCAGAGTGGCTTTTTAAATTATTGCCACAAAACCGCACGGTTTTAAAGCATTTTTGCAGCTTGCGTTTTTCTCATCGTTTTTTGTGAAATATTGCCAAACACTAGACTTTGGGCGTGGGTCCCATTTTCAATCAGTTAAAAAATTAAAACGCTTTAAACACAAAACAAACAACGACGACATTCGGAGATTAGGATTACAAACGCGGAACGCAAACAATGACGACACAAACATTATGCATGTATGGCCATGGCGACTGACTTATAGACAGTTTTTCTCTCTCGGCCATAGACTAAAAAGCTTGCCAACTACACAAAACTAACAAAACTAGGACCAGAATGCGTTCAAAATTTCAATATATGATACACAAAAAATATTTTTTTATTAGGATAGATGAGTGTATTATCTATCCATCAATGTGTTAAAATAAAATCATGACATTGGCATACCAATACAAATACTTTAGACCGATACCAACTTGATACTTTGTTTTAAAGTATCGATACAAAAAGTACTTGGTATCGGAAGGAATGTATTGAGTTAGTACTTGTATTTACTCTTATCTTTTCATCCCCACACTCCACACAAACATAATTCTTCAATTCCTTTGCTAGATGGTAAATATAGCTTAACCCACAAATCGTCACATCAGCTCTCTAAGTTAGACAACCTAGTTGATTTATATTTGTTTGATACTGCTAACAAAACACCGCCAACATAAAGAGTATAACGTCCATTAATTACCTCAGAGTCGAAGATGCCGTTCACAAGCCATATTTCCGTAAAAATTATAATGTATAGTAATTATAATATATAGTCATAATTACTATACATTATAACTTAGAATATAAAGTATAATGTAAAGTAATTATAATATATAGTCATTACTAGCAATTTTACAATAAATATCTATGACCTTGGTTCGCATGCCCTAACATTTTGGTAGTATATCTTAAGAGATATGAATTTTAAAAGTTAAATTACCAATTATAAACTAATTATAAACTTAGATACTAATTAGTTATTCTAACTTACTTAATGTGTTCAAATCCTTTATGTATTTATACTCTGACGCATCATTTTTTCTCATGAAACCCATACGTATTTGCACTCTAATTCCTTGCCCTTCTTTCTTGCTGCAGCATGGAGCGCTTTATTAGATGGAGATAGATGCTCAGTTATATAAATGCTTTCCTTTTTGCCAGCAATTCCAAGAAGACTACTATTAAGCTCGCCACTTTCAGCACTTTTATTGAATTCGATTGACTCTGCTAGGAAACTATCACGAATGTTAGGGTTATTGAATTGCACAACAATCGATTTTGGACGGTTGCTAGTGGTGTTCTGCTTTGCAACACGTGTAACGTTATGAATATTACCTTCTTCAAGATCATATGAAATAACTTTGCTTATGTTCATTAGGGGAGATACGCTATGAAACGGACGTTTAACTTTGGAGTGTTATTACACACTGTAGTTAAAATCTTAGAAACTCGCTATCTGTCCTAAAGCAATTCAGAGGTATTATACTATTAATAATACACCATCTTTTAAGAAAATGTAATTTATTTTAAGTAATATTATGTTTTTTTAACTCGCTAATTGTCCGTTTCATGACACACGAAGCATTGAACAGGACAATGGGAAAATTCTCTTGAAATTGACTAGGAACCAATGTTATACTTTTTTCTATAGAAATACTCATGGTTTCACAATTTTTTTTCTTTAACACGATAACTCTTATGTAAACAAATCAAACACTTTGGTATAAAACAAACCGAGATCAAAAATAAAAACAATTAGAAAAAAAACGACATTAAAAAATTAGACTCTTCTTAATCTTCTAACAAACATGAGATCTTGGTATCATTATGGTAACAATATAAGTAGGTATCAAAAATATTCCTCAATAATATTAGGACTTACTACAAATCACAAACTGTTTCCTTATATCCTATAACTTTATGCCCACACATTAAAAATAATCAGTCTTCCCGTTACCAATTTGGAGTATTCATTGCAATTATTACAAAAATAATTATTCATACCCATCAGGCCACATGTCTCGTGTGCCCATTTCTTACAAATAGCAAACATTAGCCAGTCAACACTGCTGCATAAATAAGCCCTTTACAAACAGTGCAATAGTCATCATTTTTATTGCTTTTTTTTGCGGTGCTTTTCGCCTTGCATTTGCCCTTAGCCTTAGATGTAGATGTAGATGATAGATTATATGTAGAGCCGTCAGACATAACATCCGAATCATCTGATTCTCGGAGTGAAAAATCCGAATCTGACGACTCTGACTACAATGTCTGTATTAGCTTTTTAATGTTTTTAGAAGTTTTCATCTTTTGATTCCTTTTCTGAACTCTCTTTTTAGAAGAATGTTCTTCAATTAATGCGTCCTTCTCAGGCGTGTCAGTTATAACCGTGCTCTTCATCTTCCTAGGTTGGTTCTGAGTTTTCTTTCTAGGAAATGCCTTTGGATATGGTCGGATACATACAGGAGATAAAACCATGGTTGATGGATTCAATTCTGAGTTTATCATTTGTGGAGTGAAGCTAGAAGAGAGCAGCAGACGTATCGGGAGCATCGACAGTAGATAGTATTTCAGCGGAAGTTCCTGGAGCATTATCAGTTGATACTTCAGCATTAGGGAGCTCAGCTGCAGGTCTGTCAGTGACAAAAGATGTCAAAAAATCATCCTCAGTAAACGTATTTCTGTTAAATGGATAATAGTAGTTTTCTGAAATCCTGCGACAGCATTTTCCATAAAAAATGCGGCTGTATACGCGGTATTGGCAAATTAAGCCACTTCATAAATCGATACTGTCTTTCCGGGATTAGATAACATCCATGCATTCATGGCCTCTATACCGAGCTTTAAAAGGCCCATAAACAGAAACATCCAGCGGTTGGAGGCGATGGCTACAGTGAGGTGGAAACGTTAAGATTGTTATATAATTGTCTCTAGCCAACGTGACAACGTCGATTGTTATGTGGCTAGAGTGATTGTCACATAGTATTAAACAGGGGTTTTCCTTAGATGGCTTTACAAATTTGATGAAGTATATCACTTGGGTTGGCTAGTGACCCTTTTGGACCGCCTTGCAACATGAATTCCTTGAAATGGACTCTACGAAACACAAATACCGGAGGTTAATGCATCCAAGCATTGTTATTAACTGTCCTCTCTCTGCCGATGTCACCTGTCCTTTTTGTTTACAGCCTCTTGTTGCAACTACTTTTGGTGGGTTGGTAACTCGAACATCCAGTTTCGTCAAGGTTCCATATCATATGAGGTTCAATTTTCTTTTTATTCTTTAATTCTATTTCTTTTTTTTTTTTAAAGAAAAGTTACCTCCACACTAGGATTTTCTCCTGTATCGTGGTTTAAATACATAAATTTCACAAGGACAAACATCCAGACCCGGAACAATTATTTGTAGGCCATACAAATACTTGTTCCGTGCGGGATATGTACCCGCGGCCCTCAAGCGCAGTAACTCATTGCTAAGCCACTGCGCCACGGAGCCGTCTGTTCTTAATATTTGCAAGATTTTCGTAAAAATTACCAACGTTTTCTTGGTTAAAAGATGTAACCCTGGGTAGAGAAGTATTTTCTGGTTTACGTACTGATAATGATGGATTCCTTTTCATGAAACCACGAAACCAATCCTTTGTAGCCTTTTGTCGCTCAATCCACTTTTCGGGCGCTATCTTATTTGCAACTGCAAATTGGTAAGCAAGCTCCTTCACCTGGATTGTAGTGAGCCCATAGCACATCTTTGAAGATCTTTTTAAAGAATCGGCTAATAGTTCCTCTTGTTCCTGAGAAAAAAAATTCTATTTCCAATATTGGGATTATGAGTGAACGTAGTTGAAGACTCTTTAGCTTTTTTAACGATATCCGCCAAATAAGATTTCGATATCTTATATGCTGAAGCTACTGAGCGAATGGACTGGCCTTTTTTAATACTTCTTTCACAGCAGACTCTATTGCCGCTTTCTCTGGACGAACTCTCTTCTTTGGCGGCATCTGATGAACAAACAAAACCAATTTAAGAGACTAGGTATACAGGAGTAATGAATCGGACAGGCACTGACGCATTGAATTGGACGTCCGTTTCAACGCGACTGTACCTGTCCGATTCATTGCAAATCTAACCTTAAATACATATCTAACGAAATTCCATATAATAAGTATTGATAAGATTATAACTCACCGTTCCATGTATTTTTGAGAATATATCACAACAAATACGATTATCTCAATAGTAGCCCAAGTTATTATCGAATTTTAAACCAGTTGGCAAATTTACGTTATTTTTTACAAAAATAAAGTGTTGAAGCACATGAGAAAAAGTAAACGAAAATAATGGCTGCCTAAGCTGTCATTGTTGTGGGTTTGTCTATGGTCATCAGTGCTGCCAACAACCAAATGGCATGAATATTTTCGTTCAAAATTTTCGAGATATCGATAGTGTCCGTTTCATAACGCGTCCGTTTCATTGCGTATTCCCTGTGCATACAAGGTATTCACTTTTGAATTCTGGCAGACATTAAATCTCGACGTAACATGATCGCGCATGTTGCTCTAATAAATTAACTTTAGCGGTTAGATCTTTCACGGCGTTGTTAAACTGGTCATTCTGCTTTTGAAGATCTTCAACTTTGGTAAATTAATAAATTTATATACTTTTGTCTCGATGTCTTCATACTCCGTGTTGATGAACGTCATGTACGCTTTAATTTCTTTTATTTCTATCCTTATACACTTCAAGTTTCGTTTAGGTGCTTCGTCAGTTTTTCAATTTCCTGCTGAGTAATTATTATGGTTACCTCTCTTGACGAAACAGGATGATCGCTTAGGAAGTCGTCAATTTTCTCAATAACAGCCCCTTTCTTAGATCGGTGTGTTATGTTAGAAAGATCGCCGTGTCGATTATCTGCACCAGACATTTTTCTTAATAAGTATTATTGCACACAGCAAAAATGCCCTCAGTATGAACGGCCGGTCGCCTAGTTGAGAATTGGCGAGAAGAAGAGCTTAAGCGCCATGGAATTGACGGCGCTCACGCGTTCAATCCAAACCACAGAGTACTTTTTTATATGGGGAAATCCAAACAGTGTTACTAATTTGTTGACGGTGATTTTAAATGCATCCAATTTTTTAACGATAAGTGACACTTATAACTGAATAAACGGAATTAAACTGAGGAATAAAACAAAAACAGTGTTAACGTTACTATTACCCACGCCAACATAAAGTATAGGTGAATTGACAGCAACTTGGTTTCTAGAAGACGATGTAGAATCCAGAATGTTTTTGATTTCTTCTTGACTTATTTCCGTGAAATTCGCCTCATTTTTCCTTTCATCGCTTATATAACCTCTTCCGAATGCTCAATATATTTTGTCTCATAAAAGATAATTATACGTAATTTTGACCCTGTGACTATCGTATCTCAAAATGGCACGCACTTACCTCAATGACGTGATCGCCCCACGCTAGCTCCCAGCGGTGAATGAGATGCACGACGCCGGATTCGCAATAATTAAAAAGAGATGGCAATATTTCGTTCGCGTGGGAGTCATTTTGACGTAGATTATCTTTCTAGGGTTAAAAATAATTCATATTTTTGAAAACGATCAACTTCATCGTATATTTTGGTTTACCCAGGTATCGAAGCAGAGGCAGTGATGTTGGGCCAATCTATCAGCATGTTGCTGCCGAAGGTGGTCGGATATAAACTCGTCGGGGCGCTGAATCCATTGGCCACCTCCACGGACCTCGTGCTGACAATTACCAAGGTGAGATTCTGGATTTTATGAGTTTAAGGTCATTTAAACATCATTTTTCCTTAAATAGTCCCAACTTTATTAGATTTTACTGTTTTTTCTTTGTAGCAACGTATAGTATTGTTTTTTTTTTACAAAATAAGGGTAACAAAAGAGCACACACTGTTCACCTGATATTAAGTGGATGCTGTGGCCCATAGACTTCTACATCTTTCCTCGAATTAATTAAAATGCGGATGCGCTTGACTAATACGAAATGAATCGTTACAAGTAAAATGGGTCTTCGGTTCTTTACACCCACCATATGAAACACAGCAGCATTAAGCAGTAGTTTATACTAAAATCACGATGGTATTCTGTGGGAGTGTGGTCCATCCCCATTCGAGCAGACCCACTGCCGGTCTTGGTATTTTATGTTTGGAGTAAACGAGACGATTACACTCTATTGCCTCACTCTCTTAGTCCGACGAAACGGTAATTTGACACGACCGGAGTGAGATCAGGTGCAGGACCAACGGCTTTACATGCTTTCCCAGGAACGGGGGTGAAACACCGCCAACTTCCTAATTCCGGGCTGCTACTAAGAATTTCTTGACAGAAAACCCCAATAACTGATTTTTGGCCCGACCTGGGATTCGAACCCTGGGCCTTATGATCAGCAATCGCGTTTACGACCACTAGACTAACGACGCAGTCACGGATGCGGTCTGTTGTGCGGTTCTGTAGACAATAAAAAAGAATTTAGCGTTCGTCGTAAGAGACGACCGAGGAAATGAGACAAGAGATGTGTAGCAGTATCTTCCTGATTTCATTTATTCATTACAGCCTTTAAAAAGTTCACGGCTGAAGTTTCGAATATAGTTTTTCTAAAGATCGCCTTACAAGGGCCAACATGAAGTATAACATGAGGTATTCACCTACCTTCTTACTTTTTCTTCCACGGACACTTCAAGGTCGTGATATCTTACTAATAATAAAACATTTGTTATTAAATGATTACTACCACTTATACGTGGTAGAGCCATGCTGCAGCTATATTAATAGTATAGTTGTAGCACGAGTGGGTCGGCTCGACCGGGGAAGGACCACGCTCTCACAGAATACCAGCGTAAAATAGCAGCTTAATGCTGCTGTGTTTCGTATGGTTAGTGTAGAGAACCGGAGACCCTTTTTACTGGAAAAGAGGCATTCCATCTTAGTCCTCACGGCTGACAACGCATCTGCATTTTAATTCGCAAACGAAGATAGATGTAGATGTCTATGGGCCACAGCAACCACTTACCATCAGGTGGACTGTGTGCTCGTTTGTCACCCTAATTCTATAAAAAAAAAAACTAGTGAATGTTTATTCTGCCGGGTTATGACGATGTAAGAGTATTCATCACACCTCGACTATCTCGTTGGTCTAGTCGTCGTAAACGCGATTGCTGATCATGAGGTCCCGGGTTAGAATCTCGGGTCTGGCCGCAATCAGTTATTGGGTTTTTCTGTCAAGAAATTCTCAGTAGCAGCCCGGAGTCAGGAAGTTGGCAGTGTTACACCCCCGTGCCTCGGAAAGCACGTAAAGCCGTTGGTCCCGCGCCTGATCTCTTTCCGGTCGTGTCGGATTATGAGAGTGAGGCAATAGAGAATGCACCTGTGCTTGCTTGCGCATACACTCGGGCACTATAATCCTGTCCTGCGCAGATGGCTAGTCTCCGTTGAGACTGGCCGCCATGACCGAATTTGTGTTGGAGGAGGATTATTATTTAAAAAAATATCTTAGAACATATCACTAAAACTGTGTGGATATAACGTATTTTAAGGAACAAGATATTGATTGTCCGCAGCATCTTCGGTCGCTGGGCGTGGTGGGCAAGTTCGTGGAATTCTTCGGTCCCGGCGTGGCGGCGCTGAGCATCGCGGACCGCGCCACGGTCGCCAACATGTGTCCCGAGTTCGGAGCCACGGTCGCGCACTTCCCAGTGGACGACCGATCGCTGCAGTACCTCGTGCAGACCAGTCAGTGTTTTTTGGTTTTATAGAATCAGGGTGACAAACGAGCGCACAGTTCAACTGATGATAAGTAGATGCTGTTACCCATAGACGTCTACATCTACATTATACCCCTGAAGACTAAGATGGAATGCCTCGTTTCCAGTAAAAAGTGTTTTCGATTCTCTACACTCACCATACGAAACAGCAGCCTTGAGCTGCTATTTTACGCTGGTATTCTGTGGGGGCGTGGTCCTACCTTGATCGAGGCGACCCTTCGTGCTACAACCATGATATAACTGCACTCTACCACGTTTAAATTTAAATGAGGATAGCCGTAGTAAAATCAGAGGAACCGACTTTGTCCAACGGATGGGTGTGAAGGTACGAAGCGATAGGTAAGAAACATTCTCGAGTAACAGTCTTGTACCGGTAAGCGAAATGTAGGGCGGCACCCCACTAGATAGAGTGATGATCTGGTAAGATATGCAGGAAGTCGATGGATGCAGGTGGCTGAAGACCAAAGACTTCTATGTGTATTACTAGAGCGGCAATTCAGAACAAAAACTGTGTCACAGCTGTGGATCGCGCTGGCAGGTGGATGGCACGGTAAATATGCCACGCAGTTGTATTTTCATTTAGGACAGTTACTGTTTTTAGGCAAATACGAAATAAGGTTACATACTTTTTAACGTGGTAGAGCCATGCTGAATCTATATTATGGTTGTAGCACGAATGGTTTGCCTCAACCAGGGAAGGACCACGCTCTCACAGAATATCAGCGTAAAATAGCAGCTCAATGCTGCTGTTTCGTATGGTAAGTAAAGAGAACCGGAAATCCTTTTCACTGGAAACTCATCTCAGTCCTCACGGGTGACAACGCATCTGCATAATGATTGTTAATCGATAGCTAAATGTAGATGTCTATGGGCCACAGTATCCACTTACTTTCAGGTGGACTGTGTGCTCGTTTGGCACACTCGTTCTATAAAAAAAAACTTATCTAAAATAAACTTCTAATTACGTTGACTAAGTGCGCATATAAAATGACATCGCAAAGAACTAATCTTCTCGCCCGCTCGCAGTGGACTAAAGGAGTTACGGAAAATTGACCGTAAATTAGTGCGCAATGTGTTAAAGCCGCAAGGTTCGTCTCGTAGTGAAGTCTTTGCTAAGGACCGTGCTTTGTGGCATTCTTTGGGGGGCAGCCTATGTTCACAAGTGGACTTGTGAAGGACTGTAATAGTGATAATGATGATAGTAAGCAAGCTTTTTTTTACAGATCGCTCACAAGAGAAGATACGAGCTATCGAGGCCTACCTCCGTGCCACCAAGCAGTTCCGAGACTATAACAACACCGAGCAGGATCCGATCTTCTCTGAGGTAAGAATTCAGTTTCATCACCTAAATTGTTTCGAGTTTTTAATTCTTCTATACAATACTACTCGTGCAGATAAAGAGTGGGATTAGAAATGGCGGCTCACAAAAAAGCAATGCCTCAGTGGCGTGCTCTTTAATTTTATGCATAGTTTTATTTTTTTTATTTTGCATCTTTTATGAATATCTGTGGTTTGGTTCATTTATTTTTAATTTAGTTAATGTAAAATATACTTTATTAGGTATATTTTACATTAACTAAAATGTAAAGGTTAATGTTTATTTCCGTACTATTGTACGGAAAGAAAACATTAACCTTTACATTTTTCGAACAAATAAACTTCCCCGCTATGAAATCTGTCAAATATTACACCTTAGTTTTTTTAAGTGGCGTCGCCCTGGTGGCAGAAAAAGTCCTGGATGCCCTCTTTAACAAATCATACTCGTATTTATTTTTGGTAATAATTGAATTTCATAAAACAAATATTACTTAAAACAAAGGTATATTGATCATTTCTTTTGTTAGGTACTCGGGCCTAAAATTAGAAGCACAAATACGGTGACTGATAAAGGACGTAATTTTTTGTGGTTATTACTGGCGGGTGTAAAACCGTGTAGTGGCGGTGTAAGAATATTCACTACTCCATATCGTTCCGTCGTTGTCGTAAGAGGCGACAGAGGGAAATTGAAAAAGGTGTTGGGCAGCAGCGTCTTTCTGATAACAACTGAAAATAATAAAAACTGCGGTTGACAATGAGGCAATCTATGGGGGTGGCCTATTTTTTATAGGCTTTGATGGATGATGTACTGGCGGGTGTGAGTAATGAGTATAGACATCGGCAGTGAGCAAGCGAGAGGTGAATAGATGAGACGCCATTTATAATCCCATTCTTTGTCTGCGCGAGTAGTTGGACGGCTCCGTGGCGCAGTGGCTTAGCAATGAGTTACGGCGTAGAATAATAATAATAATAACGTAGCAGTTTAGTAACAGTTAAGTGACAAAACTGCTACGTCGGCGCAGTCAGTCAGCACCTTGCCAAGAGGTGTGAGCGCCGTGCCTCGGCAGAATTGAGGGTGCAAAAGCCCGTTTGTGCTTACGGCCACACTATTAAACGGTGCCAGGCCTGGGCGTCTCCCGTTAATTGACGCCCATTCTTATGGATGATGGAAAATAATAGAAAGCGCATAGGGCCGCTGCCTGGGGGTCGCCGGGGCGCGTCTGGAGCTGGCGCTGGACGCGGCAGCATGCGGGCCGCCAGCCGAGCGCGAGGTACTGCAAGACCACCTAGCAGTCCTCGCATCCATCATCCCCACCAGATGGCTTGGTGTCGGCAGGGTCCTCGACTCGGCAAGCGGCACCCGCCGCTGGTGGAGTACGCCGCATGCGTTGGACAAAATATATGAACATAAACGCATTGCGGGCGTACTATAGGGCGAAAGGGAAGAAACTGGAGGAACAGCGTATCGGGCTCGTATGCACCGCTTTTTGCTGAGCTGGAGCCGTCTGTTCCCGTCACAGAGCAAAACCTGGCAGACCGAGTTCGGTACATCATACGCTCGAAAATATTTGATGATGCCGAACTCGAACGACTACGGCGTGAGGCTATTCCCTCATCGAATGAACCAGCTATGGCTGGGGATGCGGCTCCCAAGGCCATAGACCAGCAGCATATGTGGAAGCCATGGATCTTCCCGCTTTGGTTGATTCAGGCGATGATGGAATGGTCACCCAAGAACTAGAGCAGATGAGGAGTAAATTGAGGAGGCGATTGTGGAAACGCGCTGTACGCCTCTCGAAAATCGACCGCGACTCCCACGCATAACCCTAAGCAAGCGGAATCGATGTCGTGACGGCCCTGAACCCATTGCTGGCAACCTTTTGAAACCAGCCGGGACCTTTGCGATACGGACTCAATACTCTTTGGCGCCGCATTGGCAGTTTGCCGTATTGTTGGTGCCAAACTTCCCACGTCTGGACGTGCTACTGGGCAAAGTAGCGCTATCCCAGCCTGGCGAAGAAGGATTGAGGACCGTATCGCAAAGGCAAGGGCCTCATCGGCAGACTGATAAGCTTCAGGTCGGGCAATAATAGGCCGAATTGTGCGCACCGTCAGGATGGCGTTTGCTGGGACAAATATCAGTTTGTCTCAGCCGGATATAACGCAAAAACTGACGGAGCGCATAGACGACCTGAAGCAGAGAATCGCTGCTTGGGGGAAGCGGATTCGGCGATATACCGAGTGGTCGACACGGTTCAACCAGAATCGTCTCTTCCAGAGTGATCAGAAGAGGCTCTATGAATCATTGGAGCGGCCGATGGTACGTGGAACGGGCTCAGCACCAAATCAGGCCGACACTATCGCATTCTGGCGCGGCCTGTGGTCAGAGCCCATAAACCAGTGCGAGGGCCCTTGGACGGAAGTTGTGGCGAGTCAGTGTGCGAATGTTACGCCCATGGACCCCGTCATCATAACGCCGGATGACGTAGCTGAGGCGGTCCGTAGGGCCCCGAACTGGAAAAGTCCGGGACTCGACGGACTGCATCACTACTGGCTGAAGGGGTTCGTGGTGTGTCACGCTGTGCTCGCCCGACAGTTTCAAGAGGCTCTCGACCAAAGTCACTCCCGAGCCTCTTCACTATTGTGATCAAACACTTGGTTCCTAAAGACCGGATTCCACAGACCCGAGCAAATACCGCCCCATAACCTGTCTACCTACCATATTAAGACACTAACATCCGTTTTGAGCGCGAGAATCACTCGTCACCTGAACGCAAATCAGGTGATGTCGCGCGCTCAAAACGGATTTCGGGGCGGTGGTCGTGGAACCAAGGAACCACTCCTCATTGACGCGGTCATTGGCAAGGTGGTTAAACGTAACCGTCGGAACCTCTCCGCCGCCTGGATAGACTACAAAAGGCATTCGACTCGGTGCCTCATACATGGCTTAAGAGGGTCCTCGAGCTGCAAGGTTGACTGTACAGTTCGAGACTTCCTCGGCAGTGTATGGGGCAGTGGAGTACGATCCTTTGTCATCTAGGCGAGCGGATGACGGCTGCGGAGAACCACATAAGGATAAGAAGGGTATCTTCCAGGGCGATTGTTTGAGTCCAATCTGGTTTGCCTCTCCTGAACCCTCTCAGTACCTTACTGGAGGACTCCGGGAGGATTTCAGCTTCGGAAAGGAGGTACAAAGACCCACCTTTCTATATGGATGATCTCAAATTATTCGCCTCCAGTCGCTCCCATCTTATGGAATTGCTAAACATCACTTGTGATTTTAGTAATTCTATTAGAATGGAGCTGGGGACGGATAAGTGTGCGGTCCTCCATGTTGAAAGGGAAGGGTTGCTAACTCTGAGGGCATGGACTTATCTATGCCCATCAACATAAAGACCCTTTCCGAGGCTGAAACATACCGATACCTGGGTATGTCACAGAACATCGGTATCGATGAGGCGGGTATGAAAGAGTCAGTTTGCGATGTGTTTTGTGCACGCTTGACCAAAGTGCTTAACAGCCATTTGTCCGGTGTGAATAAGACACACGCATATAACGGTTGGGTCATGCCTGTTCTCATATATACCTTTGGCATACTTAGGTGGACTCAAACTAAACTTAACACCCTGGATAGAAAAGTCCGCACTACTGTGACTTCCCATAGGATGCATCACCAGAGATTGTCAATTATGAGGCTGTACTTGTTGCGGAAACATGGTGGGCGTGGCTTTTAAGCGCGCTTACCATGCATAATCGCGAAGTGTGCAGCCTCCGTAATTACTTTCTGACGAGATCGGATGATCCATTCTATAGGGACGTTATTTCTTGTGATAAAGGACTTACCCCTCTATCCTTGGCCAACGAGCAATGGCAAGACCCGGCAGTACAGAGCATTTCCGACCGGGAGACCGTATGGAAGGAGAAGGAGCTCCACGGGAGGTTCTACAAGGCTCTACATGTGCCTTTCGTAGACACAGTTGCCTCCTCCACTGGCTACGTTTTGGTGACCTCTTTGGGAAACCGAGGGTTTTGTCTGTGCGATACAGGATCAGGTTATTAAGACCAACAACTATCGGAGATACATCCTAAGGGATGGCACCGTCGACATCTGTCGAGCTTGTCGCCATCCCGGTGAGTCACTTAGGCATGTCATCTCCGGTTGTTCGGCGCTTTCTAACTCTGAGTACTTGCACAGGCACAACTTAGTAGCCAGAATTCTACACCAGAAGCTCGTTTGAAATACGGTCTCGTGGACCGGAAATTGCCGTATTACAAGTACTTGCCGGAAGCCGTGCTCGAAAATGACCGCGCCAGGCTCTACTGGGACCGGGCCATCATCACAGACAGGACTATTCTTGCGAATAAGCCTGATATTGTGCTGATGGACCGGGCACAGTCAAGGATATTTGTGGTCGACATTACCATTCCGTATGGCGAGAACCTCGTGAAAGCCGAAACAGATAAGCGAACAAAATATCTGGACCTGGCTCACGAGGTGACTGACATGTGGGTGGACTGCCGACCGAAATTATACCTGTAGTCGTCTCTGCGAACGGGTTAATCCCAGTCAGCCTCTCGGGTCATCTGAGGCGACTGGGACTCCGTGACGGACCGCTCCAAGCTCAAATGTAGAAGGCGGTGCTCCTCGATACCGCCCGAATCGTCCGCCGGTTTCTCTCCCTTTCCCCCTAACCCTCGGCCGTTTGGTCTCCCCTGCCGAGGGTTTCCATCTGGTTGGGTTTTTATTTATTTATGTATTATTTATTTATTTATGTTAGTATATTAAATATATATTTATGTTTATTTATTATTTCCTTTAAAATATTTATTCAGCCCAACCAGATGAGAATACTATATAAATACCCCAAATAATAATAATAAAATCGCGAAGTGTGCAGCCTCCGTAATTACTTTCTGACGAGATCGGATGATCCATTCTATAGGGACGTCATTTCTTGTGATAAAGGACTTACCCCTCTATCCTTGGCCGACGAGCAATGGCAAGACCCGGCAGTACAGAGCATTTCCGACCGGGAGACCGTATGGAAGGAGAAGGAGCTCCACGGGAGGTTCTACAAGGCTCTACATGTGCCTTTCGTAGACACAGTTGCCTCCCTCCACTGGCTACGTTTTGGTGACCTCTTTGGGAAACCGAGGGTTTTGTCTGTGCGATACAGGATCAGGTTATTAAGACCAACAACTATCGGAGATACATCCTGGGGATGGCACCGTCGACATCTGTCGAGCTTGTCGCCATCCGCGAGTCACTTAGGCATGTCATCTCCGGTTGTTCAGCGCTTTCTAACTCTGAGTACTTGCACAGGCACACCTTAGTAGCCAGAATTCTACCAGGAGCTCGCTCTGAAATACGGTCTCGTGGACCGGAAATTGCCGTATTACAAGTACTTGCCAAGCCGTGCTCGAAAATGACCGCGCCAGGCTCTACTGGGACCGGGCCATCATCACAGACAGGACTATTTTTGCCAATAAGCCTGATATTGTGCTGATGGACCGGGCACAGTCAAGGATATTTTGGTCGACATCACCATTCCGTATGACGAGAACCTCGTGAAAGCCGAAACAGATAAGCGAACAAAATATCTGGACCTGGCTCACGAGGTGACTGACATGTGGGTGGACTGCCGACCGAAATTATACCT
This sequence comes from Parnassius orleans, assembly GCA_029286625.1. Lineage (NCBI taxonomy): Eukaryota > Metazoa > Arthropoda > Insecta > Lepidoptera > Papilionidae > Parnassius > Parnassius orleans. Next base: position 392,066 of record JAGSMP010000161.1, on the reverse strand, counting down.
GTAGTCGTCTCTGCGAACGGGTTAATCCCAGTCAGCCTCTCGGGTCATCTGAGGCGACTGGGACTCCGTGACGGACCGCTCCAAGCTCAAATGTAGAAGGCGGTGCTCCTCGATACCGCCCGAATCGTCCGCCGGTTTCTCTCCCTTTCCCCCTAACCCTCGGCCGTTTGGTCTCCCCTGCCGAGGGTTTCCATCTGGTTGGGTTTTTAGTTATTTATGTATTATTTATTTATTTATGTTAGTATATTAAATATATATTTATGTTTATTTATTATTTCCTTTAAAATATTTATTCAGCCCAACCAGATGAGAATACTATATAAATACCCCAAAATAATAATAATATTTATTTGCATAAAACATGGTACATTTTTAGATCTTATAACATAGTGTGAACATACATTTTTCACCGATTTATCGGTATGCAAATATTACGTCGACATGCAATTAAATAATTAAAATTAGAATATTATAAAATTACAATAACATTTCATATCAAAATTTAATAAAACGGTATAATGTCAATAAATTTAGGGTGTAAAAAAGAGAAAAAAAAAATATACAGGCATGGTCATGTCATAATGCATAATGTCAAACTAGTATAATGTCAACCTTACAAATTCTAATTCATTTGTCAATTTAAAATTTCAAACATCAACAACAATTCGCTTGAAGGAATCAATTTGCTAGAGGGCCGCGGGTTCAAATCGCGCACGGAACAAGTATTTGTATGACCTACAAGGAATTGTTCCGGGTTCGGATTTTTGTCCTTGTGCAATTTATGTACGTAAACTGCCTCCACGATACAGGAGGAAATCCTAGTGTGGGGGTAACGATTTTTTATAAGAAAAAAAAAGTATTTCTTAGCACCGCCTTCAGAAGCTGTTATGTGGAATTATTTTATTTCTTTAAAAAATATCTTTCTTATTATAAGTCAGTTACACACCAGTGCACAACAATACCATCTGATGGGAAGGCGTTATGAAGCTCCAGATGGTAAATCGCACTGTATTATTGTTACAAAAACCTATTCACTATTGCCTTTAAGACACCCAGATTGTAATCAAACGGATAGTCAGGTATTTTATAAACGGCATTTTAAAACTGATACTACTACTGAAACCAGAATTCCAGTTCTGAAACCTTACCGAAAGGTATCATAATTTAAATGAAGAACCACACTAAACTTTAGAACCAGTTTTCAGTTGGTTGATATCGGTATCGGATATGTTGATATCTAGACAAACTCCTAGGCAGGAAAGTCCTATTTGTCACATATAAACAAAGTAATATCACAGTTTAAAGACCTTGCAGTTGTGAAACACCTTTGATGTCGGGCGATGCCGCCGCCTGGGGTTGTCATGAAAATGGAAATAAAATAATTTTTATGTAAAATTATTATGTATATAAATGTGAGTTAACAACATTTATTGAACAAGATCATTTTTTATTACTATAAGAAAAAACATTTACAAGTGTTGCACTGCCAAATATTTTCGTGTCACTTTCTTTTTATAAGATATTTTCAGTTTTCGATAGTGTATTCGCATTCGGATAAACAATTTTATCAAAAAAAAAAATGCGGGAAACATAAGCATGGCGTCATTTGAATTCAACTTTGCTTAGTAAGTCATATAACCATAACAGTAATTCACCATTTTAGATAATATATTTTCCTAAAACGGCACTTAAAATTAGTCAAGTAAGTACTATAAAACACGCTCGCGCCAACCGCATGTATTGTCTATCAGACTCAGTGAAGTGCGCTAGCACAAGGTCGACCCGCACCCCGCCCCGCAGTACCCCCACCGTTGCTCTTCACAAGTACATTCGTTTCCCAACTGTAAGGTCTCTTAAACTGTGGTAATATTAATAGGTTTGTGGGTACTTGATAACCTAATTAAATTTATTAGGTGGTATGACTCCTTTTCTGCCAAGGAGACGTCTGACCATCCTCTTACCTTTTTCTGCCGCCAAATAGTAGCGCTTGCACTGCTGTGATCCAGTCTGAAGGTTATAGACTATTTTTTTTTATAGAATAAGGGTGACAAACGAGCACACAGTCCACCTGATGGTAAGTGGTTGCTGTGGCACATAGACATCTACATCTATCTTCGTTTGCGAATTTAAATGCAGATGCGTTGTCAGCCGTGAGTACTAAGATAGAATGCCTCTTTTCCAGTAAAAAGGGTCTCCGGTTCTCTACACTTACCTGGTTAGGATGCTAGGATAAAGTTATTAAATGATTGTATTGTCATCGATCCTTGATAAGGGAAATTTTTCAAGTCAATCGGCCGTCTAAGAGTTGGTGAAAATTACATTTAAAGATTCCGTTACATATATAGATAGATAGATAGATACATGCGAAGCTAATAAAAGCGTGTAAATAAGGCGGACGAGCAGGCGAGTTTCTAAACGCAATTTTTTATTTTCTAGTTATTGGGAAGACGTTGCAGCCCATCTTCTGGTTTGTTTTTCCTTTCTCGCCTTTCACGACACCCACGGGACGATATGAGGTAGTGGATATACTTACACCGCCACTACACGGTCGGTACACACACCAATTAATCAATATATTATTTATTGTACACCAATACACATTAAAATGAAAACAAAATTAAACAAATTACATAGAAGGTACAATATACGGTCTTATCGCACTGGAAGAGATTTCTTACAGACAACATTTTTTGCGCAAAAAAATTGTTGTTTACATTGAGTTATATGTACTATGTACTAGAGAAGCTATTCCAAACAAAAAATGTGCACTACTCTGTTTTCGCGCATGCGCGGGAGATAGTAGATTTGGCATATAAATGAAGAAATTAATTTTTTCTATTGTAATATTATTACATATTTATTCACTTGAACAACAAATAATTTTACTTATTTGACTACTGAATTATTAATTACGTTCAGGTTTGAACTTTAATTTGAAATCTCGTATTATTAGCGCAGCTCCACACTCTATGAATATTGAAGCCACACTAAATGACACTAAAGGTGTACGGATTGCCGTACAGTTCATTTGAACATAGTGAATATTCGGAATGCCAAATCTAGTACGTAGTACATATATATCGATGGTTGTTTACAATGAATTGCGAATAAGGAAGGTGTACATAATAATGTTAATAATCTTTATTTCCATATATATCAGTTAACAATATGTCTATTTTTTAAACTACAGAAGATTTTTTTATCTTTTAAACTGGATGCTCCATTGCCGAACTAAGCTAAAAACCTGTATTTCAGCATAGGCGCCACTCCCCCCTACACATAATAAACACAAATTATTTATTTATATTATGAAAACATTACAACTTTGTCTTAATCTTACTTATATGTACGAGGGTGACACTGAAAGTTCTTAGAAAATCAAAAACTATAAATAAACTAGCAAGTTATTAGTTTTATTATATCTTTTCAAAATAGTGTCCATTTACATCAATACATCGCTGCATCCGATGGAACCACTGAGAAAAGCACTTTGCACACTCGTCCTTAGGGGTCTCGTCGACGGCATTTTGAAAAGCAGCCACTGCTTCCACGGCGTCCATAAAACGATTTCCTCGAAGTTTTATTTTTATTTTCGGAAATAAATAAAAATCGCAAGGTGCGAGGTCGGGGCTATAGGGCGGGTGAACCAGTAATTCCACGTCTGACGTCGCCAAGTAGTCGATTGTTTGCTTGGCGGTGTGCGTCGAGGCGTTGTCGTGGTGAAGGAGGATCCTACTGCTAGGTCGTTTCTCCCGAACTTTTTCCAAGACAAGTGGCAAACAATTGTTAGTGTACCACTCTGCAGTAACTGTTTTTCGATCATCTAAAACAATTGTTGCGTAATGACCTGTCCTTCCGAAGAACGAGGCCACCATCTTTTTTCCCACGCTTCGACTTCTCTTCACTTTAGTTGGCAACTCCTCGGAAGGAAACACCCAGACAGCAGACTGTCACTTAGTTTCAGGATCATAACAATAAATCCATCTTTCGTCACCCGTAAGTATGTCGAACACAGCATTTGAGTCACCTCCGTTAAATTTTTGAACCATTTCACGACACCAATTAACACGACGGACTTTTTGGGCCTCTGTCAAATTATGAGGTATCCACCGGGCACACAGCTTCCTGACCGCTAAATGTTCATGGAGGATTTTGTGCACTTGACTCATACCGATGCCTAAGCTTGTCCGAATCTGCTGATATGTCACTCTTTTGTCAGTCTCTATCATACGCCGCACAACACTGATGTTATCTTCAGTCGACGCCGTAGAAGGCCGTCCCTCACGCAGATCATCGGTGAGATTAGTGCGACCACATTTATACTCATTAAACCAGTTGTAAACAGTGGCACGAGATGGGGCTTCATCGTGAAAGGCCAATCGAAGTCTATAATAACTTTCTTGTTGACTTAAATGACATCGAAAGTCATAAAAATCATTCTACGAAAATTTTCTCGCGTTAAATTCATGCTGACGTGACACAGACAATTGTCATTTTGCCGCCAAATTGTAAACAAATGACAGATCAATAAAATACATACACAATAATATTGGCAGAGTTCCATTTTCAAAATTTGAACTTATTTTTTTATATCGTTTACAAGTGGCCAGTTCTAAAAAATTTCAGTGTCACCCTCGTATAAAAAATGTAAAATAAAAAAATTAAAATGTACCTCTTTTGTAAATGGTGCTAGTGTATATGTGTGTGTGTAAGGTGTGTACGAGTTGAAGAATACAATTCAATGAATACCTTAAGTTACAAGTTACCAACAATAAAAATTCGAGCATAGGCCGTAATAACTCAACGCGGTACTGTAAAAAGATCTTCCGTTTCATCATATTCTAGAGTCAGTAATCAAGCTGTCACTTTCTTTTTACATTGGTTTATATGTAGGGAGTGAACTGAAATAATTTTATTAACTTTGTTATACAATAAAGTACCCAAAGAATTGTAAAATCTTCAAACAAACAAGGTATGAAACTGTTTTAGTTCGCAAGGCCTGACTATTCCGCAGTTTATAACTTTATGAGGATCAAAATTAACTTCATTGTGATGTTTCAAGATTATACCTAAAATAAAACAGTTGTCTAAAGGTAAGGACTTCACAATTTTCAAATAGGACATAAACTAGACAATCAAGTAAAAGAAAAAATTAATAAATATAAAAACACAACATGATGACAGTATAGGTATGATAGTTACAATTAAGAACGGGAATTATGATGGAAAATATAAGAGCTCCAAGTTTTAAGTAGATTTTTGAAGGAAAAAAGTCACTGAGCACGTCGAATACAGGAATTCCACAAGCGTACAGCTGTAACCTAGAATGATATATTGAAGAAGGAGGATGAATATGCTGGAATACGAAGCAAAAGATTGTTAGTGGAACGTAGATGACGATCACACTAGTATAATATCTACTTTTCTGATAATATTGCGGGACTACATTTACCCAGCCATTTTGATAAATGGAAGTAATTTTTTTTTTCAGATTGTGGAATTAGATCTATCAACAGTCGTCACCTCAGTAAGCGGACCCAAGCGGCCACAAGACAGGGTCTCCGTCTCCGTTATGAAGAAGGACTTTAGAGACTGTCTCACGAACAAGGTAAGTGCAGGCCTCTGTTACCCTTGTTACCTGCGTGAAATAATTACCTACGATCGCAAGGCGCCCCCGGGGCAATGCAGTCGGACCTAGCGCGTTCTAGGCGATTGAATGTTAAAGTTTTTTAACGCTGTTTACGTAAATAGTTTTTTTGTAAATACTTGTTGAAATACTCATCGAAATAGTTTTTGTTTAGTGTTTAGTATATTTAATTGTAGGATAAAATAGTTGAAAAAGTTTTAATGTAATTTAAGAATAATATATATGTATATTACCTATCTATTTCATAAATTATAATGGCAAAATGTCGTTCCTACTAAAAGTAATACGGACACTTGCGCGCAGCGGTAAAGCTTGCGTGCGCGATTTATCTGATTAATAATAACTATGTAGGCTATTAAAACGTCGGCAAGCAGTCAACATCAAAGGATTGCAACTTCTGTACGTAGTACTATTATTTATTTTGTGGTAAGTGTGAATAAACCTTATGAATTTCTTTTAGAAAAATAATTACCTACTGCTTGGTTGAAAGATCTTTCGGGTTTGCACTAAAATTAAAAAAAAAAAACGCATGTATGGCATATGAGCCGTGGAGTTCAGCGACTATGTGCTCGCTTCCAGGTTCGATTTCAGTCGTCAGCAAATAAATTGTTAATTCCAATTTTAAGTGCTGCTTTACCGCGTTCTCGGTGAAGGAAAACATTGTGAACCTGAATGTTTCAGAAATAATACAAACCATTTCAGAAGACGTGGGAAGTCCGACAAGATGCATAAGGGCAGCATGGTGGAATTTTTTTGCCTTAAATCCTCTAAGAAAATAGAGGAGACTTGTGCACAGTAGTGGCATTAGTGTCGATTTTTTCATCCACAAATCATACATCTGCTACAAGTTTTCTCTGAAACTATTTAACAATTTCCCTGTCTGCAAAAAGACACAGTAAGGTGTTAGTGTTACAATAATATGTTAATATGAACTATTCTTGATATATAAAAAAACAAAAACATAAAGAACACACCCAAATAAATTAATAAGTAACACCCTGCGTCCTACTTACTATATTTATCGTTTTACATGTAGGTTTAACCAGTGCTTAATAATTGCAGAATTCCATCTATCTGCAAATGTGTATTTACTTAATAACTAGAATTTATATATGAAAGGGAGCGTAATAGCCCAAGTCTAATATACAATGCAAGCGACAGTAACCTAGTGGAAGGATGCAGACCAAGAACTCAAAGGTTGTGGGATCAAATCCACCATTCGACTTCTGTCGTGAACCAACAAGCATATTAAGCTTACCAGAAGTGCTTAATATTAGTAATGTTAATAGCATTGCTAGTATTTAAAAAAATAAATTAGGGCATTGTCAAATAAAATGTTATATTGTATTTTTGAAAACGCATTAAAACATTAATTTTAATGCGTTTTCTAAAATATTATAATGAAAAAATATAACAATAACCCTTAACACTGTAATAAATATCATTTAGAAAAATCTGAGAACTATCATGAACGTTGAATAAGTGTATAATTCTATAAAACATACTCATAGATAATCTACACTTACTACACAACTAAAATATCTTAGCACAACTTAGGTCAGCTAATCATTTTCTAGATAGTATTACACCCAAGGAGTCCATTTGGGAAGATGTCGTTTATTAATTACCGTAGATTCAGTTTTATAAAATAAAAATACCCAGTGACAGAATGAGCGACTAGTTTACTAAGCACTTGACAGCTGAAGCTATGAGTGTATCTGTGGTTACTTCTTATCAATTGAAAACTAAAAATATGCCATAAATGAGGCAAGTATCTATCAGCAGCGGCAGCTATCATACACCCAGTGAGAGAATGAGCAACTACAGTCTACTGAGTATTTGACAGCTGAAACTGAGTGTAACTCGTGAATATTTTTTTGTCTATAAAACAATAAAAATGTCATTAATGAGGATAGTAGCTCACATCGATAGCTATCATACACCCAGAGACAGAATGAGCAACTAGACTACTGAGCATTTGAGAGCTGAAGCTATAAGAAAACTCGTTAATGTTTTTTGTCTATAAAACAATACAAATGTCATTAATGAGGATAGTGACTCACAGCGATAGCTATCATACACCCAGTGATAGAATGAGCAAGTAGTCTACTGAGCATTTGAGAGCTGAAGCTATGAGTGTAACTCGTGAATATTTATTGTCTATAAAATAATAAAAAATGTCATAAATGAGGATACTAACCCACATACATACTCATACATAATGAGAAACTAGTCTATTGAGCATTTGACGACTTAGCTAAGAGTATAACTCATGGATAGGAGAAACAGAAATATACAATATTCCACGTGTTGACGGTATCTATCACACATTATACACATATACACATATACACAGCTATCACACATGTAGTGACAAAATAAAAACATGTCTACTGAGCAAGTGATAACAGTGCCTTACATAAAAAATGATAGTGAATTGAATATTTCCACGACGACAGTATCTGCAAGATGCTGCTATCACAAACTCAGTGACAGATTAACAAACATGTCTACTGAGCAGGTGATTACTGTACCTTACAGAAATAATGAAAACGAGGTGTATATTTTCACATGATGTCAGTATCTGCTGGATGCAGCTATCACACCTAGTGACAGAATGACAAACATATCTACTGAGCAGGTGATTACTGTACCACAGAATTAATGATAATATGTTAAAACTATTTTCACATTGCGGCAGTATCTGCTGGATGCAGCTATTACTAACCAGTGACAGAATGACAAACATGTCTACTGAGAAGGTGATTACTGTACCTTAGAAAAAATGAAACTCAGGTGCATATTTTGACATGATGCCAGCATCTGCTAGATGTAGCTATCACCCATCCAGTGACGAAATGAAAAACATGTCTACTGAGCAGGTTATTACTGTACCACAGAAATAATGATAATATGTTAAATAACTGTTTTCATTGTGGCAGTATCTGCTCGATGGTATCACACACCCAGTGACAGAATGACAAACATGTCTACTGAGCGGGTGATTACTGACCTTACAGAATTAATGATAATATGTTAAAAACTATTTTCACATTGCGGCAGTATCTGCTGGATGCAGCTATTACTTAACCAGTGACAGAATGACAAACATGTCTACTGAGAAGGTGATTACTGTACCTTACAGAAAAATGAAACCAGGTATATTTTACACGATGCCAGCATCTGCTGATGCGCTATCACCCATCCAGTGACGAAATGAAAAACATGTCTACTGAGCAGGTTATTACTGTACCTTACAGAAATAATGATAATATGTTAAATAACCATTTCGCTACGAACAGACAGTATTAGACAAATGACAAATATGTCTACTAAGCAGGTGATTACTGTACATTACAGAAATAATAAAACTGAGGTGCATATTTTCACATGATGTCGGTATTCTAAATGCAGCTGCTCGCACACACCCAGTGACAGGATGACAAATATGTCTACTGAGCAGGTGATTTTACTGTACGTTAGAAATAATGACGTTGAAATGAATATTTCCTCATGTTTAAATTATCTGCTGTGTGTAACTATCCTGCATATCCCAGTGACAGAATAACAAACATGTCTACTGAGCAGGTGATTACTGTACTTACAGAAATAATGATAATATGTTAAATAACTGTTTTCACATTGTGGCAGTATCTGCTCGATGCAGCTATCACACACCCAGTGACAGAATGACAAACATGTCTACTGAGGTGATTACTGTACCATAGAATTAATGATAATATGTTAAAAACTATTTTCACATTGCGGCAGTATCTGCTGGATGCAGCTATTACTTAACCAGTGACAGAATGACAAACATGTCTACTGAGAAGGTGATTACTGTACCCAGAAAAAATGAAACTCAGGTGCATATTTTGACATGATGCCAGCATCTGCTAGATGTAGCTATCACCATCCAGTGACGAAATGAAAAACATGTCTACTGAGCAGGTTATTACTGTACCCAGAAATAATGATAATATGTTAAATAACTATTTTCACATGTGGCAGTATCGGCTGGATGCAGCTATCACACACCCAGTGACAGAATGAGGTCATAGAAAAAATGAACGAGGAAAGAGTGACAAAGCAAATCTATATTGCAGATGTGAATGGTAGAGTCGGACAGGGACGCTTTAGACGAAGGCTTATCGACCAACTTGGCGATATAATGAAATGGGCCAGATTAACAGTACCCTTAACCGACGAGCATGTATGTATATGGATGTAAAGGGCGAGAGAGTTTTGTCAGATCGTGCCAAATGGAAGTCCGTAGTCTCTGCTTACCTCTGGGTGACGGTGAGAGTGTTTATAATTTTTTTTATGAATGTGACAAAATGACAAATATGTCTACTAAGCAGGTGATTACTGTACATTACAGAAATAATAAAACTGAGGTGCATATTTTCACATGATGTCGCATCTCTAAATGCAGCTGTCACACACCCAGTGACAGGATGACAACATGTTCTACTGAGCAGTGATTTTACTGTACGTTACAGAAATAATGACGTATGAAATGAATATTTCCTGTTTAAATTATCTGCTATGTGTAACTATCCTGGGTATATCCAGTGACAGAATAACAAACATGTCTACTGAGCAGGTGATTACTGTACCACAGAAATAATCATAATATGTTAAATAACTGTTTTCACATTGTGGCAGTATCTGCTGGATGCAGCTATCACACACCCAGTGACAGAATGACAAACATGTCTACTGAAAAGGTGATTACTGTGTACCTTACAGAAATAATGATGATATGTTATATAACTATTTTATTGTGGCAATATATGCTAGATACAGCTATCACACACCCAGTGACAGAGTGACAAACATGTATATTGAGCAGGTGATTACTGTATACACACAAATTACGACAAAAGTTAAACTATTTTCACATCGTAGCAGTATCTGCTAGATGCAGCTATCACACACCCAGTGACAGAATGACAAACATGTCTACTGAGCAGGTGATTACTGTAACTTACAGAATTAATGATAATATGTTAAATAACTATTTTCACATTTTGGCAATATCTGCTAGATGCAGCTATCACACACCCAGTGACAGAGTGACAAACATGTCTACTGAGCAGTTCATTACTGTACCTTACAGAAATAATATGATAATATGTTAAATAACTGTGTTCACATCGTGGCAGTATCTGCTGGATGCAGCTATCACACACCCAGTGACAGAATGACAAACATGTCTACTGAGAAGGTGATTACTGTACCTTACAGAAATAATGATAATATGTTAAATAACTGTTTTCACATTGTGGCAGTATCTGCTGGATGCAGCTATCACACACCCAGTGACAGAATGACAAACATGTCTACTGAGAAGGTGATTACTGTACCCCACAGAAATAGTGATAATAAGTTAAATATTTTCACGTTGTAGCATTTCCTAGATAGCTATCACACACCCAGAGACAGAATGACAAACATCTCTACTGAGCAAGTGATACTGTGCCTTACTATTAATATTTTGTCATGTTGAAATTATCTGCTAGATTTAGCAACATATACCCAGTGACAGAATGACAAACATGTCTACTGAGTAGGTAATTGCTGTGCCTTACAGAAAGAATGATGGTAAGATGAATATTTTCTAACGTTGAAATTATCTGCTAGATCCAGTTATCACACACCCAGTGACAGAGTGACAAACATGTCTATTGAGCAGTTGACTACTGTACCTTACAGAAATAATGATTGTAAGATGAATATTTTCATGTTGAAATTATCTGTTAGGTGTAATCATATACCCAGTGACAGAATAGCAAACATGTCTACTGAGCAGGTGATTACTGTACCTTACAGAAATAATGATGATGTGTTATATAACTATTTTCACATTGTGGCAATATCTGCTAGATCCAGTTATCACACACCCAGTGACAGAGTGACAAACATGTCTATTGAGCAGTTGACTACTGTACCTTACAGAAATAATGATTGTAAGAGAAATAACTATTTTGACATTGTGACATTATCTGCTAGATACAGCTATCACACACCCAGTGACAGAGTGACAAACATGTATATTGAGCAGGTGATTACTGTACCTTACAGAAACGACGACAATAAGTTAAACAACTATTTTCACATTTTGGCAGTATCTGCTAAATGCAGCTATCAAACACCCAGTGACAAAATGACAAACATGTCTACTGAGCAGCTGATTACAGTACCCCACAGAAATAATGATGATATGTTATATAACTATTTTCACATTGTGGCAGTATCTGCTAGATGCAGCTATCACACACCCAGTGACAAAATGACAAACATGTCTACTGAGCAGCTGATTACAGTACCCCACAGAAATAATATGATATGTTATATAACTATTTTCACATTGTGGCAGTATCTGCTAGATGCAGCTATCACACACCCAGTGACAGAATGACAAACATGTCTACTGAGAAGGTGATTACTGTACCTTACAGAAATAATGATAATATGTTAAATAACTGTTTTCACATTGTGGCAGTATCTGCTGGATGCAGCTATCACACACCCAGTATGACAAACATGTCTACTGAGCAGGTGATTACTGTACCCCACAGAAAGTGATAATAAGTTAAATATTTTCACGTTGTAGCAGTATTTTCTAGACAGCTATCACACACCCAGAGACAGAATGACAAACATCTCTACTGAGCAAGTGATACTGTGCCTTACTATTAATATTTTGTCATGTTGAAATTATCTGCTAGGTGTAGCAATCATATACCCAGTGACAGAATGGCAAACATGTCTACTGAGTAGGTAATTACTGTGCCTTACAGAAAGAATGATGGTAAGGTGAATATTTCCTAACTTTGAAATTATCTGCTAGATGCAGCTATCACACACCCAGAATGACAAACACGGCTACTGAGCAGGTGATTACTGTACCTTACAGAAATAATGTTGGTAAGATGAATATTTCCTCATGTTGAAATTATCTGCTAGGTCTTGCAATCATATACCCAGTGATAAAATGACGAACATGTCTTCTGAACAGGTGATTACTTTACCTTGCAGAAATAATGATGATGTGTTATATAACTATTTTCATTGTGGCAATATCTGCAGATACAGCTATCGCACACCAAGTGACAGAGTGGCAAACATGTATATTGAGCAGATGATTACTGTACCTTACAGAAATAATGATAATATGTTAAATAACTATTTTCACATTGTGGACAGTATCTGTTAGATATAGCTATCACACCTAGTGACAGAGTGACAAACATGTATATTGAGCAGGTGATTACTGTACCTTACAGAAATTACGACAATAAGTTAAATAACTATTTTAATATTTTGTATTCATAGAACAGCTATCACACACCAAGTGACAGAGTGGCAAACATGTATATTGAGCAGATGATTACTGTACCTTACAGAAATAATGATAATATGTTAAATAACTATTCACATTGTGACAGTATCTAGATATAGCTATCACACACCTAGTGACAGAGGACAAATGTATATATTGAGCAGTGATTACTGTACCTTGCAGAAATTACGACAATAAGTTAAATAACTATTTTAACATTTTGGCAGTATCTGCTAGATACAGCTATCACACACCAATTGACAGAGTGGCAAACATGTATATTGGAGATGATTACTGTACCTTACAGAAATAATGATAATATGTTAAATAACTATTTTCACATTGTGACAGTATCTGTTAGATACAGCTATCACACACCTGTCACTTGTGACAGAGTGGCAAACATGTATATTGAGCAGATGATTACTGCACCATATGAAATAATGATAATATGTTAAATAACTATTTTCACATTTGACAGTATCTGTTAGATATAGCTATCACACACCTAGTGACAGAGTGACAAACATGTATATTGAACAGGTGATTACTGTACCTTAGAAAGAATGATGGTAAGATGAATATTTCCTCGTTGAAATTATCTATTAGATGTAACAATCATATACCCAGTGACAGAATAGCAAACATGTCACTGAGCAGGTGACTACTGTACCATACAGAAATAATGATGATGTGTTATTTAACTATTTTCACATTGTGGCAATATCTGCTAGATACAGCTATCGCACACCAAGTGACAGAGCAACATGTATATTGAGCAGGTGATTACTGTACCTTACAGAAATTACAACAATAAGTTAAATAACTATTTTAACATTTTGGCATCTGTTAGATGCAGCTATCACAAGTGACAGAGACAAACATGTATATATTGAGGAGATGATTACACCTTACAGAAATTATGATAATATGTTAAATAACTGTTTTCATATTGTGGCAGTATCTGCTGGATGCAGCTATCACACACCCAGTGACATAATAACAAACATGTCTACTGAGAAGGTGATTACTGTACCTTACAGAAATAATGATAATATGTTAAATAACTGTTTTCACATTGTGGCAGTATCTGCTGGATGCAGCTATCACACACCCAGTGACAGAACTACAAACATGTCTACTGAGCAGCTGATTACTGTACCCCCACAGAAATAGTGATAATAAGTTAAATATTTTCACGGATGGCAGTATCTCCTAGATACAGCTATTACACACCCATAGACAAAATGACAAACATCTCTACTGAGCAAGTGATTACTGTGCCTTACAGAAAGAATGATGGTAAGATGACTATTTCCTCATGTTGAAATTATCTGCTAGGTGTAGCAATCATATACCCAGTGACAGAATGGCAAACATGTCTACTGAGTAGGTAATTACTGTGCCTTACAGAAAGAATGATGGTAAAATGAATATTTCCTCACGTTGAAATTATCTGCTAGTTGCAGCTATCACACCAGTGACAGAAGACAAACATGTCTACTAGCAGGTGGACTATTTTGCTGCCAGTTATAAACGTTCATAGATCTGTGAATGCATGCCTTATAAACGATAATAATAAAATCACTTCAGAGCCAGGGAAAACTAGTGAGAATTATCTTAATTTATTTTGAAAATTATGATAGAGTACAGGTATTGTATTGAAAACTGCAGGCCGTAGAAATATTTTGTATTCTAAAGTGCGCTAAATTTATACCTATTTTGGGATAATAAATCAAGAAAAAGATTTCAATTTAATGTTAATAAAATTAAGCAGTAAAAGGGTTGAGTTTGTACATGTCCTTTAGTCAACGTATTTGTAAAGAAGAAGCCAGTTAGGAAAATTCTAATAATAATTCTAATATATCCTAATAATAAAGAAAAATATGTTTTTTTTTTAAATAAAATTTAGCAGTTAAGAAAGTTAAGTTTGTACATTTAAAATTAAAAAAAAGAGTCTTGTGAGGATATTTGGGATCTAGTAAAATTGCCCATAAAGTACATTTCACATGACGACAGTATCTCATAGGTGTGCAAACATATACCCAGTGACAGAATAAGAAACATGTCTACTGAGCAGGTGATTACTGTACCTTGCAGAAATAATGATTATAAGTTAAATATTTCCACATGGTGGCAGTATCTGCCAGATGTAGCTATCACACACCCAGTGACAGAATGGCAAACATGTCTTCTGAGCAGGTGATTACTGTACCTTACAGAAAGAATGAGAGATATATTTCATGACGACAGTATCTGATAGATGCAGCTATCACACACCCAGTGACAGAATGGCAAACATGTCTACTGAGCAGGTGATTACTGTACCTTGCAGAAATAATGATTATAAGTTAAATATTTCCACATGATTATTGTGTATGCTAGATAGCTATCACACACCAGTGACAATAACAAACATGTCACTGAGCAGGTGATTACTGTACTTTTACAGAAGGAATGATGGTAAGATGATTATTTTCTTACGTTGAAATTATCTGTTGATGCAGCTATCACACCCAGTGACAGAATAACAAACATGTCTACTGAGCAGGTGATTCTGTAGAAGGAATGATGGTAAAATGAATATTTCCTCACGTTTAAATTATCTGCTAGATGCAGCTATCACACACCCAGTGATAGAATGACAAACATGTCTACTGAGCAGGTGATTACTGTGCCTTACAGAAAGAATGATGGTAAGATTAATATTTCCTCATGTTATAATATTTGCTAGATGCAGCTATCACACACCCAGTGACAGAAAGACAAACATGTTCACTGAGCAGGTGATTACTGTGCCTTACAGAAAGAATGATGGTAAGATGAATATTTCCTCACGTTATAATATCTGCTAGATGCAGCTATCACACACCCAGTGACAGAAAGACAAACATGTCTACTGAGCAGGTGATTGTACCTTACAGAAAGAATGATGGTAAGATGAATATTTCCTCAGGTTGAAAATATCTGCTAGATGCAGCTATCACACACCCAGTGACAGAAAGACAAACATGTCTACTGAGCAGGTGATTACTGTACTACAGAAAGAATGATAGTGAGATTAATATTTCTATGTTGAAATTATTCATGGTAGCAATCATACCAGTGACAGAATGAAAACATGTCTACTGAGTAGGTGATTACTATGCCTACAGAAAGAATGATGGTAAGATGAATTTTCACGTTGAAAATATTCTAGATGCAGCTATCACACACCCAGTGACAGAAAGACAAACATGTCTACTGAGCAGGTGATTGTAATTACAGAAAGAATGATGGTAGATGATTATTTTCTTATGTTGAAATTATCTGCCAGGTGTAGCTATCACACACCCAGTGACAGAATGGCAAACATGTCTACTGAGCAAGTGATTACTGTACCTTGCAGAAATAATGATTATAAGTTAAATATTTCCACATGACGACAGTATCTGCTAGATGCAGCTATCACACACCCAGTGACAGAATAACAAACATGTCTACTGAGCAGGTGATTACTGTACCACAGAAAGAATGATGGTAGATTAATATTTCCTCATGTTGAAATTATCTGCTGATGTAGCAATCATATACCCAGTGACAGAATGACAAACATGTCTACTGAGTAGGTGATTACTGCGCCTTACAGAAAGAATGATGGTAAAATGAATATTTCCTCACGTTTAAATTATCTGCTAGATGCAGCTATCACACACCCAGTGACAGAAAGAAAACATGTCTATTGAGTAGGTGATTACTGGGCCTTACAGAAAGAATGATGGTAAGATGATTATTTTCTTACGTTGAAATTATCTGCTAGATGCAGCTATCACACACCCAGTGACAGAATGACAAACATGTCTACTGAGCAGGTGGTTACTGTGCCCACAGAAATAATGATAATAAATTAAATATTTCCACATGACGATAGTATCTGCTAGATGCAGCTATCACAAACCCAGTGACAGAATGACAAACATGTCTACTGAGCAGGTGATTACTGTGCCTTACAGAAAGAATAATGGTAAGATTAATATTTCCTCATGTTGAAATTATCTGCTAGGTGTAGCAATCATATACCCAGTGACAGAATGAGAAACATGTCTACTGAGTAGGTGATTACTGCGCCTTACAGAAAGAATGATGGTAAGATGAATATTTCTCACGTTGAAAATATCTTAGATGCAGCTATCACACACCCAGTGACAGAAAGACAAACATGTCTACTGAGCAGGTGATTACTGTACCTTACAGAAAGAATGATGGTAAGATGAATATTTCCTCATGTTGAAATTATCTGGTACGTGTAGCGCTCTTGTCTTGAAGTCACCCACATTATAAATCACATGCTAGATTTTCAAATTCGGAAACTATGATACTTTTTAACTGTAAACATTGAACGAAACTTGCATTTTTATGTACACTGTAAATACACTTGATCGGGATGTTTAGAACTGTGCTCAAAATCATCCAGTACTCCCTTTTTATGCAGTGTTTTTATGTTGCGTCTTATAAATGAGTTATCAAGTCGGATAATTAATTTGTTACCTAGAAATTATTTAATTATATACATTCATTACTCATGAGTGTGTTGTTATTTTGTACAAAATTTGCAATTACAAAAGGGTTGTTGTTTTCAAAAATACAAGTGTGTTAGGTGGTTTAATATTATTTGTTGATAGTATGACTATTTTATCAAGTTTCATATATCGTGTGAATGCATGCCTTATAAACGATAATAATAAAATCACTTCAGAGCCGGGGAAAACTAGTGAGAATTATCTTAATTTATTTTGAAAATTATGATAGAGTACAGGTATTGTATTGAAAACTGCAGGCCTGTGAAATATTGTACTTCTAAAGTGCGTAAATTTATGCCTATTTTGGGATTTGGTTTAAAGAATTACAGTAAATATTTAAATATTATATTATTTGTTATAAAATAAACTAACGAAATGATCATAAATTAGTTAGCAATAAAATTTTAATTTTTAATCAAGAAAAACATTTCAATTTTATGCTAATAAATTAGCAGCAAGAGTTGAGTTTGGATGTCCCTAGTTCTCAACGTATTTGCAAAGAATAGCCAGTTGGGAAAATTCTAATAATAATTTAATATATTCTAATAATAAAGAAAAATATGTTTTCTTTTAAATAAAATTTAGCAGTTAAGAGTTAAGTTTGCATTAAAATTATTAAGTCTTGTGAGGATATTTGTGATCTAGTAAAATTGCCCAATAAAGTACATTTCCACATGACGACAGTATCTGCTAGGTGTAGCAATCATATACCCAGTGACAGAATAACAAACATGTCTACTGAGCAGGTGATTACTGTACCTTACAGAAATAATGATAATAAATTAAATATTTCCACATGACGATAGTATCTGCTAGATGCAGCTATCACACACCCAGTGACAGAATAACAAACATGTCTACTGAGCAGGTGATTACTGTACCTTACAGAAATAATGATAATAAATTAAATATTTCCACATGACGACAGTCTCTGCTAGATGCAGCTATCACACACCCAGTGACAGAATAACAAACATGTCTACTGAGCAGGTGATTACTGTACCTTACAGAAATAATGATAATAAATTAAATATTTCCACATGACGACAGTATCTGCTAGATGCAGCTATCACACACCCAGTGACTGAATAACAAACATGTCTACTGAGCAGGTGATTACTAGCCTTACAGAAAGAATGACAATAAATTAAATATTTCCTCATTACGATAGTATCTGCTGGATGCAGCTATCACACCCAGTGACTGAATACAAACATGTCTACTGAGCAGGTGATTGCTACACCTTACAGAAAGAATGATGGTAAGATGAATATTTCCTCACGTTATATATCTGCTAGGTGTAGCTATCACACACCCAGTGACTGAATAACACACATGTCTACTGAGCATGTGACTACTAGACCTGACAGAAAGAATGACAATAAGGTGAATATTTCCTCATGTTGATATTATCTGCTGGCTGTAGCTATCACACACCCAGTGACTGAATAACATACATGTCTACTGAGCAGGTGATTGCTACACCTGACACAAGAAATGACAATAAGTGGAATATTTCCTCATGTTGATATTATCTGCTAGGTGTAGCTATCACACACCCAGTGACAGAATAACACACATGTCTACTGAGCATGTGATTTCTAGACCTGACCGAAAGAATGACAATAAGGTGAATATTCTCTTGCTTAGAATATTATTTAACTATTCTTATCTAGAGCTTGACTACTATCTTATCTGATTGTAAGCGGTGATGCAGCCGAAAATGTTAAAGCGCACTGACTTAGCTTTACAAAAGTCTATTTACTCTTTCCTTGAAGACACCCACATTATAAATTACACGCTAGATTTTTCAAATTCGGAAATTATTATGATTTTATACTGTGAACATTACACACAACTTGCACTTTGATGGACACTGTATCCCTGATCGGGATGTTTAGAGTTGTGCCTGAAATTATCCATTACTCTCTTTTTATACAGTGTTTTAATGGTGCGACTTATTAGTGAATATTTAGATTGGATATTTCATTTGTTACCAGGGAATTATTTAATTATATACATTCATTACTAATGAGGGTGTTGTTTTGTACAAAATTTGCAATTACGAAAGGGGTCTTGTGGTTCTCTAACATACAAGTGTGGGTGTTTTAATTTTATTTGTTGATAGAGTCGTTTGTCAGTTATGAACGTTCATATATTGTGTGTATGCACGCCTAATCTGTACAGGGTTACTTTGCAATAACCGGCCATATTTGCAGGGAAGGTTCAGAATAAGTAATGCTGATGAAAAATTAATTTAAAAAAAATCTCACACATTCTGTCCTTTTTATCTTTTATATTCAAAATGTGTGGTAATGCATAATTTTAACTGATTTTACTGCGCACGCACACATTCGTTTGGGTCGATCGGTAGGCAAAAACGTTGTTGCCCATAAATCACATTAAATTTGGGATAATTTCAAATAAAAGAAGACGCCTTATTTACTAGTATTTTTAAAAACTGCAATAACGGTATATAATTATTTGTATATTTGAACTTAAGTTTAAAATTTGGCTACTCTTTGAAAAATAACCCTGTATAAAAATCAATTGCTGTCCGTTAGTCTCGCTAAAACTCTAAAATGGTTCGACTGAATTTGATGAAATTTTATGTGTGTATTTGAGTGGGTCACTGGATGGTTTAGATTCACTATTGACTCTAGTTAGTAAACGCTATTATTCGCAAGAGCCGAAATTAGTGAGAAGTATCCTATTTATTTATTTGGAAATTATAATAAAGTATATTATATTGAAAGCTTTAGTGAAATATGTATCTAAAGTGCGCTAACTATTGGTGTAATAAATCAAGAAGAACATTTCTAATGTAAATAAAATTAAGCAGTAAAAGGGTTGAGTTTGTACAAGTCCCTAGTTGTCAACTTATTTGCAAGAAGAAGCCAGTTGAAATTTACAATAAGGAACTATTAAATTGAACTTAAAATTAACTAATGAATAAAACTATTTCATTAGATTAATACCATTATAACGTTTAACAAAAACAAAACCGACTTCTAAAAAGAAGTTATTTATTTGCTTCTCTTAGAGGTACATTTTTTCTCCAAATTTATATGGGACCACCCTTGAAGT
The DNA here is from genome assembly GCA_029286625.1 of Parnassius orleans. Lineage (NCBI taxonomy): Eukaryota > Metazoa > Arthropoda > Insecta > Lepidoptera > Papilionidae > Parnassius > Parnassius orleans. Next base: position 371,425 of record JAGSMP010000161.1, on the reverse strand, counting down.
AAATTTTAATTTTCTATTTAATATAAAAAAGAATCATCAACACATAATAATAAATTTTGGTTTTTAATTGAGAATACATGCTGGTGTTTTTGGGTCTTAGCATCTACTTACCATCAGGTGGACTGTGTGCTCGCTTGTCACCCTTATTCTATAAAAAATACATCTCTCTTGCTTCTTTCTCACTTATCTGTGCATACATGCTCATCTTAGTTTGCCCATCTTCAATATATTGCCAATGTGGTCGATAAACCTCTAGTCTAGGGTCGTTCCCTTGCCGACTCTGCCAATCTCACACAGGAAAAAGAATCTTGCATTTATTCAAAAAATGAGAAGTTGAGAAGGCACACAGAAAAAAATGTGCGTGGGTGCAACACTCAATTTACAAGAGGCATGTGCGCATATATTGTTAACAAATTTAATATTATTATAAATTGTTTACTGGTTTTGTTACGGCCTTACTAAAAATAGACGTCGATGTAAGTTGCTCTCTCTCTCTTATCACCAACTCACAAAAGAAACCTTATACTATAAGCGGTTACTACGATTGTAGGCAAAAAAGTACAAAACAATATAAGCTTTAGAAAACACCTTATGTTGTAAACAAAAATCAACACCAATCCAAATTACTTGAAGATAAACAAACAATTTTTTGTTATTGTTTATTTTATACTAGTGATCTGCCCCGGCTTCGCACGAGTGATTACTGTATCTTGACAACAGCGCCACCTACCGGGTCCAATTGTGAATTGTTTAGATCATTCAGGGACCCACTCAAATACATAAAATAATTCATCAAAATCGGTCCAGACATCTCCGAGTTTTTGCGAGACTAACGGAGAGCATTTATATGTAGAGATTACAAAAGTTGACTGCATCTAGTCTAGTGATTGTAAGTGCGACTGCTGATCGAGTGGTCCCGAGATCGCATTCCGTGTCGGGCCAAAATGAGTTTTTCTATCAAAAAGTCCTCAGCAGCCCGGGGCCAGAAAGTTGGCGTTGTTTCACCACTTTGCCCCGGAAAGAACGTTAAGCCGCAGGTCCTGCCCTCTCTCCGATCGTGTCGGTGTTGCGCATGACATTAAAATTGGAGCACATGGGACACAGGAGGAGACACAGGAGTGAATAGGCTGTTGATAAGCTTAGTCAGTAAGCTTTGTTGATGAGTAGTCCTTCCCGGAAAAGAAGCCGCCATGGGGCGGCCAGCGCTGGCGGGGTCGTGGATTGTGCGAAAGCGTTCACGTGACCCTGCCAATATGCGGTGAAGGTGTCTCCATGGGATTATAGTCGGTGCGAGTCCGCCATAACTTGTCCTTGCCTCCGTTAGACATTTCACCATGTAAAAAAAAATACCAAACATGGTAATTTCGTTACATCATCACTTACTATCAGTTGTGATAGAAGTTAAGTACTGGCTTATAATAGTAAAAAAAATATGCATTTTGGTGGTGTTACTAGCTGTCGGATTCGATTCAATAATACTATCCAAAAAAAGAATTTTTATTTTTTAATTAATTATAAAAAATAACGTAATGTAATGGCACAGATTAAAATGGTCCAATGTCCACTTGGTCGATGACGCTCCCAGCGGATCTATTTGGTGAGACAGCTTTATGACGCAGGATCTCTCATAAGCCATGTCACCAAATGGATCAACTGGGATCGAATGATCAGCTCACTGCGGTCGTGATCCAGTAACTGGTTCAGTGTTGAGGGTCCAATTATTTGATGTTTCTTGCATCTTGCGGGAACTATAATCTACAAAATCTGGGTGATGATTTTGTTCTCAAACACAACAAATCGGTATGTTAGAGTAAAACACAATATGCAGTTGAGGTTTTAGGATATATAAAACATCTTTAGTATAAATAAAACTTATATTATGGATACTAATGCCTCGTCACCATGCTGCAGCTGCAACGCACAAATAGAACTGTCGTGAATTAAAAATAAATAGTAAAGTTACAACCTATACACGTCCCACCCATGGGCACAGACCTCCTTTAATTTCTTAGAGGGTTTTGAGAGTGTTGAGAGGGTCAAGGAAGTGTCTTTCTGAGTCTGCAGTATTGGGTTTGTTCGCGGACTTGACACGTCTTTCCTTCGATTTTTTGAGACATGAGAAGCACCATCTTTCAAATAAAAAAAGTATCATCGAAATCAGTTCACCTAGAAAAAAGTTATGAGGTAACACACATAATAAAACATACATGTCGAATTGAGTACCTCCTCGTTTTTGAAGTCTGTAGAAAAAGGCTTAAAGAAAGGGAGGATATCGTGGTCTATCCTGCCCTTTCAAATGAACAACTAATTACGTTACATAAAACGTTTTGGCGGGCACCGTTTTCTTTTCTACTTGGCATGCCTTTTAAGTTTTGTCGTTTGACCAAAAAAATACAACTAGAACCTTATAGTACTTTTTATTGTTTTTCATAGTATTCACCACGTAGTTTGATATACTTTTCCATTCGCTCGAACCAGTTATTAAAACATTTATTCCACTCCAAAGTGGGGGTGTTCAATATGGCTGTTTTGAAAGCGACTACTGCTTCTTTACCGGACTAGAACCTTTGACCATGAAGATTTTTCTTAATTTTAGGAAATGTAAAGAAATCGTTAGGCTTAGATCAGGACTGTATGGAGGATGGGCAAGAATTTCTACGTGTTTCCTGCTTCAAACACTAATCGTTTGACCGCTGTGTGAGCTTGCGTTGTCTGGGTGGATGATACGTTTTTGGGTTAGATTTAAAGTGCGGCGATGACTTGGTAAACAACTGTGGTATACCAGTCTACATTAACTGTTCTACGATCTTCGCGCAATCGTCGCAACATGGCCGGTTTTCGCAATGAACGTGGCCACCATTTTCTTTGAAGTGCTTCGAGCGCGAACAACTTTAGTCGGCTTGGGCTCGTTTCGGAAGACCCAGATTGTAGATTGTTGTTTAGAATTAAGATCGTAGGCATAAATCCAAGATTCGTCACCACTGATGATGTCGTAGACGTGATTTGACCTCCTCGGTTGAACCTTTGAAGAGTTTTCTACAACATCTTACGCGGGTCGCCTTATGGTCGTCGGAAAGCAATGCGGGATCCAACGGCAAATTAGCTTTTCACACCAAGCGCTTCATGCAAGATCTTCTGAATAGTTGTTCCTGAGATGCTTAATAAAGCCTCTATCTTCCGATATGTCACATGACGATCTTCAAGAATTAGTTTTCACAGTAACGATGTTATCTTCAGTGAAGGCGGATTTTGGACGTCCTTCACGAGACTTGTCACTAGATTGGTATGTCCATGCTGGAATTCCCAAATACCAGCGTTCGACAGTCCTCAGACATATTTCATCATGGAATACAGAAGTTAGCTCTTCTAAACACTGAAGCTGTGTTAGACCTCTTCGAAAGTTGTAGAAAATTATTGCACGGATATTTTCCTTAGTAAGATTCATTTTCATACAGATTCAAAACGGCTCTGTGACTAAACAATAGCATTAATCCTCATACTTTCAATTGTTTTGAGATTCTGACTTTAAACAAATTTTAATACTGAACAGTTCCAAATTCAAAATTGCCGGTAAATATGTAAACGACAGAACTTAAAAAGCACGCCGGTACCGACTTCAAAAAGGAGACGGTACTCAATTTGACTGTATTTTTTTTTCTTTTTTTTATGTGTGTTACCTCATAACTTTTTTTTGGGTGAACCGATTTCGATGATTCTTTTTTTATTTGAAAGCTGGTGCTTCTCATGTGGTCCCATATAAATTTGATCAAGGTCTGACCAATAGTTTTTGAGTTATTCTTAATAATTTATATTGAAGTCGGTTGTACAAAATTTTTAATTTAAATTATTTATACAAGTCGTAAAAATAAAATTTTGTACAACCGACTTCAATATAAATTATTAAAAATAACTCAAACTACTGCTCAGACCTTGATCTGATGAATTTATATGGGACCACATGAGAAGCACCAGCTTTCAAATAAAAAAGAAATCGAAATCAGACCACTTAGAAAAAGTTATGAGGTAACACACATAAAAAAACATACATGTCGAATTGAGTATCTCTCCTTTTGAAGTAAAAAAGGCTTAAAGAAAGGGCGGATATCGTGGTCTACGCTGCCCTTTGAAATAAAAACTAATACGTTACTTAAAACGCTTTTATGGGCACCGTTTGCTTTTGAACTGTATATTTCTAGTAAGATCATCTTCTAGGAAACTAAGTCTTACCAGGATCATATAGAGCTGCACACATTCACCAACTTGCCTTATTGCCTTAGTGTCTTGCCTCTGAAAGAATCGAGATTCATATTTAAGTCTATGGATTCCATTTGGTTTGTTTATTATCAGAGAGCGGGTTTCAACTACACGGGTTGATATAGGGTGAAGGATACTCTTAATTTGTAAATAACTGGGCTAAAGTATCTTCAGTTTTAAGAATTTTTTTGTTTCCCAACTAACTTACAGGGTTCGTTTAATTGTTGTTTAATGGTTTTTTAAAACGTTACCCCCACAATAGGATTTTCTCCTGCATCGTGGGGGAAGTTAACATACATAAATTTCACAAGGACAAACATCCAGACCCGGAACAATTATTTGCAAGTCATACAGATTACTTGTTCCTTGCGGTATTCGAACCCGCGGCCCGTGTCGCTGTAACACATTGCTAAGCCACTGCGCCACGGAGCCGTCAAACATTATTTTATTAAGATATTTTATCGTACAATACATTATTATATTCAATGATTAGTACCAATGCTTAAAACTAGCGTTAGTGCCTTAAGCAACAAGCACCTTATAACCACAACAATATAGTATTTTTGGACGAGAATCGAACATTTTAATATAATATTTTCTACCGACTTCAAAAAGGAGACGGTACTCAATTCGACTGTATGTTTTTTTTTTATGTGTGTTACCTCATAACTTTTTTCTGTGTGAACCGATTTCGATGATTCTTTTTTTATTTGAAAGCTGGTGCTTCATGTGGTCCCATATAAATTTGATCAAGGTCTGACCAATAGTTAAGTTTAGTTTAGTTATTCTTAATAATTTATATTGAAGTCGGTTGTACAAATTTTTTAATTTTAAATTATCTTGCTACTTTTCACTTTTGAGTGGATTACGGAATATCACAATCTTAAGGTAACAACTGGAATATCGACTAAATTACATTAAACACTTAAGTCCTATTTTTCCAGCTTTAATGTTGGAATATTTCCCTCAAGTTTGGGACCACCCCTTAACTATAGAATATTTAATAAAATAAGATTCTTAAAATAATTAATAGAATCAGGCTTTACTTTGCGGAAATCCATTGTAATGAGGTTGTTATAACTTAATTTGCTTAATTCCGCATAAGAAAAGAAAATGAAACTTAATTTGCTTAATTCCGCATAAGAAAAGAAAATGATGTGTCCTGCCCAGTTTTAAGGGGACCTCCCACCCTCCCTCAATTGCGTGCACTATACCCGTCACCACCAATCCCAGCATTACCACCCCCAGCACCACCACACTAGGAACGACACACCACTCTCGAAAATACGATACGTGTTTCGCCTCTACACGAGGCATCCTCAGGTGAAGTAGACTCTGCGGAGGCTGGCCGCTAACCGGCTAAATTAAGTTATAACAACCTCAAAATAAGGTTCATAAATTAGGTTCACAACTTACAAAGATATCAAACATACAGTCGAATTCAGAACCTCTTCCTTATTTTAAGTCGGCTAATAAAACATGTTATTGCAACCATATTACTTTGTTATGGTGTCGATATACCGTCAACATCGATTGCCGAGCAAACTTGGCCGAACAATCCAACGCGTGCAAATCACACCTTTACATTTGGTATGTTGGAGAATTCGTTTGATAGTTGGATGAACCGTGTAGAGCTGGCATTAGGGGTTGATAACACCTTTAGTAAAATCAGCGTTTCATTTTTTCACTTACATTCTCAGGCTTCTTTTGTCTTGAATGTGTTTCAGGAACAATCTAATAGTCTCGTAATGTTTTAAAAACAATTTGGTATTATTATGTGTTTATATTTTATATATAGTTAAAATGAGTTATCATTTTGTGGTCAATAACGTGTTTATTTATTCGTGAAGTTCAATGTTGCGGTAAAATTAAAATTTAGGGCGTTTCCTAAAACGTCTATTATTGCTTCGATTCTGCATTTTTACGTGGTAGAGCCATGCTGCAGCTATATTAGTAGTATAGTTGTAGTACGAATGGGTCAGCTCGACCGGGGACCACGCTCTCACAGAATACCAGCGTAAAATAGCAGCTTGACATTGGTGAGTGTAGAGAACCAGAGACCCTTTTACTGGAAAAGAGGCATTCCATCTTAGTCCTCACGGGTGACAACGCATCTGCATTTTGATTCTTTATTGAAAATAGATGTAGATGTCTATGGGTCACAGCAACCACTTACCATCAGGTGGACTGTGTGCTCGTTTGTCACCCTATCCTATAAAAAAAAGACATCTACATCTATCCTCGATTAAGAATCAAAATGCATATCCAGTAAATAGAGTCTCCGGTTCTCTACAGTCACCATACGAAACAGTGCACGAAGCAGTGTTGAGCTGCTATTTTGAGCTGGTATTCTGTGAGAGCGTAATCCTGCGCCGGTCGAGCCGACCCATTCGTGCTGCAACCATACGATAGCTGGAGCATGGCTCTATCTTTTATGACGGTCATGAGTTGATAGTTTCCTATTATTTTAAAGTTGTCAAATTGAAATTCGACCTAAAATAAATTATACAGCCATTATTAGAGGGCATTTTTCTTTCGACACTCTCGTGATACGATGATAGATTTTTGTACTGCGACACCTCTCCATAATTATGATATTCTGGCTGATACCCGCGACTTCGTCCGCGTTGCTTGATATATTAACAATGTTTCCGTATGTGCGAAGGAAAAAACATCAAAAAGATCGCAAGCAAAAATATACTTTGCTTGCAAAATTTTTTTGTAAACAATGTATTCATTGCTCCGTTTGTAGCTAAAATATATAATTTATCTGGGTTAGTAACGCGAGAGCAAGCGAAGTACAGTTGACCGTGTGAAAAATTGCTGAACACACGTCACTGAACACGTAGTGCTTATAAAAATCGTTGTTACTTAAAACTTTATAAATACATACATACATACATATATATATATATATATATATATATATATATATATATATATATATATATATATATATATATATATATATATAGTATAATTTTGTTAATAACTGCAAATGTTTATTAATAATGTTTTGTATGTGTTTAGTTGGTAAGCCTAAATAAATAAATAAATAAATAAATATTAAATGAAGATATCGCAATATTTTTTTAGATAAGGGCCAAGTGTCTAAGAAATAAAAATTAGAAAACCTAATTGAAATCTATCCAGCAGTTTTTCCGTGATGCGCGCACAACTGCAAACCTCCATCATTTTATTTATATAGATTAGTAATCACTTAAACGCATTCTGAAAATATCCACGAATATAATTCAAAGTAATTAATGTCTAATCAGATTATTGTATTTTTAGAAACTATAATTACTCCAAATAGCAAGTGTTGTAATTACTAAATAGTAATGAATTACGAAAACTAGATAATTAGTGTTGACATTTCAATAATTGTTTTTTTTTATAATTTTTATATAATCGTTTGCTTGTGACGTCATTAACTTAGATTGTTGTTAACTATTTAACGTTGTTTATAGCGTAAACAGGTATAGTATTGAAAAACAAAACCCTGATTGCGGTTAATATTATAAACTAATTAAATGGTACGTTCATCTGAACGCGCTTCAAGCAAGGACTTTAAATTGTTTTACGTGACTGGTTTCTTATGATACTTGACACTCCTGAGGTAGGAATGAATCTGGCGGAACTTCGTACTTTTTTTAGAAAATCCTAGTGTGGGCACGGTAGTTACCGACACTAGGATTTTTTCCTGTATCGTGGGGGCAGTTTACATACATAAATTTGACAAGGACAAACATCCAGACCCGGAACAATTATTTGTAGGTAGGATTCAAACCCACGGTTCTCAGCGCTGCAACTCATTGCTAAGCTACGCCACGCAGCCGTCAATAGTCCAACTCAACTTAACCCGTCGAGCCGTTAAAGTTAAAGAAGTTACTTCTTTATCACGAAGTAGTTGTGAAGTGAAGTTGAAGAAGTAGTGTGTTGTTGACGGTTAGTGAATGTTCTTACACCGCTGCTACCGTGTTTTGAGTGTAGAAAACCGGAGACCCTTTTCTCGTGAAAATATATTATGCAGATGGCTACAGCATTCACTTACCATTTGCGGAATGTTTAAAAAAAAGCGTGACAAATATGTGTTATGGTTATTTCTGTAAAAGTCTAAATGCCCACAGTGATTGTAACACGAGACATGACAATTAAAATAGAGTTACGGGCCTATCTATTTGTGGTCAGATACCTAACACTATCTGAAACGGGTGATAACGGTAAAATTATAGGAAACTTGGCATAGGCGCTACAATTTCAAAATTGCAACCTCGCATGAGTTAATTTGATCAAGGTCTGAGCAGTAGTTTTTGAGTTATCCTTAATAATTTATATTTAAGTCGGTTGTACAAAATTTTTAATTTTACCACTTGTTACCACTTACCACCAGGTGAACTGGAAGTGCGATTGTCAATTCAGTGTTATAAAAAAATAACCATTTAGGATTTGTATTGTATAGAATAGATTAGGCGTTCCGTCTCTGTCAGAGATGACAACGCGCCTGTAGCCTTCTTTGTTTGAAGCTGGTTGCAGGTGTCCATGGGCTGCAGTAGCTACTTACCGCCAGGTGGGCTGTAAGTTCGTTTGTCACTTTCTCCCAACACGCATTGGAGCAGTGCGGCAGACTAATCGTCTTAGAATCCCCCCAAAGGGGGGATATGTGCCCTGTGTCCATCCGTGAGACATAATATAATAGACTTTAATTTTTAACTTTATTTAAAGGTTAAGGTGGAATGCGCCGTGGCAGCTCAGGGGCTAAGCGCTCACTGTGAATTTCACAGTATGCGAGGCACCAATGAAATTGTTAATTGCAATTTTAAGTGCTGATTTACCACGTGCTCAGCGGTCAAGGGAAACATCGTGAGGAAACCTGCATGTCTGAGAAATAAGAAGAAAAATATTTCGAAGACGTGTGAAGTTCGCCAACACGCATTGGGGCAGTGTGGCGAACATTTCCTTGCCCTAAAACCCTCTCAGAAATGAGAGGACGCCTGTGACCATTATAAATGTATGCTTAATTAATGATTTTTTACATTTACACGAATATTTACACGAATATTTACACAAATACATACAATGAAACTAATTTTATTTATATCAGGTTAATTAGACTTATTTTCGGGTGCTTTACAGCACCCATGAGCACGGGGCGCTCTTCCCCCCTCCCTCTACAATGGATAAATAAAGTAAAATTTGGAAAATCCAAAAGCACACCTCGAACGCTCATATAATGTCTCCAATAATAATCAATTTACTTTTAATTACCGAAACACGACGTATATTAAAGCTACAGAAAAATTGTTTGTGTTTAATTAACACGAAATTTTTTTCGAATGCTTGATACCTTTGATACCGAAAAAAATTTGTCAGTTTAAAAAAAAATTATGGTAGTGTAATTCAAAAGGCTTCCTAAGGATTAAAATCTAAAGCTAATGAAAAAAAATCAGTGATAAGTTCAGTTTTTCGAAAGATATCTTGTTCACATCCATACCGACCAACTGACATCCAAGTGAAATTATTTTCAAATAACTTTTTTTAAATAATAATCGATAAAAATAATCTTATAACTACGTTAGAAGTATTAATCGAAATATCCTCTTGCTATTGGTGTACTTTTTTACTATATAAGTGCAATGTAAAGCTGGTGGAAGTGATTTGAGTGGATCGCGATGTTTTGATTTGGTGACAATAGAGCACTACATCTCCGCTTCGCGTTCGATGTGTGCAAGTCATGAACGCGACACAACCCGTAAAATTATTTTTATTTACTTAGCTTAATTAATAATGCAAAGTGTTTTGGTTAGAATAGAATATAATAGAATATCGTTTATTTCTTAGTATATGGTAATTAAAGATGTTGAAATTATAGAATGATTCACATATACAAGGTGTCTCAAAAGTAAGTTCACATTTGCTTATCTTATTACGCGAAAGCAACTATTCTGAGGGGCGCGGGGTATGTCAGTCGGTAGTCTGGCTCTTGGGAATTTAGTCGCTATGGAGCGTTTCTCTGGTGCGGACCGTGCGTTGTGCGTACGTGAGTTTTACAAAACGGTAATTCGGCGACTGTAGCGCGTAGAAAATTCTGCAGTATTCGACATATTCGTCACTTAAATGATGCGCCTAGCACTCGTCTCATTGCAAAATGGGTTGAGAAGTTTGAAGAGACTGGGTCAACTCTGAGAAACCAAAATCTGGGCGACCAAGAACATCAAGAACAGCCGAAAACGTGGACAGTGTTACTCAGTCTATTCGAGATGATCCAAACCTCTCGATTCGGAAGCGTGCTGTTGCTTTAAATGTGCACAGATCTTCATTATGCCGCATTTTACACAAAGATTTAAAGCTGCACCCGTACAAAATTCAGTTAGTGCAAGAACTGAAGCCTCAAGATGCTGGTCAGAGGCTTGCCTTTGTAAATCAGATGATTGAGCGCTTTCCAACGTTCACCAACATCTTGTTTTCCGATGAAGCCCATTTTCACCTGAATGGGCATGTAAACAACAAAATTGTCGTTACTGAGTGCAACCAACCCAAAACAAAACATCAGAAACCGCTACATTCACCCAAAGTCACCGTATGGGCAGCGATGTCGGCGCGAGGAATTATCGGCCCTTACTTTTTTGAAGATGGAAGGGGACGCACACTCACAGTGAATTCAGAGCGTTATGTGGAGATGTTAGACGAGTTTTTCGTACCCCAACTGCAAAACTTTCCTGGTTACAACCAAAGAACATGGTTCCAGCAGGATGGAGCAACTTCACACACGTCCAACAGATCTCTGCCACGAGTTCGAGAAATTTCCGAACAAATTAATCTCCTGGCGAGGTGACATAAATTGGCCTCCACGGAGTCCCGATTTAACGCCTATGGATTTTTCCTGTGGGGTTATGTCAAATCAAAAGTTTACGCTAATAAACCGACTTCCTGGCACAATTAAAGAAAATATCCGTCATGAAATGGCAGCCATCACGGAGACTACCTGCCGAGCTGTCATAGGCAATTTTAGTGCCCGACTAAATGAATGCCGAGAGCGCAACGGTTTACATTTGGACAATGTTATTTTTAAAAAATAAATTCCCAAACAGTGTACTTCAATATAAAATAAACATTTTTTCAATAAAGCTAAGACTTTTCTTTTAAAAAAAGATTTAAATGTGAACTTTCTTTTGAGACACCTTGTACTACCGTATCCGGTGTTGAAATATTACAATTAGAATAATATTTAACATTTTATAATACTTATTTAGACAAATATATACATTTACAATATTACATAGGAATTATTAATTGTAGATATATTTTATTGCATGCCTTAAGCGCAAAGCGCGTAGGTATGTTCTACTAGCGCCTAAAATTAAGATTCCAACGTTTTGTCGCATAAAATCGTATCTAACAATCATATTGAACATATAAATGATATAAAAAGAACATAGTTAGAAAGATAAATGATTGTTGACATTATTATTATTATTTTTAATTGTCAATTGCTATTTTTACATAAAAAAGCGGTTTTAGTGGCTTAAGGTGTAGATTTATCAAGTCCACATGGAGGCGTAAACACGATAACTTTTGAAATTATCAATTGTTTACTCAATCTATTTTTAAACTCATCATCTATTATGTGGGAAGCCATGGAATGTAAATGGCAGTTTAATTTTGTTTTGTTTAGTTATAATAAAAATTTTTCGGGTGTGAAATAGAGATTTTTTTTATTGAAGTTCGACATAAAATTATCGGAAAATTGGAAGTATAGTAATAAGGTTATTAGTGAAAACTTGTGTGTATTTAAACTACTTTAAAATTTTTTGGTATTATCATGTTATACGTAATTTTTTTAATGGAATGGCATGCTTAAGGCATGCACAAGTGGATTTACCAATACTTTTATTTATTTATTATTACAATATGAGGAGCATTTATTTACGTATAACTTATAAATTTATAATCTATGAAATCGATAACAGAGTAGAAACATATTATATCCAAGAGCCAAGAAAATATTGCACGTTTAAATTTATTTTTAAAAGACCTAGGTATATAGTTTGTTATTTCAATGGACAAATGTTTATTTATTTAACAAGTACACTTACAATGTACATATATGCGCCATTATAATAAAAACACACATTATACTCTCTGATATACAAATCAATAACAAATGTACATAACATTCACAGATTAAGTAGTGCAACTTTATTTAGGATTACCTGATATCAGCGACTTCGTCCGCGTTACTTGATATTTTAACAAAGTTTTCGTATGTGCGAAGGAAAAAACATAAATAAGATCGCAAGCAAAAATATAATTTGCTTACAAAATTTATTTGTAAACAATGTTATTCATTGCTCCGGTTGTAGCTAAAATATATAAATTATCTGGGTTAGTAATGCAAGAGTGAAATACCCCGTATAAAAATCATTGTTTCCTTAAACTTTAATAACTTTATATAAAATGAAGATATCGCAATATTTTTTTTTAGATAAGGGCCAAGTGTCTAAGAAATAAAACTTAGAAAACCTAATTGAAATCTATCCAGTAGTTTTTCCGTGATGCGCGCACAACTGCAAACCTCTATCATTTTATTTATATTTGGAGTAGGAATAATATCCAATAATTATAATAAAATGAGAAATAATTTAAGTAAATTATGTACCTAAATAGTATAAAAAATCTATTGAAAAAAACTTTCAATTAAAAGTGAAAGCCGCCTTAAACATTTGAAAATAATTTTAAAAACACATGCGTGAGTGTCGAGGAACACTCGGTTGGAACGAAGTTTTTCGTAGTATATTATTATAGATAAACGTATTATGTTACTAGCTTTTTACCCGCGGCTTCGCTCGCGTGGACTTCAATTTAGAAACATCATTAATACTATTTCGTACCGAAATAAGCAAAATTGGATCACTTGTAGAGAAACCTCGGTATCTGTGTCTATGTTGGACGTAAATTATTTAAATTTGGCAATATAATATGCTACAGAAACACATGAGTGAGTTTATCAGAATTGCATTAATATCATACGTCTAGCAACACCTTTTCCGATGTGTCTTTATGAAGGGAAAATTGCCCTCGAATCAGAAATATTTATTTACATAATATTAATAATTGAAGTTAATATAGTCTTGATAAAATAATGTTGATTTTCTTAGTGTTAATTACTTTAGTAGTATTTATTTGCGTTATTTGATTCAAATTATTGGCCCCATTGAATATTGATGGGCATCATAAAATACATGCCAATATTTTTTTACGTTCAAGTAGACTTCTAGGTTTCATAAATGTAGTTCCATTCACGGTGAACGTGTGAGAAGAACTATATTCATGAACGGGAGTAGAAAGATACAGAAGATGTGCAGCACAGTCTTCTTGATCACATCTCATAATAATAAAAATATGGAGCTGGCAACTCACATGCAACTACGGCAAATATCCAACTTATTTGGCAATCTATGGAGGGAATCGAATTGATGAACGTGAGTAGAAATATATTAGCCATGTAGAGACGGCGAAAGAGAAACCACTATCCCATTGCGTCTCGTGGGTGTCGTAAGAGGCGACAGAGGGAAACTAACACAGGAAAATGGTGGCAGCATCTGCCTGATAACAGCACAAAGTAATAATAAAGCTGCGGTTGCCAACCCGCTTGACAAGCTCGAATACTACTGCAAATATCAGGACTATTTGACAAACAATGGGCGAATCCTATGATCAGCAGTGGATAGCCCTATTAAATGTAAAAAAGTAGCAGCTTACATACATCCCACTACTGGGCACAGGCCGCAGCGAGTTTTAGGACAAAAAAGAGTTGATTGAATTGGCTCCAACGCGGGATGACCGATTTCACATATACCTAAAAATTATTTCCGAAATATTTCTTTAACTTCTCAGATATGCAGGTTTCCTCGCTATGATTTCCTTCACCACCGAGAACGTGGTAATTCAAAACTTGAAATTGCAATTAAACTATGAATGCAGTCGGCGCGGATCGAATTTGGGTTGCTTACGTATTTGCATTTGCATCGGTTCGATTACCGGCTTTGACAGTAGACTTTCAAGATTCTATCAATGCAGTTCTACTCATAGTTAAAATAAAAATAAACATGTGTAGAATATGCTTTAAATATCAAATATTTATAGTACTTTTTCGCAAGAGCCTGTTCATTTACTCACTTGAGCTATGAAACCGCGACTGTCACAAAAATTTTAATAGGTATGTCTGAAAATATGAAAGCTATCTTAATATATGACAAACTGTTATAAAAGTCTCATTAAAATTAAAAAAGAAGCTTACATACGTCTTACGACTGTGCACAGGGCTTCACATGTTTTCACATGTCCACGGTTTTTTTTATTAAGCTACTCATACTTCATAGGTTTCCCCACGAAGTTATTTTTCACCACTTCACTGAGCACGTGGAAAATAAGCAAATAAAATTTCCTTACCAGTTTCATTGCTACTCGCGGGAATCGTACACATTTTGTGACTGTGCTATGAAAACTTAGTACGGCGAGCTACACGGCTCTCGTATTTATTTAAATGAAACTCATGAAAAGAAGCTTTTGCACGATTATGGACCAAATTTACCTAGTAATTAGTCATTCAACGGTATCACGATCTATTCCATCAATTATGGATAAAAATCTCACAGTGCACTTAATTTTCAATTACTTATATCGGACTTGATACAAAAAGAAATTGGTGAAATATTGCTATGTCAATGGACACACAACATATGCAAATAAAGACCTATCTTAATTACAGTTTTGTGTACACAGTTTTGTTAGTAATTTTGCTGAAAGTAACAATTGTGATAAATCATCCGGACAGTGGCCACGGGTCCGGATATTTTAAGGCTGACATTTTTGATGCTGCAACAGTAAGTTTAATAGAATTATGTTTAATTTGATCAGTTACTGGCGATGGCGCTATTATTAGATTAAACTATGAAAACGAAAACTATACCCTCTAGTATTCAGCCACAATAAGTTGAGGTGTGACTGGGGTGGCTGACTGGCTGAATCACTTAACAAAATCGCGAACATTTTTACAAAAATTAGGCATAGAGTGATGTGGATTCTATTACAAATTTTGCTTCTGTCAAAAATACGCTATCAGCGCTGCTAGCGGTGTGTAATGAAATTATTTTACGATATAAAAATATCTAGAAATAGCAATGTTGTTATCGCCAAGCGATCTCTATTCATTGATTTGGTCAAGCTATACCATTATAGTCAACAAACACTGTTAAATTTTCTGACCAATACATATATAAAAATCTCTTTATTTAAGCTATAAAGATAATAAGAGTTTTGTAATAATTGCAGTTTTATCAGTTTATTTATAGATAAAAACCTAATACGTTTTTAATAATTAAACTAAAAAACATCTCAAATTTTGTGATTTTCGATAGATGTCACTAGAACTAAAAAGTTTTTCAGAATTAGAATTTTCAAATCAATTATAAATTTAATTATTTAAACATATAAAGTTATTTATATTATTTAATTTTTTAGTAACGGGAGACAAAATGTAACTGCTTTTTGTATTTTACGTTAGATGGCACTGTTTTGAAAAAGTGAAACAGAGATTTTCGGCGTAGTTCAATTTATTATGCAACGGTTAAAACTAATTTAAGTCTTTATTTATAAATATTTTATTTATTAAAAACACATCAATCATATAAAATAGAAATTAACATCGAAAGAAAGGAAAATACTTAACCCTCCTTTTTTGAAGTATCGTAATCGGATAAAAAGTAGCCTATAAGTTGCCCCGGTCTCTAATTACCTACACACAAAATTTCATGAAAATCTGTTCAGTAGTTTCTGCGTGAATCGGGAATACACAGACAGACAGACAGACAGACAGACAGACAGACAGACAGACAGACAGACAGACAGACAGACAGACAGACAGACAAAAATTCTAAAAACCACTAATTTCGCTTCAGTGGTCTTTACTTAGTCTCCTGGACTTGTTTATTCCAGAAAATATTAGAATTACAGACACGACTTTTCTACAGATTTATTATATGTATAGATTGATTAACGAAATAAGAATTTTATTTTTTTTTGGTTTTTGGCTATTTTGACCCCCTAGGAGTGTAATGAGATCTTTTTGCCCCTATTATACCATTACCCCCATGACATCCTCTACATGATAGGCTATTCAAACTGACTATTCCTAAAGTTCCAGTCACCCCCCAACTCATTTCTAGTCTTTACTTCCAATTATGGAAAATTCTTAAAAATTTACTTTTAATTAATTAAATGAACTAAATTCAATAAATTCCTGGAAATTACCAAATGATTTGTCATATTTAATGATTTCTTAAATTAGATTGTAGAAAACAACACTTAAATGCGGGCTCGCTCCTCATTAGGGGGACGTTTAATTAATGAATCTGTTGACATCTTTCTGCGTAGTTAAATTAACTGATTTGCTACATTTTGTAATTAAGCACAACATAATATAAACGTTAACGTCAGCGGTGTAACATGTGTTGCTAAGGCTTGTAACCGCTAGAGCCAAATATGATCCCCAATTTTTCGCAAGTATTTAAAAAATATAAAATCAGCAAAATTATTATATAGTGTTTGTATATTATTAATGGAGAAGCAACACGATCTCACAGAATACTAGCGTAAAATAACAACTCAATGCTGCTGTGTTTCGTATGGTTAGAGAACCGGAGACCCTTTTCAACCGACGAAAAAAGAGGAGGTTCTCAAGTCGACGCGTATATTTTTTTTATGTATGACCACGCATAACTTTTTACAGAGTAGTCCAATTTTGATGATTCTTTTTTTATTGGATAGGCTATACCTCTACATTGGTCCCATATAAATTTGATCAAGGTCTGTCCAATAGTTTTTGAGTTATCTTTAATAATATATATTGAAGTCGGTTGTACTCGTACAATTTTTTTTTTTTTACTGGAAACGAACCATTCCAACTTAGTCGTCAGGGGTGGCAACGTATCTGCATTTTGATTCTTAATCGAGGATACATGTAAATGTCACAGCACCCACTTACCATCAGGTCGACTGTGTGCTCGTTTGTTACCATTATTCTACAAAAAATGATGTTTTGTTTTCTCACGATGTTTTCAAATTACAATAATTACATTGGTGCCACCGGGATAGAACCCATTTTGCTCGCGTAATGCGGAATGAAACTTATAGCGATCGCGCAAGCCTCCTGAACTACCACGGTTCTTGAACTTTTACATGTCCTCGAAAAAACTTTAACTCCTCGGGTATTCTGGTTCCCGTATGACATTTTCTTTTACGAAATACCATCATCTTAATATTTTTAACTTCCCGCTTTGAAAATTAATAATTTTCAAAAGTAGGAAGTTATAGATTTCGGTCCGATTTTGAGAATGCGAGTTTTCATCAAATCTCTACGTTTTAAGGTCCTAGGAAGCTGTTCCGACTATTCCTGGCTGGACGTCCGTGTGTGTGTGAGAACGAATCAACCGATCGAGATGGGCGATACGGCGTTCGAAAGTGTTCATTGAGACTGCAACTTCATTAGATTTACAAGTCAATCGGTCGAGCCATTTCAAAGGTTTTCAAAACAGACAAACCAAAAATAAAACAAAAAAATAAGCGGGAAGTTCCAGGGATGGCCTGCAGGGTCAACCGTTTTTCAGATTTTTTTTTCTATTTGAAATAAACGTTAGCTTTCACACTAGGATTTCACACTTTTTCTCCTGTATCGTGGTGGCAGTTTACATACATAAATTGCACGAGGACAAACATACAGACTAGGGACAATTATTTGTAAGCCATACAAATACTTGTTCCTTGTGGGATTCGAACCCGCGGTCCTTAGCGTTGCAACTCATTACTAAGCCACTGCGCCACGGAGTCTTCGTAACATTTTTTCGTTTAATAAAATAATAATAATTAAAAAAAAAACTTACCTGATTCTCAAAGTGGCGATTCTTAGATGAAAACCACGCACAAACGTGTCACTACAATAAAAAAAAAAACACAGACGGCGCGTCACGTGCTACGGAATTTATATGTCAATTAATATTTAAGTCAGCTTATTTCTTTTAGTTCCTTAATCGATATTTATATAGAGATTTGTCACAGTTGTCCGTGTGTTTGCATTTTTTTATATAAAGGTAACAAACGAGCACTCAGTTCACTTGATGGTAAGTGGATGCTGTTGCCCATAGGCACCCACATCTATCCTCGAATAAGAATTAAAATGTAGGTGTGTTGTCTTGTAAGTATAGAGATAGATTACTTACATGTGGTAGAGCCATGCTGCAGCTATATTATTAGTATAGTTGTAGCACGAATGGGTCGGCTCGACCGGGGAAGGACCACGCTCTCACAGAATACCAGCGTAAAATAGCAGCTTAGTACTGCTGTGTTTCGTATCGTGAGTGTAGAGTACCGGAGACTATTTTTACTGGAAAAGAGGCATTCCATTTTAGTCCTCACGGGTGACAACGCATCTGCATTTTGAGTCTTTATTGAGGATAGATGTAGATCTCTATGGGTCACAGCAACCACTTATCATCAGGTGGACTGTGTGCTCGTTTGTCACCCTATCCTATAAAAAAAAAACAGTTAAAAGGTTATCTACACTCACCATACGAAACACAGCAGCATTAAGAAGCTATTTAACGCTGGTATTCTGTTAGAGTGTCCTACCCCGGTCGAGTCGACCCTTTCGTTTTGCAACTCTACAATATAGTTGCAGGGTGGCTCTACTACGATAACCATAATAATTCTATAATAAATAATAATTACTCAACAACATTTGTCGTGTGGTGGCGGATACGAAGCATTCCATCTTAATATTTAGGGTTGATGAATCCATCTTAGTCGTCACGGGTGACAACGCATCAGCATTTTGATTCTTTATTGAGGATAAATATAGATATCTGTGGGCCACAGTATCCACAAACCATCTGGTGGACTATGTGCTCGTTTGTCACCCTTATTCCCTTTATTATTTCGGTCGGTTCGGTCTATTTTTCGGTAATAGATGTACCTCTACTCGACTCTGCATAAATAGTTTTATATAAAAAGTGAAAAATGTCTATCAGCATTAGCGCAGGTGTAAATTTTTCTAAGAAAACTAAAAATAACGCTCTTGTTCAATGTGCTCGTAATACGTCCAGATGATCATGATTATGTCGAAGGAACATTCACAATCTAAAGAAAAGTTAAAGTTTAATAATCTAGAATTGTTCTTTGTCCTATAACCGCGCGCAGGCCTTTTACTTCAGAGAGGACTACGGAGCTGGGGGGGAGACTGGAAAATGCGTGACGGATTCCCTTCTTTATAAATATGCATGTATGTGACCGCGAACACGTAAAATTACATTTCTAACATACTTCAAACAAATGGTAAAATTTAAAATGTTATACAACCAACTTTAATATAAATAAAATGAGAAGATCATCAATGTAGTCGAAGTCAATTAAATACGCATTATTAAGGATAACTCAAAACTACTGTTCAGATCTTGATCAAATTTATAGGCACCAGCTTCTAATAAAAAAAGAATCATCAAAATCGGTTCACCTATAAAAAGTTCTGAGGTAACACAAAAAAAAAATAGTTGAATTGAGAACCTCCTCCTTTTTTGAAAATAGAGTAATAATATCACTATCACACACTGTCACTACAACCCATCACAAGTCCACTGCTGAACATAGGCGTCCATCATAGATTACCACAAAAAACGGCCCTAAGACACTTGCATCCATCTAGTTCGTGCATCTCTTATCAGGTCATCACTCCATCTAGTGGGAGGGTGGGGGCGGACGTTCAACACTACACTCGGCAGGAGCTGGGCTGTCACTAACTCTTGTTCTTCTGCCTACCCTCGTTAGAATAATAACAAAAGCGTTATTCGCCTGTTGGCGGGGTTCGCATTCCTACTTAGTACCCAGTTCATTGGTTTTCATACCAGACTTCATGCTGCCAAGTCAGGATATTAACACATATAATTTAACCCTGTCCCGAAGGCGTTACGGATGCCTGACTTTTATCGACCAAAATGAAAATCGGCTTAGTTTGACTGTTTCTAAGAAAAGTTACTGCCTATATAGGGCCCACTGGTAGGCCCAGGCCTGCTCTGAGAGGGTTCTGAGGTGAGGAAATGACGGCCGAGCCGCCACGCCATTTTGAATATCTCAGACACACAGGCTTCCTCACGATGTTTTCCTTTACCGCCGAGCACGTAAATCAGCAGTTAAAATTGCAATTAATAATTTCATTGGTGCCGGCGGGGATCAAACCCGGGTTGCTCGTGTACTGTGAAATTTACAGCGGGCGCTTAGCCCCTGAGTTATAACGGCTAGTAAGTAACTTAGGGAAGATTTTTCAATGGTCAGTTAAAAGTAATCCATCTAATAAATTATACCGTTACCGTTACAGTCTATTAAAGTCCACTGCTGAACATAGGCCTTCCCCATAGATTGCGTCATAGGGGGGATTTGGTCATAGTTGTAAGGTTACTGTTGATTTAATAATTTCACCTCTCAGTGCGTCATGTGCTCCTGGTAGATTATCTTCTATACATCCATCCATTACAGCCTATTAAAGTCCACCGCTGAACATAGGCCTCCCTAGATTGCCTCATGGAGAGGATATTTGACATAGTTGTATTTTAATTGTTTTGTTGTATTTTATCCCATGAATAACTTTTATCTGATGCCAATAAATAATAATTTATGTAACTTAGTAAAATTCACTTAAAATTAATTTACTGAATAAAGCGACGGCTCCGTGGCGCAGTGGCCCAACAATGAGTTACCGCGCTAAGGGCCGCGGGTTCGAATCCCGCACGGAACAAGTATTTGTAAGGCCTACAAATTATTGTTCCGCGTCTCTGTGTTTGTCCTTGTGTAATTTATGTATGTAAACTCCCCCCACGATACAGGGAAAAATCCTAGTGAGGTGGTAATGTATTTAAAAAAAAAACAAAACAAAACAAACAAAACTAAATTTACGTATAAAAATATGCAAGCGATACCGTCGTATTAACACTAGTCGAATTATTGTATACAAAGAATACTAACTCTGCAAGGTTCCAGATTCGCGAGCTCAGCATAATTATATACAACAATAATACGCATATTATAACTTAGTCTTTATGCATTTGTTATAAAGTCTATATTTCAAAATCTGAATTATTTGGCTGGTTGAGTTCTAAACTTGGTCACATTTTAATATCTTCCGTATTCGGTCACTACAAAAATGTGTCATGGACACGTAAAAATCTAAGGTAAAACATGTACGAGTAGCATAGAAATAATGTCGTCCAGACCGAATTTCGGTGAGCGGCCAGTCTCAACGGAGACTAGAAATTCAGAATACCCTTAATCGACGAGCATGTATGCGATGTGAAAGGAGCGAGAGAGGTTTGTCAGGATTGTTCCAAATGGAATAGAACAGGATAGAATCATTTTTAACAGACTTCAAAAAGAGGAGGTACTCAATTCGACTGTGTTTTTTCCCCTCAGAACTATTTTCTAGGTGAACCGTATTTGATGATTCTTTTTTTATCTGAAAGCTAGTGCCTCTCATGTGGTTCCATATAAATTTGATCAAGATCTGACCAGTACTTTTTGAGTTATCCTTAATAATGCGTATTTAATTGATTTCGACTACATTCATGACATTTTATTTATATTGAAGTCGGTTGTAGAAATTTTTAAATTTTACCACTTATTATTCAATATAGATTACAAGATTACTTATTAAGTTATTTAAGTTTTACCACTGGTTCGGAAAAACTTCTGCCTTGGGTTGGCAAGAAATTCAGCGAAACTTTTTTTAAATAAAATTAATTTACAATATATTATTTTATACAATTTTAGTATGCAAACATTTAGAAACGGCATAGAACGGTCACCTCATTCCCAGGGGTTATTATCAGTCATGTACTCTTTAGTAGTGTAATAACACTTACTAAACAATTTTTGCTTAGTAAAAAAATTTACCTTTTGATAGATAAGGGTGTATGTACATACACTAAAAACCGGAAAACTTTTATATATACAACTTTTCAATAATAATGACACTGTATAACCATCTGGGTAACAAATAAGTTCACCTTAGTCACAACTAGCGACATTTGGTGAGATTATTAGCCCTCATTGTTGTTATCTTCTTCACCAGGTCGGCTTCAAAGGCTACGGGCTCACGCCTACCCAGTTATCGGCCTCCGGTAGCTTCACATACAGCGATGGTGCAACCTACACTATCACGCACGGTTCTGTCATCATCGCTGCCATCACCTCCTGTACTAACACGTCGAACCCTACGGTGATGTTGGGAGCAGGTGAGTTGTTATCATTTAACTATGTCTTCCTGGTATATTTCGATCACAGTGGCAACATCTGGACAATATGATCTTCGCACATAGGCACTCGTTTTCAGGAGTCGTTTTATGCTGAGGAGACCGTGTGAGTAATTACCAAACTCTCATCTATTTATGCCGCCAAAAGCAGTTTTTATTTATTATAAGCTTACACCGTACACCCGCGTACCTGGGCGGTTCTCACCGCCCAGAACATCGACCGACACGAGCTAAGCAGTCAGAGGTGGGGGTCCGCACGCCCCCACTCGGACAGCGGTTAGATAGCTCAAAAAAACCTCAACACAGGGACATGATGATTGGTAACAATACCAAATCATAAACCATCATCATCCTCATCATCATTGCCTTTCCCTTTTTTAAATAGCTGTATCAGATGAAGCTGTAAGAGCCGTATAGGCTAAACGGCCCCAACATTTTGGAAAATAGTCTCAGAAAATCGATCATAAGCTAGTGCTCTTGATGGTAAATCGCACTGTTTCAGCGTAACAAAAGCCTATTCACTCTTGTCTTGAAGATGCCCAGATTGTATTCGGACGGAAAGACAGACGTCCGGCAAATTATTCCACTCCATTGCCTATGGGCCACAGCACCGGAATATCCTAGTTCATAAGTTTATATTATGTTTATATACCCATCAATAAGTTTATATTCATACAAAAAATCTAAGTCTAAGTTTATCTCCCATTTTATCTACTGTGGATATTATATCCACCGGTGTGCCCATGCTCAAAGGGTGGATAAAACTAAGCGAGGGGATAAACTTTTTCTTCTTTCCCCGGGGATAAAATTGTCTCCTGCCCATGCTAGCCCTGCTGAGGGGTATGGAAAGCCAGTGTAATTACCGGCATATATATCTCAGTCTTAGAGATGACGACGCATCTGTAGCCTTCTTCGTTTGAAGTTAGTTGTATGTTCCGTGAGCTACAGTGATGCTTACCAGTTGGATTATAAGTTTGATTGTTACATTAGTTTTATAAACCCATATTGGGTGGATGTACACAATAGACAATACACTTATTGCTACTTTTTTATAGAATAAGGTTGACAATCGAGCACACATTGCACCTGATGGTAAGTGGACTCTGTAGCCCATAGACATCTATATTTATTCTCGATTAAAAATCAAAATGCAGAAGCGTTGTCACCCCTGAGGACTAAGATGGAATGCCTCGTTTTCATTAAAAAGGGTCTCCGGTTCTCTACACTCACCATACGAAACACTGGCCGCTGTGACCATAGACTCTATGTCTATAGTCACAGCGGCCAGCCTCAACGTTGACTAGAAATCAGCGCAGAACAGGATTATAGTATCCGAGTGTATGCGCAAGCACAGGTGCACTCTCTATTGCCTCACTTTCATAGTTCAATGGGACGGTAATCCGACACGACCGGAGAGAGATCAGGCGCAGGACCAACGGCTTTACAAATTCCAACATCACTTGCATGAAGTGAGCCCTACTTACTTAAAAAATAGTGCTTTAGCAAACTACTGCTGTAGGTAATCCATTTACATTTGCAGAACCGAAAATCTCACAACTTGATGATGGAGAGTGTATTGCGGCTATCGGCTCATTCTACTATCCTATTATTTTCGTCATTGTAGCCTCTTCAAAAGTCCACTGCTGAACATAGGCCTCACCCGAGAAATGCCGTCATACAGAACTCACCCATGTGCAACCATCATTTTGTTCCAACTTCCCGACTCCGGGGAGCTACTGAATTTCTTACCAGAAAAATGCTATTGAATAAGTTATTCTTATTTTGAGTCGACCCGGGATCTCATTATCAGTAGTCGCGCTTACGACCACAAGACCAACGAGGCAGCCAAGTGGGTGGGAGGAACCAAATGCAAATGTGTTGTCTCTACTGAGGATAAAGTAAAAAGGATCTCCGGTTCTCTACACTGGTATTCTTTGAGAGCGTGGTCCTACCCCGGTCGAGCCGACCCATTGGTGCTACAACCAGATAATAAGCAGCGTGGCTCTACCGAGTAAAAAAAAACAAAACTAGAAACAAACGTAATGTAAACAATTTGTTTCAGGTCTCCTGGCTAAGAAAGCAGTGGAGAACGGGCTCAGTGTTCTGCCGTACATCAAAACTTCCCTCTCTCCTGGTTCTGGAGTTGTTACCTACTACTTGAAGGTATTTTAATAACATGCAAACTTAGCAGATTGAGAGCGTAGTCGGTCGGCGCGGGAATTGAGAAATAAGTATTTGAAGAAACTATTGCCGTCGCGCTATATATGGTCTTCCCCCGTAGAGTGCGATAGAGACAACTGCAGCTCAGAATGATTTTACCTACAAAAACCATGACCGATCGACGTTTCGTATTCCCCTGTTTTCTCCTCGAAAACTAAGCCGATAAAATTATTTTTCGTATCAAAATTTAAAGGAAGAACAGATCTATGCTCTCACTTGTTTTTATCTTAAAAACTTTTCAAACTTCTTTGGTAGTCGTCTGATTACGAAGGTAAAAAGGGGCAGTTTTTTTTAGGTTTTTGGAAAGTCATATTTATTTTTGTAATAATTGTTTGGAAAAAAATAAATGACAGGGGCATGCCTTCAATAGACCTAGATGATGAGAAAAACGATTACTCTAGAGGCATTATCCAGGAAGAGAATAGGGGAATACATTTGTATGGAAAAAATGCAGCCCGTCTACGCTCTTAAGGACCATCAGTGCCCACTAGTTAAGGGACGTAAGATTTAGTAAAAGATGCAGGAAGTCGTTGGAAGCAGGTGGCTTAGGTCTGTGCTTTTTGGCATTCCTTGGGGGAGGTCCATATTTAACAGTGAACATGTGATAAGTTGTATTGATGACGTCGGTTACGGTGTAGTGGCGGTGTAAGAATATCCACTACCCCATATCGTCCCGTGGGTGTCGTAAGAGGCGACAGAGGAAAATTTAAACAGGAGATGGGCAGCAGCATCTTTCTGATAACAACTGAAAATAATAAAAACTGTGGATGTCATCCCGCTTGCCAAGCGTGGCAACTATGGTAAAAACTCTTTTTTTTTATAGGATTAGGGCGACAAACGAGCACACAGCCCACCTGATGGTAAGTGCTTGCGGCGGGCCACAGACATCTACATCTATCCTCGATTACGAACCAAAATGCTGATGCGTTGTCACCCGTGAGGACTAAGATGGAATGCCTCGTTTCCATTAAAAAGGGTCTCCGGTTCTCTATACTCACCATACGAAACACAGTAGCATTAAGATGCTATTTTACGCTGGTATTCTGTGAGGGCGTGGTCCTTCCCCGGTCGAGTCGACCTATTTGTGCTACAACTTAACAATTAATATAGCTGCAGCATGGCTCTACCACGTTTACCTTTGCTGTACGCACATAATATTTTATATTACCAATACCGTTATCATTACAGCCTATTTAAGTTCACCGCTGAACATAGGCCGCCCCCATAGATTGCCTCATAGGGGGGATTTTGGCATAGTTGTAATGTTACTGTTGATTTAATAATTTCACCTCAGTGGGTCATGTGCTCCTGGTAGATTATCTTCTATACATCCATCCATTATAGCCTATTAAATTCACTGCTGAATATAGGCCTCCCCATAAATTGCCTCATAGGGGGGCTATCTGGCATAGTTGCCACGCTTGGCGAGCGGGTTGGCGACCGCAGTTTTTTATGTTATCCTCTGTCGCCTCTTACGACACCCACGGGATGATATGGGGAAGTAGATATTCTAACACCGCCGCTACACGGTTTTAATAATGTGAAAAGAATTAGGTATATTTATCTTCTTCATTATCTCGCATAAGTCCACTGCTGGTCATGGGTCTCTCCCGTTGTAGGAAGGATTTGGCTTAATCATCACGCTTGGCACTTGGCACTTGGCACCTTTAGACGCAGCGCTCGTCGCCGGTCTGGGGAGTTTCTGTCTGATATAAACGAAATTTTTATGTCGCCATCCATTTGAAATAGGGAGATATTTCTAACATATTAGCCCATAGTCGCCTCTTACGACACCCACGGAATGAAATTAGGCAGTGAATTCTCTTAAGATCTATGTCCTCCAGACCGAATTTCAGTGACAGCGGCCAGTTTCAACTGAGACTAGTCATCTGCGCAGTACAGGATTATAGTGCCCAAGTGTATGCGCAAGCACAGGTGCACTCTCTATTGCCTCACTCCCATAGTCCGATGGGACGGTAAACCGACACGACCGGACAGAGGTCAGGCGCGGGACCAACGGCTTTACGTGCTTTCGGAGCACGGGGTTGAGACACCGCCAACTTTCTGACTCCGGGCTACTACTGAGAATTACTTGACAAAAGACTTCAATAACCTGATTTTTTTGGCCCGACCCGGAGTTGAACCCGGGACCCCATGATCCACTACTACAACCACTAGACCAACGAGGCGGAATATTTTATATTTTATATGTTATAAATTCGTTGGTGTTTCTGTTAGTGATCGTTTAGGTTCTGTGCTGTAGTCAAGTTTTTAGCAAATTATATATTTATAGACCAAAATGTTTAGAATTAAAGAAAAGAATCACAAAACCTGGACTCGATAGGATTATAGCGGCGTTGTAAAAATATCCTCTACCCCATATCACCCCGTGACAGGCGTAAGAGGCGACAGAGGATATATGTCAATATTTATTAGTGGTATAGTTGTAGCACGAATGGGTCGGCTCGACCGGAGAAGGAACACGCTCTCACAGAATACCAGCGTAAAATAAGCGCTTAATGCTGCTGTGTTTCGTATGGTGAGTGTAGAGAACCGGAGACCCTTTTTAATGGAAAAGAGGCATTCTACCTTAGTCCTCACGGGTGACAGCGCATTTGCATTTTGTTTATTTATTGAGGGTAGATGTAGATGTCTATGGGTCACAGCAATCACTTACCATCAGGTGGACTGTGCGGTCGTTTGTCATCCTATCCTATAAAAAAAAAAAAAAATAGGATAACAGGATTAAAAGATTGGCAACAGCATCGTTGCAACTATGGCAAATATCGCCCCCCAATTAGGCTGTAGTAGTAATGGTAATTAATCCGTTTTATATTTACACTGCAAAATGTTCGGAATGAATTCGGAGTGAAGCTCACTATGCCACCTGTAATGCCAGAACAACTTCTGCCGGGCAGCTAGCTAATAAATAAAACACAAATATTAAAACGATAATATATTTTTTAATTTTTTATCCTATTCCATTCCATATGTTCGCAGGAATCTGGCGTGGTGCCATATCTGGACAAGCTGGGCTTCAACATAGTGGGCTACGGCTGTATGACCTGCATCGGCAACTCGGGGCCCATTGATGACAACATTGCGAACACCATCGAGAAGGTGAGCTTCACTTCCATTCATCACCATTATACCTCAAAATGGCATTATGTGGGGATTACAAGCAAAAAAATATATTCATGTTAAATGTAAAAAAAATTACTATACCACGTTTTTTTTTAAAAAAAAAACTTGTTTGTTTAATTTCATATTCTTGCATTGTCATCCGATTCTGAGCTATGTTCAAAATTTCAAAACTAGCGCTAAGGGCCGCGGGTTCGAATCCCGCACGGTACAAGTATTTGTATGGCCTACAAGTAATTGTTCCTGGTCTGCATGTTTGTCTTCGTGCAATTTATGTATGTAAACTGCCTCTACGATACAGGAGAAAATCTTAGTGTGTGGATTACGTTTAAAAAAAAAGAATAGCAGCTCAATGCTGCTGTGTTTCGTATGGTGAGTGTAGAGAACCGGATACCCTGTTTACTGGAAACGAGGCATTCTATCTTAGTCCTTAAGGGTAACAACGCATCTTGATTCTTAATCGAATATAGATGTAAATATCTATGGGCCACAGCATCCACTTACCATGAGGAGGACTATGTGCTCGTTTGTCATAGTAATTTAAAAAAAATCACAGAACGAGCTGGTGTGCTGTGGAGTGCTGTCTGGAACCGCAACTTCGAGGGTCGGATCCATCCCAACACCAGGGCCAACTACTTGGCCTCACCGCTCCTCGTCATAGCGTACGCCCTCGCCGGGACTGTGGATATCGACTTTGAGACTCAGCCCCTGGGTGAGTGACATACTTTTCTTACTTCTTTTTGATCGGCCTGTAAAGGTCCACTGCTGCACATGAGTCTTTCACGTTGAGATGTTGAACCCTAATATATTATACTAGCTAAAAGTACAACTTTGTAATGGCTCGCGAATTCTTATAAAAAACATTTAAAAAATAATTGTTCTGTAAAAAATATGATATTGACCTTGGCCAGACCATAGATCTGAACTAAGTTGGCCCAAAACAATGTCGGAACCTGAGAATTTATCCGACATTTTTTCATCAAGTTATGCTCCATTCATAATTCATAATCAGCGCCATCTAACGTGGTACTACTACAAAGTATTTTTTTAGTTTTCTTACAGATGGCGTTAGTAATTTTTTTTAAGTAATACAATAAAAATCTAATTAATGAAAATTGTTATATCTTCTATTTTTTTTAAATGCGGATAAAATAATATTTTTATGATTTATGAACACATCTAGACATGAATCGAAAATACTATGTCAAAGCGCAAACCTAAAAGTGTGGTAGTTTCTTAGTAAAGTGTACCACAAAAATGCATAGATTGTGGTATAGTGCAGGGCTCGCTTCGCTTCTGATAAAGAGTTTGAAAATAAATTTTGAAAAAAAAAGTTGTTTGTTTCCGAAACAGTTTATTTATTTTGTCTCGTTAGTGTCGTAAGAGGCAACAGTGAAAAACTGAAACAGGAGATGGGCAGCTGCATCTTCTTGATTTCAAATCGGTAATAATACATAAAATAACCTGCCAAGTGCCAGTCGGACTTGCGCATGAAGGGTTCCGTACCATCGTGATACACGTTTCTAGTGGAGAGCCCCCTTTAATTTTTAATTTATATTTATTTTTATTATTTGTTGTTATAGCGGCAACGGAAATACACATACAGTGAAAATTTGAACTTTCCACCTATTAAGGATCATGAAATACAGCCCGCTGACAGACAGACGGACGGACGGACGGACGGACAGCGACGGCTTAGTAATAGGGTCCCGTTGGTTACCTTCGGGTACTGCCTGCCAAGCGTAGCAACTTTGGCACATATTTTACAATGAGGCAATCTGTGGGGGAGGGCTTATGTTCAGCAGTGGACTCTTGATGTGCTGTTATGAATGAATGAATGAATATATATCGATGTAGATTTGTGTATGTATATTAAGTTAGTTTAATTATGATTTCCATTTTCCTATATCAAAATTTGCACCAGCTATCACTTCTTCCTTTTCCCAGGGTTATTTGGTAAAGAACGCCACAAGGGATTAAATACGCTCATCTTACGACCTAATTATAAAAACTGCGGTTGCCAACCCGCCTGCCAAGCGTGATAACTATGACACAATCCCTCCGATGAGGCAATTTATGGATGAGACCTGTTTAGTTGTGGACTATTCTAGGCTGCAATAGATGGATGGAAGACTCCTAGGATTCCTCTGGGTAGATAACACCCTCTTATCCATTTCTGTCGTCAAATAGCACTGCTATAATAAAAACAACCTTATTTGTAAACAACTAAGTTCTGTTGTTAATGCAAATATAAATTTGCAAGCCGTGTCAGAACTGAGTCGTAATAAAGAACTGTTATTGGAAAATCGCCTTTAAATTGATGACAATAGAAATCACTTCAAATATAGTACGTGAGGGTAATATGGTAATCCCGCTAGTATGGTCACTTTCTTATAACACAAAAACTACGGCCTTGTTTGCATATATGGCTCTGTGATACGATAGCTCTTCATTAGTCAATCAAATAATAAAGGGTTAAAAGGGCGCTGCATTATCGACGCCATTTTGACAGTTGGTATTATAGTAAACGTTTACTCCCGATACCATCCACACTATCTGGATGATTGGCGGTCCACCACTGTGCGATTTAGAAGATGTTTTCTTCCTTGCACAACTTCCTTGTGGAATAGTTTACCACCAGCGATTTTTCCGGACCGATACGACTTAGGGACCTTCAAGAAAAGAGCCTACTCCTTTTTAAAAGGCCGGCAACGCATCTGCAATTCCCCTGGTTCCCCTGGTGTTGCAGTTGTTCATGGGCGGCGGTAGTCACTTACCATCAGGTGAGCCGCATGCTCGTTTGCCCCCTCTCCTATAAAAAAAAATATTTTGGTCGATTTTAGTAATGTAGTGTAGTTTGTTTTTTTTAAGTTAATTTTTCGAAGTGTTCCTAATTATTGCCAAAGCTTGCTTGCTATTTTTTCTTAATATATTAGTTATAGTATACGACTTTGTGTTTTTGTCTCTGTCCTCCTCCTAGTTTAGGTTTTATAGGGCGGCCAAGCTTAAGGTGACCATATTACCCTTACGTACCTTATACATTATCTTACTAATCCAAACGTGTTATGTTTCTCTGGTCAATAACTGCGTGTTTGTGATACTTTTTTATTAGAAAGATGAACTGATTGATGAATATAATGAATGAATGGATTTACTTTTAAGAGCACCACATTTTACGTGTTCCAAGGTTCGAATCGAAAACTAAGGTGGTAAGAGGTACGACTCCTTTTCTGTTTCTTACCTACTTCTGCCGCCAAATACCAATGCTTACACTGTTGTGTTCCGGTCAGAATGGTGTAGAGAGCCGGTATAATTTACACGCCGTGAGGTATTCCATCTTAGTCCTCAGAGGAGACAACGCATCTGTAGCCTTTTCTTGCACTTGGCTGCAGATGCTTATGAGCTGTATTAGGCACTGAGTTTGACTAAATGACTTCGAGAGTCACTTCATTTTTATTAAAAAAAATGTCCGCCAGACAGTAACTTCAGTAACGACAGCCAGTCTCCACGAAGACTAACCATGTGAAAGAATATTACAAATATCAAACTGTGAAAAAAATGCAATTTATTGATAACTAGCTGTTCCCTGCGACTTCGCCCGTGTGGAATTTGTTACGATTGGATTTCATGGGTTTTAATTCTGTTGCGCGAAACCCTAATTCTTTTACTAAAATAAAAGTAGCCTAAGTTACTCCTTATAACATCAGCTATCTGCCAGTGAAAATCACGTCAAAATCGGTCCAGCCGTTTCGGAGATTGGCCGGAACAAGCAGACAGACAGACAGACAAAAATGTTATAATTGTGTTTTTGTTATAAGTACCGTATATACTTTCATATGCATTTAGTAAATAGCTGTTATTTTGACGTTTCAAACAGACACTTCAATTTTATTTATTTCTATAGATTTGTATAGATAAAAATGTCCTCCAGATCGAATTTCAGTAATGACATTCAGTCTCTACGAAGACTAACCATGTGAAGGAATATTACAAAATATCAAACAGTGAAAACATTGCAATTTATTGATAATAATTTAAAATGAATGATTTATTGATAGTAATATAAAAATTAATAGTAAAAATAACTAATACTTTAAATTAGCACAGCATAGTAAAATTAACAAATATCATAACATGGCTCTTTGTATCTTTCGATATATTTTAGGTGACTATAAATAAAGATAAAAATTTAAAAGGAAACTCACAAAATGGCTGACAACAAAATGTATTTATACGTTAGACGAATACACGAATTATAAAGTACAAAAATCATACAATAATGGTAAAATATTGAAATACTAGTTAATTATTTATATATTATTGATATTTTTTGACAGTTTATTGTTTTTTTTTTGGTATTTGACAATTATAAAATTTATCAATTATAGAAAGCGATCAGCCCGGCTTCGCACGGGTGATTTTTGAATTTCGGCAACATATTATGCATGTGTTACACACATTAAACCTTCCTATTGAATCATTCTGTCTATTGATGAAGACCGCATCTCCGTTGCGTAGTTTAAAAGATCTAAGCGCACAGACGGCAGGAAGCGACTTTGGTATATACTATGTAGAGAAGAGAAGATAAGAAACATAAGATATGCATTTAATAATGGTGAAATATGGAATATGTAACATGTGAAGTAATTATATTTTTTGACATTTAGTATTTATCGTAAATTTTTGTTAATTTATCGATTGTTTTCCTATGTTATATTTGACATTTATTAAATTTAAATACTTGACGTTAAAATATTTTTAAATAGTTTCATAATTAATTTTCTGATCATGCTTCTTTAATTATTAATTTCATTAAATTGTAATAATCATAATAGTTTGGTATAAGTAAAGATATTGCACGTCATTATCATGGTATAATGTAAGGTCTCTTTAATAACTAATAACATCATTATTATGTACTACATTCTGGCAATAAATGAAATTGAATTGAATTGAATCAAATTGAAAACTTATATTTTAATAATATAATTAGGCAAGAGGGCGGACGGCAGTCCGGTGTTCCTGAGAGAAATCTGGCCCACCCGTGCCGAGATCCAGGAGGTTGAAGACAAACACGTCATCCCTGGCATGTTTAAGGAGGTGAGTCGCCTGAAACACAAAAACATATATTTTTGGACGACTCCGTGGTCCGAATAGAATAGAATCATTTTCTACCGACTTCAAAAAGGAGGAGGTACTCAATTCGACTGTATGTTTTTTTTAATGTGTGTTACCTCATAACTTTGTTCTACGTGAACCGATTTTGACGATCCTTTTTTTACTTGAAAGTTGGTGCTTCTCATGTGGTCCCATATAAATTTGATCAAGGTCTGACCAATAGTTCTTGAGTTATTCTTAATAATTTATATTGAAGTCGGTTGTACAAAATCTTTAATTTTAAATTATTATTCAATATAGATTACAAGAATACGTATTGAAAATAATTTAAACTTGACCTTGATATTACGTGGTAGAGCCATGCTGCAGCTATATTAGTAGTATAGTTGTAGTACGAATGGGTCGGCTCGACCGGGGAAGGACTACGCTCTCACAGAATACCAGCGTAAAATAGCAGCTTAACACTGCTGTGTTTCGTATGGTGAGTGTAAGAGAACCGGAGACCCTTTTTACTGGAAAAGAGGCATTCCATCTTAGTCCTCACGGGTGACAACGCATCTGCATTTTGATTCTTTATTGAAGATAGATGTAGATGTCTATGGGTCACAGCAACCACTTACCATCAGGTGGACTGTGTGCTCGTTTGTCACCCTATACCTACTATAAAAAAAAAACACTAGTTCGGAAAAAAACCTCTGTCCTGGGAAGAAACAGAATGGTAGCGATCAGCTCATTCTCAGGGATTATATAATCTTAAGTGGCAGAGCCATGCTGCAGCTGTATTGTGGTTGTAGCACGAATGGGTCCGTTCGACCGGGAAGGATCACGTTCTTACAGAATACCAGCGTAGAATAGCAGCTTAATGCTGCTTGTTTCGTATGGTGAGTGTAGAGAACCGGTGACGCTTTTTACTGGAAACGAGCCATTCCATCTTAGTCCTCGGAGATGACAATGCATCTGCATTTTGATTATTAATCGAGGATAAATGTAGATGTCTATGTGCCACAGCATCCACTTACCATCAGGTGGACTCAGGCTCGTTTGTCACCCCTATTCTATAAAAATAAAACTATCACGCTCTTAGAAATGAGAGGAGGCCTGTGCCCAGCTGTATATAGACTGTAACTTTACTTTTTTAACCATAGACAACAGAAAAAGTTTTGGTCATTACTGAAAACCGTCTTTATGGATTCATCTTTGCTGGCTAATGACCTTTGTATGCCTATGTTATTTTCACGTATTTTTAAGTTAGTATACTGTTATGTACATTTATAGTCGTAGTATACGTCGGTAGTCAATGACGACGGCTCCGTGGCGCAATGGCTTAGCAATGAGTTGCAGCGCTAAGGGCCGCGGGTTCGGAACCCGCACGGAACAAATATTTGTATGGCCTACAAATAATTGTTCCGGGTCTGGATGTTTGTTCTTGAGAAATTTATGTATGTAAACTGCTCCCCCGATACAGGAGAAATACTAGTGTGGAGGTAACTTTTAAAAAAAAACCGTGTAGTGGCGGTGTAAGAATATATAACTAAAATCGTTGTTTCTTAAAACTTTAATAACTTTACATTAAATAAAGATATCGCAATATTTTTTTTAGATAAGTGCCAAGTGTCTAAGAAATAAAACTTAGAAAACCTAATTGAAATCTATCCAGTAGTTTTTCCGTGATGCGCGGTGTATTTCTTAGTCCTTCCTGCGAACAATAACTAAACGATTTTTTTTAAGAAGTGTCGTCTTTTGAATGTAACAGGTATACGAGAGAATCGGGATGGGTTCCCCCGCTTGGCGATCCCTAGACGTCCCGCAGGGGAAACTGTACAGCTGGGACACGAATTCCACTTACATAAAGAAACCTCCGTTCTTCGATGGAATGACGAAGGTGGGCTATTTTTTCTATTATACTTTTGAATATTTACCGCGTAGAGGCGGTGTAATAATATCCACTTCCCCATATCGTCCCCTGGGTGTCGTGAGAGGCGACAGAGGGAAACTGGAACAGAAGATGGGTAGCAGCATCTTCCTGATTACTCAAAATAATAGAACTCTGCGGTTGCCAATCCGCCTGCCAAGCGTGGCAACTATGGCAAAATACCCCCTATGAGACAATCTTTGGGGGGGTAGGCTTGAGTTTAGCGTTGGACTTCAATAGGCTGTAATGGATGGATGTATAAAAGATAATCTACCAGGAGCACATGACCCACTGAGAGGTGAAATTATTAAATCAACAGTAACATTACAACTGTCACAAAACCCCCCCTATGAGGCAATCTATGGGGGAGGCCTATGTTCAGCAGTGGACTTTAATAGGCTGTAATGGATGGAAGTATAGAAGATAATCTACCAGGAGCACATGACCCACTGAGAGGTGAAATTATTAAATCAACAGTAACATTACAACTGTCACAAAATCCCCCCTATGAGTCAATCTATGGGGGAGGCCTATGTTCAGCAGTGGACTTTAATAGGCTGTAATGGATGGAAGTATAGAAGATAATCTACCAGGAGCACATGACCCACTGAGAGGTGAAATTATTAAATCAACAGTAACATTACAACTATAGCAAAATCTCTATCTATGGAGGAGGGCACATGTTTAGCAGTGGATTTTTATGGGCTGTAATGAATAAATGAATCAACCCCCCGAAGTACATTCTCACCTATGTGAGCGAACAGTTTATATGTATGAGTGTGTGTATTCTATGTATATATGCTAGAATTAAGCTATGAAGTGAGCTATGCTCGGGGTTTCTCTGCACGATAGACTTAGAAATGAGGATATCTGGAGTAGAACAAGAGTAACCGCTATACCCCAACGGATTAGTAAGCTGAAGTGACAATGGGCCGGCCATATAACTTAAATAACAGACAACCGAAAGCGACCCCCCACTAAATGGAGTGACGACCTGGTAAGACAAGCAGGTAGTCGATGGATGCAGGTGGCTCAGGACCGTGCTTTGTGGCATTCCTTGGGGGAGGCCTATGTTCAACAGTGGACTTGTGAAGAGCTGCAATGAATGAATGAATGAATGTTTTTACCTTAGATTTTCACATTGTTTTTTATAATTTCTTTGCAATAGTCTAATAAACTATCCTTGGTCAAGAAGTGTTTTCCCTCAACAGGAATTACCCCCAATTAAAAGTATCGAGAACGCTCGCTGTCTGCTCCTGCTAGGTGATTCTGTGACTACGGATCACATCTCGCCCGCCGGCTCCATCGCAAGAAACTCTCCTGCCGCTCGTTATCTCGCTGCTAGGGGGTGAGTGTAATAACAATTTATTTTTACTAGTGATCGTTTAGTGGTCGAAATTCGACTGTAATTTATAAAAAATTTAAGTTTGTCTAACGAGCAAGCCGTGGGCAGAGGGAAACAAATCAGAAGATGGGCGACCGCGTTTTTCTGATAACTACTAAAAATAAATAACCGGCCAAGTGCGAGTCGGACTCGCGCATGAAGGGTTCCGTACCATCGTAAAACAGGTTTCTAGTAAGGGGTCCCCTTTAATTTTAAATTTATTTTTATTTTTATTATTTGTTGTTATAGCGGCAGCAGAAATACACATTCTGTAAACATTTAAAATAGAATAGAATAGAATTATTTTTATTGAATAGAGATTACATGAATACGTATTGAAAGTAATTTAAGCTTTATTACTGGTTCGGAAAAAATATCCTGGGATGAATCAGCAAGAAACTCAGCGGGTTTTTTTATACATATTTTCTGGAACTTTGTAGTAAATGCGTTTTTACGCGGTAGAGCCATGCTGCAGCTATATTAGTGGTATAGTTGTAGCACGAATGCGTCGGCTCGACCGGGGATGGACCACGCTCTCACAGAATACCAGCGTAAAATAGCAGCATAACACTGCTGTGTTTTGTATGGTGAGTGTAGAGAACCGGATACCCTGTTTACTGGAAACGAGGCATTCCATCTTAGTCCTTACGGGTGACGACGCATCTGAATTTTGATTCGTAATCGAGGATAGATTTAGATGTCTATGGACCACAGCAACCACTTACCATCAGGTGGACTGTGTGCTCGTTTGTCACCCTTATGCTATAAAAAGTGTATATATTGTCCCATGAAGGAATTACTGACTTTTGGATCCGAGTATATACCGTTATTAGCTGGTTTACGCTATTGGTACTGTACATGTTGACGGTACGGGTTCGATGAGCCGCCATTTCTAATCCCATTCTTTAACCGCACCAGTAATACATCATTATTTTGACGTTCCAATGTCAAAATTAATCAAAATTCCGTAAGAGTCGTTTTATTCAATGTGTAGTGTTCGCGTAAATATAAGACAGCAACTTAAGTTTGCGGCAGCTTGGCAAGGGTTGAAGTGGAAGGAGACGAAGACTTTTTCCTATATTGCTTTTATTTTCTAACTTACAAGTTAACTTCTGTGACAATTTGAATACACAGAATACTAGACTACCTACTCGTAGCTTACAAACTAACTTAAGTACTACTGGGCGATTTTAACAATAAAACTCTGGGTTTTATACTATGTTGAATATTCTTAAGTAACGTTACTGAATTGAGACACGTCTTTAAAAGCCGTTCTGTTATTTGCTTAGCAGGCGGTGCTGTATGGTATGTGACTTCCTGATAGCATGCAAGGTCCCGGTAGGCATATGTAACTAGCAATATGAGAATTATGTTTGTTTGCGTACATACATAAAATTTTTGTAAATATATTTTAATCCCCCCTATCTCCCCCCCAGACTGACCCCGCGCGAGTTTAACTCGTACGGGTCGCGTCGCGGGAACGACGCGGTGATGTCGCGTGGCACGTTCGCCAACATCCGCCTCGTGAACAAGCTCAGTCCCGCGCCCGGGCCCAAAACTACGCACGTGCCCAGCGGGGACCTCATGGACATCTTCGACGCAGCCGAACGGTAACCTCCTGACTAGTTCTCTTTTATAATGTTGTCTTCAGTGTTTTATTTAAGTAAAACTTCTTTATCGACGTAGTTGAGAAACTTAGAACGGTATTAAAAAGTCACTTCTTTTCTTGTAATGGTTCACCGCCAGAGTTGCATGAGTATACTTTATTACTGTATACTATTATTAAACCTACTTATATAATTAAGAAGAATGAAGTGTATTAAGAAAGTTACACGCACAATTTTTTTATATATAGAATAAGGGTGACAAGGTGACGAACGAAAATATAGTACACCCACGGAGCAAATATAAAGAGGAGGTGTTGTAATTAGATTTCACTATGTAACAACGCGTGACAATTTGCGGTATAAGGGGATGTTAAGCCCCGCCCACTTAGCTATTTTTCATCTACCGATAAATAGTAAAACTACTCGCATCGTTCCATATCGATGTTGCAATGTAGTTTAGCTACCTTGACGATAGATGGCGGCCTGTTCACAAAATTATTATAAAAACTATAAAAATAATATTTTGGCGATTAAAAATTCTTTAGGACTGAATGGAAAACAAATTTCAGCACCTTCGTATGATTATTTTACCATCACTGAGCTCTACGTACCTTTATATTTTTAGTTCCCATGACACAAAGTGTCGCCATCTAGTGTCGAATATATTTAATTATATTTGAAAGCCGACGCAGAGATTTTTCTAGAACTATTTTAATAAATTAGGTATAAAATTACTTACAAATGAAATGTGATGCCATCCATAGCATCAGAGCGTCTATTTGAGTAGTTTTTACACAATAAAACACAACACTTCATCCTTTTATTCTTAATACTACGGAAATACACCGATTTGCGATTTTCGACATATAAGCGGACGAACGCTGACAGTATACTAACTAAAGCCACGCCCACTGTGATGACGTCAGGACCTAGTTAGAATCACAGTGCACAGTTGTTTAGGCCGTCTCCTCTTTGTATTTGCTCCATGAGTACATCTGATAAAAAGTGGATGCCGTGGCCCATAGACATCTCCATTTATCCTCGATTAAGAATCAAAATGCAGATGCGTTGTCATCCCTGAGGACTAAGATGGAATGCCTCGTTTGAAATAAAAAGTCTTCAATTATCTACACTCACAATACAAAATACAGCAGCATTAAGCTGCCTTTTCATACATGATAAAGCCACGCTACAGCTTATTTAATGGTTGTAGCGCAAATTGTTCGTCTCGACCGGGGTAGGACCACGCTCTCACAGAATACCAACGTAAAATAGCAGCATAATGCTGCTGTGTTTCGCATGGTGAATGTAGAAAACCGGAGACCCTTTTTTTAAGGGATTCGAGGCATTCCATCTTAGTCCTCAGGTATGACAACGTTGCATTTTGATTCTTAATGGAGTATAGATGTAGATGTCTTTAGGCCACAGAATTCTCTTACCATCAGGCGGACTGTCTGCTCGTTTGTCACTTTTATCTTATAAAAAAATAATGACTCCAGCTTTTGTTCTTTTTACCATTTTCCTATCAAAGTAAGTGTATACATAAAAAATAAAAACATTTCACAGATACGCGTCAGAGAATGTGCCTTTAATAGCAATTGTGGGTAAGGACTACGGTTCCGGATCTAGTCGAGACTGGGCTGCTAAGGGACCTTTCCTTTTGGTAAGATTTTCTATGGCCCTATTTAGAATATGAGTTATTTACCTTATTGTTACTTTTCAATTAAGGCAGACAATGGTATTAGACCATACAGCCTATTGTGATGTGTATTTTATTAACTTAATTCTTCGTGCTGCTGCGTTACGTAGCGAAAAAGTTTTTGAATATTTTGAGGAAAGCTGTTGCTGGGTTACCAGCAGATAGTATCTTAAGTCGCCCAAGCGGATAAAATACCTTGACGTTTATATCATTATCGAAGCACTTTTAAATCGTTTCCTCTAATAGTTCACTTGCGCTTTAATTTAATACACAAAATCACGCCACTTGTGTACATTACAATACAATTCAAAGTATTATTTAAACGATAATACAAGAGTTACAGTCGATTCTTGATAATTTGAAACTCAAGGGACCAGAGAAAAAAATTTAAATTACCAAGAGATGAGATTGAGATAACAAAGAGGGAGGGAGGAAAAAATAAAGTTAACAAGAGTTTGATAAAAATTTGTGATTCATTATTTTAAATATTTGTACAATTAATTATTCATAAATGTTCATTTTGAAAAGAAGTCTCTCTCATTTATATAAACAATCGACAGGTATATACATGTATGTAAACAAACGACAGGTCTGTGCATGATAAACGGTTCAAATTATCGAGAGTAGGGAAGTCCAGACTTTAAATTATTGCATGTTGGCGGGCAAGATACTATTCCTTCAACTTCAAATTACCGGGGGAGGGGGAGGGGGGGGGGTCAATTAATATTGATTTTATTCAATTTGTCGAGTATTTTTCAAGGGACCGGGAAAAATTTTCAAATTAATGAGTGTCAAATTATCGAGAGTCGACTGTAATTCGACCGGTCTGAATGGTGTAGAGCCAGTATAATCATTCCATCTTAGTCGTAGTCCTCAGATGTGACAATGCATTTTTTTTTCTTTTTTTTTTTGGGGTTTTTATTTGTTAACATGTCAATCCCATTATAACTAACTTAAAATCCTTACTTTTACTATTAATCTGCACATAGTCAATGCAATATCCGAGGTGGGTGCTTGTAGAATGCCTTGCGCAATACCCATATTGTACACATTTATCTTATATTATGTCCTTATAAATAATTCCCTCGGTTCCGTTCACCTTCCATTAAAAAATGATGTAAGTCTTCTATTACTCCACAAGTTTCATTCGCGTTCATTGAAAAATTCTTTCCATTCGATATAACATGTTTAGTTTTGAATTTTGGCAGTACTTCCGACTAGCAAGGGTCGATATTATATCCTCTACACCATTTATACAAGACAATGCATTTGTAGCCTTGTTTGTTTGAAGTTGCTTACAGGTGTCAATGAAATACAGTAGCCACTTATCACCAGGGGGAAGTAGAGGTGGACGGGGAGGTGGAGATTTTGTACATTTTAATGAACTTTCTTTCCTTTCTTTGATCGTAATCGTATTTTGTCCCCCTGCAGGGTATCCGCGCAGTGATAGCGGAGTCGTTCGAGCGCATCCACAGATCGAACCTGGTGGGCATGGGGATCATTCCACTGCAGTTCCTGCCAGGAGATAGTGCAAGCTCACTTGGTCTTATCGGAACCGAGCAGTACAGCGTACTGCTGCCTGACAACCTTCGGCCTGGTGACCTCGCCACCGTGCAGGTGAGTCACCAGCTTGCCTGGTTCCTGGTTAAGCCCAGGAGCCCTGTATGCTAAGGTAAAAGCATACAGGGCTCCTGGGTTTACAGGTGGGGTAAGTTACTGAGGTTAAATATGGCTACAGCGCACGGGAGTCACTGGCATACTGAGCTAGTAGGATTCGCGTAATAATTAATGTGATTAATGTAATTTAGTAGCAGCCTAATGCTGCTGTGTTTCATATTGTGAGTGTAGAGAACCGGAAACCTTTTTTACTGGAAGTGAGGCATTCCATCTTAGTCCTCACTGGTTACAAC
Organism: Parnassius orleans; assembly: GCA_029286625.1. Lineage (NCBI taxonomy): Eukaryota > Metazoa > Arthropoda > Insecta > Lepidoptera > Papilionidae > Parnassius > Parnassius orleans. Next base: position 329,830 of record JAGSMP010000161.1, on the reverse strand, counting down.
GCATTTGCATTTTGATTCTTAATGTAGTATATATGTCCCAGAAGTCGACGTCAAGCCGGAATCGGGAGAGGTCAAAATATAAAAAAAATCTTTGCTATGTATTTTAAAAATTACAGGCATTTATAAAAAAAAATTGAGAAAATCTACACCCTATCACGGTTTTTTAACGCCTGTTGCTATAAATTGCATTTTTAAAAAAAAATTTATTATGTAATCTTGAATAATGCTTCTGAAACTGTTGCTTAAAATTTACAGCCAACTGCTCCAGTCCAGAAGGAAATGTAATTTTTTACCCAACCAATTATTCAAAATTAATACTTTGCCCAGTTTTAATTGGTTGGGAAAAAAATTACATTTCCTTCTGAACTGGAGTTTTCAGAAGCATTATTCAGGATTACATAATAAAAAGAAAATTAAAAAAGTTTTCTCGATTTTTTTTTATAAATGCCTTTAATTTTTAAAATACATAGCAAATATTTTTTTTATATTTTTCTGTTAACTATAACGACTTGACCTATCACCCGATTCCGATGCACTACATCGTCCAAACACTTTAATTTTGTTTCTATTCCCAGGTGGACAACGACAAATCATTCCAGGTGAAGGTGCGTTTTGACACCGAGGTCGACCTCACGTACTTTAAGCATGGCGGCATCCTCAACTATATGATCAGGAAAATGTTGTAGGAGTGTCCACAAATAAATTAATTGTTGTGAATTGAACAAATGTACAGTTTATTTTTATGTGGAAGGGGAGAGGGTTTTTAAATATTGGGGGAGGGGGCGATGAAAATTATGTATGGCGAATGGATAATAATATTTATATTTTGTAAGAAATAGTGGGTTCAGGGTGTTTATATAGGGTCATGCTGTATATTTGCTTCAAATAAAATGTAATAATAAAAATTTGTTTTATTTACTGTCTACACATTTCGACTTCAAAATATCATTTTTTATTTATTTGCTTTTTAAGGGAAACATACAGTACAATAATAAATTACATTAAAAAAACATATAAAAGTAGTCCTAAAAACCAATGAAGTTTCCACAGATATCTAATACATAATAAAAGCTTGCCACCACAATATTATATTGTATAAAAATATAAAAGAAGACAAATAACCGAATCATTATCATAATCATTTATTTCGAGGATCATATGTATTACATAGATGTTAGATACATTATTATATAATCAAGTTCAACTATGTCCTACCCTGTAGGCATACGAAGTACAATATTTTTGGAAATCAATTAAAGTACCTAAAAAAAAGAACAAAATAATGCAACGTAAACAAAACATTAGTGGACATAGAATTTGAGAAAAAAGTTAAGTATGTTGGAAATCTAATTATGACATAAATATATTGAATGACTATGCTTTATTATGTACATTTTTAAATAATGACCTTGCAATATTTCAAACAAAAATAAATAGTGATACATTTCATTGCTTTTTTTTTTTCATTTAAATTATAAAATTATTATATATTTCATTTAAATTATAAACACACTTGCGTGTGAGTAACGATCTAATATTATCTAATACTAATTAGTTAAAGCAATTAAAATTAATATTATATATACAATCAATATACAATATAGTGAAACTGCCAATTATAAATTAAGTTCTATCATCATGCATACCTAATCCCATCCTTCTCCTTATTAGCTTCTTCTGGACATAAAAGGTAGGTGTGTTTCAAATAGTCTGACGATTGATATATTGCTGTACTCGCCACACTCTTCACAGATGAGACTGTACTCGCCACACTCTTCATAGATGAGACTGTACTCGCCACACTCTTGACAGATGAGACTGTACTCGCCACAATCTTGACAGATGAGACTGTACTTGCCACACTCTTGACAGATGAGACTGTACTCGCCACACTCTTGACAGATGAGACTGTACTCGCCACACTCTTGACAGATGAGACTGTACTCGCCACACTCTTGACGATGAGACTGTACTCGCCACACTCTTGACATATGAGACTGTACTCGCCACACTTTTGAGAGATTAGAACTTTTGCCTTTGTACCTCGTCACATCCTAAGAAGAACATACAGTCAGTCATCGCGTTTGATGTTGTCGGAAAAGCCGACATAAACAATAAATTGCTAGGGTTGTCAGGAGTAATAAAAAAATAGAAAACTGATTTTATTTTATTTCACGTTTAAACAAATTAATGTGTATATGGAAACTGATGAAACTAATTCCTTATCTTTAAATGACGATTCACAGTTTTTACCGCACATTTAGTGTGACCATTTTAATTTATTTGCATGATAGGACAACCCTAGCGCACAGTTCACTCCGCCTGCGTCTCGGGCCGCATCGCACCGCACGATTGTCCCGTCTAGACGCCTTCGATGACAGACTGTTAGTACTAGTTAGACTATGACCTCATCCCGGGTCTGGATATAAATCGAAATTTTCATTGCAATATTACGCAGACATACTCGTAGGTAATAATATCCACATGTGTCTGACAGAACTTAGCATATTTATACGTGGTAGAGCCATGCTGCAGCTATATGAGTAGTATAGTTGTATCACGAATTGGTCGGCTCGACCGGGGTAGGACCACGCTCTCACAGAATACCAGCGTAAAATAGCAGCTTAATGCTGCTGTGTTTCGTATGGTGAGTGTAGAGAACCGGAGACCCTTTTTACTGGAAAAGGGGCATTCCATCTTAGTCCTCATGGGTGACAACGCTTCTGCATTTTTATTCTCAATCGAGGATAAATGTAGATGTCTATGGGTCACAGCAACCACTTACCATCAGGTAGACTGTGTGTTCGTTTGTAACCCTATCCTATAAAAAAGAGTGCCCGAATATATGCGTTAGCACAGGTGTACTTTCAATTGCCTCAATCTCATAGTCAGATGGAACGGCAATCCGATAAGACCGAAGAGAGCTCAGGCGCAGGACCAACAACTTTACGTACTCATTAGACATGTTCGCATCATCATCATCATTACAGCCCTTCACAAGTCCAATGCTGAAAATAGGCCTCTCCCAAGTTATGCCACAACGCACGGTCCTGAGCCACCTGCATCCATCGACTTCCTGCATGTCTTGCCAGGTCGTCACTCCATCTAGTGGGGGGTCGCCCTACACTTCACCTACCGGTACGAGGCTGCCATTCGAGAACCTTTTTTCCCCATCGGTTGTCGGTTTTTCGAGCTATATGGCCAACCCATTGCCACTTTAGCTTACTAATCCGTTGGGCTATGTCGGTCATTCTGGCTACTGCGGATATCCTCATTCCTAAGTTTATCAGGCAAAGAAACCCCAAGCATAGCCCTCTCCATAGCTCGCTGAGCGACCTTGAGCTTCCTCATACGGCAAGCAGTGAAGGACCACGTCTCAGATCCATAAATCATCACTAGCAACACGCACTGGTTGTACAATTTCGTTTTCAGGTTTTGAGGTATGCCTAACGAGAAGATGTGTCGTAATTTCCCGAACGCTGCCCAGCCGAGTTGAATCCGTCGATTGACCTCTCGGTCGAAGTTGGACTTACCTAGCCGGACTATTTGTCCTAGTAAATATACTCGTCAACAACTTCGAGCCTAGTGCTCCCAATAACTACCGGCATAGGTTTGATATGGATATTACACATGATCTTTGTTTTGCACATGTTCATCTTAAGACCTATCCGTTAGGAAACACTATTGAGGTCATTGAGCATAGTGCTTAGCTCCTCCAGTGATTCTGCCATAAGGACTATATCGTCGGCAAATCGAAGGTGAGTGATGTACTCGCCATTGATGTTAATACCGTATCCTTTCCAGTCCAGTAGCTTGAAAACGTCTTCTAATGCAACGGTGAAGAGTTTCACTCTGTCTTACACCTCTCTGCAGTTGCATAGGTTTCGTACTGTGGTTCTGTACTCGGATAGCCATCGTAGCCCTACTGTACAAACACTTCAGCACTTCGATATACTGACAGTCAACTTGGCACCGCTGAAGGGACTGTAGCACCGCCCAAATTTCGACGAAATCTAAGGCTTTCTCATAGTCTACATACGCTAGGCAATGTAGCAAATTGTACTCTTCAGTCTTCTGTACAATTTCCCGAAGGGTATGTACTTACACTATGTATTACTTCGTCTATGGTGCTAAAGCCTTTTCAGAAACCGGCTTGTTCGGTAGGCTGAAAGTCGTCGAGTCTGCAAGCGAGACTATTCGTAATGACTTTCGAAAACAGCATGTAGACGCGGCTCAGAAGGGAAATTGGTCTGTAGTTCATCAAGACAGCGTTGTCGCCTTTCTTGAAGAACAAGACCACCGCACTTCTGCTCCGCGACTCCAGAGTAGTCCCACCATGGAGGACGGAATTAAAGAGCTTCTGTAAGACTTCAAGTTCCGGTTTTCCACCCGCTTTCAGAAGCTCCGCTGTAATTCCATTCTCGCCTGGGGCCTTGCCGTTTTTAAGGAGCTGGGGAGCCATTCTAATCTCGCTCAGATTGACGTCCGGGATATCATCGGAATAGTGTCGGATAAGACTTGCTCTTGGATCGTTACTCACACTTGCGTGTGGCTCCAACGATGACGTGTACAGCTGCCCATAGAACCTCTCAATCTCACTCAAAATTTCAGGTGTCCCGGAAACGATGCTGCCACAATCGGTCTTCAGCTTCAACAGTTGGCTCTTTCTGGCAGACAGATCTCTGGCAAAGACTTTGGAGCCTTGGTTCCGCTCGATCGCTTCTTCAATACGAGCAGTATTAAAGTTGCGTAATTCCCGCCGCATGCATTTGGAGATCTGTGTGTTAAGTTGCCTGTATGCTGTCAAATCTGTTGAAGACTGCAGCTTCATTTCCCGTCTAACAGCCATGAGATTAAGGGTGTGATCGGAGAGTTTTTGTGTTCTTCTGCGGCGGGTCTTGCAGAACTTAGCTCCGACCACATGGACAGTTTCCACGAGCTTGGCATTCATATCGTCCACTTCATTGCAATCTTCTAGGTACTGAAACGGTTTTGTTACTCGAGCTGAAAGGTTTCGGAACTTTGGATTAGAGCATGAGGGGGACGGAGCGTTGACTTTATGAGACGAAACCGCTCCAACTTAACGTTAAGGTTCAGTGTGCCTCTAACTATTCGGTGATCGCTACCAGTTTTCACCCTCGCGATCACTGAGACATCACTGAACAGTTGGCGTCTAGTCGTCATAATGAAGTCAATCTCATTTTTTGTCGAACCGTCGGGGCTCGACCAGGTCCTCTTCCTGTGGGGCCGCTTCTGGAAGAAAGAGTTCATCATAAATAGACCCTCTTTCTCTGGATTCCGTTGCCCTATTCCGAATTTTCCTACCTTCAATTCACCGTTCTCTCTTGTGCCTAGTTTTTGTTGAAGTCTCCCATGAACACCGTATAGTGGGTTTTGGAGGAATGCATGGCTTTAGAGATATCTTCATACATTTCCTCCACCTCCTCATCGGGATGTGCCGCGGTTGGTGCGTAAACATGTATGACCTTCAACGAATACTGTTTAGTGATTCTGAGTATGAAGTACGCAACGCTTGTCGACACACTCACAATCTTTACAACGTTGTTAACGACAGACTTGTGGACGATAAATCCGACACCTCCTTGGGACAGATGGTCGCCCTCCCGGAGACAGAACAATTTGCTGGATTCAAGGATGACCGTGTCCTTCCCCTCTCTTCGGACCGCGGATAATCCTATAATATCCCAGCGCAACTTGTCTATCTCTTCTTCCAGCTCCAGGATCTTCTCGTCAGTCCTCAGGGTGCGTGCGTTGTATGTGGCCAGGTCGAGTCGTTTTAGGTGGCAACTGAACCTCCACCGGAGATTCTTAGCACCCCCTGCCCCTCCGTTACCATGGTCGCCACCGTAGCCAGGAACAGCGGGGCCGCCGGGGACTGGGGGCCGTCTCTTCGTAACTTTCGTCATTGTTGGATGTTTACCATAGTTGCCACACCTGGCGAACGGGTTGGCAAACGATGTTTTTTTATTGTAGTATTGCTGTCATCAGGAAGACGCTGCTGCCCATCTCCTGCCTGTTTCCCACTGTCGCCTCTTACGACACCCTAGGGAAGATATAGGGTAGTGGATATTCTTAACCGCCACTACACGGCTATATAGTATTACCATATTTAGACAAAATTAAATCTTGCAGTGATGGAACTAAACTACATAAATTGTCTGTCAAAATGTTTCTATTTCTTTTGGAACGTGGAAAAGCGCCATCTCCAATTTTCAAAAGTAGTTCGAAGAATTCTAGCGCGTTAGAGCTCCCTCCTGATTGCGCACGCATATTGATACTTAAATGAAATGGTACTATATTGCGCCATATAATCGAACTCTTTAGCCAACCTCTTGTATAATTGTCTTTTATCATTCGCCTTGCCCTCGGTATAAGTGGAAGTGTCTTCCTGAAATCTCCACAGAATTTTGCCTTATATTTTGTAAAGTTAGAATTGCTTTATCGCTATTTCCAGAAATATTACAAACCGGGTTTTCTGTGTAATCCAAGTTGATAGGTATTTTAAACATTGTACGTGCAGTTTTACCACCAGAAAACAAAGTGGCTGCAATGCCCGATGAGACAACAACAAGAATAATTTTACTTTGGTTTCGTATCGAAGCCAAGATAACGTTGGTCAGTAATGTCTTACCTGTTCTACCCGGAGCGTCTAAAACAGTAATTTACCTAAATCATTATCTACACTACTGCGTACTCGATAAATACTGTTTGCTGTTCTGTCGTCAGATTTGTGATTCCTTTTTTGAGTGTTTCTCTGTTAATGGGTTTACCAGCTGCTACTGGTGCGGGAAAGCCATAGTGAGTGAGACTGTTACCACCAATACGTGGTACACAATTTTGAATAGCCAATAAAGATGTATTAAAACATTTTTCATGTAACCGGTCAAGAATCTCAGTATTATTATTTTGGTGCAAGTATCTAAATTGTGGGGGATGAGAATTCGACCACCTAACCCTAGGCTCACCCTACATGTGTCTCCAAGGTGGTGCTAAATGAGCGACAAAGCCAAAAAAACAGACTCGGCTTCTCGCCGTATGGTAGAGGCGTGAAATCTACCACACCCATAGTTCGCACCATAAGGCATAAAATAAAACTTTCCCGCGTTCAGTCGTGCACACTCCGATCGTAAGTGAAAGCACGTGCCGTGTAAAAGCAGCTATTGTCGTCCTAAAATGGCGGACATAAGATTATGGAACAAGGCTCTTATTACAGAGTTCCTGGCAATATAAGTCTCATGCATGCCATCTTTTGTTCGATCTTATTTAATAATATATCAAAAATAATATATAAAAATAAATTAATAAATATATAATGTATTATACGCTTAGACCAGCAAATATAACTGCCTGTGTAATATTCCTTCTAATCCTTTTGTCTATTTCTTTAAAACACTGGACTTCAGAACGCGTGTTTAACAAAACTGCGTGATTTTTATACACTCCAGGTCACGGAAGTTTCCCGTACTTAATCACGCGCGATTAGCTTTTACACGATGCTCTTTATACAGGATTAATAGCGCGCGAAAGAGTCAGCGCACATAAAAATGTATAAAAACAATCCCTTTTTACTGGAAACGAGGCATTCTATCTTAGTCCTCACGGGCGATTACGTATCTGCATTTTGATTCGTAATCGAGGATAGATGTAGACGTCTATGGGCCACAGTAACCACTTACCATCAGGTGGACTGTGTGCTCGTATGTCACTCTTATCCTATAAAAAAATCTCTCTAAAGCGCTAAACAGTGGATTTTAAAGGACTTATGAAGAATCATGATTATTATTTATAGACTGACTGGTACTATAGCAGTCAGTCCAACTATGAAGCGTTTCGTTGAAGAAATATTAAATCAAATCAACTTTACAAAGCGCAGGTTCGGACCCACATGGAATACTGTTCCCATCTCTGGGCAGGAGCTCCCCAGTGCCAGCTCCTTCCACTTGACCGCATCCAGCGCAGAGCAGCTCGAATCGTCGACGACCGAGTTATTTCCGATCGGCTTGACTCACTGGCACTGCGAAGAGATGTTGCACCGCTTTGCGTATTTTACCGTATCTATCACGGGGAGTGCTCTGAGGAATTGTTCGGACTAATTCCAGCCGCTCAATTTCGCAATCGCACATCGTGACAAAACTCGCGATACCATCCATACTATCTGGATGATTGGCGGTCCACTACTGTGTGATTTAGAAGAAGTTTTCTTCCTGCCAAAACTTCCTTGTGGAATCGACTACCACCAGAGATTTTGCCGGACCGATACGACTTAGGGATCTTCAAGAAAAGAGCCTACTCTTTTTTAAAAGGTCGGCAACGCATCTGAAATTCCCTTGGTGTTGCAGTTGTTTAACACATTCAGTGCCCACTCCACGGATCCGTGTGGTAGTGGGAGTAAAAGCAGGGCCTACTACACGGATCCGTGTATTACTCTCGCACATTTTTCTATTGGCTAGTGAGCTTTGGGCTCTCGCGGCAAGTTAACGTTGTCTGCTTGGCCATCCGTACGTATAATTAAACTTACGAAAACCTGTCTTGGATTTTTGATAACTTGTTTAGTTGCACTTTGATTAGCTAACGAAAAGGACGTGTTTTCCTACCAAAATGAATAGTAAACCGAGTACTTCTAAGCGTTCTAGTAGCGTCAAAAAGACATCGTTTTGCAAAGAAAGACGTAACAGTAGTGATGAAGGTGAAGGAATTGACATGGATTTCTTAGAATTTTCGAGTGATGAAGAGGTTTATTCGCAATGTGATTATGACGATGGATCATCTGAAGAGGAAAGTGATGACAGTAATTTGAGCATTTTCGATACTCGGAAACAACCTGAAATGATAAAGCTTACATTGAACACTCTCCAGAAGTCAAGTTCAGCCTTGACGTCAACAAAATCAAATAAGATAGCTTCTAAGCCACGTCCATCGCATGTGTCAGCGAAATTGTCCTCTGCTTCAAAAACGGTAGATGATATTATGCCGCAATCTCCTAAGGAAATGGAGGATGAGCTTATGCCACAACCACCACCAGCAAATAGCCGGCATATCCCTTCCATAGAACAGGATTACAATGAACTTCCTGACTTACCTGATTATCTTTTGCGAGAGAATATGTCTACCCCTAGTTTTTCCCTGTTAAGATCGGACGTGCCTACTCCTGACTACTGTGATGGCAATTTAGCATCCGAACCTCATAATTCACCTAGCTCGTCTTTGCCTCACTCGCCTATTCGTAATATTGCGGAAAACTTACCCTCTCGAAAAGAATCTTCAGAACGTGGTGATTTAGTCAGCCCGTCTATTTTCCGTTCGCCTATTCCAAATAATGCAGAAAATTTACTCTCTCGAGAGGTAGCTGCAGCTATTCGAAACGAAGAAAATAAACCCTCTCTAGATTGCCCTACAGAAACTTGGAGCACTGATCGAAGCTCAATGAAGACAATTTACTTTACTCAGTCACAAGAGCTACTAGTACCGCCTCCAGCGAATCCTTTTGAAGCATTGAGACTTTTGATTAATGATAAATTGATAGACCTAATTGTGCAAGAAACTAACGCTCACGCAGTAAGAGTACTATCTTCACCTGGTGTAACAGATCAATCAAGAATCACACGCTGGAAGGATGTAACACGTGAAGAACTTTGGACATTTTTTGGACTGCTCCTGCATACAGGAACAATTCGCCTAAATAGGCTAAGTGATTATTGGAAAAAGCACTGGCTATTTAAATTACCATGTTTTTTCTCGTTACATGCCAAGAAACCGTTTTATGTTAATACTACGTTGCCTACACTTCTATTCTGATTCAAATGAGGAAGATAGGTTGGTTCCAATTCGCCCAATCATGAACCATTTTAATGAGACGATGAAACGTATTTACAGTCCAGGTAAACAATTATCGCTTGACGAGTCGATGGTTTTATGGCGAGGTCGACTTATATTTCGGCAATATATTAAAAACAAGCGCCACAAATACGGTATAAAGTTATATGTTCTGGCGGAACCGGATGGCACGGTCTTGAATTTTCAAGTATATAGTGGTGCAAATGATACTACCTGAGGAAAAGGACACACAGAAAAAATTGTCCTGAAATTGCTCGAAGAAAGATTAGACTACGGCCACAGTATATACATGGATAATTATTATAACTCCAACAATTTGGCAGTAAAATTACTGGAACGAAAAACTTACTGCACAGGCACCTTGGGAAAAAACAGAAAAAATAATCCAGTGGATCTCGGTTCAGTCACACTCAGAAAGGGAGAAAACAAATCATTGTTCTTGAATGGTGTCCACATCGGTAAGTGGAGAGACAAACGGAATGTGCTCTATATATCCACGGAACATGACGACGAGATGGTAGAAGTTGCTAGCAAAAGGGGCCAAGTGTTGCTAAAACCCTCAGCTATCGTCCATTACAATAGCTTTATGTCTGGGGTAGACCTTCAGGACCAAATGTTGGCCTATTACCCATGCCAAAGAAAGACGCTGCGCTGGTACAAAAAACTTTTTGTACATATTCTGCAAATGAGCCTAAGTAACGCGTTTTACTTATTTAATAAATACTCAAATTCCGACAAGATGAACCTCTATGATTTTAGAATGGCTATCTTAGAAAATCTTTTACCTCAACCTGTACCAACGGAGCAAATTAAGTTAAAAATTCAACACAATTTGACGAAAATAGAAAACTTTAAATTACGTGAAAAACGAGATGGTAATTCCACAAAAATTACTAGAGAAATCATCAGGAAGGAGTGCAAGGGCTGCAGAGCCAAGAAGAAAAGAGTAGCTACCTTATACGAGTGCAAAGGATGTGATGGATCCCCAGGATATTGTACAGCATGTTTTAGCAATGTCCACTCTTAAAGTGTGTTATGTATTTAATATATTGTGTATATATGTGCCTTATTTACCTACCTTCTTATGTTTTAAATTAATAAAAAATGTTTGTTGTTTACACTATCTGTCATTTTATGGGGTGGTCATTATGGTGCAAAGGAGCAGAAGTACTTACTGTAATAATAACATGTTCTTTATTGCACAACCCTCGCCAACACGGATCCGTGTAGCTGGCCACACGCATGTTATTGGCCTGATACACGGATCCGTGTTGGCGATAATAATTATAGAATAACAATAATAATAAATAAATGAATATTATTATATAGTCCTAATTTATGTTTTCTTACATACACTCAATATTTTTATAAATTTTTATGTGGGCCCCCGTGGTTATCATTGATATTTAAAAGGGCATTCAATGTGTTATGGGCGGCAGTGGTCACTTTGCATCAGGTGAGCCGAATGCTCGTTTGGCCCCTCTGCTATAAAAAAATATTGTGAATAGCTTACCGTGGTAGTGATTAAAAAAAACAATTTTATCTCTTATGTCCAAATCCATCTTTCGAAGTATTAATCACCAAGGATAGGCTCGTAAAAATCTTCATAATTGACTTAAATTAAAATTAAGTTAAATTTTAACATACTTACCAAATAGATAAAATTTTTAATTTTGCAAAAAATGTCTTAGGGTATTTGTTATCGTTAAAAAAATTTGCGCTTCGTGTGATTCATTCAAAATATTTAATATTTAAAAATCAACAAAACATTGCTGAAAAATGCTCAAATGGTTGCAAATCAAACAAAATTATCAATGCTCACCATGCGTAACTTACATAACAATTGCCATGTGATAATATTTTAATATAAAAACGTAGATCTGAGTATTCAGACAATATCCACTGAAGCGATGGGGCGACAGACAGCACTCGGCATTTTAAGTGCGTTTTTAAAATAATTGATCAATTAAAACTATTGGTATATAATTTGATCTTCATTAAATACTAAGCTCGTCTGTCTTTTTTAACCGACTTCAAAAAAAGGAGGAGGTACTCAATTCGACTGTATTTTTTTTGTGTTACTTCAAAACTTTTTTCAAGGTGAACCGATTTTGATGATTCTTTTTTTTATTTGAAAGCTGGTGCTTCTCATGCAGTCCTATATAACCCTAGCTATAATTTTAATTTGTTAAAAACTCATATGGGCTCTGCCTGAAATTAATAAATAAATAAATAAAATAAATAAATTTGATCAAGATCTGACCGGTAGTTTTTGAGTCCTTAATAATGCGTATTTAATTGACTTCGACTACATTGATTATGTTCTCACTTTATTTATATTGAAGTTGGTAGTACAAAATTTTTATTTTTACCACTTGTTATATAAAAATACCAGAAAACTTTATTTTCATTTACAGTGTTAGTAGCATCAACGGCAGCGGCACCATCACCGTGGCTGTTGGGAAGCTTTTTGCGAAATCCCTTAACATTACCACCCTATCCTGCACAAGATCCTGGATCGTTCTTACCATTTGGTTCTGAGCCATGCTACGACCCAGAACCTAGCCCCTGCTATCCACCGTGTATAGAACCTTGTATTCCACCATGCCCTGAACCATGCACCCAACCTTGTCTAGAAAATGATACCCCACCCTGCCCCTTACCACGGCCGCCGCAGGCTACTGATCATACTTTGCCATCACCAAGTAAGTATTAAAGTCATAGTTTATAACTGTTCGTCAATAGTTGTATTAATAATTAAATATTTTTGCAGCTCCTGGTGGCAATGGACCGATTGGAGTCGTGATATCGAAATCAAACATTCCTGAAAGATTACGCTCAGCAGGTTTCCAAGCTGTACAAGTACCAGGTGGACTATTTTATATTACACATTCCCCTCCAGTACTCATTCACCCACCCCCCATTTTAGTTAGACCAGCTCCACTTCGTCCGATCACTCCTGCCGCTATTACTGTGCAACCCCCACAACAACCACCTATAGTGCCTCCACGTATAGTTGTAAGACCTGCACCTTTGCCCCCTATAACACCTCCTCCTATCCGCGTACAACTACCCCGGCCTAGTCCAATCCAACCGAAACCTGTTGTTGTAAGGCCACCGAAACCAGCACCTATTCAACCACCACCAATCACTGTAACGCAGCCACAGCCTCCTCCAATAAATCCACACCCAATTGTCGTCCGACGACCTACACCACCGACAGTCCAACCGCCAACAGTATGCATACCTACGTCAGCTATTTTCAAAGGCGAACCTGGCATACGGTATCCAGGTATACCCGAACCTTGTATACAGTATCCTGGTATACCTGAACCTTGCTCCGTTCCGTGCCCAGGTCCATGTTCATGTCCATACTGTTTTAGCCCGTGCGCTTAAGATACCTGCTTATTAAAACGAAATTTTGTGTGCATACTTACAAATTGTGCCCAGAAAATATATACCTAGATCATCACAATCTTATCACACAAGATGTTATAAAAATGACCAATGAGTTTTTATCGGAATCTCAAGTCATCTTATTTTTTGAAGGCGTAATTTGTAAGATATCTTTATCGAAAAGATCTGTTACTAATTTACTTAACCCACGGCAAATTCCAAAGGCTTATTGATTGATTCTTACTATTTTAACATTGCATTGTATAAGAATACCCGTACAAGATTTCAATTGTGAAAAACTGTTTGTAAATGCTAGCTTATTGTAAGTTTATGATATATTTATCATTTATTATAAAATATAATTAGTTTATGTGTGTATGTGTTTATTAAAAGTTTTCATCACTAAATGCTGGTGTATTTTTTTTTAAATACTTATCTTTAATTAGTGATTTTACGAAGTTACATTAAGAATTTTTTTAATAAATATAATATTAACCCTGCTTCTGCCTACAAGTCTTAGATATTTGTGATTATTAAGTATTAATTAGAAGTCATTTTAAGTATGTAATGGAGAATTTAGTACAATTTTTAGGGGACATTACAAAAATTCTAAAGGGTAACAACCATAATTTAGCATGGCTCTACCACGTATAAAAGCTGTTTACTAAGCCGTAATGGCTTCATTCTTAGCTCCCGGCAGTTCAAACTATGACTGTGTGATATTATCTTAATAGCGTAAGCGTTTCCTTTAATTTTGTTCTCATAAATTAAGAAGAAATTACTTTAATAACTAAAATTACAGGAAAAACTTTTTTCCGTAAGATACTACGACGTAGCAAGACTCTACGGCGTAGAGTTTGATAAATTTTCCGGAGACCCATTTTACCGGAAACGAGGTAGATAGATTGACAGGAAGGAGGAAAAAAAACCTATATACGAGGACGCGTTTTTAAGTTCGCGGAATGGGTAGGTAGGTAACAAGTGGGGACGTCGCTCAATTACGTGCTAATTGAGCAACTCATTATTAGTATAAATACCGGGTTTTATTGTAATTAGATCATTAGTCTTTGAGTTATCGTCAACCAAACAAGTCAATCGGGAAGAAATTGTGAAATATGGAGAAAATCGAGTTCTGTGCCGTTATAAAGTTCCTTACCAAGCGCGGAAAATCAGTTCAGACTATACTGGAAGAGATGTCATCCGTTTACGGAGACTCTTGTCCAAGTAAAACTATGGTTTACAATTGGCATACCCTTTTTAAACAAGGCAGAGAGTCACTTGAAGACGACACACGGCCAGGAAGGCCGATCGAGGTGACTACTTCGGAAATTATTCAAAAAGTCGAAAAATTAATATTAGAAGATGCCCGCCTAAAGAAAAAACAGCTCGCAGAAATGGTTGGAGTATCAGATACAACCGTTTTCAAAATTATTCATGACCATCTTCGCATGACTAAAGTCAGCGCAAGTTGGGTGCCTAGAATGCTCAAGCCGCCTCAAAAGCAACAGCGCGTGGAGTGTTCTCTTGCATTTTTGGACCTCTGTATCGAAGACAAAGATGGAGTGTTGGCTCGAATTGTTACTAGTGACGAAACTTGGGTTCACCATTATGAACCTGAGTCCAAACAGGACTCTATGCAGTGGCACAAAAAAGGCATACCACCACCCAAGAAATTTAAGGTGGCACAATCGGCTGGGAAAATCATGGCGACAGTCTTTTGGGACTCGGAAGGAATCCTATTGATTAATTATAAAGATAAAGGTATCTCCATGACCGGAAATTACTACGCTTCAATCCTAGAACAATTGAAGGAAGCCATAAAGGAGAAAAGAAGGGGAAAATTGACCAAAGGAATCCTTCTTCTGCACGACAACGCGCCTGTTCACAAGTGCCATGTTGCGATGGCTGCCCTGCAGAAGGTGGGCTTCGAAATTTTGCCAAACGCACCTTATATTCCTGACCTGGCCCCCAGTGATTATTATCTATTTCCAAACTAAAAAAGGAACTTCGTGGGTAAAACTTTTTAAGTGATGAAGAAGTGAAGGAAGTAGTTTCGGCGTATTTTTTAGACAAAGACAAATCATTTTTTTTTGAGGGTATACATAAGTTAATTGAATGATCTGAAAAATGTTATAGGGTAGCAGGTAAATATTTGGTCCTTACATATGAAATTCGCGTTTTGTCGTACTGACCACTTTGATCTGAAATATCTCCTCTTTGGTTAAGAATTCCAAATTCAAATTTATAAATTCATTTAGTTGGTACATTTGAGTTTTGAAAACAGTCATTCATTTGTTTTTTTCTCATTATCTTATTCTTTGGCGTCGCTTATTACCGCACAATGGAAAACATAAAATATCGGTATATTTACGAGTACGAGTTCTACCGTGGCACCAGTGCTGCAGAAACAGCTCGAAGGATTAATGTTGTGTACGGCGCTGGTGTCGCAAAAGAAAGCACGGTACGTTTTTGGTTTCAACGTTTTTGTTCTGTGAAATTTCGACCTTAAAAACCAACCCCGTGGACGGCCGGAGACCAAAGTGGAAAATAAAGAATTAAAGGCTATTGTGGAAGCGGATCCATCACAAAGTATTTCAGAGATAGCTGCAGGCTTCGAGGTAAGTGATAAAACTGTATTAATCCACTTGAAGCAAATCGGGAAAGTAAAAAAACTTGAACGATGGGTACCTCATGAATTGAGTGAATCGAACTTGCAAACACGCGTCGACTGCTGTGTTACTTTGCTCAACCGACACAATAATGAAGGGATTTTAAATCGAATCATTACTTGTGATAAAAAGTGGATACTGTACGATAATCGGAAGCGCTCGTCGCAATGGCTGAACCCTGGAGACCCAGTCAAATCCTGCCCTAAACGAAAATTGAGTCAGAAAAAGTTACTTGTGAGTGTTTGGTGGACTAGCGCCAGTGTCGTTCACTACAACTTTCTAAAATCTAGCCAAACGATTACGGCAGATATCTATTGTCAGCAACTGCAAACCATGAAGAAAGAACTAGCTGCTAAACAACCGAGATTGGTCAATCGCTCTAGGCCATTGTTGCTTCACGACAACGCAAGACCGCACACTGCACAACAAACAACCACTAAATTAGATGAGCTAAACTTAAAATGTCTGCGACACCCACCGTACTCCCCGGACCTTGCTCTAACAGATTACCATTTTTTCCGGAATTTGGACAACTTCTTACAAGGAAAAAAATTCAACTCCGATGCGGCAGTCCAAACCGTCTTCAAAGAGTTTATTGATTCTCGCCCCCATGGTTTTTTTTTAGTAAAGGTATCAATGAACTACCTATGAGATGGCAAAAGTGCATAGATAACAACGGTACATACTTTGATTAATTAAATATATTTTACAAAAAAAAATTGACTTTATATTCCTCACGTACAAAACGCTAATTTCATATGTAAGGACCTAATATATTGAAAAGGAAAAATAAATTTGGATTTTTATTTCCACTCCTTCCCATTCTGCGAACTTTAAAATGTCCCCTGGTACATTCAAACACACATAATATACATGCGGAGAAAATTAAACAAAAATCAAGTATTAATGAAAAGAGGAAATACATATAATCTAATACCTTTAAACGAGCAATTCTTATACAATATATATATAATCCGTTTTTATATATATATATATATATATATATATATATATATATATATATATATATATATATATATAAATCATATAATAATTTTCATGAAAATCGTTGGAAAATTTAGTATGCAGGGGGCATATGCAGGGGGGGGGGAGTATTTAGTTTCGGTGCGATAAATCGATCTAGCTAGTATTCATTTTTAGAAAATGTTGTTTTATCCGTGTTTTCAGGCAATGAAAAACTGCTACAATATTATTAGAATACGAAGGTAAATTTTGCAACTATGTACAAAGTTATAATAGCTCAGGTGAGAAATCGGGCAGTCCCGAAACCAGAAGACCTCCGGTTCAAGTCGAGATGTCCTCCAGTTCGATAATTTTTTCCCTTTTTCTCAAGTTCCTTCTTTTGTGAGAAAAACTATGTTTGGGAGCCCATTATCAACTCATCTAACTTGTATCTAAGTATATTTTAAAAAAAAACACGAAAAAAAAAATTACCGAGCTTTAAAAAAAGAATACGCTAGTAATTACATTAGTAAAAAACCGACATTGTGCAAATATTTTTATCCTATTGGCGATGTTTCGGTACAAAGATATAAGCCAAATCAATAACTCTTTATGGATAATCAACTTAAACATAAACTGAAATATATGACTCTTCCTGACATCTATTGGCGAGTAATAATATTATTATTTTTTTAATTGAAATATCATTTCCAAAAACACGATTTCCAAAAAAAGAAATACCGAGCAAAACTCGGTCATCCAGGTACTTTATTATTATGACGGGAAATTCAAATTATACTCCTTCAGTGGTTTTTTAAAACTCTGTAAATATTGCGGTTGCTGGATATTAAGTGGTAATGAATTTCAAAATCAAGTTGCTTGTGAAGTAAATGACTTATTATAAAAAGAATTTACGCTGCAAGGAGTATTCAAAGCCAAGCTATACACTGAACGCAAATTACGACCATGAAGTTTATGTCGATAGTGAAATTGTTCCTTACCTTGGAAATTTCGGATCAAACAGTATACAAAAAAGTAAAGAAAGTATATGAACATTTCGGCGAAGGCGAATTGGGAGAAACTTGAGTTGATTTCGAAATTGGAATACATGGTCATATTTGCGTAAACCAAATATGAACCGAATGGATAGATTCTGAAGACTCACGGCGGATGGAAGATTATCAATACTTGTTTGAGAATATATTTGGAGATCGTCTGCATAAAGATGGTAGAGGGAAGTTATTACTGAAGTGATAGAGCGTGAAAATTGAAAAGAGAGGAGACAACACGCCACCTTGTGGTACGCCCGCATCCAGGGAACAACACGAGGAATCGGTGTTGTAGTAGTAGTAGTAAGAGTATATAGAAGTACACACACAAGTGTAATAATGATACTATATAATCCAATTTACTAATACAATAAAGCGAGTCTTATATCATCATTCGTTTGTTTGACTCTTCTCCTGATATTCGCCCTACATGGCGACCCTGCCATAAAGTTTTGCGACGCAAATATGAGACTCTCCGCCGTATTTGGAGTGGAAGATTATTTTTTCTTTGTGCAACTGATGAACTGAATCGTTCTATCTTGAGATGCGTGACTGTTTGTACGTGTTTAACAAAATGTTGACGAAAAGTAACAACCAAGAAGATGTGCGGCCGTCAGACTAAAGAAGAGACCGTGATTGTGCAATAAGGCAGCAGTTGAATAATTGTAATTTCATCTGACCACCAGTAATATTTTGCTATCTATCATTGTGCTGGTACTTCTACTAGGGCCCTTATATTGTTTGTACCGGACATATAAGCGATGTCATGTAAAGTGGATTAACACAGAGATAAATAGAAACACCCTGAGAAGGTCTATTTTTCGGCAACCACAACCCGTAAATGTGAAAGAGGCGAGTCAACCAAGGGCGTATTATAAAGTATGATCGGCGCTGATTAGTGCTTAAAAGTGGCGTTACGTGCATATAAAATGAGTAAAAAAGTGCGTGTCTATTAATAGTGCTATAAAAAAGGTATTGTGTTTATAAATCCATATCCATACTAATATTATAAATGCGAAAGTGTGTTTGTTTGTTTGTCCTTCTTTCACGTCGCAACAGAGCGTCGGCATGGCATGATTTTTTGTATGGGTATATATAATATATCTAGTTTAAGAGCTACTGAAACACCTGATCAAAGTCAGCAAAGGCGTCTTGAACAGGCAGAGCGTCAAGCTACTTTAAGCGCTACTGAAACACCTGATCAAAGTCAGCAAAGGCGTCTTGAACAGGCAGAGCGTCAATCTACTTTAAGAGCTACTGAAACACCTGCTCAAAGTCAGCAAAGGCTATTCGAACAAGCGGAACGTCAGGCCGCCTTAAGAGCCGCGAAAACACCTGATGAAACTCAACACAGACTCATTGAGCAAGCTGAACGTCAATCTACTATAAGGACATCTGAAACACCAGAACAGACACAGGCGCGAAGAGATGCAAATGCACAGCTCCAAGCTGAACGTCGACAAAATTTTCAAAGAAACAATTGGTCGGTTTTTAATGACGCAGCATTCAATTATGATCCGTTGATTGATTATAAAAATCACAGGTTAGTTGTTATCGGACTGATGGACAAGGCGTGTCGATTTTGCAGCGCTTTAAAATGGAAAGATGAGACCGCAGGCATGTGCTGTTCTAATGGCAAAGTGTCTCTTCCGTTACTTGGGGAACCAGAAGAACCTTTGAAAACTCTCTTTTTATATGATGCTTATGAGTCACGGCGCTTTTTAAACAGGATCCGGAAATATAACTCATGCTTTCAAATGACGTCCTTCGGAGTTGACCGGGAAATAATAATGCCGGGATTTTCGCCTACATTTACGGTGCAAGGGCAAATTTATCATAGAATAGGTTCACTTTTTCCAGCTGATAACGAAGAGCATAAATTTTTACAAGTATATTTTATGGGTGACGAAGAAATTGAGGTAGACCGTCGCTGCCAAATTATCCAGGGAGTTGAGAGAGACACAGTGTTCAAAATTCAAAGATTCTTGCATGAACGTAACATTTTAGTCAAAACATTTAAAACTGCTTTAGAAAACCTACCTGAAGAGGATTATAAAGTCGTCATTCACGCAGATCGGACCCCTCGAGGAGAGCATGAAAGGCGCTACAATGCACCTTTGATAAACGAAATAGCAGCCGTAATTAGTGGTGATCAATTTTCTTCACGAGACATTGTCTTGCGAGCACGTGATGATACGTTGCAACGGGTAGCCGATATACACAAGTTTTATGACGCTCTGCAATACCCATTGATTTATTGCAAAGGACAAGAGGTTATCATTTTCAAATGCCACTCATTAACCCGGTCACATAGGAGCCTACTCCGAACAAAAAGTATCATGTATGGATTTTATGCGTATCATATGATGTTGCGAAAAATGATTTTAACCTCTTAGCCCGGTGTAGACAATTATTTCATCAATTTTTGGTAGACATGTATATGAAGGTAGAAAGTGAACGTCTCCGTTATATATCTTTAAATCAAAAAAAGCTGCGCGTTGAGAATTATATAAATTTACAAGATGGAGTTTCTAGCGACGCCAATGTAAACCCCAGAGCTTTAGGTAAAATGGTAATTCTGCCCTCATCATTCGTTAACAGTCCCCGCTACCTACATGAGTACACACAAGACGCATTCGCCTATGTACGAACTTAGGGAAGACCTGATCTTTTTGTTACTTTTACTTGCAATCCCACATGGAAAGAAATTACCGAGGAGCTAATGCCGGGCCAAAAAAGTACTGACAGACACGATTTAGTTGCTAGAGTTTTAGATTAAAAGTACAAAAATTAGTGTATGTAATTAACAAAGGGAAAATTTTCGGAGAGGTGCAGTGCTTCATGTATTCAATTGAATGGCAAAAAAGAGGATTACCGCATGCCCACATTCTAATATGGCTTAAAGAGAAGTTGCGGCCCAGCCAAATAGACGACATAATAAGCGCCGAGATTCCGGATCCTGAGCAAGATAAAGAATTGTATGATACCATCGTCCGAAATATGATTCACGGTCCATGTGGAGCACGAAATTTAATATCGCCATGTATTAAAGAAGGAAAATGTACAAAGAAATTCCTAAACAGCTATTAAAAGAAACAGTGCACAATGATAATGGCTACCCTTTATACAGACATGAGCTCCCGAAGATGGTGGCAGGAAAGTTACAATCAAATCTCGCTCTTGAGCGTTCAAATATGAATAACAGCTGGATTGTCCCGTATTCGCCCATTCTATGTAAAATGTTTAATGCCCACATTAATGTAGAAGCATGTAGCTCTGTCCGCGCAATCAAGTATATCTGTAAGTACATAAATAAAGGAAGCGACCAAGCAATATTTAATCTCAGGGTGAAGGTGAGGCAAATCCTTTAATGAAGTACAGACCTTTCAAGCAGGGCGTTATGTCAGCAGTAACGAGGCAGCGTGGCGTCTCCTTGGCTTCCCTTTACGAGCGCAACAGTTACTCACCTTGCTGTGCACTTAGAAAATGGAGAGCGTGTATATTTCACCGAAAGAAAGGAGTCAGTCGTTTTTGGGCCCACTAGAAATTTTAATGACCCTTAATGGTATTACATACAAAAAAAAGTTACCAATTTATTATAATAAATGGCCTATAGATTTTATGAATATCTAAACGGAATCAAGAAATCGAAAAAAAATGAGTGGTTTTGATATTCTGTTTTCCGGTTAATGTAATATGGGAAAAATGCGTGTAATGAATCATTTTTGCAGTTTCTATTAAAAGAAAAATGTTTTTTTTTACAAAGATAACTTATTATATACATATTATATTTATACTTATTTGTATATTATATATTTATTACTAAAAAGGGGTACCACTGAGATTTTTATCCTATTTCTTAAAGTGTTAGCTTATATCATATAACATGGTTCAAAGACACCGTGGAACGAAACGCTATTTTGTCATTGACTTCCGTGCTGGGTAAAAACCGACGGCCATATTATCATAATATAAGCATCATATCTATGTCTGTGCCGGCGGCCGGGTGTTACTTTACGGCATTGACATTCGTCACGCTGCTGTTTTTTGTACTTATTGCATCTGGAAGATCAGCATACACTGAAAACAATTAAATAATATTTGTGGATTTCAACGCACTGTGCGAAGACTAACTAGCCGAGACAGGAGCAGGACAGATGTGCGCCAACTTTTATATTTGTGGATTTCTCAAGAGGTGAGTATCTTATCTTATGGAATGCGAAGAATTCAACTGTACAAAACCTACAATTGATTTAAAGTTTCAAACCTTTATGTGAAATATATCTTATTTTGTCACTCTCAGTTCTAGTCCAAAAATATTATACTACAATGAAAACTACTAATTTTCGTTTATAATGTAATACATTTATTTATTTTACTGAATATTGAGATATGGTACGATTTTTAGAAATAATTATAAACGACCCACATTTTTTAAGTTTTACCATTATTTTAAGTTTGTAAACATACTAATAAATATCCTTCATATTACTAACAAATTCATATGTCAATGTCTAATCAATGCAACAAGTGTTGAATTATATTATACAGGTTAGCCAAATATTCCACATTATGTATTTAATTCCCAATGACATTTGAAAATGAAAACTGACGAGTTTAATTAAAGTAGATGTGAGTGTATAATACAAGTTTACTTTTGCTCCTAAATTTTGGAAAATCTATAATTTATGTTGAATTACCTAAAACAAATGACAAAAACAATTCTTATTAGTATGTTAAAAGGTTAAAAGTGTCAAAGTATTGAAGTGTTATGTTATTGGTAAAATCTAATTTAATTAATAGATAAAATAAAATCACACAAAATATACACAAATCTATGTTAAAAGTGTCTGTCAGAGTAACTATATCCACGACCGTTACATCCTATCAAAAGCCCATTGCTGAACATAGACCTTCCCTCAGATTTCCTCAAAGGATATTTTTTTTGGAGTTTATGGCCTGGTATCCTTTGTATCCTGGTACCTTTAGGCCAAGTCTTAGGTATTTTTATTCGGTTTATTATAATTTCCCCAAATGTTTATTCATCCTTCCTAGTATTCCTCAAAGGAGGATACTTGATATAGTTGCCATGCTTAGTAGACGAGTCGGCAACCACAGTTTTTTTTATTGGTAGTTGTTAATAGGAAGACGCCGCTTAAATTCAGAAGGAATGTACACACATTCCTTCTGAATTTATTATTTATAGATATAGATAACATAAAAATAAATGGATGTTATTAGGAATCACCGTATTGTTTGTTGCGTAGAGTTGAAAATCCAGTGGCTTCATCTTCTGTCCTTGTCTCGGCGGTAAAACTGAGATATTCGCTCCGGTGTCGATAAGGAAGGTAAGCTTGCTTTTTTTATCGGTGACAAAAAGACGGTAGGACTTTTCTGTTACGCCAGATCCCGTCGCATCAAGCGTATTAGTTACTTTTCCGACTTCATATTTTCATTTTTGAATGTACACGGTGTTGTGCATTTTTTTGCCTCGGAACCGAAACGTCGATGATAGTAGCAGTAAGGAGATCTTGTTCTTGAGCTTGTTCGACTTCTACATGCAGAGCGATTGCGACGAAAAGGTGATCTTCAGTGTTGCTGATTGCGCTGGTTGTACTGTTGCTGGTAACAGGTTTGATGCTAGGAAGCTTTGAGCGCGGCGACTTCGAATTGTAGCTTCCGAATTTCTTCGAGAAGAAACTGGGTATCATTGGCCTTGGTTGAAGTGCCTTCGATCATCGATATGTGTGAGCTACTGCTGTTTT
This sequence comes from Parnassius orleans, assembly GCA_029286625.1. NCBI lineage: Eukaryota > Metazoa > Arthropoda > Insecta > Lepidoptera > Papilionidae > Parnassius > Parnassius orleans. Next base: position 306,133 of record JAGSMP010000161.1, on the reverse strand, counting down.
CGATCATCTTGTCCGCCAGGAGTGCCAGTTTGTCGAGCTTCGTCTGCGTGCTGAATGTTTCACTCACTGCTAGTACCGATCGAACATGTGGGGGTAGGTGGTTTACCCACATTAGCCGTAGCGTCGAATCTGGGACTTTATCTCGCGCCAAAGTACGCATTCTGCGTAGGAGTTGTGTGGGCTTCTGGTCTCCAAATTCTATTTCTGATAGAAGTTTCTGTAGCTGGCGACTGTCGGATTCTTCATATGCAGAGATCAGACGATGTTTCAACGAATTATACTGGTGGATGCCGGTGGGTTGTACAACAGGTCCGAAATATGTTCGATGTCTTGTTTCTCAAGTTGGGCGATCACCATCTGTGCTAGTTGCGCTTGACTTTTCTTTAAATCATTCGTTGCGGCTTCAAAACTGACGAACCAAAGTCGGGGTTTATCTCTGCACAACGATGGTATTCTCAACGATAGAGATATACCGGCGATTTCTTGTTCCTTGGCCGGGTTTGATGTATATGCGTCGGATTTCTTCGCTTCTCACTCCATAATGACGTCTTGATTACACTGATTTTATATATACTGAAGTCTTCCTTGATATTTTTCCTACTATTCTTGCAGGGATCTTCCTTATCGGTGTTCGTAACGGGGTCACCAATGTAATAGTGGTGAATGGGTCCACTATTAACAGACTCCGAGTGGTCTAGGAATGAAACTATTTTTCTTGATATGCCTTACTATGTGCAGGCGAATGGAGGTGTTTATTTAGTGAACCCTGCCTATATTTATATGCCCGGCTACATCCTTAGTTAACCAATAGTAATATCTTTTATTTACTTAGCCATTTAGAATTTATACATTTTGACCAATGAAGATTAATCAATAAAATATTATGTACAACTATTATATGTCGCGCTCCATTTGCCGGCGTAAGACTTGTAGATAGCTTCTCGTAGCTGCGTTGCTGGACGTGACTATAAAAGTGATGCAAACCGACGCGCGCGCGTAATCGGCGAGCGGCGGCGGCGTGGGACACATCTCCGGAACAGCAAGAAGAAGCGAAGCTACGGCGTTGAAGAAACGGCTCGAAAATGGTCGACGGATGTATGAAGATAGCCGGCGTGTGAAGAAGATGCTGCGCTGATGATATTTGCGGCTGTTTCTTGTTTCTATATTAGAACGTTAAATATATACGTCAAATTATCTCGCATCGATATGCAGCCTGCAGTATCTCAGTAGCCGGGGGTAATTTGTAAATAAATGTTTTCTTCAGACCTTCACCTTCTGCGTTATGGTAGCAGCAGGGTAACATTATTTACTACCGTTTAGGGTTGATTAGCCTGGCTGCTACAGCGTTCTATCTTGAGCTGCGTGACTGTTTGTACGTGTTTAACAAAAAGTTGACGAAAAGTAACAACCAAGAAGATGGGCGGTCGTCAGACTAAAGAAGAGACCGTGATTGTGCAAAATGCAGTGGGAAAGCAATAAGGCAGCAGTTGAATAATTGTAATTTCACCTGACTACCAGTAATATTTTGCTATCTATCATTGTACTTCTACTGGGGCCCCTATATTGTTTGTACCGGACATATAGGCGATGTCATGTAAAGTGCATTAACACAGAGATAAATAGAAACACCCTGAGAAGGTCTATTTTTAGGCAACCACAACCCCCCGTAAATGTGAAAGAGGCGAGTCAACCAAGGGCCTATTATAAAGTATGACCGGCGCTGATTAGTGTTTAAAAGTGGCGTTACGTGCATATAAAATGAGTAAAAAAGTGCGTGTCTATTAATAGTGCGACAAAAAAAAAGGTATTGTGTTTATAAATCAACTACATAAATACTGGGACTCTCGTCTATATTACTGAACTTTATATTTTAATTTAAATCATGTATAAGTTGTACTGTGTTTAATCGTCATTTAACCGAATTACTATTATATTAAATATTTCGTAAAATTATATATAGTGTACTCTATTCTACGTATTGGTGGTAAGTTATGAATATTTCTTTAGAACAGTTATATGACAAATTAAAAGAGGTGAGAGCATATTTAATTAAAATTGGACCGAATAGACGTGAAGGAAAAATTTTAAATACTAAACTTAAAGAGGCCAATGACATATTTAGTGACTATTCTAAGTGGTTAATAAATTTTAATAGTAAAGTAAAGAAAGGTAAGATTAAATCTACTGATATTACATCTAATGAAACCTATTGTAAGAATTTTGAATCATTATATCAGAATATTACAAAATTGTGTCAGCCCAAGTGTGTACAATCTGAAAATCCGAGCAATATGGACAATTTCAATTTGAAAACGGCTATGACTCTATTACCTGTTATTTCAGATGACGAGACAAGTGTAAAACAATAAGTAGACAATATTCAGTATTATAATTCCTTGTTAAGAGGATTGTGAAGTGCCGATACGCGGCGCGAGTAGGTATTTTCAAAAATGCTATCTGTTTCATACCGCTCGCTTTGCCTCCTTCCGGGCGTAAACAAGACAAGTACAACATATTACACAAATTCTCACGCACACTACGATAGCAGCAGCAAGCGACGCGCGGGCGTTCGCGTAGAGGGCGAATGCGGCGGCGGCGTGATTCGGCGGGAGAGCGTTCATTCATTCGTAGCCTACAAGTTACATATTCAATTTGTTTGTGTTTATTTGCAATTTTATTATATTGCATAGTGTATGTAGACATTTAGTAAGTACTTACTACATATACTTTATAGAAGTGAGCTGTTACTTTTATATGTAAGTATCTACCTACTTATATCTGCCTAAGGTAAATGCCAGTTTTTACGATGAGTATTATATTCATTCAACTAAAATCATTTTATACCTTTTAGAATGGAAGAGAAAGATTATAGACGAGGAAACAAAAGTAGACTGCGTTTATCTACAAAACGAAAAAAATGCAATTTGCTTCGTAAATCGAAAGGATGGCTAACGCTTACTTCTAAAATCAACAGGTAAGTACGCTTACTTACTTACTTACTTTGATCGCGTACCTGACCACCTAACATACTATTGCACATAGGTATCATACTTTGATTGGTAGGTGATAGACCGAAATTTATCCCAACAAAATATAAAAGTATGGAATAGCTGATGTTGATTTTTAAGACTTCAAAAAAGGAGGAGGTTCTATGTTCGGCTATATGTTTTTTTTATGTATGTTCACCGATTTCTCATCAATTGTGGACCGATTTTGAATGCCTATTCTTTTTTTCTTCGATAATGTTTGTTTCACAGCTGGTCCCATATAAATGTAATGGAAATCATTTTAACCATTACATATGTTGTAATTGAGTTTTATTGAAGTCGGTTGTACAAAATTTTTAATTTTACCACTTGTCTAGTAATAATATTAGTCCGTTAGAAAAAGTTGTTCGTATTACTAATTCTAATTACTAATTTAACAATGAACCTAAGTATAGGTAAACTACCTTTTGCCCGCGACTTCGTCCGCGTTACTCAGCCGTAAAATATATTTGAAGCTATGATTATCATTCTATTTATTTTTCAGTGACTCCAAAATTGACAAGGAATTAACGGACTGTAATATGCAAGGACAGTGTACTCCAGTTGGCGAAGGAATCGAATCTGACAAAGAAAATCAAAAAGACTACAATAATAAAATGTTATGTGATACTTCACTGTCTTCGACTGTCAAGCTAATTATTGAACCAGAGTTAGTCGAGAATGAGTGAGATAAGTAGTGCGGGCGAAGAATTGGGTACATAAAACATTTATTTGATTGTATCGCAAAGATAAAACACAAACATTTCGATTGCAATTTCACTCATTTAAAATTTTGCAAAGTATCAAGATTAGGAAACATAAGCAAGTTTCATTTCAAATGTACACTCTGCAATAAGGATGAAATCATCATGTCCGAAAGTAAAACTGGAAAAATAGATATAAACAAGGCTAGTAGAGGGTATCATTTGTACTGGAAATGGTTATTCACAACTGGAAGAAATCTGCGGCGCTGCAAATATTCCATGTATGTCTAATCAGACATGCTATAAAATATAAAATGACATGCAGGGTACTTTTGAAAGTTGTGCTTTGGATGAAATGCTTGCAGCTGGTGAGGAGCAAAAGAAATTAGCTATATTAAATGGCGATGTTGACAAAGAGGGATATCCTTTGGGTAAAGTTGTTGCGGATGGATCTTGGCCGAAAAGATCTTTTAAGACAGGCTATAGTTCTCTTTCTGGATGCGCTTGCATTATTGGTTATAGAACCAAAAGTCTTGTTTTTGGCCTAACTTAGTTCAAAAACTAGTTGAAAGTGGAGTATGGGTGGATATTCAAAAACATTTATCCTCTTTGGTTAACAACGCAAGCAGTCTTTTAATGGACGTCACAAATAACACGGCTGAGCAGTTTCATTCAATAATTGCAAAATTTATCGGAGAAAAGCGAATCAACTACACATCTCGGGGGTCGTATCTAACACGATGTCTTGGTGCTGCCACATCTTGGAACAGCAAAGCAACAACTCATAACTTGCTGTAGAAGAAAATTTCCAATCACAGTCCAGGGCAGTTTACAAAAAAATATACCGAAAAAAGACAAAGAATATTGAAATATTCCAGTAAAAGAAAGTTGGATTTTTCGGGATCGTCAAATCCAAAAAAAATCGAAAAGATACGACCCAGATGAGCAATACGGCGTCTTGGAGCTGGAAGAAGATATCCCTGACTACCTTTTCGAAAAAAAGAAAGGGGAGTTTTTGTCTTCTTTACAAGAAAACGAGGACGAAATAAAAGAATTAGAATTGGCTACTAGAGGTCAAAAAGACAATGATTTGTGACACACTGAACGGAGAAAAAGGCTAACTTCATATAAATTTGGAAAAATTTGCAAACTGCGCCCAAATACTTCGTGTTTGTCTACACTAAAAGAGTTACTGTATACTCATTTAAAAGGAAATACAGCAACCGAATATGGAAACCAACACGAATCGGAGGCCATACGAGAATTTTCTACAACTACCAATCTAAAAGTTTCGAAGTGTGGACTGTTTATTGATTCCGATGATTATTATTTAGGGGCAAGTCCCGATGGACTTGATGACTCTCTAAATGAAGTCAAATGTCCTATTTCTGCTTTTAATATGCCACCTCTGGAGGCCATAAATGAAAAAAAAGATTAAATTTTGTTTGATACGAGGACAGATGATGTTAAAAAGAAATCATGATTACTATTATCAGGTCCAGGGACAATTACATATCACTGGTAGGCAATTATGTTTTTTCGTAGTATGGACGCCACATGGTTTAGCGTATGAAAAAATTAAGAACGATGACCACTTTTGGACAGAAAAAATACAGCCAAAACTTAACTCATTTTATTTTCTATGTTTATTACCAGAATTGATTGACCATCGAGTACCTAGAAATATGGCAGTTCAAGAAAGAGTTTAATAAAGTAATATGTAGTAATAAACAAAATAATAATTTCCTCAAGTTGTTACTTTTTTATTTATTCACCTACCTACTTAAGTGTAATCTCAAAATCTTTTCAATTTAGACTTCTTATTCAAAAAAGACTAAAATAAAAGTAAAAAGACTAAATAATCAATAAAGTTATTCACAGATATTACTTTTTCCTTGAGAGGTATTATTTGTTTAGGTTCTCGATATTACTTTTTCCTCCCTAGGCTTTAATAATATCGATAACATCTCCAACATCACTACAGTATTATGCCCCTGTCCCCCCGACCCGTATCGTCTTTAGTATAGGTTGGTACATTTTTAGTTTTTAGTAATTCGGTTTAATTAAGTTAAAAAAAACGCTCCAGGAAGTTTTTAAGTCAAAAATATAGATATTTAGATGCTAATAACTTATATGATACGCAATATTTCTTTAAAATTAAAACGTATGAACCTAGTTTTCTTTTATATCTACAATATTTCCAAAAATTATAAAAATTAGACAATGTTTACGGGTGGGAAAACGTTATCGCTTTTTGTATGAAAATCTACAGCTTCACAATCCTCTTCACAAAACAGGATGCAAAAAGAATTTAATTAAATTCATATTAAAAAGTAGATTATCTCAATCTACTAAATTACATCTTCAAGACAATTATTCTAATGTGGAAGACTTGATTAGTGACATGCAGAAAGAGTTGTTGCCCAAAAAAGGCGCAGCTGCAATTCAAAATAAATTACAAAAATTACGCCAAAATGATATGCCAATTGCTGGTTACCGAAAACAAATAACAGAGTTATTTGTGGACCTTACAATATCGCAAGCGAACGGTAATACCGAATGTTACAATATTTTGAAAACCATTAATGAAAAACAAGCGATCAAGCAATTTTCCGATGGCTTACGAAATCGTCGAATCAGCACAATAATTTCTGCTAGAAATTACAGCTCCCTGAAAGATGCCATTCAAGCAGCTCAAGATGAAAAGACTTCATCGTCATCGGCCGCAGGAGAGGTGATGGGTATGTTCAATACGAAATTTTATTATTCCAGAAATTTTCACATTAACTCTAGGTATCCACGCGGCAACGGGCGTAATCGGCAAATGTTTTCACAGCGAGGACACTACGATGGAAACTTGCAGCGATCGAGTTCATGGAGCCACTCGAACTCGCTTGGCCAAGGACAGCAAAGACGATATAATCGAGGTACGTTTCGTAATTATCGCGGAAATCAAGGGATAAAAAAAATACCGTCAATGTAATCAATGAAAACTCGGAATCAACTTCAGATGAACCCCGACTAGATAAGTTTTTTCGAGAGTAAACAAAATCATTCAACTTTGGCTAGTAGTAATAGCAATGTTTTATTCATTTATCAGTTTCATCATGCAATAAAACTTATTCTTTCTTAGTCGACACGGGCGCATCTTTATCCGCCGTAACATATAAACATGCTATCGAATTAAGTGTTTCATTACATAAAGAGAATGTAATTATAAACGGTCTAGGTGGCGAGGTGCAAACAATCGGATATGTTTATGTTCCATTAATGATTCATGGATATGTTATTAATCACAAGTTCTTTGTTTTTAATTCGTTACCAATTTCGTCGAATGGAATTCTAGGTAAATACTTCTTGAATAGATTTGGAGCATGTTTAGATTTCGAGAAAAATATTTTATCTTTGAAGTAAGGGTCTGACCACACTTGTTACTTACCTTTCACTAATAATTATAATATTAATGTATTGGAAATTCCTCCAAGAAGTGAATCCATACATTATATTCAAAGTGGTTTTCAAACCGATTGCATTATTTGTTCACAAAAATTACAAGATGATGTTTATTTGGCTAGCTCGATAGCGACACCAATTAGTGGAAAAATACCAATAAAAATTTGAATTACTACTACAGTGTGTTCAATACGGATGCATTGACAGCGTCCAAATAAGTAACTACGAAACCAGTCCGTTGCTGTTAGAGATACGTTAATAGAACGGAGCACAGCTAGAAGTATATCAAAATCGATTGTGTTAAAGGCGTTGCTGAAATCAAGAAGAGTAAGAATAGTAACTTGCCGATTCTCCATTCCTGCCTGAATGTCGTCTGTGATTTTAAACAAAGCAGTGACTGTGCTATAGCCAGGACGATAGCCTGATTGGAATGTATTTAAGAGATTATTTAGATTCAGAAATAGATTTCGTTCCCGTAGGACAAGACGCTCAAGAATTTTAGAAAGAAAAGGTAACATGGAAATAGGACGATAATTACAGAAGGACTTGGGATTTGATTTCTTGGGTAGTGGAGTAATTTGAGCATCTTTCCATAGTTTAGGAAAAGTACCTGTATTTATAGAATTATTGAAAATTTTAGTTATGATAGGAGTCAAGAGATCTAAAAGTGGGAGAATCATGTTTCGGCTGACATTATCACTACCAATTGCATTAGAAGTTACAGCTGTGATATTCTTTTTAACGTCTCAATCAGCAAACTGACATAGAACAAATTCGAGGAAATCGGGAGTTGGAAAAGAATAAAGGTGATTTAGTATCCTAGATTTACAACTGTTGACGTTACTAGAACTTGAGGAGAAGTGTTGATTAAGCATTTTAAAGTTTAAGTCAGGAGGAAGGGAGTCATTTCGCTTTTGCCAATTCCCAAACATTTAAGAAACTTCCAAACCCTATACCTAAATTGTCTTATGAATCGATCATGGGTGCATATTTTTCTTACGCGAACGACACTGCTGTTGTTTTTACTGGTGAAACATGGGAGGATGTACGCACTACTGCAGAACAAGGTCTTGCTAAAATTGCTAGATGGATGAACTTACATCTCCTATCTCTGAATACCCTAAAAACATACTACATATGTTTTTCTATTTATAATAATTCTCAGACCAATACAAACTTTCAGATAAAAATCATAACTGTAGTAATGCTAATAACTGTTCATAGAAACAGAAACAGAAACAGAAAGTTTTTATTCAATATAGATTATAAATAATACTTATTGAAAGTCACTCTTTTGTTTAATTACCACTGGTTCGAAAAAAAACCTCTGTCCTGGGAAGAACCAGCAAGAAACCCAGCGGGACTTTTTTTAAAATAACAGCTTACAATCATGTATGTTACACAATTAACCACACAAAACAAATTAGAAATAGCTTGTAGCGAACACCTCATTCCAGGGGTTATTATCATCCATAAATTCCTTAATATTATAATAACCCTTTTTATACAAACTATGTTTAATAAAGTTTTTGAATTTTGAGCAGGTCGAATTTTGTATATTTTCTGGGATTTTGTTGTAAAAGCTAAAGCCCGCCCCAAGAATAAATTACTGACTCGGTGGAGTCGAGTAACTGGTACTACTAGCTTATGTTTGTTCCTTGTAGTCCAATTACAAAAGTTACAAAAACTATATACCTAGGCGTAATGGTAGATCAACGGCTCACTTGGCATGCACATTTAGAGTTCGTTATGGATAGAATCCGAAAGCTCATATGGATATTCAAAGCACTGAGACACGTTGTAAATAGGCGCCTTTTAAATCAAATAATTCACTGGTACAACCTGTAATTGTGTGTTGTATACCTACATGGGGCGGTGCCGCGAAAACCAAATTTCTGGAGTTGGAAAGAGTTCAAAGATTCATGCTAAAGGTTATGTTTTTTTAAAAGTTATAAATATCCAACAGAATATTTGTATTCAATTTGTAACAACCTAACAGTAAGAAAATTGTACATATTGCATACAATCTTAAAATTACATAAAACCTTACCATACGACCCAAATTTACTAAATAAAAGGAGCAAAAATATAGTTGCTAGACGACAATATAATACAATTTCTGCTTATTTTTATGTCGGAGTGTCTATGAGCGTCTACTGGTTGGATCGAGGTGGAAGGAGGGTATATCGAGAAACCCCCTCTTGTTTGTGCAGTATAAAGTTCACTGTAGGCAACGTGCGCGAGGGAGTCCGGTTAAGTCATTCTACGAGTGAAGTCATTCTACGAGTGCTAAGATAGTGTCGTGGTTCTGTTCGTTGTTGTAATTCTTCTAGTGCAGGATTGGTGTTGCTGAGAGGCTGCCCTGTCACACTTTTTTTTTGCCCGTTACACTGAGATAAGTAGTGTTGCTGTTGGTTTGCATACTTTGGTGTTATCATGTCATTACGTACCTCACGTTACACTGATGTGTGATCGTGGCGGGGACGTGTTACGGTGTGGTCGAATTGTAATTTCTCTATACTGAATGTATAGGGCGTTACGCTGTCTTATTACTGATAATGATTAATTGCATAAGCAAGAGAGCAAGTTGACCATCCGCTCTCACACTTTTACTATTTTTAACAATTAATGCTATCCAGATGTATTTCCGAGATCAAAATTGCGATCCTCTGCTGAATCTCCGACATACACAACTTAATTAATAAACACATTAATATATATTCACAAAATAAGTACAAATGTAAAATATTATTGACAAATTGGCTAATAACTAAAAGTTATGATGATACTGAAGCTCTTTTCACAGCAGCGATAAGCTCCAGTTAAGATAGTGGCATATTTATATACACACACCCACACCCACTCACTCACTCACTCACACGCACTCGCACACGCACACGCACACATACATACATACACACATACACACAAACACACACACACACACACACACACACACACACACACACTTTGTGGAAGTGACTTGTTATGGAAGAGCAGAATCTCCTAACACAGGTATCTTTTTTACTTAAAAGGAGATTCCGGACACGGTTAAAACTGTACGAATTATGTTACTGAAATAAAGTTTATTTTATTTTTATTTTATTATGAATGTGACGTCATTGTGTTGCAGCGATTTCTAAGTATTCTGTATTTATCATGATTTATATTAAAGGGTCCTTTTTAAATTTGGCTTTGGCTAGGTTTCTTCTTATCATTAAATCTTTGATTTCTTTTTTGAGGCAAGGAGCCGGCGGATAACTAAGTTTAATTGGTCGTAAAGGTGCATGCTTGTCAATGGTTCAATTAAAAAGGAATTTAGAAGACTCATTTGTTCGTCAACATCTGTTGTCTCTTCAATTATATATGTGTATACCTTATATATAGCAGTCTTGTTCCAATGAATCCTCAAACACCCATTTTATATGGGTTACCTAAAATACACAAAGAACATGTTCCTTATCGTCCAGTTGTCTCATATACAGGTGCACCAGCTTATTTCCTTGCTAATAAATTAAACTTCCTTCTTCGGGAGAAATCTGGATTCAACCCCACTTACAGCCTAAAAAGTAGTTTAGATCTCATTTCCAAAATTAAAGATATTCGTATTCCTCCTAAATCCATATTGTTATCTTTAGACGTTGATAGTCTTTTCACAAATGTCCCATCGCCTGACTGTTTGTGTATACTCGCAGATCTCTTTGATAAACGTTGTCTACATCCCGGGAAAACAAATGATCTTCTTAACTTAACCTCTCTCTGTATGAAACAAAACTATTTCCGGTTTAATAACCGTCTCTATCTACAAAAAGAAGGGTTAGCTATGGGGTCCCCTCTAAATCCCCTTATGGCGGACATTTTCATGGATAATTTCGAAAAACAACATATAGTTGTCTATCAAAATATCTTATATTCTATCGATATGTAGATGACATAATTATTTGCTGGACTGGCACAAGGAGACAACTGGATATTTTCCTTAATAAAATAAATAGAGTCCACGACAAAATTAAATTTAAACTTGAATTGGAACAAGATTGTTCCCTTAATTTCCTCGACTTAACAATAACAAGAAAAGAGTCGTCACATGTTTTCCAAATATATCTAAAGCCAACTCATACCGACACGGTCATCCCCGCGTCATCGTGTCGTCCGTGGCAACATAAATTAGCCGCTTTTTATTGTTATATTAATCGTTTGTGAACAAACATTCCCATTAAGTAAAGAAAATTATTTAAAAGAGCTTAATGTAATTTATCAACAAATAGCGGTCTCTAACGGTATTTTTTTAAACAAAAGCATGTTGTTCGCAACTCTCTATACGCGGTTCAACCTCAAAGTGTTCGTCGATATGTGAGCAGTTTGACCTACTTAGGCCCCATATCTGAAAAAATTAGCTAATACTCTTCGACAAATCGGCGTTTATGTGGCGTTCAAAACAAACAGTTCTCTTAAGAATATCTGTAATAATAAAGATAAGTTGGATATTCGTCAAAAGTCCGGTGTTTACAACATTTTGCTAAACAACTTTTAGACACTGGACACAACTTAGCCAACGACCACTCCTTTAAAGTCTTACTCTTGTGCTGGAACAGTTAGAGATATTAAAAAATAATAATTGTAACATTGCACTGCTGAATGAACAAACAAATGTTTCTAACTCATTATCGCATGACGCAGTCGCTCGCTACATAAGTAGGGAGCGGTTGCGTCAGCGGGCTGTATAAATAGCAGTTGTTTTGGCTCGCCGCTCACATAGGCCACGTTCACACGGCGACCATTCGATTCGATTTTTTTCATATACGGTAAATCGAATGAAAAACAACCAGTTGTATAGTGCGCGCCAGCATGGATACACGTGTTCCACTACTTTTATATTGGTATTATAGACGGATATGCAAGCAGCGTCCTAGGAGGTATTGGGTTGATGCTTTTTTAAAGACTGGTTCTCATCGAGAAAGAAGATTCGAAAAATTTATCCTTAGCCTCAGAAATGACGAACGTCTGTGTTTTAATTATTTCCGCATGTCAATAACTACCTTTGATATTGACATGCGGAAATACATAATCAATAAAATTTCTTTCCAAGCATTTTGGGTGGCAATTTTATTTTTATAATGGTCTTATGATTTATCCTATAATATCGGTCGACCTTCAATCAAGGAAATTAAATCCTCGATCAATATTGGTATTCTGTCTCCATATTGACAACCGACTGATGCAACGCACAAAGGGCAACTGCGGGAACGCGCGCGAGTGGGTACGATACGATTCTCGAATGGGCGAGTCGTGTGTACGAGACAACAAGAACATAAGAGCCACTACGTGTCGTATACGATAAAATCGTTTTTAAATTCTCTGTGGCAACTTCGTACGGTTACGGTATACGGTAAAAAATGTATCTCGAACACGACGTTTTCCCTTATGGACTCCATGTGAACAGTTTGATATATTGTCTACTGCCACTACTGTGTTTGATAAAATCTAGTGTACGGTATATGGAAAAAGTATGGCCGTGTGAACGTGGCCTTAGCGGTCAGCCACCGCAGAGTCTACATCACCTGAAGATGCCTCGAGTAGAGGCGAAACACGTGTCGTATTGTCGTCAGTTGTGTGTCTTTCCTAGTGTAGTGGTGTTTAGAGTAGTGGTGCTGGGATTAGTGATGACAGGGATAGTGCACGAAATTGAGGGAGGGCGGGAGGTGCTCTGCAAGATCGTACTGGCTGATTTAACAAATTTAAAGAACATCGGTCAAATACGACCTGACCAAAATATGAAACGACCACCAATGATTCATACGTCAAAAAAAAGCGACTTAGATGTATATTAAATTACGGGGTCCTGCTTATTTTATTGAAGCCGGAAAATGATTTAGCTTTGTAATAAAAACCTCATTTCCTTACTCCTTTTTATAGGTTTTGAACGCATCCAAACCCGTCCCGTTTTTATCTGTGGTACACGTTTTATCATAACACTAAAGTAACACTCCCATTATGCGTTAACTTTTTTAAATACTAGATTTTATTGTAGATTTTTTTTTGTGTATTATCAATAACATCATTTTTAGTTGGGGATATAGATTAAGTATTCTGAAATGAGTTGCAAATGATAGGTTTACAGAAAATATAGAATGCACTAATATTTAAAACGGAACGTATTATGTATCTCTATGTATAGTCTGTGGTATTATGAAATGAGAGCTGTCAAAGCATTTACCGCGCAGTCCATTCGGTAGAATCTACTAGTTTGTGCCCAGTCCTTCGTTCGTTGTTTCTTGTGGTTTTATTGTGATATTTGTGACTTGGCTAATATTACACACTCCGACTGATCTTTCAAATCCTGACGACCCTCTAATATTGATTTCTGGACACCGATAACGCTTACACCTGACGACCCTCTGCTATTGATCCCAGGACACTGATTGCGCTTTAGGATTTGGTTCAAAGTGCCGAGTAACGTCTCGGAATACCACAATGAACCCGAACAACCGAGCAACTCGTCGACATTTACAGTGTATTAATTGCAATATCGTTGTTGATACACTCCGGCGCTTCGTTGTTTTGGAACTTAACACCAGAGTGATATCTTTAATCAGCAATTGGATCGCCCCAATACTCGTAAGTACTTTGCATATAGTTTACTGTGTTATGACATTATTACAATATTAATCAAGTGTAGTGTAGAAATTGTTTTACCAAACTACAGACGGGCTGCAAATACTGCTTCTCATTGTTTGTTCTTTGGGTGTACTAATGTAGATTTGCGGATAATTTCTGATTCTTTGAGAACAACTGTCTTGAGTAATAATAATTTCTACATACCAGCACTGGCACGAGTTTGTGAGGAACATTTATTTAGCAATAACTGGGATAGTCTATATGATTTGCCAAATAGCATCAGTACTTTTAATGTGCAACAAATAGAGCATGTGTTCTCATGGGTAAATTCATCCAAATCTAATTTCAACTTAAGCAGCATTGAAGCAATTCAAGATGTTGATGACAATTTATTTTTCTATTGGATTGGAAGATCAAAAGAGGAGTTTATTTCATTGTTATATGAGGTTCCTAGGATCCAAGAAGCTCATAGAGGCATTTTAGGCCTGTCTGAAATTGAGAACCGGAGAATCTGATGACAGATTGTCAAAGCTTTTAGGAGTGCCTCGTCGCACCCTTGAAAGATTAATGCATAGTATAAGAGAATTGCTGGTGCAAGACTTTGTTCCCAATAATCTTGGAATCAATCATATTTCAAGGGAGAATTTGCTCCAACACAATCTGCTGTTGCCAAATGGTATCTATAATAATAATAACAATAACCAAGTCATTTTGATTTGTGATGGCACCTATATATCTATTAACAAAAGTTCAAATTACATGTTTCAAAAGGATACTTACTCATTGCATAAGTATAGAAATCTACTTAAACCGTTTTTGATTGTATCAACTGATGGCTATATTGTTGACTGTTTTGGTCCATACAAGGCTACCACATCGGATGCTGAGATAATGACATCTCTATTTAGAAATGAAAATTCTCCTCTCAGATTGTACCTCCAAGCTAATGATATCTTTATTTTAGATAGGGGTTTCAGAGACTCTATAAGCCTGTTAGAAGAGTGCAGTTACAAGAACTACATGCCAGAATCACTTTTAGAAGGCGAACATCAACTGACCACCGAGCAAGCAAATAGAAGTAGATGTGTTACAATTTGTCGATGGGTGGTGGAGGTTGTAAATGGTTATTTTAAAAGAGATTACGGCAAAACTATTTTTATTTTAAATTATTACGGCAAGACTATTTTAATAAGACTGTGCCGCATATGATGCATCATTTTCAAATAGCGGCCAGTCTTCTGAACAGGTTTGGTGTTCGCCTGAGAAATAGAGATGATGCAGGGGAAATGTTAAATATTATCAGAAACAGGATTAATTTAGCAAATAATTTGTCCCTATTGGTTGATAGTACAAATATGAACAGACGTTCTTCTAACTTTGTTAGTATAACGGCTGATAGAGATAACCTAATCACATTTCCTAGAATGGAAATGAACGAATTAATACTTTTTGCCTTAGGAACCTATCAGATACGACAAGCGCGGTCATACTATGGGGAGCACGTAAGATTTCATGGGGGTACAGAATAGAAATAACAAGTGACAACATAGATACTTCAGAGTACAATTTGAGAGGAAGAGGCAACAATACTCTGATACGGGGGAAAATCAAGTCGAGACATATATCTAGAAAGCAATACTATGTTTATATTTTTAAAAAATGGTATATCAGGGAGAGAGAGGGTATAGCAGAGTATTGTTGCAACTGTTTGGTAGGGCGACGCACAGTTGGATGTTGTGCTCATGTGATGACGATTGTGTGGTACCTTGGATGGGCTCGATACCAGTCAAATATTTCTGCTCCTGCTGAATATTTAGATTCAGTTGTTGTAAGGGAAGACATAGAATAAATAAATACTTAAAACCATATTGGTATTTTATTTAAGTGCCCTTTTATTATCTTTATTCTACCGACCTTTGAGATACAACTAAGATATTAGGTCATTTTACATATTTTTCATAATAATTTAAAACTGTTACCAAGAAACAGTCTGGCTTGGCTGTTGCGACAAGCTACTCTGCCATCTTAGTCTTGAAAGAAGTTAGTTATGTTATTATAGGTATGGATATTTACTAGTGGTGATACAGCATGGTACGATACGACAAAGATCAGATTGTAAGTAGCTACATGGTTATAATTCATTTAAACTCAAATGTATTACATTGACATACAATGAGAGCTGGTTTCATCTTATAATCTTACCCTGATTCATGCAGATTGTGCTGCACCTGTCTTAAATACATTTGTTACAGCGCTTCACAAGTCCACTGCTGAACATAGATACATAACAGTGAAAATATTAGGAAGGTTTTGATTCATTTTTGTGGTTTTAGCCATTGATTTATGTAGTTAAGTATATATTACTGCATAGTTTTCATATCAATGGTTATAGCCGAGGTTGTAGCCATGGCTGCAGAATTTTTACATCATAACCTCAAAAGTGACGAAATATATAAGTGTAACGTTCTACTATCCTCGGCTTTTAAATAATATAATTTTCGATTTAGGATTGAGATTGTGCCTAGGGGAACGGATTAATCGATACACTAGTCATGTTCGCGATATTTTGTAGCCAGGTCACAGCATGTATGGGCCGTGACCAATGTCCTTTATAAAATAAATTTGTCTGATGTCTTTAATATTTTACTAAAAATATTATTGTAATATTATATCTTTAAATAAAATATATCAATAGAGATGGCTTGTTTTTTAATAGGATACAAATGTAAAGGAAGAGACAGACTGGTCCCACGTACGCAACGTATGCAACGCATTATGACGTCTGGACTCTTGATTTTGTATAAAAAACTATGCATTAGAAACACACCTATGGTAAGCAACGCAATCACACGCGTCCTACGCAACGTCGATCTGCAACACAGAACACAATTACTCTCTACCAAGAGAAGAACGCCAACTTCATACTATAAAACGGAAACACGTGTTTATGAGTGTACACTACAAACGCTACGGTGAGACCATAGACTTAGAATATACTTACGCCTTAGTGTATTCCAAGTCTATGGGTGGGACGGTGGGCGCCCATATAAAACTCTTTTAGCGGGAATTTCAAATCTTTGTATTCTGCAACTTTAAACTTTTCATTTAAGGCATATTTGAGTAATTTTGGCTCAAGCCTCACAAACCTATGGGGTAAATTCCCATATATTTGAGAGGTTGCACCAAAATTACTCGAATATTCTTTATATTAGTATGTGGGATAAAATAAAACTATAAATAAGTATAGTTATGTAATTTTATTTTCTGGAAGACAGATTGTTTTATAAACTATACATTATTATTGATGTTTTTTATTGCTTTTGCACATAATATATCCACGCTTGTTACTGATATATAACACATGTTATTGCCGGAGAATTATTCTTCACAGAAAATTAACGTAAATTTAAATCAGCAAAATTCTCATGATGAAAACTTAACTCAGCCCAAATACGTGATCTGAAACAGATACAATTCGAGTCAATATAGTAATAACCCCTACAAATAACGATCAATAAATTCAAAATGTTTATAGACTTACCACAATATTGTCATAAGTTTTTCTTTTCCTATTATAGGAACCCTGCAGAAAGTGATCAGATGATTTTGTGCTTTTTATTTGCACAACACTTAACTTACTTTCGATGATGAACACAAATCGTGCATAACATTTTGAAATAATGAATTCATTTATAGTCAATATATCTTATACAGAGTTAACATCTCACAAAAAATCTTAACTGTATATTCACTACGATATTATGACTGTGTATTCGCCCACAAACGAAAATGAAGTCCATAATAACTGAATGTAAGCAAAAAATCAATAATAAATATTAAAATCTAAACCTATGAAATAAATTTGAATAAATTTCAGAAAATATTTTCAATATGGAAGACGTTGACAAACAAAAATGTCATTTTTTCTTCTTCTATTAATGCATCTTGCATCTTTTCTAAACAATGAAATATCATCTCCAACCAGCGGAACAGATCAATCTGTATCGTCAACATTAAAATACGAATAAAAGAAAAATAAACGAAGGTCGAGATTTACTAATTACACAAGAAAAAGTCAATTAAAAGTGCACAAGAAAGATATAGTCAGAAAAAGCCAGATTCAAATCGTAAAGCTGGGTTCGCTTATCAGAAAAAAAATACCGATGTACACAGGCAAGCTGTTGCAAATTACCAAACTGCGAATCCACAAGTGCATAGAGCAATTCAGTCACGGTATGAGGAAAACATTACACTGCGTTTATGGAAAAACAAGGTCATTCCGCTATGAAATATGACCCTGATATTGCTTATAGAACTGACAGCAGTGTAGCCTTGGGTTCTATGACATACAAGTGTCAGTGGTGCAATGCGCTGAAATGGAAGGATGAGACACCTGGTAGGTGTTGCAGCGTTGGAAAAGTGCAACTTGATCGGTTGAAACAACTGCCTGAACCACTCTTTAGTTTGATTAATGATCCACACCCAGATCATGACCATTTTATGGGTAACATTCGTAAGTATAATGCCTGTTTCCAGATGACTTCCTTTGGTGGTAAACAGGTAACAGCAGATGGTTTTTCACCGACTTTTAAAGTACAAGGCCAGGTCTACCATTTAATTGAAAGTATATTACCAGAAGTCGAACATGACGCTCAGTACCTTCAAATATAATTTGTAGGTGAAGATGATCTAGAAGCAAAGATTCGATGTTCTAAATTTCCTAACTTAAAGCCAAATTTAATCAAACAATTGCAGAATATGCTGCATCGAGTGAACCCGTATATAAAAGATCTGAAAAGTGCCATTGATAAAGCCCCTCGTTCAGAGTCATACAAAGTTGTCATACATGCTGATAAAAAACCACCAGAAGAACATAGAGGTAGGTACAATGCACCAAGTACAAATGAAGTGGCTTTATTGTTAGTGGATCAACAATTTGATCGAAGGGACGTCATCCTCGAGAGCTGAAGTAATTCAATTCAGCGTATTAGTGAGATAAATCGAGCATATGATGCGCTACAGTATCCATTGATGTTTTGCTGGGGGAATGATGGGTATTCAATCAACATACCACAACGCGATCCCACAACTAAGTTGCCGCTTAATAAAACTTCACTTAAAAGTCTCTTCTGCAAGTTCCTATTCGTATAGAATAATGATTAAAGAAGGAGAAGACAACTATTTAGTCAATTATCGTGCCCTTTTTAGTCAATATTTGGTGGATGAATACGCCAAAATAGAAACAGAGAGATTAAATTATATCAAAAATAATCAAGCCAAGTTACGTGCTGATAGTTACATCCATTTAAAAGATGCTATTAGACGACAAGACGCAGAAGCCAACCAACTAGGACAAATGGTTGTCCTTCAATCATCTTTTACGGGGGGACCTAGGTATATGCACGAAAAGACGCTATGACCTATGTTAGGAATTACAGCCGGCCTGATCTTTTTATCACTTTCACATGCAATCCTCGCTGGGACGAGATAAAAGAGCAATTGTTTCAAGGACAACAATCTCATGATAGACACGATATAATTTCGAGGGTGTTTCGACTAAAGGTGAAAAAGATCATGAACTTATTGACAAAGGGCAAAATATTTGGTGAAGTACGATGCTATATGTACTCAACGGAATGGCAAAAGAGAGGTCTTCCACATATTCATATTCTTTTATGGCTTCACAAACGTATTACTCCGGATCAAATCGACAATATAATTTGTGCTGAAATACCGGATCCCAAACGTGACCCAGAGCTTCACGAAATCGTTAAATGTAACATGATACATGGTCCATGTGGAACTTTAAATCGAAAGTCACCATGTATGAAAGATAACATGTGCAATAAACGATACCCCAGGGCTCTCATAAGGGAAACTCAAACTGGCGAAGACGGTTACTAGATGACGGTGGGTTCTTTGTTGATATCAAAGGCACAACCATAGATAATCGCTGGGTAGTCCCTTATAATCCAGTGTTATTAAAAACATTTAACGCTCACTTAGTAAACACAGAAGTTTCTGAATAATTATTTTTAGATCATGGGTTCAGAAACACAAATTAATGTCCTAAAAATAAGTTGAGTACACAGAAGTGACGTTGACTGTGCAGTAAAGAATGTTTCAATAAATTATTGCTGGTACGATAAAAGTCCGCTCAAAGTATCAACTTTCTATTTCTTAACAAATAGTAACCAGAATCGATTTAACCGAAAACATAATCACGTGTTCATCAAATTGTAGTGTTACATGTCGGATTGAAACGTTGGCATTATAGTCTACATGGCTTATTAACGTTCGAACTACACATACAGACATCCTTTTAGAAAACAGTATTTGAGATACATATAAATAATTAAAATAATAATTAAAATTTGGAATTTCGAAAATCGTACTTACCAGCATTTTGTACATGGAACATTAGCATAGAATACATAAAGAGAATATTTTGGTGAATATGATCATTTTATACGATATGGATGGAAAGTTTGTTTATCTCTTCTTTGTCTCTTTTTTATTTCTTATATTGTATGTACCAAATAAATGTATTCTTTTGTCTCTTTCTTATCAATAAAGTTTTAATAATTTAACTCAAAACAAAATTTTAAAATACGAACATTTTATTAAATATAAAAAATGACAAAACACAAATATTTAAATATAAATGCAAAAACAAAGCCAACGGTAAATGGTGGCAAATTATTTCATGATTGGCACACCATGTCAATGTTCACAATTATTGAGTACAGATTTTTATTTTATTTCAATAAGTTAATATTCTACCAAGTCTCCTTCGGTCGGATCTTGTAACGGCTCTCGTCTAAGAAGTGCACGAAGGCATCTTCCATATTGCCGTCATAAGCAGAGTAGTCCTCCACGATGTCGTTGAAATCATTTGCTAGTAGTCTCAGCTTTACAAAAATCACGTTAAACGCCAGCTTCTCCGTTATTGTGAACCACAGAGTTGTCTAGGTAAAGAAATAATCACATCTGTACACATATAAATAAAATTGAAGTGTTTGTCAGCAACATTTAAATAACTGCCATTTATCGAGCTGCCGCCCCTGAAATACCCTCTACCTCATTTTCGAAGCATTGTTCTAATTATTACTTTAGAACGCGTTGCCAATCTGCTTGCCAAGCGAGGCAACTACGACAAATATCCCCCCTATGTGGCAATCCATGGTGGAGGCGTGTGTGTGTGTATAAGAGAGAGAGAGAGAGAGAGAGAGAGAGCGCGTATGCCTGTGCAAGTGAGTGTGCGTATGCGGTTTCTTGACGAGGTAGTGTCACGCTGCAGCTACATTATGGTTGTAGCACGGTCGGGTAGACCGGGGAAGGACCACGCTCTCACAGAATACCAGCATAAATTGGCAGCTTAATGCTGCTGTGTTTCGTATTGTGAGTGTAGGGAACTGGAGAACCTTTTTACTGGAAACGAGGCACTTCGTCTTAGTCCTCAAGGGTTATAACACATCTGCATTCTTAGTCTAGGATAAATGAAGATGTGTCTATAGACCACAACATCCACTTACCATCAGGTGGACTGTGTGTTACCTTTATTCTATAAAAAAGAAACAAAGGCGCATGGTTGAGACGTTTATTTGTGTGACGAGTGCGGTTTGAAGGGACATTAAACAATATCATCGATAGCAGCTACTGTGAATCTATTTGACCTGTCAGCAATCTATGCAAAAATAACATATCGAGTAACTCTCTTAATGGTAAAACTGTTCTCATCTCTGGGCCGGGGTACCCCAGTACCTGCTCCTTCTACTTGATCACATCCAGCACGGAGCGGTTTGAATCGTCAACGACCGAGTTCTTTCTGATCGGCTTGATTCACTGGAGTGCTCAGAGGAATTGTTCGGACTAATTCCAGCCACTCAATTTTACCATCGCGCATCGCGACAAAATTCACAATACCATCCATAGCATCTAGATGATTGGCGGTCCACCACTGAATTAGGGACCTACAAGAAAAGAGCCTACTCATTTTTCAAAGGCCGGCAACTCATCTGTAATTCCCCTGGTGTTGCAGTTGTTCATGGGCGGCAGTAGTCACTCACTATCAGGTGAGCCGCATGCTCGTTTGCCCCCTCTTATATTAATAAAATACTCTGAAAAAACGACAGATATATTTGTAGGTAACACAATCTTGCTGCGTTTTTAAATTTAGATATTTAATCTGGGTGGATTTCATGACATCAATATTCTTAGTGTATTTTTCTTCTCTATTCTTTATAATATTGCTTCTATTTCTTTAAAAAACGTAAAACCCCCACTTGGAATTTCTCCGGTATCGTAGGATCAGTTAGCATGCACAAATTGCACAAGGACATATATTCAGACTCGAATCAATTACTTGTAGGCCATACAAATATTGGTTCCGTATGTGGTTCGAACCCGTGGCCCTCAGCGCCGTAACTCATTGCTAAGCCACTGCGCCATGGAGCCGTCAACTGTCTGTGCCTACTGTGGAGGTCATACACAGTTCGCATACTCCAGTATGCTTATGACATATGCAAAGTAAACGATATTTATGCACTTGGTGTGTCTGAAAGGCTTGTACACTCTCAATACAAAACCAAGCAATTTATACACAAATTTTGTTATGTGGTATAAAAGGTCCACCATTGTGAGTATGGAATCCAAAATAACTCCTAAGAATATTATTTATTGTGTACTGGAATAACACAAATAAATTTGAAGAAGTTGAGGTATTTCGGAGAAAGAGGAGAGAACATTTCGGATTTAATAGTTTTAAGGTCTGATCTGCACCCGCCTACAATTGTTGCTTGTCTTCTTTTAGATATATATTATGATTATTATAGAAATGTTTGTTTTCACAACTCTTAAAAAGTATTTCAATTGACTAGTGTATCAAATAGATGTGGGCGGCACAAGAGAATCCATTTCGACCCGTAGGTGGCACAAGCGGCGACTAATGTTCAATAGCAAAACGTTTTATAAATTTCCATAGATGTCGCTATAAATATTCTGGGTGTTCATTTGTTTCTTTATTTCATTAAAGCCTTTTATAAATCTATAACTAAACATAGGCCACCCCCATAGAATTAATTCATAGGGGGGATTTTGCCATGGTTGCCACGCTTGGAAGGCGGGTTTGATAATCATAGTTTTTATTATTTTTAGTTGTTGTCAGGTAGATGCTGCTGTTCATGTCCTGTTTAAATTTCCCCCTTTCGCACCTTGCCACGCCCATGAGATGGCACGGGGTAGTTGATATTCTTACGCATACACAGATCTCATCTCAGTTATATCTAATTTAAAATCTCAGAACTAGATTAGCGATGGGCAAAATGTATTGTGATCGATAAAAAGTCTATCTATAGATATATATGAATGTTAAGTATGAACCTATATTTATGTAAAAACTGAAAGTAATTCAAAATACAACTTACCATATGTTCACTGTTCACAAAGCAGCTAAACTCGCGGTACATGGAGTCCTTTAGCGCCTGCACTCTCAAAGTTCCAGCGGCTATATTTTAAAATATGATTCAGTAAACCAAGTTTCTACTAATCTAAAATACACTATACTAATCTACTAATCTAATTTCACATTTTAAAGCTATAGGTCTATAGTTAGTAGTTTGGTCTTTGGATTTTCAATATCATAAATAAAACTGAAAATTGTGCTTATCATATCCTTATTGAGGTTAGAGTGATTCAATTTAGAGTAGCTGTTAGTCTTTGGGTGAGAAGTGGTATCAAAATAAAACAGAGTTGTGGTCGGCAATGTTAGACTGGATGACCAACGTTAGAGCGGGCTTTTTAGTTTTTAATCATACGTGATCGATACAAGTTTTGCTAACGGGTCTAGTAATCAAATTATGTGCTGGCATAAGACCATAAAATGCTGACAAGTTAAGATATTTTTCTGTATGTGTAACCGTATTACTAATTTATGTATCCCATGATAACCACACTCTTAAACATCACCACCGTTTCTAAAACTTGTTCTAAAGAGATGCTAAATAAATCTGGGCTATTATCTCTTGAAGGTGAACGGTATATGGCAATGATTGCGAGATCTCCTTTTTTTTAATTACTAGACAGTTTGCGCCCGTAAAATTAGGTTCCACAACCGTGACACCGAGACCGCTTCTTATGTAAACTGCGACAACATAATTTTGGTTGAGATATTTTTTTGTTTGTATATCCAATATCATTGTCAAAAGTAAGGATATTTGGGTTACATAATAGCCAACATTTGGTAAGTATAATTATGTCGCAAAACAATTTTGGTTCTTTACAAAAGCAAAGCAAAATTATCAAAATTACAACCTATACTCTGTATATTTTGAATTACAATTTTAAGGTACTTTTCAATTTGAGGCACATGTGATTGGCAAGAGTCTACTGAAACTGCTCTAGATACCGCAATGGAGTCAAGATCACAAAAACTGCTGATTTGTTGATAACATAGCAAATTTAAAACTAATAAAAAGTCCGTGTCATATTAATATTGCATCTTCCATTCTTATCCAACATCCGAATTCTATGCTTTTAAGCATTGAAGTAACAAACGAGCTAAAACAGTCTATGCTATACCTATATGGAAAGGGTCTACTGCCTATGAACACCTGCAACTGACTTCAAATTACAAAAAATTACAGATGCGTTGTCACCTCTGAAGACTAAAGTCAAAATATATATACAATACATAGTATCAAACTGCACTATAGAAGAAGAAGCGCCATGCGTCGCTATAGTGGGTCCGCTAGGCTGTTGATAGCGCGTCATTTAGACACTCAGTTATCGGACACTCGGATATTGGACACTCGGATTACGGACACTCGGATATCGGACACTCGGATTACGGACACTCAGATATCAGGCACACAGATAGGCGCGGCGCCGCGACTTTAGTAGTCAGTTCATTTTCAAGTTTATAAGAAGAGGGTGTGGTACTCTTCGTTTCATAACGAGAATTTGCAATATCTTCCATCCACATAGGACAACTTTTAATTCGGATAAGACTTCAAGTCTTTGATCAGTCAATGACCGTGTAGTGGCGGTGTAAGAATGTCCACTATATCATATCGTCCCGTGGGTGTAGCAGTAGCATCTTCCTAATAATATCTAAAAATAAGTAAAACTGCGATTGGAAACCCGTCTGCCCAGCGTGGCAACTATGGCAAATATCCCCGCTTATAAGGCAATGGATGAGCAGGCCTTTGCTTAGCAGTGGACTTCGATAGGCTGTAATGAATAAATGAAATTATATATAATGGCATCATTACAGCCTTTCACAAGTCCACTGGTAAACATAGGCCTCCCCCAAGGAATACCACAAAGCACGGTCCTGAGCCACCTGCATTCATTGTCTTCCTGCATCTCTTACCAGGTCTTATATACAGGTTGTCCCAGAACTCAACGTCAAGCCGAAACGGGGTGACAGGATTGATTGTAACCATCATGAGAAATGTTCATGAGAAATCATGAGAAATGTTGAGAAAGATGTTTGTGCCTATATTTCACTCTGCAGCCAAAACTAAAAATCGAAGACGAATAATGTTTGTATTTGGTAGTAGTTACAAGTCTCCCATCGTGCACTATGGGGGTTGTGAGTCGATTGCTATAGGAGTGTAAAAGACACGGGGGTTGAAAAAAGGTTATCTTCAAAATTGTGGGCCTATAATAAGTCGAGAATATTCTGGATTGTTCTAAATAATTTAGAATGCCTGGTACCCCTGGTGTGCATGTATTAAAGCTAAAAGTTGGATCACCAATCATATTATTACGAATTCTCAATTCGACAAAATTATGTAACGGTATAAGATTATGTAAAACTTCTCAACAACATTATTGAGGCACTAATTCTAACTGGCAAAGAAAACGGAAAATCCCTTTTTATACTAAGAATTCCATTAATTTCAAATGATTTATCATTCTGTTTCCTCTACGATCAGCTTATAGTATAACTATCAATAAGGCACAAGGTCAAACGTTCCAATATTGTGGAGTGAATTTGGGAGAATCCTGTTTTTCACATGGTCAACTCTATGTAGCTTTTTTGCGCATTGGACAGAAAAAAAAGTTTATTCGTGTATGCACCAGAACACAAGACAGTAAATGTAGTGTTTAAGAATGTACTGTAATTTAAGTATTCAGTACATGACCACCTGTAGAGTATTTTTGTATACTGAATAAAAAAATATATAAGAGAAAAAAATTAAAAATTTAACAAGAAAAATCAATTAATTTTTTTGAAAAAATAACTAATTTAATAAAATATACATACATATATATTCGTCCAAAACTAACCACGAAGCGAAGCGGGTTTTCACAGCTAGTACACATATACACACATACTATATACACATTTACACACTTTGTAGCTTATAACAAAAATCTACTTACAATATAAGACAGAGACTCGGAATTTAAAAAAAACGGTACGACCAGGTGCGAACAAGTTCTTGAAGCCGTTGGTAGACTCCAGTGCTCCCATCTCACCCAAGTCCAGAACCGTTAAACGATTGCAAAGGCGCTCTACCTCTTCCATACTGAAATGAGGAATTCCTGGTCGGTTTTTTGATTGAAGTAAATTGTTCGTTTATTATGAAGGTGCACCGTTATCAGGGAATGTTTTAAATTGAAAATACAATAAAACTAAAAAAAATACTGTAATCGGCTCTTCCGTTAAACTGTGGTATGCTTGCAAACAGATAAAATACTGAACAAATAAAAATCAGACTGAAATTTCATTACAATTATCCCCTTAGTGTCTTATCACACCAATCGATCGATCTTCGATCGATGCCATTGATTGACGTCGATCGATGTCGATCGACAATTATCGATGTTTGTGTGGGCTCATGATCAGTATCTTTAAAATTGTATTCAGAAGAGGACAATATGGAACGGTCGGTGAAGCCGGGTGGTTTCTCGATTTATTAAACAGCTTGATCGACGTCGACTAATCCATTCTAACAACGATCGATGCCATCGATCGATCGGTGTGGTAGAAACTATCGATTGACGTCAACTAATCCATTCCACCATTGATCCCAACGATCGACGATCGATCGATTAGTGTGGGAACACTCTAACACATATGTTTTAACAAACTGCTCAGATTAATGTTCAGATGTTCATATTGTTCAATCTGAACCCCGTTTTTTGCCTTACCATATATATGACCAGTAAGTGAATTCTAAATTCCATCCCGAGCTGTAGGTGGTAGATGTCGTAAAAGTATATAATGGAAGAAAAAAAAGAAATAATATTTTTTTTGATACACACATTTAAAACAATGAAGTATTATTTTTTATAGAATAACAGGTGTGACAATTTTTTTTCAAATTATATTAAGATTTGACCTCTCGCAAAACTCTCGTAAAGTTACGAAATTTAATGTTACAAATAAGTTAGGTTAGGTTACAAATAGCTCTTATAGCTATTTTCTGCGAAATAGAGGTAGCTTCAGTGTTAGTCGCATTACCTTACAGGACGATACGTTGCGACTTTCTGCTACGGAAATAAACAGAATGAACGAAACTAGCGGTTTCAACACATATCGGCTTCTAATTTTTTCTACAACATATGCTGCAAAACTATATGTGCTGGCTAGTTTAAATATTTGGGCTCCACTCAAGCTTCGCATTAATTCTAATTTAGAGAAAAAACAGTGAATTTAAATACACTCAGCTCCTCCCATTTAAAAGCACACCGATATTCACGTGTTTAAGATTGTGACTTCGATTTAAAATTATTCCCTTTGTCATATTTTAACTTTTTCTTTTATAGAATAAGGGTAACAAACGAGCACACAGTCTCCCTGTAAGTGGATGCTTTGGCCGATATACATCTTATATCTATCCTCAATTACGAATCATAACGCAGATGCGTTATCATCTCTGACTTCTAATATTTAATGCCTCGTTATCAGTAAAAAGTGTTTCCGGTTCTCTACACTCACCTCACGAAACAGCAGCATTAAGCTGCTATTTTGTTATTTTACGATGGTATTTTGTGAGAGCGTGGTACTTCCCGGTCGAACCGACCCATTCGTGTTACAACCACAATGTAGCTGTAGCATGGATCTATCACGTAAAAAACTATTGCTGTTTAAGTCTGAAAACCTCCAAAATATCATCAGTTAATAAAACTATATCTCAAGAACATTAAATCTGTGTGTACGTTTTTTGAAGAATCCTTACTTATGAGACGAGAGCACAACGGCATCTTCATGGGAAAGTCCACGCTTTATCTCGGCCCATACGAGGTGCTTGGCGGCGACATCGATCCCCGCCGTGGGATCGTCCAGCAGTTTTACGGGAGTACCAGAGCAAAGCGCGCAGCCAATCGCCAGCCGCCGCCTCATGCCCATGCTGTAACGCCATACCGCCTTCTTTGCGTGATTTTTCAATCCTGAGTACAGCATAGTTTTAAACTTTTAAAGCTAGCTAAATATATTCTTGTTCCGCCCTTAACTAATTTATTTAATATCTGTCTGGATTAGGGTGTATTTCCAAGTCTTTAAAAAATCCATTATAACTCCAGTACACAAGGGTGGCTCTAAAGATAATATAAATAATTACCGGCCTATATCTGTATTACCTACTCTCTCAAAAATTTTGGAAAAAGTTTTAAATACTCGGTTGATGAATTTCTTAGAAAAGAATAATATGCTGTTAGTGACTTGGTTAATTACGTTACCACTAAGCTTGATAATAAACAAAAATGTATCGGTGATTTTCTCGACCTTGCCAAGGCATTTGATACTGTTTCATTCCCTCTCTTTTTGACAAGCTAGAAAGAGCAGGAATTCGTGGTGTAGCGTATTCCATCTTCGAGGACTTTCTTTGTGATAGTGTACAATGTGTTAAGATTGATCGAATAGTAAGTTCTTATGCCGCAGTTACATATGGTGTTCCACAAGGAAGCATACTTGGCCCAAGTCTCTTCTTGGTTTACATTAATGATCTTTGCCAACAGCCATTATATAATGGACAAATATTTACGTATGCAGATGACACGGCGATGGTATTTTACGGAGAGACTTGGGATAAGGCTGGTAAAAATGCTGAAGTTGGAATACACAAGGTAAACTGCTGGCTAAGGCTGAATTTACTTACTCTAAACCTGTCAAAAACAACTTTTATCCAGTTTAATATCAAGGAAAACCACACTGGAAATATATCAATCAAGCTACATTGCTGTAACTTACTGAAAAATCGACATTGTTCATGCCATATGCTCAATAAATCTGATACTGTTAAATACCTAGGCGTCATTTTAGATTGCAAAATAAACTGGCTTAGTCATATAGATCTACAAACCTCTAGAATAAGGAAGCTAATTTGGGCGTTTAAACATCTAAGGTATGTGGCTGATTTTGATACACTTCGCATGGTATATTACGCGCTTGCTCAGTCGGTAATAAATTATTGTATTAGAGTTTGGGGTGGCACGTGCAAAACCTACGTTTTGCGACTTGAAAGAGCCCAAAGATCGTTGCTTAAAACGATGACTTTTAAGCTGTATAGATTCCCAACTAGAACACTTTATAGTAATTGTCAAGTTCTTACTGTTCGGCAGTTATACATTTTACAACTTATAAGCAGACAACATCTTGCTACTGCGTACGAAAAAGACAAAGTAGAAGGAAAACGTACAATAGTTAATGTCTTAACTCCAACCGCTTTCCACACGTCCTTTGCCAGGCGCCAACATGGTTATCTTAGTGTACATTTGTATAACAAAATAAACAAAATTCTTAACATTTATCCACTTTCACTTTACAAATTTAAAAACAAGTTAGAAAAATGGCTTTTATCATTAAATTATGAAGAAACGGAGGACTTGTTTAATGTTATAATGTAATCCGCTAGATATACATTTATCTAAAATTTATATATTATTTTTAACCAACTCATATATCAAATGTTTTACTATTATCATAGGAAGTGTTTGTCGTTATTTTCATATATTTATAAGTACATATAAACGCAAACATACGCTTGCTGACACATACGCACGCACACACTCACACACACACACACACACACACACACACACACACACACACACACGCGCGCGCGCGCGCGTATAGTATACTTACTGTTTGAAATAAGTAGTATGTACTGTTTGAAACATTATTGTTATTCTGAACCTTTATTGTTAATTTATTAGGTCATAAAATTGGGAGAAGGCGCTGATTGCTGAGATACAGGTATAATTCCTAGTTCAGCAATCAGAGACTTTACATATTCACTGTACAATTATCAATAAAGATTATTATTATTATAATCTTTCTGTATTAGATGAGTTTCTAAACGGATGCATCACTGTTTTTTTTTAATTAAAATCTTGCCTTGAAGACAACCACATTGTAATCAGACGGAATTCAGATCCTTTATAAATAGATACATATATAGATAAATTATTTTACTTTTACAATGGGTAATATGATACACGAAACAAGTATTTGTATGGCCTACAAATAATTGTTCTGGGTCTGGATGTCTGTCCTTGTGAAATCTATGTAAGTAAACTGCCCCGCGATACAGGAGAAAATCCTAGTGTGGAGGTAACGTTTTTTAAAAAGAGAGGAAGAGCGACAAGTAATGAAATTAAATATTTTGTACAACCGACTTCAACATTAATACGCATTATAAAATGCTTTATTAAGGATAACTCCAAATCTACAGGTCAGATCTTAATCAAATTTATATGGAATATATAAATTACAAGCTGGTGCTTGTAATTTCAAATAAAATAGAATCATCAAAATCACCCAGAAAAAAGTTCTGAGGTAACTCACATAAAATACAGTCGAAGGCGAATGAAAAAGATACAGATGAGTTCCTCCTTTCTTTGAAATCGGTTAAAATGATAAGTAACTCAAATAATTTGTATTTGAGTTTCAAAAACGTTCTATAAATTCAAAGACGTTCTAGAAATAAAATAAAATAAATAAATAAAATAAATAATGTTCTTACTATCAGCAAATTATTAATACATTGCATAACACCTCGGTGTAGTTTACTACCAACTAATATCAAAGGATTCAATTTGTTTTCTCACAACACCTAACCCTACAGTAGGAGCGGCCTTAACGAAAGCGCGTAACGGGCTAAGTGATACAGACTCTCGCACACGGACGTAAGGTGCATTTTGATTTGCGTCAACAATCCGTAGGCTATTTTAACGAAGGTCATATCCGAGGCGTGCAAAGTGTTATAAACATTGAAGTCGTTGTAGCTAGGTTTGCTATCAGAGAGTGATCCTTCTGTTCTTGGACTATTATTTTTTCTGTGCTATAACTGCTGACATGAGTCAGAAAATTATTTTAGTTTTCGTTAATAGCTCTCAGGTAAAATTTTAAATAGAAAATAGAATAGAATGAACGAAGAAAGAGTGACAAAGCAAATTTATGCTGCAGAAGTGAACGGCAGAGTCGGAAAGGGACGCCCTAGACGAAGGTTTATCGACCAAATTGGCGATATATTGAAAATGGGCCAGATTAGGAGTACCCTTAACCGACGAGCGTGTATGCGTAGATATATGGATGTAAAGGAGGCGAGAGACGTGTGCCAGGATCGTGCCAAGTGGAAGTCCGTAGTCTCTGCCTACCCCTCTGGGTGACAGGCGTGAGTGTTTATGTATGTATGTAAAATAGAATATAACAAATTTATTAAAATAACTTAAATGACAATATAACTGCAAATCGTAAGGACATGGACGGTAATTAGAGACAATTTACCCTCTAGTTACCTTTAGTGATACAATTTATTGGAACAGTGAAAAACACAGGAGACAGGACTACACCTGGAGGTACATCCGCAGTTACATTTTACCATTCGGAATATGTTTCACCTGAACGAACACATTGTAAACAATCACAGAGATAGGAATCAAACCATTGCATAGAACTAGACTCATTAATGGACGGAAGGATACTTAGAATGACATCAAATCGACGGAACTAATTGCACTGCTGAAATATAGTAAAAAAGAACTGTTAAATGTCCGTCCAAAATCCATCGGATATTTCCTGAAACTTTAAGAAGAACGTATCGTCAGTAACTTTAGTATAATTAAAAAGCACATCAATCTGTGAAATTAAGTTTCAGCGTTTATGGACAGATTTTCCGCCATTACTTGGCCGCTATAAGAGATGGGCAGCAGCATTTTTCTAATGACAGCATTTTTTTAGGACTTCTTTTTTGCCTGGGAGACCGTCTGAGTTGGTACCACTCTCTTGGTTATTTGGTCATCCCGCCAAATATGTGTGATTTGGACTAGGAGCTAATATAATTATGTGAGCCATTCCATCTTAGTCCTTAGCCGTAGTTTGAAATTGGTTGCATATGTCTTTGTACAGCAGTAGCTTACCATTTAGGAGGACTGTAAGTTCGTTTGTCACTTACTTTATGAAATAAATGCGGTTGCTAACCATCTGCCAAGCGTCGCAAATATGGCAACCATATGAGATATTATATAGGGGGACCTTTGTTTAACTGTGGACTTTTAAGAGGCTGTGATAATCGTATGAATAAAAATTCGTCGCCATTGCCTCGCCATTCAATAAGCAAGTTGCACTGCGTATATGAGATGTGGACATTTGGAGAATTATACATACTCCCTTTACATCAAAAAAAAAAAAAAGAATTATTATTAAATCAACTATCTCACCAATGGTATTAAACCAAGCCTTAGTCACATCTTGTGCTTTAGATTTTGAGAGACCTCGGAGGCGCAATAGCATAGTCATATTGCTTTCACCAGATCGGAAGTAATCCAGACCGTGAGATTGTGGACAATAACCCAGAGAGTAGGCATACTGAAAATATTAAACTAGATTTAATGACAAGAGGAAGCGAAACCTTGAAATATTGACAGTGAATTCCAACCTCTAAGGCGAAGCTGAGACGTTATGCTTTACTGTATACTCAGAAAAGCTTGAAGAAGGCTTTAAAAGAAGTTTTCTTATAGTATAAGGTAAGCGTACGAGTACATACTGAGCACGCCTGATGGTGATTGGATGCTGTGGCGCAAATATACCTACATCCATCTCCGATTAAGAAATGAAATGAAATAAAATGAAATGAAATAAAATGTAATAAAACTAAAATGTAATGAAACGAAATAAAATGAATTATTTAAAAAATTTGGAGCAGGGTAAAGCCAACCCGAGCAGACCAGCTGCCACAAGCAGCAAAATTCAGTTGCGTTATCATCCCTGACACTAATATTTAATGCTTCATTACCAGTAAAAAGGTTTTCTGGTTCTCTACACTCACAATACGAAACACAGCAGCATTATTCCGCCGTTTCGCGTTAGTATTCTGTGACATCCCAGTCAAGTCGAACCATTCATGATGCATATATGTGCTCTGTATAGCTGGCATAGCTGCAGCGTGCATGATGAAAACCATAAGTAAAATATTTACCCGCATAGCATTACACTTAACGTATTGTCCGTTAACAAAAATTTTTCCCTTCGTTGCATAATCTTGGCAGGTGATCATTTTGAAGTGTGTTGTTTTTCCAGCGCCATTTAAACCGATTAAGCCAAAACATTCACCTGTGTTAACATACTGACATAATATAGATTGTAGTTGTCGCTTTTAAAATTATGTAATTAAGAAGCTTTATTTAATAAACTAGTAAACATAAGAAAATTTTACAAATTCGTTTTTAATGTATTAGAAATATTTTACAATACAAACCGCAAAATATCTTTGGTTCGTACCTTTTTTCACAGAATAATTGATGTCCTTTAAAGCAAAAGTTGGTTTCCTGAATAAACTAAAATATATTTTCCAAACTCGGCCTACAAGCATCTTCTCCTTTATAGATTCTTTTGCTGTAATTAGGAGATTTTCTTTAAATTATTTTTTAAGACAATTCTTAAATATCTTTAAAAAAATCGATTTAACCAAATATGGTTTATAGTTTACGTATTTGAATGTCTAAATAGATTATATTTAACATTTTTTAGAACTCAGTCGAGGGGGTTCAGAATTCGTCCCAGTACCTATCTGATACTGTACGCATTCTTCTTACGCTATTGTCGTATAAACACCTTTATACAATAGGTAGATTGCTGCATTAATTTTTAGAGCTCCCATTGATATAGGAACGCCGATTGGTAGATTTTTATTAAGAAAGCAAACCATTGATACAATTAAAATAAAATACGAGAAATCAATACAGGCTGTATGCAAAAAGAAGTTAGATAGGTACTCTCTTAGAGTATTTATAAGCAAGCTGTGCAGTGCCATACTGCAAAAACGATTCACGGAAGCAAGCTATGAAGAACTATGATATTTCTTTTTATCGGTTTGTAATATTTCAATTAGAAAACACTGATTTTAACAAAATTATTTAGGATGTAAAAGGTCATAGCATGGGTGCGCGCGGCCTGAGTGACACAGTACGTGCCGCGCGCCTCGCGCTTCGGGTTTTCCCCGAATTAGAGCTAGTGCTGTGCCACGTTATACTCGAATATTTTTGGATAGCATGATTTGTTTCGTAATAATTATAATATAATTATAGTATTAGAAGTTATGTTCCTTTTTATTCCTAACCCATAGGGATCAATATCTAAAATAAAACTTTTGAAAAGCTTTTCTAAAGGTAAATACGGTTGAAATACTTTTCTAATTTCATATTTCCGAAAAGTCGTGAATTGGCAAATAAATGGGTGGTAACAATAAAAAGTATAACAATAATTTTGATGCATATTTAGTGAGACGGCTCTAATGCAATTATTACTTGATTGAAACGTTTTAACATATCCTTATCAAATATAGTTAGTAGTGCATAACTGTTATTGGCCGAATTTTCTAAAATTATTTGTAAAATGTGTTTGTTATAATATTGGAACACTATTGTTATCCAAAAATGGGAGCCCAACATCAGTGATTCCGTTTGATTCATCCATTTTAATGCTTCGTACATTTCTGAAAGCAAGGGTGGTCTGCGCAAGCTGGTAGGAGGTGCAATACCAGTGCTTAAATTTGAAGTCAGATTATACTTATTTTAAAGTAATTAAAAACTAGCTTTGGCAGTTATATTTTGGCAGTTATATATAGTACCTACTACTTTCATAAATAACTGCCAAAGCTAGTTTTTAATAATAATTGTAATTACTTGTAAATCTTCACGATTTTTTCTATAAACTAATGGATATCATCAAACAATATATTGACATTAGATACAAATATATTGTAAGTAAAACTGCGATTAAGCAATCAAAGTTTAGGGGGCAGTAAATTAATTAGATTTTTGTGTTGGATTAATAAACAACGTTTCGTAAATTCGTGCCAGTCTTATTGAGCAAAAACGTACCTTATAATTATCGACCTATCTAATATTTACAAATACTTACATAATTAAATTAATAACCTAAATGCAATAACGCATAGGCTTCAATATTGACGCACCACTATTCAACCGCTCTAACTATGTATCATTATCTATAGAACATCTGGTTACGCTTGGCAAAGTGGGCACTGAGCGATACGCGCGCTCTACAGCTTGCTTATTTATACTCTAAGGGTACTCTTTATTTATTTACTTGACTTTAACTTGACTGGCAAGGTCAAAACTACGCAATTTACTGATAAATATAAAGTGGAATACTCATTGACTTTTTTATTTAGACTTTTCTATAATGGTAAGAATCTGGCTGACAACCTATTATGACTAAGAAAAAATATAAATACCCGAGAATGTTTTAATTTTTTGGCTACTATTTTGGTAAGTCTACTTGTAACGTAAACAACGTACTTAATTGGTTTGATTATTTGAAAAATGTTGGGAAACTTTTTAAATATGAAGTGAAGATATTTCGGTTGCTAACTGGGATCACTCACGAAAACGTCCGTGTAATCAAAAAAACTTATTCGTAAAAACTAATGAATATCATAAATACACAGAGCTAGAGCGGAACCTGGGTGTTGAAAGCAGCAATGCAAACCATCGTTCACAGCAAACTTTCTCTTCGTAAGCATTGCTTGAGATCGGTGCCGCACAAATATACCCGTTGAAGGTAGTATTTGGCTTTATTGTCACGCTTAACAGGCGGGCTGGCATCGCAATACCAACAATAACTTAACATAAACTTACTCGAAGTTGAATTATTATTCACAAATTATAACAACATAAAGGTTTTATAATAATTCAACTTGGTAGAAATATTTTGGCAAACACGATAATTTGAAGAATATAAACAAAAAATACTACATTTAAATGTTTTGTTGAATGATAAATTATATACTCACATCTCTGGATCGTGTTCTTAACATAATTCTTCTCGGCAGTGACGTCCGAGCTCTCATATTTTCTCTTCGGCATCATCACCGAGTGCCGTTTGTCTATCTCGTGGCGCAATCGATTGAGCATTCGATATTCGAGCAGGAGGATTAAGGTCTACAAACAATAAAAATAATTAAAATTACAACATTTGAAATATAACTTCTATCTCTATGTTTATAACTGCAAGCGTCACAAAAATTAAAACTAATGAAGGGGTATAACCTTAGGAGACAGTTAAAGGAAAAGAGAATTATGCGAAAGCACATCTATCTATACTGTCTCTTATACGTCATAATGTTTTTTTTGGCTCCGTAGCGCAGTGGCTTAGTAATGAGTTGCGGTGCTGAGGGCCTCGAATTCGAATCTCGCACGGAACAAAAAAAGAATAGAATAGAATCGTTTTTATTATACATTCAATATAGACTAACTTATAATTATACTTATAATAAGACTTATTGAAAGTAATTTTTTTACTTTTACCATTGGTTCGCAAAAAATCCTCCGTCCTGGGAAGAACCAGATTTTAACCCAGCGGGACTTTTTAAAAAAAAAGCATAATTTACAATATAATATTTTATAAAATTGTTATGAAAAAAACATTTAGAAACAGCATGGTAGCGATCACCTCATTCCCAGGGGTTATTATCAGTCATGCTTTTTGTAGTATAATAACCCTTAACTAGACAATTTTTGCTTTATAAATAATTTAAACCTTTTGATATAATATAAGGTCTGCATATTTTCTGAAACTTTGATTTAAAAGCGTATACATTGTCCCATGAAGGAAATACTGACTCTTTGGGAAACTACACACATATTGGCTATATACAGACCACCAAACTCAAATAAGTTAGTTTTTATCACAGAACTGGATACCATACTGAAAAATATCCCATCCTCAGAAGAAATAATTTTAATTGGAGATATCAACATTGATATATCGCAAGGTGTAAATACGAGTTTATGTGCCTACAAAAACATGTTGTGTGAAAACGGCCTACAAAGTGCAATACCTACGTCAGAGATAACGCGCGAAGCGATCGTGGATGGCCGAGTGAATTCCTCGAATATTGACCATGTGTGCGTGCGGGCGAGCTGCGGACGGCTGCTAGACGCGTGCGCGCAATTGCTAACTTGTACCGTATCGGATCACTATATGGTTGGAATTAGCGTAAAAATAACTGGTAATGTATCCAACATTAATAATAATCGTAAAATACAAACCATATTAGACGAAAAAATGGTATGCAATAGTTTAAAAACAATTGATTGGTCTGATATCATGGAAATGAGTTGTCCTAACTTATTGTATGAAAAATTACACAGGGTTTTTATAGATATATATGATAAGTGTAAGTTACAGAAAACACCAAAGAAAAAGAGAATTACGCAACCATGGGTTAATAACGAACTATGTAAAAAGATAGAACATAGGGACTTACTGTTCAGGGTTTGGAAATCATCCCTTAAGAATATGAATAAAAGACTAATGTATACCAGATATAGAAATAAGATTAATAAATTAATAGATAAAGCTAAGAATAAATACAGGCAGAATGAGATACAAAAATGTAAAAATGATTTTAGAAAAATATGGTGTAACATAAGTAAATGGATAGGCAAGCCTAAAACGGGTTTAGATGACGTCATTTTAAAATCTTTAGGTCAAACTAGTAGTGTGTATAATATTTGCAATAAGTTCTCTGAAACGTTCACAGGAGAAGTACAGAAAATAAAGCATAACTGTGATAATATTTTTTTAGATAGAAATTCATATGTAAAACCAAGTGATAAGTCTTTTTACTTTAAGAAGGAAAAATATATAAATAATTTAGATTTTAATAAAGCACCGGGATTAGATAAAATTAGAGTACAAGATATAAAGCAGGTAAAGAAAGAAATAAGCCCAGTATTAGCTAAATTTATAAATATGAGTGTGCGTGGGGGAGTTTACCCGGATATATTAAAAAAAGCAATAATAAGACCAATATATAAACAGGGGAGCCACATGGACTATAGTAACTATAGACTAATTGCTATATTATCGGTAATAAATAAAATAGTAGAAAAAGTAATAGTGAATCAGATAAGTTGTTACTTAGAGCAATATAACATAATATCAGATGCGCAGCACGGGTTACGTCGCGGACGCAGCACGGACTCTGCGCTTGCGCAATTCACCGACTATATCAACAACAATCTCAATGAGGGTAAGTTTGTCGCTGCTCTTTTTATTGATTATAAAAAGGCATTCGACACCCTGGAACACGAGGTACTACTGCGTGCGATGGATGAATGTGGTATCAGAAGTCCCATCAACCGATGGTTTAAATGCTATTTGCAAAATAGATCCTTATGTACATTGATAGACGGAGTAACAGGGGACGATGTAAGCGTGAGTCTTGGAGTACCAACCGGATCGGTTTTCGGTCCAGTTGGGTACATTATGCATGTTAATAGTGTCATTAATGTGATAAAACATTGTAAAACGGTTATGTATGCAGACGACATTTGCCTAATGTACTCAACCAATAACATCAGTGATGGACAAAAATACATACAGGAGGACTTAGAAAACATAATTAAATGGGCAAATGATAACGGTATAATTATAAATTTATCTAAAACAAAGGCTATGTATATAAGTTCACCCCACAGTAACGTCTTTAAGCAAGGTAAATTAAACATAAATATAATTGGTCATACATACGAATGTCTACACCTCAATAAAGCTGGCTGCCAGTGCACAAACATAGATGTAGTAGATAAATACCGATACTTAGGCCTAACAGTAGATAGTAATATGAACTGGAAACTGCACGTCAATGGTGTGTGTAATAAATTGCAATCAATCCTGGGTAGATTCTTTCACCTAAGCAATTTCATGAATCGAAAAGTCTTGTATGTACTGTATTATGCACTGGCTGACTCGGTAATCAATTATGGATTGAGCAGTTATGGGCTAACATTCAAAACACAGTTAGATCGTATAAAACATTTACAGATTATACTACTTAAGTATTTAGTAAGTAAAAAAGTAAAATTACAGTGTAAAACAAATTATGACAAATTATTTAATATATGTAAAATACTTCCAGTACATGAAAAGGTAGATTACCTAATTGCTTTAGAACAATATAAAATAAATAAATTTAAACAACCTATAACGCATAAATATCGTACCAGACAAGTTGAGAAGGGTAAATATGTGATACCACATATAAGAAACTATTATGGTAGAGAACTAGGCAATATTTAACTCCGCTAATATTTAATAGAATAGATTTTATAAGAGATACGTCCAAAGACATAAGCACTGTAACATTAAAGAAAATAAAAAGCGCACTGGTATTCACCTGTTTAACATTAGGTGTGGTGAATTTAATACATTTCGTTTCATTAAAATGGTTTAACACTGGTTTAACGTCAAATTATTGACGTTAAATCAGTGTACTATTTTTGATATAGCATTATTCCCTTCGTCATAGTTCAATAATTGCCTTTTTAGTCGGAAAATAAACGAAGTATCATCAGCAAATAATAGTATATCATAGTTGTTCCCTACCAAGTAAGGTAAGTCATTAATAAGTTCTTTGTCTGTTACTTAGTTAGTAAACTAAGAACAGAAAGGGAACTGAGACCTGAGTTTTTTATACCATAATGATGAAGCTTTCCGATTAATATCTCATGGTGAACACAGTCGTAAGCCTTGGAAAGATCACAAAATATACCCAAAGCATCTTTTGAATTTTCCCGTGCACAGAAAATATGATTGATTAGCTCCACACCGGCATCAGTTGTCGAGCGACCCCTTGTAAATTCAATTTACAATTCAATTTACATTGAAAAAACTTAACATTTGATCTAGAATAATGTTTTCAAAAAATTTACTGAGCGTTGGCAGTACAAAAATAGGTTTAAAATTAGTTGGGTCCAATGTACTGCCAGATTTAAATAAAGGTATAACTTTAATATGTTTCATTAAACCAGAAAACACATCAGATTCGATACTAGCATTGAAAATAATAGCAAGTTGGGGTGCAATCGCATCCATTATAGACGCAATAACTTTAACAGAAATCCCCCATAGATCTGCTGTTTTCTTAATATCAATAGTTTTAAAATATTTTACAATATCACCTGATAATATTTTATGAAATGCAAATTCTTTTTTACAGACATTTATATTTTGTTTGAGTAATGACTCGGGGACAGCAAGGGAGTAGTTGAGTGACTTTGTAGTCAAGATCAGAATATCGGTAAAATATTGTTCAAAAGCCGTTGCAACGTCTTTATCGGATTTTGTTAAATTATTGTTAAAATTTAATTGAAAGTTTGAGTTGTATAGTTCACCTTGCCAGTTTCACTATTGATTATACTCCAAGTCATTTTAATTTTATTAGAGGCATTCTTAATTTTGTTTTGAATATTTAAATATTTTGGAATTATTTTAAATATTTTGGAATATTTTTTTACATATTCTCTAAATGAAACACTATGATTATATAATCTTTCATTGTAAAGGTCATATAACTTTTGTCTGCTCCTATGGATTCCTACTGTCGCCCACTCATTAAACGATTTGCGACTATTTCAAGAGAGTGTTTTAGAAGTAAATATTTTATTAAATTCAAGACTTATTAGTTTAAATAATGAACCATATAAATAGTATTGTTTTTTTATGGAAGAAATGGCAACTTTTTCACTATACTACTTCTAAATCTCTATAAGCGATGTTCATTTATTGGAACATGCATAACTTGCTTAACTTTCTGTTTTTTGTGCATGTAAGGCAACGAGACCAACTCTTCACAGTGATCAGAACTTAAATTTTGAATAATTAATGTATGTAAGGGCTCAACATCAGTATCTATACAAGTTTCACTAGGCCCTGCAATACGTGTTGGCTCAAAGAACAAATTAACAAGTTTGTATGATTTGAGCAATGATCTAAACTTAATACTCATGGGAAAAGTTTCAAGGAGATTGATATCAAAGTCTTCACATACGACATACATGTGTTTGTATGCAGACTATCTGACTTTTTTTTTATAGGATAGGGTGACAAACGAGCACACAGTCCACCTGATGGTAAGTGGTTGCTGTGACCCATAGACATCTACATTTATCCTCAATAAAGAATCAAAATGCAGATGCGTTGTCACCCGTGAGGACTAAGATGGAATGCCTCTTTTCCAGTAAAAAGGGTTTCCGGTTCTCTACACTCACCATACGAAACACAGCAGTGTTAAGTTGGTATTCTGTGAGAGCGTGGTCCTTCCCTGGTCGAGCCTACCCATTCGTGCTACAACTATACTACTAATATAGCTGCAGCATGGCTCTACCACGTGTAAAACTTCCATGATGTTTTGTATAACAACTTAATTATCTCTGTAAATTTCCCACTTTTGAATGATTGAAGGCAACTTGTTGGTGGGTGAGGCAAATGCATGTACGTCAGTTACACAAACCCATTCTGATAGCGAATTATTATTTTTATTTTATAAATGCCTTTTGGCTATATATGCCGTTTTATTGGTTGGTGGAGTATAAGTGTCGACCTCATGAGGGTGATAGCTGGAGGGAGGACACTCTCAAGGTTGTGGCCGAAATCCGCTCAACGTGGGACCCCATTGCCTTGAGGTAAGCGGTAGACTCATGATACGCTCTGCGGCTAGAAGCCGTGCTGATAATGCAATCGGTGGTGATCCCTTACACTAACATCACGGTT
Source organism: Parnassius orleans (assembly GCA_029286625.1). NCBI lineage: Eukaryota > Metazoa > Arthropoda > Insecta > Lepidoptera > Papilionidae > Parnassius > Parnassius orleans. Next base: position 264,299 of record JAGSMP010000161.1, on the reverse strand, counting down.
TTGTTTCCGGGTCACCTGAGATTTTGAATGAGATTGAGAGGGTCTATGGGCAGTTGTACACATCATCGTTGGAACCACACGCAAGTGTGAGTAACGATCCAAGAGCAAATCTTATCTGAAACAATTCCTATTATATTCCAGACGTCAGTCTGAGCGGAGTGGCTTGGAGAGCCACTTTAAAAAGTCCAGCCAAGTCCTCGCGCGAGGTTGGAATTACAGCGGAGCTTTTAAAAGCGGCTGGAAAACCGGTACTTGAAGTCCTTCAGAAGCTCTATAATTCTATCCTCCATGGTGGCACTACAGCGGAGGCGTGGAGCAGAAATGCGGTGATCTTGTTTTTCAAGAAAGGCAACAACGCTCTCTTGAAGAACAACAGACCGATTTCCCTTCTGAGCCGCGTCTACGTGCTGTTTTCGAGAGTCATTAAGAATCGTCTCGCACGCAGACTCGACGATTTCCAGCCTTCCGAACAAGCCGGTTTCCGAAAAGGCTTTAGCACCATAGACCACGTACATACCCTTCGGCAAATTGTATAAAAGACCGAAAAGTACAATCTGCCACTTTGTCTTGTGTATGTGGACTATGAGAAAGCCTTTGATTCCGTCGAAATTCAGGCGGTGCTGCAGTTCCTTTAGCGGTGCCAAGTTGACTGTCGATATATTATGACTATCCGAGTACAGAACCAGAGTACGAAACCTATCCAACTGCAAAGAGGTGTAAAACAGGGTGATTTTATATCCCCGAAACTCTTCACCGCTGCATAGGAAGACGTTTTCAAGCTACTGAACTGGAAAGGATACGGTATTAACATCAACGACGAGTACATTACTCACCTTCAATTTGCCGACGATATAGTCTTTATGGCAGATTCGCTGAAGGACCTAATCACTATGCTTAATGGCCTCAATAGTGCCTCCCAACTGATAGGTCTTAAAATGAACATGGACAAAACATAGATCATGTTTAACTTCCATGTCACACATTTGCCGGTAGTTGTTGGGAGCACTAAGCTCGAAGTTGTTGACGAGTATGTTTACCTGGGACAAATAGTCCGACTAGGTAAGTTCAACTTCGACCGAGATCTCAATCGACGGACTCAACTCGGCTGGGCAGCGTTCGAGAAATTACGAAACATCTCGTCAGGTCAGGCAGGGACGTGGTCCTTCACTGCTGGCCGTATGAGGAAGCTCAAGATCGCTCAGTGAGCTATGGAGAGGGCTATGTTCGTGGATTCTCTGCATGATAAACTTATAAATTGGGATATCCGCAGTAATACCAGAGTAACGGATATAGCCCAACGGATTAGTAAGCTGAAGTGGCAATGTGCCGGCCATGTAGATCGAAGAACCAACAACCAATGGGGAAAAAAGTTTCTCGAGTGGCGGTAACGTACCGGCGGGCGAAGTGTAGGGCATCCTCCTACTAGATGGAGTGACAACCTGGTAAGACATGCAGGAAGTCGATAGATGCAGGTGGCACGGGACCGTGTTTTGTGGCATTCCTTGGGAGGATGGGGGGGGGGCTATGTTCAGCAGTGGACTTGCGAAGGGCTGAAATTATGATGATGACTCATGCACACGTCGTTTTTCTTTCTTTCTTTCTTTTTTTACAGCCGGTAAAAGTTTATTTATTGCTAATGATTTTAGGGATTTTAGATGCATAACATGATTAGTGCGTGAGCGCCTAAACATTAATTTGAGAATGGTTTTGGCTAGGCGAACTAGAAATATACACAATGCTCAGTATGTCTTTTTTCTTAGTCTGTATGTAAATATGCTTAGTCATCAATGTCACAAACATACCAAAATAATTTCGATCGAGCACGGAAACCGCTTAATTTCACAGGTGGTTGAAGAATTATCCGTAACAAAGTTTTTATTAACTCAATGTATAACATGATTTATATTATATGACGACAATCCTTTTCACTGAGTTTTTTTTTATTCCCATAGGCTCAATTAATCAACATGTTCAAACAAGCGCTCATGAATTGTAAATTACAAAAAAAAAAAACTATACATATTTAAAAATAATCTAAATTAAGATAACATTTTTTTAAAGTTAATAAAATAAGATGCAGTAATTGAAATAAGGTGTGTTTCAACAAATACTAAATAAAATATTTATAATCATATCTGAGAAAACTACTTATAGTACTAATGAATACTTACAGTGTTAATTAAAATTTGAACAGCAACAATTATAAGTGAACTTCCCATGCCATACTGAGACATATCGAAGGGATTGTACCATATGCCTTTCGTAGGATTTGCTGAAAAAGACATTTCATTATTAAAATAAAATAAAAATACTATTCTTTTTCCTACTATTCTATGCCAGTGCTTAAATATCTGAATCCTACCTGAAGGTAAGTGGTGAGGTAGCCTAAGACAGTGAAGCGCATTGACTTCTCTTGCCTTGAAGACATCCACATTGTAAGATGGAAAGACAAATGCTGGCAACTTATTCAAGTCCTTTGCTGTACGCATGACGAACGATGTATGTTTCGAATGCGTGGTATAAAGAAAGGGTGGAGACTGGCCGAACGTCTGGTTATCCGGTGGTGGAAGGGAGAAGGAGGAATTAAGTTATGCGATTCCTGCGTACACTCTACGAAACGTATCCTATAGAATACCGAAAGGCTGGCTACTTTGCGCCTGTGTTTGAGGCTAGTAAATTTAGTTTTAACCAGATTCGGGTCACGCATAAGCCTCTTAGCACTTTTTTCCATTGAGTGAATTGCTGCTAGGTAGCGTTTTGCAGAATCAGCCCATATCTATATGGCAGCAATACTCCATGCACGACCGGACTTGCGTTTTATATAAAGAATAGCTTCACCCCATTCGGAGACTGCCTGTAGTGTGAGATTCACACGCTCAACCATAGCACTTTCAACCAGCTTCTCTTTCGGAATAAATTTGATCCCAACTGGCCCAAGCTCTTGGTTGGTATAGCTCCACAACTGTGCACACATCATAGACGGCACAGATCATTAAATACAGCAGGAAGAGAGTTGCGGAGAGGCGGTTGAGGTACACCGCCGTTAGTTGCCACTGGATCGGATGAGCAGCCATTGACGACGACTCAGGGAGACCGTTCACTCATAAAGTCCTTTACCCAATCAATCAGGCCAGGGGATAAGCCGCACGCTGGTAGCTTACCCAAAAGTCTTGCGTGCCAAAATCTTTCAAAGGGCTTCGAGACATCAAGTGTAACAAGAGGAAGTGCTTCCCTACTGTTCTCGAGTGCCTTACTCCATATTTGCGTAGCATACGTAGGTCCCCAGCTGACTGATTTGAGCGAAACCCGTATTGGCAGTCACTGAAGAGGTCATTCAATTCTAGGTATGCCATGAGTCCGGCTTTCAATATACGCTCCATAATCTTGCAGATTATGGACGTAATTGAGATTGGTCGATGATTGGCCGGCACAGCTGCCTTTTTTTGGAATAGGCTACACTTTGGCCAGTTTCTAGGACTTTGGCACTATTCCAGTCCTAAGCCTAAGAATCCTAAAGCGAAACAAGCGTGTCAGCCCAGGAGACAACTCAGGTGCCAGGTAAGCCTTTACAATTATAGCTGGTATAACATCTGATCTACTAACTTTATTCACGTGTAGACTACGCAAGATTTTAAGATCCTCCTTGTTTATGATACGAACCTTCGACATAGAGTGCGGGTTAAGTAATTCAGGGGGAAAGTAGTTGCCACTGCCCAGACATGAATTGCAGGCAAAGAGAGACGCGAACAAGTCGCCTTCTCTCTAGCCGTATGCGCTACTGTGCCATCCAGTTTTACCAGCGGAGGTAGTGCAGGCTGACAGAAGTTTGTTTCAACCGCTTCGGCAAGAGACCAAAAGGATCTAGCACCGGATAGTTTAATGCGGTCGAGTCTGGCTTTCCGTAATACTTTTTTGTAGGTATTGGCGGCCTGGTTGAAATCTCTCTTGTTGTAGCCGACATCCGGAGCTTTGCGATCTCGAGCATCAACCTAGGATAGATATTCTAAATGCTTGGGCTTTTCAGCTTGGTCGCATTCAGTGTTAAACCACGGGCGAGCTTTGCTACTGGTGGGAGCATCAGAAAAGGTGATAAACACTTTATCACTTGATAAAACACATCGGTTATTGCATCCGCGCAGCCCAAGAGATCGGCAGAAGAGTAACCCCACCTCCAAGGATAGGATGTAAAAAAGTGTCGCATCAGTGATTTATACAGCCATATTCGTCAAACACGTAAAGGCTCGTATTCAGGTGGAAAATATGAAGATTAAGTCAGATAAACCCAAAGAGGACGAAGACGGAGGAGCTGCGATCTACATCGAGTACTCTAGACGCTTACTTCACCAGCTGGGCAAGACCTAGCGTCAAGGTAAAATTCCACGCTTCTCTTCCAGCATGGTTAGCCTTCTGGCATAGGAACAGCCAGTCTTGGTGACAGGCGTTAAAATTCCCCAGAAAGACCAGCTGTGCAGTAGGATACCAATTTCGGGCTACATTAGCAGCCTCACTAAGGTGATCAAATAATCGAGTTGTCATTTGGTCACCGCTGTGCGATCGATAGACACAAGCATAAATGATTTTATCAACACCTGTATCCTACCATCACCCGGATTGTTGAAAAATAGGGGTCCTTAAAGTGACAGAGACGCTTTAAGCAGATGTCATTGCGGACGTACACGCAAACTCCACCACGTAGATGGAATTTGCGCTCCAGGGAGAATCCAGGATAGTCAATGTACGCCGCATTCAATGGATATCCAATTTGGGTCTGCGTCAAGAAAAGTAGGTGCGGCTTCTTAGTCTCGATATGGTGATGGACTACGCAGAGATCAATTCTCGAATATTAGAAAGTTGCACTTTTAAAGATCGGACGTGCAACCACTGTTAGCCATACTTTTTTTTGTGAAAAAGGATGGAGGATGGCAGTTGAACGAGGCATTGCGTTGGCAACCAAACGATATGACTAGAGTAACTGCGCCAATGATAACTTGATCTGAAGACTGCGGGGATGCCGGTACTCCCCCAGTGATAGACATTGGATTCTCCCACTCAGTAGTTAACCGGCACAATGGAGCCACCCTGGGGATTTGTAGCTAGTTAGCTGGGCAGCCTTTGGTGAGTAGCTAATTCAGTAATTGGGCCCTCAACTACCTGTGGTCGGCCAGTGGAACACCATGCTGTGGATCCCGCTACCGTCCACGATCAAACACCCGACACAGCAACAACTGACGCTTCAAACCCGCTTCACACACATAAAGCTACTGTTCAGACCCATTCCCCATATGGCTTCACCAATCATCATGCCGGTACACGACAACCTCATTTGGCGATACGACTGTGCATTGATGGGTAGTAAACGAAAAGCCAGCGGTTGAAACCTACCACCGTAATTGGTGCTGCTAGTTTAGCACTACCCGGAGGACGCGTGTAAGGAATCAGAATTCAAGTATTTCCTACGGATGCGAGCAGCCTCATCCACCATATTCGGGTTTTGAAAAGAAAAATTATTTAGTTTAAACCTTTACTTACAATCAAATTTATTCTAAGAAAACTTAATTATAAATTAAAGTCCAGAAATAACAAAAAAAAATCACTGATATTAAATTTAGCAAACAGTATTATAAATGGAATGTTAAAAACGGACATAAGGTGAATTTTAATAAATAAGCACATGTTATTTTATATTTAAGTATAATGGCACAATTTTATTAACTGATTTTATCTCAAAAATAACTATCTCGATTGTCATTTTGCTAAAAGTAGTACATATCGTGTTTATTAAATGGAAAAAGATTCAAAATACTTACTGCAGCAATAATTCTGAATGTCATAATATAGGCCGTTGTGCCATTGAAATACTGCGCATCTTTTATTGAGATTAGTGAATACGCAATATACGTTCATTTGAAAAGATTCAAACATTCTCATTAAAGTTCGAAAGAACATGTAAGCCGGAATAAACACGGCGATATTGTCAAAAATCCAAACGGTTTTAACCATTTTGTCCGGTATAATATAGAGAAAGTCGCTCGCAATCATTAAAGTTGGGAAAAATAAACCTGGCAAAAATTTTAAACTTTTGAATAATTGTTTCCAATTCACAAGTCCGCTTCCATCAGGCTTACCGGTTTGAATTCAATTTCAAACATAAAAACAACAACTGAATAGTTGTTTTTAGTTATACTATCAAATTAATAATAAACCAAAAGCAATAAGTGATATGATCACAAACAAGTAAGTAAGATGTAATACAAACCAGTGAAGTACATAACGGAACAATACATTCTTACAACTAAAAATAAATTAGTAAGAATTATTTATAAACTTCCTACTGCTAATATTTATAAAAAAGTAGCGATCGGCCTTGCTTCGCTTGGTTGATTTCTGAATCTCAACAACAACGGCACCTGCCGGGTTCAATTGAGTTTACAAACCATCCTTAGAACCACTCAATTGCACACAATTTTTTTTATCATAATCGTTTGAGCCGTTTTCGAGTTTTGGCAAGACTAACGGGCATGAATTGATTTTTATATATAAAACATAGAGCTGTACTATTGTGCGTCGTAGAATGTGTAATAGAGATTATAACTCAGCATGATGTTGCGGTAAAACGACAATATTCATAAGTTCCTCTGATGGTTTTGTTATTTTTATGAGCAAGCAAATCTTTTGATTTTATTTAAAACTAGCGATCCGCCCTGGCTTCCGCAGATTAGGATCTATTAATGTGTCCTTATTTAGGTTTAAGATTATCATAAAGATCATTTTCTAATCAACGTTCTTCGGATAAAATACAGCTTAGATCACTCCTGATATTGGTCTCTAAATTGTTATGTTCGTTAAGTTTCATTACAATTAGTCAGCCCTTCTAAACATTAGCCCGGACAGACAGACAAAAATTATAAAAATGGTTATTCACGTCATAATGGCATGCAAATGACCCCTCGGCTAAATAAAAGGCCGTTATTTCGATATTTCAGACATATACTTCAATTATATTGATATGTATTGATAAGAAAATAAATCATACTTAATTACCATTGAAGTAAGATGTACTTCGTACTAGAAAAGACACAGTCTGTGCAACACATAACGTTCCAAGGCAGTGCGGGCCGTGTGGAAAGAAGCACAGAGTAGATACCATTTATGACACATAATACTAATTAAGTTTGAGCCCGTGAGTTCTCCCCCTCATGATACTATAACATAGCTTTACATGCAATTTGTATGATTAATAAATGTAAGACATCGTATTGTATTACTAGTACTTTTGTGGTGTGTGTGTGTGTGTGTGTGTGTGTGTGTGTGTGTGAATGCGTGTATGCGTGCGTGCGAGCGTGTGTGCGTGCGTGATACCGACTAATTCGTGACACCTTTGTTTTAAATTCCAAAGTACATAAATGGAAACGTGTTGCAAACAAACAAATTTCCGCGGCCTTTCTAGTACGTAGTGTATGTTAATTCAATGCTAACAATCCCGATTGTTATTTGTTTGTTACTATTTTCTCAGTCCTGGTTGCCAGAGAAAAAGTTCAGCTGTAGTAGCAAAATCAAATTTAAATGTATAATAAGAAAATAAGAATAAAGTATTATTCTATAAATTAATAATTAAAATTGCACTAACCGAAAAAATAAGCCAGTATTAAAATAATTATGGCAGTGGTCCTTTTGTTGAAAAAAAAGCTCAATACATAAGCAAACAAGAAGAAGTTTAACCCACAGAGAAACAATCCAACAAAAAGGGCTCCTGAAAAGTAGGGCTTTATTTAGCGTTAGAAAAAATATAATTATATGGGAGTATATTTTATTAATTCACTCCTTTTTTTAAATCAGTTGAAAACTCACAGAGATGACATATTTTTAGATAAACTTATAAGGTTTATCTAGAAATGTGGCAAAATTTTATCTAAATCGTTATTAATTAATCGTTACAGCTGTTTTCAAAAAAAAAAACAATTACATTTATAGGCAAATCGCTTGATTGAGCCCTCGCCTGCGAGGTATAGGGGCGCGGGGTTATGGCGAGAACGGGGACCGGGAGAAGTGCGGACGGCAGGCGCTTTTTGTCAAAACTCAGTTCGCTCGCTACGTGGTTAACGGTCACACGTGTTGACAGTTGAGGACGCTTTGTGAGAGTAGTAGATTACATTATCAAGATGAGCTGAAATATCTTCGGACATAAAATTAATAGTCAGAGCAAGCAAATGGCTTTTAACATATACAAATATTTTAGAAAATAATAAAACTAGACCCAAATTCTGCTGAATATCAACAAGATATACCTTTAAACAAAACTGTAGCAAAAGTTACTAGACTATCGGAAAAGAATCTAGAGTTGTACAACAAGAAAAATTATAAAAAGACAACAAAAGATTTAAATCACTGAGATAACCAAAACAGATTCGCAAAAAAAGAGTGGAAGTAGACGATTTTACAAAAGGCGTAGTAAGAAGAAAATTCACTCAGTTTTACACAATTTAAAAAAAATACCAACTCTGAAAACATTGAATGCTGTACTTAGAGAAGAGAATGTATTATTACACTATGGCAGGGAATATTTAAGACTATTATTACATGATCTAGGTTTTAAATTTAAGAAATGCGGATATAAAAGCAAACTCCTTATAGAACAGTCAAATATAACATCGTGGATGTGGAAATACCTAAATAATATTGAAAAAATATCGTAGAAAAGGAAGACATATTTTATATCTTGACGAAACTTATGTTAATGCGTCTCATAATGTTTCAAAATGTTGGCAATCACAGGATGAATAGGGCTTGCTGTCTCATATCGGTAAAGGAGACCGTTTGATCATCGTACATTATAGAGGCCAAGCTGGATTTGTAGACGGAGCACTTTTGATATTTAAATTCAAATGTTAAACGGGTAATTATTACGATTCTATGAATTTCGTGAATTTCAGTAAAAGGATAAATGAAAAACTCATGCCTAATATACCAGCATATTCTGTAGCAGTAATGGATAACGCAGATAGAAGATATTTACAAAATTGACGATTTATTGCAAAGAAATGGACATGAAGTGTTGCGTTTGCCTCCATACAACCCAGACCTGAACGCAATTGAGTTCGTCTTCTTCTATTAAAGGACTATAATTTGGATCAAAAAGAAATATGGTGGAGGGTTTATTTGATGGATATTCCGTAGAGAAGTGGGAGCATTGTGTTAACCATGTAATTAAAGTCGAGGATGAATACTGCAAACATGACCGAGTTCTAGATAATGTTGTTGATTTTATTATTAATGTGCAGGACGATTCAGATGATTCTGATGATGGCTGCTTCGAAAGTGAACAACCAAGTTCCAGTGATATCGATATGGATTTATAATTTTGATAAATCTTGCATTTATAATAAATAGTACATAAGTTTATTACCTAATATTTTATTTTGTTATCTACACATAGTTTTGTTTCATAGAATTCAGTAAAATCATCAATTCATTTTCTAATAAAATATAACCACCTGTTCATCGTTAACCATTGTGAAGACACATATCTTAAGAACTGTCCAGTGCACATTTCGCCTTTTGTGTATCACGCTACGAGTGCCCGGCGCCTGCTATACCCCGCAGGTCAATTAAGCGGTTTGCCTATAAACATATTTATACAAGAATTGCTAACTTAAAGTATATAGGATAATAATAAATTTGTTAGTATATTTAATATATGTTAATGTATATTTATCATTTCCTTTTATATATTTATTCAGCCCAACCAGATGAGAACACTATAAATACCCTTCCATAATAATAATAGCATATTTATTTACTCTCACAATTTTGGTTAACAAAGATAAATAAAAATAAAAAAAAATTCTTTTATTTTCAAGTCTTATTACAAAGATTTGTCGAGTTTTCCCTTTAAGTAGTCGTAGACACTTGTGTTGGGAATAACCCGCTACTTCCCTTACGGTTGGCTAAATAAGACTATTAAACTATATTATATCTAAAATGTTGGAATGATTAACATGCATAATGGTTTGGTTTCATTTAAATTCCAGTTCTAGTGGCGTGATCAACTATGTTCATGTACATAAGCGTGTATGTTAATATAAATGTGGGTAGTGAATGTGTATATATGTTAGTGTGTGCCTGTGCATGCTAATGTGTGAGTGAATGTGTATGTCTGTGCGTGTGTGTGTGAATGTGTGAATGTGTATGAGTGTCTGCGTGCGAGTGTGTACATGTGTGTGTGTGTGTGCGCAGGTGGTGTGTGAATGAGCGTATGTATGTGTGAATGCGGGCGCGTGTCTGTGTGTGAGTGTACGTGTGTATGTGTCGATCACATGTAAGCCCTACGGATAAGGTTCTTTGGGATTGGTATGAGTATTTCCCATACAGATACCGACATTAAGTTTAACTGAAGTTTTAACTAATTCTTAAGAAAAGTTTTTCAACATCTTCATAACTAAGTGAGTCCATTGAATTAAACTACTTTTACGGATTATATCGCGTTTAATTAACTTATTTTATTAATTCCCGACGTTTCGGGTGCTTTACAGCACCCATGGTCACGGGGGATTGAGGTGATTGACATCCCAATGTCAAAGTTAATCCGGAGTACCTTCAGCTTTTTTAATTATTAATTTTGGTCCGATCTACGCAGAATGAACTAACTGTGTCTTGAAGTCTTGCAGTGGTATGCTTGGGTTTAGTTTTAATTTTATTAATTACAGGATCCCAAGCAGGTGGTAGTACCCAGCCTCCCTCTCTATTGAAATTAGGATGTTTTTTAATTTCAATAGCCTCACGTATCATCCTTGGCAGGAATCGATGTTCTTTCGCGAGAATCTGTGGTTTATCAAATCTAATGTAATGGCGGGGGCCGTCTAGGATATGATCACAAACTGCAGACTGCTGGGTACTACCACCTGCTTGATATACATGGGATATATTTTCAGTATTTTATTTACTTTATTGTATATATGGGCCGATTGACCACTAAATTGTCTTCTGGCGAAAGCAACTCTGGGAAACTCTTGTGATGTAAACAAATTATTTATATTACAAAAGAAGTGTCTACGAATATTAACGAATTTAGACCAAATGGAATCATGTAAACCTCACTTCATTAAACATAAAATACTAACACTTACGTCTATCTACATCCTCGAGTCTTGTAAATTCGTCAGGAAACACCCAAAATTCTACTTACCTATTACAACAACTAAAAGAAATAATATAAATTTATATAAGCTTAGGATACTTTTCTCCAAATTAAAACTAGTTTCCACTAGCCCCCACGTTATATCAATAAAGATTTATAAGAATTTACCGAATTCTATAAAAATCCTAGAAAACCCTGCGCAATTTAATAAACAATTAAAAGCATTCCTTATTAATAAATGTTACTATACTTTGAATGAATTTTTTGACGATAAATAATGACAAAGGAAGAATACTTCGTCTATATTTTATTTCTAATTTAAGTAATTTATGTAAAATAATATTGAATGTTGATGATATGATATTTTATAATTTATGTTTAAAAGTTATACAAAAATTGTTAGTCCTCTAGTGTTGCTATGCCCTTGCAGGGCGTCACATGTATGTATACCTATCAAATGTAACATCTTTAATTTGTAATATGACATGCAATAAACAATTTGAATTTGATTTTGCAGTACGTGCAGCAGTGACGGGGGCAACGACATCCTTCTTTCTTTTATGACTCAGGTTGACATAAGGCAGAGATTTGTGGCACGTTAAGATGAGATTCAGAACATAGAGTTTTTGGACTGTGAGTAGGTCACTCATTCTATATAGTGTATCAGTGGGTAAACGATAAGGTTTGGAGTATATGACTTTGATAAGTGATATCTGAGCTCTTTCGAGTGCAAGGAAGTGAGTTTTGTCTGCTCCTCCCCAAACCGAGATACTGTAGGTGAGCACCGATTGGGCTAGGACCACATAAATTCGGTTTTTAAGTTTGTTGCACATGACCTGTCGTAGTGATTTGAATACCTATATGAGTTTCCTAGTGCGGTTTGTTAAGAGTTCCAAATGTGAGTGCCAGCTAAGTCGTTGGTCCAGCTTTATACCTAGATATTTAGTTTTAGCTGTCTTTTTTAATAGTAGGGCAGTCGAAAATCAGATTACCAGGGTTAGAGCACGTGTGGATTTTTATGGCAAAGTTATGGCTAGGTTGGGATTTGTTAGAAGGAGTGAAGCAGATGTAGTTTGTTTTCTGGGTGTTCAAGGTAAGAAGGTTGTCTCTGAGCCAATTAGATACGTTGATTAATCCCCTCTCAGTACTTGCTTGAACAGTATCTCAACATACATTATACTGGTAGCACCCAGTAAAAACAAGCGCAGTGTAGTCCGCGTAGGAGTATATCCTGCCCCCGACATCCCGTAGATTACATAGATCATTTATGTATATTTAAAAGAGAGTCGGGCCCAGGACACTACCCCGCGGGACTCCAAAACTAGGCGTCGCTTTATCACTGTGTAAATTATTTATTTTTACTTCCTGAGTTCTGTCCTGTAGGTAACTTTTAAAAAGCATGAGTAGAGTATCTCTAATACCTATGCATTCTAGCCTGTGTAAAAGAATAGACACAGACGCGGTGTCGAAAGCCATTTTTAAGTCCAAAAATACTGCAAGACATTTGCTGCCATTGTCCACTTCACCAACTATAGTAGAAGTGAGATCAAGAATCGCATTTTGAGTTGAAAGACCCTTTCTAAAACCGTAATTTAAATTTATTTAGGAAATTAACTAATCTATTGTTGAGCAAATTTTCAATTATTTTGGAGATGGAGGTAAGGACACAGATAGGCCTATAATTGCTAACATCCTCTCTGTCCCCAATCTTATGCACAGGGGTTAGTATAGATTTTAGACTTTAAGGTGCTGGGGAAAACACCAGTATTAAAGCAAAGGTTTGCGAGGTACAACAAAGGCTCTAGCATGCTTTAGAAAACCAGTTCTGATACCATCCTATCCAGGTGAGCTCCCAGAGTCCAGACTCATCAAGATGCTCTCAACTTCTTTGTCGTCAGTCAGCTGGAGGAAGGATGAGGTCTGTATATAATTAGAGGTAGGGGCTACTAGAACACGACTTCTAGAACCTGAATTTGTAGCAATTATTTCACCTAAGTTAGTGCCTATACAAACAAAATAGTTGTTGACATAGTTAACCGAATCTAGTAGTAGCAGTTTTAAGTTAATTACGGCTACATTATTTGACTTGGGTGGTTTGTACCGAGTGATCTCATTTACTGTTTTCCAGAATTTACAGGGGTTATTAGCAGATTTATTGATAAGTTCTCCATAATGCTGTCGTTTAAGTGTTTTGATAAGGTTGGAACAGAAATTTCGAAAACGTTTGTAAGTTATTTTTAAAATTGTATTGTGGGGGTCCTTTTGTACATGTTGTTATAAGTTATTTCTTAGCCTTATGCACCTCAGCTCCTGGGGTTATCCAGGGTTTTAATATCCTTTTATTGTTAGAAGAGTGGGTTAATTTCGAGTTTTTTTGGATAGCTGACTTTATTATATTAATAAAAGTGTTGGCAAATTCTTCAGGGCTATTCGGAATTTCTGAAAGGGGATACTGTCGATATGAGAGTATTATATGCCCCATCAAAATCTGTAATTAGCTTGGACTTAGTGGGAGCTTTGTGGGTAGATGTTTTAGATAACTGAAACAACACAAGATTGTGGTCTGTGACCGTCGTATTAAAGACAGCAATAAAAGCTGCAATGAGGTTGACTTCAAGTTTTATCATTACGTGGTCGAGGCAGGATCTCTTTCTCGTAGGTAGAGTGTGACCAAGCAATAGGCCACCCAGGGATAGTGCGTCTAAGTAGCTGAGTCTACTACGGTGATACTGAGGCTTTTCTGCACTATAATAACAAAACAAGAAAAACAAATCGTAACAAAAATAATGTAATAAACAAAACGATTGAACTGTCGCTCACGCGCACGTGATAGTCAACACGGAACTGTCTCAAAAACTAAAATTAATCATCAATCCCGCCAAAACAAATGCGTACGAGGCATTCGTCCTTGAAGCACTGAGCACTTCCACAGACCGCAAAACCCATACGACATTGCCAACTTTTATTTTATTTATAAGTTTAGTTATCCCTACGACTAGTCTTCATATGGAATTTAGAAGTTATGGTTGTCATATTTAATACAATTACACAATCAATTGTACCCTGACGCAACAAGCAGTTCTTTACTACAATAATTATATTGAAATTAATAAACGTACCTAATTGGGTACTGTGTACTCACTTACACAATTATAAACACTATTTCATCGTTATCTTTAATTTAGTATAAGAAAATAAAAATGAAATGGTACTGAATAATTTAATAGTTAAAATCAATCGTAATTATGATGTAGCTATGGGAAGCAGGTTAATGTTTATGTCACCTATGACAGACACATTTTTATGATGACTAATAGTTCCCAGATGTAAGTCGAGGGAGCTAGTAAAACTATCGGCGTTGAGAAAAGAGGGGGAGCTGTATATACCCAGAAAGACATAGTTATCAATCTCTATTTGTAGCCCAGTAGCGTCTGAGAGGTGAATGTCAATAACCTTAACTCGGTGATTGTTTTTGATATAAGCTACTACACCATCATTCTGATTTAAAAGTTTAGTTGATTGGTAGGAGGTATAATTATTTAAAAATGGTATTTGTTTGTTAGGGTCTAATCTGCATTCGGTAAGTATGGAGAACGTCAATTTCAAAGTACAATACTGATCGGGTAACCAAAAGGTCGTCAAGGTTCTTACAGATACTAGCCATATTTTGCGTTACAACAAATAGATTATTACGAGAGGAACACAACCAATGGTAAGTTAGATCTTCTATATTACATTTGATTGAGTGTGTTATTTGCATGCAGTCTAGTTCCTAGTTAGTGAGCTGGCTATCCATTTAAAAAAGAGTAAGTACAGAGTAAGCCATTGCAGAGGTGATTACATAGGGTGAATGGAGACAAGTTTGTTAAAAACACTTGCAAGTAGACACGAGAATAGGTAGGATTTATCGATGAGAATAGTTGTTTACATTGTAGTCTGTAAGAGTGAATGGTTGTTGTAGTGTGTTTTGTGTTTGTACTGTAGGTGTAGTTTTATGTAAATGTGTAAGTATCGGATTTGTGAGGTATGAGCGTGTGGTACTGTATATAAGTGTGTTTGGTTGTTGTAGTTTGTTTGCAGTTTTTGAGACCAGAGGTATAAGTTTGGAAATGAAAATTGCGCTAACAGGAGATGTACAGCTTACAACAGTTGTTTTACAAAGAGCAGGATAATAATATGTATATTAAATAAAACACAGAGAAATCGCCACTGAAATGTTTGAATATAGTCGCTTTTGTAGAAGAAGTTGGTGCACCTGTGCCTCGCTTTGGATGCATATAATTTTAGATGTATCATCTTTTCTCACAAAAACACTTCCAAACGCAGTCTAGCAGTATCTATACCCATTGGATTTGGCGAGATCCCGAGACAGAAAGAATAGTCAAGCACTCTTATAGGTGAGCTGTTCCGATACATAAACAGGCGTGTTCACGCTCGTAGTAAAGCCTAGGTGTTTTGCTTGTAATTTGCATTTATTTTTGGTGTAAAATTCCTTAGACTTTTTTTAGAAGTTCAGATTTCAAGATCATGGATCCTAGTTGCAATATTATGGGGGAATTTTTCTCCCTGTCATTACGTAGCCTTATACTGAAAATATCCTTAACATTCCGCGCGCACAAATCAAGGTTGATATTTTTCGATAGGCAAGTTATCATACTTAATAAATCATCCCTGTTCTCAGAGGGTTTACGAGGAACATTTTTTAACTCTAGACTTGCTTTGCGTGACGTCCTTTGGAGATCTTCAATTTTGTCTTCAAGTATATTTATGTATTCGCGATCCTTTTTTCTTTAGTTTCCAATTTCTCAATATTCTTTTGTAATTCCTCATTTTGCAGAGTTAAGAGAGATCCACACTGTTCAATGTTTGAAGTAGTTTGTTGGAGGGACTTAAGTGTGTTCGTGATTTCCATATGTGAGTTTTTTTGCTCATTAATAAATGAAGTTATGAGACTAGTGATCTCCTGTTTGAAATCAAGAAACTGCGCGTGCAATTGATTAGTTGACGGGGCTAGCCGGTCCGGTTGCGCGTGTGCAGGTCTTGCATACCAGTGTTTGTGAAACGCTCCCGAAAACGAAGACAGATGATAGTACTAAGGATACCTTTGATCATGGGTCACAAATAAATTCGATCCCGAGGAAAAAAAACATCTTTTCGCAACGTTTTATTAACTTTATTCACGCTCCATCATCTTAGTACATCTAAATGAAATGATAATTTCATAAAAAAAATCATGTAAATACTTAAACATAAAACCAGCAGTGGAATTACTGAATTACAATCAGCTGACTAGGGGTTAATGTACGCGTGGACGCCGAATTCGCGTGGCCCGCAGCTAGCGATAGTACCACAATACCTAATAATTTACAACACTTGTCTAAATACCTCACTTATCTACTTAACCTACTATTTTGCCACTGTGCTTGTTCCACCTAGCCACTTTATTCACAGGTTAAATAAACCAAATACCTGGTTCGATTCCCCGCTAATAAGAAAATTATTCAAATGAAATATTAACAAGGTTAGCCATGATTTTTTCTATCCATCGTGTAGGTATTATCTTTATTATTCCAATGTATTAAGTTATGTACCTATTCAGATGAGTACAGTACTAAGTTATTCAAAAAAAATTAGGTATGAAACAGCTTACCGATCTAAATCTTATGAGATTCTTCAAGGCAAATTAACATGTTGCCGTATTCACGAGCACTATAAACGTACCTACGCGTTAGGAAAAACAAAATGTAACAAAAAGAATGTAATAAACAAAACGATTGAACTGTCGCTCACGCGCACGTGATAGTCAACACGGAACTGTCTTAAAAACTAAAATTAATAGTCAATCCCGCCAAAACAAATGCGTACGAGGCATTCGTCCTTGAAGCACTGAGCACTTCCACAGACCGTAAAACCCATACGACATTGCCAACTTTTATTTTATTTATAAGTTTAGTTATCCCTACTAGTCTTCATATGGAATTTAGAAGTTATGGTTGTCATATTTAATACAATTACACAATCAATTGTACCCTGACGCAACAAGCAGTTCTTTACTACAACAATTATATTGAAATTAATAAACGTACCTAATTGGGTACTGTGTACTTACTTACACAATTATAAACACTATTTCATCGTTATCTTTAATTTTGTATAAGAAAATAGAAATGAAATGGTACTGAATAATTTAATAGTTAAAATCAATTGCAATTATGATCGACAGTTAATTAATCTATCAGAGTTAATGTAAAAAATAATACTTTACTTTATTTTAATTGACTTTCCGTATTTAATCCGACCAATACTTCGAATTTAAAAAGAAGTACGTCAAAATTATTAAAAATTACTTGCAAGTTTTATAGTGCTTGCTGTCTCTAATAGTTATGTCGCCGGCAAACTAAATTTCGGTGCAATATGGCAGCGTTGCCAACACCAATTTGTCAAATTCCCCGAAAATTCATGTCAAATTCCCCAAATTAAGGACAAAATTTCAACAGATTCCCCACAAATTCCCCTCTATGTTATTTTAAGAAATTAATCAATTTTCGACTAATTTTATAAGATTTACTTTTCAACTAACATTTTTTCTCTTTAAAACTAAAAAAAAGAAATGAAAAGCATTAAATGATACACAAAATTTGCCGAAATAAATCCGAAAATTAAATGTTGTGCAATGAAGATAATTAAAAAAAGGGAGTCATTCGATATTCATAAGTAACCCAACAAAATGTTAAGATAGTTATTTAGATTTATTCAAAAAAGGTTCTGACTTGGCCCTAGCTATCGATTTTCAAAATCCCCGTATTTTCCTCGCATAATACAAATCCCCATAAAATCTCCAACCAACTTTAAATTCCCCGCAATTTAGGGAATTCCCTACATGTTGGAAAAGCTGACATGTGTAAATTCCACAGCGCGAGGTGACACGAGTCGGCCGGGCGGCGGTAGCGCGTGTGTGAAAGGGAAGGGTAGAGTGAGTAGGCATTGTTTCGCACCAAGCTAGATATAAAAAAAGATATATAAGAGTTCGGCGTCCCCGAGAATATTGACCCCATTGTCAGCTGATTTTATTTTAAGTTTCACTGCTGGTTTTATGTTTAAGTATTTTCATGATTTTTTTTTATGAAATTATCGTTTCATTTAGCTGTACTAACATGATGGAGCGTGAATAAAGTTAATAAAACGTTGTGAAAAGATGATTTTTTTTCTTCGGGATCGAATTTATTTGTGACCCATGATCAAAGGTGTCCTTAGTACTATCATCTGTCTTCGTTTTCGGGAGCGTTTCACAAACACCCGATATATCATTGTGTTCGTCCCGTTCATACTTAAGCGGCAACCGTCGCGCCGGACACTTATGTTCGCCTAGTACTCGATGCGGAATTTCAGTAGAATATTTATTTTTATTTACTATTTAAAAAATTTAATACAGGTTTCTAGTGAACACTGCCGCTCAGTGCGACATCCGAGAGGAAGACAAAGGTAAAGTACACTAAAGTAACAAAGTAACTAAAGTATAATATAGACTGTGGGCAGAGAGTCTGGTGTCTGTACTAGGCGGAAGCCTATGTTACGGATCACCAGGGTCTCCCCCTCATGATACTATAACATAGCTTTACATGCAATTTGTATGATTAATAAATGTGAGACATCGTATTGTATTACTAGTACTTTTGTGGTGTGTGTGTGTGTATGCGTGTGTTTGCGTGCGTGCGTGCGTGCGTGATACCGACCGATTTATGACACCTTTGTTTTAAATTCCAAATTACATAAATGGAAACGTTTTCGATAACGTCGTATGATGGTACCTAGTTTCAACAATACAATAAAATGATAACGTGAATAAAATAATTTACCTTCCCTAATAGTTTACCTTTGAATATTTGTATTAAACATTTTTTTCTTAATTTACACAGTTTAGATAGTTTTAACATTTTATTGTTATAATACTTTTACATAGGTACATTAATAAGTATTTATTATATATTTTATTTAATATTGGTAAACCCATTACCAGTTTTTATGATTTCAAGACTTCTAAGAATTTTTTTTATTTTAATTGAATACAGAAATATATAAAAAATACACTATTACACAGCTAACGTTTGTATAGCAAAATATTTGTTAATATAAGAAAAACCAATTTTGTAAACAGATAATAACATAATTTAAGGTTTCATTGTCTATAATAGAGAAAAAAATACAATTAAATTATATAACT
The DNA here is from genome assembly GCA_029286625.1 of Parnassius orleans. Classification (NCBI taxonomy): domain Eukaryota; kingdom Metazoa; phylum Arthropoda; class Insecta; order Lepidoptera; family Papilionidae; genus Parnassius; species Parnassius orleans. Next base: position 244,944 of record JAGSMP010000161.1, on the reverse strand, counting down.
TATAATAATAGCCAATCGATACTCATTAGATTTCATTTTGATAAGCAATATAAACCAAATTTAGTTCAAAATTGAACAAGTTGTACATATAAATAATTAACATTAAAAAAAGAAATTTAAGGTAGTTACTTTAAAATTAATCAATGAGAAAATGAAAACATCATAATATATGCAATAAAATCCGTAAAAACTAGTTTTATTTAAATTAAATATGTATTGTTCGCGTAAATATAAGAAATAATTATGAAAAAATCTCGTCACTTCATATAAAATAATAATATGGTAAAATATCATCGCGGAAATGCATTTATCATATTTGATTAATTTGCAGTGTAGTTGTGTGGATTGACTTTATAGATACTACATTTGTAGCTTGTAGGTAGCACCCTAATACAGAAATGCAAAATAACTACATATCTCACTTTTTACATTTGGTCAGGGATCCCCTCGTTACTTGTATATAACTTATTTTCATACTACTACTACTACCTACTCTTATTTTCTTTGTTTTCGATTGTTTGTTCTTATTATTATTATTATTATTATTTTGTGAATACTTGTACGTACTTTCTTTCTTTCTTAATATTTTGTCCTTTATTTCTTTTCGTAATTCTATTCACTTATACTTATTTATTTATTTATTGGATGTCGGGAATCGGAGTTTTAATTCACTTCATTTATATTTTACTTCATGATAATTATCACGCGGGTACTTTATACGTATGGTCCCCCCATTAATTTGAGTATCATATTATATTTTCATTACATTCATTTCATTTTATTGGTTCATATACTTTTTTTATAGTTTTATATCAAGGTAAAAGTGTACCTTGGGTTGTGCTCACAACCTTGAAGTCTACGTTTAAGTAATTTTAAAAGGACTCCAAAAACTGTCACGGAGGAAAACTAAGTTCACACTGTGATCCAATGAAGGATGTGACCTCTATGTATCATTATTAAGGGTAACAAATTTAAGACTACTTTGAATAAACTCGTTCACATCATTGTACTGAAGTTATTGTTCCCTAGTACCCGTTACTTCCGATTTTATCATCCTTTCATGGAAACATACCCTGTTCGAGGACTATACATCATAACAGTGATTGACGTTCCCGTATCTCTGCATTATTTACTTATCAAGGTCAACTTTTATTTTATTTCTATTCTCTTCATAAATCTTATTTCTTTCTTTATTTATAGATTACCGTATTCTCTACTAACATGTTATTATCTATTTGACTGTATCGGTTTGTTTTATATACTTGCATGCTCCGTATCCATATACTAACTTGCATTATCTCATAATGAATTCCATACCAGGAGTTCAAACATCAATTATATGGGTGATCAGTTCGAAATTGGCGAAACTTAGCCACTCGATCATTCGTATTCACACTTTCCAACATTCCTTTCTTTCATTCCTTACACCTTTTAAATACATACTTTCTAATTTTGTACAAAAATGGGGTAAAATGTTGTTAGTCAATTTTCTATGTCCGTGCTTAACTCTGTTAAGAAACATCACTATTAAAACTACTGCTAATTATTATATACCTTTCTATACTGTTATTTATTTTTTTCACCTTTATGTTAATACTATTACGGATGATTTTCTTATTTATTTTCTGATTCTTATTATTTATATCTTTATTGCAATGCTGTTATGGTTTATTTTCGTGTATCTGTACATGCATCGCTTGTTGTTCCCTATGTTTATTTTAATATACGCTCGTAAATAGCATATCTTATTGCTATTCACTGTGTATAGATTGATTCTTATAACATTTCACTTATCTACATTAGTTTATTGTCTTTAAAAAGGAAAAAGTGTTATTTTAACTAGAAAATATCAAAATTTTATTGATGATATACCATGGTTTTAATTACGTTAAAATGTAATCCACTATATTATTTCATTCAATTTTTGCAGGTCATAGTAATAAGAATAATATAAACATTAACTGAATAAAAGTGAATATAAAATTATCTTGTGCCATACGTAACCAAATTTATAGTTACTGCATTATGATTAAATTTTTCAGGAAAAATAATAAAATATTAGAAAATCTATTGAATCGTGAATTATCTGATAAATACTTTCAACGTTATCGTAAGTTAAATACATAACAATTAATACATAATTAAACAATATATATACAATAGTAGAAACAACATAATAAATCTCAAATTATTAAAGTTTTAAATGGAATTAAAAATCACACAGTTGCAAAGTTACCTCTTAATTTTTTCTTTGTACTTTTTGGCTCAATTTTCATATTTTTCTAAACGAAGCTCGCAAGAGTACAACTGCTCCTTTCCTTTTTAAATTAACCCGCCGTTTCTTGAATTTAGGTCTTTGGTCATTTTATAAAAACATCACATTGTATTTTCCTCATTCTGCGTTAGTTGTCTTCATAGTACTATATATTATTTTTTAAATCTTCAGTAAGCTACTATAAAATTCTTATTGTGGCCTCTTCTCGTATTCATATTTATTTATTTTTCGTCACATCCGGTATGGCGTCCCATCCGTAATATTTTTTTTATCAATCGTTTCACTAATGTCTTTATTTATTTTTACTTTATTGTGTGTGTGTGTGTGTGTGTGTGCGCACGTGTGTGTGTGTGCGTGTGCGTGCGTGCGTGGTTGCATGCGAGCGTGCTAGCGTGCATGCAGGCGTGCGTGCGAGCGTGCGTGCGTTTGCGTGCAGGCGTGTTTGCGTGCGTGCGTGCGTCCGTGTTTGCGTGCGTGGGTGCGTGCAGGTGTGCGTGCGTACATGCATGCGTGCCCGCGTGGTTGCGTGCGTGCGTGCGTGCGAGCGTGTGCGTGTGCGTCTTCTAAAGTCAAGTCTACTGTAGGGTAAAGAAAGGGAAGTGAGGTTCCAATTTGTTTATTTTTGTTATTTCAGTTACGCCCCATGATGTTATGCAGTATGTGATAATTGATTGACATAAGGCAAAGTAAACTATTTTGATGACTTTTAAGTCAGCTATGTACATACCTAAGGCTATTAAAAATGTATAATATTAACTTTCTCTCTAACTGCTAAAATAATCTATTTGGATTTCGATGATGATTTGGTAAAATGTGCTTTGAAAGAACCGTAAGAAAAATTTACTAACCCATCTGTCTTTTGTCGCTATAATTTGTTTTGATAAAAATAAAAAACGATGCTATAGCACCACTGCAGCAGAACAACAAGTAGCATGCCATGTGGTAAGTGAGGGTCACGAGCCAGTACAGCGCTGGCGGGCAGCCTGCCATTTCATGGATGTGTCGTGTGCTAGTCATGCGTTCCTTGCATGGCAACACAACATCATTGATGACTGCCGTAGTTATTACTAAAAACAAAATATATAATATATATATATATATATATATATATATATATATATATATATATATATATATATATATATATATATATATATATATAACGAAAATAGACATCTACGATGTTTCACAAATATTATATAGGTTCTTAATCGAGGTAGGTCTCTTTGCGCAACAGTGTCCACTTACTTGTTCTCGATTATATTTAAAATTATACGGTTATATTTTTATATTTATCGCCTTTTATTACAATTTTAATTGCTTTTTGCCTTTTTGCCTTTTTTAATTGCTTTAGCCCTAATCGCATATTTTTAAATGAGAGAAAAATAAATTCATAACATCTTAAATAACTATATAATTTAACTTAAACTAACAATTGTAATTTTCCTATTAATTAATTTTCGTATTTTTATTGTACTTGACCCGCGTTATACATACTTCGCGTATTCCAACATGTCTTCCTCTGAAGATGAACAAACTAGTTCTAAGAGATAAATAATTCAGGAGAGACTTTTTATTTGTGAAAGTAAACGCAATTCGTACTTCAAACGCATGCAAAATGGGTTATTTATTTCACAAGCTAAGAATTTAGAAAATGAGTTTATTGCGCTTAATAATGAAATCAACAAATTGAGTTTCCAAATTTTATACCTAACTTTGAGTCATTGGGGTCATTCGATGACTTATTTTATGTAATTTAGCTTGCTTACACTAGATTTATAGACAACAAAAATAACAATTTAGAATTGAAACATTCAAATTTATTATGTAATAATAATGACAACCGTTTTAAATTGTCTAAATTGGAAATCCCAGAATTAGATTGGGATATTTAGAATTTTACAATGTTTATAGCTTTTTTCTGTGCTACTGTTCATAATAACTCCCCTTGAGTGACGCTAAGCGTATTATATACATAAACACTCACGACTGTCACCCATAAGGTTAGGCAGAGACTACGGACTTCCATTTGGCACGATCCTGACACACCTCTCCCGCCTCCTTAACAACCATATATCTACGCATACACGCTCGTCGGTTAAGGGTACTTCTAATCTAGCCCACTTTCAATATATCACCAACTTGGTCGATAAACCTTCGTCTAGGGCGTCCCTTCTAGACTTTGCCGTTCACTTCTGCAACATAAATTTGCTTTGTCACCCTTTCTTCGTTCATTCTTTCTACATGACCAAACAACCGTAGCATTATTTTCTTAATCCTGGTCACAACATTATCTTGCAAACCACACTTTTCTGTTATCACACAATTTCTCACCCTGTTATTCAGATTCAGCCCTAGCACACTCCTTAATAACCGCATTTCTACAGCATTTATTCTACTCCCGTACTTCTTCTGCCCAACTTTAACTACCATACATCAAAGTAGGGACTAACACAGCATTATGAATTGCCATACGTGCCTTTTTGACACATTCTGACTTTTTATAATAGAGTGTAGATCCCCATTCACTCTATTTCCTACGTTCATTCATCGTTCTATAACCTTATCATATCTACCATCCCTGCTAAATACACATCTCAAATATACGAACTCATCCACTTGCTAAATCCACTCCCCTTCTATTTTCATTTCACATGACGTTTTACTTTTCTCTTACAAAAACCATAACTTTAGTCTTACTTGCGTTCACTTTCATTCCCTTTTATTTTAATAACCAGTTCATTAATGTAACCATCATTTGCAACTCGGCTGCCGACGACGCAAATATGACTTGATCATCGGTGTATAAAAGACATTTGACGGTTAACTCACCCATTCTTAACCCACACTCTTCACCTTTCAAAGTTTCTAAACAACTGTCTATAAATAGGTTGAACCGCCACGGGGAAGGTACACCCCATCTGACACCGTTTTGAGAGTCCCTATAAAGAGACCTAAATGTCTGTATCAAATCAGCGCTGAACCCAAATAAATTCTGTGTTTACCATAACACATACCTGTACACTCTACCATAAGCGTTTACGAAGTCCATGAACGCACAAAAAATTCTGGTTTTTGACCAAAAACTTCTCCGCGATCATGCGCATGGAAAATAATTGATCTGTACACCTTATTCACTTTTTTTTATAGGAGAGGGGGCAAACGAGCATGCGGCTCACCTGATGGTAAGTGATTACCGCCGCCCATGAACAACTGCAACACCAGGGGAATTGCAGATGCGTTGCCGGCCTTTTAAGAAGGAGTAGGCTCTTTTCTTGAAGGTCCCTAAGTCGTATCGGTCCGGAAAAATCGCTGGTGGTAATCGATTCCACAAGGAAGTTGTGCGAGGAAGAAAACTTCTTCTAAATTGCACAGTGGTGGACCGCCAATCATCCAGATGGTATGGATGGTATCTCGAGTTCTGTCGCGATGTGCGATGGTGAAATTGAGCGGCTGGAATTAGTCCGAACAATTCCTCAGAGCACTCCCCGTGATAGATGCGATAAAATACGCAAAGAGATGCAACATCTCTACGCAGTGCCAGTGAGTCAAGCCGATCGGACAACTCGGTCGTCGACGATTCGAGCTGTCTGCGCCAGATGCGGTCAAGTGGAAGGAGCTGGCACTGGGGAGCCCCTGCCCAGAGATGGGAACAGTATTCCATGGGGCCGAACTTGCGCCTTGTAAAGTTGCAAGCGGTGTGCCGGCATGAAATACTGTCCCGCTCTGCTGAGCACGCAAGCTTTTAGAGGCCAATTTGGCCTTCTCCAAGTGACCACGAAACTGCACATCACTCGATATGTCGACACCGAGGATTCCGATACTGGCTGAGGCAACAAGGAGTGCCTTGAAACTGAGGAGATACGACAAAGGGTTCTTTTAGCGGTAAACGCGCAAACTTGTGTCTTCTGGGATTGAACTGTACTAGATTTAGTCGCTTCAGTCTGAGACTTTGTTCAACAAAGTCTCGACTCTTCAACAAGTTTGTTCCGGTACTCAGTGACGTTTTCCCGAGAAATATTGGCACGGCCGGTGTAAAGCATCACCAGTGCTGTCGTCTGTATAGCAATGAATTTTACCAGTTTGCAACATATCATTGATATGCAGAAGAAACAGCGTTGGTGATAGCACGCAGCCTTGTGGAACACCAGCGTTAATGGTTTGTAATCGGAGCATGCACCGTCTACTACGACCTTGATGCTCCGATCTGCAAGAAAACTAGTGATCCAATTGCACAATCTCGGGAAGCCCATAGGAAGGAGCTGAAAGAAGCGCTTGTGCCAAACCCGATCGAAGGCCTCTACGTCCAAACTAACGGCCAACGCCTCTCGCTTGGACTCCACTGCCTCCGCCCATCTATGAGTTAGGTAACCTAGAAGATCACCAGCTGAGCGACCTCGACGGAAACCGTACTGGCGGTCACTAATCAGCTGGTGATCCTCAGGGTACCGCATGAGCTGGCAGTTGATAACAGTTTCCATTACTTTGGAGAACAAGGAGGTGATAGCGATAGGCCTGTAGTTGGACGGATCTGAGCGGTCGCCTTTTTAGGGATCGGGCACCAAAGCTGCCTTCCATGAGTTCGGGACTACGCCTAGGAGTAAGAGTACCGGAAAAGACGCGTTAAAACCGGTGCCAACTCCGAGCACACGCTTCAGCACAATAGGTGGGACTCCATCAGGCCCACTCGACTTGTTGACGTCCAGGAGAGAAGTGCTTTACGCACCGAGCGCTGTGTAAACAGCACTTCCGCATGGAGCACTCACACCGCGGGATGGTAGGTATGTTCCCCATCAAGAGTCGAGTTGAAGCAAAAAGAGCCTAGCAGATCGGCTTTCTCCTTTGCGTCATGGGCCAGTGAGTCGTCCACCCTGTGCAGAGATGGCAGAGATGGCTGACAGAAGTTCCTTGGACAGCCTTGGCGAGAGACCAGAATGCGTGTTTCCCGTAGGAGGCGAACTAGTCTCGCCAATTCTGGCGATGTGCTCTGACTTTGCCTTGGCAATGACACTTTTGAAGGACCTGGAGGCGGAATTATACTTTAAGAGCGCTAGTGTTTACATCCCGGGACGTTGATGCGTCAGCCCAGGCCCGGTAACCCCTTATAGCGTGATGCAACTTTACAGGAGCGACCAAACCATGGCTGAGTTCTGCCTCCGATAGGCACCACAGATGATGGAATAAATAATTCCATTCCTGAAGTACCACATCAGTGACAGAATCAGCAACAACGTTGGGATCATCCGGCGAAGCAACCCGCCCCCAAGGATAGGATGCAAAAAGACCGCATCCCATCCCAATCGGCTGACCTATAGTGCCAAACACGGCGGCGAGCTGCAGATCGCAACTGCGATGGGAGCGTGAGTGGCACCGTGCCCGGATCAGACAATGGACCGAAGAGCCAAGAGGGTCGACGGAGACCTGATATCCGTCCGGATGATAGGTCAGCAGAAGGTCCAACAGGGAAGTACGGTCTTCCACATCTGGGATCCGCGTAGGCGAAGTAACCAGTTGTGTCAGACCATATGCCAAGGCAAAGTCATAAACAGATCTACCCGCATGATCGGTTAAACGGGAAGCAAGCCATTCAGCGTGGTGGGCGTTAAAATCACCGAGCATCACGATCTCTGCGGAAGGGACCTGTTGTAGCACGGAGTCTGCAGCCATTTGGACGTGGTCGATGAGTCGGTCTGTGTCGGCATTACCGCTATGGGACCTATAGAGGCACCCAGACGCGGGATGGTCGTCGCTGTCTACGCGCAGCCGTAGGATGGACAGGTCCGTACCTTCAAGACTGCCGAGAGGCGTCGATAACAGATGTCTCTGACGTACACAAACTCCAGCCCGGGGCACAAAGGAGTGTTCCAATTTGTACCCCGGCAGAGAGATACGGTATCAGCCGGAGAGGACACCTGTGTCTCGGTTAGAAAGAGAGGCGGCTTTGCCGTCTCCAGATGGTAGTGGACGGCGTTTAGGTTTGAATGAAGTCCCCTGATATTGCAGAAATCCACGGAAAGCGTAGCAGGGGTTGCTTTTGTCTTTTTGCTCCGCTTGCCCCGAGCAGGTTTCGTCTTGAGCGGAATTTCGCCCCCCCCAGAATACAGAATATTCCCTTTCTAAATCTAGCTTGCGCATCCCAACTTTTTCCTTCAGTTCCTTTCATAACTCTTTCAATTTACACCTTAGCATACACTTTACTCAAAATACTATGCAAGCTTTTTTCTAAGAGAGGGCAAACGAGCATACTACTCACTTGATGGTAAGTGACTACCTCCGCCCATGAAAAACTGCAACACCAGGGGAATTGTAGATTACTTTATTCTCTTGCTTTACGATTCTCAACATGGGCTAAACTTCTACACATTGAATAGAATAGAATCATTTTTATTCAATATAGATTATAGTAGATAATACTTATTGAAAGTTATTTTTTACCTTTTACCACTGGCTCGCAAAAAAAAACAAAAATTTAGAAACAGCATGGTAGTGATCACCTCATTCCCAGGGGTTATTATTAGTTATGTACTCTTTAGTAGTATAATAACCCTTAGTAGACAATTTTTGCTTAATAAATAATTTAAACCTTTTGATTGAAAAGGTCTTCATATTTTCTGGAACTTTGTTGTATATAAAAGCGTATACATTGCCCCATGAAGGAATTACTGGCCCTTTGGAGTCGAGTAACTGGTACAACTAACTTATCCTTTTTCTTAGTATTTACAGAATGTACATCAATATTTTTAATAAAACTCTTTTAAATAGATTGACTTGGCCATCGCATGAAAACAATGGATCTCACAAGTAATACATATTATATTAAATTAGATTGATTAGTGCGATGGCCAAGTCAATATATGTATTTAAAACATAAAAGATTTTTAATATTGATATGGTCACTATAAGATGTTGTTAGATTAGCTAATTACGTAATAACTTGAGACAGAAAGACCCTTAAGTAGGGACTGAATATATTAACCGACTTGGTATTTACATGGATCTCACAACTTTTTACGGTAGAAGAAATGAGTTGCGAGACTTGGTTTTTTTACGTTATGTTTTTAATGGCATCTCATTTCTTTTTGTAGATAGTCCTACTTTTTTTCCTTTCTGGTACCATCTACTTCTTGAATACCAACTACGGATTTTCGGGCAATTTAGTCTCTAATGATTTCTTATATTTACGCGAACACTACACATTGAATAAAACTATTTTTACGGATTTTATCGCGTTTAATTTTACTGTTTTGATTCCCGACGTTTCGGGCGCTTTACAGCACCCATGGTCACGGGGGGACTGAGGTGTTTGACGTCCCAATGTCATAGTTAGCCCGGCTACCTTCAGTTTTTTGAATATTAATTTTTGGTCCGATCTACGCAGAATGAGCTTACAGTATCTTGAAGTCTTGTAGTGGTATGCTTGGGTTTGGATTTTATTTTGTTAATTATAGAATCCCAAGCAGATGGAAGCACCCATCCATCTTCTATATTGAAATTAGGATGTTTTTCAATTTCAATAGCCTCGCGTATCATCCTTGGTAGGAATCGGTGTTATTTTGCGAGGATTTGTGGTCTATCAAATCCGATGTAATGGCGGAGACGATCTTGGGACAAGATCCTCCCCGCACCATGGTTTTACAGCACCCATGGTCACCCCCCGTGACCATGGGTGCCCGAAACGTCGGGAATCAAAATAGTAAAATTAAACGCGATAAAATCTGTTAAAATAGTTGTTTTATTCAATTTAGTCTACTTAATACTTTGCGAGATTTTAGTACAACTTCATAAGACATGTCCCATTCTTGCTTTTTCATTCCGTTGACCATTTTAGAAGTTACCTTTGAAGATAATTATATCTAGGTGCCTATCTACATCTATCATTCCATTATATTACACATATAGAGGTACACTGATTCATTCACTACAAATGTAACTTTGTAATCCTATATATTTATATAGAATTACAAAGTTATTTTAGTTTTTCCTTGATTTATACACTAAACACTAATTGAATTATAAATTTAAAAGCTTCTACGTCTGCTAGAAGTGCCTTAGAGTTTTGATGATCAGTCAGTCAGTGAGTGACAAAATTAAGAACCTTTGAGTAGTTATAATTCTTAAACTACTGGTTCAAATTGAATAAAATTTGAATAATACCGTGTTTATAAAATTCAGGCTTCTAGTTTTATCCACAACGAAGTTATGGGGGGTCGAAAATGGCCTGAATTGCTTCGAGAAAAGGATGGTACGGCCGTGCCGCTTTTTTGCTCGACTTGGCGGGGCACTGCCGTGCCCCCAGATAGAGAGGTCACAGTTAATATATTTATTTCTTTAAATTTTTCCCCAAGTAATTCCTTCGGACCTAGATTAAAAATTGCTCTTATAGCTCTTTTTTGCAAAACAAAGATAGTTTCAATTTCAGTCGCATTACCCCATAGCAAGATTCTATATGACATTATGCTATGGAAATAACTAAAATAAACTAATCTAGCTGTTTCAACACTTAAAGCATCTAATTTTTTTACAGCATATGCTGCAGAACCAAGTTTGCTAGTTAGTTTAGATATATGAGGGCCCCATTGAAGCTTCGCGTCAACTGTAATACCGAGAAAAACAACAAGAGCCAGCTCCTTCCCACTTAAAAGCACACTGGTATTCACCTTTTTAACATTAGGTGTAGTGCATTTAATACATTTAGTTTTATTACCATTCAAAAGCAAATTATTAACGTTAAACCAGTGTAATACTTTTGATATAGCATTATTCACTTCGACATATTTCGATAATTGCCTTTTTAGTCGGAAAATAACGAAGTATCATCAGCAAATAATACTATATCATGGTTATTCCCTATCAAGTAAGGTAAGTCACTAATAAGTTCTCGGTCCGTTAGTTAGTTCGTCTTTGTAGTCAAGATCGGAATATCGGTAAAATATTGTTCAAAAGCCATTGCAACGTCTTGATCTGATTTTGTCAAATTATTGTTAAAATTTTATTGAAAATTTGTAGTTTCATCTTGCCAGTTTCACTATTGATTATACTCCAAGTCATTTTAATTTTATTAGAGGTATTCTTAACTTCTTAATTAAATTATTTATGTTAATCACATGAAATTTATCATTATAATTTTTACAATTAAATATCAAATTTAAATTACTCTTAAATGTCAAGTTATTCATTAATAAATTTAAATGCAACATAATAATACTATGTCGATTTAGAGGTTGTAGACAGCAAAAATCATATATATGTTTGTGTGTTTGCTTAGTAACATGCGCCGTTCGTATAAAACTGGCAGTTGATCTTATCAAATCCACATTTATTAACGCCATTAAACAGATTTTGCTTACTGCAAATTTTAAACTTTTTGATAGACCCTACATATTTTTTAGGAATTTGTGAAAATAATAAGGAAATAATTGACACACAAAATAAATTAAACATCTTGTTGCAACGAATGATATCAAAAATAGTACATAGAGACATCTGTTGATAATTATGTAAGCTCAACTGTCAATGTCAAGTGTTCTTTTTGTCAAAATATAAAAGTCAGTCGTTAAACTGCAACAACGTGTTTTACTTATAAGTTATGGGCCCAGACCCTTTTAAGCTGTAAAAACAGTTTAATTAGAGTTTTTTCGTGTTGTGTAAGCTAAAAGTGAGTCCCAGTTATCTCGCTAACGTGCCAAAGATGAAAGGTCGCGAGAACTTCGACGATTGGGCGTTCGCAGTTGAGAACATGCTAATTTTGGAGGGCGCCGACAAGTACCTAAAGCAAGAAGGAACGGATGAAAATACAGCGGCGGCAGATGCAAAGGCACGTGCAAAATGATTTCGACGATTGATTCATCGCTCTTCGTGCACATAAGGACACAACGACCGCGAAGGAATTGTGGACAAAACTATGTTCTTTGTTCGGCGATTCAGGATTTTCTCGGAGGATTTTGTTGCTTTGTCATCTAATTTCTATAAGGTTGGAAAACTGTAAAAATATGACGAACTATGTGACACAAATTGTTAATACGTTCCAACGTTTAAGCGGAACAGGCTTCACTATAAATGATGAATGGGTTGGTTCATTGTTACTTGCCGGATTACCAGATCGATTTATGCTTAAAATAATGGCTATATGGCATTCCGGGATTCAAATAACCGCAGATTCGATCAAGTCGAAATTACTTGATATGGAAGTGGCAGATAGTGAATTGGAACATAACTCAGCATTAGCAGAGCAAAATGGCATAGAAAATCGACTAAAGTGGGCAGCACTAGTAAACATGGCGGACAGACGCCAAATACGTTAATATCAATATCTTTGATATAGTGGGGGTGTTGCATAGAATGATATCAAAAAAAGTACATAGAGAGATCTGTTGATAATTATGTAAACTAAACTGTCAATGTCAAGTGTTATTTTTGTCAAAATATAAAAGTCAGTCGTTAACCTGCAACAACGTGTTTTACTTATACATCTAGATGCTATTTTGCATGCCTTTTTAAATTTGACATTATCAATAGTTTGTCATGTCGATAATGGTGATAAATGTCTTCCAGATTTTTTTAGGATCGTATTAGTGGTACCCCTCTTGCGTTTTAAAAAATTAATTAATATAGAATACAACATATATAAATAGAGAATAACATAAGGAATTTGGTATAAATAATATCATATGGTGTCCTAAGGATAGAGTCCTTGGTTCAACAATATTCTAATTATATGATAATGTGCTGTTACATCAAAATTTGAAATTCAAAAATTGTCTTTTATTATTTTTGATATTTTTAACTACACAGGAAAAAAATTAAGCTATTTTCCAAGATACTATGCATATATTAGTTGGTTTCAGTGAAAAAACCTAAAGAATACGAGGGAAAAACTTTAAAACCATGTACAAAAAAAACAATGAATATGTAATCTAAGACTACTGGTACGTTGTCGATGTGCACTACCCTTATACTTACTAAAAACATATAACGCAGCACTTTCCATGGGTGTATATGCTTCCATAAACGTCGGATCTGGATATCTTTTTACATTCAATTCGATTATTGAAGGCCGCCGTAATCGTTGGGAAGCGATGATGTTACTGAGGAGATTGAGGCCGATGAGAGCCGAATGTTTAACTTCTGGATCATAACGAAGCAATGCTTGTTGATCATCTACGTAAATGTCAATGGCATTCTTGTTGAGCGGGCTCACATTGTTTTCTTTGCATTTCTCGCAGCTACAGTTTTCGCCTGAAAAAACAATAAAGTAACACCACAAATCAAAAAAAAAAAACAATGCAATGACTGATTTAAACTCTTTCGCGTTTCGCAGTATAAATGAAATCATCCTCAGGATTTTATTTAACCCTAGATAACTAAACATTCGTCCACGTGACGACGCACCTCCACGCGAACATTAAGCCCACGACCTTCCCCGTACCCCCTACCCTCGGCTCTTTTTTTTACCTTCCTAATTTGAGTAAACATTCAACGCGTGATGCACTTACAGTCATAGTTCAATTGAGCTATGGCTATCCCGTCGTCCGCTCGACGAAAGTTAAGTTGCTACGTAACTTTTTGTAAGGACTGCATATTACAGTATTTTTAGTTTTTTTGTTTTCCAGTACAAAAATGCAATTGATATAAATAAATTAATATGTATATAAATAAATTATTGTAGATAGGCGACATAATTTATACTATAAATGATATAATACGTATAATTATTTTTATTGTTACTAAATAATTTCTATTATTCTCGCGTCTTATATACATTATTATCAAATATATTTGATGAGTCAAGAGGAGCAGACAAGTCAATGGATCAATGCAGAAACAGACGACGGATATAGAGAGGTTTTGCACAACTATAATAATAAATTGCATAAAGAGCTACATGGAGACTCTGCCAACGATTGTGATTCTGCAAGTGGGTATTCAGAGTCTGACCATGACAACATACTGCCCAGTAAGAGACAGAGAAACCAACTATATGACTCTCAACGATACTGGCTTGCCTTATTTTCTATCGCATCCTTCCTTCCAATTATATGCAAACAAAAGGCGCCATCTGTTGGCCTACGACAAAAGCGTCAAAAGGAAAGTCGACACGATCGATACCCACATGTAATCAGACTCAAGACGAACTGCATCGGTAATGGCTGTTCTTGTCAAACCTTCCAAAATAAAATCAATAAATTAAGCGTTAGTGTGTGTGCTGACACTATAGATCCGAAGATATTGTTAAGCCAACTTGAAGCTGACCGCCGCCGTTGCTAACCGTGAGTTTACCTACTTATTTACCCGTCCCAGGCCAGACTAATCTCACTGTAGGTAAATTCTAGCAACTAAATAAGATTCTAATTGTTTTTATTTCAAGTAGTGTCGCGATTACTACAAAACCAGAGTTCAATTCATGCATTTTCATTCTAACTGTTTTCATAGTGGTCCGTACGAGCAAACCTGTGGTATTTTCAATTCATTCGAAACTCCAAAATTACAGTTATAGCAACAGTTTAGATAAAATAAAATTTACAAGTAAACTTATAAGGTACTTATTTCATTGCCTTAATTTTAACGATATATACGAAGTTACTTATTTAATTTATTTCATATAATTTTATAATTAGGAGAATTATTCTCTGTTGATTACATGAATTACAATTACACGTTATGTGCCGTTCATCCTAAACACAGGTAGTAGGTGAATAATTATACTCCACATATTCAATACTGATCGTTTCAATAGGTGTAGTATATATACCTATTAATAGCGTCATTAGTTAAAAAAATGGTTTGTTTAAAGTTTATGGTTTTATTGTTTTAATTTCAAACATAATGACAGATAAAACAAAGTCGAACGCTAGTGAAATTGAGAGACAACTCAAGTTGCTTACTATTCAAAGGAATATGCATTCGAGAAATTCAAATTTATGTGATTTATCGAAGAATATCCAAACGTATACAACTTCTGCATCTCAATTGAGTCTAGGTTTAAGCGTATTGAGTTAGTGCGTAAAGAATTTTGAATTATACGAATCAAATAAACGATTTAAAGTTAAAATTAAAGCCGGACGATATTATTGATATGAAGCCCGTGATTGCGTTTGATGACATGTACTACACCGTCGATGCCGCTAGGGCTGTTCTAAGAGGGTCGCACTGGCCGACCTGCAATGCGACCCGGATCCGAGTTTGACTTCCGGATATTCATACCACAGTATGAAACCATACGCGCAAGCACGCTTACCGAAACTCGAGTTACCGAAATTTGATGGAAACATTGAACATTGGCAAACTTTCGATACATTTTCTAACTTGTACATGAAAACAATAATATAAGGTCAATCGAAAAGTTTCATTATTTGTTGACGTGTCTCTCGGGTTCAGCGTTGTCAATCGCGAAAGGAGTGCCTGTTACCTCTGATAACTATCAAATTGTTTATGACGCACTTATCGAGCGGTTCCAAAACAAACGAATTTTAGCCGCAACGTACTTAGATAAAATTTGTAGCTTCATTCCTTTAAAGTCTGGTAATTATGCCGATTTACGTAATTTAACCAATATGTTGAATGAAACCGTTAATGCTCTTAAAGCTATGAAAATTAAGAAACTAGATGAGTTTATTTTATTTTATTTAGCTGCGCGTGTTTTAGATTCTGATACACGTAAACGTTTTGAGATGCAAAACGGGGAACAAATTCCTACCTTTTCTGATTTGTTAATTTTTTTACAAAGTTATGTTAAAGTTCTAGAGGTTAGTCAATCGGGTAACTGTTCCGGGTCTGTTTTTCAATCAGGACAGTCCTATAAAATAATGTACGTGCCACGGACACGAAATAGTCACAATAATGAACAATATCATAAATCTACATCGTTGCCGTCGAACACTGCTATAGCTTCAAATGCTGCAAATAAAACAGCTGATTGCCTGTTGTGCGGGGCGGTACATGCTTTTCAAATGTCCGAAGTTTCAAGAACTTGATATTTCTGAAAGATACGGCTTAGTGTCTAATAAAAATGTTTGCATGAATTGTTTACGTTTAAATCATAATGCAAATAAATGTTTTTCAAAAATTACATGCTCAACTTGTGGTGAGCGTCATCATTCGTTGCTCCACGATAACACTACCATTGTTGCTGTTCTGTGTTGCTCCACTGACAGGACTAGCGATAAAACAGTAATTACGGCTGACGACTTGACCGCGACTGCGAGCTCCGTGACTACCAGCGCTCACGTTGGTCATAGCCGTGCTCTCGTTTTGCTCGGCACATGTGTAGTGCGCGTGCGCGGTTGCGGTGCTCCCGCTCAGTATACTACCGCCCGCGCACTTATTGACAGTGGAGCTCAGGTTAGTTTTATGACATTATCACTCGCTCAACGTTTAGGGTTGCCCATTCGCCGCTGCAATTTAGCTGTAGCAGGTTTAGGAAAAAATGTAGTGCATCAAATAAAGGGTGAAACTTCATGCGTGGTAATGCCAACGGATTCTGATAGTCCAAACTTCACTATTAATGCTATAATAATGAATACAATAACAAGTAAAATGCCTGTTGTAGAAGTACCTTCTGAGGTTCGTGCAAATTTTAAACATTTAGTTTTAGCAGACAAACAGTTTGACAAACCCACTAATATAGACTTGCTGCTGGGCGCAGAGCTATTCCATAAAATTTATGATGGCCAACGCCTAGAGATAGGTCCTAGCTTACCAGTCGCTCTACATAGTGTCTTTGGGTGGGTGCTCACTGGCAAAATTGATCACAGCTGTCACCTCCACCTATGGTTTCTTCCTCGTTACCCACCCGGCTTTTGAATGACGTGGTCAAGCGTTTTTGGGAGGTCGAAGAACCACCGAAAACATTTGTAGCGAACCCTGAAGATGTTAAATGCGAAGAACTATACTCTACTCTTGTGTCACGTAAACCTGACGGTCGTTACGTCGTTCCTTTGTTACTGAGGAAGCCTTGTGATAATCTAGGTGAATCTTTCGATATGGCAAAATCACGCTTATTCAAACTCGAAAAGCGGCTTGAGCGCAATGTAGAGTTAAAAAAGGACTATTCTGATTTTATGACTGAATATTCAGATCTGGGCCATATGCAACCCGCAGACGTTGGATTAGGCAAATTTGTAATTCCGCATCATTGTGTACTCCGCCCTGAGAGTACTGCGACAAAACTACGCGTCGTTTTTGATGCAAGTGCCAGAACGAATAACGGAAAATCGTTAAATGATATCGTGTACACTGGGCCTAAGCTTCAAAACGACATTGTTGATGTACTGACAAAATTCCGTCTTCACGTAATAGTGTTCACCTCCGATATTTCGAAAATGTATCGCAATATTGATTTACGTCCAGAAGATCGAGGTTGGCAACACGTGTTGTGGAGAAATTCTCCAGCTGATCCCGTGCGTGAGTTCGAATTAAATACCGTGACATACGGTGTGACCAGTTCACCATACTTAGCCATTCGTACTCTGCATCAATTAGCGGTCGATCATGCTTCTGAGTATCCTCAAGTGGCTGACGTTATACGTCATGACACTTTTATGGACGACGTAACGACCGGAGCGCCATCTCTAAATCAGGCGCTTGAGCTAAAAGACGAACTTATTAAACTACTGAGCTGTTCGCAATTTGAGCTGCGTAAATGGAGTAGTAATTCAGCCGAGCTTATTGCAGCTCTACCGTCGGAACATTGTCAAGTACTTAGGGCCTTTTGTGACGAAAATCACGACCATATCCTTAAAATTCTTGGTATCCATCGTATTCGTTGTCCGAGTTCAATTCCAATTTAACAAAGCGTGCAATATTATCAAATATCGTACGCTTTGTTAAATTGGACTACTACTACCTACTAACTCCTGTTGTTCTAATAGCCAAACTATTGCTTCAAGACATGTGGCGCCTTCAGCTAAGTTGGGATGAACCCGTTCCGCCTGAGGTCGTTCACCAATGGCACAACTTTATCTCTGAAATGCAACATGTTAAACAAATTAAACTTACTCGTAGAGTTACATATGCTGACGCCAAGAGTTATCAATTGATTGGTTTTTGTGATGGCTCTTCAAAGGCGTATGGATGTTGTGTGTACTTGAGGACAGTTCGTGCCAACCATTGTAATACCCATCTGCTGATTGCAAAATCAAAAGTCGCACCCCTAAAACCACTAACGGTTAACCGTCTAGAGCTTTGCGGTGCTGTCCTTCTAGGGCGAGTTCTTAAGCACATGCAAAACTTACTGCGAGATAAAATCCCTCTCAGTAAAGTGATTGCCTTTAATGATAGTAACACAGTTCTAGCATGGTTACACACGGAACCTCATAAACTGAAGACTTTTGTTTCCCATCGCGTTGCAAAAATCATCGACGATGTATCAGTTGATAGCTGGCAACACGTATCGACATATGATAATCCTGCCGATCATTGCAGTCGAGGTCTTAGTGGTTCACAACTAGCGACATGCTGTACGTGGTGGTCAGGTCCAAATTGGCTCACTAACGATTCCTCCACTTGGCCAGTAAAGTGCAAGTTAAATCACAAGATTCCGTACCCGAGTTGCACTCTACTGCTCATGTATCTCAAACGGATATTAGCTCTGCTGAGCTTGACCTTATAAGTGGACTGTTAGACCGCTACTCCACGCTATACTGCGTCCAGCGTGTGCTAGCTTGGTGTCTGCGTGCTGTAGCTGCGTTCAAACGAAACTATAAAACTAAGAATTTCCTGAGCGTATCAGAGCTGGAGCAGTCTATCGTCTATATAGTTCGACATGAACAAAAACTTCATCTTACAGATGAAGTCAAAACCACCAAATCCGTTAAAAAACTGAATCCATTTATTGATGATGCGGGATTGCTGTGAGTGGGGGGCCGTCTAAAGCACTCTAATCTACCGGAAACCGTAAAACATCCCGTATTGTTGCCAAAGGCTTCACGCTTATCCTTGTTGATCATAGATCACTTTCATGTCAATTACTTACACTGTGGTCCTCGTACTCTTCAATCGATTATTCAGCGTAGATATTGGATACTTGGCATCCGTAACTTAATTCGGTCGCGTTTATCTAAATGCATAGCATGTTTTAAGGTAAAACCGGTTGCTTGTCAGCCTTTAATGGGAAACCTTCCTTCACCAAGAGTACAACCGACGCGGTGTTTCCGAAATGTAGAAATCGACTTTGCCGGTCCATTCATAGTGAAGGAAAGTCTTAGACGAAACGCTCGTACTTATAAGGCCTACGTGTGTGTATTCGTTTGCCTCGCGGTAAAGGCTATCCATCTAGAGGCAGTAACCGAGCTATCGACTTCTGCCTTTCTTGCGGCGTTAGATCGCTTCGTATCACGTCGTGGCCTTAGTACCTTCATAGTGACCGACTGCGGCACTAACTTTATTGGTGCCCGGCGTTACCTTAACGAACTACAACAAATGGTTTGTAAGAATAGTAATTCGCTTGAGTCTAGTCTTGCGAAACGAAACATTGTCTGGCGACTGAACCCTCCTACCGGGAGTAATTTTGGTGGCATATTTGAGAGCGGTAAAATCAATGAAGTTCCACTTAAAACGCGTTATAGGGTCACGTATTGACATTCGAGGAACTCATAACGATCCTTACTAAAGTCGAAGCCGTACTTAACTCGCGACCGTTGTGCTGTCTATCTCGGATCCTAATGAGGTCGATATTCTTACACCTGGCCATTTTTGGCCCATGGTCCTCTTATATCGTTACCAGAACCTGAACTCTAATGAATATGTTCCACCCCGGCCCGCTGGCAGATGTTACAAAACTTACACAGTCTTTTGGCATATTTGGCAACGCGATTATCTCCATACCTTACAGCAACGCGCGAAATGGTTTCGAGAACAACCAAATATTCATGTCGGAGATATTGTTTTAATTGTCGATAGCAATTTACCACCACTAGAGTGGCGTTCAGGTAGAGTTCAAGACGTACATCCCGGCAAAGACGGTGTAGTGCGCGTAGTCACCCTACGCACTACTAATGGACTCCTCAAGAGACCAGGAAATAAACTATGTCCTCTACCTTTAAATCAAAAATATATAACTATACTTATAACAAAAAAAAAATGTCAATTTTTTTTCCTCGTAATTACTATTATAGTTTTCTGTTATTTAGCTTGTATAGTTATTAAATTTTGTTGCCTCATATTCCTTTCTAATAGGTATGCAATTCGAAGTGTTAATATTATAGTTATTTAGGTACATATTATTCTAAGTTAGTTTCTATTTCGTGAAGTATTTAGTTTTATAGGGAGCAATGCTATTATTACTCATGAAATCTGAAACGATTTCAAGTGGGGGGAATTATGTACTGGCTTGCCTTCCTTACTTTTCTATCGCATCCTTCCTTCCAATTATATGCAAAACAAAACTTATGGCGCCATCTGTTGGCCTACGACAAAAGCGTCTGCAAAAGGAAAGTCGACACGATCGATACCCACATGTAATCAAGACTCAAGACGAACTGCATCGGTAATGGCTGTTCTTGTCTAAACCTTCCAAAATAAAATCAATAAATTAAGCGTTAGTGTGTGTGCCGGGTCAACCCAACTGTGTGTATAGACAATATAATCACGTAGGAGTGTGGTCAAGGAAGACCGAAGCCTTCCACATCCGAAGATATTGTTAAAGCCAACTTGAAGCTGACCGCCGCTGCCGCTAACCGTGAGTTTACCTACTTCATTTACCCGTCCTGGTGGGCCAGACTAATTTTCTCTCACTGTAGGTAAATTAAGTGGCAATTCTAAATAAGATTCTAATTGTTTTTATTTCAAGTAGAAGTGTCGCGATTACTACAAAACCAGAGTTCATTCGCGCATTTTCTATTCTAACTGTTTTCATACAGTTTTATAATAGTACAAAGGATGCAATCGACACTGTTGATCAAATGTGTTCGAATATGTGTATCAACTATCAACCAAGAAAACCAAAAAAACCAAGAAGTGGTCCAAACTATCAACAGTTATATTATCCTTATTTCTTACAACGTAAGAAACAAGAAAACCCTGTTGTCTCAGCGAGATTTTATCATGATTATAAGAGACCAACTCATGGAGCCCTGGCTATGTCGTAGCAATTACAAGCGATGATATTAAGGCGTGACATCAAGACCATGATACAGGATATTCTTGGGGATTCTACATATATAGATGCCCTTGTTCATTCTACGTCGGGTGTGCGTATTTTTTTATGTTACCTATGTTCGTCGAAAGCTCTACGAATGGTGTAATATCGTTGCATGAAATACAGGAATGTAATTTGTGGCACCCATTATATTGACATATGTAATAAATGTGTGTAATAATGTTTGACTTAATATTTTATTTTTGATTAGTTCCTGCTTAACCCAACTTTTGTGCTATGTAACAAGTTTCTATTTTTATTAGATTATTTTGGTGATATTAACGTTTTTTAATGCGTAGTCCGCTCGACGAATGCTTAGTTATAGTGTAACTATAAAATGAGTTTAGTTATCTATGGTTAAGACACCTAGATTACGAACCACGTCGACTTTTTAAGTGGTTATTTTCCAATGTTATTGCTAATTTAAAAATTGTACTTTTGGGAGAATTTGATATGACAACATTTTTCGATATTTAGCTCCAATTTTATTTCTACATTATTATTATGCTGGCAGAATTTGTAAAATTTACGATATCTTTTTGTAAATCTCTTTGCTCTTGCTCACTTCTGAGAATCTTTGATATTTTAGGTCGTCTGCATAGAGTTCAAATTTCGAGTTTTATTATACGTTTAATATCGTCTATATAAATAATAAAGAGAACGGGACCAATGATAAATCCCTGTGGAACACCAGATGTCGCTGTGAAAGTGTTTGAAATAAAAAAATAATGAAAAAATTTACTTTGAACTTAATTGTGCTCTTTGAGAAGTATGAGAGAAACCATTTCATAAGTGAGTCTTTTATGCCAAACTGTGGTTTTCACTTATGCTCGAGGATAGAATGGTCAACTTAGTCAAAGGCTTTACTAAAGTAACTATATATTACATCAACTTCATCATCTATGCTCATACTTGTAATCGTTCTTTCAACAGCTTTAGATTAGTTGCAGTTGAACTTTGTTTGAAGAAACAATGTTGTCGATCAGTGATAAATGTTGTTTTGTATGCCAGTTTAAGCTAGGACATATGAGGACACAAATACCTTAGTCAGTACAGGAAGAATGATGATTGGCCGTTTATTTTAATATCGCTTTGATCACCGATGTGTGTTAGGGACCATGCCGCGAATTTGTGAAATGAATTGTTAAGGATTTGACCAGTTTTAACAGTAGCTATCTTAAACACTCAGGACCCGACATTTTATTGGACCAACTAAGTCAGAGCTATGGTAATATTTTTTTTATAGATAAATGTAAAAATAACGTAGAGTCATTTTGCAGAGCACGTGGTAAATCAGCACTTACAATTTCATTGGTGCCAGCGGAGATCGAACCCGGGTTGCTCGCGTACTGTGAAATTTACAGCGAGCGCTTAAGTTTTATTTCAATAGTCGAATTTTTACTTCCTTCCTTACTATTATTTTTGAAATATACCAACTTCACCTAACCTAGCCAATTGGTCGGTCGGGATGGCGGTTATGGTACTACTGCGGATATCCTCATTTCTAAGTTTATCACGCAGAGAAACTCCGAGCATAGCCCTCTCCATAGCTCGCTGAGCGACCTTGAGCTTCCTCATCCGGCCAGCAGTGAAGGACCACGTCTCAGTTCCATAGGTCATCACTGGTTGTACAGCCTCGTTTTCAAGTTTTGAGGTATACCTGACGAGAAGATGTGCCGTAATTTCCCGAACGCCGCCCAGCCGAGTTGAATCCGTCGATTGACCTCTCGGTCGAAGTTGGACTTACCTAGTCGGACTATTTGTTCCAGGTAAACATACTCGATAATAACTTTGAGCTTAGTTTTTCCAACAACTACCGGCATAGGTGTGACATGGACATTAAACATGATCTTTGTTTTGTCCATGTTCATCTTAAGACCTATCCGTTGGGAGGCACTATTGAGGTCATTGAGCATAGTGCTTAGGTATAAAGTCTTATCACAACTAACAAAACAAGGCCAAACTCTGCACACCTAGTTCTACTCTTCGAGGAGTTCCAGTAGCATTCACCGAAGTACACTTTCAGATCATTCTATCAAGTCCGGAGGTAAGGTCTCGGCATAACTAACAAAACGAGGTCAAACTCGGCACACCTAGTTCTACTCTTCGAGGAGTTCCAGTATCATTCACCGAAGTACACCTTCAGATTACTCCATAAAGACCAAGACGTATCACAAGTCCACTGCTGAACATAGGCCTCCCCCAGGAATGCCACAAAGCACGGTCACGAGCCATCTACATCCATTGACTTCCTGCATGTCTTACCAGGTCGTCACTCCATCTAGTGGAGGGACGCCCTACACTTCGCCTGGCAGTACGTATATGTACATAAAAATCTGTGATTATAAAAATAATAACCTTGGTCAAGTAGGTATCAAATTTGGTTTTTGAAATATTATGTATTTCTACAGCGATCGAAATTTTTGCTACCTATTACCGCTACTGTGAGCAAACGATACAGTAATCCACCCACGACGGCGGCCGAGTGCGTAAGGCAGAGCAAAGTGTATTTAGTAAAATAAATTAATACAAGGCTGCTAAAACACCGAAAATTTCGAGATTTCGCAGCCGAAAAAAATTAATTATAACTAAACAAAACAAAATTAAACTGCCATTCACATTCCAAGTGAAGAGATTAAAAAATAGATTGAGTTAAACAATTGATATTTTAAAAAGTTAACGTGTTTACCCTTCCATGCGGACTTGATAGATCTACACTATAAGCCACTAAAACCACTTTTTTATGTAAAAATAGCAATTAACCGATTTAAAAAAAAATATTAATAAGTTAAAGTCTAACAATCATTTATCTTTCTGACAATGTGCTTTTTATATAATTTATATATTCAATATGATTGTTAGATACGATTTTATGCGACAAAACGTTGGAATCTTGATTTTTAGGCGCTATTAGAACATACCTACGCGCTTTGCGCTTAAGCCATGCAATAACTTTTTTTTTAACGAAACTAATTAAATAAAATTTTTAGAATTTTAGTTGTATAATTCTTAAAAATAACATGTAAAAAAGAATTGTTCTGAGCACTCTTATCTATTTTTTTTGAGTAAACGTAGTGATTATATACTCTTTGGTTCTGAGGGGTTCAAAATATTACTACTCTTTGGCGGGGTCTAAAAAATTATCACGGGGGAGACCGATGTGACAGATTAAATGGTGCCTATATTTAGCTCTATTATTTTTTTAAATTCTTTCAAACTTCTACTAAAATCATAACTAGAAAAAATTACGAAATAAATAATTGATACGAAAAAAAAAACGTTGTGTGAACTAAGGGACCACTGGTTAGATATTGGTTTCTTTTATCTTTAACACTTTGTGTCTTGTTACTTAGTAAAATAAGCTTTACAAATTCTTTACTGAATATCTGAAATCGTCATCATCATCATTACAGCCCGTCACAAGTCCTTGCTGTATGTGTTACCAGGTCGTCACTCCTTCTAGTGGGGGGACCCTCTGTACTTCACCTGTCGGTACAAGGCTGCTACTAGAGAAACTTTTTCCCCATAGGTTGTCGGTTCATCGACCTATATGGCCGGCTCATTGCCACTTCAGCTTACTAATCCGTTTGGCTATGTCGGTCACTCTAGTTCTACTGCGGATATACTCATTTCTAAGTTTATCACGCAGAGAAACCCTGAGCATAGCTCTCTCCATAGTTCGTTGAGCGACCTTGAGCATTCTCATACGGCCAGCAGTGCAGAACCACGTATAAGATCCATAAGTCATCTTTAGCAACACGCATTGGTTGTACAATCTCATTTTCAAGTTTTGAGGTATACCTGACTGTGAAGGTGTGTCGTAATTACCCGAACGCTACCCAGCAGAGTTGAATCCGTCAATTTACCTCTCGGTTGAAGTTGGACTTACTTAGTCCGACTATTTATCCCAGGTAAACATACTCGATAATAACTTTGAGCTTAGTTTTTCCAACAACTACCGGCATAGGTGGGACATGGAAATTAAACATGATCTATGTTTTGTCCATGTTCATCTTAAGACCTATCCGTTGGGAGGCACTATTGAGATCATTGAGCATAGTGCTTAGGTAAGTGCAAAGTGGTAGATTGTACTCTTCAGTCTTCTGTACAATTTGATGAAGGGTATGTATGTGGTCTATGATACTAAAGCCTTTTCGGAAACCGACTTGATCGGGAGGCTGGAAGTCGTTGTGTTTGTGTGCGAGACGATTTGTAATGATTCTCGAAAACAGCACGTAGACGCAGCTGAGAAGGAAAATCGATCTGTAATTTTTCAAGAGAGCTTTTCTCGAAGAACAAAACCACCGCAATTCTGCTCCCCGCATCCGGAGTAGTCCCACCATTGAGGACGGAATCAAAGAGCTTCTAAAGGACTTCAAGTTCCGGCTTTCCACCCGCTTTCAGAAGCACCGCTGTAATTCCATCCTCACCTGGGCCCTTGACGTTTTTAAGGTAAACTCGAAAGCCATTCTAATTTCGCTCATACTGACGTTCGGGATACCATCGCTATAGTGTCGGATAAGACTTGCTCTCAGTTCGTTACTCACACTTGCTTGTAGTTCCAACGATGATGTGTACAGCTGCCCATAGCACCGCTTAATCTCACTCAAAATCTCAGGTGTTCTGGAAACGATGCTGCTACACTCGGTCTTTAGCTTTGACAGTTGGCTCTTTTTGGCAAACAGAAATCGGACAAGGACTTTGGAGCCCTGGTTACGCTCAATCGCTTCTTCAATAGGAGCTGTATTGAAGTTTCGTAAGTCTCGCCGCATGCATTTGGAAATCTGTCCGTACAATTGCCTGTATTCTGTCAAATCTGCTGAAGACAGCAGCTTCATTTCCCGTCTAACAGCCATGAGACTAAGAGTCTGATCGAAGAGTTATTGCGTTCTTCTGCAACAGGTTTTGCAGAACTTAGCTCCAATCGCATGGACAGTTTTCACGAGCTTGTCACTCATGTCTTCCACTAAGTTGCAGTCTTCTAGATACTGAAAATGGTTTTGTAACAAGAGCTGAACATTTTTGACACTTCGGATAAGAGCACGAGGGAGACGGAGCATTGATTTCATTAGACTTGACCTCTCTAACTTAAAGTTTAAGTTCAGTGTGCCAATAACCATTCAGCGATTGCTGCTAGTTTTCACCCTAGCAATCACTGAGACATCAATGAACAGTTGCCGCCTAGTATTCATAATATAGTCAATCTCATTTTTTGCCGAACCGTCAGGGTCTTTTATTCAATCTTTATAACGTTGCTAACGAGATACTTGTGGACAATAAATTCTTAATATAAAGTCTTCCCCCACTCTTCGGACTTAAAATATTCCTATAACATCCCAGTGCAACTTGTCTATTCTTCTTCCAGCTCCAGGATATTCTCGTCAGTCCTCAGGGTGCGTTCGTTAAATGTTGCTAGGTCAGGTCATCTTAGGTGGCAACCAAACCTTCACTGGAGATTCTTAGCAACCCTAGCCCTGCCGTTACCATGGTAGCCACCGTAGCCAGGAATACTGGGGCAGCTGGAGACTGGGGGCCGTTTATTTATGTCGTTGCTCATGGGGGCGGGGGGGTGGTTATCAGATAGATGCTGCTGCCCATCTCCTGTCTGTTTCCCTCTGTTGCCTCTTACGTCACTCACGGGAAGACATGGGGTAGTAGATATTCTTAACCGCCATTAGACGGAAATCATGGGTTTTTGGACGGAAATCATGGCATTAGATATGGGTTTTTTGTTTGATATTTTACGCGCTCAACTAGATTGCCCTGTTCTGCTTTCACAAATCTCCTTTAAAGTGCCCCGACGTAGGACTAGATATACACCTTTATTCAGTGTTCCCTTACATCATACCAATTATGGCAAGAATAGTGTCCTCACCAGAATGGTTAAAAATTTTAACAGTAAATTCTCTCATATTCACCCATTTATCCATTCAAAAAATTCATTTAAACTAAAGGTAGTACATGCTTTGACAGGAGTAGACAATTAATCTTTATTGTTTATGTTGGTAGCATTCGTAGTTTTATAAATCTGTAGTAGCATCTCAATTTAGATGTCCAATTCGCTAATTGACACAAAAAGATTTAATATAATATGTGCATGTGAGTGTACGTGTATATTGTACGTATGTATATTTATTTATTTATATGTTTGTATATATAAGTTTACCTATATGTATAAGTATTTAATTAAAATATGATTATATGTTATGTTGATGTATGTGTACATATATATGTGTGTAGATGTGTATGTAATGTGTAAATATATACTATTATTACATACAGTTGATATATATCAGATATATATATATATATATATATATATATTATCTTATTGAAGCATAAATATTTTCTTAGATCAGCCATGACAAATTAAGTCTTGTTTTTGATTAAAGTTTTTATTTTTTTTCTTACTTTTGATTCGTGCTAAATTGTGAAAAGTGGATGACTATTATTGGCCCTATGTAAAGACATATTATATAAGAATAATGTATCACAGAATGAAGGCTGTTGTTATCCCTAATAAAATAAAATAAAATAAAATAAAATCATATTACCTTCATTTTTAAGATACTTTCCGAGACCTGACTGGTAGACCGTGCGAACTGAGAGATCATATTTTAATGGCTGTAACTTTTTATTTAGTTCTACAATATTATAGTCCTACTACTAAATCCTTAGCAATTCATTTCGCGAATTCCCAGCATGGTCCCTAAGGGATAACACACACGCATTTCCTACCCTAATGCACCAAACGAATCAATAAATGTAGAAGTCTATAAGCCACAGCATCTACTTATCATCAGGTGGACTGTGTGCTCGTTTGTCACCCTTATTTTATAACAAACTATATATATACTAGTATGCAGCTCAATGCTACAACAGCAGAATACCAACCAAGCGTTGCTTTACCCTAAATGGAATTGTCATTACGCGTGAATTGGAATTATTACAAGAATTCATAATATCTAGATTGTCAAATGTTATTTATTTCTTATATACTAGACGTTGTCACGCTCAACGCACACGAACGTTTTAACAACATTGGCAATGCCATTTTTTCGATATTTTCCTTACTTTCACAATACTGACATGTGAAGGGGTTCAGTATTGCGACTTCCGTATACGGTCATTAACACGTTGGTGGACAGTACAAGTTAAGAATTACTTCCCAAATGACACTACTTATTCTCATACATTGCCTATAGGCGTAGTGTCAATGCGGTTGTACGTAAAATGTTGTTGAGTGACAGAACGCCTATAGGCGCTTACGTCTATGGGCGTACTGTCATGTTCCATCTAAAGAAAACTACGCATAGAGACAATACGCCTATAGCCGTAAACTTGATTATACAGGTAATACTAATAAAACCAGTATTTGTTATATACATTTGTTTAATAATAATCACAAACGTAATCAGCCTCTTTAATAAGTAACAAGTTGCTAATATAATCAACTTTTTATCTTACCTTTGTTGAAATTCAACATATCTATGAATTTTATAATCTTTATCCTTTAGCCTTCAATTCCGATGCATATAGACAGCGTAATAATTGTCACCTTCGCCCTGACATAGTATAGGTAAATATCGGATGATAATACATTGCTTTGGTTAAAGTAAAAAGGTTCCTTTGTTTAGGACATTTTATATGACCTTTCAGAAGACTAAGTCCAAGAAATTTCAGCATTTCTTCATAATTGGTTTCACAAAAGACAGCTTTGCGGCTATATCTTGTATGTGGTTTGTTAGTTTGGCACAAATTCCGTGGAAAAACTATGTGAAAAAAGTCCATAACATTTTTTATGTTATCAATGTTTACTTTAATACCAGAAGCAGCGTTATCAAAATTAAAATCAGGTATATCAGTCACCGTGTCACACCAACCTTCTTCTACTAAAGGTATCTCAGCAGATGTCCTGGGAGCATGACTGATTGGGCTAGGAGGCTGATCAGAAATATCTGGTGAATTGGTTCGTTCATCTTGATTTACAAGCCGATCGTTTGACGATAAAGGAATGCCAGATGACGTAGCTTCCGAAACATGAAGGTTTTGGGTAACTGAAATATTCTCATTCCGTCGTTTGTCCTCGGAAGGGCAAAATGTTTTATCACTATCATCCGAATCACAAGACGAAGAAGACTCGACAGATAAATTACTAGCGAGTTTTCGTGGGCGGCGTCCAGCAGCATCGTCAGAACTCAACGAATCGTCGCCTGAAGGATTGTAATCCTTGTCGGACCCGTATTCCCCATCATCAGCATATAGATCTTCACTAGATTTCAGAGTTTCTACTTCATTGAACAATTCTAACAACCGTTTTTGTTCCATTTCCTACGGATCTCCAGGCGCCATCTGTAAATAAATTCTGTAAGTTACAAGAATTGAATTTGAATGTTTCGATAAATAAAAACACAAAAATACGTTGATAACTTACCACTGGAGCCGTTATTTGCGCGCGAAAGTATGAGGTGACACGAAGCCTACCGCCGACGCGCACTACGTGACTAAATGTATGAAAACACGACGCCCACGAGCGTACTGTGCGGGTGGAGGGGTACCGGAATTCTGTCAATGTGTGTGTACCTTGACGTGTTGTAGAACTATGTACGATGACAGTAGGAAAGCCGCATTACTTTTGCGGTGACACTACAACATGCTCTTCCTTGTAAAAGTATTGAAAATCAAACGCCCTCAAACGTACTGCCGTGACACGTGTAAAAACTATGACGTCTATAGGCGTTCTGTCGTATCATTCTTTACTACCTGAACGCCCGTGGACGTTACTGTCCATCAATGTGTTAAATAAATATTCTCATTTCACGATGATTGAGGAGTAATGATATTATACATACCATGATTTTCGTTTAATTCTTGTATAAGAAGGCGAGGGTAGAGTCCTTTCAGTTTATCAATTGACACTCTGCTATCTGCAGTTGTGGTTTTATATCTATACGTAGCCAGGTGTAAATCATTCCAGAAAGGGATTGCGTGTTGAAAGTTGGTAACAAAATTAATGGTTCCGTATTTTGTAGCAATAAGGATAAGCAAGGTGAACGGAATTAAAAATTGCTGAAAGAGATCAATTTTAAATATCTATTCATTTGCAATAGTATAAACAAACACGTGCAAGTTATAACAATAATACTTTCATACTGCATCTAAAATTGTAAGTATATCTATAATTTTCATGTAGTTGTCTGAATATTTATTGTTCATGTACATCGCTGTCTTTATTTGTTAATTTTTTGACTATCCAAGAGGCATAACAAGGGGCCAAGGAGCACCATGGCTACAAGGGCCGAAAGATGTGAAGGGGCTGCATTTTGGAAAATAAATGTCGACTTTAACATTTTTAAGTTCCGCCTTAACGTTTTAAGCGATGCAAATAAAAGTTACATCATGTTACTAAATCATCATCATTATTACTGCCCTTCATAATTCAAATGCTGAATATAGGCCTCTCCCAAGGAATGCCATGCCATAAAGCACGATCCTGAGCCTACTGCATCCATCAACTTCTTGCATACCTCATAAGGTCGTCGCTCATTTTAAGACCTATCCTTAGGGATACCTACACTATTGAGGTCATTGAACATGATGCTAAGGACTTCGATTCTGTCATACGGAATAATATCGTTGGCATTGAGTGATGTACTTGCCGTTGATGTTGATACCGTATCCTTTCCAGTCCAGTAGCTTAAAAACGTCATCTAATGCAGTGGTGAATAACTTCAGGGATACAAGGTAACTCTGTCTTACAACTCGCTGAAGTTGGATAGGTTTATATAATTATTTCGACTACTGAACTGTTGTGACAAGCGAGTTCGCGGTCCACTTGATGGTAAGTGTGTGTGCTGTACATATCGACGTGACAGCATACGAACACAGTTATCGTTAGCACAAAGTCAGAGCATATTGGGTTAATTGGCGAGAAACTAGTTCGGCTTCCTTCGGTAACTCGTGCGTTCTAGTCTCTCACCTAGGCTGCTTAATCAAATTTCTGTAAGCCATCACTGCTATCTTTGCACAGGAAGGAAGACTCACTGGCCCACGCCGCAAATGAGGAAGCCGACCTTTTAGGTTCTCTATTTGCATCCAACTCGATTCGCGATGACGGGGTAAATATACCGCCGACCATCACACAGTGCTCAGTGCTTTAAACGCTAATCTCCGTGGTCGGTCATAAGTCAAGTAGGCCGAATATTTGTGCTGAAGACGTGTGTTCCAGAGTTCGCACTGGTTCTCACATATCTATTTCGGTCTTCCAATTTTTGCGATGTTTCAAACTCTCGGGACAGTATGTTTCAGAGAGCACGAGCGATCTGTGACAGTAAATACCTGGCCACCGACCTCCAACAAGTCAAGCAAATTAAAAAAAAATAATAATAGAGAAGATGGCTGGGTATTACCACCTGCTTGGGATCCTATAATTAATAAAATTAAATCCCAAGTTAAGCATACAACTGCAAGACTTCAAGATACTATAAGTTCATACTGCGTAGATCGGAACAAAAATGAATAATTTTTATGTGGACCTCCACATAAAAATTATTCATTTTGGCCGTGGTTAACTATGACATTGAGACTTCAAACACCTCTGCCGTCCGTGACCATGGGTAAAGTGCTGGAAACGTCAGGAATATAAAATAAGTTAATATACGCGATAAAATCCGTAAAACTAGATTTATTTATAGCATGGTACTTTAATAAAATTAATTTTACGGATCTTAGTGCACTCTTCTATATAAAAGGTAACTGCTCAGACGACACAGACAGACCTGTGACAGACTTGCGTCATAGTAGCGTGCTACTATGACACGTTGGTGCTATTTAGTTAACAACTCTATTGCCAAAGTCGAAAGGAATTATATGTTGTAACGGGGTGCCATCCGTATGATAGTTTTAATTGATGCTTACTGCTGCGCCTGTGTTATAAACTTAGAAACGAGGATATCCGCAATAAAATGTAAAAGCGGAGTGAAGTTTATGGATGCAGATGGCACATGCCTGCGTTTTGTATCATTCCCTAGGGGAGGCCTATGTTTAGCAGTGGACTTGTTTGCTTGCTTTAATGCTGATGATGATGAGTAAGCAATTAATTATTATAATTATTACAATATAGAAACTTACGAGGAATAAAAATGCTACCAATTTAGAAACAGTGTAATCAAACTGTCTTTTAAATAATTCACGAATCCGTGTTGAAATTAAAGCCCATCCTTTAGTGTTTAACGCATCTGTAACAAATTTAAGCAAATAAAAAAATGTTCATTCGATTATTAGAAGACGTAATTACTGACTGTGAGGAGTTTCATCTAAATCACTGTCCTTAATGGTCTCTTTTTTAACCGACTGCCGCAAAAGGAGCGTAATTGTTTTCGAGAGTATGTACGAGTATGTATGTATGTATGTGTCTTTCTTTGGCACGCTCTGTAGCCTAACCGGCTTAATGAATTATAACATATTATAAGATGTGTCGTTAGATTTGCCTTAATTGTAGGAGTGAGATAGGCTATATGATATTTATGTACGTATCACATCTGCAGATACAAAAAAGGGAGGGAAGGTTTTTTCAGTAAACTTTTAGACGCAGCCAAGATTTTTTAGATTACTGTTTTATACATTAAGCTTGTCAGTTTTACCTGATTGGAAGTGGCTACTTACTTAGACGATCAGCCTTAACTGACTGCAAACAAATAAAATCATAGATTCTTTGTCACTATTTTGTAATAAGATAAATGCCACACAACCTGGGATTATAGTGACACTTAAATTACAAGCCAGGACACAGCAGTGGTTGTACTGTTGTTGTCTAGCCATGATCCCATGATACGCTGAACCAGTGCAGCGGCATGTTAGGCTGCTCTGAAAATGGCAGGACAAACAAACTTACGACTACTGGTTCATAATAGTTCAAGATGTATACGTATGTCAGTTAATACAATTGGTGTAGTATAATTTAACTGCAAGTTTACATATTTTTTTATAAAATTGAAGTGACGAAAATACTTTCAACTATGAGCCGACCATACTAAGTAAAGTTAGAACCCTTTTCCACAATTTTCTGTTCATTTGAAATTGCAGTTCCTATTAGCCTGTTCTAAAATAACGGTTTGTTATCTTAAACTTTGAAATATGTCTCTCTGACATCTGTCCTGTTACTATTACTGTTGCTGTGCAGCTATCCCTACATACCTACTGCCAAATCGTAACACAAATTATTCTTATCTACACCAGAGATCTCTCGTCAACTTAGGTAACTTCCCTTAGCAAGAACATGGCAGAGCTTATTGCAGGCTGTTTAAGCCATCTCTTCGAAGAAAAAACAATACCGATCTTTAGTTTAAGAAAGAAGAAGAAGATAATACGTCTCACTCCTTCGTTCAACCAACTTTAAACAAAGAAAGCTACAGATGCGTTGTTCTCACTAAGGACGCAGATAAAATGTCCTATAGCCTGTAGCTATACTGGCTCTCCTTACCCTTCAGATTGGAACACAATAGTACACGCATTGCTGTTCGGCGCCGAAAATAAATAACGAGGGTGGTTTCCTACAAGCTATTTAATTATTTGTATATTTTTTTTACCTTTGTTACTCGATACTTCGTCATTGTCATTGAATGTATCTATTTGAACGTCTGCACACAATCTATACAAAAATAAACTCAAAGATTATGAACAACATATAGTAAATTGATTTGAAACATATATACAAGCCACTACACACACATATTTTATGTATATATATGAAAATATTATGGTAAGGATACATGCCAAAAAATAATTATTGACAATATTGTACTTTATGAAATACATATGTAGTAACAAAATTGGCATTTCGAAATTTAGATTAACATAGATCAGTAAGTCAGCAATGTTAACGAATATATATTAAACTTCCTAATGAAATATCCTTTCCGAAAGGAAATTTATTTAGAAAAAAGTAATACATTTAATTTTTTTTTATTCAAAAGTGTCTAATCTTCTAAGCTTATTAAATTTGTGTAGGTTATAGTTATGTGAGATGAAAATTTAGATACAAAGGAGCATGGAAGTATTCTGTTGAATAGCAATTGCTATTCTGATGAACTGGCGATTGCAGATCTATATCTAGCCAGTTGGACATCGGACATCGGACATCTGGATGTCTATTTCCTAGTAAAGCTGTAAAACTATACGAAAAATAAAAAGTATCAAAGTTCCGAAGTACTGCGGTATATACAGAATAGCTCCAAACTGTCACATGTAGAGTTGGCAGCTCATCTCGAATCACCGCAGATTTATAAGGCAGACTTCTGGCACTTGCTCCGGCCCATCTTTCTCGAAAACAAACCCAAGAAGCTCTGCGGTATTATTTTTTTTAAGCTCGGAATAGCAGCTATCGACAATGACTCGGAGAAAAATAAATAAAATATAAAAACAATTAAGTACAACGATTACGATGATGTCGATTTTGCTATTGTCAAACGAATGAGTAAAGAGTATAACTAACCACCTTTCGCATGCCCCTTATGTATCTTGATGCTGATAATAGTCGCATTCCTTGAATTAAACTACTTTTACGGATTATATCGCGTTTAATTAACTTATTTTATTAACTCCCGACGTTTCGGGTGCTTTACAGCACCCATGGTCACGGGGGACTGAGGTGATTGACGTCCCAATGTCAAAGTTAATCCGGAGTACCTTCAGCTTTTTTAATTATTAATTTTGGTCCGATCTACGCAGAATGAACTAACTGTGTCTTGAAGTCTTGCAGTGGTATGCTTGGGTTTAGTTTTAATTTTATTAATTACAGGATCCCAAGCAGGTGGTAGTACCCAGCCTCCCTCTCTATTGAAATTAGGATGTTTTTTAATTTCAATAGCCTCACGTATCATCCTTTGGTGCTTCACGTCAGCTATGTGTTCTTCGTGAAGCACCAACGTTCCGGGAAGTCTGCAGTTTGTGATCATATCCTAGACGGCCCCCGCCATTACATTAGATTTGATAAACCACAGATTCTCGCGAAAGAATATCGATTCCTACCAAGACAATTACAAACGTCGGAAATTAATAAAATAAGTTAATTAAACGCGATATAATCTGTAAAAGTAGTTTAATTCAATGTGTAGTGTTCGCGTAAATATAAGAAATAATTAGTCGCATTCCTGTTTATTATATATTCGATGGATACAAAGTAACTAGGCAATTACTGCGGCACTAAAATTTTCCAAACATTTTGCATAGTCGGCTATTATAATATGCATGCGACGAGGTCCTTTCTTAGAATATTTATGTATCCAGAATCCATTACTCAGATAAAGATTAATACACACGCACACACACACACAAATTAAAGATTAATACTTTCACTGTCCGGTTTTCAGACACAATAGTAAGACAATAGCAATGACCTATATGTAGTGCACGGGACAGCGAAAGGGTTAAATTAAACTATTGCGTACTAAATTTGCTTTGAATAAATGAAAATTTAAACTAGTTAAAGAAATATTCAAAGCGTACTCCATAAACGCTTCTTCGAGTGATGTGCCACCGAATCCCATAGATTCTATGTCCAAAGACGTTCTGTTATATTCGAGGCTGTTAAAGAGTCCCGCCATGTCTGCATCAGGCGGTATATAATAAACTAATGTTCGTAAGGTCTTGTCTTTCAAAATGGCGGCGGGTGCTACTTTTCGTATCGTTGCCGTTATCTTACTCACATCCGGCTGCTGAACTGTTGTGATGGGCACTCGGTAACCAGAGCCTGATAAAAATAATAAAAGATTGAAATTAATAACGGTTTCTATATTTTAATAATTTATGTTGAAATGTAAGTGGTAATTCAAGATTTACATGCATTCACCAACTCAATATGAAACTTATATGCGACGAAATGAATCAAATCTTATCAACTATTAATAAAATGAAGCAAACATTAAAAAAGCTTAAAATCAGTATAGATACTGTCTGTTTGTTATTTGTAACATCATCATCATCATCATTACAGCCCTTCACAAGTCCACTGCTGAATATAGGCCTCCTCCAAGGAATGCCACAAAGCACGGTCCCGAGCCACCAGCATCCATCAACTTCCTGCATTTCTAACCAGTTCGTCACTCCATCTAGTGGGGGGTCGCCCTATACTTCACCTACTGGTTCGAGGGTGCCACTCGAGAACCTTTTTTCCCCATCGGTTGTCGGTTCTTCGAGCTATATGGTCGGTCCATTGCCACTTCAGCTTACTAATCCGTTGGGCTATGTCGGTTACTCTGGTTCTACTTCGGATATCCGAATTTGTAAGTTTATCACGCACAGAAACCCCGAACATAGCCCTCTCCATAGCTCGCTGAGCGACCTTCAGCGTCCTCATACGGCCAACAGTGAAGGACCACGTCTCAGATCCATAAGTCATAACTGGCAACACGCACTGGTTGTACAATCTCGTTTTCAGGTTTTGAGGTATACCTGACGAGAAGATGTGTCGTAATTACCCGACCGCTGCCGAGCCGAGTTGAATCGACGGATTGATCTCTCGGTCGAAGTTGGACTTACCTAGTCGGACTATTTGTCCCAGGTAAACATAGTCGTCAACAACTTCGAGCTTAGTGCTACCAACAACTACCGGCATAGGTGTGACATGGACATTAAACATGATCTATGTTTTGTCCAGGTTCATCTTAAGACCTATCCGTTGGGAGACACTATTGAGGTCATTGAGCATAGGTGCTTAGGTCCTCCAGCGATTCTGCCATAAGGACTATATCATCGGCAAATCTAAGGTGAGTGATGTACTCGCCATTGATGTTAATACCGTATCCTTTCCAGTCCAGTAGCTTGAAAACGTCTTCCAATGCAGCGGTGAAGAGTTTTGAGGATATAATTTCACCCTATCTTACACCTCTCTGCAGTTGGATAGGTTTCGTACTCTGATTCTGTACTTGGATAGCCATCGTTGCTCTACTGTGCAAATACTTCAGCACTTCGATATACCGACAGTCAACTTGGCACCGTTGAAGGGACTGTAGCACCGTCCAAACTTTGACGGAATCAAAGGCTTTCTCATAGTCCACATACGCAAGGTAACGTGGCAGATTGTACTCCTCTGTCTTCTGTACAATTTGCCGGAGGGTGTGTATGTGGTCTAGGGTACTAAAGCTTCTTCGGAAACCGGCTTGTTCGGGAGGCTGGAAGTTGTCGAGTCTGCGTGCGAGACGATTCGTAATGACTCTCGAAAAAATCACGCAGACTCGGCTCAGAAGGGAAATCGGTCTGTAGTTCTTCAAGAGAGCGTTGTCGCCTTCCTTGAAGAACAAGACCACCGCACATCTGCTCCACGCCTTCGGTGTAGTGCTACCATGGAGGACGGAATTAAAGAGATTCTGAAGGACTTCAAGTACCGGCTTTCCATCCGCTTTCAGGAGCACCGCTGTAATTCCATCCTCACCTGGGGCTTTGCCGTTTTTAAGGTGCTTGAGAGCCGTTCTAATCTCGCTCCGACTGACGTCCGAAATATCATTGGAATAGTGTCGGATAAGAATCACTCTTGGATCGTTACTCACACTTGCGTGTGGCTCCAACGATGATGTGTACAGCTGCCTATAGAACCTCTCAATCTCACTCAAAATCTCAGGTATCCCGGAAATGATGCTGCCACACTCGGTCTTCAGCTTTGATGGTTGGCTCTTTCTGGCAGACAGATCTATGGCAAAGACTTTGGAGCCTTGGTTCCGCTCGATTGCTTATTTAATACAAGCTGTATTGAAGTTGCGTAAGTCCCGCCGCATGCTGTCAAATCTGTTGAAGACTTCAGCTTTGTTTCCCGTCCAACAGCCATGAGATTAAGAGTGTGATCGGAGAGTTTTTGTGTTCTTCTGCAGCGGGTCTTGCAGAGCATAACTCCGATCGCATGGACAGTTTCCACGAGCTTATCATTCATATCGTCCACTTCATTAAAGTTTTCTAGGCACTATAAACGGTTTTGTAACTCGAGCTGAAAGATTTCGGGACTTTGATATTTGAAATTGAGCACGAGGGGGACTGAGCGTTGACTTCATTAGAAGAGACTTCTCTAATTTAACGTTTAGGTTCAATGTACCTCTAAACATTCGGTGATCGCTACCAGTTTGCACCTTCGATCACTGTGACATCATTGAACATTTGGCGTCTGGTCATGATATTGAAGTCATTCTCATATTTTGTCGAACCGTCGGGGCTTGACCAGGTCCACTTCCAGTGGGGCCACTTCTGGAAGAAAGAGTTCATCATAAAGAGTCCCTCTTTTTCTATGAAGTCGGCCAGCTGCTGGCTCCTTGGGTTACGTTACCCTTTTTCAAATTTCCCTATATTCAGCTTACCGTTCACTCTTGTGCCTAGTTTTGCATTGAAGTCTCCTATTAACTTCGTATAGTGGGTTTTGGAGGAATGCATGGCTTTAAGGATATCCTCATACATTTCCTCCACCTCCTCATTGGGATGTGCCGAGGTTGGAGCGTAAATCTGTATGACCTTCAGCGAATACCGTTTGGTGATTCTAAGTATAAGGTACGCAACTTTCGTCGACACACTCACAATCTTTACAACGTTGTTAACGAGAGACTTGTGGATAAATCCAAGACCTTGGGACAGATGGTCACCCTCCCGGTGATAGAACAAGTTGCCGGATTCGAAGTTTACCGTGTCCTCCCCCTCTCTTCGGACCTCGTATATTCCAATAATATGCCAGAGTAACTGGTCTACCTCTTCTTTCAGCTCCAGGATCTTCTTGTCAGTCCTCAAGGTGAGTGCATTGTATGTTGCCAGGTCGAGTCGTCTTAGGTGGCAACTGAACCTCCACCGGAGATTTTTAGCACCCCCTGCCCCGCCGTTACCATGGTCGACACCGTAGCCAGGAATAGTGGGGCCGTCGGGGACTGGGGGCCGTCTCTTTGTAACTTTCATCATGGGGGGATATTTGCCATTGTTGCCACGCTTGGCGAGCGGGTTGGCAACCGCAGTTTTTTTATTGTAATATTGCTGTTATCAGGAAGATGCTGCTGCCCATCTCCTGCCTGTTTCCCACTGTCGCCTCTTATTACACCCACGGGAAGATATGGGTTAGTGGATATCCTTAACCACCACTACACGGCATTTGTAACATGGCTGTAAAAAAAGTAAAGTTACAGCCTATATATGTCCTATTGCTGGTCACAGGCCTCCTCTCATTTCTGAGAGGGTTTTTAGGGCAAGGGAATGTCCGCCGCGCTGCCACAATGCTTGTTGGCGAACTTCACATGTCTTTGAAATATATATTTTCTTCTTATTCCTGAGACATACCGGTTTCCTCACGATGTTTTCCTTCAACGCCGAGCACGTGGTAAATTAGCACTTACAATTGCAACTAACAATTTCATTGGTTCCGGCGTGGATCATACCCGGGAAGACATGCCTGTGTCTAACTATAATTCAGGGCGGTGCCTAATCCTTTTTATTTCTTTCCTAGTAGTAGAAAAGTTCCGGTGAGTAGTCAGGCAAATGGCTCTGCGGGAGAGCCCAGGTCGTGATGATCTAAATGTCAAGTTTTTCCTTCACATTGTTACCGCTAAGACAGGACAGAAACACTCAAACGATCCTCTATTCTCCTTTCACCCCTTATTTCCCGTCTTACTTCAATCCAATGTGTCAGGTGTAACGTGCTGATTGATGCTTGACTAAAGGGAAGTCCTGTCGCAAGCATTTCCTAATCAAGATTAGGGTGATACGGGTAATATTAGGCCCTTCCCCCGTCGTGAGGGAATCTGCCGGGGGTGACCGTTATCGACCTATTTCCTTTTTTGAGTTTACACAATTTTATAATTGCATAACATGGTTTCGTAAGACACCGATCGATATACAATCTGTTTGATCATATGGACAATCGAATACAAACTGATACTGTTTTCACAGAATTTCATAAGGCTTTTGATAAGGTGTATCATTCAAAAACTTACGTTTAATGTCATACGCGGAAACTTATTGCGATGTTTATCTTTGTACATCAATACTAATATTATAAATGCGAAAGTGTGTTTGTTTGTTTGTCCTTCTTTCACGTCGCAACAGAGCGTCGGCATGGCATGATTATTTGTAAGGGGATAGTTCGGTGGCTGTAGAGTGACATAGGCTACTTTTTTCAGCGGAAAAACATATCATTCCCGTGGGAAAATGGAATATGTTGCAAAATTAAATTCAGCTAGGTGGCGCCACCGTGATTCTACAAGACGGACGACGGTACGATGGACGAACACAGAAGGTCAGAATATCTGGATTATTATATCTTTTACCAAAATTAAGATAAAAATGTATGGATCTGTATTTTCCACGCAGGACCGGAAGAGAGCGATAAAAACATAAAATTCACCAGCTGATTTTCTTCAAACGTTTTGGTGCATCGTAATTCACAGAATAGGCGATAACCTCGCAGACGATATTAAGTAATCCGTTGATGCTCTGCCTACCCGCAAGGGTTACAGGCGTGATTATAAGTATGGATCAGAAATACTATCACCACCTGTCACGCTTTCACCTTAACTATTACTTAACAATGGTAGAAACAGTTCTTAGTAAGCCTTATTAATAAGCCTTAGTAATATTTATTGAACGGAAATGAATACAGTTCTTATATGTGGTTATGAATGAATCGGTATTACAATAAGAAAAATTGTGCAAAATTATAAGAAAAATACTTTTTGAGAGTTCTTATTAACTATCGTATACATAGTTTAAATTGATTCCGCTAGATGTCGTTACTAGGTTTTTAAAACGCGGTAACGAAATGTTTCCTGACATGTACTTAACTCCCGCCGTTGAGCCGCGCGTCAACTTATAGTGCATACGGTACCTATACGCTTAAATTGTTTCTATTTCGTAGCTTATTCGACTACCTGCTTTCGATTTCGGTTGTTTGTTATTTGCTTTGTGATTTGATTAAGGTTGAATTGAATGGATTTATATTGGCTTTCATTTTCGGATTTGTGTATTTTATTGGATCGGTTTTGTTGATTTGGTTGGTATTCCTTTATGCATATTTAGACTCTGGTTTTGATTTTGGATTTTGTTTATTTAGAATCGTGAATTGGTTTTCGTTGTTTTAGGTTGTTTAACAATATTTCAAAGGAATATTAATAGTATAGATAGTGTATACGGTACCTATACACTTACTTCTTTTTTCGTTGGTTATATTTATATTGACTACTGCTTTCGATTTCGGTTTTCTGCGATTTGTTTTGTGATTTGGTTTAAGTTGATTCGATTTTTTTTGGCTATCGTTTTCGGATTCGTGTTGTGTCTTGAATTATTTTTGTTGTTTTGATTTAAAAAAATATTTATAAGGAATATTTATTCCTTTTAGATATTTTGGATTTGCTTTTAAAAAAAATATTTAAAAGGAAATTTAATTCCTTTTAGGTATTTTAACGTTTTTTTATAAATTGGTTTTTTCTTCCTTCATAATGCCTCGCAAACGTAAGTCCAGCCTTTCAAGAGTATCTTCTCAAAGACAAGCGAAAAGATTAGCTCGATCGCTAGAATCTTTAGAAGATGCTGAACTGAGAAGGCAAGAACAAGCAGAGCGTCAGGCTGCTTTAAGAGCATCTGAGACACCTTCTCAACGTCAACGAAAACGTCAGCATAAGCGTCTTGAACAGACAGAGCGTGAGGCTGCTTTAAGAGCTTCCGAAACACCTTCTCAAAGTCAGGAACGGCGTCTTGAACAGGCAGAGCGTCAAGCTACCTTAAGAGCTTCTGAAACACCTTCTCAAAGTCAGCGAAGGCGTCGTGAACAGGCAGAGCGTCAAGCTACTTTAAGAGCTACTGAAACACCTGCTCAAAGTCAGCAAAGTCGTCTTGAACAGGCAGAGCATCAAGCTACTTTAAGAGCTACTGAAACACCTGATCAAAGTCAGGAAAGGCGTCTTGAACAGGCAGAGCGTCAATCTACTTTAAGAGCTACTGAAACACCTGCTCAAAGTCAGCAAAGGCTATTCGAACAAGCGGAACGTCAGGCCGCCTTAAGAGCCGCGGAAACACCTGATGAAACTCTACACAGACTCATTGAGCAAGCTGAACGTCAATCTACTATAAGGGCATCTGAAACACCAGAACAGACACAGGCGCGAAGAGATGCAAATGCACAGCTCCAAGCTGAACGTCGACAAAATTTTCAAAGAAACAATTGGTCGGTTTTTAATGACGCAGTATTCAATTATGATCCGTTGATTGATTATAAAAATCACAGGTTAGTTGTTATCGGACTGATGGACAAGGCGTGTCGATTTTGCAGCGCTTTAAACTGGAAAGATGAGACCGCAGGCATGTGCCGTTCCAATGGCAAAGTGTCTCTTCCGTTACTTGGGGTACCAGAAGAACCTTTGAAAACTCTCTTTTTATATGATGCTAATGAGTCACGGCGCTTTTTAAACAGGATCCGGAAATATAACTCATGCTTTCAAATGACGTCCTTCGGAGTTGACCGGGAAATAGTAATGCCGGGATTTTCGCCTACATTTACGGTGCAAGGGCAAATTTATCATAGAATAGGTTCACTTTTTCCAGCTGAAAACGAACAGCATAAATTTTTACAAGTATATTTTATGGGTGACGAAGAAATTGAGGTAGACCGTCGCTGCCAATTTATCCAGGAGTTGAGAGAGACACAGTGTTCAAAATTCAAAGATTCTTGCATGAACGTAACATTTTAGTCAAAACATTTAAAACTGCTTTAGAAAACCTACCTGAAGAGGATTATAAAGTCGTCATTCACGCAGATCGGACCCCTCGAGGAGAGCATGAAAGGCGCTATAATGCACTTTTGATAAACGAAATAGCAGCCGTAATTAGTGGTGATCAGTTTTCTTCACGAGACATTGTCTTGCGAGCACGTGATGATACGTTGCAATGGGTAGCCGATACACACAAGTTTTATGACGCTCTGCAATACCCATTGATTTATTGCAAAGGACAAGAGGGTTATCATTTTCAAATTCCACTCATTAACCCGGTCACAAAGGAGCCTACTCCGAACAAAAAAGTATCATGTATGGATTTTTATGCGTATCATATGATGTTGCGAGAAAATGATTTTAACCTCTTAGCCCGGTGTAGACAATTATTTCATCAATTTTTGGTAGACATGTATGTGAAGGTAGAAAGTGAAAGTCTCCGTTATATATCTTCAAATCAAAAAAAGCTGCGCGTTGAGAATTATATACATTTACAAGATGCAGTTTCTAGCGACGCCAATGTAAACCCCAGAAATTTAGGTAAAATGGTAATTCCGTTCTCATCATTCGTAAACAGTCCCCGCTACCTACATGAGAACACACAAGACGCATTCGCCTATGTACGAACTTACGGAAGACCTGATATTTTTGTTACTTTTACTTGCAATCCCACATGGAAAGAAATAACCGAGGAGCTAATGCCGGGCCAAAAAAGTACTGACAGACATGATTTAGTTGCTAGAGTATTTAGATTAAAAGTACAAAAATTAATGTATGTAATTAACAAAGGGAAAATTTTCGGAGAGGTGCAGTGCTGCATGTATTCAATTGAATGACAAAAAAGAGGATTACCGCATGCCCACATTCTAATATGGCTTAAAGAGAAGTTGCGGCCCAGCCAAATAGACGACATAATAAGCGCCGAGATTCCGGATCCTGAGCAAGATAAAGAATTGTATGATACCATCGTCCGAAATATGATTCACGGTCCATGTGGAGCACGAAATTCAATATCGCCATGTATGAAAGAAGGAAAATGTACAAAGAAATTCCCTAAACAGCTATTAAAAGAAACAGTGCACAATGACAATG
The DNA here is from genome assembly GCA_029286625.1 of Parnassius orleans. NCBI lineage: Eukaryota > Metazoa > Arthropoda > Insecta > Lepidoptera > Papilionidae > Parnassius > Parnassius orleans. Next base: position 200,726 of record JAGSMP010000161.1, on the reverse strand, counting down.
GCTACCCTTTATACAGACGCAGAGCTCCTGAAGATGGTGGCAGGAAATTTACAATCAAATCTCGCTCTGGAGCGTTCGCAACCTTAGATAACAGCTGGATTTTCCCGTATTCGCCCATTCTATGTAAAATGTTTAATGCCCACATTAATGTAGAAGCATGTAGCTCTATCCGCGCAATCAAGTATATCTGTAAGTACATAAATAAAGGAAGCGACCAAGCAATATTTAATCTCAGGAGTGAAGGTGAGGCAAATCCCGTTAATGAAGTACAGACCTTTCAAGCAGGGCGTTATGTCAGCAGTAACGAGGCAGCGTGGCGTCTCCTTGGCTTCCTTTACACGAAAGGCACAACAGTTACTCACCTTGCTGTGCACTTAGAAAATGGAGAGCGTGTATATTTCACCGAAAGAAATTTCCAAGAAAGAATTGCATCACCGCCAAAAACTACACCTTTTTTCAACTTTGTCAAACCGACCCCTTTGCAAAAACGTTGTTATATTCTGAAGTCCCCCGCTATCATACTTGGAACACATCTAGGAAGGAGTGGAAACGCCGTATTCAAAGTCATCAGATGCCCTTGGTCGTGTGTATACCGTCCATGTAACTAATTTTGAATGTTTCTGTTCACGATTGCTGCTGCACCATGTTCGGGGTCCTACAGGATATAAAGACCTTAAAACTGTCAACGGTCAGGAATGCGCAACTTATAGAGAAGCATGTGAAGCTCTGCATCTTTTAGAAAACGATAATCACTGGGATGAAACCATGGAGGAAGCTGTGCAGTGCCAGTCACCAGCCAAAATTAGGGATCTTTATGCAATTCTCATATCATCTTGCGGGCTATCTAATGCACATAAATTGTGGGACAAATATAAAGAGTACATGGCGGAAGATATTTTGCGAAGGTTACAGCAGACACACGCGAACATGTCATACAATGAACAGATTTATAATGAAGCACTTGGAAAAATTGAAGATAAAGTAATGGCAATGGTAGGCAAAAAATTAAGCGACTTTGGAATGATAAGCCCTCAGCAAACAACCCAAAAAGGAACTAAGTGATGAAATTATACGTGAAACAAACTACGATATACCAGCTTTGCAGCAGCAAGTAGCCAATTTGTACCCTTGCTTCCCGAACAAAAACGAGTTTTGACAAAGTATTAGGACAAATTGAATCTGGAAATTGTGCACTTTTCTTTTTAGATGCCCCTGGAGGAACTGGGAAGACATTTTTGTTAAATTTATTATTAGCGCAAGTACGGAAAGATAAAAACATTGCTATGGCTGTAGCTTCCTCCGGTATAGCCACCACGCTGCTAAGCGGGGGCCGCACTGCACATTCTGTTTTAAAACTCCCTCTAAATCTAGCCCAGGAAGAATCGCCGATCTGCAACTTTATTAAAAATAGTGCACGAGGTATAGTGCTACGATAATGCAAACTTTTAGTGTGGAACGAAAGTACAATGTCGCATAAAAAAGCTGTAGAAGCACTAAATCGAACGCTCCAGGATTTGCGCAGCAATACCGATGTAATGGGAGGAATGGTAGTTTTACTGGCTGGTGACTTTCGCCAAACTTTACCTGTCATTCAAAAGGGCACACCTGCAGATAAAATTAAAGTATGCCTCAAGTCGTCTATTTTATGGAACAAGGTGACAAAATTCAGTTTAACTACGAATATGAGAGTGCATTTGTATAATCATATCAATGCTGGAAACTATGCTGATACACTATTAAAAATTGGCGATGGGCGGTTGGAAACAGATGCTGAGGGCTGCGTTAAATTGACGAGAGATTTTTGTAATTTAGTACAGAGTCATTCCGAATTAATTGCGAGCGTTTATTCAGATTTAACGAACAACATGCATGAAGACAAATGGTTATGTGAAAGGGCGATTCTTGCACCAAAAAATAAGAGCATTAACAAAATAAATTCAGATATATTAAGCGAAGTAGCAGGAGAAATAACAGAGTATTTGTCAGTAGACACAGTTATGGACACAGAACAGAGCACTTCATATCCCGTAGAGTTTCTAAATTCTCTAGAGTTGTCAGGTGTGCCCTCACATAAGCTTCAATTAAAATTAGGCGTCCCAGTCATGCTAATGCGAAATTTAGATGCTCCTCGGTTATGTAGCGGGACAAGGCTGCGTGTGACACATCTTGGACGGAACATAATCGGTGCTACAATTTTGACAGGCGTAGGAAAAGGTGAAAATGTTATTATACCACGGATCCCTATGATTCCCACAGATCTTCATTTTCAATTCAAAAGGTTGCAGTTCCCTATTAAGCTCAGTTTTGCAATGACAATTAATAAAGCGCAAGGGCAAACGTTACAGGTAGCGGGGGCAACTTAGAAAAACCGTGCTTCTCTCATGGTCAGTTGTATGTAGCATGTTCGCGTGTGTCAAATACCCAGAATCTCCACATTCTTTCCCCGAATGGAAAAACATATAACATTGTGTACAGTAGCGTCTTAAAATAGTGTTCAGTTAGTTTTTTTTCCAAAATTTCCACAATCAATTAATCAGAATTCCCACAGATCTTCCCTTTCAATTCAAAATTTCCTATTTAGCTCAGTTTCTTTTCAATTCCAAATGCTGCACCTCTGACGGACCTATTAAGCTCAGTTTCCTTTCAACTCAAAAGGCTGCATCTCGGACGGATCTTTTATTTGGCTCAGTTTCCTTTCAATTCAGAAAACTGCATCTCTGACGAATCAATTTAGCTCAGTTTCTTTTCAAAAGTCTGCATCCCTGACGGATAATTATGCTCAGTTTTCTTTAATTAAAAAAATATCCCATTTCCATTTGGAATAAACAGGCTATTTTCATGCTTTCCTATACGCTGCGTTTCAAAACATTTAAATAGGCTGACGAAATAATTTTGCTCAGTTTCCTTTTAATGGCTGCATCTCTGACAAATCTATAAAACTCAGTTTTCTTTCAATTCAAAAAGCAATGGATAGTTCATTTCCCAGTGACCATGCGGGCGAAGCCGCGGGTAACAGGTAGTTATTGATAGGATCAAAAAAGTTGTGGTTAATGAATTTTCCTCTAGCTACAAAATAATATCTTCAGTTGTACCACAGGGTTCGTTGCTCTTCACATGATTTTCAGTCTTGTTTTAAAAAAAAGCTTTCATAATTGTGAGAAGCTACAGAAAGATCTTGTAAGTGACCTAACTTTATTCTAATAAATGAATTGCAAGTAAGCATTCATAAATGTAATAATCCCTATTTTTTTCCCCAAAAACGCAAAAACCTACAATTACATACATTCCCTTCTTAATAGTCCCTTAGAAACACTGTTATTAGACATCATTAATCTAAACTTCAATGCTCATATCAGCCACGTAACGAACACTAGAAGCGTATGAAATGTACGGAAGTGTTGCACGAACAGGTAATTGCTTTAAAAGATCCACTTCTTATTTTTTATTTTTAAATCACTTGTCAGATCACAAATTGAATATGCAGGTATGCAACCCATATTATAATAAATATAGTGAGCTTTCAGAATCGTAACAATAAAGTTTTGCAGCTTTGTAAATTATAAATATTTCCACGCTAGATTATCTGATCACAACTAATTAACCTTTGTTGTCTCTATACATGAGCTGGTGCTGCAAAATGCCACCTAGCAGCTTTGGAGTCAATGGAAAGACATGCAAAGAGGCTTATTTGTGTCCCGAATCTGTTTAAAACCAATATTACTAGCCTCGAACATAGGCGCAAATTAGCCAGTTATTCTACATGATGCAATTCGGAGACTGTGAGCAGGAATTGCATAAATTAATTTCTCCCTCTGCCTTCCGCCATCGGACTAAGTTATAGAGGTTTGTCTAGAACCATGTTGCAGTTATATTGTGTTACGATCAGGTGGGCTGTGTGGTCGCTCGTCACCATTATTTGCATAAAAAAACCAAACGTTCGGCAGGTTTCCAAGTCTCGTGACTTACCACGCATTTGAACCAAACGGTTTGCTACATCGTTCGTCATGCGTACAGCAAAGAAGTGGTATAAGTTACCAGCATCTGTTTTTTCGTCCAATTACAATGTGGGTGCCTACAAGGCAAAAGTTAATAGGCTTTTGTTAAGTCAGTTCGTTTCACCATCTTAGGCTAGCTTAGCATTAGGTTGGATTGCAGTTTATAATCTGCATCAAGCTGTCATGGCGTACGGTTTTGTACTGATCGATTCTTTAACTGTCATGTTCTACCTATAAGTATGGTTTTAAAAATTGCTCAAGTTGTAAGAAGAACATTACAATACAAATACAAAAAAAGCTCCCAGAATAGAATTTAGCCGGTGCAATGGAATTGTACATTTGGATTCAAAGTGCTCAAAATTATCCAATAAACTACTAAGGACCCTACGAAATGTTGACGGTATAGAATGTAGTTGTGAAGATTACCTACAAAATCTATCCCGAAGGTCTTCATTCATTATTCCAGGAGGAAATGACGATGTTGAATCCGTCACCGGTGATGACTGTAGTCGACATACTTTCGATACCAATAAACTGGTACAAGATATTAGCCGTGAGATTAAAAAAACATTTCGTGAGGAGATAAGCAAGCTAGAAACTTCAATACAATTCCTTAGTGATAAAATTAATACCATGGAAAATCTTATAAGAAATCAAGACAACAGAATTCAGGATTTTGGAACTAAAAATCAAGAGCTAGATAATAAAAATAAAAATTAAGACCTGAGATTAGCTACTACTTAAATTCAAGATCTTTTTTTTATTATTAAAATGGAAAATTCTGATAATAACATTAACACAATATAATCCTATTTGTATATTTGCACTACTAACATATTAATAATTCACTAAATAATAATATAATAAATGTAATAATTAAAATTATAATGTCAAAATAATAATGTCAAAACGAGTGTAAATTATTATGTTTCAAAATTAATAACATATATAAAGTTTTGTGGCTCATTCAATAAATTTGATAGTTAAAATTTAAAAATTGTCAAACAAATAACCATCAATATTATAATACGCTTTTTGGTAAAAATATGTTAAGTTTGTTTCTTAAAAATGTGAAGGCTCTTAGACTCTCTTATATATTTAGGTAAATGGTTATAGAGACGAGGACCCATGCAGAATTTTTAAAACAAAACAGTCTTACTATTGGGATGATTCAATTTATCTTTATGACGCTGGACATTTAGATTTATGTAAAGACTTAAGTTTTCACATACAAATAAGACTACCTCGTATATATATAGACATGAACACTGTTAATAATTTTAAATTAATGAAGTATGGCTTACAACTCTCACTTTGCTTAATTTTATAAATGGCTCTTAGGCACCTCTTCTGAGCTTTAAATACAGTTTATTTGTCCGTACAATTACCCCAGAATATAATACTATATGTAAGTGTAGACATAACATAAGCATGATATGATACCATTACAGCGGATGTGTCTACAACTTTTCCAAGCATATATAACGCATAGGAAAAACGATTCTACATTTATACCCAAAAATTTTATATTTTCTGTGCTATTGATTTTTTGTCCAAGATAGTTGATATTAAAATTATTTATTTTATTAGGTTTTTGATAAAATGTCATTAGTTTAGTTTTTTTTTTCTAAATTTATATTTAGATTATTTATATTTAGCCAATTCATAATTTTCTCTAAAGCAAAATGTATGTTACTTTCTAAATCTATTTTGTTTTTACTAGCGAAAATAACTGTGCTATCTACAGTAAATAATACATTTTATGATTAATGACGCTGGGAAGGTCGTTGATATAGATAAGAAATAACAATGGTCCTAAGACACTTCCTTGCGGTACTCGAGTTACGACTCTGTGTTTAGAAACGTAGGTTATTTCTTTTCTTGATTTTAGACAATATTTTGTAATGTATGTACTTTGAATATTGTGAAGAATATTGTCGATACATGTACCACTAATTAGTCGTGTAGGTACTTTTATTGCTGTTTTAATATTATAACATGTTATTAGTTGTATAAAATTTTTAGAAATTTCGGTTCCAACTAATATATTTATATTAAAGTCTCCACAAATTATAATTTATTTTTGTTATTATTACAGTATTTTTAAATATTAAGTCAAAATTATACAAAAACTTATTAAAATCTTTACTTCTAGTTTTTGGAGGTCAATAGGTACATATTATTTTAAGTTTATGCTCTATAAGTTGAACTTCACAACATTAGATTATGTTCATTTTACTAAGTTGTGCTATTTCAGGAAGAGGTTTATGATATTTATGACATTTCTTAACTAGTATGCTGGAGCCTCCATGACGATTTTATCGAACATGGTACGATGCAAGAGAATAATTATCTAATTTGAATAAATTCGTATCATTGTAAGCTATATTATATTCAGTTATGCATAAAACATCAGCCGAATACCCATTTAATTCGAGGTCATATAAATTAACAGTTAGGAGATTAGATTTAGCAATTAATCCATTAATATTTTGATGTTATATGTATAGTTTTTTATATTCGAAAATTTTTTACCAGAATGTGTTATATTATCATGCCTGGTAGTAATTCTCTCTATGATATTGTCTTTCAATATATCGTCACTCTGTGTATATATGTCTACCATTTAAATATTGTGAATTAGTGTACTAGAAGTCTGAAGTGAAGTATATTTTGAGGAAATTACTATGTTTTGGTAACTCTCAAATTTTAATTTGTAATCAAGGCGTAGAATTTCACGTAGTAGAAAACGACATGGAGACAACCATATGGAGTGAAAGTATATTAGTTATTAGTTAAAGTTGATATTTTACGGCTTTCTTTTTATTTTAGATTGGACTTCATATGTAATCCACGCGACTACTTAATGTTTTATTAAGGCGGGATAACTGCAGTTGTCGCCCAAGTTGTGTTAAGAAACAGTCTCGTTACACTTATTTAGCTGTCATGTCATTCGTTTTTCGAATTTCAACCTATGCTTTTTACGTTGTTGCTTGAAATTGCTATACAAAAATAATATAGTCTCGTAAGGAGTGCGGTTTTACATGCGTGTTCTTTTAACTTAATTTGTAGCGGACGAAGGTTGAAATTGTTAAAAAAAAAACAAATATTCTTGTGGGGAGTATGATTGTCAGATTGAGATTATCACTATGATTTTTGTTAAATATTACGTACTGGATTACCTAATCAGTCAAGTTCTCGATGATTATTATTGATGTTAATTTAAATGATTTTAACAGAAAAAAGCATGTATCACAATAAAATTACTATATATGTCATCATCATTACAGCCCTTCACAAAACCACTGTTGAAAATAGGCCTCCTCCAAGGAATGCCACAAAGCACGGTCCTGAGCCACCTGCATCCATCGACTTCCTGCATGTCTTACCAGGTCGTCACTCGATCTAGTGAGGGGACGACCTACACTTCGTCCGCCGGTACGAGGCCGACACTCGAGAACCTTTTTTCCCCATCGGTTGTCGGTTCTTCGAGCTATATGGCCGGCCCATTGCCACTTCAGCTTACTAATCCGTTGGGCTATGTCGGTCACTCTGGTTATACTGCGGATATCCTCATTTCTAAGTTTATCACGCAGAGAAACCCCGAGCATAGCCATAGCTCGCTGAGTTCCTCATACGCCAAGCAGTAAAGGACCATGTCGAAGTTCCCTAGGTTATCACTGGCAACACGCACTGGTTGTACAGTCTCGTTTTCAAGTTTTGAGGTATACCTGACGAGAAGATATGCCGTTATTTCCCGAACGCTGCCCAGCCGAGTTGAATCCGTCGATTGACCTCTCGGTCGAAGTTGTACTTACCTACTCGGACTATTTGTTCCAGGTAAACATACTCGTTAACAACTTCGAGCTTAGTGCTCCCAACAACTACCGGCATAGGTGTGACATGGACGTTACACATAACCTTTGTTTTTTTCAAGTTCATCTTTAGACCTATCCGTTGGGAGACACTATTGTGGTTATTGAGCATAGTGTTTAAGTCCTCCAGCGATTCTGCCATAAGGACTATATCGTCGGCAAATCAAAGGTGAGTAATGTACTCGCCATTGATGTTAATACCGTATCCTTTTCAGTCCAGTAGCTTAAAAATTCTTCCAATGCAGCGGTGAATAGTTTCGGGGATATAAAGTCACCCTTTCTTACACCCCTCTGCATTTAGATAGGTTTCGTACTCTGGTTCTGTACTCGGATAGCCATCGTAGTCCTACTATACAAACACTTCAGCAATTTGATATATCGCCAGTCAACTTGGCACCGCTGAAGGGACTGCAGCACCGCCCAAATTTCGACGGAATCAAAGGCTTTCTCATAGTCCACATTCGCCAGACATAGTGGCAAATTGTACTTCTCGGACTTCTGTACAATTTGCCGAAGGGTATGTATGTATGTGGTCTATGGTGCTAAAGCCTTTTCGGAAACCGGCTTGTTCGGGAGATGGGAAGTCGTCCAGTCTGCATGCAAAACGATTCGTAATGACTCTCGAAAATAGCACTTAGACGCGGCTCAGAAGGGAAATCGGTCTGTATTTCTTCAAGAGAGCGTTTTCGCCTTTCTTGAACAAGACCACCGCACTTCTGATCTACGCCTCCGGTGTAGTGCCACCATGGAGGACGAAATTAAAGATCTTCTGAAAGACTTCAAGTATCGGTTTTCCACCTGCTTTCAGAAGCTCCGCTGTAATTCCATCCTCGCCTATGGCTTTGCCGTTTTTAACGTGCTGGAGAGCCATTGTGATGTGCGGGATATAATAGGAATAGTGTCGGGTAAGACTTGCTCTTCGATCGTTACTCACACTTGCATGTGGTTCTAACGATGATGTGTACAGCTACCCATAGAATCTCTCAATCTCACTCAAAATCTCAGGTATCCCTGAAACGACGCTGCCACACTCGGTCTTCAGCTTCGACAGTTGGCTTTTTCTGGCAGACAGATCTCTAGCAAATACTATGAGACCTGGTTTCGCTCGATTGCTTCCTCAATACGAGCTGTAATGAAGTTGCGTGCGGCGGGCCGCATGCATTTGGAGATCTGTCTATTCAGTTGCCTGTACGCTGTAAAATCTACTGAAGTCTGCAGCATCATTTTCCGTCTAACAGCCATGAGATTAAGAGTGAGATCGGAGAGTTTTTGTGTGCTTAGCGGCGGGTCTTACAGAACTTAGCTCCGACCGAATGGACAGTTTCCACGACCTTGTTATTTATATCGTCCACTGCATAGCAATCTTTTAGGCACTGAAAACGATTTTGTAGCTCGAGCTGAAAGGTTTCAGGACATTGGATTAAAATACGAGGGGGACGGAGCGTTGACTTCATTAGAGAAGACCTCTCCAACTTAACGTTCAAGTTCAGTATGCCTCTCACCTTTCGGTGATCGCTGCCGGTTTTTACCCTTGCGATCACTGTGACATCACTGGACAGTTGGCGTCTGGTCGTCATAATGAAGTCAATCTAATTTTTTGTCGAACCGTCGGGGCTCAACCAGGTCCACTTCCTGTGGGGTTGCTTCTGGAAGAAAAAGTTCATCATAAAGAGTCCCTCTTCCTCCATGAAGTCGGCCAGCCCCTGGCCCCTTGGGTTCCGTTGCCCTATTCTAAATTTCCCTACTTTCTTCGGACCACGGATAATCCTATAATATTCCAGCGCAACTTGTCTATCTCTTCTTCCAACTCCAGGATCTTCTCGTTAGTCCTCAGAGTGCGTGCATTATATGTTGCCAGGTCGAGTCGTCTTAGGTGGCAACCGAACCTCCACTGGCGATTCTTAACTCGCCATGCCATGCCTGCTTTTACCATGGTTACCACCGTAGCTAGGAATAGCGGGGCCATGAGGGACTGGGGGCCGTCTCTTCGTAACTTTTTCATGGGGGGTATATTGCAATAGTTGCCACGCTTGGCGAGCGGGTTGGCAACCGCAGTTTTTTATTGTTGTTTTTCTGTTATCAGAAAGATGGTGCTGCCCATCTTCTGCCTCAGGTTACCTCTGTCGCCTCTTATAATGAATTAAAAATTAACAATGAATTGACTAAATCAAATCAAGAAGTCGCAGCGGTGTTTGAGAAATATTTCACTGATGTTCCTATCTTTACAAAAGAGTCATTGAATAATTTTCCAACTGTCTCCGAGTCATTACTCAAACAGAACGTTAATACCTGTTTAAAAGAATTTAGATTTGAAAAAGTATTACCGCAAGATATTGTTAAATACTTTAAAACCATTGATGTAAAGAAAACCGCAGATTTGTGGGGGATTCCCGTTACAGTTATTGCGTCCATAATAGATTTAATTGCACCTCATCTTGATATTATTTTTAATACTTGTGTCGATTCTGGTGTTTCCTGATTTAATGAAGTATAGTAAAGTAATACCTTTATTTAAGTCTGGTAGTACATTGGACCCCGCTAATTTTAGACCTATTTCTGTAATACCAACTCTCAGTAATTTTTTTCAAAAAATAATTTTAGATCAATTGTTAATTTTTTTTAATACAATTAAATTACTTCATAAAAACCAATTTGGTTTTACAAGACCTCGCTCGACGTCTGACGCCGATGTTGAGCTTATGAAATATATTTTTAATGCCTGGGAGAATTCACAAGATGCCTTAGGTATTTTCTGTGATCTTTCCAAGGCCTTCGATTGTGTTCATCATCAGACATCAATCAGGAAACTACAATTTTTTATAAACAAACAGTTTTTATAAATTAAGATTTTTAAATCCAATACTTTGGCAGAGGGTAATAATCATGCGAGGTGAGTCCACTGGGTTAAATGATCAAAGGTTACGTCAGACATTTTTTCTAGATCAACCGATTTTAATTTTTCTTTCTCATGTTGTCCCATATAAATTTGATCAAGATCTGACCAGTAGTTTTTGAGTTATCCTTAATAATGCGTATTTAATTGACTTAGATTAACATTGATGATGTTCTCATTTTATTTATATTGAAGTCGGTTGAACAAAATTTTTAAATTAACCATTTGTTTGTGCCAATATAATAAAAATAAAGTTGTTTAGTAACTAATAACTACATATTGCGTTTAATTTTTTGGCTTTATTAGGAAAATACATATTTGCAAGTGGGCTACGCTTGTAGCCCGCGTGCATTCTATGAGTATTTATGAGCGTGTGTTAATGTATTAAAAAAGTAAAGCGAGATGGCTGTACGAATTAGCGCCCAATAACTCTACTTTCATCCATTGATAAAATAATTGAAAAGTATATCTGTATATTTCTGATTACCATATGTAACATCAAAACGATGTTATTTATAGTAATCAGTTTGGCTTTCAGAAGGGAAAAGGCACTATCGATCTTCACTCGAAGTTTACGGATGAAGTCAAAGAAAATATAAATGAACAAAAACACGTGCTAGCTCTTTTCATAGACTTTTTCGCGCATTCGATACGATTGATTACAGTAAACTAATTTAAAAAAACTCTACAATTGTGACTAACGTAGACAAATACTAATATGGTGTCAAATTTATCTTCATAATCGCGTACCCAATATTAAAGTAAGCAATTCTTAAAGTCATTGTATAACAACCTCACGAGGAAACGCGCAGTGATGGCCACTTGGACCTTTGCCCTTTTTGGCGTACGTCAACGACATGCACAGTTACATCAGCCATAGTACATGTTTCTAATTCGCCGATGACCGGTGTTTACAAATGGGTAAAAAAAAAACTTACAAGAGGAAATTGAGTTGCTCCAGTCAGGTATTGATAACCTTTCTAAATGGTGCCATGATGCTAGCCTAGTCGTAAACGCAAATAAAACTAATCTCTTGCACATTAAGGCACCGTACGCCAAATATGTTTCAATTGGAAACATAATAACTCATAATCATCCGTGTTTACACTCAACCTATTTGTGTCTGTAATTGTCCTGCTATTAAAGCAGTTAACATTACATATTTCTTACTTTACCACTGGCTTGGAAAAAACCGAAAGACGATGATGACAGTTGTCAGTGTGAAATAAATACATTTTTCTTGAAATTAGTTTCATCTGCAACGGTTTTTTAATATTTTAAATATACAGATATTGTAAACCCTATTTGCGTTGAAAATATGTTATTTTAAAGTTGAAATATATATTACAAAATTTAATTTTTAAGATTTTGTGCTTACTGCATCATTTGTTTTTGATAACATCCGCCATTCTATTATTATTATTGTAAAACGAAATAGTTTATTACGAAATAACTGGCCGTGCCGTGGTAGCTCGTGAGCTAAGCGGTCGCTGTAAATTTCAAAGTAATACGCGAGCAACTTGGGTTCGATCCCGGCCTGCACCAATGAAATTTTACGTGGTGATTTACCAAGTGTTCGGCGATGACGGAAAATATTATGAGGAAACCTGTATGTCTAGGAAATAAAAAAAAATGTTTCAAAGACATGTGAAGTTCGCCAATACCCATTGGAGCAACGCGGGGGACATTTCCTTGTGTTAAATCTCAATTCGAAATGAGAAGAGGTCTCAGCCCAGCAGTGGGACGTATATAGGCTGTAACTTTAACTTTAATAACTGGCTACCGAAATACGTAACTAATTAAAATAATGAGAAATTACCAAAAGCATTCTTCAATTGTGACGGTGAAGCATTGCAGCGCAGCTTGCCAGCTTGTAAGCCAATAATGCGGTCACCCAAGATATCAGCCTCCTCTAAGAGTTGTGTAGTTATGATCACGGTTCGTCTACCACGGAGCGTCTTGAAAACAGAAACCATTGAACGTTAGGATAATATGTGCTTGATCTACGCTGCAGCTTGCAATGGCTATCGCTCAGAATACCAGCATGATGTAGCAGAATGCATTGCTTTCTTGGCTATAGTTGGACGCGGTGGGTGGCGCTGTTTTTGAGATTTAGAAATCCCGGTAAGCTGTAGCGGATTATTAGTACATATTTAAAAATAAAATAAAATTATATACTATTTAGATATAGTGAGTATTTTTAAGCTGGTCTTCAAAACCGTTGAGAGATTTAGATAGTATACAGTGGTAAATTATTACGGTGGCCATATAATATGGCCGCCAGAAAGTATTTGATAATCTAAACGTTTAGTTTTGCTGTGAGACTCGTGGAATTAAATCGTGAAATAGGTTAATTTTATAATAAAGTTAAACTTACAAGTGAAATTAAAGTAAAAATAAACAAAAAAGGAGGGCGAGGCTTAACTGATGTAAAATGTAAAACTTAAGTATTTAATTGCAATAGATCAATTTAAATCTCTAGAGTTTAAAACATTTCGAACATTTAGCAAAAATATTAGGATTACTTCTCAAAAGAAATACGTTGAGCATTTGAGGGTTAACAATTATTACGGCAAAGAGAACGAGAAAATATCTAGTACCACGTATTTTTAACGAGATATTTTTTGAAGATGAATGTAAAAGTAAAGAAATATTTAAAAGAAAGTTGAAAGCGTGGTTGTTGGATACGTGTAATAGTTAATACTGTCTAAATAAATAAAAAAAATAATAATAGTCTTAATTAATAGTTAAATGTGTAATTATTAATAAGTTTAAATATTTATAAGTTTAAATATAATTAAGTATATAAATAATATAAGTTTAAATGCTGCTAAGTTTAAATTTAATTTTTCTTATTTTTTCTTTTTTTTTTCTATTTTAAGTTTAAAATCTAAGATTAAGTTATTAATTACAGTAGGTACATAGAATGTAAGTGGGTGACGTATTCGCCAACAAACTGCCCTGCAGTTTGGCGAAAGTAGTATAAGAAATAACCGACTGTATTTTTGTGTAATAAACATTAAAAAAAAAAAACCTACTCCTAATTTTTACTTTTTTCTTTATAAAAAGGATTACATTATCACCTATCTGTCTGGCGAGCAGTCTGGCGAATAGCTCTGGGAGAGAGCGCAGGTTGTGATGATCCCCACGGTAAGTTTGAGGAGTTCCTGCCATAAATGGCAAAACAGCTCTTTGCGCCTTTCCTAGATATTGAGTGCTCCTTCGATAGTAGCCCCATATCACTGCTGGTTGGGGGCCTGAAATCTTAAAATATTGACCCCACGACCAATAGGTGGTTGAAGTCGATGCTCTCAAACAGAAAGGCAAAAATAGCGTTGTTTCAAACTTCGATTGAGGTTGCAACTACGAGGCTGTCCACAAGGAGGTGTATTGTCACCCCTTTTTTGGACTTTCGCGGTTGACCAATTATTGTACAAGATGGCAGACCTTCGCATTGATACACTGGGTTATGCTGATGATCTTGATGTGGTAATTGCGAGGGGTTTATGTCAAATTACTTTATCATCTATCATACAAAAATAACCCCAGTATGATAGATGAAAAGCCCTAAACACCATAAATAACTGGTGTAGGGATAACAGTTTACCGGTAAATGCTGATAAAACTGTTATAATACCCTAAACAAAAAAAGAGACGGTTAGACAAGGTAGACAACTAATAAAAACTCAGTAAACCGAAGCTTAATGGTAAGTAAGTAATAGTAGTAAGAAGAACCATTCTCCACAGAAGTTAAATATTTGGGCGTAACAATAGAACAAAAACTAACGTGGAACTCTCAACATATCAACGTCATAATGCTAAAATTTGGTTAAAAATGTTGGGAAAAACCGGGTCTTATGTCTCAGTATGATTCTATGGCTGTACATTAGCATAATGAGGCCGATTTTTACCTAAGCATCCATTGTTTGGTGTAATAAGGCCAACCAAAAGACGACTGCGTATAGGCTAAATAGTATGTTTAATGGCAAATGGAGCGAAACGAACATCACGTGGAGCGGCTCTTAAAGCCCTTCTATGCCTAACACCTCTTGATTTTTATTAAGACAAGGTTGTGAAGGCTAATTTATATAGGATTAACGCCCAGGGCGGTCTGAGCTTACTTTCCTACATATTTAGATCCATACTCGACTCTGAGTCGAGTATGGTCTCAGATTTATGCATAATCTCAGATATCACGCGTCAACTTTTTTTTAAGGAGAGCTGGAAAACGAGCACGCGACTCACCTGATGTTAAGTGAATTGCAGATGCGTTGCCGGCCTTTTAAAAAGGAGTAGGCTGTTAGGTAGATGCGATAAAATACGCAAAGACATGCAATGTCTCTTCGCAGCGCCAGTGAATCGAGTCGATCGGAAAGGACTCGGTCATCGACGATTCAAGCCGCTCTGCGCTGGATGCGGTCAAGTGGAAGGAGCTGGCACTAAGGAGCCCCAGCTCCCAGCCCAGAGATGGGAACAATATTCCATGTGAGGCCGAACCTGCACCTTGTAAAGTTGCAGGTGGTGTGCCGGCATGAAATATTGTTCCGATATGCTGAGCACGCCAAGTTTTTTAGAGGCCAATTTAGCCTTCTCTTCCTCTTCCAAGTGACCACGAAATTGCACGTCACTCAATATGTCGACATCTGATTGAGGCAATTATTAATTTTTTATTAATTAAATATTCCGATACTGGCTGAGGCAATAAGGGGAGTGCCTTGAAACTGAGGAGATACGACAAAAGGGTTCTTTTTAGCGGTAAACGCGCAAACTTGTGTTTTCTGAGGATTAAACTGGAATAGATTTAGTCGCCCTCAGTCTCAGATTGGAGACTTTGTTCAGCAAAGACTCGACTTCATACAAAAGTTTGTTCCGGTACTCGGCGACGTTTTCCCGAGAAATATTGGCACGGCCGGCATATAGAGCATCACCAGTGCTGTCATCCGCATAGCAATGAATGTTACCGGTTTGCAACATATCATTGTAATGCAAAAGAAACAGCGTTGGTGATAGGACGCAGCCTTGTGGAACACCAGCGTTTATAGGCTTGTAATCAGAGTATGCACCGTCTACTATGACCTTTATGCTTCGATCAGCCAGAAAACTGGTGATCCAATTGCACAATTTCTCGGGAAACCCATAGGAAGGAAGCTTCGAAAGAAGCGCTTTGTGCCAAATCCGATCGAAGACCTTCGCTATGTCCAAACTAACGGCCAATGCCTCCCCCTTGGACTCGATCGCCTGCGCCCATCTATGTGTTAGGTAAACAAGAAGATCACCATCTGAGCGACCCCAACGGAAACCGTACTAGCGGTCACTAAATAGCTGGTGCTCCTCAAGATACCGCATGAGCTGGCAGTTAATAATGGACTCTATTATGTACACATAAGACCTGGCAAACACTCACCTGGGTAATTTCTAAACGTAGTAAATATTAAACTACTTATATCTTAAGATTACTGATAAATATTTAAAGTTATTTCTAAAGAAAGTAAAATAAGGAATATTAATTATTATTTACATTTATTATTCTATTGGAAGTGGACAAATTTTATTATCTGGTCGTAGACCACTCGCATTTTTGTTATTTCACTAGATTCCTTCACCGCGCAGTGGTGCGGAATATAATAGGAGCCACCAGATTTAGGTGAAAGGCCATCACAAGGTTCCATGTGATTAAGGTCCAAGTACTCCTGGAGGCATGCATGATAGCTATATTTCAGTGGCGGATTGCGTTCAAGCTTGTATTCCAATCTGCGAAATCGAGCGATATCAATGTCACGTGACTCACCAAGGGGCAAGGCGTCAGGCTTGAAAGGGAGAGCGACTATATATCGTCCCGTATCATTACGCGTATGCGTGTTTTCGAAAATTGTCTCACACAAAACTTCGTCGGGAGTGAGAGACCTTTGTTCTGTAATTGATTCTATTTCCCAAAAGCGTTGGAGATCAAGTTCATCGTTAACGGAGCTGTGAAACACTTGAACAGGGAATGAAACTGGGGAATGAATATTAAAATCTAGCTTGCCTAGCAGTAAATATCTAAAAATACTATTTATTGCTATGGGTGTACCAGGCGCTCCGGTCACCGTGTTGCGTAACAGAATTTGGGGAAGTATGTCCGCTCCAAGTAACATTTCTACGGATTGTGGTGTGAAGAAATCAGGATCAACCAACGTCAAATTTTTAATGTGTGGCCATTCCTTATAAGGTAATTGACAAGAGGGCATTTGTGTAGTAATAAGCTTCGGTAAGATTAAGGCATCGATTTATACCGAAAGTTGTGATTTATTTTATGGTGTAATATAGCACGAAACTAAGCCTATTGGATAAACCGGTTTGTTTTCATTAATTCTGTAAACAGGAGGAATATTGACATATTTTCTCGCTAAGCCCAAACGTTGTACGCACGCGTCACTAATAAAAGAAACCTGGCTTCCCGAATCTACGAGACAACGCACAGTCGATTGCTTATGATTATTTACGTAAATATCGATGGTCGCTGTTGACAGTAGCACTGTACTCGTTCGTACCGAAGGGGCAGAACTAGATTGCGCACTAGCGTCGCGAGTCATATGATTTATCGACGTCATAACCAGCTGAGAATCGCTCGAAGTAGCGGGATCATACGCTGTAGTAGGGAGTGAAGCGGAGCTGTCATGCGGATCAGCTGTCTCGTAGCACCTACATAAGATTGATTATCGAAATGAATTAGCGTATGATGATGTTTGTTGCACGTTCGGCACAAAATTTGATCTGCATTGCTTAACGTCGTGTCCAACGTGTAAACAATTAAAGCAAACGTTTTTACCACTAATAAAGGTATAGCGCTCCTTGGGTGATAAGTTTAAAAACGTTGGACATATAGTTAGTGTGTGTAGGGCGTCACAGCATATACAATGGAAATATTTAACACTCGGAAGTTTGTTTAAAGTATTATATGCGGACTCTGAGACCGGCTGTGATGTGTTGTTTCCTATAAATATACGGCGTGCGCCCGGAGATGCCGTCGTGCGGCTACCGCCGCTGCCTGATGGTGCGTTTGATTTTGATTGACCCTCGTGTTTAGTAATCTGACCGAAATTCGGGTGAGAAATTTCGCTTGCGAACAATTCTCGCTCCAAAAAGGATATTAGTGTGTTGATATCAGGAATTTCTGATGGTGATTTTAATAATAACTCAAAACGTTTGCGAATAGATGAGGGAATTTTTCGTAGTAAAATCATTAATAAAATAAAACTCCATTCGTTTGTAGGAAATTTCATGACTTCAAGTGCTTTAATGTTTTCTTGGTAAATGTTCAGTAAGTTACGTAAGCTGATTGTTGATTTTTCTCAACAAGGTTCAACATCGAGAATTTTGTCGAGATGAGTGGAAGCTATAATTCTTTTGTACTTATAACGCGAAATTAATACCTGTAAGGCTACAGAATAGTTCGCGTCGGTAATGGAAATTGATTTAATTAAATTATAAGGTTCATTTTTTAAAGTAAGGAGTAGATATCTGAATTTCTCCGCATCCGTGTAGGCATTATTGTTACGTACAAGTGAAATATACAAATCGTAAAATGAATTTCAGTCATTACTATTACCCGAGATGGTGGGCAACGGAATTTTAGGCAATTTTGGTTTGTGGAATTGTGCAAACGATTCGAAGTTAAAGAACCTTCTCATACGCCTGACTTGTTCCTCATCCTGTTTTAATTTGCTCAAATAGCGTAGTATGCATCATCAAAATCGTTACGAATTTTAATTTGTTCATCTTTGTTGAACATTTTTGTCTATATTAGACATTTTTCAATTTTAGTTTGCAATTTACTAAACTTTCTTTGTTGTGCAGTAAGATCTTTAGCAGTTAGATTCTTTTTAAATCATCTAAAATAATATCGCGTTCGAACATACCCTGCTCGCATGAAATATCACACATAAATTGTTAACCTGGTGCTGGATCCGGCATTTTGCGTTGCAAAGATGGCCTATACGACACGTCGATGAAAGTACGTATGTACGTTAAATTAAAAAATTTAAACTGTGTGTGACAAGAAAACACTTTTACTAAGACAGCACGATTTGAAAGGAAAGATCCGGCTCGAAGGACCAAAAAATAATTATGTTATGTACACATAAGACCTGGCAAACACTCACCTGGGTAATTTCTGAGCCTGTCTGTTTCCTATTGAACCAGACCAAATAACTGGCGATAACCACGAGAAGGAAGAATACCTCAGACTTGCCCTGGGGATCAACCCGACCTGCGCTCTCCCCCAGAGCCATTTGCCAAACTGCTCGCCGGACAGGGGAGCAGAATAGGTGTTAATCTAGTCCTACTGATAATGTAAAAATGTGAGAATTACGAGTAGACTAGCCACCCTCCGAGTTCTTCAGTTACCATTGTCCTATTTTTGTCATTAAAGCGGCCAAACCCCGAAATCAATTCGTCGTCCACTGCTGAACAAGGAATCCTCCAAGGAATGCCACAAAGCACGGTTCTGAGCCACCTGCATCCATCAACTTCCTGCAAGTCTTACCAAGTCGTCACTCCATCTAGTGGGGGGACACCCTACACTTTGTCTGTGTCGGTACGAGGCTGTCCGTTCAACATCGGTTGTCGGTTCTTTGAGCTATATGGCCCATTGCCACTTCAGCTTACTAATCCGTTGGGCTATGTCGGGTACTCTGATTCTACAGCGGATATCCTCTTTTTTTTAAGGCTATTACGCAGATAAACCCCGAGCAAATCCCTCTCCATAGCTCGCTGAGCGACTTTCCTCATACGACCAGCAGTGAAGTATCACATCCAGATCCATAAGTCATTACTAGCAACACACACTGGTTGTACAATCTCATTTTTAAGTTTTGAGATATATCTGACGAGATGTGTCGTAATCTCCCATGAACTCGCATAATATGTTCATATTATCAAGAAAGCCCCTTCTAAATTCACCTATAGTGACGGGTAACTACGAAACCCTACCTCTACACTGTGCGTGCCTCAACACGCACTTGGTCACGTTTTCTTTCCTTTTGCAGTAAATAGAAATTTAATAACAAAAAAAATCTCTTAGAATGTGAAACATATAAAAATTGCTTAAATTTAGAAACTTAACTCCATTAAGGAAGAAAATTTACCGGGCTATTACAAAAAACGCAATACAAAAAAGTTTGATAAATCTTATTTTTGAATATTTTTTAATGTCTTTCTACGAAAAATATTCGTTTTTGGATATATTTAATGTTGGTCGTTGAAACATCGCGAACTAAGGCATAGTATCCTATACTTTAAGAGTGCAATTCTGGTTTATATGTTTAATATATGCAATTGGTTTCTCGAATATGGATGGAATTTTGTATTAAGATAATATTTTAATTTCCAAGGTAATCCAGAAAAGTCTGCTCGGTGAGCTCGGTCGTCCAGCAATTATATCTTTTTTAAAAACACTAAAATGAAAAACGATCTTTGAGTCAACCAGATGTTAAATGGCTATTGTAGTTCATTGACACCTGTATCTGTAAAGAAAATAAGATAGTGGTACCTACATACACAGACGGACTCCTAGGCCGAGGAAGACCACCTAATAATACTACCACGGAACGCAGCTGCTTAGTGCTATGGCATTGCTATAATGGCAGTTTCTATTCTGAAGCTTCGACTACCATCTCAGCAGACGGTGCATGAAAATCTTTGCCATTTTAATTTCTGTCAGAGATATTATGGTCTCTCTGATTTAATGACTCAGAAAGCATACGCAAATAATTAAATGGTATTTTAATATATCCGAACTTATTAAGAAATATAAAGAATGAGTGTTTCGCATTAGACAGCCTTCAAAAACATTCACTTCAAAATCAGCCTGGAGGACTAATTGTCACTTAGTTTAATTTTCAAACTTAAAATATAAAAAAGTGCTTACGAGCAACATATCCCAGATTTCCCTTCGGTATTCCACATCAAGCCCGGATGTAGGTTCGTCCAGCAGCAGTACGCTTGGATTCCCCGCAAAGCGCGCAGCCAATTTGCAACCGCCGCAACGTGGCTTCAGGCAACTTCGACGTAGTCCATAATGCCTTATTAGATAAGTTCAGCTGATTCATAACTTCTTGAGATGATTTTTTTGCTTGTTCTATATTCTTACCTCTGATCTATATCAAAAACGTAATTTTACAAAGTGGTGTTTGAGGTTATGGATAGAAGTTTTAATTTTAAAATTGTAAATATTTTTTCAAAGTTGCTAGATTTCTTCCAATCACAATGTCACCTTAAATCCTTGATAAGGTACAGTAAATTTTGAATAGGACTGTGACTTTTGTTTTTCTTATACATTCTTATGATTAAACGAGGTTCAGGTGCGTATTATCTAATACACAGGGTTATTTTGCAATAACTGGTCAAATTTGCAGAGTAGGTTCATAATAGTATATAAGCAAATGGTGAAGATAAATTAATTTAAAAAAATCTCAAACATTCTGTCCTTTTTATCTTTTAAATTCAAAATGGGTAGTAATGCATTATTTTAACTGATTTTACTGCGCAGGCACACATTCGTAAGAGTCGATCGGTAGGCAAAAACGTTGTTGCCCATAAATCACATTCAATTTGGGATAATTTCAAATAAAAGTAAAGCCTTATTTACTCGTATTTTCAACTAGAGAATTAACAATATATCATTATTTATAGAATTTATATATATATTCGAACTTAAGTTTAAATTTGGCTACTCTCTGAAAAATAACCCTGTATAAAAATCAATGTTTGTTTGTTCGTATTTTATGCGCTGCCATACCATTCATTAGATTGCGGTAAAACTTTGTCCTCTCATTGATTTCATTTGCGCGAAGGTTATAGGTGTAGCACAATTAAGTTACACTAGGTGGATATTGACACTAGGGACTTGCGCAACTTCAATACAACTCGTATTGAAGAAGCGATCGAGCGGAACCAGGGCTCCAAAGTCTTTGCCAGAGATCTGTCTGCCAGAAAGAGCCAACTGTTGAAGCTGAAGACCGAGTGTGGCAGCGTCGTTTCCGGGACACCTGAGATTTTGAGTGAGATTGAGAGGTTCTATGGGCAGCTGTACACATCATCGTTGGAGCCACACGCAAGTGTGAGTAACGATCCAAGAGCGAGTCTTATCCGACACTATTCCGATGATATCCCGGACGTCAGTCTGAGCGAGATTAGAATGGCTCTCCAGCACCTTAAAAACGGCAAGGCCCCAGGCGAGGATGGAATTACGGCGGAGCTTCTGAAAGCGGGTGGAAAACCGGTACTGAAGTCCTTCAGAAGCTCTTTAATTCCGTCCTACATGGTGGCACTACACCGGAGGCGTGGAGCAGAAGTGCGGTGGTCTTGTTCTTCAAGAAAGGCGACAACGCTCTTTGAAGAACTACAGACCGATTTCCTTCTGAGCCGCGTCTACGTGCTGTTTTCGAGGTCATTACGAATCGTCTCGCACGCAGACTCGACGACTTCCAGCCTCCCGAACAAGCCGGTTTCCGAAAGGCTTTAGCACCATAGACCACATACATACCCTTCGGCAAATTGTACAGAAGTCCGGGGTACAATTTGCCACTATGTTTGCGTATGTGGACTATGAAAGCCTTGATTCCGTCGAAATTTGGCGGTGCTGCAGTCCTTCAGCGGTGCCAAGTTGACTGTCGGTATATCGAAGTGTTGAAGTGCTTGTACAGTAGGGCTACGATGGCTATCCGAGTACAGAACCAGGTACAAAACCTATCCAACTGCAGAGGTGTAAGACAGGGTGACGTTATATCCCGAAACTCTTCACCGCTGCATTGGAAGACGTTTTCAAGCTTCTGGACTGGAAAGGATACGGCATTAACATCAATGGCGAGTACATCACTCACCTTCGATTTGCCGACGATATAGTCCTTATGGCAGAATCGCTGGAGGACCTAAGCACTATGCTCAATGACCTCAATAGTGCCTCCCAACGGATAGGTCTTAAGATGAACATGGACAAAACAAAGATCATGTTTAATGTCCATGTCACACCTATGCCGGTAGTTGTTGGGAGCACTAAGCTCGAAGTTGTTGACGAATATGTTTACCTGGGACAAATAGTCCGACTAGGTAAGTCCAACTTCAACCGAGAGGTCAATCGACGGATTCAACTCGTCTGGGCAGCGTTCGGAAAACTATGACATATCTTCTCGTCAGGTATATACCTCAAAACCTAAAAACGAGATTGTACAACCAGTGCGTGTTGCCAGTGATGACTTATATGTCTGAGACGTGGTCCTTCACTGCTGTCCATATGAGGACGCTCAAGGTCGCTCAGTGAGCTATGGAGGGCTATGCTCAGGTTTCTCCGCGTGATAAATTTAGAAATGAGGATATCCGCAGTAGAACCAGAGTGACCGACATAGCCCAACAGATTAGTAAGCTGAAGTGGCAATGGGCCGGCCATATAGCTCGAAGAACCGACAACCGATGGGGAAAAAAGGTTCTCGAGTGGCGGCCTCGTACCGGCGGACGAAGTGTAGGGCGTCCCCCCACTAGATGGAGTGACGACCTGGTAAGACATGCAGGAAGTCGATGGATGCGGGTGGCTCGGGACCGTGCTTTGTGGCGTTCCTTGGGGGAGGCCTATGTTCAGCAGTGGACATGTGAAGGGCTGTAATGATGATGATGAGGTGGATATTTATAAGAAAGTTATATATCATCATCATTATCATTCCTAATTAAACAATATCTCCAACTCCTCCAAATTTAAAATGTTTTTCCAAAATATTTTTTTTGTGGCACCATCGCGCCGAGAACCAGCTAGTCTTATATAATAATTATTAAGTTCGCATTTAAAGATATAAAAGTAAAATATAAAAATCGAGTTAACTTTCTGTTCGTTTTTTAAGAGTTAGTTTAGCCACATGAGTAAAGAAACCGAACTGTACAGAGGCAAAGCTTCATACTATAAATAGATAGGTATACTACTACAAGCTTGAGACTTGGCTTTGTAAATAAAATTAATAATTTGTTTGATTTCTTATACTCAAGTACACTGCGATCTCCTAATAAATATAAAAGAGCTTTTCGATTCGATAGTTATCAAATTGAGTTTTTAGAAGAAATGCTAACATTTTTCAGGAACTTCCAATCAATAAGAAGTGATAGGCAGAAAGTAACAAATAGCATGAATTTCATTCACAGATTACAAGTGTCTATACAATCTTTAATAAAACTTCATGAAGAATTATGAAATCAGAAGAAATTAAATTAATTTCTATTTACAAGACGTCTCAATAAAGATTGTCTCGAAAATTTCTTTGGGAAAGTCAGATAGGCGGATGGAAACTGCACCAACATGTTGACTAGTTAATATTGCGTTCAATAAGACGTTTATAACTATCATCACAGGAAAACCTCAAAATACTAATTGTGAATACGATTTCGATATGTTACACGTATTTAAGAAACCAGACGATTGTCGTATATTAATACAACATCACCGCAACTATTACTTTTCTGTGTTAACAGTAGGAACAAATGATTATCTATTTAATTTACTTTAATCTTGCCTTGAACACCACAAATGTGAGAAAATAAAACTGTACGTTAATAGATCTGGACAACCTATAAATATTGGAAAAGATTATTTTTTCATCTATTACAAGGATTTTAATTAAGATGCTGTTCAATCGGGTTTTTTATAAAACTTCCTGAATATATTATCGCGTTTGTTAAATTGCTTGAGCGAAAATTTCGGGAATATTTTGACCTCGAAAGAAACATTGTAAATATTGGTAATGAAATATTAAAACGTGTGCAAGAGTTTATATTTGTTATGAAATGGGAGTGTTTTCCAATAGATTATTTCAAAAAAACTTTACATTAAATTTAGAATTTACCATTGAATTAAAAGCCACAACAAATTGTTGAAGAACAATAATTATAAAAGTAAAATATTTAGAATACGTAGTTTAAAAAAAAATATTTTAAGTATATATTAAAATGCTGATAAACATTTTGTTTATTTAATTTTATCCTCCTGTGCCAACCCTACCAAAATAGGTAAACATTTTGACAGCTCCTTAGAAGCTTTGCCTCTGTACAGTTTCTTTTCTCATGTGGTTTAGCTAAACAGGCAATAGGAGTCATTGTATCCAATGGATGGCGGTAAAACAACTTGCGGGATATTTAGCAATATCATCAGAATTTAGTCTGCTTGCGTTTGCGATTAAGACCAATTATTCGTTCTAGAGAGAGGCCTTTGTTCAGCAGAGAATTTTTTCAACCATAGAATAATATATACGCAGTCCAAATTTACAATACTATTGTCAATGTTTACCATAGAGAAGAACATCAAATGCTCTTCTACTGTCAAATCATTTATAAGGATGTTATGTTGAGGGCACAGTCCAATTCTTCTTCTTAGCTTTGCCTGCTGTAAAACTGTGTCAAAACCTTCGACGTAAACATTGCCAGAAGATTGTTTTAACATTCCTAAAAAAACAAAATTAATAAACCTGTTAGTATACCGCATTAAAAACTAAATTAGTCTAGAAATAAAATAAATAGACAAATTACATCCTACATAAATGGCAGATTCTCAAGGAGATGAGAACAAAGGCACACACTTAGTTGTCCGAGTTGCTGGCTCGGTTTCAAGTTTTTCAAAGTAAAGTAGCTTGATTGTGAATAATTTTATCCGAATGCATTATTTAAAACCATGGAAAGTTTAATAAACATAACATTTTGTTACAATTCAGTAGTCAAGAAAAGATATAAAAAATGGGTTGTTTTTTTTTTTAGGAGAGGGGGCAAACGGGCATGCGGCTCACCTGATGGTAAGTGACTACCGCCGCCCATGAACAACTGCAACACCAGGGGAACCAGGGGAATTGCAGATGCGTTGCCGGCCTTTTAAAAAGGAGTAAGCTCTTTTCTTGAAGGTCTCTAAGTCGTATCGGTCCGGAAAAATCGCTGGTGGTAATCGATTCCACGAGGAAGTTGTTCGAGGAATAAAACATCTTCTAAATCGCACAGTGGTGGACCGCCAATCATACATTTGGTGTAGATGGTATCGGGAGTTCTGCTGCGATGTGCGTTCGTGAAATTTGGCGGCTGGGATTAATTCGAACAATTCCTCAGAGCACTCCCCGTGGTAAAAGCGAAAGAAAATGCAAAGGGATGCAACATCTCTTCGCAGCGCCAATGAATCGAGCCGATCGGAAAAGACTCGGTCGAAGACGATTCAAGCTGCTCTGCGCTGGATGCGGTCAAGTGGAAGGAGTTGGCACTGGGGAGTCCCAGCCCAGAGATGGGAACAGTATTCCATGTGAGGCCGAAACTGCACCTTGTAAAGTTGCAGGCGTTGTGCCGGCATGAAATACTGTCCCGCTCTGCTGAGCACGCCAAGCTTTTTGAAGGCTAAAAGAGTGGACTATGAACGATCGATAAAAAAATATCAATGTTAATTAAGGTTTTTGTATTTGCTTTATATGCATTCAACGCGTTGAAGATATTCAATATTAATTAGTAGATTTTACAAAATATTAGAAAAAATACATCAAAAATCACAACAAACTCGCTGATTCATTTAATATCAATATTATGTTGCAGGCTACAGTCACATAACGGTGTACGTAACAATAAAGCTAGAAAATTCGAATATTCTGAAACATCAACCACCTACCAGTAGTGCGCGAGCGTTGATAGCTGTTAAACGTTTTATCTCCGATGAAATTAATCGCCCGCGTAAATTACTTCCGGACGGATCTGTTTTTTACATTGTGAAATTAAGTAACAGACTTGAGTAATTTGTATCCGATGTCTTACTCAAAACACAGAATAAATAACTGCTCAAACGAGGAATATGTTAATATATTGATATGTCTTGGAAAATTCGGTGAAAGATGGATTGGCCGTGGTGGACCGGTCAAATGGCTGGCGCGATCACCTGATCTCACACCTTTGGATTTTTATCTCTGTGGTACGATTAAGCAGTCACTTCGTATTTCAAAAAACATTCGATACCGAGGCGTCAATGAGTATGCGAATAGTTGCAGTCTTTGCAATAATAAAGTCTAAAATATTTGTTCTGCAACGCGTGTGTTCAGACATTATAATATTAATTATTTATAAGCCGGTCTCACAGGTACATAGAGATAAAAGTTGATCGTTAAGTACGTCAAGATGAATAAGGGTTTGTGCATAATTATTACAATCAGTCGAAGTAACATTTTAAAAAGTTGTGATAATCGATTACTAAATTGATAACAGCTGAGTTATGTGACGAGTTCACGACCATGAAGCAGTTAGTGTAAATAAGACGCGTGCGCGCGATTGATGTTTGCCGTCGCTGGCCACCGCGGCTTGTTGTTTCGCTTTGGCGCGTTATCATTTCATACAATTTACAAATATTATTTCATTTAAATTGATTATTTTATGTCATGTTTTCTTAAGTAAAGCTATTTCTATGCGTTTGAATACTGATTCTGATAACGCACTTAACGGGAACCACAGGGTTTTAGTTACATATTGTATATTCTATGTTTTTAGCTTCTGCAGCTGCATGTGTTTGATATATATTTTTAGTAAATAATTAAAAAAATTAGAGAACATTGACAAGTCGTCCAATACAATCAAAAATAAGAAATAATGGTCCAGTCACTTAAGCGTAAAAAAGTGACCCCTTTTTGACCTCGGAATGAGAGATAATAAGCTGAATTTTCATATATACCTTCATTTTGGTGTTAAAGTTATCTCATAAAATTTCGTGTCTGTGTCATAAGTTATTCATGGTCAAAGGTAAAATAAACAGTTTTCAGTGATTATCTTGGTTTATATTGCTCCAATGATGTTAACATTTATTGCAAAAATTGTAGAGCATAAAATTTGCGACAAATTTTGTTTGAAATATTTTTTCATGCGTTCAACTGTTTTTGCGATAGGGGGCGGTGAGCGCGCAGCAGATACGTACTGTGATCAAAGTCAACCGTGAATATCTGTGAATTCTACCTTGAATTTTGAATAATTTGTATTATTTATCAGTTAATATATTGTATTTAATAACATTTTACATATTTTTAATATATTCATTTAATAATACTTACCTACTTTGTGTAATTAAAACACATTATTCAAAATTAAAGGTAGTATTCACAGATATTCACGGTTGACCTTGCATTACAGTACGTATACTCTATTACTCTATCGCAAAAACGGTTGAGCGTATGAAAAAATGTTTAATTTTTTTTTAATGCTGCAATTTTTTGCTCTACAATTTTTATAATAGATATTAACATCATTGAAGAAATAACAACCGAGATAATCGCAAAAAACTTTTTTAATGATTCCTTAGTTACACAACAAAGAACCCTTATAGTTTCGCCATGTCTGTTCGTCCGTCCGCCCGCGGTTTTGCTCAGAGACCCTAGGTGCTACAAATCTGTATTTTGGCATAGTTATAGATATGAATCACACCTAGAAAACTGTGGAATAAAATCTTAAAAAACATTTTTATTTTGGGTACTTCCCATACAAGTAAATGGAGGATAATTTTTTATAGGAGGAGCTATTGTATATAATATACTGTTTTTAATTCGGAACTTTGATAGCGCGATTTAGACTTCGATGTATTTCGCTTGTGGCGCGACGACAGCACCGCCTAATTACCCGTCTATTCCATCATGTGGGGTATCGTTGGATAGGTTTTTCAAAATCATTGGGGGAGTGGAACAACATCTTTTCGATTCAGGGGTCCGTTGGCGAAATATTTAGCTTTAAATTGGTATTTTTCGTTAGAGTCATGTGTGCCCCCCCCCCCTCTACCAACTAAACCGCTGTTTTTATAAATGTGAAAAGTATACCCAATAGTAGTATATATAATGAACTTAAAAGGAAAACTATCACAGCTAGGTAGAATTAAGAAGTTAACGAGTAATAGTCGACCAACTTATAAATGCACTTGGATTAGTAAAATTTCGTTACAAATCCATAGAAAATGACCTAAAACTAGCTGCATTAATAACTTTGTAATGTTACTGTAAACTGTTAAAAATAAACATTTTATGAAGAAAACGACTTATGCATTACTACTATCAGCTTTACTTTTTCATTTGCGGGATAGATAGTGTATTATTATCAAAATCGAAAAGTTTTTTTAATATTATTTGAATACCACGCCCTATAAGGCTGATTTGAAAATAAGTCCTTCAGATACGATCTTCCGCTTTGG
The DNA here is from genome assembly GCA_029286625.1 of Parnassius orleans. Taxonomy (NCBI): domain Eukaryota; kingdom Metazoa; phylum Arthropoda; class Insecta; order Lepidoptera; family Papilionidae; genus Parnassius; species Parnassius orleans. Next base: position 171,770 of record JAGSMP010000161.1, on the reverse strand, counting down.
GCCCATTTTTATCGTTATAGCGGTCAAACCGCGAACTCACTTATTATGGTCATTATCAAGGAAGCCCACGTATTGTGACGGGCAACTACGGAACCCTACCTCTACATTATGCGTGGCCACTTTTTGTTATCTTTGACCTTGAATAACTTACGACGCAGACACGAAATTTTATGAGACTTTTGAGACATTTTTTAGAACGCCAAAATGAAGATATATACGAAAATTCAGCTTATTATCTCTCATTCTGAGGTTGATCGCTAATTTACTAGACTAGATATAACATTTATTTTATAAATTCGATTCGATCAATATACAATTATTTTTATAATATTTATTTTTAGTTGTTAGTAATAAAACTTTGTTGAAACCTGCAATAATAGATAAAAGCGTTGTTTTTCCTGCTCCATTGTGTCCAATAAGTACTGTGATCTCGCCTTTGTAAAACTTTAAAGACACTTTGTCTAAAGCAACGATTTTGGTGCGGAATCTCTTGAAAATCTGTAATAAGTAAGTAATCTCACTAAACTTTTCTTCTCTACTTACTTCTACCTTAGCATTTTTTCCTGTAGTGCTATCTGACATTCGAGAAAGACTGTCAAAATAATGTTAGTAATATTTACGCGAATTTTTCAATCTTGACAATTTTACTAATTCATGAATCTATGAATTCCCTTAGTTTTAATTAGAAGACTTGTAGACTGAACAAGATTATAGCGAATTTTTAGCACCTTAAAGTTGACAAAGCTTCAGTGCCAAGGATTTCAACCGAGCTTCTGAAATCAGGTTAAAAAAATCGGTAACCGGTGCCTACTAAAAGCCCTTCAGCAGCTCTTCAGAATCTTTCTCCAAGTGATACTATTCCAAAAACATGGAGCAGAGGTGTGATGGTCTTATAATTTTAAGATAAATGACCACGCTCTATTGAAGAATAACAGAAATATTTCTTTACTCAGCCACGTCTAATTGCTGTTTTCGAGACTCCTTTCAAATCTTCTCACATGCGTCTACTCCTGCTTCCGCCTGAAAAAGTCCGTCCAAAAAGGCGGCTGCCTATCTCCTGGTTTGTTTTCATCTGTCGCCTCTTACGTTACCCACGGGACGATATAGGGTCTAAATTCTCTTATTGCGCTTCAACAGCATATTAAATTGTCTGGAAATAATTTTTTTTTACTTAAATTCACCTATTTTAAGATGATGAAAAATTACCTTTTGCACATTATTAACAGCTACTGCTACTTTTAAATCATCCGGAGCGTCTACAAAATATTTCTCATAGGACGGGTCGTGACTACTCTTGCTATCAATATTACCCTCTGTAATATTAGCAATCCAATATTTTTGCTGAAAGGATTACATTTATTTTAATGTTATTCTGGTAAATTAAAAAAAAATATTTTTATTGTTTTGGCGTTTCCGAATTTTCACAATATTTTGTAACCCGTGTTAAACCCCGGTACATATAAAAAAATATTGCAATTTAAGTGCTGATTTATCAGCGGTGAAAAAAAAATGTCGTGAGGAAACCTGAATGCATTTTGAATGCAGAAGCACACGTATTGGGCAGCGCAGCGGAGCATTTATTCCATAACCCTCTTAGAAATGTGAGTAGAATTGTGTCCTGAAGTGTGGCGTACGCAGATTGTAACACTTACTTTTAATTTTTAGTTAAGATCAGCAGCCATCCCTATTTTTGATATAACAACAGGTATCCCTTTTTTTGATATAACATACTTAATTCGAAAGGAAAATTCCATGGTAATTTAATATAAAATAACATACTTGTAAAAAAAAATTCCACGGTAATTGCACACCATACTTCCCCGGCCTAAATTTCTTCAAAAAGCAGAAGAGTGTTAAGAAGAGGAAGATCTGAATGAGTTGCATTGCGAAAGCCGTCCTTGGGCTTCCGTATTGAAGGGTAAACGGAGGATATGCGTATGACATGACAGATTCCGACCAATTGTTGAAAGTTTTGCCTTTCTTCACTGAAAAATATTATTATTATAATCATTTATTACAGCTTATTAAAAGTTTACTGATGAACCCTCATAGGTAACTGTTGGATACAGTTACCAGGTTTGTCAGGCGGGTTGTTAACCTCAGTTTTATTATTGAGTTGTTGTAAGGAAGTTGCTGCTGTTTATCTCCAGTATAATTTCCCTTTGACACCTGTTATCACACCGACTGGATGACACGGGTGGTCGGGTATGTCGGCTATTACGTAATCACGGGATGGTATGAGATAGTAAATTTTCTTAAAAAAAAACAAATATAGTGATGAATGACGAGAACCAGAGAACTTTTTATTAGTAACGAGACATTCTGACCTTAGACTCTGATACAAAATTTATGTGTACATTTAAATTTAACGAAGGTATAAGCGATTATTTAAAATAATTTTATTCAAAGTGGCCGCCTCTGGCTTTGATGCAGACCTTAAATCTCTCTGGCAACGAGTCTTTGGATTTATTCACTGTTCTGTTTCTACGGGGAATTGAGCCACAGTTAGCTACGGAATATTGAAAAAAACATTTCTGAAAAGGGAGAAACTGAGAAACATTATTATATAGAAAGAAGCCGCATTCTTGACTAAATGATTCCTTATATTTACGCGAACACTACAAATTTAAATAAAACTAGTTTTTACAGATTTTACCGCGTATATTAATTTATTTTATTTTCCCGACGTTTTGAGCACTTTACAGCACCCATGGTAACTAAGAAGGAAACTAAGCTGTTCGACGTCCCAATATCATAGTTAACCACGGCTACCTCCAGATTAAAACTAATAATTTTTGTTCCGATGTACGCAGTATGAACTTAGAGTATCTTAAAGCCTCTCAGTTGAATGCTTGAGTTATGATTTAATTTTATTAATTATCGATCAATTATAGGAGCGACAGTAGTACAAGAAACTCAAACTTCTCTTCAGGTAAGCAGGGAAAGTGGAATTGAATAGTACACAGAATAAAAGTTTTACGTGGTAGAGCCGAGCTGCAGCTGTGTTGTGATTGTAGCACAAATGGGTCGGCTCGTTCGGGGTAGGACCACGCTCACATAATACCAACGTAAAACAGCAGCCGACGTGAATTCGACAATACCATCATGTGCCAAACCACCGAGGTTGTATAGGTTACCGAAAATACACAAACCAAACGCTCCACTACGTCCCATAGTAAGCCAGATCGATTCACCAACTTATAAGTTGGCTCAACACTTGGCAAAAATATTGTTACCACTGAGAGGACACACCAGAGCACACACAAATGATTCCTCCCATTTTGTTAGTGATAAAAGAACTATATCTCGCTGACAATAAAACTATGGCCAGTTTTGATGTTCAGTCACTATTCACATGCATACCTATTGAAGACTGCATCTCAGTTGTAACTAGGAAGCTAGAAGATAACAACATGCCTACAGAATATGCAGTATTACTTAAACACTGCCTCACATCTGGCTATCTATTGTGGAAGGAAGAGTTCTACAAGCAAGTAGATGGTGTGGCGATGGGCTCACCTGTATCTCCCGTAGTCGCCCACATATTCATGTGGAGACCCAATCCAAGATTCTACAAGCGGTACGTAGATGATACTTTCACAATTTTACCATCTGACAAAGTAACTGCATTTTTAGACCACCTTAATTCCATAAACTCTAAAATACAATTCACAATGGAGTTAGAGGCAAACAATTCTTTAGCTTTCCTAGATGTTTCAGTCATCCGAAATCCTGATAACACTATTGGTCACACTGCGTATAGGAAAAAGACCCATACTAACAGATATTTAAATAGTGAATCGCACCATCATCCATCACAGTTAGCTACCGTGGGAAAATCTTTGTTTCAGAGAGCACGAGGGATCTGTGACAGAAAAATCTGGCCGCCCAGCTTCAGCACGTCGAGCAAGTATTGCAAGACAACAAGCTTCGGGTCACGCGCCTACGTCACAGTGACCGAGTGAACCCGGCCACAGTCGAGCGTGTGCCTGCAGTACTACCCTATGTCAGAGGAGTCACAGACAAGGTTGGCTACATCTTGAAGCGAGCTTCCATTAAAACATACTTCAAACCGCCGAAGAAGATTAGTCAATTTTTACCATCCGTCAAGTGTCATATCCCTCTACAAGATGCAGGAGTGTACAAGCTGGATTGTGAATGTGGTCTCTCTTACAAAGGACAAACAAAAAGATCTATAAAAACCCGCGTGAAAGAACATATAGCTGACTTGAAGCACCGACGTTCCGGGAAGTCTGCAGTGTGTGAACATGTTCAAGATCGTCCCCACCATTACATTAGATTTGATAGACCACAAATCCTCGCAAAAGAACACCGATTTCTACCAAGTATGATTCGCGAGGCTATTGAAATTAAAAAAAAACATCTTAATTTCAATAGAGAAGATGGATGGGTGCTGCCATCTGCTTGGGATCCTATAATTAATAAAATTAAATCCAAACCCAAGCATACCACTGCAAGAATTCAAGATACTATAAGCTCATTCTGCGTAGATCGGACTAAAACTAATATTCAAAAACTGATGGTAGTCGGGCTATGACATCGGGACGTCAAACACCTCAGTCCCCCTTGTGACCATGGGTTAAACGCGATAAAATCCGTAAAATTTGTTTCAATTAATGTTTAGTCTTTGCGTAAATATAAGAAATGCTTAGTCACTGTGCGACGGAGTCATTAAATTGCTGAAATAGAACATAACGCTGCTTCAATTCTATCGCTGGCGGGTTCCGTAATCACAGTATGAACCCACCATCCACCACCATTACAACCGTTCTTCTCAAGTCCACTGCTAAATATAAGCGAGCCGTAACTTTATTTCACTCTGTCGTCTCTAACGACATCCACAGTATAATAGAGGGTGTGTGGACTTTCTTACACCGCCACTACATAGCTCATTATTAGATCGTTTTAACTTTGTATCCATTTATCTATTCATTACAGCCCATTTGAGTTATCAGGATTTTTTTTTGTAATAATAGGGTGACAAACGAACACACAGTTGACCTGATGGTAAGTGGTTGCTGTGGCCCATAGACATCTACATCTATCCTCGAATACGAAACAATTTTAGATGCGTTGTCACCCGTGAGAACTAAGATGGAATGCCTCGTTTCCAGTGAAAAGGGTACTAGGTCCTCTACACTCACCATACAAAACAAAGCAGCGTTGAGCTGCTATTTTACGCTGGTATTCTGTGAGAGCGTGGTCCATCGCCGGTCGAGCCGACCCATTACACAACTATATCTAATAAAGCTGCAGCATGGCTCTACCACGTTTGAAGATGCTATTGCCCATCACCTGTTACAGTTTTCCTCTGTCGCCTTTTACGGCACCCATCGGACGATACTCCTACTCCGCCACAACACGGACTTAACCTTCTATGATATAATGAATTGCAAATGGAACTCTTTTTTTAATTTTGGAGTAACAGATGAGCTTACACTCCACCTGATCGTAAGTGACTACTGTAGCCTATGGCCGCTAGCAGACAATTTCATACAAGCATGCCAAAGATGCATTACCATTTCTGATATTATACTCGCTCTCTTCAAAGCGGAACACAGCACTGTTGCTTGGCAAAAGCAATGGGTAAGAGAATTGTGTCAATGCAGACGGGCCCTAGACAAACAGGAATTCTGGTAGGCTTCAGTAAACTAGTTTTAAATGACTTTATTTATTTACTTACGGTATTCCGATATCCATATTTCCCCAGCCAACCAAAACATCGGCATGAGAGGTATAAAACCATTTAAGGAGGTGACAAAGAGATTCTCGCGCAAAATAACACCACAAGAAATCCACGAAGCGAGGTAAATAAACGTTGAAAGTGACAACGTGTGTACATCTGTAAAATCAAACGACGTGGTCATTAACATTTTAAATTAACCGCTGCATTACAGCGGCTCTATTATACATTTTTCTAAACCAACGAATTCTAAAAATTAATTTTTGTAACGATCTTTGTAATATTCAGAAAAATGGAACTCTCCAGGGACCATCTCGGTGTTTTACCCAGGGCAGGCAGCTTGTCATCAATCATGAAATTTTTAATTGAATCAAGAACTTTTATCGACACGCGCTGATAATAAATTTCTTCCGAAAAGAGTGGCTTGACGAGAGTGTTTGACTGTGCTCGCCAAACTCAAAAAATATTGAGATATCATTTCATAAAATTTATTTCAAGTTTAAACTGGCTGTCGACACAAAACATTTTAATATTAGATTTTAATTTTCACCATGGTGCCACGTTTAGCAGGCGGGTTGGTGATTGCAGTTTTATATCATTTTTGAGCTGTTTTAAGAAAGGTTCTTCTGCCCATATCCTGTTTCATTTTCTTCTGTCACCTCTTATAATAATAATATCTGCCAGACTAAATTTTGGTCACGGCAGTCAGTCTCAACGGATACTAGTCATCAATGCAGGACAGGATTATAGTTTACGACTGCGTGCGCAAACACAGATGCACTCTCCATTCCCTCAATCCCATTTTTCGATGGACGCCAAACCGACACGATCGGAGAGAGATGAGGCACGAGGTTCAAACACAGCTCGTAATGAGAATTTCTTAACAGAAAAACGAGGCGCTCGAACCCGAAAACTCAGGATCAGCATTCGTACTTACGACTTCTAGACCAACGAGGGAGTCAAGACGGTAGGAGTTCTTTTCTGCCTAGGAGTCCGTCTGTGTACGTAAATACCACCCTCTTGCAAATTTTTGCTGCCGAATAGCAGTGATTGCATTACTGTGTTCCGGTCTGAATAGTATAGAGAGCTAGTATAACTACAGACCGTAAGGCATTCCATGTTAGTCATCAGTGAGTTTTTCTTATTTTGGCTGCAGTAGCTGCTTACCATCAGGTTGAATGTAAGCTCATTTTTTACTTTAGTTAATAAAACAACTCTCTTTTAAACGATGTGTTGTATAAACTGTTAACGTCACTTAACCGATTCTGTTAATTTCGGTGACAGTCTAAGAAGAACATTTTTTGACAATATTACTCACCAGTCTTGGTAATGTAACTACATGGGAAAGCCATTGCTATAATAGTCATGAAATGCAGAAACAGTGCAATAAATACGATGACGGGATCATTTTTTGTATTTACCCAACACTGTGGATAAAACAAAGCACCGCCTATGCTGTAAAGTAGGCAGGCAGGCAATGAATTAAGGATTTCAGTTATTACAAGCATCGAAGGTGTCACTCCTGCCATTTCACTTAGCCTCTGAAATGAAACAAAAAAAAAACAATCAAAAATAAAAAAAATAATTAAAAAAATTATAAAATGGCATCATTGCTTTTTTTATAAAATTAAGGTGACAAAACAACTTACAGTTTTATGATAAAAATAATTGGCAGTTTGTCGAGGAGAAATAAAAAAGTTATAATTTTTTTTAGATATTGCTTAACTTTTTTTTTAAGGAAGTAGTATTAAAATGCGCTGCTAATATCAATTGGTGAATATTAGTCCTTGAAAGGATTTTTATACTTATAATTTGAGACAACCGCATGATGTAATTTATCTTATTAGGAAAAATATGTCGTGGATCGGAGGATCCAAATTGGTGTTAATACTTGTGGAATAAAAAACAGTGCGCTTCGGTAATTCTAGGATTAGAGGCCCATGGACTTCTGCAATTAACTTTGGACTAAGAATGTTATAAACGCCTTGTCACCTTAAAATATTAAGATAGACCCCACGGCCCGTTATTATTTGCCACTCTATATCCTTCACACTGGAACACAGAAGTGCAACGCTGCTTAGTGGTAATTTCATCATCATCATTATTACAGAGTATTAAAAGTTCACTGCTGACATAGACTTCCCCCATAGATTGACTCATACTTATTTCAGCTGCCATGCCTAGCAAACAGCTTGGCAACTGCAGATTTTTATTTTTTTTATGTTAAAGTGATAATTTGTTTTTCACAAATAGGTAAGAGAGTGGTACCGACGCAGATAGACTCCTGGACAGAGAAGGATTTCTACCACCTACTGTGTTATTATACACAGATACTTAAGGTCGTGCATAAATATATTACGAGTTTATTGAGAATAAACGTTTTTACCAGAATCCCAATACCCACGCATTCAAACACTTAATTATCCATGCGTCCATGTTTTGTTAAATTTCGGAATATACATTTATAGACTCTGGTTTCGATTATGTTTCTGCTGCAACCCACAAGATTTCTGCAGTATTATGAGAGTTGTTTTTGCAAAACACGACATTCTAACGCATAAATAATCTAAAAGTATCCCATACTTTGTAACTACGATACCTGTATACCACTGGATTTTTCTTCATTTAGCCGCATAACAAGGAATAGAAAGGACAGCAGTGGCGCTATTGGTACTGAAAGGGTAAAAGCCACTGTCGACATATAAAATGGTTGCGTTATCAGAAAACCAGTGTAAGCCCTTCGGAACTGCTTAATTGTTATATTCTGAAATCAAATACATCAGTATATTTAAATAACTTTTTTAAGAATAAAAGGCTAAAAGGATTTTGTATCTCCAGAACGTAATGCAACATAATATTGTTAATAATTTTGTAAAAAATATACACAGCAGGATAGGCAGTATGGTCGAAGATATTTTCCGTAGTAGACAAATTATAAAAATATATGTATTATCGCCACGATTCTAGTACTATGTCGTTGATAAACACTACACATTGAATAAATCTACTTGTAACGGATTTTATCGTGTTTAATTTACTTAATTTTAATTCCCGATGTTTTGGGTGCTCTCCAGGTCATGGGGGACTGGGGTGATTGACGTCCCGATGTCAGAGTTAACATGGAGTACCTCAGCTATTTAATTGTTACCTTTGGCCTATGCAGAATGATCTTACTTTATCTTGAAGTCTTGCGGTGGTATGCTTAGGTTTAGTTTTAATTTTATTAATTATAGAATCCCAAACAGGTGGTAGTACCCAGCCCTCTTCTTTATTGAACTTAGGATGTTTTTCTTAATTTCTATAGCTCACATATCATCCTTGGCAGGAATCAATATTCTTTTTATGGTCTATTAAATCTGATGTAATGACGGGGGCCGTCTAGGATATGGTCACAAGCTGCAGACTTCTCGGAGCGTTGGTATTTTACGTCAGCTATATGTTCTTTTACGCGGGTTTTAAGAGATTTTTGTTTTCCCTATGTATGAGAGACCACATTCACAATCAAGCTTGTGCACTCCTGCGTCTTGTGGAGGGATATTACACTTGAAAACATAGGGCAAACAAAAACATATTTTTGTTTAGCCAGATTCATGGGGATTAGTAAAGGCTATCTGGCATTAGGCTACACTTCTCAGCTAGCCTTAAATATTGATTTTTGTTAACCCGTCAAGCGTCTGGCCATTTTTAGTTTTTACGCGCCAAATGTCCGGGCCTGTATGGAAGGCCGCCCGACACTGGCAGGCGCTAATGTAAAAAACGATATATTTATAATTTTGTATGCCAGCTATATATTAAACTTAAACGAATCGTTATAAATTAAGATATTTAATTGTATATGAATCAGTGCAATTCTACTTTTATAAATATTATCAATTTCAATTCAAAATTGTGTGACAAAATTGTGCGAACGATGCACAAACGCTAGCCTCCCGATGACAACCGAAAGAAACCAGCAGGGGACGCTTCTATTAGTTCAAATATTTTAGATAGCAATGTATTGAAAAATTTGCAAAATTAATGGAACACTATTATCTATCGGCATATGTACGTTATAGAGCGAATTTAAATTTTATCCACTCTCCCTCCCCTTCCGGGGTGAGCGTCACCCGAAAAATAAAAATCAATAAATGATAAAAATTTTCATATTTCGTGGCAGGTTGCGCGGAAACTATAAGTTATATTGCTTTTGTATGTATAAAAGGCTGATAGCAAGTTTATCAAGGATCATTTCGTACCTACACACTTTTCATGTATCGTGAAAGGTTTTCTTTAAAACAGAAAAAACTGCGTTGCTGGATGTTTTCTGGGACGCGGGGTGTGACACTCACCCGTGAGGGGGTGAGAGAGTGGATAAAAATTATCTTTGTTCTATAATTACATATGCCGATAGATAAAAGTACTGCATTAGTCTTGCCAATTTTTTAGCTAAAATGATTAAACTACATCTCATGGCTCAAACGCGTGGTATACGCGGATGAAACCGCAGGGCACAGCTAGTAAGAAATATAAGTGTGCTGTTTTCTGCGTCGGAAGGATGATTTGTCTGTTGACTTTTTTGGTCTACAAAGCGTTCTAAGGTTGGGTACTGTGACCCATAATCACTTATATCAATCCCCGATTGATCTTTAGAAACTTGGATGGAAAATCCTACGAAGATCCGTCACTCAGGGCAAGGACAGTTGATGATTCACTTCAACTACTAAAACACCATGGTTATACATTATCGCAACATTTTCACATCCACAGCTTGGCGTTTTATTTACTCATAATATAAAATACACCAACCGAAAATGAATTAAACATAATAGATACCTGCAGATCCAATACAGCATCTGATTTCAGTTTTATGAAGCTAGAATCGATAGCCCATTGTAGTCGAAGGAACGATTCTCCGAGTTCGTCTGAAATATGTTTTATTATATATTAATATTAATGTCCTCCAGATCAAGAAGTACAATATTAATAAGATTATTAGTCTCCACGGAGACTAGCCACCCGTGCAGGACAAGATTATAGTGCACTAGTGTGTGCGCAAACACAGGCGCAATATGTATTCCCTCACTCTCATAGTCTGATGAAATGGAAGTCTGACACGACGGGAGAGAGATCAGGTCCAGGATCAACGGCTTTACGTGCTTTCCGAGGCACAAAGGTATATCATCGCCATCCGTCTGACTCTTCGTGACATAAAGACCTCAATAAGTGAATTTGGCTCGATCAGCAGTCGAACTTACGACCAGACCAACGAGGCAGTCGATGACAGCAGAGACGTAATATGCATATTACATTACATCGTAAAAGAAGAAGTGTGCTAATAATTCAAAACTACCAATGATCCCATCATCATCTCCATCATCAGTATTACCATAATCATCACCATAATCTTCTTTTTCATCATAACAGTCCCTCATAACTCCACAGCTGAACTACCTCAACCAAGGAATGCCACAAAGCAAGGTCCTGAGCCATCTGTATCTATCCATTTGGTTTAAAAAATCAATTTTAAATGGAATGAGATGCCTTCTTATAACTACGAGAATCTATATCTCGGAAATACATCATCTCGGAAATACATCAGCACCAGTAGCAGTTGTCGAGCGACCCCTTGTGAAACCGAACTGATTTTATGAAGTAAATTATTTACATTAAAAAATTAACATTTGCTCAAGATTAATTTTTTCAAAAATCTTACTAAGTGTTGGTAGTACAGAAATAGGTCTGAAATTGGCGAGATCTAATGTACTACCAGATTTAAATATAGGTATTACTTTACTATGCTTCATTACATCAGAAAACACACCAGATTCGATACTAGTATTAAAAATAATTGCTAGTGGAGGTGCGATTGTATCTGTTCTAACCCACCTAGCCCCACAGATCGGCAAAAATAAATTATTAAAGTTGGTAAAAATTACTTTGTCTATATCGGCTTAGTGAAATAAAATAATGTGTGTCACCAAGAATCAATTCAAAAGGTTTTTTGAATGTAAATAATTCACTTTATAAAAATCTGTTCGGTTTCACAAGGGGTCGCTCGACAACTGATGCTGGTGTTGAGCCGATTAAATATTTATCTTCAATGTATGGTAGAGTTCACAGAATGCTTTGGGTATTTTTTGTGACCTATCCAAGGCCTTCAATTGTGTTCACCATAAAACATTAATCAGGAAACTTCAACACTTCGGTGTAAGAAGTGATGCTCTTAAATTAATTATTTCATATTTATGTAACAGAACACAAAAACTTTACATTAATAGTATGAGTTCTTCCGGGTCGATAGTTCAAATGGGCGTGCTTCAGGGCTCAATTCTCGGCCTCTTTCTGTTTCTTGTATATATTAACGACGTATCTTACATAGTTGGGTATAACTAGGATATAGTATTGTTAGGAACGAGGTTAAAAAATAAAAGAGAATACGAAAAAATGAAGGTGAACGGTACGAAAAATGAACTGTACTCGTTCTAGCAGTATAAAGTATCGCACAGGCGGCTAAAAGGGATCAGTCGTTAATTCTACGAGTCTCATTCTCGTTATTATGCTCTTTGGGGTTGCTGAAAGACTGCCCTGTGTTATATTGAGATGGGTAGTGCGGCTGTTAGTTTACTTACTTTGGTGTTATGTATTTATGTCCTTCACGTTTCACGAGTGTGTGATTGTGATGGTTAGGTCAACCATCGGTGAGTGCGACTGGGGTACTACGAATGGGCGTCCAATGAAAATGCGTGAATTATCGGTACGAATGGCAAGGCTGTGACCAGCGGTTCGACGGCTAACTATTCGGCGGAAATCTTCTGATGACTATTAGTTGTTGACCATCGGCTTTTCACTATTAATTGTTCACTATTTTCTTCAGATGATTTCTTCGGTTGATTTTTCTTCTTCTTATTAGGTTATTCGGTAGCAAATATCTACGATTTAACCTACGTTGTCGTCTGCATGTGCATAGTTGCACTCCAGGTCTCGGGCCTCGAGGCTTCCCCCATTTCTGCGGTAGATAACTATGTACCGGTAGGGGCGCCAGTTTTGGCATTGTAAGTTTAGGCAGTAAACGGGGTTTTTTTCCTCCGTTCACCGCTGATAGATGTCAAATCAGCGTTGGTCAATAAGACATTTGTTAATGTTGGTCAATCTGTGACATTGTGGGTTAATACTCGACTCTCTAACCTATATAGAGAGGAGTACTCTCGGTAGATGTCACCCGACTGTGGGCCGAGCATGTAAAGGTGCTAAGTCTTGAAGATGCACGTTTGTCCCGTTGTCGGCGCGGTCAAACATACCACGCGCCAGCCGGACCACAAAGACCTGAATGCTCTTCATCTTCAAGTTGGCCGCTATGATGTCGTTTCGGACATAGCGACCTGCACCGACGATGGTCCGTAAGGATAAATTCTGCTGCGCCCGCAGTCACTGCCTCTGACGATCCCTCAAGAGTGCATACCAGGCCGGAGCAGCGTAGGTGATCTTCGGTCTAATGTATAGCTTGTAAATTTTAAATTAAGTTTTAATTGACAGCCTGGATGCTAGCATCCAGGGACGGGAAGCTAGTATCGACCGCGCACCTCTGGCATTGAGTCGACGATGTCGAGGTGCGCGGTCATATGCAGCGCCCGGTCTATCCAGCATCCCAGGAGGTCACGGCATTCTCGTACGCCATATTTTGGCCTCTAAGTGTCAACGGTGTTGGTAGAATTCTAAGGCGGCCGGTGAGTAGAGCGGTCGTTTTCCCGCCATTGACAGCCATCCTCCACTCATCCAGCCATGGTGGCAGCAGGTCCAGCAGGCGCTATATCCTCGCGGCGGCGACATGGGCTCTTCTGGAAGATGTAAAGTAGGCGCCATCGTACGCGTATAGAGCCAGCTCTACGTCATCTCCCATTCGCGCAGGTGTCCTGCCAGGGTTGGGATGTCGTTGGTGTAAGCCGCGTACAGAATCGGCGAAAGACAGCTGCCCTGTGTTATAGTCTTCACTGCGGACTTGGCATCTTTACACAGACGTAGAACTTCCTGTCAGCTGGGGACGACGCCACTAGCCGCAGCGTAGCAGTCGAGGATAAACGTCTGATCTTCCAATTTATAGAGTACTTCACAGTGCCACACCCTGTGGAATGACTTCTTTATGTCGAGAAAGACGCTCAACGATATGTGGTCTCGGTTATGCTCAGCCGCAAGGAAATGCAACACCCTGGTCATATTATATTTGTTTATTAAATAAAATTACATAAAAATAATAGATATGCTTACCCATTTAAGCACCTTAAATCACACATACACATGCATATACACACACATGCTGTGACACACACACACACGCTCACACAAGAGTCACTTTAGATTATAAGTAATTTTGCCCAGCTTATCTCAATATTTCATATATGAGCGCGTCTATAAAATAGCGGTTAGATCGACAGTGAGTGAGAGGTTGCATCACTCTAGCGGAGTGTCATGTCAATAGTGGCGTGGTAGGATTGAGGGTATATCGACAAACCCCCACTCGTTTGTGCAATAGAAAGTTCACTGCAGGTGCCGTGCGAGAGAGATGCCGTATAAGTAATTCGACGAGTACTAAGACTCGTAGAATGACAGTATTGTGGCTCTGTTCGTTGTAATAATTCTTCTAGTGCAGGAAAAGAAGATGGTGTTACTGAGAGGCTGCTATGTATTACAATGATATGGTTAGTGTTGCTGTTGGTTTGCATACTTTGGTGTTCTCATGTAATTGCGTCCCTCATATTACACCACTGTGTAATCATTACGGGGACATATTGCGGTGTGGTCGAACTGTAATTGCTCTATACTGAATGTATAGTGCATAACGCTGTTTTATTGCTGATAATGATTAATTGCGTAAGCAGGAGAGCAAGTTAAACATCCGCTCTTACACTTTTATTATTTTTAACAAGTAACCGTCTAATGTATTTCCGATATTTTAGACAAATATTATTAAGAAGAGAGCTGCCTCTGATACAGACATTATTTATACTTACTAGGAGGCTTCAATTACTTTATTATTTAATATGCCATGAGAAAGAATGAAATAAATTTTTATTTCATTTAATTTTCATTTCACTTCACCTAATTTTTCTAGAAAGAAAATATTATTCTACAAGCGATCCGCCCTGGTTTTGCACAGGAAATTTTTGGATCTCGACAACAGTGCCACCTTTCTAGTCGAATTATAAATTTAAACCATCCGGGGACCTACTAAAAACGCACGCAAAAAATTCATTTTCTTTCGAGTATTAGCGTGACTTACGGATTTACGGATAGCAATCGATTTTTATATATAGAGATTATGTTTTTAATCAACGACGTCCCTCGCAATTACGATGTTCCATATTATTAACTTTTTGTTACTTTGCACTTGATTTATCTATGTAAAAATCGCATTTATTATATAATAATACGCCTTTTTAATCTATAATTTTAACAAAACATGGCCGCGAGCACGGTTAAGGTGTCGCTACGAGTGACAATAGATAAAAATCATTTAATTTCATGTGTTATGTCGATAGTAAAGGGAACTTTAGTGTAAAAAGTATCTTATTGGCATTTTTTTCTAGTGACTTTAACAGCACGTCAGGGCGAATGCCTTCATATTTCTTAAAATTTAACTTAGCCCTGAAATGTGTCACATTGCGACAAGAGCCTGGCAGAAGTTAGAAAACACCTGTTGCAAACAAACAAAACAAACTCTTGGTGTCCTGTTCTAGTACATATACATAGTGCATCATATTAATTCAATGGTTTTTATAGATCTTATTGTTTGGCTATATAAGAGAGACAATATTCACAATCAAGCTTATACACTTCTGCGTTTTTATAACAGATGTACTTATAATACGTAGTATAGTATAATACGTATATTCAAGCGTAACATAATACTTTATAGATGTATATGATTTAAAGTCTCGGATTGGGGGCGACTAAATCTAGTCCAGTTTAATCTTCAGACACAACTTTGCACGTTTACCGCTAAAAAGAACTCCTTTGTCGTATCTCCTCAGTTTCCAGGCACTCCCCTTGTTGCCTCGCCAGTATCGGAATACTTGACGTCAACATATCGTGCAGTTTTGTGGTCACTTGGAAGAGAAGGCCAAATTGGCCTCTAAAAAGCTTTACGTGCTCAGCAGAGCGGGACAGTATTTCATGCCGGCACATCACCTGTATCTTTACAAGGCGCAGGTTCAGCCTCACATGGAATACTGTTACCATCTATGGGCAGCTCCTTCCACTTGACCGCATCCAGCGCAGAGCGACTCGAATTGTCGACGACCGAGTCCTTTCCGATCGAGTCGATTCACTGGCGTTGCGAAGAGATGTTGCATCTCTTTGCATATTTTATCGCATCTACCACGGGGAGTGCTCTGAGGAATTGTTCGACTAATTCCAGCCGCTCGGATAAAGGTGAAAAACGAGCACACAGTCCACCTGATGGTAAGTGGTTGCTCTGGCCTATAGACATCTAAATCTATCCTCAATTATGAATTTAAATGCAGATGCGTTGTCACCCGTGAGGACTAAAATGGAATGCCTCGTTTCCAGTAAAAAGGGTCTCCGGTTCTCTACAAAACTGTGCAATTTAGAAGAAATTTTCTTCCTCGCACAACTTCCTTGTGGAATCGATTACCACCAGCGTTTTTCCGGACCGATACGACTTAGGGACCTTTAAAAAAAGAGCCTATTCCTTTTTCAAAGGCTGGCAATGCATCTGCAATTCCCCTGGTGTTGTAGTTGTTCATGGGCGGCGGCAGTCACTTACCATCAAGTGAGCCGCATGCTCGTTTGCCCCCTGTCCTATAAAAAAAAAGATGTTCCTTGCCAATAAATTAGTAAATAAAATATACATTACCAATCCAAGCGCTCGGCTGCTCATACGATTGTCGTCTATATAACATATTTGCTGGTTGTTTCACATGTACTGTGTAGTTTAGTTTGTCTGGTAAACTATCTCCTTGTAAATTCTATAAAAAAATGTTAATTAAAATCGATAATTCTTTTATAAAAATATTAGAGTGACAAGCGAGATAACAGTCCGCCTTCATTAGGTAAGTAGATTCTGTGGCCTAATGACACCCACATCGATTCCCGATTACGAATAAATGTTTGGGTGCCTTCTCACATCTGATATCTAAGATGGAACGACTCATCAAATGTTTCAAATTTTTCCAATGACTGGCGGAATTTTCGAATGAAAGTTGCACATTTTAAACAGTAAGTTAATAACTATTTTGTTAATTAATATACCTATTTCAAAAATCAGTTGAACAGAGAAGCATGTGCCAAAACGAATAAATATTTTAATATTAAATTCTATTACAGCAAAATCGTTACATTCAGGTGAGAAATTTCGTAACTCAGATGAATAAATTTTAACTTAATGTAAAACCCGTGTTATAATAATTGAATTAATTTTACCCAACCACTAAGGATGTACGTTGTTTTTTATTATACTTGTTACCTATTTATTATGTTTGTTACCTATGCGTGCCCTACAGCCCGACTGCTTAAAACGATTTTTATAAATTAAGTGTCATTCAATTTATTATAACCTTAATATTGTACAAAATTTTTTGTTTAATATTAAGGTTAACACATAACTTGAACTATAACTATATTATTTATAGTTCAAGTTATGTTTTAGGAATACAAAAACACCGTTGCTGTTCTACTAGATCTCAATGCAAAAAAACGAAGTGTTATAGTCTTCACTATCTGAAACTTGTTGTGTGTTTAGTGTTTAGAAAATAAGTTTACTTCGAAAACTGTTAATCGTGAAATTCTTCAAGCACGAAGAAAGCTTGCTTCACTCAAAGAAAGTTTCGTTGCAGAAGCAGTTCCGAAAAAAACATAGATAAATTAATAAAGATATATAGAAAAAATAATATAGAAAAACAGAATAACTAAACATTCCAAAAAAGTATAAATCAACTTCAAAATACATGGGAAGAAAATAATTTATTTACTTATTTTTGGTTTCAGAAGTTAGTTTCCTTTTTTTAATTATTTGACTCTTCTCAAAAATTTGACTCTTATCAAAAAAATTAAGTTAACTAGAATGACGTCTAAATAGTTAAATCAAAAATTTTTTTTTAATTGAAATAAAGCATCCTTTAGGTAAAGCCTAATGATAAACAAGAATCATAAAATGATTTCTTATATTTACGCGAACACTACACATTTAAATAAAACTAGTTTTTACGGATTCTCGCGAATATAAACTTCGATCGCGTATATAAACTTATATATTATTCCTGACGTTTCCTTTAAAGCAACCATGGTCACATGGGGGATTGAGGTGTTCAACGTCCTAATAATATATTTATATTCCAGATTTAAATATATTTATAAGTAATATATAATATATATATAAAATAATTTTAAATTGTAGTTAACTGTGACATTAGGACTTGAATACGTTTTTTACGTGGTAGAGCCACGCTGCAGCTATATTATGGTTGTAGCACGAATGGGTCGTCTCGACCGGAGAAGAACCACGCTCTTACAGAAGCCCAGCTTAAAATAGCAGCTTAATGCTGCTGTGTTTCGTATGGTAGGTGTAGAGAACCGGAGACCCTTTTTACTGAAAAAGAGGCATTCCATATTAGTCCTCACGTCTGACAACGCATCTGCGTTTTGATTCGCAAACGAGGATAGATAAAGATTTCGATGGGCCACAGCAACCACTTACCATCAGGTGGACTGTGTGCTCGATTGTCATCTTTTTCCTATTAAAAAAGGATACACAATGTATTTATTATAGTTTTTGAATTGATAACTTCTTTAGGCACATTTGGCACTTTTGGGATGGGAAAAAGCACTAAACTCGTATGACCGTCACGCTCAGATATATCACGTGTCCCAGAAATATCACGTGTTATATATATCACGTGACCCATAAATCAACGTCAGGCCCGAAACGGGCAATTGGCCAAGTAGTGACAGTTATTAGAAAAATATAAAAAAAATCTTGGTCATGTAGTTTTTAAATTATAAGGATTCAAAAATAAATCTCAAAAACTGACAACATATGATCTTTCAAGTCCTGTGACAACAAATATTAACTTTTCATCATTTTTTTCCTGTGGTGTAACCATAAATAACCCTCCAGTAAATTACAGTTAAAAGGTAAAACATAACTGCCTCAGTTTTAAATAAAATGTTAGATTTTTGCCCAACATTGAATTCAAAATAATTACATCACCCAATTTAACCGACAGTACTGTAAAAAAATGTACTACACTATTTTGGAAAGTAACTTTAAAAGATGGCGGATTTGGTCTGAATTCCAAAATGGTATGACACTTACTAATTGCTACTTCTTAATTGAGGAGAAAAAGTAATTTGTTAGTTTTATCACATGCGTAAAGAAACCGTACAGAGGCAAAGCTTCTAAGGAGCTGTCAAAATTTTTATCAATTTTTGTAGGGTTGGCACAGGAGGATAAGATTAAATTAACAAAATGTTTATCAGCTTTTATTATATAATTAAGAATGAATCTTTTTTATAAACTGCTTATTCCAAATATTTTATTGTATAATTTTTGTTCTTCAACAATTTGTTGTGCCTTTTAATTAAATAGTAAATAATTGATATAATGTAAAGTTTTTTTTTAATAATGGCATATCAAATATACAATCTGGCACATGTTTTAATATTTCATTACAAATATTTACAATGTTTCTTTCGAGATCAATATTCAAGAAAAAATATTCGCAAAATTTTTGCTCAGGCAATTCATAGATTCACTTCAGACAGGTACATTCTCATATTGGCTGGAACTCAAACAAACACCATCATTTGTCAGCAAGTTGAATGTTGGAAGAACATTTCTAAATAAATATTTTACAGGTCTTTTTTTAGAAAACTTAAAACCGGATTTTTCAAAGTGAACCTCACAGAGTATATATTGTTGCCTTTTTTCATTAAAGGTTCATGTAACCGTCCTTTTTACATGTTGACTCATCGGACCATAGAATTTTTTCAAAGAATCGCGGGTCCTGTCGGTGCCTATGCAACATCGTTGGACAAAATCGTACTCTCTCTGGGTAGTCTCGTGATAGCAGATTTTGAACTCGTCGTACATGGTATGGATGAAACTCGTTTTTTTTTAAATACGTCTTCTTCAACTGCTTGCAAGACTGCTTGCAAGACGGTTCTTCCCTCGCTAACCATTTGGCTAGGGAATCGACCCTCTGAGAATGACCGATGCACATTAATAAATACTCAAAAATCGAGATGACGCTCAGCATTTGGGTATCTCTCACGATACTTTCTTGCTGTGGTCCAAGACCTCATGACGCATTTTTCATGAAGTGTTTGATGCATCATGAAACTTTGTTGAAAAGTATCAGTCCACTCCATAATAAGGTATTTTACTGTTTGCCTGGCCTACGTGGGTACACCTGGTAATGCGCATACAGGTAAGTCGCAAAAACAATTCGCCCAAAAAAAAGTGTTTTATTCAAATGAAAATGACTGTCCGTCAGCTAATTTCATAAAAAATTAAGAAAAAAATATGGTAGATACTTCTGAAGGGATTGACATAGGGGCAAACTATCCCAAAGTTGTATTTTCAAAAATTCCAAAAAAGTGTTTGATTTAATCTGCCATTATTACAGCGTGTTTATTATATATAATAAAAAAATCTCAGATAAGGGCAGATAGTTTCTCCGGGGGTTATTAATTTAAAAATATTTAAATAAATCTTGCGTGTAACCAATGACATAATTAAAAAAAACTTACTTCTATCAACCCGACAATTACTTCCTTATTACCATTAGCTGTAATTATTGGTGTGCATTTAAGTAAACTTCATTTTTATCTACTTCTTGAAATTTTCATCTAATAAAATATATAAGTATTAAAATGTATAAATATTTTAAGTGAGTATAAAAAATAATATAATATAATTAACGTAATATATTACAATATATTATATAATATAATTATGTGTAATATCATGCCTATGCATATCTTTCATTTCAATTGTAACAGCTGTACAAGATCACGTGATCCGCAGCCAATGGGAGCGCGAAGAATGACTAAGGGTATATCGGCGACCGTCGCTCTCTGTCGCGCTCATTACAACTCGTAGCACATGTGTCTCATGTCCATGCAAGATATACCGGGTGTTTGTGAAACGCTCCCGAAAACGAAGACAGACGATAGTACTAAGGATACCTTTGATGATGGGTCACAAAGAAATTCGATCCCGAGGAAAAAAAATCATCTTTTCACAACGTTTTATTAACTTTATTCACGTTCCATCATGTTAGTACAGCCAAATGAAACGATAATTCATAAAAAAATCGTGAAAATACTTAAACATAAAACCAGAAGTAAAACTTAAAATAAAATCATCTGACAATAGGGTCAATATCCTCAAGGGCGCCGAACTCTTATCTAGCTCGGTACGAAACGATGCATTAGGTATACTACTCACTCTACCCTTCCCTTTCACACACGCGCTGCTGCCACCCAGCCGAATCGTGTCGCCTCGCGCTGTGGAATTTACACATGTCAGCGTTGCCAACATGTGGAGAATTCACCAAATTGCGGGGAATTTAAAGTTGGTTGGGGATTTTATGGGGATTGGTATTATGCGGGGAAAATGCAAGGATTTTGAAAATCGATAGCCAGGGCCAAGTCAGAGCCTTTTTTCAAGAAATCTAAATACTTATCTGAACATTTTGTGTGTTTGTTAATTTTCGCATTTATTTATTAATGCTTTTAATTTCTTTATTTTTAAATTTTAAAGAAAAAAATGTTAGTTAAAAAGTAAATCTTATAAAATTTGTTGAAAATTGATTCATTTTTTTAAATAAAATTGAGGGAAATTTGTGAGGAATCTGTTGAAGTTTTGTCCTTAAATTAGGGAATTTGACATGAATTTTCGGGGAATTTGACAAATTGGTGTTGGCAACGCTGCCATATTGCATTGAAATTTAATTTGCCGGCGACATAAGAATTAAAGGCGGCAATCACTATAAAACTTGCAAGTAATGTTTAATAATTTTGACGTACCTCTTTTTAAACTCAAAGTATTGGTCGGATTAAATACGGAAAATCTATTAAAATAAAGTAAAACTATTATTTTTTACATTAATTCTGATAGATTAATTAACTGTCGATCATAATTGGAATTGATTTTAACTATTAAATTATTCAGTACCATTTCATTTCTATTTTCTTATACAAAATCAAAGATAACGATGAAATAGTGTTTATAATTGTGTGAGTACTGAGTACCCAATTAGGTACGTTTATTAATTTCAATATAATTTTTGTAGTAAAGAACTGCTTGTTGCGTCAGGGTACAATTGATTGTGTAGTTGTATTAAAAATGACAACCATAACTTCTAAATTCCATATGAAGACTAGTTGTAGGAATAACTAAACTTATAAATAAAATAAACGTTGGCAATGTCGTAACGGTTTAACGGTCTGTGAAGAGCTCAGTGCTTCAAGGACTTTACGGATGCCTCGTGCGCATTTGTTTTGGCGGGATTGATCATTAATTTTAGTTTTTGAGACAGTTCTGTGTTGACTATTGACTATCACGTGCGCGTGAGCAATTACAATTCAATTTATTACATTCTTGTTGTTATTACTTGTTGTTAGGTTTTGTTTTTCTTGTTTTGTTTTAATAATGCCTAACGCTTAGGTACGTTTATAGTGCTCGTGAATACGGCAACATGTTAATGTGCCTTGGAGAATCTCATAAGGCCACTTAGGATTTAGATTGGTAAGCTGTTTCATACCTATTTTTTTATAACTTATTACTGAACTCATCTGAATAGGTACAGAACTAAATACATCAGAATAATAAACATACCTACACAAAAAGCATGACTCTAACCTTGTTAACATTTCATTTAAGTAATTTTTTTATTAGCGGGGAACCGAACCAGGTATTTGGTTTATTTAACCTGTGAATAAAGTGGCTAGGTGGAGAAAAGCACAGTGGCAAAATAGTAGGTTAAGTAGATAAGTTAAGTAGAGAAGTGTTTTAAATTATTAGGTATTGTGGTACCATCGCTAGCTGCGGGCCGCGCGAATTCGGCATCCGCGCGTTCATTGACCCCCTAACCTGATTGTAATTCCACTGCTGGTTTTAAGTTAAGTATTTTCATTACTTTTTTATGAATTATCGTTTCATTTAGCTGTACTAACACGATGGAGCGTGAATAAAGTTAATAAATCGTTGTGAAAAGATGATTTTTTTTCCTTGGGATCGAATTTCTTTGTGACCCATCATCAAAGGTATCCTTAGTACTATCGTCTGTCTTCGTTTTCGGGAGCGTTTCACAAACACCCTGTATACTGTAAAGTAATTATCATCCAGTCCCCGTGGTATCGTGCCAAGTACGCTGGCTACGTTTCCTTGCTGAATGGCTATATTTAGCCTTCGAGCGAGAAAAGAACCAGCCCTCTTATCACCAGCAGCAAGGAGCAGTCGCGGGCAGTCGCGGATAGAGTTCCTTTAGGAACTTCACCGCACGTGGACCTCACGGACCGATAGTCTCTACAGCAAATGGCACAAATATGTAGGTAGTCATGTCTCAGAAACTCATACTTGCACCACTTACCCAGTTCAGCTGCCTCTAATGCCACCCCGGCTGTAAACGAGGTACCCCTGAGATGAAAGGCCGCCAAAGTGTCTATGCAAGTAGCATCCCACATAAGGGCTTTACCTCTCTCCCAAGAAACCAATGTCATACCGTCGGGTCTCCTGCCATCGTCTCTAAGCCTAACCTTCCACAAGGCTCTCAAACCGAGGGAAAATTTATAGAGGCAAGAGCTCTTCAGATGACATCGTTCAAAGAACCGTGCCGTGAAAACCTACCAGTACTTTTCTTACATGAAAGTCCGTGGAGTCTAAACTCGTCGACGCTGATACTACAGGGGCACTGATGGGGTTGACGAATCGCCGCTCCTAGTCGGATTCCTACGGCGATGCGCAAGCTTTCCCCATCAAGCAATGTGCCGAAATTACTTGGTAGTAAAGCGTGTAACCAGTAAATAGATCAGATTTATTTAAATATTTTTAAATTATTAAACCCCAGAGAAACTGTCTGCCCTTTTACTTTTACTGTTTACCACTGTGGCGGGTGGAAGGTAAAGGGGAGATCTCCCGCCGGGCAAGGTGTTCGGCCCGGGGAGCGGCCAACGCTCCAAGTGGTAGTTCGGAGCTATTGTATATATACTGTTTTTAATTCGGAACTTTGACAGCGCGTTTAGGCTTCGATGTATTCGCTTGTGGCGCGACGACAGCGCCGCCACAGAGATTTTATTATATATATTAAACACGCTGTAAAAATGGCAGTTTTAATCAAACAATTTTTGGAATTTTTAAAATACAACTTTTGGGGTAGTTCGCCCTTACGTCAATCCCTTCAGAAGTGTTTTTTTATTTTTATGAACTTAGCTGACGAATAGTCATTATTATTATTTGAATGAAACACTTTTTTTAGGCAAATTTTTTTGCGACTTACCTGTATACGCAGTACCAGGTGTACTCAGGTAGGCCAGGCAAACAGTCAAATACCTGCTTATTGAGTGGACTGATACTTTCCAACAAAGTTTCATGATGCAGCAAACACATCACGAAAAATGCGTCATGAGCTCTCGGACCATTGCAGCATTGGCGTTGCATGTTGGCGTATTCCAGTGCGGTGTATCGAGATCGCATGATAACACACAACACGGGATTACGATTAAAACAAGTCCGGGGTCGTCAGAAACGGTGCAGATAAATCCAAACCACAATGCAAATCAAGTCCAATAAACAAAGCTACAGTTTTAAGTACGAAGTCAATACGAACACAGAAACGAAAGAACGTAACGTACTGCAGTATTGCACAACGTGTGTGTGTGTGTGTGTGTGTGTGTGAGTGTATATGTGTGTGTATGAAAGTGGTGTGTGTGAGTGTGTGTGTGTATGTCCGATTGAAAAGCGGTTTTGCGGCATCTGTAAGGGCCTCGATGTAGGCTGCAGGCCTCGGGTAGATTCTGAGAAAACCTGAAAAGTTCGAGTTTTTTGGAACGAAGTTCCTTATCGGACGGTACAAATTTGGCGGATAAGGCTAGGCGAGAAAAAGTGTAAGATTTTTCCGTCACGACCCCTTCTGACGTAGTGTAGGCGGCCTTGACGGCTATAACGAAGCGAGATGGAATAATATCCATCTCCCTCGCACTTTTCCTTATCTTGCCATGAAAGAAATATTATTTTATTTTAAATGACGCTTCATTTTAATAGATACTAGTAATTCATTTATTTGTATTTGTTAATCAATAATATACGTTTATCAATAATAATATACTACGAAAGGAACTTCGTTCCAACCGAGTGTTCCACGACACTCACGCATGTTTTTTAATTTTCATAGTGTTTTTTTTGGAAATACCCCGACACTCATATTTTCATCAATTCTATAATCTAGTCAGCTCTTCTACTCAAAAAACGACGTTGATTGCCGCGAACCGCATCAAAATGGGTTTATTCGTTCAAGAGATATCGTTGTCGAAAGGAAACAGTTCCACGTTTTCATTTGAAATTAGCGGGAAGTTGCAGGGATGACCGTATATTTTTACAATACAGTCAGTTAAAGTTGGGTGATGTAATTATTTTGAATTCAATGTTGGGCAAAAATCTAACATTTTATTTAAAACTGAGGCAGGTAAATTATAGTTAAAAGTTAAAACATAACTTTTAACTGTAATTTACAGAAGGATTATTCATGATGATATCACAGAAAAAAAAACTGAAGAAAAATTAATATTTATAGTCACAGGACTTGAAAGGTCATCATAGGGTGTCAGTTTTTGAGATTTATTTCTGAATCCTTACATTTTGAAAAGTAGAAGTTTTCCTTTCTGACGTGCAGTCCTACGACAGACCGTTTTTTATTAGTAAAGTTACAGCCTATAGACTTCCCACTGCTAGGTTCTCATTTCTGAGAGAGTTTAAGGGTAAAACTGTTTGCCGCGCTGCCCTAATGCAAGTTGGCGGACTTTTGATGTCTTCGGTTTGTTTAAATTAATTTAGTAGACATGCAGGTTTCCTCACATTGGTTTTCTTTAACGCCGATGACATGGTAAATGGTAAAGAACTATTATTTACCTATTACTTACTTATTACGATTACGAAATGAAAAAAATGGTGGTGTAGCTGATCTTTTGAAAATTACATTTACCTCAAATACGATGACGGCGGTAACGTTTTGCATTTCATTTAAGACCTCATTGGTTTGACTTTCATTGGACCACAAATAAGCCTTATCGTATTCCTCTGTTTAGAAAAAAACAAACAAAGATTTGATTAATTATAAGAGACATTTTTATGATCGATAAGAACCTGTTTTAGTCCCATCTTGGTCTGGGACTTATGCCATGTTTATGTGTAAAAATGAACGTGCCAACCGGTTTGTGATTCTAAAGTCGACGGGATAGCCACATGTCACTTCTCTCACAATTTTCAATCTTACAAATAGAGCTTACATTTTTTTAAATTCAAAACCGAAATAGTAATATAGAGTACTGACAAGTAAATTTGCGTATTAAGTATCAACTTTCGTGAAAAAGTGTAATAAAACAATTAACAAATCAATATAATAACCAGTGCAGTGACTTATCGCTCAGATTGCCTACATTAACATATCTATCCATTAAAGCCTGTAAAAGTCCATTGCAGAACAGAGAAAACTCATAGATTGGCTCATATGGGAGGCACAATAAATCCCCAGTTGCGGTCATGCCTGCCGCCGTATGGCTAAGATGGACCAATCTTCGAGCAGGTCTGCTCCGTATCACTGTCACTGACGTTGCTGCGTATTCATGACCTTATCTTTGAAATCGATTATAAGTTTAATAAAACCCAAAGTGTCAGACATAACTCTAAACACCTATATATTAAAGGTGCTACCAACAAAAAAAAATTAGTAATATCTTTTCGTTATTTCTTTATTTTTATATTTACTTTTATTGTTTACTTGATTTAAGTTAATCTTGTAAAAAAAACTTATGTTATTTCGTGAGTAAAACAATACAAAGAAAGTATTTTAAATAGGTCTTTTGAATTTACGTTCGCTAAATACCAGTTTGGAGGAAGTTAATCAAAGTATCCAAATAAAAGATCGTGATATATTATGCCTTACTGAGACTTGGCTTTAACATCGATTAAATATTGATTTATATTAAGTTTCTAGCTATAGACTGTTGCACCACCCTCGTTTTAGTCGTGGTGGTGATGTTGGTGCTTACATAAAATCTAACTTACGATATTGCTTAATGTTAAAATAGATAGTGAGACTGCTGTATTCGGTTCGACGTATCGTCCTGAATCAGTCAAGGTTTGTACAGCTATAGACTGTTTGCACAAGTCCCTATCTTTCTTTATAGCACAATACGATCAATTATTTCTATTTAGCGACCTGAATATTAATTGTCTAAACAACGACGTCCTTCCATATACGCCTAATTGACCCTTGCTGACAAATTAAATCTCCATCAAATCGTGAAACTGCCTACACGGATTACTTCTATTACGAGTACCCTGATTGATGTTATTTTTACAAGGACACATTTTAAGCCCATTTCTGTGGAGGTGACACATTTTTCGGTCGCGATTCTAAAATTTAAACGTCGTATAATTTTATACAGACCCTTAGCTGAGAACACAATTTCTATAAACTATGCAGCTAAATACACGCCTTGGGTGGTATTACTACAAAATAATATTGATAATATGGTGAATATTATCAATATTATTTACACACATGCATATATGACATACATGGTTGCGTGACACGATAAACATCGAGCTAGTGTATAAAAATAGTAAAAAATAGTTATAAAGTGATAATAGCCTAATATATAGTTAAAAAATACTAAATTAAACAAAAATAACATACCATTAAAAGTGAAATGTAAAAACTAGTACAAAACAATAAAAGACACAATTACACATTCATTTGAGGGTATGTAATAAGCTAACTCTTATTTTAGTAATAATTGAACATTTAAATTTATCAACATAACAACTCTTATTAAAAAAAATATAATTATTATGTTAAAGTGAAATTTAAAACAATAAAATCGGTTAATGATCAATGTAAAAATCAAAGACCATTTCGTAAATTTTATAAACAGACCAGTAAACAGTGAATCAATAATTTTGTGACACAAATTATATGGTAATGTTATTCTGTTATTGCAAATTTTGTGCTCGGCCATTGAACTATAAAGAGATTTCGTGTCAATACCCACTTACAAAGATATATAAATAGTGTGGTATTACGATTAAAATTTTCGCATCTGAGAAACATAGTTAAATAGCTTAGCAGGCAACTCCGTGACTGCGAAGGCGAAAGTCACTGGTTCGAGCCTCAGATTGATAAAGCTTTTTTTAAGTTTTTTAATTAAATGTGCAGTCCATCATAGCACTTTAAATATAAATAAAAAAAAATTAACAAAATAAATCAAAATTGAAGAAGTCTAAAAAAATATGTCAAAGATACAGCTGAACTGTTGTAACGAAGCGAAAGACGATGAAGATTGCATGTGTTGTACGAAATGTAAACACGCATACCACCACGCGTGTTTGAAGTCGACCGGGCAGTTCAGCACAAATACAGAATCTGCGACTGAGTGGATGCGTAATAAACCATAACCCGTGCGTAATAAAGACACGCTATTTGGCAGCAACCAGAATGTCACGAAAAGATCGACTAAAAGAGTTGCTGTTTCGTCACCAAACACAGAAAAATCCTCTCAGCTAAATGATATACGGGAGATGGTGAGCGAAATAGTAATAGCTGAAATGAAAGAAATGCTGACACAGATGAGAACTTCCATAAAAAGCGTACTAAATAGTGAATTAAAATTTATTTATCATCATTGTAATAAGCGCCCTCTGTTATCTAGTAACGTCACCAAATGGTTAGTGATTGACAACGTTTATCTATTGTTGTTATCGATAAAAAATATGATACAGGGTGCAGATTCTACAATATTTAAGGAGGTGAAACAGTAAACGATACTGTATCACGGTAAACGGTTTCTAAGAAAACTCCTATTAAATCGCACGGTAGTGGACCGCCAAGCATCCGAACGATGTGGATGGTAACGTAAGTTTTGTCGCGATGTGTATTGATGAAATTTGGTGGCTGGAATTAATCCGAACAATTCCTCAGAGCACTCCCCGTGGTAAATACGATAGAAAATGCAAAGGGATGCAACATCTCTACGCAGCGCCAGTAAATCGAGGCAATCAAAGACAACTCGGTCGTCGACGTCAAGCCGCTCTGCTCTCTATGCAGTCAAGTGGAAGGAGCTCGCCCTAGGGAGCCCCGGTCCAGAGATGAGAAGTAGAGCAGATAGTAGCTTGAAGGAATAGGAAGCATTATTATAGTGCTGCGATGAGCCTTTGTAAAGCTAGATGGCTTGCAGGATATGAAAACTGAATATTTGCTCGGGAGCGAATGAATGGGGTACTTGAGAACGATGACGAAGGTTTAAAGGTAGTTTTCCGAAGGTTGTTGGTTGCGTGTTCATATCACGTCGGGGTCACCACTGTGGCCGGTGGAAGGAAAAGGGGAGATCTCCCGCCGGGCAAGTTGTTATGCCCGGGGAGCGGCCAACGCTCCGAGTGGTAGTAATGCACCACCCGCGATCATCTGTCATGAGGTTGTATCTTCCAAGAAAATATGGTGGACGGCGTTTATTAAACATTAGAAACCTACACAGCCGTGAAGTATACAACCTCAGAGACTATTTTATTAATAAAAAAAGACACATCACGCATTTATAGTGACGTAGTAATTAATGACAAATCATTAACCCCGCTTAATATGTCGGCAAAGGACTGGCAGAGGCCTCATACTATGACTATAGATGAACGCAAAAAGGCTTGGAATGACAAGCAACTGCATGGTCGATTTTCTAAAACATTGACTAATCCTTATGTAGATATGGTTGCATCAGTACATTGATTACAGTTTGGTGACCTTTTTGCAGAAACTGAAGGTTTTATCTGTGCAATACAAGATGAAGTGATTAAAACGAACAACTACCGGAAGTACATTTTGAAGGACGGCACGGTTGACGTATGTCGCGCATGACACAAACCTGGGGAGTCCCTCAGACATGTTATTTCCGGTTGTTCACAACTATCAAATGGCGAGTATTTGCACAGACATAACCAAGTAGCTAGAAAATACACCAGCAGCTTGCCATTAAATTTGGTTTTACTCAACAGGACGTTCCATATTATAAGTATGAACCAAAGCCAGTCCTTGAAAATAGAAGTGTCACGCTGTACTGGGATCGGTCAATTTTCACGGACACGTTTATAGTGGCAAATAAACCTGACATTGTGGTGATAGACCGAACTACACGCAAGGCAATAATAGTGGATATCAGTGTTACTCATGACGAGAATCTCGTGAAAGCAGAGAATAAATAGTTAGTAGAATAGTTCGGTCTATCACCACAATGTCAGGTTTATTTGCCACTATAAACGTGTCCGTGAAAATTGACCGATCCCAGTACAGCGTGACACTTCTATTTTCAAGGACTGGCTTTGGTTCATACTTATAATATGGAACGTCCTGTTGAGTAAAACCAAATTTAATGGCAAGCTGCTGGTGTATTATTCTAGCTACTTGGTTATGTTTGTGCAAATACTCGCCATTTGATAATTGTGAACAACCGGAAATAACATGTCCGACTCCCCAGGTTGGTGACATGCGCGACATACGTCAACCGTGCCGTCCTTCAAAATGTACTTCCGGTCGTTGTTCGTTTTAATTACTTCATCTTGTATTGCACAGATAAAACCTTCAGTTTCTGCAAAAAGGTCACCAAACTGTAATCAATGTACTGATGCAACCATATCTACATAAGGGTTAGTCAATGTTTTAAAAAATCGACCATGCAGTTGCTTGTCATTCCAAACCTTTTTTCGTTCATCTATAGTCATAGTATGAGGCCTATGCCAGTCCTTTGTCGACATATTAAGCGGAGTTCATGATTTGTCATTAATCACTACGTCACTATAAATGCGTGATGCGTCTTTTTTTATTAATAAAATAGTCTCTGAGGTTGTATACTTCACGGCTGTGTAGGTTTCTAATGTTTAATAAACACCGTCCACCATATTTTGTTGGAAGATACAACATCATGACAGATGATCGCGGGTGGTGCATTCTGTGCGTAGTCATTAATGTACGGACTCGTCTATCTAAGGCATCCAATTCCGTTTGAGACCATCTTGTAACACCAAAAGTATATAGAAGGCTAGGTATTACCCACGAGTTATATGCTCTAATTTTGTTTCCGCCGGATAAATGACTTTTGATAACTTTTTTAATCTTGACATAAATTTTACTTTTGAATTTTCTTTAATATTTTTGTCATTAATTCCTAGCACTTCCGCCATGCCCAAGTATTTATAGGTTTCTGTTTCAGAAAGAGAACTAAAATGTAAGTCATTTATAATTGCAAAATTATTATAATTTTTAATTTTGCCTCTATTTACGTTGATGACAGTACATTTATCTATTCCGAATTCCATTCCAATACCATTGTTGAAACTATGTGTTAATTTCAACAATAATAGTAGATCACTCTATTTTGATGTGAATAGCTTGAGATCATCCACGTAAAGTAGGTGTGAGATGGGTGAATTTTCTTTTCGAAACCGAAACCCTAAGCCAGATTCCTCAATAGCAGTGCTTAAAGGATTCAGGGCTAAACAAAATCAAGTTGGGCTCAAACTATCGCCCTGGAATATACCCCGCTTAATATTTATAGAGTCTATCGAACTACTTTGCCACTTACCTGGTTTAGGACAGTGTTGCACTGACCCATTAATTTACTTAGAAACTTAAAAATTTTGTCATATATTTTACATATTTCTAAAACTCTCTTTAGCCATGAATGTGGAACAAAGTCATATGCCTTTTTGTAATCCACCCAAGCAGCGGACATATTTTTGCGATTACGAAAGACTTGTCGGCAAATAGCTGTGTCAATGAGAAGAAGTTCTTTACAACCACGTGACCATTTCCGACATCCGTTCTATGCAGTTAAAAGAATGTTATTATTTTCCAAATGTTTATTATTATTGCGTTATAATATGTAATTTATTGCGTTGTATGACCATCTACTAAGCTTGCTCCTTATTTTTCCAAAATGCGCAACGGACATTCTTACTTTTTTTTTTCTTTTCTTTAGGACGCGATACGTCGACACCATTGCGTATGCGGAGTAGGGATTAGTAAAAAGACTGCTTGCTTAGTGCAAAGGAGACAGTTTCTTTTTGTATGGAGAATGGGCCCACCACGAATTTTAAAGATACTTAATGAAATGTATGTCGATTTATTCCTTATAATCTATAGATTACAAAACTAATATTAGTTTTATCGCATCTAACGGGAATTCTGAGAAATTAAAAATTAAAATATGAATATCACAATAACCTTAAAACAAACTAAAAGCGATTTTCTAGTAGTTTTCACCGATATTATGAGTTAAAATAGTGTATATAGAATAGATAGCTTAATAATTAATAGTATTAAACAAAGTTGTAGGTACATTCAGCAATTATAGGTACTTTAAGATTGATGGAAAATCCTTTTAGCAGTTCCGGCAAAACAGTGCACAGACAAACAAACGTGGTGTGGAGACTATTTTTTACAGGTATTAATTGATTAGTGAATATACATCACAAACACCATTACAGTAATTAAATAAATATGATTAAAGCCAAGATGAATAACGGATAATATGTCTATTTATAATATTACCTTTAAATGCTATATAGTAAGAAAGCTGTTTTAAACTGGTTGTATAAGGATAAAACACAAAGTAAAATGCCACTGCATATTTTGTTGTAATTATTTCCAAAGCAGTCTATTAATAGTGGAACAGACAGACAGAGAAGTGCAGTGTTAAGACTTTGTTTTAATATGTTTTGTTGATTAGTAAAGGTGCAGTGTAAACTTTGTTTTAAAATATATTAACTGATTAGTTATCATACCCCAAACACCATTAAAGCCAAAATAACTAGGTAATATCATGTTTATCTATGTTATTACACACTGATAAATATGAAGTAAGATGTTTTAAACTGGTTGTAAGGATGACAAAAACACATGTATAATTTAATTGTATTTATTATTGTCAGTCATTATCATTTCAAAGATTTTTCAAAATAACTAGATAATAACATGGCCATTTATGATATTGTTAGAAATCAAAAGTATATTTTCAATAATATGAGATATGATATAAGACTGTTGTATTCAATATCCATATACTTTTTGTCTCTGTCTACGAGCAGCTCTGCAGGATTTCAGTCTACAAGACATACAAATTTATTCTAGTGATCCACCTGAAAAAAGTTAATGAATATTGTACTGTCTATACTAAATAATAATTCTTATCAATATATTATTTTTCTATATGTATTGCAATCCAAATAGCGTATGAGGCCTATGTTTATGTTTGTATTGAATTACATTTCAAACACTATAAAGCAAAAACATGTCCAGGTATGATTTGTTAGGAATCAGGACATTTTCAATAATAAGAGATATGAGATAAGACTACATATTACTATACTTAAATGTCAATAAACTACATTTCCATATTTCTGTCAGTATTTTGTTGTCTCTGCTTATATGTTAAATAAATAAGAAATTATTATAAAATATACACCATTAATCAGCTCCATATAATCAAATACACAAATAGTAGTTATGGATTTACACCAACAATATTTGACGATGTAAAAGTTGTCTGATTTCTTATTTTCACTAGTTTCATGTAGGGAAAAGGATATTATTTTTATATCAGTTGTCTGATAGTTGATGACAAAATAATATTCCATTCTGCAGAGCTAACAACACAACAGTCTAAGGATAAAGAAGCATCTGATCAACAAGGATATAACCATTACACAAGTAAAATGGCTTAACTAAGTCACAATACTTATTGCAAACTGTATATTTGCTTCTGGTACAAGTAATCACTACTTATTTACACATAAATATATGTACTATCTATACTGTATATCTACTATGGCTGGCATAAATTCAGGATCCATGTTTGATGCCATTTGGTATTGTCAAGTTTATGGAGCAACTTGTTGAATACATAAGGTATATATACCTAAATGCAGTTAAATGAATCGCCCTTCAAAGCCGATGAAGCTACATCAAATAGAGAAGCTTTCTTAAAACCCTCGACCCATAGATTCTAATTTTCTTATAAGATACACAAAAACTTCATTTATGTATTTATTCTCTATTATTTAATTTATATTTTACTAATGACACAAAACTTTAATACTTTGTCACTTTTAACATACTAATAAGGTTCTAAGACCTGTGTTTGTCATTTTTAGGCAATTCATCATAAATTATAGATCTTATTTAGATTTTCCAAAATTCTAGGTGTAAAAGTACTCTTGTATTACATACGTACCTTAGATAGTAATAGTGTTCTGTGATACATACTTATATTAATTAACTAAACTTATTAGTTTTCAATTTCCAATTTCGAATGTCATTGGCAATTTTACCATGCGACCACAAAAAAAAAAGGAAAAATAGATATTATCCATTATATGTTAAACACTTGTGCATCGATGAGACGATATTTATTTTATTGTCTTGTAAACAAACACGTATAAACTTTTTAGCTATTAATTAATTTTGCTAGTTTGCTACTAAAAATTATTTTAAAGTATATAACAATTAACCACAAACTTTATTCTTAAAGTAGTGATGCAACTCGAACTCTGTTTTCACTCGATTCAATCGAGTGAATCTGTGTAACTCGGTACTCGAGTGAAAATAAATTTTACTCGAGTCCGCTTGCACTCGAGTTACCGAGTCAACTCGACGCACCGTGTGGATTCGGAGAGCGCTAGATAGATGTCAGTTCACTAATTCATTAATTCTATCATCTAATCAACTAATTCACATAGTATAAGGCGCCGCGGGCGTGAAACTTGCATCTGGCATGTTGTAGTCAAATATGAACTTAGTTTGATTTATAATATCGTGATTGTGCTATCATTGTTATTTTTTGTTACTTCGTATAAGTAGTGCATAACATAAAAGGTGATTTAAATATACTTGTTTGTTTAAAGTATGAATGATAACAATGAAACAACAAAACAAAAATCGTCAGTGTGGCATTATTTTGAAAAATGGAAGCGGTTTGTAAGATACGCGAAAAGCAGTTTATAGATTTTGAAATACTACACATGTCTGTAGTAAATAAAAAACATGGAAATACTACAAATAAATAAATAATAAATATTTGTATTTTATTTCATATTGCCACATATTACTTATTTAATAAAGGTACCTATTTAAAAATGCTTTAACTAAGGTAATCGCCATCCTCAACTCGAGTGATAAACTTCAATCGATGCAGGGACTGTAAATAGTTAATTCGCAAACTCAAAAACTCGAGTACAACTACAGTGACATGATAAAACCCGAGTGACTCGAGTCACAAAATTCTACTCGAGTCGCATCTTTATCTTACGGTCAATGCAGTGTCTGTCTACAATTTAGTGATGAACTCGACCTACTAATTCGAACAATTTATTATAATAATGATATATTATGTAATATCAATAAGCTGATTAAGTATAATACGTGATTTTCAATTGTGAATTTAACTTTATTAATAACATTAACGCTACGTCATAAAGTTAGAGTGATATTATTTTATGAAAATTACATACACGCAAACCAATAAAATATAACTACCTATTAAGTTAAGTAATAATAATTATCTTGGATGGAGGACAAATATAAAAATCATTTGTAACTAACTGACACAGCTTCGTTCCGCCAATTGAGTTGCGTAACTCGAGTACTATTTGAGTTACGTGAATTTCAACTCAAATTAACTCGAGTCGAGTTTCTTCCGAATTGGCACATCTACAACAATTTTTTTAATATTACATTATCTGAACCAATGACATGAACACAAAATATCAAAACAACTCTTTTTTCAGATTTCTTGATTCCGTTTAAATTTTCATAAAATGTTTATGCTATTTACAATAATAAATTGGTATCTTTTTTTGTATATAATACCATTGAGGGTCATGAAAATTTCTAGTGGGCCCAAAACGATTGACCTTTTTCTTTTTTAGAAGTTTTCATTGATTTTGTTTGCAATTATGCTTCCATCCCAAGTGCTTTAAGTTCGTTGATAATATACAGATATTATCAACGCACTTATCAAATATTACCCCAGTGATGCAATCTATGAAGGAGGCCTCTGTAATGGAGGCGGTAACAGTTTGATTGTCAGCTGAAAAAATTGGTTGCCTGTAAAGTCGGTATACGGGCGAAAGTTTTACGTGACAACGACTTTGAGTGGTAAAATAATTTTATTATGTCTGTCTCTCTCGCTCTTAGGCGGGCTAACCATGCCCGAGTGGAAGGGACGCGTGCCTCACTCGCTCTCATTGTGAGCGCATAACGTGAGCGGAGCGTAACGCAGTTTCTTGAAGTGTCACCCGGCAAACCAATTTATAAGACGTTGTCACGTCAAAATATCTTCGTATCATGTCGGCAGCTCCAATGTAATGAGCTAATGACTGAAATTGTAATTATTATAAGCCTCACCAAAACATGAACACGACTCTAAATCTTAAATAAAATTTCTAAAATTCGTCATAATGGAAGCATTAAATTGGAATGAAAAAATGACTGATTGACCAGAGTGGACGTAAGATAGAGATTTAGTAGCTCGCTAATCACCTGCCGTCTAAATCATACCCTTTAAAAAAAATTAAGTATTTTCTGCCTGGGAGTGCATCTGAGTTGAATTAGGAGATGGGCAGCGCACAGCATGGCAAAACTCAAAATATTTAAAAATCTACGATTGAAAATCGCTTGCCGAGCACCTCACAATGGCAAATATCACACAAAATTCACAGTTCATTTAGTTAATTTGACAGTCATTTCGTTGGCAACATTTTGAAATTATTTGGCGATTACATAGTGTTATGTGTTTGAAATTAGCAGTATAAACGTAAACAATGAATGTATTTTATTTTACATATAATTTATATTTTACATATAATGTAATTGTAGTACATGCCTGTAGTATCAAAATAACGTTAAGCCTTTTATTGAGCTGAGGTGGTCAACCATTTTTTTTGTCAATCTGTCTGTC
Source organism: Parnassius orleans (assembly GCA_029286625.1). Lineage (NCBI taxonomy): Eukaryota > Metazoa > Arthropoda > Insecta > Lepidoptera > Papilionidae > Parnassius > Parnassius orleans. The sequence goes on along the minus strand of JAGSMP010000161.1, from coordinate 134,854 downwards.
TGTCTTTTTGTCTTTCTGTCCAGGCTAATCTTCGGAAAGGCTGAACTGATTTTAATATATCTTCACGATCAGATAGAGAGCAATCAAAAAAAGAAAGAGTGATCTATGCTATATTTTATCCGAAAAACTTGGAGTTTTTTTTTGAGAAGTGAAAAATTTATAAAATAAATGGTATTTGATGTTTATCTTAAGTCTAAATAAGAGCACAGGAGATAATACCCAGACAAAGACAGCACGAGTAAATTTTAGCTTTTTGCACATTTTCTTCATAAAAAATTACTATGCCAAATCGTGCGACAATTTGCTAAAAAAGGAGCACTTAGTTTTCTCTTCACGTATTAATAGATTTGGAAATGAACATTTTTCTTTTGTTTTTATAATACATTTTTAAGCTTATAAATGTTTAGAACTTACTTGGTACAGTATCGACGCGCGGAAGGTATAGATTTTCGCTAACGTGATCCATGAGCATCCGTGTCAACTCAGTGTCCGGGGTGTACAGAATACGCGGATCAGAAGTACGAGTGAAAGGTTTACGTATTGATTCCTGTCACGAACATACATAGAAAACTCTACATATTATATTATAGCAAAAACCAACATATAAGTGCATGTCGTGGAACTTCTGATTCGAATCATAGTAAAAAAAAGATTAATCTTTGAGTCTTCCTTCTGAATCCAATAAAAATAGAAGTATAGATTGATGTACGTAGTACTCTCTGCGAAACTATCTAAATATAATTTGCACCCCCATTATTTTAAAGTACATAAATAAATGAAGTCTCGATTCCGCTGAACCCGACAAAAGGATACGCTAAACAGCATCAGGCATTTCATTTTGGTCTTTAGAAGTGACAATGCATCTGTAGCCTTCTTTTGCGTTTTTTTATATGCTATATAGCCACGCTTCAACGGTAAATGGCTGCAATATGTAAAAATAAATCAGCAGGTTAAGATAAGACCACGTTCACAAAGAATACCAGTAAAACAGCAGTATAACGCTGCTGCATTTCGAACGGTGCAGAGAACTGGAGACTCTTTTTTATATAGGATAAGGGAGACAAACGAGCACACAGTCCACCCGATGGTAAGTGGATGCTGTGGCCCATAAATATCCACATTTATCCTCAATTAAGAATCAAAATACAGATGCGTTGTCACCCCTGAGGACTGAGTAAAAAGGATCTCCAGTTTAATACACACACCATACGAAACAGCATCGTTAAGCTGCTATTTTACGCTGGTATTCTGTGGGAGCGTGGTCCTACCCGTACGGGTTATTCCGTTTATCCACCCTAAAAAATCAACGCTTAGGTGAATACTCGGAAACGCGTGTTCGTCTATCCATCCAAGACGGGGTGGATAATCCGAATTCATATATATTATTTTTATTCCGATTTTCCCCCTCAGCTGTGTACAGTCACTTATAGAATCATGATAAAAACTGGCCCAAGATACTTAGTAGACATTACCTATAAAAATATGTACATACCTCTTGTTTGAAAGGTCAACGCTGAAATAATTTAAAATGAAGTTAAAGATAAACATCCAATAGTAACATCTTTTGTAGCAAAAAAAATTAGAAAACGATTGCAAATTTACATTAAAAGTGACGAATTTATCCAGGATATCAAATTACGTCTACTAAATAATATTTAAAACAAGGAAATTTAATTTGATTTTTTTGATTATTTGATTTAAATGCAATAAGTAATACATGGACTTTAATATGCTGTAACGGTAACGGTAACGGCAATACGTAATATGTTTTTGTTTAAGTTTGTGATTATTAAAAATTAATTAAAAATAATTAAAGTGTATGTGTTCAAAACTGTACTTGGGGTAAAAACTCGGAAGAACAAATAAAAGTGAATTCCGATTATCCACCCTGTCTGGGGTGGATAGATGAACACGCGTTTCCGAGTATCCACCCTAGGGTGGATTTTTAGGGTGGATGAACGGAATAAACCCCTACAACCATAATATACCTGCAGCGTGGCTCTATCACGTAATACTCTTTTTTCTTGTAACCAGATATTATATCTTAAATCTCAGGGGTGAAAACGTATGTATCTATTGGTTTTAATCTATGGTTTGGGTCACAGAACACCCTTAACGCCGTTTACAGAACAAACCAGGAAAATACCATTTGGTTTGACTAATTGCCACGTTGATCCAGTGTTTGTAAACGCGGTTGACGATCATGATTTTCAAATTTGAAGAGGTTCAAATTCAGTCTGAAATCACAGTGTTTAATCCTCAGGAGTGACAACGCGTAGACATCTATGGGCCACAGCATCCACTTACCATCAGGTGGACTGTGTGCTCGTTTGTCGCTGGGTTTCTTGCTGGTTCTTCCCAGGACAGAGGTTTTTTTTCGAACCAGTGGTAATTCAACAAAAGTATCTGTTTCTGTCACCCTTTTCTATAAAAAAAATTCTTTAATACAGTTTTATGTATTCTGTGAACATTGGTAGGCAATATTTCGCTATAAACAATAAAAATTACTTACAACATGGCTATCGCTTACAAAATATAAGGTAAGTTATTTTTACCTTATCATCAAACATTTTGAGAATTGTAGGAATGGCTAGTAACAACATGAAAGGTGTAAATATATCTATACAAGTTAAAAGAAGGCGGCGCTTCCGTTGTATAAAGTGCTTCTTCATTAATGCTAAAAAAATTCCCATCTTGAATGATTTTTTTAACTTCTTTAGATCTGAAAACGTTTTGCAAAATAGTGTAAAAAAGTATTTTAAACGTATAGTGACTTAATCAAAAAAACATCATTTAATAAGTCAAATGAGAATGAGATCTTTCTTGATTTTATCATCGGATGTCTTATCAAATATGACAGTAAAATCGATGAAGAAAAATTCTAGCTCATAGTTTCCAGGCAGGCAGTATTAGGTATATAAAAAAATAAAACTAAAATATAAAAAAGGTCGTATAAATATATATAATCATAAGAAATTATTTTAAATTTTAAAATTATTTTTTTTAATTCACCATAGATTATCTATATACGTATAATAAAATTATAAATTGCAGATGTTTTTACATTTTATATTTTTGTGACAAAAATGATTGAGAGGGACTAAAAATAAGTAGCTAAATTCATTTCTACCATTTTTAGAATTGTCTATTTGTCTGTCTGTCTGTCTGTTTATGAACGTATCACGTCTAAAGTACTAATATTTTTCAAAAGAATTGTTAACAAAATCGTAAAACGTATCTTCGAGTAACATTTAGTTTTTGTTTTATTAAAATCGGTTCATTCTATCACAAGTTATGATTAATATTTTGAAGTGTGGGTACGAATTTGTTCAATCGCGGCGTTGCGTCTTTAAGTGTATTTTAATCTGACCTCAGAAATGGTTATTAAATGATGTAAAATAATGTTTTATTATGATATAATTACGTGCTGTTTTCGAGAGTCATTACGAATCGTCTCGCACGCGGACTCGGTGACTTCCACCCTCCCGAACAAGCCCGTTTCCGAAAAGGCTTTAGCAGCATAGCCACATACATACAATTCGGCAAATTGTACAGAAGACCGAAGACTACAATCTGCCACTTTGGCATACGTATGTGAACTATGAAAAAGCTTTTGATTCTGTCGAAATTTCGGTGGTGCTGCAGTCCCTTCAGTGGTGCCAAGTGGACTGTCGGAATATCAAAGTGCTGATGTATTTATACATTAGGGCTACGATGGCTATCCGAGTACAGAACCAGAGTACGAAACCTATCCAACTGCAAATATATGTAAGAAAGGGTGACATAATATCCCCGAAACTCTTCAGCGCTGCATTGGAAGACAATTTCAAGCTACTGGACTGGAAAGGATACGGTATTAACATCAATGGCGAGTGTATTACTCACCTCCGATTTGACGACGATATAGTCCTTATGGCAGAATCGCTGGAGGATCTAAGCACTATACTCAATGACCTCAATAGTGTCTCCCAACGGGTAGGTCGTAAGATGAACATGGCCAAAACAAAAATCACGTTTAACGTCCATGTCACTCCTATGCCGGTAGTTGTTGGGAGCACTAAGCTCGAAATTGTTGACGAATATGTTTACCTGGCACAAATAGTTCGACTAGGTAAGTCCAACTTCGACCGAGAGGTCAATCGACGGATTCAATTCGGCTGGGCAGCGTTCGGGAGATTACGACACATCTTCTCGTCAGGCATACATCAAAACCTCAAAACTAGATTGTACAACCAGCGTATGTTGCCAGTGATGACCTATGGATCTGAGACTTGGTCCTTCACTGCTGGCCATATGAGGAAGCTCAAAGTCGCTCAACGAGCTATGGAGGGCTATGCTCGGCGTTTTTCTACGCGATAAACTTAAAAACGAGGATATCCGCAGTAGAACCAGAGTAATTGACATAGCCCAGAGGATTAGTAAGCTGAAGTGGCAATGGGCCGGCCATATAGCTCGAATAACCGACAACCGATAGGGAAGAAAGGTTTTCGATTGGTAGCTCCGTACCGGCAGGCACAGTGTAGGGCGTCACACCACTAGATGGAGTGACGACCTGGTAAGACGCTTTTTGAAGAAAGAGTTCATCATAAAGAGGCCCTCTTTCTCCATAAAGTCGGCCAGCTGCTGACCCCTTGGGTTCCGTTGCCCTATTCCGAATTTCCCTACTTTCAGCTCACCGCTCTCTCTTGTGCCTAATTTTGCGTTGAAGTCTCCCATTAACACCGTATAGTGGGTTTTGGAGGAATGCATGGCTCTAGAGATATCCTCACACATTTCCTCCACCTCCTCATCGGAGTGTGTCGATGAGGAGGTAGAGGAATCTCCACCCTCCTCATGCAGGAAGTTAAAAGAATGCAAGTGGCTCAGGACCGTGCTTTGTGGCATTCCTTGGGGGAGGCCTATGTTCTTCAGTCGACTTGTGAAGGGCTGTGATGGTGATAATGATGATGCGAATGTACATGTCTCGCGTCAGTGTCGCGCCATTTGTTACCGGGTGTAGTTCCCCAGTAGTGTGGGGAAACGAAACCGTGCTTTTAACTTTTTGAGCTTTACCAGTCATATTTTGTAGTGGGATACTTCAAACCACAAACTTCTGGTACTATTCTGCCGATTAGTTTCACGTTTTCCTCCCGAAATAAGTACTATGTACGCAGCACTAATCGCCATAACCTCCTCGGGCGGCATTTCTGTAAGCACTGACTAGTGTGGCCTGCAAAATGTTCTGCGACATATGTCTCGGGACATTCCACGTAGTTGTTGAGCGACATGTTGCGCAACATGTCACTCCTTTTGCCCCCAAGTATATCATAGGCTTTATACCTTAAACACATTAAACAAAAAAGTATATTATGTAAGAAATAGTTTGAATACGTTTCACATTTATTCTCTAAAATAATAAAAAATCATCAAAAGTTCATCGTGATCATCAATACCGTTATCTTATTTATCATTTGTTTGATATTATTTATAGAATAAAAGTTTCAAAGGGTAGATGCTGTGGCTCAAAAACCTAGTCACCAGGATAACTGTTAGAAGGAGTTATTACAGTTATTTTTCGGTAGGGCAATGGCGACGGCGCCATGGTTTTATTTCCGCTCAGAACGAGTATGTGTACTGTCTACAAATAATTGTCTCGGGTTTGTGTTTGTGTGTGCTTTGTATATTTATATATGCGAGAGTTCTTCTGTGATACAGGAGAAATTTATTAAGAGAAAAGAGGAAAATAATTTTCATAGTTAAGAAACTAAATTTATTACGACCGTTGTTATTTTCAAGGAATGTGTTATCGTGTGTTTAACGATATTTAATCAAACTATAAACTTTGCATTACATGCTATTCGAATGTGATTAATTGATTAGGATAATATGAAAATATTGTATGTTTTGTTCACAAAACATTTCAGGATATTTTATTTAAAAAAAATATTTACAATATTTAAAAAATGTCAAGCTTTTGCCAATTAAATTGTTACATTTCTGATTATATAATCTACATTTGCGATAAAATTTGATTAGGTTCAAATATATAAACACTTTCTTTGTATGTATAAATATTGAAAAATTTACTTTGATAAATCAGACGATGCGAAAATCAGGCGATGGGTAAAATCATTTGGTTATCAGGTAATTACAGTTACTGTTATTTCAATTTTAGTATTATATGACATATTTCAATGTTCGTACTATTCGGGAGAGGAGGGTGGAATTATTGGTTAAAAACCTTAACAAAAATACCACTACCAACAAATTCTGATCTGATGAGATGCGTATCTGAATCATTTTCAACTGACTTCAAAAAGGAGGAGAGGTTTACAATTCGTCGAAATCTTTTTTTTTTAATGTATGTTCACCGATTACTCGAAGACGCCTAAACCGATTTGGAATTTGGAATTGAATTTGAATTTTGATTTCAAAGGATATACTTTCCAGGTGGTCTCATTTAAATTTTATTGAAATCGGTTAAAAAAATCAATAATAAATTATATTTGTAGAAAGGATATTAAGAATATAGAGAACTAAAATGGAAAGCTTTATTCCCACTTCTTATGAAGGATGTTATTATGATGTATAAATTCACATGAAAAGGCTTTTAAAATAGAATAGAATCACTTTTATTCAATATGGTACTACTACCACCGGTTCGGATAAAACCTATGTCCTGGGAAGAACCAGCAAGAAACCCAGCGGGACTTTTCTTTTAAATAAGGTTAATTTACAATAGATTACTTAATTTGTACAATAGATTACTTAACTATAAATTGTACAGAGACTAATTTTGTAGTTAAGAATAATAATTAATTCGTTTGCACGAATTAATTATCCAACGAGTCAAGGATAAGCTAGTAACGGAATACGACAAGCGCACCGTTCCACGCCAGAGCCAAGACTGCCCTAACGGCGGCCACTCCGTCCGTTTTATACAACCAGAACGGGCGCCACCGCAGGTGCATTGGCGCAGGTGTGCGGTGCACGTGTGCAACAAAAAACCTGGCATGGAGAGGAGGACCTCATGGAGCGCATCGGATCCCTAATTGAGAGAAAGCTGGCAATCTTTGAGGCCAAGATATTTCCAGATAGGGTTATTCGGCCTCCACTGGCAGGGGCAAATAAGCCGCAGACACCGTCGCCGCAATTGTCAGCACCGCCACCCCAACCGTTGCAAGCACAGGCACCACTGCAGCCGCAGAAGGCTAAGAGACAAAGGGTGAAGAGGAAAAAAAAGAAGCCCGCCTCTCCACCGCTGGCCGCTCTCCCCCCAGTAGCTGCACCGGTGTTGAATAATTCGACACCGAATGTCAGCTCGTGGGTGGAAGTAACTAAAAAGCCGAAAAAAGCAAAAGCCACCCAAAAGCGGTCCAACGCGACGGCGTCGACTTTGAGTACAATAAAAGAGAGGAGCAACAAGAAAAGAACTTTGCGTGCCCCGACTTCTGCGGCAGTAACAGTCACGGTGTTGGAAAGCTCCTCCGTTACTTATGCTAAAGTAATGGAGGAAGCCAAAGCCAAAATCCATTTGGCAGACTTTGGCATAGAAACTGTTCGCCTTAAGCGCGCAGTAACCGGAGGACTCTTGCTGGAGATAACGGGTCCGGACTGTGGAGAGAAGGCGGACAAGCTGGCGGCAAAGATGCGAGAGGTTCTCGGACCTGAACGTGCGAATTAGTCGCCCAATCAAAACAAGCGACGTTCGGCTGAGGGACCTCGACGATGCCGTCAGCGCTGAAGAGATTGCAGTGGCGATGGCTGAAGCAGGGGGTTGTTCAGTAGACAACATAAAAGTCGGGGAAGTCCGACGAACACCCAATAGCATGGGGACGTGCTGGGTACGATGTCCCGTCGTGGCGATCCGCAAGATTGCAGCCGTTGGGAGAGCATGGTAGGTTGGGGTCAGCCCGAGTGGAGGTACTAGAGCCCAGGCCCATGCATTGTTTTAGATGCCTTGAAAGAGGGCACGTTGCTAGCAGGTGCCCCAATGAAGTAAATAGAGGTGCACGCTGTTACGCTTGTGGTGAGCCTGGGCACGGAGCCAAACAATGCACTGCGTTGGAACCCAAGTGTCCTCTGTGCTCAGATCTCGGGCGACCTGCCAGCCACAGACTGGGTAAAAAGTGCGTCCCACCTCCTAAAAAAAGCAAAGGAAGGAAGAACGAGCAGACTCCGTCTGCGTCCGGCTTGTTGATGGATGCAGACGGAGTCTGCTCGTTGACATCAGTCCCTGCACCGAGTCCTAACTCGGCAATGGAGGTGGTCGAAAAATGAAATAAAATAAATTTCACACCCCTTAAAGTCCTCCAGGGCAACCTGAACCACTGCCGCAATGCACAACATCTGCTTATGCAGACCATTGTGGAGTGGCGGGTTGCCCTTGCCGTAGTAGCGGAGCCCTATTCCGTCCCTGACCATCCTCGCTGGTTCGGTGATGAATTGGGCTCTGTAGCCATCTACTGGGGAAGTGCAGAGGAGGCCCCACCCTGCGCCCTATTGAGAAGGGGGCAGGGCTTCGTTGCAGTGCAATGGGGCCCCCTGGCCATAGTGGGCTGCTATGTCTCTCCCAATAGGTCCCTTGCCGACTACGAGGCGTACCTAGACGAGGTGGCGAACTGTGTTCGCGAATGTCAACCTCGTCCGTTGATCGTCCTAGGAGATTTTAACGCCCACACCAGGGCTTGGGGCAACTCCAGAGACGATCCGAAGGGAGAGACAGTGATGGAATGGGCGGCTGGGCTGGACCTCCGATTAATGAATCAGGGGTCCGTAAGCACATGCGTGCGGTGGCAGGGGGAGTCCATCGTAGATCTTACGTGGGCAACCCCTCCTGCAGTGCAAATGCTGTCGGGCTGACGAGTGGCGGAGGCGGTCACACTGTCCGACCACCGTCACATCGTGTTCGATGTCGCACTTCGCCAGCCCGACAGTAACCCCAGTCGCCGAGGGAGCAGCCCACCGCGGCGTTGGTGTCTCAAGCGGCTCGACCGAGATAAGCTCGAAGCCGCCGCCATCGTCGCGTCCTGGCCAGATAACGTCGAAGAGGTTCAGTCCGATCCTGAAGTGGAAGCGAACTGGTTTCGGGGTACGATGGCGCAAATTTGCGACCTGTCAATGCCCAGAACCAGTCGCCCCAAGCGCAGAGCAGTGTACTGGTGGTCGGCAGAAATCGCACGGCTCCGTGCGCTCTGCTTGCGAAGTCGGCGCCAGTACACCAGATCTCGAAGAAGAAGAAGGCGAGCTCCGCCTGAGGAGGTAGCCAGACTCTACGGGGCATACCGAGCGGCTACAAAGGCGCTACAAATTGCTATAGCCAACGCCAGGTCTCGGTCCTGGAAAGAGCTTCTGGAGGGACTCAACGAAGATCCCTGGGGGCGTCCATACAGGATGGTACTGGGTAAGCTCCGGCCTTGGTCGCCCCCCTTGACGGAGACTCTAGATCCGGATCTTCTGGGAAGGGTGATCAGCACGCTCTTCCCAGAGGACCGGTCAAGTCCCTCAGATCACCTACCATCGTCATGGGAGTGGCAGGATGAGATGGGGGTGACCGTCGAAGAGCTGGACCGAGCCGTTAGCCGCTTAAAAGCCCGGAACACAGCACCGGGGCCCGATGGAATACCGGGCCGGGCCCTAGTGCTGAGTCTGGCTGCCCTGGGGGACAGGCTCAGGCAGCTGTTTACCAGCTGTCTGCGCTGTGCCACGTTCCCCACAGCCTGGAAAGAAGCAAGGCTGGTCCTCTTGAAGAAGGAGGGCAGAGCTGCTGATTCTCCCTCTGCGTACCGCCCCATATGCCTGTTGGACGAGATTGGCAAATTATTCGAGAGGATAGTTGCCAGTCGGCTCAATAGGCATCTGTCGCGCGTCGGTCTCGATTTGGCTGATAGCCAGTTTGGGTTCCGACGGGAGCGTTCCACTTTAGATGCGATTATGCGCGTCCGCTCCTGTCGGAACAAGCGGTATCCCAGGGTGGCGTGGCGTTGGCGATAAGTCTTGATATCGTCAACGCCTTTAACTCCTACCCTGGGATGCAATCAGGAGGCACTGGCACATCATCAGGTGCCCCCTTACATGCAAGGTATTATCGGGGACTACTTGCGCGACAGGTACATCCTGTACATGGGGCAAGATGGCAGGAAGATCCGGAGGGAGATTAAACGTGGGGTTCCACAGGGCTCGGTGCTGGGGCCGCTACTGTGGAACCTCGCCTATGATGCGGTTCTGCGAATCGATCTTCCCGCTGGCGTAGATATTGTCTGTTATGCTGACGACACATTGGTGATCGCCAGCGGGATCACTTTCAAGGGGGCCAAGGAGCTCGCTGAACTCGGGGCGGAAGTCGTCGTCGCCAAAATCCACGAGTTGGGATTAGAAATAGCGCCTCACAAGACCGAGGCCCTATGGTTCCATAAATTACCAAGGGGCAGGGAACCACCCGACTCGTGTGTCCGCGTGGGTGGGTCTGATGTCAGAGTGGGGAGGTACATGAAGTACCTAGGCCTCCACCTGGACAGTCGCTGGGGCTTCGAAGAACATTTCGAGCGCCTAGTCCCCCGGATCGAAAGGGTAGCGGGTGCTATGCATAGACTGCTGCCCAATCTAGGGGGACCAACGGAGGAAGTACGTCGCCTCTATGCGGGAGTTATACGATCCGTAGCTCTGTATGGAGCGCCTGTATGGGCAAAAAGGCTGGCCATCCGACGCTGTAGAACTAAAATCTATAGTGTTCAGCGGAGGATGGCCATACGGATCGTACGAGGATACCGCACTATATCCTTTGAGGCGGCGACAATCCTGGCTCGCTTTCACCACTAGATATACTGGCGGAAATGGACGCGAGGGTGTACTTCCGAATCCGTGCCCTCCGCCAGAGCGGTGGTAGTAGTGAGCCAGAAGAGGCGCTCGAATCAATTAAACGGCAGGAACGACAAAACGCTCTGGCGTCATGGCGCTCTCGACTTGAGGTGCGCTATGAACGCAAGCGCGTCATTGGAGCAATCCTGCCGGTCTTCGAAGCCTGGATGCAGCGACGAGCAGGAAGACTCACCTACAGACTTACACAGATAATTACCGGGCATGGGTGCTTCGGTGATTATCTGTGTAAGATCGGACGCGAGGCGACGGCGAACTGCTTCCACTGTGGTGGACGGGACCAGGACTCCGCTTCCCACACGCTCGCAGTATGCCCAGCGTGGGAACGGGAGCGAACGATCCTGGTAAACCGCATCGGACAGAACCTCTCCCTGCCAGCAGTCGTGTCGGCGATGCTGAGCGGGGATTCGGCGTGGAGGGCCGTAGCCACCTTCTGTGAATCTGTTATGATTCAGAAGGAGGCTTCTGAGCGGGATCGGGAGAGGGCGGATCCCGCGCGGAGACGACGTCGCCAAGGCGTTCGTCACGGCCTCCTCTGAAAACGGTGTTCCCTACCAGAAACGGGGCCTTCGGGGTTGCAGACGCTCGGGGCGGGGCCTCGAACGCTTAGTTATGTAACCCCGAGGAGGACGATGACTCGAAGTGGTCTCGAGACATCGTGGTAGCACTGCGAGGGTGCTGGGGTAGCATGTACTGCCCCGGACGTGCTATTAGTGTAGCAAAGCGATGGAGGGGCCCCGGTGGCGTTCCGAACGGAGATCCTGGGACCTCGTATACGCTGATGGTGACCACCGTGGGGTTTTAGCCGGTAGGAGTCCGGCATAACCTTTTCGTTGCCCCCGCAGCGGAAGGTATCCATGAGGATTTCCCCACGAAAAAAAAAAAAAAAAAAAAAGGTGTGCGGTGCACGTCTTGTTTACAAGAATTCTGTCTAGCTACACCGACGCCGCCGCACGTGCAATGGTGCTGGTGCCGTCATATTTATATTGAAATCGGTTGTACAAAATTTTCAATTTTACCACTTATTCTAGGAAGTTTTGGAGCCGACAAGTGACTTCCCCGCTGCTCCAGTGTCTGCAGACTTTATTAAATCTCGACTTTTTATTTTAATTATCTTTTTTTTAAACTTTGACTTACGATGAAAGATCCCATTGGTGTGAGTATTTTTAATGTTGCGTACATATGCCCGATTACATGGCCCTTAACTGAAGATCTTGGGATCTTACTGTCTGTTCACATCAGTGGCCCCGTATCCTTATACGGGGCGACTGATGTGAACAGACCGTAATATCATATAACTACTTCTTTTAATTAATTTTGATATTTTGCAGCATTTTTTTAAGCGCGACTTTAAGTCAACCAATACCAGACCCAGATCCTCAAATTCCTTGCGCGGAGTATCCCCCATATGAACCATGTGAGCCAGTAGCTTCATGTGATCCTTGTGATGCATGCTCACCTCTGTGTTGTGATGATAATGAAGTCATAAAGATTGGTCCTTGCAATCCTTCTGAGCCATCTGTTAACTATTTGTATGGTCAGATACCCCAAGGTAAGCATAAAAGTTTTTTTTCATACAAACTAATTTATTTAAATTAAACAGAATTCAGTGAATTAAATCATTTTTCGTTCTATTTTTTGTTTCAAATATTATGAAGTTCCTACAATAATTTAAAGAAAATTGAATAATTACAGGTTCAGTGATCTTAAGACCTGGTCAAATTCGGTTTTCGGTCACCTCCTCCAATAATTGTTCGACCAGGAACTATCCGTCTGATCAGCTGCCCCGGTTCCAATATCTGTTAAACCAGACCCAGTGCAACCGCCTATCCCAGCACCAATTGAAGTCAAGCCTAAGCCTGTGTAGCCACCTCCACCTGCTCCGATAGTTGTTAAACCTGCACTAGTTCAACCACCAAAGCCTGCTCCAATTAAAGTATGAAGTTTTGATACTTCTTATTTAATATATATTTTTTCAACTTTTATAATTCGTTTTATGAACAACTTTCAGGTACTGCCACCTCCAATACAGTCATCAGCACCGGGTTTGCTAGTTGTGAAACCTCTTAGGATAACAGTTGTTAGCGACGCGCTTGAAAAAATAATTTGTCATTTTTCATTTCATAAAATATAAATAATTTTGCATTTTGAAAATATTGCTATTAAATTATATAAGGCATTCCGAATAAGGAGATAATCTATGTTAAAAGTAAATAGATTCAATATAATGTCGAACGAAAGTTCGGGGTTCGACATTATATTGTAACCAAACTTTGTTAGTGACTGCTAGGCGAGGGTGCTCTAGAGGAGGGTGCACTCACCGCTGCTGCCAGGCCAGGGTGCTCTAGGAGGGTACTCACTGCTGCTGCCAGGCGAGGGTACTTGTGGAAGGCACCTGACTGCATCGCGACCGGGAAAGGGCGCCTGGGCAAGGCGTCACCGGCGACTGGGCGGCGAGTCACCAGCATACTATACCACCAGCATACTATAGCTGTGCCAAGGTCGGAGCTTGGGCTTAACACCTTACGAGGTGGAACAGTCCTTTCGAGCGAGGCTGCATTTGCACAGCTCGACTGCTCCGTTATATCGAATCTAGACGTATTAAGATAGGAAATCAAACACAACGTACTTTTTAAGCCTTTAATGCGAGACTGCGGTGACTGTTGCAATTCACAATGACGAAATATTACAAATTATTATTCTACCTACATTACACCTCCACCCTTAAATCATAACACTCTCATTATTTTATTTTATTTTATTACAACATTACACATTTTATTACATATTCTTATATTATATATATATATTTAATTTGTATACAAATCTCCCTTTGCTTAGTTCTTAATCTAGAATTATAAAGTTTAAATATTTAATTATATTTTACAATGTAAATAACTAATCAAATTCGAAACCAAATCTTACTACAGGTTTTACGAGTTCGTTGGGGGTAACGAGGCTCCGGGATACTTTGTGGTGAATGATAAGTAGAGATATAGTAGGTATCGTTATTAAGTTCAACAGCGGGTACTACTTTAGATTCTAATTCTGTAACTGGATTTACATCGTGTTCTTTACTGCCCTTACTGACATCCTCCTCTTCCCTTGCCTCTACGATATCATTCTCACTTCCGTTTTTAGATTTTTTTTTCACAATAAGGGTTATCGTAACAAATAACATCAGACATGTGCGATCTACGTCGTATTTGATCAATATGTCTAAATAATTGACCGTTATCACACTCTAGAAGGTACCTAGGTACCTTCTATTCTTATTTACTTTCCCCTTAATCCATTTATCCTGTGAACTAAACCCTTTAGCCCAAATTGGTTCCCGCGGCGTTAAATTCCGTTGAATTCCACCTGAATTTTTTTCTGTCTATCCTGAGCTGCATAAACCTTATTTTCTATTACCCGGTTGGCACGTAGCAAATCTAAACGTGAGCGTAACGAGTGACGTTGAAGTAAAATGACCGGTGTTTCACCTGTAGTACCGTGTATGGTATTTCGGTACCCTAATAAAAACGTCTGTAAAGCTATGTCAACGTAGACTTTATCTGTGATAGCCTTTTTTATCGCCCTTTTACAAAGCATGACGGCATTTTCTGCGGCACCATTTGAAGACGGATGATATGTTGGTGAAAGCAAATGACGTATGCCGTTATTTTTTTTAAATGATATTTTTTTAAAACCACTCAACCGATTTCAATAAAATTTAAATGAGACCACCTGGGAAGTATACCCTTTGAAACCAAAATTCAAATTCAATTCCAAATTCCAAATCGGTTCAGGCGTCTTCGAGTAATCAATGAACATACATTAAAAAAAAAGATTTCGACGAATTGTAAACCTCTCCTCCTTTTTGAAGTCAGTTGAAAATGATTGAGATACGCATCTCATCAGATCAGAATTTGTTGGTAGTGGTATTTTTGTTAAGGTTTTTAACCAATAAATACACCCCCCTCCTCTCCCGAATAGTACGGACATTGAAATATGTCATATTATACTTTTACACACAAAAATATTTTTCAAAAAATTAAATTATCCCCTTCCTCTCCTTACAGTTTCCTTCCACTGCTGGCCATGGGCCATGAAAATAAAGGGGAGCACAAAATTTTACTGCCACAAATATCACCCACATTTGCAACACTGCCCTAAACATCGCACGGAGCATCCGCGTTCCACCGAGATTAAATTTAGTAAAAATTTTCGTCTGTTTTTCCTCCCACATTTTTTTCTTATCACTATTACAACAAACACCGTTAAAGCCTATAAAACCCCCGCTGAACATAGGCCTCCACTATATGCCTCATAGAGGGTATATTTGTCATAGTTGCAGCCACAGTTTATTTTTATTTTTAGTCGTTATTAGGATGACGCTGCTGCCCATCTCCTGATTTATTTCCCTCTGTCGCCTCTAAACATGAGTGATAAATAACATCACGGTGAAAAAGTTCCAAAATAACGTTGTTCCTTCGCGCCGCCACCATACTATTTTCTCCATTACTACTGTCAGTGATTTAACCAAACAAAATGAACTACGCCTCAACACGGTAATTGATGATTTTTCAAAATATTTCATTTATCGACAAATCGTCTTGCAATCGTCGTTACTCTAGCGCTCGCTTGACCTTCATACAAATAATTCGATATTTTAATTGTTGATATTTTTTTTTATTTTCGGATAAGAACATAGTAATGACTCTACAGACCGTTCACCGTAAGATGTCCCCTGCTGTGATGTTGGCACTATTGCTTGTCAATCTGTTGTCAGTTTGTGATTAGCTGCGCTCGTTTTTGTGTTATTATTTAAAATATTCCGAATTAATTATGCCGAAACCATTTAGAAGCAGTGCAAGAGAGGTTGTGTTGAAGGTGCGTGCCTTTTGTGAGAGAGAAAAGGCAAATCAAGCCCTGTTAATTCCACTCAATCAAGTGCGAACTCGCGTCGCCGCCATGACAGGTTAGTAAAATAGGGATGCCAGCTTCATGCAAAATGCCTTTAGTATGGGTAATAATAAGAAATTACTAACATTACGAATTAAAATAAAAAAGTACGTATCTCAGTTAATTTAATTTACTTTTTTATCATAATGTCTGTATTTGTATTTTATAAATATGTAATTTTATAAAATGGTACTTTGGTGTCTATTTCAGGCATGTCAGAGAAAACCGTGAGTAGAATATCTAAAGAAGGTGAAGCTGCTGCCTCTACATCTCAAAAACTCAAGTCTCCTGGAAAACACCGTCAAAGACGTAAAACGGTGGATCTTGATGATTTCGATTTATGCGCAATAAGAAACAAAATCCATGAAATGTATACTGTAAGAAAAGTTGTTCCTAGTTTAAATAAATTACTTGTAGAATTAAAGAATGACATAAACTTTGGTGGAGGTCGAACGACTTTGTGGAAAATTTTAAAACAAATTGGATTTCAGTATAAAAGTGTGGTTCGAAACGGAAAATTTTAATGGAAAGGCACGACATAGTTGCATGGAGACGCAAGTATATCGTTACTATGAGGCAAAATCGAGCAGATGGTCGGCCAATAGTTTTCTTAGATGAAACATACATTCACGCATCGTATGCAGTGAAAAATGTTGGCAAAAGATGACGAGGACGGGTAATAATAAGTGATTCTGTTGGAACGCGGTGGATAATTATTAATGCAGGTGGAGAAACAGGGTTTATTCCTAATGCTCAATTGATTTTAAATCACAGAGTAAATCAGGGACTACCATGACGACATGAACAGAACCAATTTTATAAAATGGCTTTCAGAGAAACTTATACCCAATTTGCCTCCGAACTCCTTAGTCGTGATGGATAACGCTCCCTATCATACCGTACAAGTAAATAAAGCACCTACTATGAGTTCCTCAAAACTTCAAATGCAAAATTGGATAACAAATAAGGGATTGTCTTATATACCAACAATGCTGAAAGCAGAACTTTATGAAATTATAAAAGAGCACAAAGAAGCGCCGATTTATGAGGCTGACCAATTATTGCTTTCTCATGGCCATAAGTGGTTAGGTTGCCCCCTTACCACTGCGATTTAAATGCGATTGAGTTTATGTGGAGTCTTTTAAAGAGACGAGTAGCCAGCAATAATGTCGGCCAAGAAGCTGGGAATATCGTGAAGTTAACTGAAGCTTTTTCATCTATAACCCCTCAGGATTGGCAAAAGCAGTGTGAACACGTAAAAAATTTAGAAGACAAGTTTTATGTACTTGATGGCTGTTTGGATGATATTACTGATAAATTCATAATTGAATTAGGAAATGACAGCAGCACAGATTCGGATACGACAGATGATGATAACGACGTTTATGAAAGTGACAGTGATACGAGTATGTCTGGAATTGTTCCTTTCGACCATAATTATTGTCGGAAAAATAAATCAATAAATAATTTAAAAATTAAATTGTGTTATCATTCACAACATTACTAGTCTTATAACTAACTGTATATTATTTAAATAAGCAAGTAAAACATATTAATCAGGGGTTTTCAAGTTTAGATAATTTTGCCAGCAACCACCAAGTGGGGTAAATGCTCTATATATTGTTGGCAGCACCGTAGACAATGCTGCCATTTCCCAAGGCAGGGGACATCTTACGGTGAACGCACAATAAGTTATATTTACCATCATTTAAAAAAAATTGTCTTTGGCCTGACCTACTATACTCTTTGGCTTGACCATAGTTCTGACCATAGACTTAGAATATACTGGCGTAAGTATATTCTAAGTCTATGGTTCTGACTAAGTTTGTCCAATAAAATGTCAAGGTCTGAAAGGTTAAATTTCTCGTAGCATCGAGCCCGCGTCATAACGGCGTAATATAAATATCTTAATCAGCTAAATAACTATGATTAGATAATTATTTCGTATACATACGTGAACACCACATATTGAATAAAACTACTTTTACGGATTTAACGGAGTCCCCCGTGACCTTGAGTGCTGGAAAGCGCCCGAAACGTCGGGAATAAAAGAAATAAGTACAATTAAACGCGATAAAATCCGTAAAAGTAGTTTTATTCAACTATGATCACATTAATTATAATATTATAATAATTTTAATATAACCTTAAACAGCTTAAGCTTTAAATAGTAAATTAGCTGTTAAAAATTAAATTTCAATTCGATTGGCAGAATGCATTATTTCTTGGCTTTACACGAATTCTTAACATTGATTTAACAATTTCTGTACAAATTTACTAATTTTTTTCTTATATTTTCATACTCCCAATGTTTCGAGTGCTTTGCTAATTTCATATGACGTCAGTAGAAAAGGAGCTTACTTTGCTCGCGTTCTCTGAGCCGCCAAGCTTTTAATTATAAATTATCTTCGAAATAACTTTTAAGAGGCAAAATATTGAAAATAAGATTGCCCTCTATTAACTTGTAATAATTACTACTGAGATTTCATTCCCTTCAGGATTAAACATTCATTAATTTAAAATCTTGCAATTTTTCTCTTGATCACGGATAGATGTTAGGACAAGAAGATTAGAGACGATGAGAATAGTTCAATTATATTATTTAAATTCAAAAGTGTTTTAAAAGGTAAAGGAGACTGATACGCTTTCATAGATTCTTGGGCCCAGATTGTAAAAAGATGAAAGTGGTGTCAATTAATAGCTTATATATTATCAAAACATCACTGAAAATTCTGAGGACTTTGGCAATCTGAGAGCAGAATTATAAGAGATTTAGTAAAAGTGAGGATTATGCAAGAAGTTGGCAATAACCTATACTAAACAGATGATTTTTGAAGTGCGATTGCTATTTTGGGAGGATCGTGGGCCTAGTGTATTATAGCGACTAGTCGCTATGCCACAATTCACACAGCGATCCATTGAGTCAATATCTGATCGATAATATACAGGTCGTAAAATCCACATTAACGAGCCATAGTCAAACAAGTAAACGAGATTATCATTGTTCGGTATGTTAACAAGTTAAGTAAGTTCAGAAGTCCGTAGAAAGAAAGCAGTGGTCGAGGAATATAATCAATAAAACAACGGTAAACACTCAAAACGCACACGTACTAAACCATAAACGTAAACGATACGTACGAGACGAGTGATCATAGATTGAGTCAGGCAGGAGCTGTCACTATCAGCACAGATTAAAAATACAGTTGACAAACACAAGTAATTAATCGAACTGTAAACGTGAATCGATTTTAACATTTATTTTTATTATGTTTATATTTTATTTTTTAAACTGTTGACACAATGTTAATATATTGTAATGTATCTATTTACTTTGATTGAATCAATCATCTGATGTAAATTGTTTTCATGTTCACAATAATCGATTAAAATAATCGATTTCCTATTTTATTCGTGACATAAACTTATTTTCAAGATTTCTCGTCTTCCAGATTGTGAATTGGGCAAATTTTTTATATTTTGAAATAAAAAAATATAACGCTTTTTTTAAACCATATTTCAACTTATTACAATTGGGCCCAAAAATCCCCGACTCGTTTATTGAATTATCCGATTCATGTAATGAATTTTACGGTATCTGGTAAAGACAAGGTTGCGCGCGACATCACTGCATGACCATGCGTCGCATAGTTTTAGCAGCGGGGGTAGGGGGTGTGAGACGGCAAGATGTGGTAGCGGTTCGCCGGTCGGACAGAACGGCTTCGCTCACGTTATCTATCCCACGGTTACATTGTCGAGTTAACTCTGTAGCACTTATTAAACCAATTCAGTACAGTCCAAGTTTAATTTATTCTCATCAGGGTAGGCAGTTCTCCCTATCACAAAGTGTACAGGACATTCCATTCCAGACAAAGTTTAATAATTAATTGGTAAATCTACTTCACCTTCACTAGTTTGTGAGAGACGACTGCTAAACACGCCATTTTAGGCAGGACGACTTTTCAGCTCTTTGTAAGGATCGCCACGCCTGATGGTCGGAATTGCGATTGCAGCACGATATCTCTTTGTATATATCTCTTTATACAACTTTGACGTTGGTGCCCGTTAGTGGTGCGAGTATTTTACGTCTGACGTAAACGAGGTCATTATATCGCCATCTGTCAGAAGCCACGTCATCATTCTGACATTTTCCACATTATATACATATAAACAGGGTTATGGATTCTCTTCCGTCACCATCACACAGCAATTGGTGATTACACTTCACTACAGTGAAAGTAAAGTGAGAATACATTCTTACTCTCTCAAAATCGTAATGCTGCTTCCCAATCGAAATCTGAAGGAATTACTTTCGGTATTTTGGGTGAACTTAACTCAGAATAGGTCGGAGGACACTTATTCGTCAGCCGGCATAAGCCGAATTTGCACTAGGTAGGTAAAGTTGACAGTTGTAGATGAAGTTCACATGTTACCCTTTAGTAAAAGTTACTTACCTTACAAATTCACAGAAGTAGATAACTTTGATTACTTAACGATTGATTTTAGTAACATTAAGAACATTTCTTCCTAATACAGTTCAGATTTGTTATCATACAGATAAAAAAATCATCTTGTTACTAACATCGAGACAATGCTGTCTCATTTTTCGCTCACGAGCGACACTTAATATAAAACTTATAGTAGTAGAACGAGAGAATATTACTCTCAGGATTGAAGGTTATTGGAGAAATGATTTAGCCAAGAGTTCTATTCGGGGGTTTGTTCACATAGCTATTTAATTTATAATTATAAATAAAATAAATAACAACTACAGTCCTATTATGTCCCACAGCTGGGTGCCATCCTCCTCACATTCCTGGGAGGGTTATGAAAAAATTAGCTGCCCTACTACGTTCTGGCGGACTTCACATGATGGAGATATTTCTTGCATATTCTTTTGTGATTAATATAAAAATTAAATAATGAATACCGTTCAAACAAAATAAGTGAGCAGTTCAAGCAATTAAGCAAACAATAAAATGTTTTATGACAATTCGGTCGTAGAGCCATGCTGCAGCTATATTAGAAATATAGTTGTAGCACGAATGGGTCGGTTCTATCGGGCAAAGACCATGCTCTCACAGAATACCAGCGTAAAATAGCAGCTTAACGCTGCTGTGTTTAGTATAGTGAGTGTAGAGAACCGGAGACCCTTTTTACTGGAAACGTGGCATTCCATCTTAGTTCAAACAGGTGACAACGCATCTGCATTTTGATTCGTAATCGAGGATAGATGTAGATGTCTATGGGCCACAGCATTCAATTACCACCAGTTGGACTGTGTGCTCGTTTGTCACCCTTATCCTATAAATTTTTTTTTGGTTACCGTTGCGCCATAGTATTTACGTAGTGTACGAGGTGGGGTATCTGATGCCCAAGCGCACTTTACACGCGTGCAACTTGCTTGGAGACAGCGGCCGAATCAACTAAACATTAATATTCAGAGTAGCACCGTTGCATATTCAGTTACTGAGAAGATGAAACCTGCACTTTTGTAGCTTAAAAGTGATTGCTACTTTTTTTAAACTGGGTTATGTCATACCCCACCTGGTACACGGAGCAGATATTCTTATTTTACTCTATGGGATATCTTCGGTATTGACATAGACTAAAGTAATAATTATCCTGAAGTAGCAATATTATTCCGTAGATATAGCTCAACTCGGCTCTAAACACATGGGCAAGCGCTCTCTAGCAACACCTCCTTCTAGATGGAGTAATGACATAATGAAATTAGTAGGAGGTCACCTCACCTCAAAATTATTTCTTAATACGTGTTTCTTCTTTTTTTTTCTATTTCAAATAATATAAAGAGGTCACCTCACCTCAAAATTATTTCTTAATACTTGTTTCTTCTTTTTTTTCTGTTTCAAATAATATAAATATTTTTAAATGTTTTATTTAATTTTACTTACCATGAAATATGTTAGGAACATCGACAAAAATTTTAAAAGAATTTCAAATAATCGAAAAATTGCTTATTTAACGTTCAGACTTTCATTAAAATTGTTTTGGAAACATTTATATCAAAAAGAATGCGTAGAAAAGTTGCCAGCCAAACAAAAGAACAAAACATTCATTAATTTGCTTTAATTTACGAAACTCCATGATGCGTGAAAGTTATAACAATGAAATTAATATTTCGGTTTATATAGCGTTTTCAAATCTTAATCTCTACATACAAAATCTCCCAGGAACAGTAAAAATGAGCGCCACAAATTGTTTCTTCTTCGTTGGTAAACTTTTGACGACATATTTTAAATTACTTTAATAAAATCCTGGTTTTTTTTTTTCAATAAACTGCTTTGTGCATATTTTCTCAAGGCATTGATATTTTTTTTATTTCAGCCTTGATCTGTGTTACACACTGCTATCCGCTGGGCCAAACGACAGTGTGTGAATCTTCGTCATATCCATCACCAGGCATACTTACCGATGAATCGATTAAAGCTTTTGGATCGTTATCCAAAGTCATTCCGTACTATCTGCAAGGACTTCAAGCTAACGGTCTAGAACCATCAACATTTTGCGGAACAGTTCCAAATATAAACAGACTTAACTGGCCTTCTGGACTATACTATCCTGCAGCTGGATCAAATGTTATGTCCGTAACTATGCCCAATATTCTTGGACTGGAAGGACTAGTCCCGAAAGTCATTAATTATCCCAACATTTTTCCTTCGGGTGTGTCTTCCAATCTTTCTATTTCTGGAGGTACAGTATGTGAAAGTAATCCTAACTTATCGGGCTGCGGTCGATTAAATTATCCTTGTTCTAGTATACCATTGATGAAAGGAAATGATTTGCTTAATGCTGCACCGAGATTTCCATACGACAAACATGAGGTGCACCGAATGTGTTTATGTGTAGCACCATCAAGAATTCCTTTTTATAAATAATCATTATTCATCATTTTACAACGCAACATTTTAAATCTAACAACTGTGAATTATGTGAAAGTAAGGGCTTCTTTAAATTTGCCATTTAATACGGATGTTTACAGATTTATAAATAAAATAATGATTCCATTCTAGACAAAGTTTAATAATTAATTAATTGGTAAATCTGCTTCACCTTCACCAGTTCGTGAGAGACGACTGCTGGACATAGGCCGTTGTAGGCAGGACGGCTTTTTAGCTCTTTGTAGAGATCGCCACGCCGGAATGACGATCGCAGCACGATATCTCTCACAACTTTGACGTTGGTGCCCGTTAGCGGTCCGGGTATTTTACGTCTGACGTAAACGAGGTGGTTATATCGCCATCTGTCACAAGCCACGTCATCTCTCTGACATTTAACATATTATATAGATATAAATAGGGTTATAGATTCTCTTCCGTCACCATCACACAGCAATTGGTGATTACTTTTCAGAAATCACTAATTTGTGTAAGGACAGTGAAAGTAAAGTGAGAATACATTCTCACTCCCTCAAAATAGTAATGCTGCTTCCCAATTGAAATCTGAAGGACTTACTTTCAGTATTTTGGATGGAATTAACTCAGAATCGGTCGGCGGACACACAAGGTAGGTAAAGGTAACAGTTAGAGTCGAAGTTCACATGTTACCCTTTAGTAAAAGTTACTTACCTTAAAAATTCGCAGAAGTAGATAACTTTGATTACTTAACGATTGATTTTAGTAACATTTAGGCTGAGATCTATAAACCGTACTTTGACTTTGCTCAGACTTTACTTTCGAGCTAAGACAATGTCGGTATTTATAGAGCTAACTTCGAAGTCGTGCTGAGGGCGCGCTTAGCAAAGCCTAAGTCAACGATATCGACGACTTACGTAAAACTCAGGATATTATTCAAAACCACCGTATTAATTTTAAATTGTTGTTTTTATGTTACTCTAATTAATTATAACAATAAATAGGCAGTTTTAGGCCGTCTTCTAGTTTTAAATAGCATTAATCCATTTTCTATTTACGTAATTTCAATCTTATTTCGAATTTCTTAAAATCTTCTTTTTTTCTGATTTTGCACTCATCTCATCCATTCCCGTTCTCATAGGCCCGTTTTCTATTTCATGTAATAATAACTTATTTATGAAATACGATTTGGACTGTTTTCGATTTTAAATATATATATTTTTTAATTTTATACAGTAAAGTCAAAAACATAATGCGTGGAATGAAGCATCCATTAGTATTTGGAATATCTGGGCCTTAGCATAAGCTTAGCTAAATCTTAGCCAGATACAACTAAAATTTCAGAATCAAAGATTATGCTAAGCATATACTCAGCTAAGTTCTTCGTAAGCTAAGTCTGAGCAAAGTCAAAGTACGATCTATAGATCTCAGCCTAAGTCATTAAAACAAAACACTTTCAACATTTCGTCCTAATGCAGTTCAGATTTGATAAGTTTTCATACAGATTAAAAGAAATCATCTTGTTACTAGCATCGAGACTGAAGCGATCAATAGAAGTATTAGAGAATGCTGTCCCATGTTTCGCTCACGAGCGACATTTAATATAAAATTTATAGTAGAACGAGAGAATATTAGTCACAGGATTGAAGGTAATTGGAGAAGTGATTTAACCAAGAGTTCTATTCGGGGGTTTGTTCACATAGCTATTTAATTTAGAATAATAAATAAATTAAATAATAGGTAACTACCTGGGCGGGTTATGGAAAAGTTAACTAACTTGCAGTGCTGCCCTACTACGTGCTGGCGGACTTCACATGTCTTTCGTTTTTTTCTTATTCCTTAGACATGAGAGTTTCCTCACGATATTTTCCTTTACCAATTAACCAACCGTAATAATTTCATTGGCGCCGGCGAGGTACGAACCCGGGCTCCTCGCGTACTATAAAAATTAAGAGCGAGCGCTTAGCAAAGTTTAAATTAGTCAATTATTTAAAGATTTGTATAGCGAATGTGTTGGATTGACTTCATGTCAGATGTTAATGCGAACTGAATGATAAATAAGTGACGTTTGATGTGTATTTATGTCGTCGCGCATATTTAATGAGTTTGAATACGTACCGTGGATTCATGAGCAATTTATGAATGTAAAACGCTTACTCGATCCAGGGTTATTTGTGTCGTTAACTTAACATTTTTAAATGAAATTCAAAAAGGCATAAATAATTAAGCGCAGTAATTGAAAAAATATGAACGTTATTCATTTCTAAAGTCTACATAATAGGAGTCAGTAGTTGTTTGTTGTATAGTAGAGCCCACTACTGGTTTATTTGGTTACACTGCTAGACTAGGCTTTTTTTAAGAGGCCGGTTCTTAAGAAACTTAGTTAAAGATGAGTCTTCACTTTCACCGCGTGATATTTATAAAAATAATCTTGAATTTCGAGAAAAAAAAATCGTGAACAATGGTAAAAACACTTAAAATGGCCTTTTCTATTTTAAATCTCTAGGCTATTTCGTTATTATTTTAGAAAATATTTTTGAATAAAATGTGAGATAAAAGTATAAATAATACATTCATCATTCATTTTTTTACTAATTCAAGTCAAAAAGCAATAATCTAAGCCTAAATATCATTAAAGGCTGATTTACACGGGTTCAGTAACAGGCGCCAGTGCTGGCGCCGAGGACTGACTTGCACCATTTACATGCAGTCAGTAGTCGCGCAGACAGTGCTGTACTGACTTCAAATCAATTTATATTATGCCAGTAGCGGGTCAGCACTGACTTGCCTCGAATTTGGAGTCAGTTACTGTCCCTGTGTAAATCAGCCATAACTTTTTAGCAGAAATCGTTCCCCATATATGTTTTAGTATGAAGCGTTAAAGCTTTCCGTAATTCGCTTTATAATAGAGAACACGCGTGAAAAAAATTCAGTACCGTCTCAATTTTCGAGGTGACTGCACGTCCGTTCGTAGCCCGATTTGACGAGTCGAGTCGATACATCTATTGTTTGACATGGCATAAGGGTGGGTCGCGAGTGTCGGACACGACTGCTAAAATTATTTGTATTATTCGAGTAAGAGTAACTAGGTATGTGAGTTTTATTATGTATTGTTTTTTGTAATTATCAGACATTAATGTACTTAATAAAATAGTAATTTATTTTAATATCCATTTCAGGTATATAATATGGGAAAACGCAAATAAGTCAGTTGGCATATATTGGACGATACTTTTGCGATCACTCGAAGTGCGTGTAAATTTTGGGGATTTTTCTATACTAAAGTCCGACGATGACGAGCGGGTAAGGGGTTTGAGTTTGATGAGCGCGAATTTTATTTTGTTTATTACATTCTTGTAATATGGATCTATTTAAAAAATAATTTCTGTTACATATCCTTTATCGAATAAAATTTTACATGAAAAATGCGTAATACATTTCTCCTACAAATAGTTGCAAGTTTAAAAATTAATCACGACATTTTATGCTTGAAAACAATATTTTAAAATATTTTCCCAAATGTCTAATTAGTAATAACGTGCTTTATAACATAAGTATTCAATAACAATGTGTATTGGTGGTGAAAGAAAATTCATTACTCCAAATCATCCCGTGGGTGTAGTAAAAGGCGGCAGATGAAAGCCAGGAGATGGGTAACGGCATCTTCCTAACAACAATTAGATAAAAACTGCGCCAACCCGCCTGGCAAAAGTTGAAACTATGAAATATACCCCCTTATGAGGTTATCCGTTGGATAGGCTTATGTTCAGTAGTTGATTTTTGTAAGATAATTTAAAATATAAAATAAATATGAACATATTAAATACTAGCTGTATACCGCGACTTTGCCCGCGTGGAATTTATAACGACGGATTTCATGGTTTTTTTTTGTGCGGAACCCTAATTCTTTTTTTAAAATAATAGTAGCCTAAGTTACTCCTTATAACATCAGCTATCTGCCAGTGAAAATCCCGTTAAAATAGGTCCAGCCGTTTCGGAGATTAGCCGGAACAAACAGATAGACAGACAGACAGACAGACGGACAGACAGACAAAAATTTAAAAAATTTTTTTGTTGGAAGTACCACAAATACTTTCATATACGTTTATTAAAAAACTGTTATTTTGACATTACAAACAGACACTTCAATTTTATTTATTTTTATAGATTATTAGGTATTCAAGAAGGGATATGGAATTTTGCCAACTTCCAGCACATTATTAAAAATATGTTCATTATTATTATTTTTATTATTTTCATATTTAAAGTTTCTGAGAATAACTGTATCTAGAAAAAAATATTGGAAATATCTATTATACTTCGCTTTTAGCACTAATATTATAATAATATATAAATTTAGACGATAAACATTTTATTATACCTACTTTATTGTATAAACCATAACATTATACCCATATATTTAAAGAAAACACGAACTAAGTAAATTATTTCTCTTTGAGGAGTAGGCTCTTTTCTTGAAGGTCCCTAAGTCGTATTGGTTCGGAAAAATCGCTGGTGGTAATCGATTCC
Source organism: Parnassius orleans (assembly GCA_029286625.1). Lineage (NCBI taxonomy): Eukaryota > Metazoa > Arthropoda > Insecta > Lepidoptera > Papilionidae > Parnassius > Parnassius orleans. The sequence continues at coordinate 107,651 of JAGSMP010000161.1, read as the reverse complement.
ACAAGAAAGTTGTGCTAGATTTGTTGCGATGTGCGATGTTGAAATTGAGCGGCTGGAATCCGAACAACTCCTCAGAGCACTCCCCGTGGTAAATACGATAAAATACGCAAACAGATGCAACAACTCTACGCAGTGGCAGTGAGTCAAGCCGATCGGAAAGAAATCGGTCGTCGACGATTCGATCCGCTCTGCGCTTGATGCGGTCAAGTGAAAGGAGCTGGCACTTGGGAGCCCCTGCCTAGAGATGGGAACAGTATTCCATATGGGGTTAAACCTGCACCTTGTAAAGTTGCAAGCGGTTTGCCGTCATGAAATACTGTCACGCTCTGCTGAGCACTCCAAGATTTTTAGGGGCCAATTTAGCCTTCTCTTCCAAGTGACCACGAAACTGCACATCACTCGATATGTTGACACCGAGGATTCCGATACTGGCTGAAGCAACAAGGGGAGTGTCTTGAAACTGAGGAGATATGACAAAGGGGTTCTTTTTAGCGGTAAACGCGCAAACTTGTGTCTTCTGAGGATTGAACTGGACTAGATTAGTCGCCTCCAAAGTCGTGAAGTCGAGACTTTGTTCAACAAAGTCTCGACTTCAGACACAAGTTTGTTCTGGTACTCGGCGACGTTTTTCCGAGAAATATTGGCACGGCCGGTGTATAAAGCATCACCAGTGCTGTCGCCTGCATAGCAATGAATGTTACCAGTTTGCAAGATATCATTGATATGCAGAAGAAACAGCGTTAGTGATAGCACGAAGCACAAAAGCTCTCTTTGAAAAAATGCTGTATCGGCCGTATAACATTTTTAGAAATATTAAATTTAGTTAGTTACTTGATTAGAAACCCACATTTCCTATTACACAAAACATTAATAATATTTTAAAATTATTCATAAATAAAAAATTATAGTCCACATAATACCTAGAAAGCGTACACTCTGACCCCACCCTTTGCTGTCAGCTTTACATTACGGGCTTGCGGACTTCGCTATGCGACAAGCAAATGACACAGAATAAATTGCAAATAGATACATACAATGCGTGTTTTTTGTGACATTCATGAACATCCTACGAAGATGGACGCGTGATGAATATGTAACTTGTGCGAAGCACCAAAAGTAATTTATTCATGTCCAGGGTGTATAGTGGAGGCAGTTTACAAACATAAATTGCACGAGGACAAACATCCAGACCCGTAACAATTATTTGTAGGCCATACAAATACTTGTTCCGTGCGGGATTCGAACCCGCGGCCCCCAGCGCAACAACTCATTGCTAAGCCACTGCGCCACGGAGCCGTCAGATGATAAAAAAGCAAAAACTAGGAGCTCCAATTGAAGAAGTTTATGTAAATATTATCTAAAACAAGCAACTTATTTATTATGTTTTTTATACAAAGTTATCTGCGCGAAATCTAAATGTACAGAAATGTTTGCACAGCAACCACCCGCTCGCTGCACATGAGATAACAAATTCATTTATTTTATACTCAGACTGCATACCATCTAGTTCTTTGGCAATTGTTCACGTTTGAAATAAATGTGAAACTTTGATTCATTTGTTTATATAAAGTATAAAATTTCAAAATATCTCCATGTCACAAGGTTTTTTTTATAAAACTGCAGTAAGTGCACTACAGTTTTATATAAGTGTCTACTGCAGTCCATGGATTTTTATATCACCGGGACGCTTTTTTTCTTCATAATATTTTCTTTTCAAATCACAGATAGGAATAAACTACTACGAAAACAGCGATTGCTCGTGATCTAATAATTATTCTGGACCGTAGTTTACTTTCTTGCATCAAGTTGATACGAAAAATTTTTGGTTTAAGAACTACGAATCGAGCTTGCTACGTACTCAAGGAATATTGGACAAGAGAACTTCCGTAATGGAGCTTTATGGCCGCATCTTTAATTAATTGTTGAAAAGTTTGCAATATCATGAAGTACTACACTATTTACTTACATTTTAGTTCACAGGTTCATGAGACTATATCAGTTATGCTGAAGGTATTCGAAGGATAGCTCCGTATATGTAATCGAAGTGAGGGTAGCCTGCCACTAGATGGAATAACGGCCAGGTAAGATATGAAGGAAATCGATAGAAGTTCAGGAACGTGTTTGTGAATTTACTTGGGGACTTAATAAAGACTGATAAAGGAGAAAAAATAAGAAGAAATAGTAAGCATGGCATTCTAGCTTAATTCTCATAATTGAGTTTGTATGTCTAGAGTAGACGAGTGTAGGCATAGATTACTAATATATAATTTTTTGATTATATAATACAATGTAGGTGTACATATTATAATTTGATTGCTCACAAAATCATCCGCTATGCGCATGTTCGTACTTTCCACACACCCATCCTCACTCGCCCTCCTTATTCATCCCATCTGAAAACATTGTTGTTAGCACAATCAAATATTTCCATGGTATATATTTGTATAGATTATTTATAGGTAATTAAATTAGGTTTTCTTTCTATGTACAAACAAAATATATTCCTCGGGTAATTAATGTTGCCGGTAGTAAATAAAACCTCCCTGACACGAGCTGTATTATTTATTAAGTTCAACGTCATTAGCTCTCGTTCGCCGTATTATTAAGAAGTATTTTTCACCACATATCTTCAAATGACTGAGATTTATTAAGCTCTCTAATGTAGGCTAGCAAGCTAAAAGAGAACCGCCAGAAAATAGGGTTATTTTAATTGGGTTATTTCAAATAAAACTCGGTCATATTCTATACCATTCTTCAGATTAAACAACATTCATAAATATTATAAATTGTAAAAAGAAAAATCATGTTAAGAGCACATTTTTTTAACATGTCTGACATGATTTAATAAAAGTCGAATTTGTTGAAAACTAATTTCTATGTTTATCATCCATAAATCTGTATGTAGACCAACTAATACCTGTAATATCTATGTGGGCCGCTAATGAATAGCTAATATATTATACCAAGTAATGGTGATGGAGCAAAAGGGGTTATGTATGGTATGTTTCTGCCTTCTGCTTAAGTTAAATTGCCTCCGTGATCTTGGCAGCATAAAAGTTGAAGTTGAACTTGAGCTCGATTCCCGTTGACACCATATGATTTTAGAAAAGCATTCAAAAGGTTGGGAATATGAAAATACTAGCTGTTACCCGCGGCTTCGCCCGCATGGTCACTGGGAAATGAACTATCCATTGCTTTTTGAATTGAAAGAAAACTGAGTTTTATAGATTTGTCAGAGATGCAGCCATTAAAAGGAAACTGAGCAAAATTATTTCGTCAGCCTATTTAAATGTTTTGAAACGCAGCGTATAGGAAAGCATGAAAATAGCCTGTTTATTCCAAATGGAAATGGGATATTTTTTTAATTAAAGGAAACTGAGCATAATTATCCGTCAGGGGTGCAGACTTTTGAAAAGAAACTGAGCTAAATCGATTCGTCAGAGATGCAGTTTTCTGAATTGAAAGGAAACTGAGCCAAATAAAAGATCCGTCAGAGATGCAGCCTTTTGAGTTGAAAACTGAGCTTAATAGGTCCGTCAGAGGTGCAGCATTTGGAATTGAAAAGAAACTGAGCTAAATAGGAAATTTTGAATTGAAAGGTAACATCTGTAGAATTCTGATTAATTGATTGTGGAATTTTGGAAAAAACTAACTGAACACTATTTTAAGACGCTACTGTACACAATGTTATATGTTTTCCATTCAGGGAAAGAATGTAGAGATTCTGGGCATTTGACACACGCGAACATGCTACATACAGCTGACCATGAGAGAAGCACGGTTTTCTAAGTTGACCTCCGCTACCTGTTACGTTTGCCCTTGCGCTTTATTAATTGTCATTGCAAAACTGAGCTTAATAGGGAACTGCAACCTTTTGAATTGAAAAGGAATATCTGTGGGAATTATAGGGATCCGTGGTATAATAACATTTTCACCTTTTCCTACGCCTGTCAAAATTGTAGCACCGATTATGTTCCGTCCAAGATGTGTCATACGCAGCCTTGTCCCGTTACATAACCGAGGAGCATCTAAATTTCGCATTAGCATGACTGGGACGCCTAATTTTAATTGAAGCTTATGTGACACATATGAGGCACATCTGACAACTCTAGAGAATTTAAAAACTCTATGGGATATGAAGTGCTCTGTTCTGTGTCCATAACTGTGTCTACTGACAAATACTCTGTTATTTCTCCTGCTACTTCGCTTAATATATCTGAATTTATTTTGTTAACGCTCTCATTTTTGGTGCAAGAATCGCCCTTTACATAACCATTTGTCTTCATGCATGTTGTTCGTTAAATCTGAATAAACGCTCGCAATTAATTCGGAATGACTCTGTACTAAATTACAAAAAATCTCTCGTCAATTTAACGCAGCCCTCAGCATCCGTTTCCAACCGCCCATCGCCAATTTTAATAGTGTGTCAGCATAATTTCCAGCATTGATATCATTATACAAATGCACTCATATTCGTAGTTAAACTGAATTTTGTCAACTTGTTCCATAAAATAGGCGACTTGAGGCATGCTTTAATTTCATCTGCAGGTGTGCCCTTTTGAATGACAGGTAAAGTTTGGCGAAAGTCACCAGCCAGTAAAACCACCATTCCTCCCATTACATCGGTATTGCTGCGCAAATCCTGGAGCGTTCGATTTAGTGCTTCTACAGCTTTTTTATGCGACATTGTACTTTCCTCCTACACTAAAAGTTTGCATTGTCGTAGCATTATACCTCGTGCACTATTTTTGCTAAAGTTGCAGATCGGCGATTCTTCCTGGGCTAGATTTAGAGGGAGTTTTAAAACAGAATGTGCAGTGCGGCCCCCGCTTAGCAGCGTGGCGGCTATACCGGAGGAAGCTACGGACACAGCAATGTTTTTATCTTTCCGTACTTGCGCTAATAATAAATTTAACAAAAATGTCTTCCCAGTTCCTCCAGGGGCATCTAAAAGAAAAGTGCACCATTTCCAGATTCAATTTGTCCTAATACTTTGTCAAAAACTCGTTTTTGTTTAGGAAGCAAGCGGGTTACAAATTCGGCTACTTGCTGCTGCAAAGCTGGTATATCGTAGTTTGTTTCACGTATAATTTCATCACTTAGTTCATTCCAAAGTCGCATAATTTTTTGCCTACCATTGCCATTACTTTATCTTAAATTTTTCCAAGTGCTTCATTATAAATGTGTTCATTGTATGTCATGTTCGCGTGTGTCTGCTGTAACCTTCGCAAAATATCTTCCGCCATGTACTATTTATATTTGTCCCACAATTTATGTGCATTAGATAGCCCGCAAGATGATATGAGAGTTGCATAAAGATCCCTAATTTTGGCTGGTGACTGGCACTGCACAGCTTCCTCCATGGTTTCATCCCAGTGATTATAGTTTTCTAAAAGATGCAGAGCTTCACATGCTTCTCTATAAGTTGCGCATTCCTGACCGTTGACAGTTTTAAGGTCTTTATATCCTGTAGGTACCCGAACATGGTGCAGCAGCAATCGTAAACAGAAACATTCAAAATTAGTTACATGGACGGTATACACACGACCAAGGGCATCTAATGACTTTACACCGGCCAATTTGCAACAGGCGCCTTGAATACAGCGTTTCCACTCCTTCTAGATGTGTTCCAAGTATAATAGCGGGGACTTCAGAATATAACAACGTTTTTGCAAAGGGTCGGTTTGACAAAGTTGAAAGAAGGCTGTTAGTGTAGTTTTGGCGGTGATGCAATTCTTTCTTGGAAATTTCTTTCGGTGAAATATACACGCTCTCCATTTTCTAAGTGCACAGTAAGGTGAGTAGCTGTTGGGTGCCTTTCGTGTAAAGGGAAGCCAAGGAGACGCCACGCTGCCTCGTTACTGCTGACATAACGCCCTGCTTGAAAGGTCTGTACTTCATTAACGGGATTTGCCTCACCTTCATTCCTGAGATTAAATATTGCTTGGTCGCTTCCTTTATTTATGTACTTACAGATATACTTGATTGCGCGGACAGAGCTACATGCTTCTACATTAATGTGGGCATTAAACATTTTACATAGAATGGGCGAATACGGGACAATCCAGCTTTTATCTAAGGTTTCGAACGCTCCAGAGCGAGATTTGATTGTAACTTTCCTACCACCATCTTCGGGAGCTCTGCGTCTGTATAAAGGGTAGCCATTGTCATTGTGCACTGTTTCTTTTAATAGCTGTTTAGGGAATTTCTTTGTACATTTTCCTTCTTTCATACATGGCGATATTGAATTTCGTGCTCCACATGGACCGTGAATCATATTTCGGACAATGGTATCATACAATTCTTTATCTTGCTCAGGATCCGGAATCTCGGCGCTTATTATGTCGTCTATTTGGCTGGGCCGCAACTTCTCTTTAAGCCATATTAGAATGTGGGCATGCGGTAATCTTCTTTTTTGCCATTCAATTGAATACATGAAGCACTGCACCTCTCCGAAAATTTTCTCTTTGTTAATTACATACATTAATTTTTGTACTTTTAATCTAAATACTCTAGCAACTAAATCGTGTCTGTCAGTACTTTTTTGGCCCGGCATTAGCTCCTCGGTTATTTCTTTCCATGTGGGATTGCAAGTAAAAGTAACAAAAAGATCAGGTCTTCCGTAAGTTTGTACATAGGCGAATGCGTCTTGTGTGTACTCATGTAGGTAGCGGGGACTGTTAACGAATGATGAGGGCAGAATTACCATTTTACCTAAATCTCTCGGTCGCGTCGCTAGAAACTGCATCTTGTAAATGTATATAATTCTCAACGCGCAGCTTTTTTTTATTTAAAGATATATAACGGAGACGTTCATTTTCTACCTTCACATACATGTCTACCAAAAATTGATGAAATAATTGTCTAAACCGGGCTAAGAGGTTAAAATCATTTTCTCGCAACATCATATGATACGCATAAAAATCCATACATGATACTTTTTTGTTCGGAGTAGGCTCCTTTGTGACCGGGTTAATGAGTGGAATTTGAAAATGATAACCCTCTTGTCCTTTGCAATAAATCAATGGGTATTGCAGAGCGTCATAAAACTTGTGTGTATCGGCTACCCGTTGCAACGTATCATCACTTGCTCGCAAGACAATGTCTCGTGAAGAAAATTGATCCCCACTAATTACGGCTGCTATTTCGTTTATCAAAGGTGCATTGTAGCGCCTTTCATGCTCTCCTCGAGGGGTCCGATCTGCGTGAATGACGACTTTATAATCCTCTTCAGGTAGGTTTTCTAAAGCAGTTTTAAACGTTTTGACTAAAATGTTACGTTCATGCAAGAATCTTTGAATTTCGAACACTGTATCTCTCTCAACTCCCTGGATAAATTGGCAGCGACGGTCCACCTCAATTTCTTCGTCACCCATAAAATATACTTGTAAAAATTTATGCTGTTCGTTTTCAGCTGGAAAAAGTGAACCTATTCTACATATGATAAATTTGCCCTTGCACCGTAAATGTAGGCGAAAATCCCGGCATTATTATTTCACGGTCAACTCCGAAGGACGTCATTTGAAAGCATGAGTTATATTTCCGGATCCTGTTTAAAAAGCACCGTGACTCATTAGCATCATATAAAAAGAGAGTTTTCAAATGTTCTTCTGGTTCCCCAAGCAACGGAAAAGATACTTTGCCATTGGAACAGCACATGCCTGAGGTCTCATCTTTCCATTTTAAAGCGCTGCAAAATCGACACGCCTTGTCCATCAGTCCGATAACAACTAACCTGTGATTTTTATAATCAACCAACGGATCATAATTGAATGCTGCGTCATTAAAAACCGACCAATTGTTTCTTTGAAAATTTTGTCGACGTTCAGCTTGGAGCTGTGCATTTGCATCTCTTCGCGCCTGTGTCTGTTCTGGTGTTTCAGATGCCCTTATAGTAGATTGACATTCAGCTTGCTCAATGAGTCTGTGTAGAGTTTCATCAGGTGTTTCCGCGGCTCTTAAGGCGGCCTGACGTTCCGCTTGTTCGAATAGCCTTTGCTGACTTTGAGCAGGTGTTTCAGTAGCTCATAAAGTAGATTGACGCTCTGCCTGTTCAAGACGCCTTTGCTGACTTTGAGCAGGTGTTTCAGTAGCTCTTAAAGTAGATTGACGCTCTGCCTGTTCAAGATGCCTTTACTGACTTTGATCAAATGTTTCAGTAGCTCTTAAAGTAGCTTGACGCTCTGCCTGTTCAAGACGCCTTTGCTGACTTTAAGCAGGTGTTTCAGTAGCTCTTAAAGTAGCTTGACGGTCTGCCTGTTCAAGACGCCTTCGCTGACTTTGAGAAGGTGTTTCAGAAGCTCTTAAAGTAGCTTGATGCTCTGCCTGTTCAAGGCGCCTTTTCTGACTTTGAGAAGGTGTTTCGGAAGCTCTTAAAGCAGCCTGACGCTCTGTCTGTTCAAGACGCCTTTGCTGACGTTGAGAAGGTGTCTCACATGCTCTAAAAGCAGCCTGACGCTCTGCTTGTTCTTGCCTTCTCAGTTCAGCATCTTCTAAAGATTCTAGCGATTGAGCTAATCTTTTCGCTTGTCTTTGAGAAGATACTCTTGAAAGGTTGGACTTACGTTTGCGAGGCATCATGAAGTAAGAAAAAACCTATTTATAAAAAAACGTTAAAATACCTAAAAGGAATTAAATTTCCTTTTTAATATTTTTTTAAAAGCAAATCCAAAATATCTAAAATGAATAAATATTCCTTTTAAATATTTTTTAAAATCAAAACAACATAACCAATTCAAGACACAACACGAATCCGAAAACGATAGCCAAAAAAAATCGAATCAACTTAAACCAAATCACAAAACAAATCGTAGAAAACCGAAATCGAAAGCAGTAGTCAATATAAATATAACCAACGAAAAAAGAAGTAAGTGTATAGGTACCGTATACACTATCTATACTATTAATATTCCGTTGAAATATTGTTAAACAACCTAAAACAACGAAAACCAATTCACGATTCTAAATAAACAAAATCCAAAATCAAAGCCAGAGTCTAAATATGTATAAAGGAATACCAACCAAATCAACAAAACCGATCCAAGAAAATACACAAATCCGAAAATGAAAGCCAATATAAATCCATTCAACCTTAACCAAATCACAAAGCAAATAACAAACAACCGAAATCGAAAGCAGGTAGTCGAATAAGCTACGAAATAGAAACATTTAAGCGTATAGGTACCGTATGCACTATAAGTTGACGCGCGGCTCAACGGCGGGAGTTAAGTACATGTCAGGAAACATTTTGTTACCGCGTTTTAAAAACCTAGTGACGACATCTAGCGGAATCAATTTAAACTATGTATACGTTAGTTAATAAGAACTCTCAAAAATATTTTTCTTATAATTTTGCACAATTTTTCTTATTGTAATACCGATTCATTCATAACCACATATAAGAACTGTATTCATTTCCGTTCAATAAATATTACTAAGGCTTGTTAATAAGGCTTACTAAGAACTGTTTCTACCATTGTTAAGTAATAGTTAAGGGTGAAAGCGTGACAGGTGGTGATAGTATTTCTGATCCATACTTATAATCACGCCTGTAACCCTTGCGGGGTAGGCACAGCATCAACGGATTACTTAATATCGTCTGCGAGGTTATCGCCTATTCTGTGAATTACGATGCACCAAAACGTTTGAAGAAAATCAGCTGGTGAATTTTATGTTTTTTATCGCTCTCTTCCCGGTCCTGCATGGAAAAATACAGATCCATACATTTTTAATCTTAATTTTGGTAAAAAGACATAATAATCCAGATATTCTGACCTTCTGTGTTCGTCCATCGTACCGTCGCCCGTCTTGTAGAATCACGGTGGCGCCACCTAGCTGAATTTAATTTTGCAACATATTCGATTTTCCCACAGGAATGATATGTTTTCCGCTGAAAAAGTAGCCTATGTCACTCTACAGCCTCGAACTATCCCCTTACAAATAATCATGCCATGCCGACGCTCTGTTGCGACGTGAAAGAAGGACAAACTTGTGCAACATATTCGATTTTCCCACGGGAATAAGATGTTTTTCCGCGGAAAAAAGTAGCCTATGTCACTCTACAGCCACCGAACTATCCCCATACAAAAATCATGCCATGCCGACGCTCTGTTGCGACGTGAAAGAAGGACAAACAAACAAACAAACAAACACACTTTCGCATTTATAATATTAGTATGGATTTTGATAGAGCCATACTGACAGACTAATCCTAATCCTTTGGGCTATGTCGGTTACTCTGGTTCTACTGCGGATATCCTCATTTCTAAGTTTATCACGCAGAGAAACCCCGAGCATAGCCCTCTCCATAGCTCGTTGAGCGACCTTGAGCTTCCTCATACGGCCAGCAGTGAAGAACCACGTCTCAGATCCATAGGTGATCACTGGCAACACGCACTGGTTGTACAATCTAGTTTTGAGGTTTTGAGGTATGCCTGACGAGAAGATGGATCGTCATCTTCCGAACGCTGCCCAGCCGAGGTAAATCCGTCGATTGACCTCTCGGTCGAACTACATAGCGACATAGCCCAAAGGATTAGTAAGCTGAAGTGGCAATGGGCCGGCCATATAGCTCGAAGAACCAACCACCGATGGGGAAGAAAGGTTCTCGAGTGGCAGCCTCGTACCGGCAGGCGAAGTGTAGGGCGTCCCCCCACTAGATGGAGTGATGACCTGGTAAGGCATGCAGGAAGTCAATGGATGCAGGTGGCTCGGAACGGTATATATATAGACTAATAGATGTCCACTTGGCTTAGGCCCGTGAGCGTCTATGTTCCGGTAGTAATGCCGAGGGTAAAAATTACCTTTACAATAATAATAAAATACGCTCAAAATAAAAAAATCTGTTTCATTACCACTCTTCACAGGTCAAATGCTCAACATTGGCTTCCCCAAAGAATGGCTCAAAACACGACCTAAACAACCTGCAACTATCGATTTCCGGTATGTCTTACCAGGTCGTCACTTCATCTTGTGGCGGCCGCCCTAAACTTCAATTGCGGGTACAAAACTGTCAATCCACCTTTTGTTTCCATAGGTTGTTGATTCTTCGAGCTATATAGCCGGCCTATTGATATTACAGCTTACTGAAACTGTTGGGGTTTGTCGGTTACTCTAGTTCTACTATCTAATATATCTTCATTATGAATTCTATCACATAAAGAAACTCCGAGCCCTCTCTATAGCTTGCTGAGCGATCTTATGCTTCATTTTATTATGGTCTGCAGTGTAAGACCACGTCTCAAGTACAAAATTAGTTCAGAAATATACATACATATTTGCATATATACTTTTATAAGTAGACCGATTTTTATGAAGAGTTACTTGAATACTATCAAATGTACTGCTTTGTCAAAATTTCTTTTATTAAGTTTTAATTAACAATTGCCACTCATTTTTTAAACCTTATTTTTGTGAAATTGAAGTGACAAACTATCTTTCAGTCTACCTGGTGGTAAATGCATCAGTATGCTATATCAGCCTCTAAACACCTGCAACTTAAAGCATAGAAGGCTACACTCGTATGCATTAACACATGTGAGAACCTACGTTTAAGATGGGATCATCTCTTAGAAAATTATATATATGTTTTTAGTACCGAGCAAAGCTCTGTAGTGCAGGTACTACATATTTTTATCGACGATCCGTGTATCTGCCAGTACACCGATAGTATGTCAAAGTTTTGTATATTAGCCGAGACTGATGTTTGTTCACAATACAATACAAATACAATGTAGGCTTAATATATCGACGGAAATCTAAACGTCGTAGCCAACACATTGGACCAACTCTAAGCAACTCACTTAATGAAAGTTATTGTAACATAACAAGCCAAGCATACCAATATTGCTACGACTGACGGCGCTCCAGGTCATTAGATAAATCACAAAGCAATATTATAAACAAACTACTGGTAACTTATATGCAACATAACACTTGATCCAAACAGGAATACTGACTGATTTTGACCATTCCTATATAATTAACAAACAGTTCAACACACATTTATAATTTTAACTAGGGTGTAATACCTTTTTTTAAGTGAACTAATTGTATGTATTTTAAATTAAAACTAATTTTAAGGATTTTATCGTGTTTAATTTAACTTTTTATTTGAAATTATAAGTCACTGCTTATTATAAATAGGGCACGGAAAATTGGATCTTCATTACATTTAACGTTCATTGTTCATAATGTTTTATTTAGCGAGATATGCAACTGTAAAAGAGATTTTTGTGTATACAATACCCTGGCATTAAGCCGTATATTTTGATAAGACAAAGTCATCATATACAATGCAACCGTCCACGATGACTACAGTCCCCAAAAAAAAAATTACCTCACCTGTCCATGGTGACTACAGTCACCAAACGACATCTTTCGGGTTAAACGTGTACAGCGCAAAAGATAGCTGTTATTAATACAGTAAAAAATTATAGATGGTGCTATTTTAAATTTGTCATCTGTACTCGTAAGAGTGAATTTTATCTGTATAATAGTAACAAAATATTTAGAAAAAAAAAGTGAAAATGAAATTACGCCATTTTTGTTTGTGGACTGTTAAAATGTGAGAAATTCGATCAAAAATGTGATAACTTTTCTGTTTTTATACCTTATTTCTAATGTTATTGTACATCAAACTGATTGTGAAGATATATTCTTTAGGAAATATGTATCATTACTACAATACCAAAACGTTTACATATAATAATTTAACTCGACATTTTGATCACTATATGCGATCATCGTTTATTGATTATATGTTGTTTAAAAGGTATTCTAATCAGTTTTTTGTGTTAAATGAATGCTAAATATAAAAGAATGCTTCACTATTAACACATTGATAGCCATTAATAAACGAAATATCTGTTGAGATGTGACTAGAAATTAATAAAACGTATTTTTATTTACTTATTTATTAAAATTTATATTGAGTAAACATTATATACTTATGTATATTGATTATGTAAGATATTATTGATATTGGTGTCATTTTAAAGGGAATATCATGTACTATTATAATATAAAATAATTTCTCCAGTAAATATTATACTTTTCTTGTAAAACTCGAAAAAAAATACATACGATTATTTTTTGATATTTCCATTTTTAAGCGTTATTTTCAGCCTTTATTTTTAATTTGACCAATTTTCTTTTAACATAATTAAATTTTGAATTCTTTGAGTCTTTTGAGAATATTTTTTATTTGAATATAGCCGTAGTAGTTTTTCAGTAGTAATCGCTTTTGTTGAGACAATCTCGCACGGTCGTAAAAAAAAATAGTAACATTTATTGCGCGGACAGGTGAGGCGAGAATCACTCGCGGGGGGTGGACGGTTGAGTAGTTATCTGGTTCCTGTGGGAAGGGTTTAAATTTTAATCTCGTATATTCTGTATACGAGATTCAATTTTATTAAAATATATTTTTATAATTTCAAATCTAAAACATATTAATGGAATCATAATTCATTCTATCATTAATTAATTTAAGCCCTTCACAAGTCCGCTGCTGAACATAGGCCTCCCCCAAGGAATGCGACAAAGCACGCTCCTGGGCCACCTGCATCCATCGACTTACTGCATGGCTTACCAGATCGACACTCCATATAGTGGGGGGCCGCCCTACACTTCGCCTACCGGTACGAGACTGCCACTCGAAAACCTTTCTTAAGGAACCTTAATGACAAAATTAAAATCAATTTGAACATAATGTAATTAAACAGTAAGTGAGGTTGCGTAAGTATATAAATATATAAAGCTTTGCACATAAAGTTTTTGTTGGAAATTGTGGACCGATAATAGATTAGGGATGAATTAGAAACGATATAATTGATTTTAAAGTTTTGTTTGCTTGTCTATAATTTCTTGGTTGTGTAGATAAGAGAGAGACAAAAGAGTTACTCCAACATCATAAAATAGATTGAGCCAAATTCTTTTCTGCAGTATGCTGCCTATATGAAGTGGTGATCATGACTGTGGGTTTAAATAAGTTCTATTTTTTTATTCATTAATGACTTTCTATCAAAGTACCTAGGCCCTCCAAAGATTACCTTATAAGAAGGATATTTACCAGAGTTGCCACGCTAGGTAGACAGCTCGTGGATTGACGATTGCAGCTGAACATCGTTCACCTTCGACGCTGATCCTCGCCGTCGGTCTGGGTATTTTGTATCTGGCGTAAATTGATACCAATTTTTATTGAACACATTACATTACACTTAAATAGAGTCACAAGATCGAGAAACGCCACTCTTGATACTCACGGGACAAATTGGAACAATGAATTCTCTAACAAAGCCACAACACGCCTAAACCAGAAAATATGTTATACGTAACTCACGTATATACTCAAACACAGAAATCCCAGTTCAAGTCCTTAAAATTTTAATAAGAAACGAGCTTTCGTTTCAATTACTCATAGAAACTAACTACAGTCTAAGATCAGTAAACAGAATGTATGCAGTCAATTTGCAATATATTGACTACATCACAATGACATCACCGACGTAGACGGACAAAGGAAATCTTAGAGTAAGGACACAAATGATATGCTTAAGGAAAAACATCCATTGTACGAAACTTCGGACGAAATTAATGTCTACCATTAGTAAATATTGTGTTGTTAAAAATTTAATTTTGTTCGGAAACATGAGTAGCGCCATTTTTAAATCGTCACAAAATAAATTTGACTTTATTTCAAACTATATAATATATAAACTAATATAAACAAAAATATTTAAACTATATAATATATATAGCTTAAATATTTTAAAGTATTTTCTTGTACGATATTAAAAAATATATATGTACGAAGTATGACACACACAGTTGTGATTTACAATTAGGTGTTCTTGTATTGTAATTATTTTTTTAATCTTTGAAACTAGTTCTATATTTGCTTATGGTAAAGTAATAATAGTCCTTACAGTTATTAAATAAAAGCAAATGTACTTTACTTGTTGATACAAATTCGGAGACATATCCCTGTAGAGTCGTCGAGTGCTTTACAATTACTCGCAACTCTATAAGTAGGAAAAATAGTTCGCAAGTTAAAGTAATACAAGTTGTCGCTGAGATACTTCGTTATTAAATTTGTGAACACTTCCTCGTATAGCGTGGATAAGATTTATTTTATGTATAAGGTTATTATCATGTAAAAGTGCAATTTACGTAGAACGTGAACCTTGTTTCTAATTTATTTTTCAGAACATGATATAAAGAGAAAACAGAAGCTCGAACAGAGCGCAATGCACGTGTAAACTTGACAAGTTGGTTTTGTGTTAGTGTTCCCGTATGCACTCTTTACCTACCACAGTTAAATAAATAAGTTCTTAAAACTATTGTTATTCAACAATAGCAGGACTTTTAACTTTACTGGCGTCCGGCAAGCTTCAACAAAATAAAATGTTTGTCCCTTTGTCACTAATTCTTGTTAGTAATTCTGTCTGTGTTTCGCGATTGCATTTGACTGTTGAGATAAGGTAATGCAATTATAATTTAGTTGCGTGGCCCGACTTCGCTCGTAATCGGCTTAAGCACTGGGGTCGACTGGTGCCGCATTTTCCAAAGCGGGTAAGGGAGACGGACTTGAACTGTGTTGAAAATTTAAAGAGAAATTTAATTTTTTTCATTCATTCATTCATTACAGTTTCACAAGATCAGGCATTTTCACCACTTGACTCTTACGACATCTGTGGGACTATAATATAGAGCAATACATATTTCGCTAATATGGTGATGGCGAAGAGAAAATAACAACGAGAATCGTCATTATTTTATCGTTGGTCGTAAAAAATTGAGATGATTTTTTTAAAATTCATAAGCATTATTTTGAAATCCGTCCCTGCATTGTCACTGAACTTATTATTTTACGTAGGAACCCTAGCCATTTTTACAACCTTAGCCCGCTTCAAACACATATACTGTCATGCACTTAAAGTAGCACGTTTAACATTTTTAATACTCGTACTTTGCGTTTGTCGTGAAAATGTGTAGTGATATTTTTTGTATAAGATTGTACTTAAGCTTTCTTGTACCCGGACGTTTATGACATGTGATTCGCTTTGTTTGGGGTTTGAAACACGGAAAAATTATTATTTTGTAAATCTATTAAAACAGTGAATAAAAATATTTCCTTCAGGTTTTTATTATGTGAATGTTACAGCTGTCAGAAATGTAACATCAAACAATTTTTCTGTTTTCAAATTAATTTGCTAAAATAACATTAAAATTGTTGTAAAAATAAACTGCAATTTGACAACGGATTTAAAAAATCCATCATATTATTGTGTGTATGAGTGTCGTGCAAGTTGACAGAGGAAGAGGATTCTTGATATAAAATACACAACAGATCGATGATAGCTGCTGTGTTTCGTATGGTGAGTGTCGCGAACTGGAGATCCTTTTTATGGTAACGAGGCATTCTAGCCTATATTTTGATTCTTAATCGAGGATTGATTTAGGTGTCTATGGGCCACAGTATCCACTTACCATCAGGAAGGCTGTTTGCTCGTTGATCAACAACAAATATTTTAAATAGAGCTTGAACTAGCGCATTCTTGGAAAGGTCTACGTTAAAGTGAAGACTTTAAAAGGCGGTTGATAATGATGATGATTTTATCTGAATATTTTTCTTAAATATCCATTTGTCTCCTAGAAATTGAGCGTTACTTGATAGCTTGACAAGCTGGCAAGTAACGTTCAAGTTGCAGGGGAGCCTCAAACTCATTTGCGCGCAGTGAAGAAGAGAGTTGGAATTTTGTATATATTATTCCTCATCATACATACATAAACACTCACGCCTGTTACCCAGAGGGGTAGGCAGAGACTACGGACTTCCATTTGGTACGATCCTGACACACTTTTCTCGCCTCCTTTACATCCATATATCTACGTATACACGCTCGTCGGTTAGGGGTACTCCTAATCTGGCCCATTTTCAATATATCGATATCGATTCCTCTTCATACTGCAGTAGTATTAGATAATGATTACACTAACATGTAAAAGTGATAAGATTCCGTTTCTGCCCGGGAGTCCACCTGGGTAGCTACCAATCTCTTACCTATGTACCTGTCTGCCACCGAGCAGCAGTGCCTGTAATACATATTATAAGAAATAACTAAGCATCCTATCTCTATGATAAACACTTTACCAAAATAATTGAAATGTAACTTTAAATAGCCTAAGTTAATATTAAAATTAAAACAATCATTGTTAACCTGATCTATTCAGATTTCGTTATCGGATAATGATGCCTGAGTAGTAGTGATCCTTAACGTACCATTATAGGTCCATTTCATACTTCAATGGACGATGTAGGAATAAATTTGAAACCAACTCTGTTGAATATATGTACATATTATATAAAGCCTGAGTGGTTGTGATCCTGAACGTACTATATGAAATTTCAAAGGCCCATTTCAAATGAATACTCGAATTTGTCGATATAAAAGTTCAATTACGGTACATAAACAAGCACTTCCAGGGTGGCCTTAACTACTCTAAGTGTTCATACGTACTACGCGGGTAACCGTAATGCGGCTAGCCGTCCGGTTGACCGCAGGGTGTGGTTTCGAATGCGGCCAACCGGATTGAGGGCAGCCGCATTCGCAACCGCAATCTGCGTTTGAAGTACCGTTGCGATTTGCGATCATATCGATTCATTCCAAAGATGGATTTTGAAATTTAATCGGATTATTAGATTTGAGAGTTATTAGATAGATTAATAATACGAATAAAAGACCATTCTACGTAAATTCTTACTTGCATTTAAATATTTGTTGCTCTGAAATCAAATCAAATAAAATAAAAAATTTCCACGATATAAGAGTACAAAAAAGTATCCACAAATTCAAAAATGTAGTCTCGCAGCGACGACTTGTTTTACTTTAACTTGGCGAACTATTTTTCCTATTTATAGAGTTGTGGCTTATTGTAAATCAGTCGTCGACTCTTGGGATAAGTCTCCGTATTTGGATCAGTAAATAAAGTTCTTTTGTTTTTAAACGATGACTGTTAGAACTGCTTATTGCTTTCGATTAAGCAAACACAAAGTTAGTGTCGTAAGCAAAATAAGAATATCAAAATATAATTATTTCATAATGTACATTCAGAATCACAACTACTCAGGCTTTTTACTTTCAAATCTAACAGAATTGTCATAAATGTGTTACCGTAAATAATAAAAATAAGTAACAACAGATTGGAATACAATATAGACCAGGTCACCAAGGCGAGCGACAGGTGGGGCGTATGCCTACCAAAATTCCTGGTGCTGTTTTTTGGAGAGGATTGATCCCAGTCAGCCTTTCATCTCATTTGAGGCAACGCTTCATTTGAAGAAATGTGAACTCCGCCAACATGTACTGTAGCAGTGCGTTGAGCTGAATGTCCTTCTCCGAAATGAGAGGTGCTTGTACCTTAATTTTATCCAAACAAAAATCCAAACATCCAAACACACTTTCATATTTATAATATTAGGTCCTTACATATGAAATAAGCGTTTTGTCGTACTGACCACTTTAATCTGGAATATCTCCTCTTTGGTTAAGAATTCCAAATTCAAGTTTATAAATTCATTTACCTAGTACATTTGAGTTTTGAAAACAGTCATTCATTTGTTTTTTCCTCATTATTTTTTTCTTTGGCGTCGCTTATAACCGCACAATGGAAAACATGAAATATCGGTATATGTACGAGTATGAGTTCTACCGTGGCACCAGTGCTGCAGAAACAGCTCGAAGAATTAATGATGTGTACGGCGCTGGTGTCGCAAAAGAAAGCACGGTACGTTTTTGGTTTCAACGTTTTCGTTCTGGAAATTTCGACCTTCATAACCAACCCCGTGGACAGCCGAAACCAAAGTGGAAAATGAAGAATTAAAGGCTATTGTGGAAGCGGATCCATCACAAAGCACTTAAGAGATAGCTGCAGGCTTTGGAGTAAGTGATAAAACTGTATTAATGCACTCGAAGCAAATCGGGAAAGTAAAAAAACTTGAACGATGGGTACCTCATGAATTGAGTGAATCCAACTTGAAAACACGCGTCGACTGCTGTGTTACTTTGCTCAACCGACACAATATTGAAGGGATTTGAAATCGAATCATTACTTGTGATGAAAAGTGAATACTGTACGATAATCGTAAGTGCTCGTCGCAATGGCTGAACCCTGGAGACCCAGCCAAATCCTGGCCTAAACGAAAATTGACTCAGAAAAAGTTACTTGTGAGTGTTTGGTGGACTAGCACCGATGTCGTTTACTAGAGCTTTCTAAAATCTGGCCAAACGATTACAGCAGAAATCTATTATCAGCAACTGCAAACCATGAAGGAAGAACTAGCTGCTAAACAATCGAGATTGGTCAATCGCTCTAGGCCACTGCTGCTTCACGACAACGCAAGACCACACACTCCACAACAAACAACCACTAAGTTAGATGAGCTACAATTGGAATATCTGCGACATCCATCGTACTCCCCGGACCTTGCTCCAACAGATTACCATTTTTCGAATTCGGACAACTTCTTACAGGAAAAAATTCAACTCCGATGCGGCAGTCAAACCGCCTTCAAAGTTTATTGATTCTCGCCCCCATGGTTTTTTTAGTAAAGGGATCAATGAACTACCTATGAGATGGCAAAAGTGCATAGATAATAACGTTGCATACTTTGATTAATTAAATATATTTTCCAAAAAAATGACTTTATATTCCTCCCGTACAAAACGCTAATTTCATATGTAAGGACCTAATATTACCGGGATAAGATACAAAAATTCATTACAATGATAGAACATAAGGCCATTGCGGAATGAATTGCCTAATAAAACTGATATTCGTAAGAAAAAAATGTTAAAACAATATAAACTTATTACTAACAACAAGAGGATGAGAAAAGGATTAAAAAAGCTCCAGTGCGGTAAAATACGATCACTTTATAATAAAACTAATTTAAGTTCGAATCGAACGCTTCGATCCGATTGAAAAAGTTTTGCTCCCAACGAATCATGTAATTGGTAAAAAGCAGTACGAAATACGCAAAATAAATGGGTAGGCTCAATTTCGTGTTTTTAAATGCATAATATTTTTATTGAGATGAAACGTAGAAATTATAATATTGCCTGAAATTTCATAGACCGCTATATGTCTACACAGAGCCGTGGTAGCTCAAAAGAGCCGTGGTAGCTCAATGGTTAGCGCTCGCTGTAAGTTTCACAGTACGCGAGCAACCCGGTTCGATCCCGTCGGCACCAATTGTTAACTGCAATTTTAAGTGCTGATTTACCGGTGGTGAAGGAAACATCTTGAGGAAACCTGCATGTCTAAGAAATAAGAAAAAAATATTTCGAAGACATGTGAAGTTCGCCTACACGCAGCAGCAGTGGGATGTATATAAACTGCAACTTACTTACTTACTTTTATGTCTACACAGCGTTTCCTGATGTTATGTGTCGATATTACTCTATTGTGATGAGACTGGTGACAGCTAAGAAAACATCGCGTCTACCTACTGTTGATATTATTCCACAAGTTACTACTTGTGCAGTAATAAATGCCATGAGTGTAAAGCTTGAAGACTGTCTAGACAAGTGACCCGAGTACCAGGATTATATGTCACGACTCCTGGGGTTTAATCAGAAAATTGAATTGCTGGTTTCAAAAAGTTGTGTTGTGATTATCTCCGATACTCTGACACGGGATCTTAGAATCATATTTTTATGCGTCAAATCGAGCACGTATTGGCTTACCAATACGTGCTCGATTATTCCTGCTCCTACTCCTTAGAGTGTCTCAGTGTTAGCGTGCACACTTGTGACACTGTAATGAAACATTGTAATTACTTCACGTACACACGCAAACACTCATCCGCTTAATCTGTAACCGAATTAAAGCAAATCAAAGTGAAAACCATTGATGCATCATCAAATACACAGAGATGCTAACAATATATATTTTAAAGTAACAGATTTTAAACGTCCCACAACTGGGCGCAGGCCTCCTATAATTGTTGTGTAGTCCAAGCTCCCACTGTCTGAATATGTCATCTTCAAGTCGTCAAGTATGGGTATCGGAATGGAATATACTCGTAAAATAAAACAATTCCTCTTTTGATAGGGTTATGCAGCGAGTAATTCGTCACGCTCCTCCGTTGCGTGTTGGCAGAAATCACAACACCATTTACATCGTCTTAATTATTTGACTGACGTTTGTGTTTGGTTGTGTGTATGTTTCTGACACTGCCTGCAAGTATAGCTACAGATAGCGTAGCTAGAAATAGCGGGGACTGTTTATATGTGTCATTGCTTAGGGGGGGTTGTTTGCCATAGTTGCCACGCTTGGCAAGCGGGTTGGCAACCGCAGTTTTTTATTGTACTATTGCTGTTATCAAAAAGATGCTGCCTCCCTTCTCCTGCCAGTTTCCCTCTGTCGCCTCTTACTATTTTTATACCTTAATGTACCCAAATATGTTCACAAATGTTGAAAGATATGTCGATGAGTTATAGTTTTGCATTCAGTGGAAATTTAAGCTGCTCGAGATATGTTATAATTTCATAACTCAAATATGAAATTATATTTTACGAAATATGACTTCTATGGGCTATATTTTAAAGTCCGCAATTTTTAGCGAAGCATCGAAAAATAATATATATAATGTTTCACATTAACGTGATGTGAATTGAAAAAAAAAATAAGTAGCCTTTTTGTACTTTCACGTGTTGATAAGTGTTACAGTTGAATATTATATGGTCGACAAAATTGGTGTTTGATGTCGAGAGGTAAGTAGAAGTCGCTACAACAATGAGCAATGAGGAAGATGTCGTGACTGTCATAAATTAGAGACAGTAGATAGGGATACTGTTACGCTATCGATCTCTAGAGATAATACTGTAACTGCTAACTCAGATGCTCTCACGGCAACAGGTCAAAAACGAATATATTCCAAGTTCAGGCGTGTGCAGTAACAGCTGGATGAAGGGCCTCGCACGCCCGATTACGCCGCATATAGCTTGTGGCAGCCGGACGAAGGTGCCTCGCACGCCCGGTCCACGCTGCGTATTGTCTGAGGAATCTGGACGAAGGGGCTTCATACACCCGGTCCTAGGAATATTATACGATTTCTGGAATGTGGATAGACGGGTTACAGATGCCCGATCCACAGTTCAAGTGACTTCTGATAAGCTAAGAAAGGGGCCATGAACGCCATGTTTTGAATATCAGACAACTAAAAGAGAGGGTTATAAATGCCCAGTCCACACTTTCAGTAATAATACTGATTGAAAGGGGCCGAGAAATGGTCTAGCATAATAATATCAATTGTCAGTATCTGTTGTGATAACTGTTAGGTCATATGCTTAAGGATTAGTTCCATCTGCACGAGGACGTACGATGGTAAGAGATAGATAAGTAAGGGTTGGCTGTGTCCGCGCGTCTATAAAATACCGGTTAGATCAAGAGTGAGCGAGAGGTTGCTTCACTCTAGCGGATTGTCATATCGATGGTGGCGAGGTGTAACTATGGGTATATCAGAAACCCCCCCACTCATTTGTGAGTATAAATTTCACTGTAGGCGTCGTGCGCGAGAGATTCCGCCTAAGTCATTGAACGAGTGCTAAGACTCGTAAAATGATAGTATCGTGGTTCTATCCGTTGTACTAATTTTCTAGTGCAGGCAAGGAAGATTGTTTCTGCCGAAAGCTGCCTGGGATTGAATTGTTTTGAATGTTATATTTTATAGACTTGGTACAATTAATTGTTATAACGATCAAAATATTACAAAGACGGAGCGTGATATGCGTAACGTGTACGTTGCTTAGGATGGCTGCGCAGGAAGTGCCTTCCTCTTCATACGTCTCCCGCTGAGACGTTGACAAAGATGGTTTCGCTGAGAGGCTGCTCTGAGTAACACTGAGATGTGTAGTGTTGCTGCTGGTGTGCATACTTTGGTGTTATCATGTAAGTACGTTCCTCACGTTACACTACTGTGTTATTGTGACGGGGACATATTACGGTATGGTCGAAATGTAATTTCTCTATATTGAATGTATAGTGCAGTACGCTGTTTTTTTTGCTGATAATGATTAATTGCGTAAGCATGAAAGCAAGTTAAACATACACTCTCACTATTATTATTTTTAACAATTAACCTTCTGATATATTAGCTTTTTCCGACATATAATTTTTTTGTTTACAGTGTTTATGGTATAAGTATATTATAATAGAATATTATTTTACATTATTTAATAACGATTTCTGAGGTTAGATTTAAATACACTTAATGACTCAACGCCATGATTGAACAAATCCTACCCAAAATTCAAAACAATATTCATAATTTTTGATAGAATGAACCGATTTTAATAAATCAAAAACAATTAAATTGTGACTCAAAGATTTATGTTTTATGATTTTCTTTACGATTATTTTGAAAAATATTAGTACTTTAGACGTGATACGTTCATAAACAAACAGACAGACAGACCGACAAACACACAATTATAAATATGATAGAAATGTAATTTGTTACTTATTTTTCATCATTTTCATTTCAATCATTTTTGTCACAAAAATATAAAATGTACAGACATCTGCAATTTACAATTTTATTATTTGTATAGATAATCTATAGTGAATTTAAAAAAAATCTTAAATAATTTCTTATGATTATACGAACTTGTTTATATTTTAGTTTTAATTTTTTATATAATACTGCCTGCCTGAAAACTAAGAGCTAGCATTTTTCTTCGACAACGTCACTGTCATATTTGATAAGATATCCGATGATAAAATAATGAAAGAAATCATTCTCATTTGACTTATGTATGTCAAATGAGAATAAATATTAAATGATGTGTATTAAGTCACTATATTTTTAATTGACTTTTTACACTATTTTACAAAAAATGTTCAGGTCTAAGAAACTAAAAAGGAATTTATGCAACATGGGAATTTTTGCAGCATTAATGTGGAAGCATTTCATACTATGGAAGCGCCGCCGCCTTCTCATAACTTGCTTCGATAATCGATATATTTACACCATTCTTGATGTAGGGTATCAATTAGTAATAGGAGTCAAAAAGCATCGTATATTATGTGAAGAAACCTTATGTAATATTTGCAAGAAACCTCTACAACGCGATATAAATAACAGAAGCTTTGGATACAACGACATCTAGTAAAATAAAATAAACTAGACATTGTAAACAAAGTAATTGACAGATTTCATACAACCCTTGGCATGGACGAAATGTCTATAAACTATACATAAACACATGACACGTGTACTATGAAAAAATCAATAAAAAGTTTTAACATAAAACTTGTAATAACAAGCAAAAAAGTACTTCATATTAATAAAACATTATGTACTAAAATTTACAATCCTCGAGTATTTTATTTGAAATTAATACAAAAAAAAAAACTAAGATTAATGCATTTTATTCAATAAATAACAACAAACATACATCTTAAAAATAAATTATATTCTTTCAGTTATCGGCAAAATACAAATTTTGGATACTGGCCTTTTAATAGTTGCACCTTAGCATCGTAAAGACACCACACGGGTAACACCATCCAAACCAGGATCTTTTGCTATAATTATTCCATAGAGCCATCTAGCCGGAGGAAGATTGTCTTCCTTCACCAGAATAACGTCTCCGATTTTTGGGTCAGGATTATAGCCTTTTCACTTACGGCCTTGTAAATATTGTGTGAGATATTCACGAGACTATCGCTTCCAAAAATTTTATACCATACGTAGGGTGATCTACCAACGTTTGAGCGAGTTATATTGGAAGTCAAATCATTTTCATCTGGCACCAATGGCTTTCCAACCAAGAAATATCCCGGTGTAAGAGGGAATGGATCATCCATGTTATTATTTATTCGTGATATTAGCCTTGAGTTCAGACAAGCCTCAAGTTGAGACAGCACTTTACTAAATTCTTCAAAAGTCAACAAAGAGTTTCAACACACTTTCTTGAGGCGTCTCTTTGTAGACTTAATACCTGCTTCCCATAGACCTCCAAAATTAGGACTTTAAGGAAGAATTCTGTGCCAGTAAGTTCAATTATTAGCAAGAAAATTAGTAATATCAACAGCTACACTGGACTTTTTTCTGTTAGAAGGACCTGTAATATTCGATCCGCACCTACGAATGTAGGAAATTTGTCACTCCATAAATCGGAATAATTTTTTTTTACATTATTCCAATTTAACCCTAAAACCTTCGTGAAGCTTTCATTTTCTTTTCCTAGATTTAGTTCTATGTTTACATTTTGACTTTTAATCACTTCTCCAGTTTTTTAAAATAATTACTTATTTATAAGTAATAGTACATTAAGTAATCTACTATTTCTTACCCATTTTTGAAGTTGATATTCTTCCCTTTGCATCATTTCATTAAGATATTTGTACTCTTGTATACCTCCTATAACTGTTTCACAACCACTCATCAGCTCATCCATGTATAAATTCTGTAGTACTCTTTTAGCTGCTGAAATCATATTTTTACCCTCATCATATGCTAACTGCTGAAGAGTACGTACAGCAAGATAAGGTGCAGACGTAGTTCCAAAAGCAGCTTGTAGTAGCCTGTAATGGCGTAACTCACGTTCTTCGTCATGCCATAAAATACGCTGAAAATCTATGTCACTTTTGGAAACCTCTATTTGCCTGTACATCTTAGCTATATCTGCTATTGGGCATATGGGTCGTACGCACCAACGAATAACTAAATGTCGACACGGTACGAAGAACAGGACCAACCATAAGATCGTGAATACAAAAAAAGAACAGAAAAATTGTTGCATTATTTTATTGTAAGCAATTTTAAAATAAATTATCACAATAGCACTAATTTGCAATTTAATATTCTCATTTTTAAGCGATTATCGAAGTAGTAATACATTAATAGGATTATATTGTATGCACATGTCTTAGAAAAACGACAGGTAGGCAACGATTAATAATATTCATATTATTGTCGAGTTAATGTTATTTTATCAATCACCTCAATGGTGAAACTAAACAACGCTGTTTTATTACGAATTTTGTGTGGAGCGTAAAAATATTATAATATTTTACATTAGCGATCATAATTCAAAACATCTAATAAAAAATTCAACGAAAAACATTAAAACGTGTCTCAAGCTATTATTTAAATTCCTCTCATATTTAAGGCGACTGTTTCAACATTATAAAGTTTCTCGGAAGTTTGCCATACTGTATAAATATTTGAAGCTGCTCGTCACTTGGCGATTTACCTTTTTTATGTTGAGTAATAAATAAATAACTGTTTATTCTTATTCTTTATCAGCTTATAATACTCCACAGCTAGAAATGGTTCTCCACTATTGTAGGGAGGGAAAGGGGGGATTTGCCTTAACCATTACACCTGGCAGGCGGATTATCAATCGTATACCAAATTTCTCACATCTTTGAAGCTGCTTCCAGTTGCATGTCTTGGTATTTTGTGAATATATGTTTATATAGTTATTATATAATCGGTGCAGATTTTTTGATTTCGTGCTGGATGGGGAATAAAAAATCACAAGTAATCCTGCTTGCCTGTGAAATAAAAAAAATATAATGCGAAGACGCAAAACAATCAATCGAAATATACTTTGCAATAATGCTAATTCAAACTTCACAGACTGATGATGAGGGAAGCATTGCTGGTGCAGTATCGCCTTGGCGACTACCGACCCGCCTGCCTGCTTCGTGAAAACGGGCAGAACTTTCAAGTGATCTGTAGTTACTTGTGCATTCCTGGAAATACCTTTGTCCAGTAGTGAACTTCAAAGACTATCAATGTTAGAAGTGTATATAAAAGAATTTTTTTTTAGTTAAAAAGCGGTTGAACATGATTTTTTTTTCATTTTCATGTCACATAATATGATAATTCGAGTTTAAATTGCTGATCCACACGCGAGGACGTAGTGTTTATTCAACACGGAGGGATCTGGGAATTGACGCGAGAATATGATTTTATCAATCAAATATACCGGTACCTTTATTTAAGTAACATCACCATAAGTAAGGTAAAATTTCTGACATAAATAAAGTTCAAAAAATATATTACCAGCAGCTTCACCTGCATATAATATGTACATAGCTCACCAAGGCAAGGGTTTTAAATTATTTGCATAGGATAAAACTAGGACATTCTCTTTTAGCATGATGGCGGTTCATATGCACAAATGACATATGGATAAAATCCCAGGCCTAAACATTAACTTATACGCCATATTCACTCTTTTTCTTGCAGGATTCGAACTCGTAGCCCCCCAGCGGCGTTGTCAAAGTCATAAAACATAGCTAGTCATGCTATGGTATCCCGCCAAATTACTTGCTTTTCTCTCTGAAATTAAATACGTAATACTACAAATACTACCACTTTACCCTTTTTTTTTTTTTTTTTTTTTTTGCGGATGGAAAATCATCTAATGACGCCTTTCGCTGTGGGTGGAGCGGAAGAGTGTCGAACTTTACTGACTAAAACCATCCGTGTTCCTTCAGTGCCCTACGTTCCGGAGCCGCGGTATCTCTTTCCGAACAGCCACTGCCCGGCGGTGTGTCGGCCTTGCAGGCCCTTCACGCTGCTGACAGCTCTTTGAGGCGCGCGTGGGCAAAACGCGCCGTCGACACGGCCTGTCGTCGTTAGACGGACGGACGGCGAGCTACCATTGCTCGCCGTCCACGATCACGCCACCACGGTGGTCAGGGGCACGACGTTCGACGCCCAGCGTCTCCGCGGCGGCCGGGAAGAAAGCTGTTCTTTCCTTCTCCCGCTCCGCCACCTCCTTCGCTAACATCACTGCTTCGCAGAAGGTGGTGACAGCATCCCATTCCGTCTCGCTCCGGACCATGGCTTCGACCAGGGCCGGACGCGAGTCTCCCGCCTATCGCCGCTACGAGTACACGGCGGTGCTCCGCCAAACGGGCACACCTCCACGGTGTGCTCCACCGTGTCCTCCGGTCGATCCTCGCAGTGGGAACTGCCGGGCGTTTCCTCCCGCCCGATTCGGTGCGAGAACCTCCCGAACACACCGTGTCCGGTGAGGACCTGTCAGGCGGAAGGTGAGGACACCGTGGCGTCTCTCGAGCCACTCCTCAAGAGGGTCTTATCGCCGCTATAGTGGCGTGCCATACGAGGTTGCGACAGTCGCTCTCTCCATGTCGCCATGAGATCATGCCGAGTCTGTCCGCTGCGCGACGACGCGCGGCAGCGGTTTCCGACATGGTGCCTCCGCGCGCCATTCGTGCAGGCGCGCGGGACTATCGCCTCAGATCCCATGGCGGCAATCCAGCAGGGAGGCTCGCCGCCTCGCGGGAGATCGTGCGGTAGCCGCGAACCATCTTTACGGCAACCACCTTTGGGGCGCGTTTAGGTGGTGGACGGCAAGCCGCGCAAACCACGCGCCACCGGGGCCCGTAAAGGCCATGGACCTCACGATCCCGCGTAGAGGCCTCCGCGAAAGCGTTTCCCAGCTTCAGGTTCGGCAGGAGCCGCCTGAAGGCAGCCCCGGTCCGTTCAGTTTGGGGAGCCAAACGTCGGAAGTGCTCAACGAGTTCCATCGGCCGTCGAGGACGAGTCCTAGGTCTTCAACGTCGACTCGACGCCGACGGATACCCTCCTACCATCACTGAGGATCCCGTGGTGGCCTGTTCGAGACCATGGAGTGCATGGCCTCGGACTTGTCTGAAACACCTCGAGACCCAGTTGCTGGATCCTCTCAACGACTATCGCAGCCCCGCGTGTCATAGTTCCGCCGCCGCCTGCGGCCCCCTGTGCAGTACCAGCGTATCGTCAGCGTAGCAAACTACGCTGACGCCGGTGAGGTCGGCGCGCAGCACCAGTCGTAACCGATGTTCCACGGGGCGGCCCCAGAACCGAACCTGTGGGACACCGCACGACATCTCTCGCCAGTTCACTCACCGTTTCGACCGGGGTGATGACGGCCCTGTCCGTCAGATAGTCCCCGACTATACGACGGAGATAGGTCGGCGCCGGTGATGGGTGCCTCTAATGCAGCTCCAGGGCATGGAGTTGAAGGCGTTGGCGATGTCGAGAGACACCGCCAATACAACCCTGGCCACCATCCCCGTCGTGAGGGCTCTCACGCGCATGATGGCGTCCACCGTAGAGCGCCTCTTGCGGAAACCAAACTGGTGTTCCGCAAGATCCGCCCCGTCCCCGCAAGGGTGCTCGGCGGGCGGTTTGCAATTACTCTTTCAAAGAGCTTTACCTCGTCGAGCAGCACCACCGGGCATATGCGGACGGAGAGTCCGCAGGGCCCCGGCTTCCGAATGAGGACCAGCTTCCCGTCTTCCAACAAGCGGAATTGGCCTCAAGCATGCGCTTAGGGCCTCCAGTCGGGGCCGAGAGCCTCCGAGGCCAGGACCCAGGCTTTGCCAGGCAAGCCATCGGGTCCTGGGCGTATTCCTGGCCTTGAGCCTACACCGCCGCCACTCAGGTCCCCGGTCCCTTCCGGGATGTCGTCGTCGTCGTCCTGGTGGTCCGCTTCCGGCACCGCAGGTGGCGGAGCCATAAACGGGGCGGATGTTCCCCGCGCGCAGGAACAGAGCGCTCACCACATCCTCCACGAGCTGAGGCCGGAGACTCTGCGTCAGCAAGGGCCCAGGTGCGGAGTTATCCCACCATCTTGTAGGCGCCCCCCACGGATCTCTATCGAGTCTCCAGCATCTCCTCACGGGCCCGATCCCGGGCCGCAGGACAACCTCGGAGAGCGGTCTTCGCCGCTCTGTATCCCTCGTACAGCCCGCCTCAATGGCTGCCGCATTCGGTGGACGAATGCGGAGCCTGCGATGCCTGGCGTACAGGTGCCGCGCGGCGACACACGCCTCGCGCAGAGACGTCAGCTCACGCGACCACAATACCTGACGCCGGGCACTTCCTGGCCGGACGCGGGGCATTACCACGTCACATATCTCGGACATGGCCTCCTGGAACCACCCTGCCTCATCATTGACGTCGCGGCAGCGGCTGTCCGATGATGACACCAGCCTGCACGATCGAGGCTTCAGGGAGGGCTCCCGGTCCAGCTGGCGCCCAACGCGGACCACTCGGGGCCTGTGGGACTGGCGCTCGAGGGCTGGGTGGAGACGTCAAACCGGATGTACCGGTGGTCGGAGTAGGTCTCCACCCCTCCATGACACGCCAGTCAATGGCACGCGGCGACAGACGGGGCTGGCGAACGAAATGTCCACCACCGACTCGCCCCGCATCCGCACACACGTGGGGACAGAACCCCGATTTAGGACGACCAGGCCTGTCTCCAGAGCCAGTCTTCACCATCCTACCCCACACATCTGTACGACGAGAACCCCAAGCCAAGTTCTGGCATTGAAGTCCCCGAGGACAAGTACGGGGAGGGATAGCTTCCGACGACGACTGCTCTCAGCTCTGCAAGAGAGTTGTGAAACTCGGCGAGAGATCGGTTCGGGGAGAAGTACACCCCCACAATAGCACTTTACCCTGCCTTTCATTTATATTAGTTTTACTACTGTGAAATTAAATCCTTATTTAAGCTAGATAGAAGGTGATCGATTCTCTTTCGCCTTCTGATACAGTTTATTGATAAGTAAGATACTATGATATGAAGTTAATACTAAGTTAAATCATAACATAGCACGATCAAGAAACCAGCAACGACTATAAGACGGCTGAACGATCCTGAACAAGCTCCATCCATTGACTTCTTGCATCCCTCATAAGGTCGAAAATCTATCACCCAACTCTTCGCTAGCTGGTACGAGGCTGCCAATTAATTTTTTTTTCCGTTCAGTACGACAACAATACTCGTAGGTCATTAAAAACTATTCTTAAAATTAATTGCATCTATCTTTCGTGTCGTGTAGTGGCGGTGTAAGAATAACCACAACCCCATATCATCCCGTGGGTGTCGTAAGAGGTGACAGGGGGAAACAAATCAGGTGATGGGCAGCAGCGTCTTCCTAATAACAACTAAAAATACAAAAAACTACGGTTGCTTGCCAAGATCCGCTTGCCAAGTGTAGCAACTATGGCAAATATCCCTCTATGCGTTAATCTATGGGGGAAGCTTATGTTCGGCAGTGGACTTAAATGATTTATGATTATGATTTAATAAGCTTTAACGGTAACGTTGGATAAATTTAAATATCTTGTATTTTGCCTTGTGGTGTCACAGATAAATAAAATCTATCAAACTATTTCGTCTCTTGGGTCTCGTAAGAATTGACTATAGGGAATGCCTGAAACCTTCTTCCAAAATATTGCATTTCGTATACGCCAGAACTAAAATATCCATACCGGCGACGGGCAGCAGTGCCTAAGATGTCTGGTGGCGTTTGATGCTGCGATATTCATGTCGCCTGCCAAGCGAGGCAAATTCAGAAACAAAGTTTTCCTTCAACGGAGGATGCCAATGTTAAGAAGAAAATTATCTTGCCTTAATAAGAATGTATGTCCATTGTTACATTACCTGACTGAATATTTAACAAAGTTTTGAAACAGTTTTAAGCGATTATTTTAAAATTATCTGCATATACAGCAATTTTTTCAAAGTTTATTACCGTTTGATACATTTTGAGACTGTACTAGGTGGACTCCTCTTCTGCCTAAGAGCCCAGTCCTTGGTAGGTACGTGCACTACAGTTTTTCGGTCTGAAGAGTATAGAGATTCAATATAATTACAGGCCATGAGACATTCCATCTCAATCCTCAGATGTGACAACGCATCTGTAGCTATCTTTATTTGAAGTTGGCTGTAGGTGTTCATGGACTGTAGTAGCCACTTCAGTTCCACTTCGGTCGACTGTATGGTCGTTCGTCGCATCAATTTAATAAAACATACATTTGGAAGCCTTTGTTGAAGTCTTATATATTCGTATATTAAGTCAAATCTATAAGTGAACACACAAGCACCAACGTTTGTATTAAATAAAGTAATGTACACAAAACTCGACTGCACGGTGCAATCCTGCATTTCAACTTCATTGACAATGACAGAAATTGGACTAACACTGCACCAGTAATAAGAAAAGAGTGAATAAATCGAGATTCATGATACATCAGCTCTTAAGTTGTAAAATTAAGGAACTTCAATTGTTTACACATATAATTATTAAAATAATTGTCGTGCACCAAACAATTTCTGAAGTAAACTATAATAAAATTGTCAGTTTACAAAATACTCTATCATTTAAGGCTAGCCATACATAAAGAACAAGTAAAACGGCTTCTGCAGCGGGTAATTGATTTGCTTAAAAACAGACTAAAACATAGCACAGGCACAGTTCCTTTGTTCCCTCCGTTGATATTAAATGTTAGTTGGTAAATGAAAAATAAAAGTAATTTGTAGATCGCACTGTAATAGAAAAACCGTGTAGTGACGATGTAAGAATATTCTCTACCCCATATCCTCCTGTGGGAGTCATGAGAAGCGACAGAGGTAAAATGAAACAGGAGATGGGCAACAGCATTTTCCTAATACCAACTCAAAAAAATAAAAAACTGCGGTTGCCAACCCGCTTATTATTACAGATTTGTAGCACCTAGGGTCTTTGAGTAAAACCGCGGACGGTCGGACGGACGGACGGAGGGACAGACATACATGGCGAAACTATAAGAGTTCTTTATTATTTAACTAGGGAACCCTAAATAAAGGAATATTCATACAATTGTAAACATGCTATTAACATTCCTGCACTGAGATGATGAAATTTTCCAGACCGGTATCGACTGTAGCAACACCTTTTACATAGAGTTGGAAAATGTCCACTGCGCGTGATAATTGCTACACGTGCTTACTGATCCACTCGTTTGTCTTTACCAACTCTTCATAAATGTATTGTGGTAAATTTTGCACCGGTAATAGAGACTGGGACATTAGCAATACATCCAGAACCTGAAAACCGATAAAGTACAATTTTGCTCTAATATTGGCTCCAGTTGTATAGGACAATGATAACGACCTCTTTACAATTGTAATGCGACCGCTCGACTATTGCTGAGCTGTCTACATTTTGCATTCAACGCGCGGCTCAATTTGATGGGATACAGTAATAAGGTAATGAAACAGAAACATAAAAGGGCGTAATGTTTGTAAACGATTACGTTTCAAGTATTTCTGAAGCTTAACTTTCAGACTCAATAATATATTCTGGTCAAATTCAATGTTTTAGTTTGGAAAATGTTAACAAAAATTACAAATTTTGTTTAACTTTGTTATTATAGAGCGAAAAAGCGATGTGAAGATTTTGATATGGTTATCAATATTTGGGTACTGTAATTAAAGCTTGAAATTAAACTTTACAAAAGTATTTTTAGTGTATTAAAGTGTTCAATGTATCGAAGACGTACAGAAGATGCGAGTACACGGACTTGAGCTCCAGTAGTGCACTGATACCGGTACAGTGGCAATGTGCGATTACTAAAAGTGTCATAGCTGCGCAAGAATTCTGAAGGTTTACTTAAGATGTAAGTGCTCGAACGATACGAGATACTGGCTCCAATACATTGGTAGTGCAAATATATTAAGTTGCAAAAAGTGTAATGGAAATACAAGAGCACGGACGAGAACAATGATACAATACTGGCACGTATTTTATTTGTCAGTGTGTGAGTGTACTGAAAGTGTGTGGTAGTCATATTTTACACTTATTAAATAAATGAGTTTAAGGACGTTCATGACAAGTGCCAACTTCTTTCTAAAACGACGGTAACCTGAAACTTGTCTAGTTTTGCAGATGTTCTGGTTTGCTTCCTCTTATAACAAAAAATGAGAAAATCTATTACCAACTTTAATGAAAATACGACATCGAAGATGATTCTCTCCAATAAACTGCTAACAGCAAATAAAAAATATCCGAAAGTACACAAAGCGTCTGTAACGGAATGAAAAGACAAATTAGTGTTTTCAATTCAAACATGCAAGCTGATGTGTAACCACGAACAAGCTATTTTCAAGTCCGTTTCCAGTTTTCTAGTATGCTGCAGGATCGTTAAACTAAACGCCTTTAAGGAATAGTGTTACTTTGCTTTGCTATTTAATTTATAAGTTATTTCCACTATTAGTTAGTTAATCGGTAACATTACAGCCATTTTATGAAGCGATGTATTTAATATCAACTAAATAAAAATGTTTTTCTTGGCTAGAATTTGTAACTCAGTATAGCACTGAAGAATCAATTTAATCTTAAATTCGCTAAACCCTATGCAATCATATATTAGTTACTAAAATTGAGCAGACGAAATATTTATATACATTATAGATTCAAATAAACATAATGTATTGTATTAGGTACTTAGGTGAGTACATCACTCACCTTCGATTTGCCGACGATATAGTCCTTGTGACAGAATCGCTGGACGACCTAAACACTATGCTCAATGACCTCAATAGTGCCTCCCAACGGATAGGTCTTAAGATGAACATGGACAAAACAAAGATCATGTTTAATGTCCACGTCACACCTATGCCGGTAGTTGTTGGGAACACTAAGCTCGAAGTTGTTGACGAGTATGTTTACCTGGGACAAATAGTCCGACTAGGTAAGTCCAACTTCAACCGAGAGGTCAATCGACGGATTCAACTCGGTTGGGCAGCGTTCGCGAAATTACGGCACATCTTCTCGTCAGGTATACCTCAAAGCCAGTGCGTGTTGCCAGTGATGACCTATGGAACTGAGACGTGGTCCTTCACTGCTGGCCGGATGAGGAAGCTCAAGGTCGCTCAGCGAGCTATGGAGAGGGCTATGTTCGGAGTTTCTCTGCGTTATAAACTTAGAAATGAGGATATCCGCAGTAGAACCAGAGTGACCGACATAGTACATACAACGGATTAGTAAGCTGAAGTGGCAATTGGCCGGCCATATAGCTCGAAGAACCGACAACCGATGGGGAAAAAAGGTTCTCGAGTGGCGGCCTCGTACCGGCGGACGAAGTGTAGGGCGTCCCCCCACTAGATGGAGTGACTACCTGGTAAGATGCAGGAAGTCGATGGATGCAGGTGGCTCAGGACCGTGCTTTGTGGCATTCCTTGGGGGAGGCCTATGTTCAGCAGTGGACTTGTGAAGGGCTGTAATGATGATGATGAGGTACCTAACAGTTTGGTGATTAGTGTTAGGGCGCTTGCCAAAAATTGACTGCACGTGGGCAACCTGGGTTCGATTTCCGCCGGCGCCTGTGAAATTGTTAAATGCAATTTCAAGTGCTGATTTACCACGTACTCGGCGGTGAAGGAAAACATCACGAGGAAACCTGCAAGTCCGAGGAATAACAATATTTCGAAAACATATTTGTTAAGACCGCCAAGAAGCAGAGCGGTGAACGAATTGCTTCATAACCCTTTTCAGAAATAAGGGGAGGCGCTTTGCCATGTCCAGTAGGAGGTATTGGATGTAGCTTTACTTTTTTAACTTTTTACAGTTTTGTTATGTAGCGATGTTATGTTTTCTAGAATAAACAAAATTCCTGTTGCAACGCTAAGACCAACATTTGTTAAAATCAAGGGATTCCGAGACTAACGTTTTCTTATATTACGAGTATCCTAACGCTGAGCCAAATGATGGTTTGTTTACTGCAAACATCAATAAATGATACACGGACACAAATGATAATTTATTTGTATATTTATCGACACTCATATTATGTTACGTAAAAGTTTGTAATGATGTTTGGATATTAGTTGCTCAATCCTGTGTTAAGATTTGTTTAAAATTTGGCACTCACACAGTTTCTAAATACTAAGTATATGGGATACTTTTCGCAAGGTTTTCTTCATATTTCGTAATGCGCACAGCAAAAGAGTTTTATAATTTTCCAGAGTATGTCTTTCCACCGGATTATAATTTGGGTGATTTCATGGCAAGAGTAAACAGGTTTTTGTTACGCTAAGAAAATGTAATTTACCATTTAGTCCTTTAGCACCGTTTACCATCAGTTGAAATTTTAGAAAAGAGCGGAAATAAAAGTTACCGATGGATAATGGACATTAAGGACTTTATGTTTTTATGCAGATGGATTCGCGGGCAGTAGTTAGTAGTCAACAAAATATTCTTTACAAATATAATAAATCAATATCATGCGTTTGTCATATACATACGTGTACTCGAGAAGTTCTGCAAGATAGAAAAAAGAATAAGTGAAGCTTATAAGAAAGGAATTACTGACGACTCGTTTCTTATTTCGTGCTCATCCAACGAAATAAATTCATTCTTGTTGACTGCTATGTTTATAGTGTATTAGGTATTTTTAAATTTGATAAAATAGTTATGGGTTAATTTGATAAAATAAACCCATAAGAAACAAGAACATACGAAAAACCCAGAAGATTAAATATTTTATTAAAGCAACTAAATATAATTATGAAGAGATCTCACTGAAAAGGGCATAAATTGAATTGCCTTTCCAATACAAACGAACTTGTTTTTACGTGGTAGAGTCATGCTGCAGCTATATTGGTAGTATAGTTGTAGCACGAATGGGTCGGCTCGACCGGGGAAGGACCACTCTCTCACAGAATACCAGCGTAAAATAGCAACTTAACGCTGTTGTGTTTTGTATGGTGAGTGTAGAGAACCGGAGACCCTTTTTACTGGAAATGAGGCATTCCATCTTAGTCCTCACGGCTGACAACGCATCTGCATTTTGATTTGTAATTGAGGATAGAGGTAGATGTCTATGGGCCGCAGCAACCATTACCATCAGGTGGACTGTGCGCTCGTTTGTTACCCTTATCCTATAAAAAAATATGAATACAAATTAGGTAAGGACGACTGATTTCCCGGGCGTTAACGAAAGTAAATATAATTTCCGCTTTATCATGAGGAATCACTTAATATGTAATTGAATAAGAAAAAATATATTATATGGTACAATACAATGTAACAGGTGTCTTCTGGCTAAAAATTAATAGTGTTTTGTAAAGCTGAACTTATCACTTATAATATAACACATCAAAAGGATACTATTCAGTGATGTCTCAGTGATCGCGAGGGTGAAAACTGGTAGCGATCACCGAACGGTTAGAAGCACACTGAACCTAAACGTTAAGTTGGAGAGGTCTCGTCTAATGAAATCAACGCTCCGTCCCCCTCGTGCTCTAATCCAGAGTCCAGAAGCCTTTCAGCTCGAGTTACAAAACCGTTTTCAGTGCCTAGAAGATTGCAATGCAGTGTACCATATGAATGACAAACTGGTGGAAACTGTCCATGCGATCGAAGCTAAGTTTTGCAAGACCCGCAGAAGAAGCAAAAACTCTCCGATCACACTCAATGGCAATCATGGCTGTTAGACGAAATGAAGCTGCAGTCTTCAACAGATTTGACAGCATACAGGCAACTGAACAGACAGATCTCCAAATGCATGCGGCGGGGCTTACGCAACTTCAATACAGCTTGTATTGAAGAAGCGATCGAGCGGAACTAAGGCTTCAAAGCCTTTGCCAGAGATCTGTCTGCCAGCAAAAGCCAACTGTTAAAGCTGCAGACCGAGTGTGGCAGCATCATTTCTGGGACACCTGAGGTTTTGAGTGAGATTGAGAGGTTCTATGGGCAACTGAACACGTCATCGTTGGAGCCACACGCAAGTGCGAGTAACGATCCAAAGCGATTCTTATCCGACACTATTCCGATGATATCCCGGACGTCAGTCTGAGCGAGATAAGAATAACTCTCCAGCACCTTAAAAACGGCAAGGCCACAGGTGAGAATGGAATTACAGCGGAGCTTCTGAAATCGGGTGGAAAACCAGTACTTGAAGTCCTTAAAAATCTCTTTAATTCCGTCCCACATGGTGGCACTACACTGGAGGCGTGGAGCAAAAAATTGGGGGGTGGCTCGAACTTTAGGCATAGTCAGTTTGTATAGCCTTTTCATCATCATGTAGAGGATGTCATGGGGTCATAGTCTTTACTTCCCGCATCCCACTTGTTCTAAGTAAACACGTAGTGTTACTAAGGCTTAGTGGATTTAAGGTAAAGACCCATCCAGTACACTAATGCGATGGCCTTGTGCCTTGTGGCTCTGCTGTACAACACGTCTTTATCTAAATATATATTAACAATTTATATCGGAATAATTTATGAAAAAGGTGAATAAACTACTTAAACACTTATATTTTTGCTATAATATCTGGTACCAATATCATACATAATATGCAAAATTCGTAAAACACAATTACATTTCTGAACGTATGCCACGTTCCGCGCATCCCCGGCAGTTCTTAATTACGTCACGAAATTAAACTCCAAAAATTTTATTAAAACAGACGAAGGCATGAAGCCTTTTCCTTTCTTTTCCGTTAACATAATTCCTAAAAAAATGAAGAAAATCGTATCATATTGTTAGAATATTTTAACCTCACTCATAAAAAAACTGTGGATAAAATGTTTAATCTATGTATGTAGCGCATTTCAAACATCTTTGGCAACAATTTACTTTTGATTGAGTGAATATCAACTGTGGGACCTGAGACTAACAAAGGAGATAGAGCTGCGCTGCGTACATTTCAAGTGATGCCAAAATCATGCTCAACTTCTCGTATAAATTCATTGCTGGACGCACACAATGCACCTAAACCATGTTTTTGTTAGATGTATATTACATAAAATAAGTTAAGCATGCTTTTGGCATGGTTTTGC
Organism: Parnassius orleans; assembly: GCA_029286625.1. Lineage (NCBI taxonomy): Eukaryota > Metazoa > Arthropoda > Insecta > Lepidoptera > Papilionidae > Parnassius > Parnassius orleans. Next base: position 69,003 of record JAGSMP010000161.1, on the reverse strand, counting down.
ATTACGAAATAATATACCCAATGCTCCGTCTTTTTTCTTTGTTCGTGTGACGTGGTTGTACACAGTGCAGTAATAAGTTCAATTTAACAAAACCGCACTTACATAGCGCTGTAGATGCGAGCACTAGTTAAACAAATTAATTTGCATTATGTCTGAACTTGGCGCTATCGAGGTCTGTTTTACAAAGTACAATCATATTTTAAGCTGCTCAAAAAAAGGAGTTTTTTTATTCATCGCGCATGTTTGCTTTTGTTTATATTAAATAGGACATTTAGTTCGCCACAAAATTCACGTAAAACCAAAAAAAGTATCACTGTTTTACCTATTAAAGGCTCAACGATAAAACTAAAGTATGTCGTAATCCCCAGTTTCAATTAGAAGTTAGTAAGAATGTAATTTTATTGTAATTCTATCACGATCTGGGTTTATTAAATGAGTGATTTTAAATTTATATTATAGAATTTCTTCGTTAATCCTATTAAAATATAAAAAGGGATTTAAATGAGTCAAGTTCACTTACTAAAATTATTTAAAATTAACATCCTGTTTTTTTTTTTATAAAACTGAAGTAACAAATGTACTTAGAGTCAACCAGATGGTAAATGGCTACTGCAGTCTATGGACCACTACAGCCAACTTCAAACAAGTAGTAGTCGACTCCACCCGAAGTAGAACACCCTGATTCCTGAGAGGAGCAGCGTCAAAAGGGCGCATTGTCTGGTGCTGCGGACGCAAACCTGTCTGGCAAAAGAAGTGATAATAGCAAATCGTTGCAACGACGGCAGAAGCTCCATATGTAGACGTCTGTATCACTTAGAACACCATACACGTCGTTGTTTTAACTTGTAGATAATAATTAAATAATATTAACTAGACATACTTATAATTTAATCAAATTATATGGCCAACAATCATAAATTAACAAAATAATTAAATAAGTTAAAAGATTTCTGACTTCATGTCAAAGACGAAACTTGCCGAATGGAATAATACAAAGACATACGAGACATACGTACATACGTACGTAAATACATTTATACGTAAATACACTTATATGTCAAATTAAATCTTTCTAGTCACAAATAAAACTCGTCGAAGAAATATACATATTGTAAAATTTATGATTAATAACTTAACCTTTTTGATTGTTATATTTTGCTTAGTGAAAATTACAAACACAAAAAATTTTCTCACGACAATTTCTTGGAGTCACTCCAAGTTAAGAACAAAGAAAAATTCATGAATTTTTTTGCGATATAGTTTATCCGTCGCAAGGAAACGTAAATGAATTACAGCCGTTGTTCTTGGATTTGAACCCGGCGTCCATTAATATTTATACATATTAAGTTCGTTTCTCAAGAAAGGGAAGGAAATAGTAAAACTACTGATTTCAGCCAGGAACATATGAGTGCTTATTTACTTATCTATTTACTTATCCATCAATGTGACCACTTGGGTTTGGGTAGTTTACAAAGTAATTTCTGTTGGTACGTTCCTTGCTTTGTGCTCATCCAGCGAATTAACGATTAGTTTTTGTTGTATGCAACGTTTAAAATCGTTTTTAAGTCGTAGTAGAACCACGTTTCAGCTTAAGAAGTAACAATGGATCAGCTCGACCGGGGAAGGACCATGCTCTCACAAAATACCAGCGAAGAATAAACAGCTGTTGTGTTTCGTATTGTAAGTGCAGAGAGCCGGAGACCCTTTTTACTCGAAACGAATTTTACTCGAAACGCATTTTTTTTTGTCCTCAGGGGTCACAACGCTACTGCAATTCTTATTCGAGGATAGATGTAGATGTCTATGGCCTCAGCATCTACTTAACATCAGGTGACCTGTGTGCTCGTCCGAAAGCCGTGCCGACCGACATCGCGATCGTTACTTATTACTTAGCACGGTACACCACGTGCAGATGATTGTGGCTTTTGGACAAATAGTTGTTACATTCTCCTTGTTTTGGATTGTTGTACGAACTATGATTGTATTAATTTCTCCAGACAGCCATTGTTATTAATTGAACTCAAGTTGCCAAGAGGTATCTTATGCAGTAGGTTTGAAGAAAAATTAATTTTTAAGCCTTTTAAAGTCCACTGCTGCACGTCGAATTTTACAATCCGTTAGCTTTACTCATTCGCACTTCGATCAAACTACAGCGCGTTTTAAAATACCACTAGCGCCATCTACATATTAGACTTATGAACTTTAATGGTTGCAATTACTACTTAGTGGACTTTAAAAGGCTTAAAAATTAATTTTTCTTCAAAACTCCTGGTAAGGAATAATTAAATTGGCTCTAATCGTGCCAGAGCTTTTAAATTTTAGTTCATTTAGCATACAATTTCATTCATTCATCCATTCATTACGGCGTATCTACTGCTGACCATAGGTCCCCCCCGTAGATTGCCTAGTAAGAAGGACACGCGCCATGCTTGCCACACTTGACAGGTGGGTTGGCATATGATGATATGGAACCACATCCATTATAATAAATTATAAATGGAAAGCTTAAAAATAAACACATATTATCCTTTATTTACCCGTCAAAGCACTATTTTATGTTTTTTTTTCCTTATATCTTTATGCTGGCAGTTTGTACTTTCTGTTTGCTGCATGATTCGTTGTCAATTTCATTTTTACGTGGAAAATGCCTTCGCACAATTACATATCACATTTAGTATGTGGGAACGACACGAGTATAGGTTCAACTTTTCGTGTAAGTAATGGTTTTAATTATTCTTCTAATATGTTTTGTTTTTAAAACATTTTTAATGATTTGGTGTAGTGATGTGTAATTCAAACATTTTTTTCTTATGTTATTTACGTACGTAAGAAAATTATTCCCAATAATTAACTTGGTTATAATTAAAACCGGCCCGGCATGCTTGTAAGTAAACTATTAGTATTAGAGACACGGCTCCGTGCTGCACACCCTCGTTTGTTATCTGTTCTTTAGCTAATAGAGATGAGCTCTTCCCAGGTATTTAGTGGAGCGTTCAGAACACAGAGTAAAATAAATAGGGTATTAATAAAGAGAAGTGATTTTTATAGAAATGTTTGTAGAAAACTCTTAGTATATTAAAAATTATTATTACATAATGAAGTGGTTTTCTTAAATCCTATACTTTCAGTAAGCAATTTTTAGTTTTATTTTTAACAACTTGTTTATGTAAATGGTTTTTTAGAAACGTCTCTTACGATTTGGATAAAACATTGTTTTTGTATAAATATTATGCGTCATCTCTGAGGATTTATTTTCTAACGCCGAACAAAGCTTTAATTAATTTTTACAATTTTGTAATTATAATAAGTAATTATATCCCATTTCAGCCTATCAAAAGTCTACTGCTAAACATAGGCCTTCCCCGTAGATTGTCTATAGGCGCGATATTTTCCATAGTTCCTATTAAGAAGACGCTGCTGCCCATCTCCCGGTTTGTTTCCCTCTGTCGCCTCTTAAGACACCCACGGAACGATATACGATAGTGGATATCCTTACACCGCCACTAAACAGTCAATTAATTGTATTTATTGAGGAACCTAATAAATAAAATAAAGCTCGTAGACCGTGCACCTACCACAAGAATGGTATCTCGATGTTTCGTATATTTAGTTAGTATATTTAGTTGTGAATTTAGTTTTACCGAGGCCAATGTTTGTTCATTATACACATTTAGGTTTAATAGTATATCCACGAAAGAAAACGTAAACGTCGTAGCCAACACATTTGGACGAACTTTAAGCAAATTACTTAATGAAAGTTATTGTAGAAAACAAGCCAATCATAGCAATGTTGGTGCGGCTGGCGTTGGTCCAGGCCATTAAATGGATCACAAAGCTTTCACTGAAGCGTCTCTTTTAATATTAGAAACAAGCTATATGCAACATAAACTGTTGATTCATACACAAATGCTTAAAAGCATAATCTAAATAAAATACGAAAGTTAAGGGTTTTAATTTTTTTTAATTTTGTCAAATTTAGTTCTATATGTAAGGTTATGAAGCAGTAAAGAAAAAGACGCTACTTCGATGTATGCATTGGTGAATTGAACAACTTGCAGTTGTGGAGCATGGTTATCTGTCACCTGTGATCCATCACATTTCTCTCTATTTGTTCGTGAAGCTTCATCAAAATTGGTTCAGCCATTTCGAAGATTAGCCCGGACAGACAGACAGATAGACAAGCATTTTAAAACTGACTATCCACGTGTCCACTACATAACATGCAAATAAGCCCTTGAGCTTAATAGAAGGCAGATATTTCGATATAACAGAAAGGCACTTCAACTATGGGATTCTCCAGGATAACTCGGAACATATATTTACTTTCGCTAACGCACCGGAAATTAGTCGGCTCTACATAAATTGTACGCATAGTTCGTGTGTGTTGGCAAGTCAAACCAATTTATACATTATTGATTGTCTTTTGTGTCTTCGACATTTGCGTATGTATTATAGTATTATATGACGTTCCCCGTTGTCATTATAGCTGTTTTGAGGCAAATTTGACAAAGGTTTGTTTTGACAAAATAATTCGAATTTATGTCTTTTTTTTCCTCAAAAATAGTTTCGCTCGACGCTTATTAGTTAAGTTGTGTCGAAATAGATCGTAAAATTATCATTAAGTTTTATGTTTTCAGAAATAGTATGGAAAGTAATATTTGTAGCGGTATTTCAAAATTTAATCGACTATTTTTCCACACTAAATTATTTATTTTATTTTATTCAGAAAATTTACAGCAATTACTTGTTAATTGTAAAAGTAAAGTAAAGTTACAGCCTATATACGTCCCACTGCTGGGCACAGGCCTCCTTTCATTTCTGAGAGGATTTTAGGGCAAGGAAGTGTCCGCCGCGCTGCCCAAATGCGTGTTGGCGAACTTCATATGTCTTCGAAATGTTTTTTTTTTGATTTCTCAGACATCCAGGTTTCCTCACGATGTTTTCCTTCACTGCCGAGCACGTGGTAAATCAGCACTTAAAATTGCAATTAATAAAATTAATTTCATTGGTGCCGGCGGGGATCGAACCCGGGTTGCTCGCGTACTGTGTAATTTACAGCGAGCGCTAACTAATCTGAGCTACCACGGCTCCTTTGTTAATTGTATTAAGATATAAATGACTAAAATGCATTATAAGTCCCTTTTTATCCATTTTTATAAATATTTTTATTTTAGTGAAGCCATTACAAGTTTCTACTTTTAGATACACATTTTAGCTACAGCAGCTATTAAGTAACTTATCTTTTTCTTAACATTCATAAGTAAACTCTATCATCAGTTTCCAGTACCACACATACAAAATTCGTATAGCACAGTTACAATACTGAACGCGTCCCACGACCCACGGCATTCCCGGCAGGTCTTCATTCCGACACATGATTACGATTTTACACGTTCACTTAAATCAAAATAACTACGAAGGTAAAGTAGAATCTTTTTTCATTAACTGAATTTCTAAAACAAGATTTAAGAGAAATCGATATTATTGAAACTGATAAATATCCATGTGATATTATTGAAGCCATTATTCATATATTATTCAAATATGTTAAATATTTGATAATATTTCTTACAATCCCATGGCTACAGTAAACTACAGTGAACTCATTGTTATGATATTCTATTTACTGCACACATGAGATTTGAAAATATAAGAGTAACATTGAATGATACTTCAAATAAAAACGAGATTTTTTAATATTCTAAGCCAGTGCTTGACTACTATCCGATCTGAAGGTAAGTGATGATGCAGCCGAAGGTGGTAAAGCGCACTCACTTTACAAAAGCCTATTCACTCTTAACTTGAAGACACCAACATTGTAATCGGATGGAAAGACAGATGCTGGCAACTTATTCCACTCTTTTGATGTACTCATGGCGAAATATGAAGTAAGCAGTATGGCTCGAATGCGTGGTAAGTCGACAACGAAAAGTTGAAGAGGTTGAGTATTTTCTATTATATATACTGCTATTTCGCTGCTATTTTGCCTGTTTCGCAGCGGCTTGTTATTAATTTAATAACAGGCGGCTGATTGCTGGTGATTGGTCGCATGTTTTATCGCATGACGCGGTCGCTCACTACTTAAGTGGGGAGCGGTTGCGTCGGCGAGTCTTTTAAATAGCAGCTGTTTTTGGCTCACCGCTCCCTTAGCGGTCAGCCACCGTAGAGTCTACTACACCTGAAGATGCCTCGTGTAGAGGCGAAACACGGGTCGTATTGTCGTCGGTGGTGTGTCTTTCCTAGTGTAGTTTTGGTGGGATTAGTGGTGACGTGGATAGTGCACGCAATTGAGGGAGGGCTGGAGGTGCTCTTCAAACTAGGTAAGACACATCATTTTAATTTAACTAAGCGGATATTGGCAAAGTAAATTTTTCCAACTTTAATTTTAATTAAGTTTAGTATATATTTATGCATATATTTACTATTTTATTCATAAACAAGCTGTGCCCTCGACTTCGCTCATTGAATCTTATTCTTCAGTAGTTAATTTGTATAAATTTAAAAAAAAAACATTTGTGAAGTGAAAAAAAAACGGAAAACTAAACTTCGAGAGAATGAGACGAATGCAGAGTATAAGGAGTAGGATAATTGTAGGGTTGAATATTAATTTTTATGTTGTTGTAGGGTTTAATATTTATTTTTATATCATTTAACATTAAAATTTAAACAACACGTACACAGTGTTGTATTCTATTTTATTATATTATCGCAGATTAAATGAAACAAATTTTTACGGATTATATCGCGTTTAATTTTAACTTTTTAATTCCCGACGTTTCGGGTGCTTTACAGCACCCATGGTCACGGGGGGGACTGAAGTGTTTGACGTCCCGATGTCATAGTTAGCCCGGCTACCTTCAGTTTTTTAATATTAATTTTTGGTTCGATCTACGCAGAATGAGCTTACAGTATCTCTAAGTCTAGCCGTGGTATACTTGGGTTTGGATTTACTTACAGTATCAGTCCCCTCCCGTGACCATGGCTGCTGTAAAGCACCCGAAACGTATGGAATTAAAAAGTTAAAATTAAACGCGATATAATCCGTAAAAATTAGTTTCATTTAATGTGTAGTCTTCGCGTAAATATAAGAAAACATTATATTATCGCAGGCTAAATCATATAGATGTATATATTTGTCTCTTTTTAGTGTCTCTTTTTCGTTTCATTGAGTTTCTAATCACAACGATTCTAAATAAGTTTTCACTTCAAAAATATTAAATATTGAGCTTGCTTTTGGGAAAGGAATGTTCGCGACTGACGGCCTCGTACCGGTAAGCAAGGTGTAGGGCGGCCTCTCACTAAGAGTGATAACATGATGAGAGATGTAGGATTTGATGAATGCAGGTGACTCAGAACCGTATTTTGTAGTATTCCTTGAGGGGAAGGGGGGCTGGGTTCAGCTTTGCACTTGTAATGGGCTGTAATGATGATGATGAATGTGTTTACTGGTCCAATACTCCATGAAGAGACAACCAATATCAAGACGTCCAGCAATGAGTTGTAGATAAGAAATGGTTCTGCCTCGCATTTGCTGTTTTATTGTATCGAAACTATCTATTCTAGCATCTGTATATATTCGACGCACTACAATAGCGCGGGAGCTCATTAGAACCCGAAACACATTATTGTTTTGAATTCGCAGGGCTCTTTATTGTTTTTTGCGCATATTTGACCCATATAACAACCAATTTTGTAATATTATATCAATCATGAAAATCTTTGCTGTGGTATGGCAGTTTGTTGTGACCTGCAATTATGATGATAAATTTGAAGTTAAATATCGCCATTATAACAACGTAAAACAAAATTTGTAATTTATAAGTTACAATTTCTGAACTTAAAATCTTCAACTTATCTAGGATATATTATTGAAATTGAAAATCAAAGCTTCAAAAATAATTATAACATAATCGTTTACACTTTACGCCATTTTTGTTTCTGTTTCATTGCCTTGGTATTGTATCCCATAAAATTGAAACGCCGTGCGTTCAGTGCATAATGTAGACAGTCGAGCAGCCAAATTACAATTGCAAAAAGGCCGTTTTCATTCTCCTATAACACGGAAGAACATTTAATTTTCATATCTTCACGTTGCTGAGGTTATTATAATTTTCATTTGCAATGTTTGAAGCATTTCCGTTAACTTTATATAAACTCGTCATTAATAAAAAAATGTTCTAGAAATTCAAGCAAAATCATCAGCTTTAGTTTTTCGCTTAAATGTTATGTAAGATGTCAACATTAACTTCATTAACAAGTTAGAGAAAGTGTACGTCATATATAAACGTTATTTTAATCACCATGTTAATTATTCTAAGCGCCTACAGGACTACTTTTGAAAGTAGTACTGTGTTTTTGAGAATAGCATTAAGATGGAAATAATATATTAATGGAATACTGTTCCCATCTCTGGGCTGGGGCTCCCCAGTGCCAGCTCCTTCCACTTGACCGCATCCAGCGCAGAGCGGCTCGAATCGTCGACGACCGAGTCCTTTCCGATCAGCTCGATTCATTGGCGCTGCGAAGAGATGTTGCATCTCTTTGCATTTTCTTTCGCATTTACCACGGGGTGCTCTGATTGTTCGGATTAATCCCAGCCGCCAAATTTCACGATCGCACATCGCGGCAGAACTCCCGATACCATCCACACCATCTGGATGATTGGCGGTCCACCACTGTGCGATTTAGAAGATGTTTTCTTCCTCACAACTTCCTTGTGGAATAGTTTACCACCAGTTTTTCCGGACCGATACGACTTAGGGACCTTCAAGAAAGAGCCTACTCCTTTTAAAAGGCCGGCAACGCATCTGCAATTCCTCTGGTTCCCTGGTGTTGCAGTTGTTCATGGGCGGCAGTATCACTACCATCAGGTGAGCCGCATGCTCGTTTGCCCCTCATAAATAAAAAAAATAAAATAAGATATTTTTTCGAAACATAAATTCCAAACTATAAATGATACGCCTTACATTATTCAGCGTCAGTTGACTTGTCCAGTCAGCTGGCTTGTCCAGTCAGTTGGCTACTTTGTCGCGAGTCCAGAGGTCAATTCTAGCTGGAGTGAACATTCAATCGAACATCCATCTGCTAAAAGTGGCAATTAAGCAAATTCTCATACTCGTTGTAGGTTAACGTCTAGCAGTAGACTTTTATGAGCTGATAAGATTAAAGTCCTCTTTTGGACATAGGCCTACCAAATGACACGATTGGTGCTAAAATATACCACAACCTTTACGTGATAAATCTGCGAAATTGAAATTAACAGTTTCCTTGGCGCAGTTTTGTGGCTTTTGCTACAAAACGGGAGGCCGCCTGCACCTATTATTCCAGAAATGGTTTTGAAGTTTGTTTAAAAAGTTTAATTGAAGGATTCTTTTCTATTTAAAATCAATAAACTTTATTTTTCCCCTTTTCTATTACCTTTACAGAATACTTAACGTTCGATAAGGTCAGCAGTCATGGACGGTTACAAATTTGCTGAAACGAACACCGGTTAATAAAAACCATCACGAATAAAGAGCAACTTTACAATACTGTTTCGGGGAAAATAGTATAAATACAATTTGAATGAAAATGAAAATTAAATTTAATCTAAATTCAACGATTTGGTCCGAATAAGTTTCATGAATATTTTAATGACACGCGGAATAAGGGATATTCCATAAGAAGCTCAAGATATTTTTAACAATAGAATGAATTTTCTCAGCAGTGATCCCACAAAAATTAAACAGATCCGATAATTATTGAAGCTTATGTTTTTATAAAATAATCTAGTTTATTTTATGAAATACATTTATATTTTCTCCAGAAAACTCAAATATTTTAGCTAAAACAACGAGTTCAAATTACTACTGTTACTGACTAATAAAGGACTAAATTGACTAATCACAAATTTACTCACTGCAATTCGAAAAAACTATTTTTACTTATAGCAGGTGATGCGTGATAACTGGCTCAATAACTTCGTGAGCAATTTTTGTGCATTTTCATTTAATAAATTTACGAGTACTTCCGCTGTCCGCATCAAGCTGCACAATGTGATTCAACTATGAAAAGAAAATGTCTTGTCGACTCTACATGCAGTGTTAATGTTTGACCTTCTTCAACTTGTTAAACAAATTATTATTTTGTTATTATAATTGTGAATATATTTCTTTATTTGTTAAAATACAAAGTAACAACTTATACACGTCTCAGGTATTATGCATAAAAGGTACAATTTTTTTAAGGCATAGTTAAAAGTAAAGGAACAGGCTATACAATTTCTTTTGTTGGGCATAGACTTCCTTTCATTTCTCAAAGGCTTTCAGGCACCAAAGAAATTGTTAATTGCAAATTTAAAATGCTGATTTGTTAGAAGGTGAAAGAGAACATCATAAAGGAACTTTTATGTCTAAGAAATAAAATATTTTGATGACATGTGAAGACGAACAACCCTTAATGCAGCAGCACGGCAGACTTATTGCTTCACGACTCTTTCAGGAATGAGGAGGCATGTGCCCAGCTGTAGGACGTAATAAGACTGTACATATAATTAACTTTATTTATGTGTAAATTAATCACACATAAATAAAGCAAATCTCTCAACTATGTTAACCTTTCCAGTAACCTTCGAGCCTTCGAGTAATTTTCTCTCTTTCAATCTAATCAGAATACTGTGAGTGTAAATGCTCGTAAGCGAAACACGAGAGAGCATTGTATAGTAGTTCTATTGTCGTTTTATACTCGATGTCAGTAATAAGATTAAATTTGTTCCACTAATAATATACCCGCATTATGTAGTGTACTGTGTAAGTCATGGCGAGCGCTTAGTTCGAATTTACTAAATCACGGTAAGGAACACTTAAAATTAGCTAATTTAATTAAGTAGGAAAGTAATTGCTTAACGAAAAAATTTTTTGTCGGTGCCACATGCTCTTGCATATCATACCTTACGCTGTGTCCACGTACTGACCCTCCACAGAGACTTCTAAAGTGAACGATGTATCTCTTCTGATACGTATAAACCATCGCTCGTCTAAAAGCATATTGCGCACCAAATAACAACACTTGTACTACAGTCATTCAATAATACTTCAAAGACATGTTCCTTCTGTTTTACTACACGATATTATCCCGTGGGTGTCTTAAAAAGCGGCAGGGGAAATGCAACAGGATATAGACAGCAGCATCTTTCTCTGACAACAACTCAAAATAGTAGAAAACTGCGGCAACTAATCCGCCAGCCAAACGTCTTATGGTAATTATTTCCTTAATACATTTTATGGGCGAGTCCTATGTTTAACAGGGGACTTTTGATAGGCTGTAAAGAATGAATTAATGTATATGTGATTTTTATATTTCTCCATTTAGTACTTCAGCAGCTTCTATAATGTTTTTTATGCAACAAGTTAGTCCAAATACTCTTCGCGTTTCTTGTTTAAAAAAAATAAGATCCATGCCTCAGACCCTGAGCGCTCGATGTGAAATTCACAGTACGAGAGTAGCACATATTCGAACCATTTGCTGATTTACACGAGGCCGGCGACGTATAAAGACTTTTACTAAACTTTACTTCTTCCGTCATAGTTCCCATTTATAAAAATTAAGATACGCTCGTTAACGATATATCAAATCTAATGACTCATTCACGGGCGTGCGTAAGATGTATATTTATTTATTTGTAGACTATATACTATCTATATTTCTGTAGGCAAATGCCAAAAACCAAAAAATTATTATAGGATAAAAAAAAAATTATATTTACGCGAAAACTACATATATGTATATAAATTTAAATAAAACTAGTTTTTACGGATTCTATCGCGTATATTAACTTATTTTATATATCCGACGTTTTGAGCACTTTACAACATTCGTGGTCACGGGGAGGACTGAGGTGTTCGACGTCCCAATGTCATTAACTTCAGACTCATTCAGTCCATAGGGGTATAGCGGTGCTGAGGGCAGCGGGTTCGAATCCCTCAAAGCACAAGAATTTGTATGGCCTACAAATAATAAATCCGGGTCTTAATGTTTGTCCTTGTGCAATTTATATAAGTAAACTACCTCCGCGATACAGGAGAAAGTCCTGTGGTCGTAATTTTACTTTGGGTACGTTTTTTTGTTGATAATAACAAATAAAACGTGCACGTTATGCAAAGTCGCAATAATTATGGTATATAACAATAAACTTCATATTACCTAAATCTTATTTTCTCCTGAAGCAATACATTGATGCTAAAGAAAAATCTTTACTGTTTTTGCAAAATTGTATTTGCTGAAATTTATTCCACTCGTGTAACAAATGAAAAAGTTCGTGAGGTTAGTTAAAGGTTTATTGTGTGGCAATTTTGATTTTATTAGAATGGGTTCTAGGAAAACGTAACCCTTTTCTACCGACTTCAAACAGGAGGAGGTACTCAATTCGACTGAATGTTTATTTTTTTATGTGTGTTACATCATAACTTTTTTCTGGGTGAACTAATGATTCTTTGATTAGAAAGCTGGTGCTTCACATGTGGTCACATATAAAGGAGAATGCCCATTAATGTATGGAATCCCGTACCATGTTGCATCAAAATCAAACTTTGTTTTTATAGACTACACTGATCATATTAACTCCTACAAAAGTTATTTTTTTAAAAAAACGGGCTATGGAGTTATTTTATAAAATCGAAAATAACCTAAAAACTAGTTTTTTTCGACGCTACCAACGACCTGTTTTAAATAGACACATTAAACACGGACGAACATTATGGCTCTAAAAACAGCGTAATCTACTAATATTAGTAAGAATTACGAGTTATACCAACATATAGCCGCGCCAGAGGATGCGCGACTGAAACTCGGAGGTTTGCAAGACCTTTATACATATTAATACTGTGAGCGGGTAACGTATCTAAGGGTCATATATCATTGGACGCCACTGGAATCACACTACACACTAATACTAATAAAACATTATCATAAGTTTGACCAGTCAAACCGAAAACAAAACGCTTGTTGAGTCTAGAGCATCTTGAACAATAACCCTATAATAATCTTAAGATACTATTCCCGACAGACATAGCTCATGGTCATGTTGTTGTCGTGAATTGATTAGGTAAGTGATAGAAAAAATAAAAAACAAACAAGTCCATTTTAATAATAGGTTTTAGATTTTTTAATAGCGATTAAAAGTCAAAAATATTTATTTAAAATACATTTACTTAAATCATTCATCATACTCCTAAAAAAATCATCTAAAGCCGTTGCCGGTGCAGTTACGTCATTATATCGTCCCCAGCTCAAATACCACACTATCGTCGTTATATGAGCACAGCAGCCCACTTTTCGCTTACCAACGAGGCAGCTGCAGCAATAACATACTATGGATTCTAATGTGTTGGCCACAGCATCATCTCTGCTAATCAATAAATACGTGTGATAAGTACGACTGTTGACATGTCTAGATTTAATCCTACCTCTTAAGAGGTAATTATTAAGCCCTAAAATCAAAGGTACATCACCATCCATAGTATTATTCACCTCAACTGAATAAATACCATTCCGACGGATATGTTCCCCATAATAAGATCTAGCCTAAATATTTAGATCCCCACTTGATCCAGCATCTGGCAAAATAGCGTCTGACAGACCAGGGCGATTGGACTCATGCTGATCACGACGTTGCACTTCCCTTGTAGCTGATCTCTAGCAAGCAGCACAACATATTCTTCCGAATCTTGAGATCTAAAAAAATAAAACATTATACTATATATATTAAATTTAAACATGTAAAACAAAACATTTCACAATGGGCTATAAACTTGATAAAAGTATGTACTGTAATGTGATGTAACTGTTAGGAATACATGATAATGATCGGGCAGTAATTGTGTCAAAATAGACAATATTATCTAATAGCTACAACATTATTTATTTGTGAAGCCTTCACTTATCGGGACTCAATATTATAAACACATCTAATAATATTATTATCACTATCAACTATAGAAGATTGGAGAAAAGTAGAACATTAAAAAGAATTTGATATTTTTTTATATTGCAACATAAATAAAAATATTTACCAAATACCGCTGTATTTGGTAAATATTTTTGTCTAACTAAAATGTTTCTCTCTTGTCGATATGTTCTAGTTGTACAAAGAATAGAATTGCCTCAAGTAAAACATCATTTTCTATGACCAAAAGCAGACAATCCTTCACTGATTGTGTTTGTTCGGTCTTGAAGTAGTGTCAAACATTGTACAAAGCACACATTCTAAAGATAACTGCAATAAAAACCTTGAATGAAAAAGTGTATTTTTGCCCTTTGTGGCGTTATCTATCTTCTGTAACATATTCATAAAAGTTACACCTACATGTAATCAAGAGTAAAGCCTTTTTTGGCCTCAAACAGGTTGGTTTTTGTTATTTATTTGTTATTTCCTGTACGAGTCTAAAGTACTAAGTAAAAAGTTCAGTACTAAGTTATTTAAAAAAAGTTAGGTATGATACAGCTTACCGATCTAAATCCTTAGTAGCCTTATGAGATTCTCCAAGGCACATTAACATGTTGCAGTATTCACGAGCACTATAAACGTACCTAAGCGTTAGGCATTATTAAAACAAAACAAGAAAAACAAAACGTAACAACAAGTAATAACAACAAGAATGTAATAAATTGAATTGAAATTGCTCACGCGCACGTGATAGTCAACAGTCAACACGGAACTGTCTCAAAAACTAAAATGAATAATCAATCCCGCTAAAACAAATGCGCACGAGGCATTCGTAAGGCCTTGAAGCACTGAGCACTTCCACAGACCGTTAAACCGTTACGACATTGCCAAAAATTATTTTATTTTTAAGTTTAGTTATCCCTACGACTAGTCTTCATATGGAATTTAGACACAATCAATTGTACTCTGACGCAACAAGCAGTTCTTTACTACAAAAATTATATTGAAATTAATAAACGTAACTAATTTGGTACTCTTATGTTATCTTTGATTTTGTATAAGAAAATAGAAATGAAATGGTACTGAATAATTTAATAGTTAAAATCAATTGCAATTATGATTGACAGTTAATTAATCTATCAGAATTAATGTAAAAAATAATACTTTTACTTTATTTTAATTGCCTTTCCGTATTTAATCCGACCAATACTTTGAATTTAAACAGAGGTACGTCAAAATTATTAAAAATTACTTGCAAGTTTTATAGTGATTGTCGCCTCTAATTCTTATGTCGCCGGCAAACTAAATTTCGGTGCAACATGGCAGCGTTGCCAACACCAATTTGTCAAATTCCCCGAAAATTCATGTCAAATTCCCTAATTAAAGGACAAAACTTCAACAGATTCCCCATAAATTCCCCTCAATTTCATTTTAAGAAATGAATCAATTTTCAACTAGTTTTATAAGATTTACTTTTTAACTAAAAATATATCATACTTTAACTATCCCAAGGAGTACAATAGGTAAGTAAATATTTGCTCATTACTTTTTCACGTAAGTATCTTTATTTTAATATAAAATAAAAGTGTACGTTAAGAGATCTGAACAACCTATAAATATGGGCAAAGATTCTCTTTTCAGCCATTACAAGGATTTTAATGATGGTAAGGTACAATTGGGTTTTTTTAATTATACCTCCTGATAATTTTATCGCATTTGTTGAATTGTTCGAGCAAAACTTTCGCGAATATTTCGATCCTGTAATAAATATTGGCAATGTTGGCAACGAAATACTTAAAAGTATTATATATTTTCATGTGAATGTTTGCCGTTAGATTACTTGAAATATCTTAGATTCATAATTTACCACACCATTAAAAGAAACAATAAATTATTAAAAAAAAATATATAAAAAGAAAATTATCAGAGTAAGTAATTTGTAAAGTATTCGATTATTATGAACAATAAAACTATTTAACAAATGTTTTGTTTAATTTGTCTTCACCTACTGTGACAACCCTACCAAAATAGGTAACAATTTTGCACGTTCTTAAGAAGCTTTGTCTCTGTTCCGTTTATACTCATGTGTCATCAGTCCGTTGATGTCGTAAGGGGCGACAAAGATAAACTAAATCACGAGATAGTCAATAATACATCTTCCTGATAACAGCTCAAAATAAGAAAAGCTGCGGTCCGCCACCGAGCGTGCAACCGTAGCAAGTACGGGGTTATTTGCCATAGTTATTGGTCATTAGTTTACCTCATAGCCATCTTCAAGTATAGTAGACTCTACGGTGGCTGACCGCTAAGGAAGATGCCTCGTGCAGAGGCGAAACACGTGTCGTATTGTCATCGGTGGTGTGTCTTTCCTAGTATAGTGGTGGTGGGAGTAGTGGTGCTGGGATTAGTGGTGACGGAGATAGTGCACGCAATTGAGGGAGGGCGGGAGGTGCTCTTCAAACTAGGTAAGACACATCATTTTATTTTATTAAGCGGATATTTGCAAAGTAAATATTTACAACTTTAATATAATGGATTTCCGCAAAGTAACGCCTGATTCTATTAACTAGGTCATTAGTTTACCTCATAGCGAGATCTATTGTTTTTTTTTACACAACGTTACCTTAGTTACATTAGGATATTTTTTGTATCGTGGGGACAGTTTACATGCATATTGCATAATTTGCACAAACAGACAAAAAGCCAAGCATCCAGAACAATTATTTGTAGGCCATTCTTGTTCCGAAGGGAACGTAATACTTGTTCCGTACGGGATTCTAACCCACGACCCTAAGCGCTGGAACTCAATGCTAAGTCACTGTGCTAAGCAAAGTTCAGTCGCTTTCCGGGGTAAGCCTATGTTCGGCAGTGAACTTTCGATAGACAGTAATGATGATGATCAAATAAATAGCCATGCAATTGTCCCTAAGACATAAATTAATTTACGTTAAGTGTATCGATTTGTAATTAAGCACGACCATTGTTGTTTACAATGCCAGTGAGTTGTTGTTTGATATTAAGCAAACTTATATTAAAAAAAATAACATTCAGTTCAAACAATAATATTTCACTTTTTTCTGGAAAATGTAATATTACATTTCTTTGATTTATTGTTCTAACATCTTTTTTGTAATGAAGTCGTTCATTTTAAATATTACGATTTTTCTTAATTGTATTATCAAATTAAGAACTTTAATTATTAAGCCCAATTTAATAAAAATGAATGAAATTAAAATATGATATTAATATTTATCCTCGCTATACAGGACCAGGTTATAGAAACTCGGAATTACAAAAAACATATAATGAAAATCCCAAATACAACAGATGTTTGTCGTAAATGTAATAGTCCTCTAGATAACATACAACATATAACCGGATCATGTAAAGCAATCGTTCAAACAGATGATAAAAATAGACATGACCAGGTTGTTAATATTATACATCAAGAATTAACACTAAAATACAATCTCATCCAAACCTCACGCACACCTTACTATAAGTATATTCCTGAGACTGTCTTAGAAAACCAAACATATAAGTTATATTTTGATAGAGCCATACTGACAGACAAGATAGTCCACTTCAACAGACCTGATATAACCTTATTAAACAAAACAGAAAAAATAGCAACTTTAATAGATATAGCTGTACCTAATACCCACAACCTGCAGTCAACATTTTCAGAAAAACTTACAAAGTATATAGACCTCAAAGATGAAATAAAATGTATGTGGAATCTCCAAACTGCAAGAATAGTACCCATAGTTCTGTCCACCACAGGGGTAATACCTAGATGTCCACTTGGCTTAGGCCCGTGAGCATCTTTGTTCCGGTAGTACTACCGAGGGTAAAAAGTTACCTTTACAATTATAATAAAATACGCTCAAAATAAAAAAAAAATCTGTTTCATTACCACTCTTCATAAGTCAAATGCTCAACATTGGCTCCACAAGGAATGACTCAAAACACGACCTGAACAACCTGCAACTATCGATTTCCAGCATGTCTTACCAAGTCGTCACTCCATCTTGTGGCAGCCGCCCTAAACTTCAATTGCGGGTACGAAGCTGTCACTCTACCTATTACTGTTACTCTACTTGTTGATTCTTCGAGCTATATAGCCGGCCTATTGATATTATAGCTTACTGGAAGTGTTGGGGTTTCTCGGCTCTAATTATACTATCTAATATATCTTCCTTAAAGAAACTCCGAGCCCTCTTTATAGCTTTTTTTATATAGGAAAGGGGGCAAACGAGCATGCGGCTCACCTGATGGTAAGTGACTACCGCCGCCCATAAACAACTGCAACACCAGGGCAATTGCAGATGCATTGCCGGCCTTTTAAAAAGGAGTGGGCTCTTTTCTTGAACGTCCCTAAGTCGTATCGGTCCGGAAAAATCGCTGGTGATAATCGATTCCACAAGGAAGTTGTGCGAGGAAGAAAACATCTTCTAAATCGCACAGTGGTGGACCGCCAATCATCCAGATGGTATGGATGGTATCGCGAGTTTTGTCGCGATGTGCGATGGTGAAATTGAGCGGCTGGAATTAGTCCGAACAATTCCTCAGAGCACTCCCCGTAGTACATGCGACAAAATACGCAAAGAGATGCAACATCTCTACGCAGTGCCAGTGAGTCAAGCCGATCGGAATGAACTCGGTCGTCGAGTCGAGCGATTCGAAACGCTCTGCGCTGGATGCGGTCAAGTGGAAGGATATAAGATGATATATGATCTTAAGCTTGCCATAATATAATGAAGCATAAGGTAGCTCATACCTTATGCTTAATTAAATCATGGTCAGCAGTGTAAGACCACATCTGAAGTACAAAATTAGTTTAGAAATATATATATATATATATATATATATATATATATATATATATATATATATATATTTATTTATTTATATACTTTTATTTGTCGACCGATTTTTATGAAGAGTTACTTGAATACTATCAAATGTACTACTTTCTTTTTATTAAATTTGAATTAAAAATTGCCACTTTCATTTTATAAACCTCATTTTTTGAAATTGAAATGACAAACTATCTTTCAGTCTACCTGGTAGTAAATGCATCAATATGCCATATCAGCCTCTAAACACCTGCAACCAACTTAAAGCAAAGAAGGCTACAGATATGTTAACACCTGTGAGAACTACGATTAAGATGGGATCATCTCTTAGATTTTTTTTTTTCTAGTACTGAGCAAAGCTTTGCAGTGCAGGTACTACATATTTTTATTGACGATCTATCTTAATAATTTTCGTTATTTTCAATCCTATTAGAAAGATTTAGAAGCAAGAAGGAACTTGCAGTGGCGTAGCTTAGTTATCTGTCATGCACGGCCGCTAGTGCCGAAAATGATGCCTTTTACCCCCTCTTCCTCTCCCCTCTCCATTTTCGAAAGTACTATGAAAAATATGAAATCAGTAAATCTTCTCTAGTAACATAACAGTAAAGTAACAGTCTACGTAAGTCCCTGTTGAGCTGAGCACAGGCATCTACTCATTACTGACAGGGTTCAGGGCAGGTCTTCACATATATGATAGGTATTATTAAGTCTACATACAGATTATGGATGAACATAGAAATTGGTTTTTAACGAATTCGACATTTATTACATCACTAGCTGTTCCCCGCAACTTCGCCCGCGTGTATTTATTACAATAGGATTTCATGGATGTTAACTTTTTTGCGCGGAACTCTTTTTCTTTTTCTAAAATGAAAGTAGCCTAAGTTACTCCTTATAACATCAGCTATCTGCCAGCGAAAGTCCCACCAAAATCGGTCCAGCTATTTAGGAGATTCGAAGGAACGGAGGAACAAAAAGACAGACAGACAAAAGTTTTAAAAATTGTGTTTTTCTTATAAGTGCCGTATATACTTTAATATGCATTTAGTAAAAAGCTGTTATTTTGAATACAAACAGACACTTAAATTTTATTTATTTGTATAGATATCAGACGTTTTCACTGAAATATGGTCCTAACATGAGTTTTCTTTCTGCAATATAAATTATATATGAATGTGGTTTAATCTGAAGAATGACATAAACATGTCCAACTATTTATCTTTTGCTTTTATTTGAAATAACCCAATAATCATGTATTTACTGAGGCCTCTCTTATAGTTTGCTTGCCTATATTAAAGAGATTAATAAGCCGCACTCGTTTGAAGATATGTGGTGAGAAAAAGACCCCTTATACCTTAATATATTATATTGCAACTAACGAGAAATAATGAGTTTGAATCTAATACATAATACAGCTCCTGTCAGAGAGGTTTTATTTATTATTGGCAACGTTAGTTACCTAAAGTATATATTTCACTTGTCACAAAAGAAAAAAAATCTAACTTAATTACCCATAAACTATCTATACCAATACACACCATGAAAACAAGCTATTGTGTGAATGAAAATGCATTGCGATGCGATGGATGAGGGGGGGGGGGAGGAGATTACAGGGAAGCATACATTAAGGTTGGTCAAGTTGTATCCCTAATCTATTTCTGCAATGACAGGTACATTTTCAATTGTGAGGTTTAAGCTAGAATGCTTCGCTGCGTACTCTTTTTCTACTTGTTTATCTGCCTTTATTAAACCCACAGCCGTGTAACTGCTATTTCAAGATAGCATATTATCTGCTTGCCTAGCGTGACGTCATCATCTTTACAGGCCTTTCACAATTCTACTGCTGTACGCAGGCTTTGTCAGTACAGAAGTATCTACCGAAATAGTAGGCAGACGCTCGGTCACTCTATCTACAACCAATGAATTTATACTATTGTAACTAATCCTAGGCGTTGACAACATTCATGCGTTATAAAATTACTTTGAGACGCGCTATCCAATAATATACGATTACTACGTTCATGTCCATGCGAACCTATAACTACTCGTATAACGCGTGCGGTTCCAAGAAGCACAGTAGCGGGAGCGTGAGTCATTTCTTTATTACTCGATAGCGAGCACAAAGCAACATCGTCATGCGGTGATGCCACTTGCGAGGTGCCAAACGCACCTGTTTGCTTCTTGTGGGTGCGGTTCGAATCTATAGGGCGGGATGTCCGTGTCTGTCACAGTTGGCGAATCACAGGTTTGCTCGACCTGGATGCGAGATTATTTTCAAAATGTACCATAGTGTGATGTCTACTGCGACATTTATGACACTGAGTTAGAATTACAATTAGAAACAGGATGATGTTACTCAAGCAGTTAAAGTTATGCTTTAATTGCTTGAGTAACAAACATCGTTATTATTTTATAGCGTTCGCTCGGTGAACGCTTGCGGAAAATTGCACAGTTATATAAATGACCATGTTGAGTTTTACATAAACATGCGTTGCGTGAAAATGCAGGTGCGGTGTTTTCATATGTTAGCGATTTTGTTGGCCTCGACGGCACATCTATTCGCCGGTCGACGCATTTTTTAGCTTCTTGTTTTGTAGTAGCCGAGCGTTGCAATATTTTAATTTGGTTTCATACAAAAGATGCCAAGACGTCGAATGATGGTATGTCAGAGCCACGATTAATCAATTCGAACGAGCATACTGTGCCCGTCCAACCTTTTAATGCTAAATCATTAAATTTAAGATTTTGAGAGCGGCTACCGATGTTGCGAATTTATCTAAAAATAATTCGAGATTATGAACATTTGCGGACGACATAGCTTTAAGATCAAATATTTAATCTAAATTTGAAGAAGGCAACATTTGTTTATCTTCGTATTTATTTTTAGCGATTCGAAAATTAAGAAATAATTATCAGCTGTGGGGTGATACCAGTACACACAGATTGCGCTTTACCACTTAGCTTGCCAATCAAATAATATAATTTTTCAGAATCCGATAAAGAGGAATTATTATGTATAGGTACTATTCTGAAAGCTAGCGAAAATAACGGCCATGTTTTAATATCAGCATTAAATATTATATCATAGTTACTTCTTATGCAGTTATTTACTAAAACGAGAAATTGCAATTACGAAGCGCGGTCGGCTTGAGACACGTTCTTGGCAAGCGGAGCGATGAGTCATATCCAAACGAACGAAACGATTTCTACGTAAACAAGTCGAACAATACAGATTAATAGTTCTGCGGAACGAATTGTTACTACAAGGGGCGAGAGCGGTTATTTGTAGTATGAAATAATAACAATCAAATAAAATATTTATGTAGGAGTGTACTAGCATATAAATGTATTCTAAATTGCGATATAAAATACGATATAAGTAAATAGGCACCAATTGCGAGGACAAACTAAATAAAATAGGCGTTTATGTACTTATTTATTGTGAATGCGGTTATGAATAGATACCAAAAATATATGGTCTAAATTATAGTTCAACAATTATTAACAACGATTCGATTAATAAATCCGGCTCGACCGAAGAACAAAAATATATAATGGTTCAGCGGTTGGATGCGATTCGAAGGACCTTTGAAATTGTGATTGTATGGCGTGGTTCAAGGAACCAAAACAAAATGGCGTCGAGTGCCGCGTGCACACTATATACTTTAGACAATAGACCCTTGCGTAAATTTACTAAATTCGTTGCCTGGCATGAAGGGAAAGTGAGCTGTGCGAGATAAGGAATAGAAAATAAGATCATATTTTGAATTTATTAGTTGATTATCACCGCAAATTGAATAGCCGCGCTTTACGCCGTATGCGCTCTAGTGAACCATCAGAGCCACTAGTTTTGACTCCCGCACATTTTTAAATCTTACGCCTTTGAAGTACTTATCCGCTTTAGATGTAGACGATGATAAACTTCATGTTCTTTCACGTCATACCTTATTGGACAAGCTTGTACAGTCAGCGTTGGAGGGCGGAATATCTGCAAACGTTGCAGTCGCGGCAGAAACGGTATATACCAGCTAACCAAATAACTGTCGAAACTGTAGTTACTCTCATTAAATAAAAAGCGCCGTCTCTTCATTGGCCATTAGGGATTGTTGAAGAGGTTTTACCCCTGGATCGGATGGAGTAACGAGGATAGCTCATGTTAAGACAGCGACCGGGTCATATTTGCGTCCGGTTGTACGTCTCTGCCCTTTCCTAACCAATAGTTTCGATTTGCTTTCTAGTTTAGGTTATTAGTTTAGATTAGGTTTAGTATTAGCTTTAGTTTGTTTTGAAGGAGCCCTTTTTGCGAAAAGGGAATACAACTATCTAATTGGTGTGCTCCGCATAAAGACCTTACACATTTTTTCTGCTCAAATTAAATCGACAGAATTACCCCAAATTATTAAGCCGTAACGTAGGATCGAAGAAACATATCCATGATAGGCAGAAAGTACGGATTCTATGTTAGCCACTCGTCTTAAACGATATAGAACATAGACAAATTTATCTAATTTTTACATAGGTTATCAATATGTGTCTTCCAATTACAGAACTTGTCTATTGTTATACCTAAAAGTTGGTATGGTCAACTTCTTCGATGATGTTTTTCCATATTCGATTTTAAGTGGTGCTTGCTTACTATTATATGTCTGAAATCTTATCATTTTAGTTTTCCGATGTTAATTTGCAAATTATTATGCCTTAACCAATCTATGATTTTTCTAAAGTACTATTTATTTCGAATTCTTAGTCAAAAGTTTTATTATTATTTTCAATATTAATGGTAATGTCATCAGCATACAGCACACATTTGTGTAGTTATATTGAAAGATCATTTATGTATATTATGAATAATATATCCTAGTATACTTCCTTGCGGCACTCCGCATTTATTTTCATGATATGGTGAATTTTTTACGATGTCCAGAGTAGCTTGATATCTCAACGCACTGTTTTCGTTGACTTAAATAATCTTCTATTAATTTTAGTGCACTACCTCTTATACCATATCTGTTGAGTTTGTGTAACAATAATTCGTGGTTAACAAAGTCAAATGCCTTTGACATATCAATGAAAATTGATGTTATAGGTATTTTGTTGTTTAGGCTGGTTGTTATAAGTTTTACTAAGTTGAAACATGCTAAAGTCGTTGACTTGTTTTTTGTAAACCCATATTGCTCTGGTTTTAATATTTCAAGAAGTTATAGATTCTGGTATGTATGGCCTTTTCAAATACTTTAGACAAAACAGGTATAAGTGTTATGGGACGATAATTGTTAATATCACTTTTATCACCTTTCTTGTGTAGTGGTTTAACGATAGAAAATTTTAGTCTAGTTGGGAATATGCCTTGAACAAAAGATAAATTAATTAATAATGTGGGTCAGTGGGAAAAATAAATATTTAGAGCATTTTTTTAACATCTTAGTACTAATATCATCATTACCTGTAGAATTTGTATTATTTAAGGAATTAATTATTTTTATAATGTCAGTGTTATTTATAGGAACTAGATAAATAGAATTGGGATAAAATGTCAATTTAGATGCATAGTCATTATTGGTTGTTATTGTATTTGATGTTTTAATGTTATTAGTTAAATTTATAAAGTAATTGTTAAACACGTCCGCTATTTTATCTGACTGATAATATGTACTGTCGCTAGTAGTTATTGTAGTTATGTCATTAATAACTGCCACATCATTATTAACGTTTTTATTATTCGCCAAGCTGCCTTACTTTTGTTGTTAGAATTGAGTAGGTAGCGTGTATTGTCAATTTTTGGGCTTGCTGTATGCATTTCTTAAAATGTTTGTATATTTGTCATATATTTTCATATTTATTTTTGTTTGCTGTTGAAAGACGGTATTTCAAATATAAACGTCTTTTATTAATGCTACATTTTTAATACCCTTGTAATCCATTTGTCCTTAATAGGTTTATTTGTTATTTTTACAATTTTTTTAGGGAAACACAAATTATAAAATAAGGTTAGAGTATCATGAAAGTAGTTGAAAGCCAAGTTAGTATCCTCGGCCTCATATAACATTTCTGTTCCTTATCCCGCACAGCTCACTTTCCTTTCGTGCCAGCCAACGAATTTAGTAAATTTACGCAAGGGTCTATTGTCTAAAGTATATAGTGTGCACGCGGCGCTCGACGCCATTTTGTTTTGGTTCCTTGAACCACGCCACACAATCATAATTTCAAAGGTCCTTCGAATCGCATCCAACCGCTGAACCACTATATATTTTTGTTCCCCGGTCGAGCCGGATTTATTTATCGAATCGTTGTTAATAATTGTTGAACTATAATTTAGTTAATATATTTTTGGTATCTATTCATAACCGCATTCACAATGAATAAGTACATAAACGCCTATTTTATTTAGTTTGTCCTCGCAATAGGTGCCTATTTACTTATATCGTATTTTATATCGCAATTTAGAATACATTTATATGCTAGTACACTCCTACATAAATATTTTATTTGATTGTTATTATTTCATACTACAAATAACCGCTCTCGCCCCTTGTAGTAACAATTCGTTCCGCAGAACTATTAATCTGTATTGTTCGACTTGTTTACATAGAAATCGTTTCGTTCGTTTGGATATATCTCATCGCTCCGTTTGCCAACAACGCGTCTCAAGCCGACCGCGCTTCGTAATTGCAATTTCTCTCGTTTTTAGTAAATAATTGCATAAGAAGTTTATTTGCGTATCTATATAATATTCATAGAACGGTAATTAATATTATTTTGTGGGTCAGTAAAGCTATACTTGATAAACATTACCTGATTTATTGATGTTTTGGAATAGATTCTTACCGCCTGGTAATAGTTATTTCGTACATAGTAAATACGCAATTTTTTTTCCGTTCTCCTCGCCTTTGTTCTTAATATCAAACTATTATTGTACTGTAAAATGGCAGTAAATGCGAAAGAAATGCAACTTAAGACCCTTTACGCTAAAAGCGACATGTTGTTTTCGCGAATACAGAATATTTGTGATCACGCAAAAAATATTCATTTAGAAGCGGTTCAGGAATGATTTTTGTGTGAAATAGAAACTATAGATTCATTGCGTTCGGATTTTGAAAATTTAATGGATAAAATAAATAATATTGAATTGCAAATATATAATTATTTGTTAATTTTCGAATCGCTAAAAACTAAATACGAAGATAAACGAATGTTGGCTTCTTCATATTTAGATCAAATATTCGATCTTAAAGCTATGTCGTCCACCAATGTTAATAATCTCGAACTATTTTTAGATAAATTCGCAACATCGGCAGCCGCTCTCAAAAATCTTAAATTTAATGATCTTATAGATTTTGTATTTTTGCATATAGCATTAAAAAGGTTGGACCCGGGCACAGTACGCTCGTTCGAAATGGAAAATCGTGGCTCTAACATACCACCATTCGACGTCTTGGCATCTTTTTTGCGAAACCAGATTAAAATATTGCAACGCTCGGCTAATACAAAACAAGAAGCAAAAAAATGCGTCGACCGTCGAATAGATGCGCCGTCGAGGCCAACAAAATCGCTAACATATGTAAACACCGCACCCGCATTTTCACGCAACGCATGTTGTTTATGTAGAACTCAAGATGGTCCTTTATATAACTGTGTAATTTTTCGCAGCGCTCACCGAGCGAACGCTATAAAATAGTAAAGGCTAATAATAACGATGTTTGTTACTCAAGCAATTAAAGCATAACTTTAATTGCTTGAGTAATATCATCCTGTTTCTAATTGTAATTCTAAGTTCTAACTCAGTGTGTCATAAATGTCGCAGTAGACATCACACTATGGTACATTTTGAAAATAATCACGCATCCAGGTCTAGCAAACCTGTGAGTAACTCTTCGCCAACCGTGACCGACACGGACGTCCCGCCCCATATAGATTCGAACCGCACCCACAAGAAGGCAGCAGTGCGTTAGGCACCTCGCAAGTGGCATCACCGCATGACAATGTTGCTGTGTTATCGAGTAATAAAGAAATGACTCACACTCCCGCTACTGTGCTTCTTGGAACCGCACGCGTTATAGTTATAGGTTCGCATGGACATGAACGTAGTAATCGTGTATTATTGGATAGCGCGTCTCAAAGTAATTTTATAACGCATCAATGTTGTCAACGCCTAGGATTAATTGCAAATAAGACACCTTCATGTCCCGTAGTGAAGGGAATTGGAGGCTTCAATAAAACGGTTTAAGGTTAAGTAAATTTTAAATTTTATTCGCGCTTTGATAGTAGTGTTAACTTTAGTATAAATTCATTGGTTGTAGATAATGTGACCGAGCGTCTGCCTACTATTTCGGTAGATACTTCTGTACTGACAAACTTTAATAATTTGGCTTTAGCGGATGATACTTACTCCGTCCCTGGAGACATTGATATGCTCATTGGGGCATCTATTTTCCCTCACCTCTTGTTATATAGCAAGGTTAAGGGTAACTCCTCGAGTATCGCACCTTACGCATTGGAAACCGTTTTAGGTTATGTTATCGTTGGTTCCGCTCCTGCCGTTGTTAGTGTCTCGGCAGTTTCTTGTTGTTGCACCCCGCCGAACCTCTCGAATTATTAGTTCGTAAATTTTGGGAAATTGAGGAAGTAAACGTTTCGCCCATACGAGGATTATGCGAGGAAATTTATGTTCGCACGACTGTTCGTGATCGAGATGGTCGATATGTAGTAGCTCTGCCCTTTAAAGGGGACATTTTGTCTCTGGTTGATTCGCGCCAGATGGCAGAGAAACATTTTTTTTTTATAGCATAAGGTGACAAACGAGCACACAGTTCACCTGATGGTAAGTGGGTACTGTGGCCCATAGACATCTACATTTATCCTCAATTAAGAATCAAAATGCATATGCGTTGTCACCCCTGAGGACTAAGATGGAATGCCTCTTTTCCAGTAAGAAGGGTCTCCGGTTCTCTACACTCACCATACGAAACACAGCAGCATTGAGCTGCTATTTTACACTGGTATTCTGTGAGAGCGTGGTCCTACCCCGGTCGAGCCGACCCATTCGTGCTACAACTATAATATAGTTGCAGCGTGGCTCTACCACGTAAAAAATTTCTATTGTTTGAAGCGCAAGATGCTTGCTTCGCCCAAATTAAAGGAAGCTTATGACGATGTCATTAACGAATACCTAAGGAAGGGTCATATATCGCCTGCGCTAACAGGCATGGATAACTCTGCCATAGAGACGCCGTCATATTTTATACCTCAGTATGGTGTCATTAGGGAAGACAAACTTATATCTAAGTTACGTGTAGTACTTGATGCTAGTGCCAAAACTAGCACCCGCGTCACCCTTAACGACATCCTTCATAGTGGACAGAATCTACAGGGCAACCTTTTTAACATAATCATAAGCTTTCGTTTGTTTCGTATCGCAATATCCGCTGATATCCGCCAAATGTTTCTTTGCATTGGAATTCGTGAATGTGATTGGGATGACACACCGCCTTGTTCGTTCAGGGCTAAGCTTTAGGGAAGAACTCCCCTTACTAAGTCAAATTAAAATACCGCGTCATGTAAATGTCACTAAAAATAGCGTCGTCGCTGTAGTTGGTTTCGCAGACGCTAGCGAGGAAGCTTACGGGGGCGTTGTATACTTCCACATCCGGAACGCTGGTGAGAGTTCGGTCAGCCTTATTAGCGCTAAATCGAAAGTTTCCCCTCGTAAGGTTGTGTCTCTCGCACGCTTTGAGCTTTGCGCAATTTTGGTTCTTGCCAAGCTCATTACAACTATTGTTAATGAATGCAATAGCCGCATCAATATCGATAAGATATTCGCCTTTTCGGACTTAAGAGTTGCTTTAACGAAGAAGCAACCCGTTTACCGCTTTACTTTAATGTCCCTAGCTGACATAAAATATGTGATGCAAACAGGTAAAATATTCTACCGTCTAAGTATTTAAACTATGTGAAATATAATTCCAACCAAAAACTATCAGATGCAATACGTTAGAACAGACAGCTGTTTTAGTTTTGCGTTGCGTTCCGTCCCATTCCGTTTCATTCTGTATCTTATTGTTCCATTCCGCTCCATTACACTACATTCAGATTTCTATGCAATAATTAAATTATATTGCACAGCCGCAAATAACGACTTTTCTTAACAGCTCGTCGTTTCGTAAACGTTTTGAAATCTTAATTTTATGTATATAGGAATGTCAGAAAATTCTCATAGTTTCCGATAGATCGGATAATGAAACTCATGTTTTCACCACACTTTAAATACCTACACCGGCAACGGGCAGTGGCGTCATCGGTGCTCAATCAGTGTCAATCCACCTGACAAGAGTAATGAATGAGGAAAAACCCTCCTTACAACAGAAATATCCCTACTTAAACTTGTGGGGTTTTTTACGGAAAGATGAAAAAAGAGGAAAGAAACAATGATCACAATTTTTACAAGTTAGTGTAAAAATATTTACTTTAAGAAACAATTTAAAATTATAATTTATGTTTTCTGTACAAAGCTATCTTCCTAAAATCTAAATATGCAACAATGTTTGGACAGCAACCGCCCTTTTTCTGCACATAGATAAGAACATGAGATAACAAAATTCATTTGTTTTGTACTCAGACTGGACACTATCTAGGTCTTTTGCAATTGTTCACACACGAAAACGTTTGAAATAAATGTGAAAGTTTTTTATTTGTTTATATTTAAAGTTAAAATTTGGGTAAAAGTTTTTTATAAAACCGAAGTGACTAACGAACTTACAGTCCACCTGATGGTAAATTGCTACTTTAGTCAATGGACACCTGCTTCATATTAGAAAGCTATTAGATGCTTTGTCACCTCTGAAGACTAAGCTGGAATGTCTCACAGCCCGTAATTATATTGATTTTCTATACTCTTTAGACTGCAACGCAGCAGTGCTAGCATTAGTATTTGGCGGGAAAATTATGAAGAATAATTATAATATTTAAAATACTAACGAATGTCAGTTAATAAAAATAAATAAAAAGGACCTGCCTAGCAGTCCGTCTTAACCTCATTAAAAATACGTCGTTACGTTCACCACATATTAAATATTTTAGGTAACACGATTTACAGTTCTCCAGGTTCTGTCACCCTAAGGATATCTACTGGCTCATATAACAACAAAGCTTAGAGATCGGTGAGCATACTTATTTTAATTATAATTCTATACTCTTTTAAAAATCATTGGAATTGTGCCATCATTAGTTCATTTGACGAGGTAGCTCAGATGGTTAGCGCTCGCTGTAAGTTTCACAGTACGCGAGCAAACCGGGTTCGATCCCCGCCGGCACCAATAAAATTGTTACTTGCAATTTTAAGTGCTGATTTACCACGTGCTCGGCGGTGAAGTAAAACTTCGTGAGGAAACCTGCATGTCTGAGAAATAAAAAAATAAAAAAATATTTCGAAGTCATGTGAAGTTCGCCAACATGCATTGGGGCAGCGCGGCGGACATTTCCTTGCCCTAAAACCCTCTCAGAAATGAGAGAAGGCCTGTGCCCAGCAGTGGGACGTATATAGGCTGAAAATTTTAGTTCATTTGAAGATCTTACATTCGTAAGGGGAAAAAGCGAAGGTTTGTTCTAACGTCTGCCTCACCTGCACGCGGTTCTCCCTGAATGAAACAAAACTGATGATTAACTGACGACGACTTTTTTTTCTTTAACTGCAAATCTAAATCTTGTAGACTGGTGATGAGAAGAAGTTTTACATGTGCAAATATCCGGTCTCTGCACCCATCAGCTCGCCTTCCCAGCGTAGCGAGTAAGCGAAACTATTCTAAAAATACATATTTAGTGGCGTGGTCTATCAGTAGACTTTAAAATGCTGACAAAGATGATGACAAATACTTTTTATTTTAATGATATGTAACGCGAGAACTATACAGATTTAAATAATGTCGAATAATTTTATATTAATACAGCATTTCTGTATTAACTTGAACACTTTACTAACATCATAATAATATTTTCTTTACGATTCGCAGAAAGCAATAAACTACTACGAAAACAACGATGGCTCGTGATCGATTAATTATTTAAGACCGCAATTCATTTACTTCATCACTTTGTTTCAAACTAGTTTTTCCTGTAAAATTCCGGATTAAGAACTACATAACGAGTTTGGTACGTACTCAAGAAATATTGGTCATGAAAACTTTCGTAATCGAACTTTATGTCCGCAGCCATAACTACTGAACAATATCATGAAGTAATTACTTACGGTGCAGGTTACTGATCTGTTAGACTATGACAGTTACTCTGATGTTGCTGAAGTGGCAATGGGCCAGCCATGAAGCTCAAAAATAGCCAATGAATAGGAAAGAAAGGTACCCGAGTGGCAGATTCCCATTGTTAAGCTAAACTTAGGGCGTCCCCGCACTAGAAGTCGATATAATATATAGTTGGCTCAAAATCGTGTTTTGAGGCATTTCCTGGGGGAAGCCTGCGTACAGCAGTGTACTTGTATTGATGATGTAATAATTATGATAACGTCAAGCTAGGCAGGCAGATATGCTATCTTGAAATAGCAGTTATACAGCTGTGAGTTTAATAAAGGCAGATAAACACTTAGAAAAAAGAGTACGCAGCGAAGCATTCTAGCTTAAACCTTACAATTGAGAATGTACCTGGCATTGTCGAAATAGATTAGGGATACAACTTGACCAACCTAAGTGTGTAATTCCCAGTAATCCCTAACCTCATTTATCGCTTGGAAAAGCATTTTTATTCACACAATAGTTTGTTTTCATGGTGTGTATTGGTATAAATTGTTTATGGGTAATTAAGTTAAATTTTCTTTCTGTTGTGACAAGTAAAATATATCCTTTAGGTAATTAACGTTGCCAATAATAAATAAAACCTCTCTGACAGGAGCTGTATTATGTATTAGATTCAACGTCATTATTTCTCGTTAGTCGCAATATAATGTACTAACGGATAAGGAGTCTTTTTCTCACTACATACCTTCAAACGAGTGACACTTATTAATATCTTTAATGTAGGCAAGCAAACTACATACGAGTATAAGAGAGGCCTCAGTAAATACATGATTATTGGATTATTTCAAATAAAAGCAAAAGATAAATAGTCGGACATGTTTATGTCATTCTTCAGATTTAACCACTTTCATATATAATTTATATTGCAGAAAGAAAACTCATGTTAGGACCATATTTCAGTGAAAATGTCTGTATGTAATGTCAAAATAACATCATCATCGTCATCATCATTACAGCCCTTCACAAGACCACTGCTGAACATAGGCCTCCCCCAATGAATGCCACAAAGCACGTTCGTGAGCCACCTGCATCCATCGACATCCTGCATGTCTTACCAGTTTATCACTCCATCTAGTGGGGGGAGGGGGTCGCCCTACACTTCGCCTACCGGTACGAGGCTGCCACTCGAGAACCTTTTTTCCCCATCGGTTGTCGTTTCTTCGAGCTATATGGCCGCCATTGCCACTTCAGCTTACTAATCCGTTGGGATATGTCGGTTACTGCCCCTTATCCCTGCCCCCTTATCCCTTAAGGGATAAGGGGGCAGGGATAAGGGGGCGCAGCAGGAAAGTGGGATAACATTCCACAAGTAAGTGAATTTGCAGCTAATATTAAGCAAATTAAAACTATTTGATAATATAGGCACTTAAAAATTTGTTACTAATTTTAATATCGTAATTACCAACATGTTTGGCTTTATATTTACAGTCTGTAAAACAAAAATAGTTTCTAAATCAACCGCATTTCCCCGTAGCAAAATTCAATAAGACTTTATGCTATGGAAATCACTGAAATATACCAATCAAGCTATCTCGACACTAGTGAGATCTCAGAGCGGAAAACGTCGAATAGTATCAAAGTTGAACGTAAACAAATATTAGGGGAAAATGGACATTGGTAACTAATATAAAATGAAAAAATTCAGCGTCCGGTAGAAGGATGGGAAAATCCGATGTTGGACCTGATGGTAAATTTAAGGAAGCAATAATCAAAATCCTTTTTTTATTTCCAATGTGTCAAAGACCACAAAGGAAAGTGACATTATTGCATATATTAAAGATAAGATACAGGAGGAAACGTTTTTAAAACTTTATTTAAAATTAATAGAAAAATTGAAAAGAAATATAATTCTGTCAAGCTTTATGTGTCCAAGTCAAAGCTGGATGTTTTGCTTGACGATAAGATCTGGCCTGACGGCATAACCTGTAGGCGTTTTACAAATGATGACTTTAAGTTAAAAAATAGCCTTAATAGCATAATGAAGCAAACTATTACATAAGAATAGATAAACAAATTTATAAGACAATTAAATTAGCCTGTTTTAAATGCCCAATTGATGCAGTTAAGTTTCTGTGTCAAAAATTCGATATAGTTGCTCTCCAGGAAACGTGGTTGCTTCCCTATAATATCCCATACCTTGCCAAGATACATCAAGATTTTGAATACACAGGAAAATCAGCTGTAAACATATCAGAGGGCGTACTCAGAGGACGACCATATGGTGGTGTGGAGATTTTGTGGCGTAAAGGAGCTTTTAGTGAGTCATAGTAATAAACTGTGCTAGTGTGCGGCTGGCAGCAATAAAAGTATTCCTCGGTGACACTGACTTCTATATATGGACTGGCTATACACCGTGACATAATGAGGCGATTTGATTTTCGCCATTTTGGCGCTGACAGCAGAAGTGAACGTCCACGGAACTAATAATAGAGATAGGACAGTGTGAAAAAAAATATCGATAAGAATTCTATACTCAGGCCTACCCGTAACGTCCATTCTATTTATGTATCATATTAATATAATGCCATACAATAAATAAATGTATCAATTAATACCTAGGCCTTACACGCAAGCTTTATACCTCATATAAAACAAGAATCGACGCTGCGTTGATCTGTCTACGTTTTTATTCATAACTACAGAACTGATTTTGTTCCGGGTTTCAAATGAGAAAACGCTTACGCATACCTGCATTGCGGGGGCAAGAACGGATTATGTCGGACTTGCACCTACTAAAACCCCATGATGTTTCACCTTCACCACACATTGACAGAGCCACGGAAACGATTTCAAGCACATCCGCGGCCCCACCAGCGAGGAGCCCTCCTTACTTGAGGACTTCCCTCCCCAACTTCCCGAGCCCGATATGTGGAGGTCATGGAGCCAAGAAAAAATTAGCACTTGGAAACACCAAGTAGTACAGTCCCGCCAAAGTCGCGGAAGATAGTCGAGTGGCGCATTAGCATACCAACAATCCTCTTCCCTAGCGACTCCACCTCGGCCTCAGCGATATTGAGAGAAGACTCTCCTCTAGCCGCAGTTCACTAACACATCCAAGGGCTCGACAAGCCCACTCAGAGTGGCCACCTTGGGCCAGCCCTTCACCTCGGGCCAGCCATGTGAGTCGCCCTACGTTTACCATGGGTTACCAAGCCACGGCTACTAACCTCCCCCCCTCCCTCGCCACGACCAGGCAGGAACCCGTTCAGGGAGGAGTTATTTCTCACCTAAACTCACGCAAACTCACTAAGGACAAATTAAGGATTTAACAAACTTACGTCTTGTAAACACAAAGTCATCATCAGGCAACCTTTCTACACTTGGCTGTGGCCCTTGAGTCTAGGGGAAAATAAGGAAAGAAGAAATAAAGAACATTCGAAATAATAATCTAATACTTTTATACTTACTGGTACTGGTACTACCAGAAAATATTGTGGGTATAGAGCACCTTTTCAAAGTGGTGCGTTTCTCATGTCCAATAAAACAGTCGTATGTGAAGAGTTTAGAACAAAGATAATCATTTTGTTTCGGACTCCAATTCACAATTTTTATGCTATTTAGCTATAATTTCAGTCTAGGTTCAGTTGAAACCTGTTAATTAATAAAATTTTGATAATTATCTGTTGTTGGCGACTTTGGTTGTGAATTGATATGGGTAGAAAGAACATCGATAAGTATTATAGACAAGAAACTCGACAACCCTATTGAATTTTATTGTTTATCAAAACTGAGTAATACAAAATTTGTTACTCATTTTAATATCGTAATTACCAACATTTTTGGCTTTATATTTATAATAACAGTTATTTCCATAGCATAAAGTCTTATGGAATTTTGCTACGGGGAAATGCGGCTGATTTAGAAACTATTTTTGTTTTACAGAAGAGGGCCATTAGATCTATTTACAACCTAAAACCGAGAGAATCTCTTAGAGAAAATTTTATAGAAATAAATATATTAACTTTGGCTTTTCAGTTTATTTAAGAAAATTTAATTTATGTTAAAAAAAAGGTAATTTAGGTAACAAAAAGTGATATACACTCTGTAAACACTAGGAACAATCAAAAGCTAGTGATATCAGTTTCTCGACCCACAGAGTCAGTAATTCATTATTGGGGCAATGTATACGCCATTACAACAGTGTCTCACAAATTATACAAGCTCAAATTTATAAATATTTAAACTTTAAAAATAATTATAAAGTTTAAATATTTAATTAAACTAAAACTGTATAAAAAAGGTTATAATATAAATGAATACATGGTTGCTATAAACCCCTGGGAATGAGGTGTTCGCTTCCAATCTGTTTCTAAAATAAATTATGTAAATATTTTGTATAACCATTTATGTAAAATTTGCTTTTACAAAAAAGTCCCGCTGGGTTTCTTGCTGGTTCTTCCCAGTAAAGAGTGTTTTTATCGAACCAGTGGTAAAGTAAACAATGACATTCAATAAGAATTATACATGTGATCTATATTGAATAAGAAATTATTCTATTCTATTCTTTCCTAATGACACCGTGGTGCGGAATAAAATATGACGGCGTTTCTATTGTAGTGTTATCCATGCTTGGTAGCGCAGTCGATATATAGCCCTCCTTTAGATATTCGTTAATGAAATTGTAATAAGCTTCCTTTAATTTAGTTGAAGCAAGCATCTTGCGCTCCAAACAATAGAAACATTTTTCTGACATTTGACGCGAATCACCTAAAGACAAAATATCCCCTTTAAAGGGTAGAGCTATGATACATCGACCATCGTGATCACGAACAGTCGTGCCGACATAAATTTCCTCGCATAATCTATCATCAGGACTTAGTATGGGCTGAACGTTTACTTGATCAATTTCCCAAAATTTGCGAACTAATAATTCGAGAGGTTCGACGGCGGTGCAACAACAAGAAACTGCCGAAATATTATCAACGGCAGGAGCGCACGTTAGTGTGATTAACGATCCAAGAACAAGTCTTATCCGACACTATTCCGATGATATTCCGGACGTCAGTCTGAGCGAGATTAGAATGGCTCTCCAGCACCTTAAAAACGGTAAGGCCCCAGGCGAGGATGGAATTACAGCGGAGCTTCTGAAAGCGGGTGGAAAACCGGTACTTAAAGTCCTTCAGGAGCTCTATAATTCCGTCCTCCATGGTGGCACTACACCGGAGATGTGGAGCAGAAGTGCTGTGGTCTTGTTCTTCAAGAAAAGCGACAACGCTGTCTTGAAAAACTACAGACCGATTTCCCTTCTGAGCCACGTCTATGTGCTGTTTTAGAAAGTCATTACGAATGGTCTCGCACGCAGACTCAACGACTTCCAGCCTCCCGAACAAGCCGGTTCCCGAAAAGGCTTTAGCACCATAGACCACATACATACCCTTCGGAAAATTGTACAGGAGACCGAAGAGTAAAATCTGCCACTTTGTTTTGCGTATGTGGACTATGAGAAAGCCTTTGATTCCGTCGAAATTTGGGCGGTGCTGCAGTGCCTTCAGCGGTGCCAAGTTGACTGTCGGTATATTGAAGTGATGACGTGTTTGTACAGTAGGGCTGGGATGGCTATCCGAGTACGGAACCAGAGTACGAAACCTATCGAACTGCAGAGAGGTGTAAGACAGGGTGATGTAATATCCCCGAAATTAATCACTGCTACATTGGAAGATGTTTTCAAGCTACTGGACTGGAAAGGATACGGCATGAACATCAATGGCGAGTACATCACTCACCTTCGATTTGCCGACGATATATGTAGTCCTTATGGCAGAATCGTTGGAGGACCTTAGCACTATGCTCAATGACCTAAATAGTTTCTCCAAACGGATAGGTCTTAGGATGAACATGGAGAAAACAAAAATCATGTAAAGCACGGTCTTGAGCCACCTGCATCCATCAAATTCCTGCATGTCTTACCAGGTCGTTACTCCATCTAGTGGGGGGTTGCCCTACGCTTCGCTTACCGGTACGAGGCTGCCACTCGAGAACCTGTTTTCCCCATCGATTGTCGGTTCTTAGAGCTATATGGCCAGTCTATTGCCACTTTAGCTTACTAATCTGTTGGACTATGTAGGTCACTCTGGTTCTACTGCGAATATCCTTATTTCTAAGTTTTAGCGATATTATCAAATAATATGGCATACAGCCTATTTTATAACCTAGTAGTGTTGAGCGAAATTTAAATCTACACAGGTACTTAGGCGCGACCAAACCAATTATATTGTCAAAATTTTAGTTCAACAATTATTAACTACGATTCGACTAACAGATAAGGGTCGAATGGTACCTCCAAAAAATAATGGTATAGCGGATTGGAACGGGGGACTTGGAGGTGATTAATTTAATGGACTGTATCAGCGAGGTTCGAGGGAACCTAAGCAAAATGGTGGAGGCGGTGTGCGGACTATACTTTAAAAATAGACTTTGTGTCTAATTGATTTAATTCGCTGGCTGGCATGAAGGCAACTGAGCTGCTGAGGAATAAGGAATAACAAATAAAAATAGGTCATAAAAGAGGATGGACAAAACACAGCACCTTGAGAACTCGTATGCACCAAACAAACTTCTAACGATTAAGTAACTTTAAACTACATTACGCGATAAAGACCGCATGCGTTCTACTACAATATTTCCTTCCAGCGGAGCGGCAACAACTGAGGTGTCCGTTCCTCTGCGTTTTGCGTTGACAACTATTCTCGCGGATGACTGACCTCCACGGCGGTCAAAGCCACACTCTATCGGTACGTGCTTAGAGGGAGGTGGGTGGAGGAGTCTGTGTCTGCCAACCCTAAACTAAAGAAATACAAAATGTATGCGTCTGCGCAACTACTGGCCCTTTTCACCAAAGTTCATTGCTATGCATACTTTTTAAATGTTCACCTGCTCACCTTGCCTGGGTGAGCAGGTGAACATTTAAAAAGTATGCATAGCACACTTTTTAAATGAGGCACACTGAACCTAAACGTTAAGTTGGAGAGGTCTCGTCTAATGAAGTCAACGCTCCGTCCCCCTCGTGCTCTAATCCAAAGTCCCGAAACCTTTCAGCTCGAGTCACAAAACCGTTTTCAGTGCCTAGAAGACTGCAAGAGATTTCCTCTTTACCCTTTACCTTCCGAGGTTAGAGTCCTCATAGGTGACAGCGCATCTAGACCGTCTTTTTTTTAAATTTACTTGAAAGTTTCTATGGGCTACATTAGCTCGAAACTTGGTTAACCCAATCAAAGTTGTAACCTCTTGCCTTTAGTACAATGTATATTAAAATTGTTGAATTAGTTGCATTTTGTCAGCAGAAATTATTAAAAAAGTGATTCCATTAATAAAATAATATAATTGTTTGTTTATGTGATATGTACGTTTGTTAAAGACCTCCACGGCACCGTAGAAACCTCGCGCATGAATTTCTCTGGATGCTAGATCGGCTAGATCATCAGATATAAACTTATATGTCTCCATTTGAATTTGTCTATTGTTTGCACAATCTCTGATACTCTATTAACAATGAATATTTTCCATTTATTAGGTTACGATCCCAGTCACGTAAGAACAATCATGCTGCCAGTCCACGTGTAAACCTCGTCATTTAGTATACTTCTTATATACTTAAGCAGTCGACTCAATAGTGTAGCAGCACAGAATTATAATCTAGGAATCGAAATTTGTTTAAGCTTGTTGTTATAGCTACACTATTTTAAATTTGCTACGGCTGCAAATGCTGCTTCAGATGCGTCTGTGAAACCATGAATTTCTACATTTTTATTATCTAGGTTTATATTTAACTAACGTTTTAAACGAACTTACTCTAAGTATACCAAGCCACCTTTAAAATGTTTCCACTCTTGTGTAATGAGGTAGTTCGTCATCCCATTCAGCTCCACAAAGCCATAGTTTTTGAATCAAAATTTTTGCAGTTAACAGTACTGGCGCTAACCATCCAAATGAATCGATCAGACGTGTTACATTAGATAGAATCGATCTTTTTGTGATTTCTTAATAATTATTCTCAGATAATTTTACTATAAATATAAATAATCTTCGTATCTGTCCTATGTAAAACCTAGTATTTTGATTACAGCGTCCATTTTTAATTAATTTTCTTCAATAAATCACCTGAATTGCTACACCGTTTCTGCATTTAAAACCCTCCCAACTTAAGTAGACTGTTTACTTCATTATGAATGAGTTTTGCCTGAGTAACAATTTCAACACTGGTCATAAGGGTATCCATATAAAATTCTAAACATGATAGAAATATATTTAGTTAGTGATTTTTAGTCCCTCTCAATCACAAAAATATAAAATGTACAGATATCTGTAATTTATAATTTTAATTTTTGGGAGTAGGATTGTATGATAATTATTACATTTATTTTATTTTTATTATAGTTTTTTAATATTGTATATATTAATAAATTAATTATTAAAAATGATATTATATTGGATTGATGTGATTGGCTAAATAGAAAAAAAATTATATATTTAGATAATCTATGGTGGATTCAAAAATTAATTTTATAATAAGTTCTTATGATTACACGAACTTTTTTATATTTTGGATATTTTTCATTATATAAAAAACACATAACAAACATATTTTTAATGATACTGCCTGACTGAAAAAGATTAGCTAGCATTTTTCTTCATTGACGTCTCTGTCAATTTTGATATGACATCCGATGTTAAAATGAAAAAAGAACTCATTCTCATTTGACTTATTAAATGATGTGTATTAAGTCACAATACTTTTAATACACTTTTTTACACTATTTTACAAAACGTGTTCAGATCTAAAAAAATAAAAAGGAACTTATTCAATATGGGGATTTTTGCAGCATTAATGTGGAAGCATTTCATACTACGAAAGCGCCGCCTTCTTATAACTTGCATCGATATATTTACTCCTTTCTTGATGTTATTTGCTATCGGTATATCTTTCAAAGAGCCTAAGGTAAAAATAATATACCTAATATTTTGTTAGCGATAGCCATGTTGCACCTTTTTTTTATTTTATAACCATATATTGCCTACCAATTTTCACAGAGAAAAATTGTATCAAAGATTTTTTAGATAGAAAAGAGTGACGAACGAGCACACAGTCTACTTGCTGGTAAGTGGATGCTGTGGTCCATAGACATCTATGCGTTGTCACTCCTGAGGACTAAACACTATGATTTCAGACTGCTATTGGAAATTTTTGACAGAAAAATCTAATAACTGACTTTGACCCGACTCTAAATTTAAGCCCGGGACCTCATGATTATCAACTGCGTTTATAAACACTAGACTTACGTGACAATCAGTTATACCAAATGGTATTTTCCTGATAAGGACGTTCTGTGACACAAGACATAGATAAAGAATCAATAGGCACATACGTTTTAACCCCTGAGAACTGAGATATAATATCTCGTAATCAGTAAAAAGAGTTACCGTAGTATAGCCACGCTGCAGCTATATTATGGTTGTCGAACGAATATGTCGGGACGACTGCATTAGGACCACGCTTGCACAGAATATCAGCGTACAAAAGCAGCTTAACGCTGCTGTGTTTCGTTTAGTGAGTGTAGAGACTCTTTTTA
Organism: Parnassius orleans; assembly: GCA_029286625.1. Classification (NCBI taxonomy): domain Eukaryota; kingdom Metazoa; phylum Arthropoda; class Insecta; order Lepidoptera; family Papilionidae; genus Parnassius; species Parnassius orleans. The sequence continues at coordinate 28,361 of JAGSMP010000161.1, read as the reverse complement.
CTGGAATCGAGGCATTCTATCTCAGTTCTTAGGGGTGACAAAGCATCTGCATTTTGATTTTGATTGATGATAAATATAGTCGTTTGTCACCCTTATTCCATATAAAAAAAGAGTAAAGTTCCATGCACCATTCGAAACGCAGTAGCATTATACAGCTGTTTTACTAGTATTCTTTGTGAACGTCTTCTCTGCTGCATCTTAATCTGCTGACCTATTTGTAGTGCAGCCATATACCGCTGAAGCGTGGCTATAAAGCATGTAAAAACACACAACAGCAGGCTTAGTTGCTGACTAAACTTGGTGTGCCCAAGTTTAGTAGCCTATTATAATATATGCGGCGAGTTTTAAATAAGTCTGCAGTTGCAAGTCACCTCTGAGGACCAAAAAGGGATGCTTGATACAGTTTAGCGTATCCTTTCGTGGGGTCCAGCGGAATCGAGACTATTTATATACTCTAAAATAATGGGGGTGCAAATTATGTTTAGATAGTTTCGCAGAGATTACTACATACGCCAATCTATCCTTATATAAATGAGAATCCAGTAAAGGTGATCTTGCATTCTTGTGGTCTTTATTCATTATTGGATTCAGAAGGAAGACTCAAAGATTAATCATTTATTTATTTATTTAATAAAATTCGTATCAGATGGTCCACGGCTTGCACTTATATGTTGAATTTTGCTATAATAAAGTTTTCTATGTATGTTTGTGACAGAACCGTTTTGATGTGTATTGGCGTGACCCACGTATTATGTACACCCCGGACACTGAGTTGACACGGATGCTCATGGACCACGTTGGCGAAAGTCTATACCTTCCGCGCATCGATACTGTTCCAAGTAAGTTCTAATCATTTATACGTTTAAAAATCGAATATATAAAAACTAATGTTTGTTTGTTCGTATTTTATGCACAGCCCATACCGTTCATCACATAGACTTAGAATATACTGGCGTATAGACGACCTTACAGCCTGAAAACGCATAACAAATTTTGATTTGTCATTGTGTGCGTTAGCTAGTGATGTACATTTTACTTACATGGACTATCAAAAAATGATTGTTAAGAAAGAGGTAAAAAGATTTAAAAAAATAGTATAGGGCACGAAACTCAATAACTTCAAAAATTAACTGAATTTTTAGTACAAGTGGCTCCTTTAAGTAAAATTGTTTTTATTCTACTTTTTTTTATACTTCACAAGAAAATGTTTACTGCAAATTTTTAAGTTCTTTGGATTCCAACCAACCCGCCCAATCAACCTTAACAATTTTTTTTCTAATTATGGAATCACATTTTTAGAACGCAAACCGAGCATTTATTTTCATTCTTCTTCTAGTTGTGTGGGCAAATCTTTCGATTTATTATAATTTATAAACATTCAAGATAAATATTGACATTAATTTTGATATAGTTGAGTCAATTCCTAGCGTACATGTAAAATATTTTGCTTAAAATGTATTTATTTACCAAAATCATGCAAATTATCAACAACGTGACTTTTTTCTTTATAAAATATCAATACTAACAAAGTTATTGACAATTTTCTATATTTTAAACAGTAAATAATATAAATATTAAGCAAAAATAGACGCGTCATAACATTGACGACGTTAAATTCCCTCAACACAAAAGCTGATCTTATTATATTGTATGTTTCTTCAACTTGTTGCATTTTTTATTAAACATTAGTATAAATTATTTCAATAATTACGTAAAGTAATTATTTAAACTTATTACTACAGTTCAAATTTCATTTCGCACAATACCTACATCGTCTAAACAAGGTAAGCTACACTGCATTCTTTAAGGTTTAAGGACACGTGACGCGATGCAAGATTTTCTTAGGAGAGATCCTATAGTTACTACATACCTGGCATTTTGGGTAGCATTGTGGGTAGCACCCTAATATAGAAATGCAAAATAACCTACATATTATCTCACTTTTTAGATTTCTCGGGGATCCCATTAATACCTTGTATGTAACTATATTTATTTATTAATTAGATATCTATTATTATTAGATACATATGATATACACATTTTATATTTTAGTTCATGATATTTATCACGGGGGTACTTTATATATATGGACCCCCATTTACTTGGCTATTACATCACATTTTCATTGCATTCATTTCATTTTATTAGTACATAACTTTTTTATCGTACTATATCAAGGTGTGTACTTTTAATGTACGCATAAACTTGAGGTCTACGTTTAAGTTATTTAAAAAATTGCATTGTAGCAGTGCACCGCCTTGCGGGGTTGCCATGCGATTTGCGGAGCAAAGGCGAGTAAATTAAACACACCGATGCAGTTTAACAACTCTCCCTTTATTGAATTTAAAGAGACTTATATACTTATTATGACGTAGGAGCATAGGTAGATTTCGTGTTTCGTGTTTCCAGTTAGAGACACGTGAATCGTGTCTTCGTCTATAAATAATAGGTCGGGGAAAAAGTTTCTTCGTATTTTATGTACAAATTCAAGACATTTTTTCTCCAAAGTTAAATTACATTTAATTATAATAAATATATATATGCCATTTTGTTCGATAACTTACTGCAATCTTGATGGTAGTGACAACAGCCCGTTGCTGTAGAAATCTTGGGATTTTTGATCAAAAAAATGCGACAAGTAGTTTTTACAGTCCTCTCTTGATGTTAACTTTTATTATTATTATTACAGCTTTATTTTCCATAACAATTGTTACAAATGTATTAAATCTAATTATAATAATTTCTAGACATTTTCTTTGTTATGTGGCCCTTCAGTGAAAAAGCTCCTCCATATTTTTCCATTTTTCCCTGTCCTTGTGCATGCATCCAACTTTTCCTGCTATGTTTATTATGTCATCGGACCATCTTTTCTGTCTTCCCACGTTTCTTTTGCCTTTTGGGCCCTGCCATTTTGTTGTTTGGTAGTCATCTCTTATCTTTATATCTAGACAAGTGCCCTGCCCAGTTCCATTTCTGTTTCAAACTAAAATTAGAGCATCTGTTAATTTTGTTTTCATGCGGATGTCTGCATTTCTCGTTTTTGTATTTTTCTCAATTTCAGTATACTACGTTCCATTGCATGTTGACAAGATGAAATTTTGTTTTACTTTTCGGTGAAGACCCAAGTCTGGCTAGCGTAAGTTAAGCTTGGAAGAATGCAAGAATCCATTATAGTCTTTTATATTAAGACTATAGTTCCTTTTAAATTTCTTTTTGAGCCCAGTATTTCTTCCACGCCTCACTTATTCGTCTGTCTATTTCGTTTACATTACTATTTTCATCAAAGGACACTAATTTACCTAAGTACATTTGTATATTCTATCGGTTTTGCTCTACTTTGATTGTTTTCTTTTGACTGTTTGACATTATTTTAGTTTTGATGCGTTCATGTGTAAACCGATTTTTGCTTTCAAAGTTTAATCTTTGTAGCATTGCTTCTAGATCTGTCTTGATTCACTAAAAAGAACAATGTCATCTGCAAACCTTAGTGTGTTAATTTATTATTGAGTATCCATATGCCTTTATTTTCCATTTAATGTTTTGAAAATGTCTTCAAGTACAGCTATGAATAGCTTTGGAGACAACAGGTCCTCCCGCTCCTTACCAATTAATGAACTCTTCCCTTGTCTTCCAGTTTTACTCTACTTACATTTTAGAGTAGATGTTTTTATGATATTTACATACTTTTTGTTTACATCATTATTTCTTAGAGCAGTCCATATAGGTGGGTGTACTATGCTGTCGAATGCTTTGGAATAGTCCACAAAGCTATGTAGAGTGGTTTTGAATTCTTTATATTTCTCGATTATTTGTGCCATTGTGTGAATGTGGTCTATTGTTGAGTAGTGCGACCGGAAGCCCTTGTTCTATTGGCTGATTATTGTCAATATCTGGTGCTATTCTTCTTAGGATGATTGATGAAAAGAGTTTATATATTGTTGATAGTAAACTGATAGGCCTGTAGTTGCTGATGTCGAGCGGATTCCCTTTTTTATACAATAGTATTATGTTTGATTTACTCCATTGTGATGGTACTTGCTCTTTTTCCAGTACTAAATTGAATAATTCTGCTAGATATGCAGCCAGGGTTGGCGCTCCGATTTTGAGGGCTTCGTTTGTGATGTTATCTTCGCCTGGGCTCTTTTCGGGTTTTAGTCGTTTGATTTGGGTCAATATTTCTATTTCAGTTATTGGGTTTACTGGTGTTTCTGCTATATCTTCTCCAGTTATATTACTATAATCTTTTTCTTCTTGTGTCATATCACGTGGTGGTTTTGCATAAAGAGAAGTATAGAAAGCCGTTGCACATTTTATTATACCTTCTCTGTCTTTGTTTTCACCTTTTTCACATTTTAGACTTTGTATCCAATTTTTGTGCGTAGATAATTCCTTAAAGGCTCTTTTTGAACTACGGAAAGTATACATATTTTTTTCTATAATTTCTCTTCTATGGTTAGCATAATCTTTTTTGATTGATCTGTTGGTTTCTTTGAACAATTTCTTTAGTTCCTCTCTCATTTCTTTGGACTTGTTCTTTGTGAACATAAGTGCAGTTCTTCTACAAATTAAATTTTGTGTGTGTTCGCTAATGATCTTTTCTTTGTGTTTATTATTTGCTTTTACATTAATTTTAAGGCTTTTTTTGATTGCTTCTTCCAGTTTGTCACTGAAGGATTGTACAGTTTTATTTTCCTTTAGAAATTCTTGCAATATTGGTAAGTTCTTTTTTAGGTTTTGTATGTAGTTGTTTTTATCATGTATGGACTTCAATTTATTGGGTATGGTTTTGAAAGTTCCTCGGCTAATTTTAGGTTTTGGTTTATAGGCATCTTAGAATCCTGTGATGTTAACTTAACACTAGCTAAATATTTCTGAAGAGACCAAAACAGGTGGAAACCTGAGGTCGCAAAGTCAGGACTATATGATAAATACAAAAACACTTCCCAACCAAGATGTTTAAGGTTTTGTTGAGTGGCCAAAAATGTGTGTGGTCCTGGCGTTATCATGATGAAAGACCACTCTTTTTCTGTTGTTCAAATCCATGGTTTTGCCTGGCGGTGAAGCTCATAATTAACGATGCCCTTCCAATTCCACCATACACACAGCATCACCTTATTGCGTGTTAATCCGGGTTTTGCTAGTCTGTGGAGCTTGACTACCCTTTGACCATGATCTATTTTGCACATTCTCTATCGGCGATCCTCTTTTCATCACCAGTGATCAATCTTTTCAAAAATGGTTCGGTGTCAATACGTTTCAATAGAGAATCGCAAATGAGTGCACGATTCGTCAGTTTTCTTTGAGAGAGTTCGTGTGGTACCCAAATATCGAGCTTTTTTATGTAGCCAGACTTTTTCAAATGGGTCAAAACTGTTTTGGGGTTAATCCTTAATTCCTCGGTTATGTCGTAACTATAACTAATAAGCCGAACTTGCTCCACTTTTTCAAAAATGGCATCGACTTTATCCGTATGAGGGCAACCAGAGCCTGCTGCAAACTTAAATCAACTGTGTGCTACTCTTACTGACACTGCATTAGGTCCATAAACGTCACAATTTTTTTTCGCGGCCTGAGTTGCATTTTTTACTTTTTTGTAATAAAACTTCAGAATATATCGAATTTCTTCCGTAGATAAACTCATTTTGACGGACAGAAAATCAATTGAAAATGGCGGGAAAGTATTTTTTACTTTTTATTTTTATTTTTCTTAATGTCCAATATGTATTGATATTAAAACCAGCCAGATACAAACATTACAACCAAACAGATTTTTTTCAATTTTTATACAAACAAAATATGAAAAATCTTTCCCCGACCCATTATAATATGATATAACTGAACTAATTAGATATTATTTCTACAATCCATGAAGACACGTAGACTCCATGAATGGAGCCTTGCTTTTCAAGAAAGTTGCTAGTTCTATGGATAAATACCAATTATAGGTACTAACGTTTCGATTGGTTTCGAAAATTGGTTCACATAATCGTAGTACTGCTCGTTTTGGTATCAGTCAATTGCGATCTTTATCTGACAAAGTGTAGCCATTGGATCCTTTGTCATTATAGAGATAAAGGTTGTCAACTGCATTTTAGGCCATATTTGCCAGTTTTATTTGGCATGTACATTTTGAATTTCGCTCAGCTACCAAACTTTACCAACATCTCTTTAATAGGCACATTAGCACTTAGTGTATAGTCAGTTAGCTTGAGGATTGGATACAAAGATGGACAGAAAATTGTTTAAGCACATCTATGGTCGTTTAATATACGTTATCAACGATCTTCAAAATTATCAAAACGCAATGCTATAAGTAAAGCACAGAATCTGTTTTTAGACATAGTAGCTCTAATTATTTCTCTGCCCATGTCATCAGTAGTAAAGAGCGATAAAACACATAAATCAAAAGAGCAATAAAATCTTTTTTTTATATATAGGATAAGGGTGACAAACGAGCACACAGTCCACCTGATGGTAAGTGGTTGCTGTGGCCCATAGACATCTACATCTATCCTCGATTACGAATCAAAATGCAGATGCGTTGTCACCCGTGAAGACTAAGATGGAATGCCTTGTTTCCAATAAAAAGGGTCTCCGGTTATCTACACTCACCATACGAAACACAGCAGCGTTAAGCTGCTATTTTACGCTGGTATTCTGTGAGAGCGTGGTCCTTCCCCGGTCGAGCCGACCCATTCGTGCTACAACTATACCAGTAATATAGCTGCAGCATGGCTCTACCACGTAAAAAATTCATTTCATTTCAATTTGACCTGTTTCTCTAAAATGTTTACTTGAAGATAGATGCTTTTGTCGTAATTGTCCTAGTTTTTTGTTTGTACATGTAAGATGGTGTCGATCATCGATATAGGTTTTAGGTTTTTAACTGGTGGTTGAAATGACAATCGTAAAATATTGTGAGATTCTGTACGAACATTGCGTGACTAAGGAGTTGTAGACCAATTGAATCTGTTTTTGCCATAAAAATAATCACCTGAAGACGTAGGTACATTTTTAGTGTTACTATCCTATTTTCACTGTCAGAACATTAGGACTCGGTTTCGCCATCACTCACAATAAATTCGTTGTCAGAACTTGCCTCAAGAATAAAGTTTGCTGAATGACCGCCACCAGTGTCTTCATCTTCATACTGCTCATTGTCTTCTTGAAGCTACACACAGAACAGTAGACCATATTTACCCTTTTTTATATATCATTTGACACGAATTATTATATAAAAACAAAATTTGACATTTGCTATTCTTTACATCTCCTAAGCTTAAGCACTGGCCGAGCCGGTTTACAGCAGTTTCTCTCTGTACGTGACGACTCGCCTGTGTTCACGCACACACGCGCCTCATCAAGCTTGCAGTAGTGTACCTATCATAGCACGGTTGTATGAAGCTTTGCCTATGTACGGTATCTTTACTCATGTGCTGATACTGTGCTGTGATTATTTCGGAAACCAGATTGAATCACAGGTAGCTGACTTGATTATGTTCTAGATATGGTGAAATTTGAGAATGAACGCATCTTTCTACTTTTTAAGATAGCGCAAGAAAAATGCTTATTAGTCTTATATCAGAGATATTATCAACCGTCGATTTTTTTTTATTGGAAGTAACGATGGCACATTTCCAAGATTCTGGAATTACTCCTTTTGTTTAGGCCTTATCGGGACTTTAGAAATAAAATGAGCGGACTGTATTAACAATAGGTTTAATGCCGTAAAATCTCTAAACAAACATATTATAAATTAAAAAATGAAGTGCCCGTCTGCTACCGCGTCTCGCAACTGAGTGAGGGACGGAAGCGCTCGCGCTGTCGCGGGTTCAGCGACCAGTCCGCGCCCCCACGTGTCCTTCATTTTGGCCGAAGTGCGATGACGTGCGCCGACACCTTTCAATATGGATTTATTGAGTATCGTCACTGTCATTGATAAATAATATGGAAAGATAAGTTTTATCATTGACATGGAGATGCCAACAGTTCCGGTCGCATTAGTAGCTGTAGAAGCAATTATACTTTTCACTGAAGTGTATCATTTACGGCTACCAATCGGAATTACATTTCAGAGTACTTAAGTAACTCAATTTCTCAATAAGTCTAGTAAAATATGCTTGTTTTTCTAGAGTAACTGCTCGATTAAAATAGTTGTGCAGATCGCGGTAAAATTACACACTCCATTCAGACTTCACAGTTTTGTCAGAAATTCGCTAAGAGTATCAGTCAATCATGTGGTCGGACGTAATTTAAAAGTACGTTTATGAACAGTGGCGTATGTATCCATTAAGTCAATGACGAGATTTTTAATGGTATTTACCATATCATCAATATAATTTGTACTAGTACAACCCTTTCAGGGTGTATTTAGCTGCATTGTTTATAGAAATTGAAAGAAGAAGATGTGTGTGCGAAAGATAACATCAGTCAGGATACTCGTTGTAGAAATGATCCGTGTAGGCTATTTCACGATTTAATGGGGATTAAATTTACTGATTTCTTGTATTTACGCGAACACTAAACATTGAATAAAACTATGTTTACGGATTTTATCGCGTTTAATTTACTTATTTTTAATTCCCGATGTTTCGGTTGCTTTTCAGCAACCCATGGTCACGAGAATGAATGAGATATTCAATGTTTCGATGTCATAGTTAGCCTGGCTACCTTCCGTTTTTGAATATTAATTTTTGGTTCGATCTACGCAGAATGATCTTGAAGTCTTGCAGTGGTATGCTTGGGTTTGGACTTAATTTTGTTAATTATAAGAATATTAATATAATTATTCAGGTCAATAAATGATTCGTGCAAACAGTCTATAACTGAACTAACACTAACTGATTCAAGACGATACGCCGAACCGAATACAGTAGTCTTACTTCCAACTTTAACATTAAACCACATCTGTTTAAGTTCCCAATGGGGTGACCTAAACGCTTTGTACGTAAGTTACATTTTATGTAAGCACAAACATCACCACCACGACCAAAACGAGGTTGTGCAAAAGTCTATAGCCAGAAATTGAATATAAATCAATGTTTGAACGATATTAAAGACAAGTCTCAGTAAGATATAATATATGACGAGAGAGAACCTCCAGGGGTATTTTTACGAAGAGTGGCGTCAGCATTGCTGACGTTACATTCTTTAGTATCTCATACCATCACGAAATAAACTCTTAATGATCACAATTCACTTTATTCTTTTCACAATCTTCCAGAGCACTGTGCAGCTCAACGTCCCGAACGATAATGCCGCGCGGGGCGTTGTCCACCCGTATTTATACGAAAAAAAAAATGGATTTTAAACAAATAATATTTTAGAATTGTTTGCACTTGTTGCAATTTAATATAGGTAATAAATTAACTTGAAACTAAAGTTAAGTATTAAGTAAGTAAATTGAAGTACATTCTTGCATTTAAATAACACTTAAACGAAATGTATGAAATTCATGCTACCAAATGTCAAACAATTAAATACTAATGTAATTTAAATGGGGAGGAGCTGAGTCTTGTCGATACCACCATTTTTTCTTAGAATAACACTAGACGCGAAGCTTTAATGGAGCCCCCATATATCAAAATTAGCAAGCAGAATTAGTTCTGCAGCATATGCTGTAAAAAAATTAGAAAACTTGCCAGCGTGGAAACGGCTAAACTGGTTTATTTTAGCTATTTCCATAGCATAATGTCGTATGGTTTTTTGGTATGGTGACACACGACTGACACTGAAATTATATTTGTTTTACAAAAGAGGGCCATAAGAGCAATCTATGATTTAAAACCAAAAAGATTTAAATATATAGGTATGCTTTAGAGCGGACATAATGAAAATTTACATACAAAAATTTTGAGTTCGCACGGTTGTGACGCTCTCTAGCTAAACATAGCAAAACTACGCTAAATATTTATTAGGAAAACATTTCAGCTATTCCCCAGTAGGTGACGCTAATAAATGTAAGGTAAAAACCCATAATGATTTCTTATATTTACGCGAACACTACACATTGAATTGAAACGTCGGGAATTGAAATAGTAAATTAAACGCGATAAAATCCGTAAAAATAGTTTTATTCAAGGTAAAAACCCGTTTTAGGGATGTTACCATTTCAGCATCAAAGTATCAATAATGTTGTTGAAGGTTACTTAGTTTGTAATTTTTTACGAAATAATAATAGGAAATATGCATGCTTTTATTGTACAAATCTATTTATTATGACTCCTATCACACCAAAAAATCATATATATATAATTTACGGTGGTAGACCACGCAGCAGCTTTTGCTGTTGCACGCATGGACCGCTCGAGCCGGGTTAGTACCACGACCTCACAGAATACCAGCGTGAAGTGGAAGCTCTGCTTTTGCGTTTCGTCTGGTGAGTGCAGGTGACCGGAGGCCCAATTCCCCCCCCCCCTCCCCATCAACGTGGTAGCGGAATTAAGAGTCGCTGAGTATCCACGACCATGCTACTCCACTCTTGAGCGTGGGTGCTCAGGCTGCCCCGCGTATTCTGAGGGGGGGGGGGGCAAAATTCTGCTCAAAACAATAACTGCTCGAGGCAAACTGAGCAACAAGACCAAGGTGACCCCTGCTACGCTATCCGTGAATTTCTGCAACATCAGGGGACTTCACTCGAACCTAAACGCCGTCCACTACCATCTCGAGACGGCGAAGCCGGCCTTGCTCTTTCTGACCGAGACGCAGGTGTCCTCTCCGGCTGATACTTCGTATGTCTCCTACCTGGGGTACAAATTGGAACACTCCTTTGTGCCTCGGGCTGGAGTTTGCGTGTACGTCAGAGAGGACATCTGTTCTCGACGCCTCGGCAGTCTTGAAGGGACGGACCTGTCCATCCTATGGCTGCGCCTAGACAGCGACGACCATACCCGCGTCTACGGGTGCCTCTATAAGTCTCATAGCGGTAATGCCGACACAGACCGACTCATTGACCACGTCCAAATGGCTGCAGACTCCGTGCTACAACAGGTCCCATCCGCAGAGATCGTGATCCTTGGCGATTTTAACGCCCACCACGCCAAATGGCTCGGTTCACGTTTAACCGATCATGCGGGGAGATCTGTTTATGACTTTGCCTTGGCATATGGTCTGAGACAACTGGTTACTTCGCCTACGTGGATTCCAGATGTGAAGGATCATACACCTTTCCTGTTGGACCTTCTGCTGACCTCTCATCCGGATGGCTATCAGGTTTCCGTCGATGCCCCTCTCGGCCCTTCGGACCATTGTCTGATCCGGAGTGTGGTGCCACTCACGCTCCCCTCGCGGTTGCGTTCTGCAGGTTGCCGCCGTGTTTGGCATTACAGGTCGGCGGATTGGGACGGAATGCGGTCTTTCTTTGCATCCTACCCACGGGGGCGGGTTTGCTTCTCGCCGGATGATCCCAGCGCTGTTGCTGACTCTGTCACTGATGTGGTGCTACAGGGAATGAAACTATTTATTCCATCATCTGTGGTACCCATCGGAGGCAGATCGCAGCCTTGGTTTGGTCGCTCCTGTAAGACTGCATTACGCAGTAAGCAGGAGTGCTATCAAGCCTGGGCTGAGGCTTCGGCGGCTCGGAATTTAAACACCAGCATGCTTAAAAAGAAGTATAACTTCGCTTTCAGGTCCTTCAAAAGAGTTATAGCCAAGGCAAAGTCAGAGTACATAGGCAGAATTGGCGAGAAAATAGTTCGCCTTCCTTCGGGAACCCGTGCATTCTGGTCTCTGGCTGTCCAAGGGAATTTCTGTAAGCCATCACTACCATCTCTGCACAGGGAGGACGACTCACTGGCCCACGCCGCAAAAGAGAAAGCCGACCTTTTAGGCTCACTTTTTTCGTCCAACTCGACTCTTGATGACGGGGGGAACACACCGCCAACCATCCCGCGGTGTGTGTGCTCCATGCCGGATGTGCGGTTCTCACAGCGCTCGGTTCGCAAAGCACTCCTCTCCCTGGATATCCACAAGTCGAGTGGGCCTGACGGAATCCCACCAATTGTGCTGAGGACGTATGCTCCGGAGTTGGCACCGGTTCTAACGCGTCTTTTCCGGTACTCCTACTCCCTAGGCATAGTCCCGAAATCATGGAAGACAGCTTTTGTCCAACAGATCCCTAAAAAAGGCGACCGCTCAGACCGTCCAACTACAGGCCTATCGCCATCACCCCTTGTTCTCCAAAATAATGGAGTCCGTTACAAACTGCCAGCTCATGCGGTACCTTGAGGATCACCAGCTGATTAGTGACCGCCAATACGGTTTTCGTCGGGGTCGATCAGCTGGTGATCTTCTAGTCTACCCGACTCATAGATGGGCGGAGGCAGTAGAGTCCAAGGGGGAGGCATTGGCCGTTAGTTTGGACATTGCGAAGGCTTTCGATCGGGTTTGGCACAAAGCGCTTCTTTCAGCTCCTTCCTATGGGCTTCGAGAATTGTGCAATTGGATCACCAGTTTTCTTGCAGATCGGAGCATCAAGGTTGTTGTAGATGGTGCATGCTCCGACTACAAGCCTATTAACGCTGGTGTTCCACAAGGCTGCGTGCTATCACCAACGCTGTTTCTTCTGCATATCAATGATATGTTGCAAACCGGTAGCATTCATTGCTATGCGGATGACAGCACTGGTGATGCTCTATACGCCGGCCGTGCGAATATTTCTCGGGAAAACATCGCTGAGTACCGGAACAAACTTGTGTCTGAAGTCGAGTCTTTGCTGAACAAAGTCTCGGATTGAGGGCGACTAAATCTAGTCCAGTTTAATCCTCAGAAGACATAAGTTTGCGCGTTTACCGCTAAAAAAACCCCTTGGTCGTATCTCCTCAGTTTCAAGGCACTACCCTTGTTGCCTCAGCCAGTATCGGAATCCTCGGCGTCGACATATCGAGTGACGTGCAGTTTCGTGGTCACTTGGAAGAGAAGGCAAATTGGCCTCTAAAAAGCTTGGCGTGCTCAGCAGAGCGGGACAGTATTTCATGCCGGCACAACGCCTGCAACTTTACAAGGCGCAGGTTCGGCCTCACATGGAATACTGTTCCCATCTCTGGGCTGGGGCTCCCCAGTGCCAGCTCCTTCCACTTGACCGCATCCAGCGCAGAGCGGCTCGAATCGTCGACGACCGAGTCCTTTCCGATCGGCTCGATTCATTGGCGCTGCGAAGAGATGTTGCATCTCTTTGCATTTTCTTCGCATTTACCACGGGAGTGCCCGAGGAATTGTTCGGATTAATCCCAGCCGCCAAATTTCACGAACGCACATCGCGGCAGAACTCCCGATACCATCCACACCATCTGGATGATTGGCGGTCCACCACTGTGCGATTTAGAAGATGTTTTCTTCCTCGCACAACTTCCTTGTGGAATAGTTTACTACCAGCGATTTTTCCGGACCGATACGACTTAGGGACCTTCAAGAAAAGAGCCTACTCCTTTTTAAAAGGCCGGCAACGCATCTGCAATTCCTCTGGTTCCCCTGGTGTTGCAGTTGTTCATGGGCGGCGGTAGTCACTTACCATCAGGTGAGCCGCATGCTCGTTTGCCACCTCTCCTATAAAAAAAAATATTAACTTTTTAGTCATGAATAACGTCATGAATAAAATGAAACGTTATGAAATAAAAAAAATCAAATAACTAAGAATCAATTCAAAGAGCAGTCACATTGGTGGCATCTTGGATGACGTCACTAGGTCCATTGGACGCTATAAAAATAGGATATGATTGATCGGTCGGCGTCTAAGCGTCGAAGGCACATCGAGAAACGTCAAATCTAATAAGAGAGCGCCACCATGTTTTTCAAATTCGTTTCTTTTACAAAAAAAAAAAACATTTTAAATCTAACATATTTTAGGAAAGCACTGAATTTAAAAGTCGTTACACGATAAATTATTTCACAAATTCACAAGTTTGCGCGTTTACCGCTAAAAAACTCACCTTTGTCGTATCTCCTCAATTTCAGAGCACTATCTTTGTTGAATCTTTGGCGTCGACATATTGAATGACCTGCAATAGCATGGTCATTAGGAAGAGAAAGCTAAATTGGCTTCTAAACAGGTTGGCGTACTCAGTAGAGCGGGACATTATTTCATGATTGCACAGCGTTTGCAACTTTACAAGCGCATGTTCGGCGTCACATGGAATATTGTTCTCATCTCTGGACCGGGGCTCCCCAGGGCGAGCTCCTTCCACTTGACCGCATAGAGAGCAGAGCGGCTCGACGTCAACGACCGACTTGTCTTTGATTGGCTCGATTCACTGGCGCTACGTAGAGATATTGCATTCCTTTGTATTTTCTTTCTTATTTACCACGGGGAGTGCTCTGACGAATTGTTCGGATTAATTCCAGCCACCAAATTTAACCAATATACATCGCGACAAAACTTACGTTACCATTCACATCATTTGGATGCTTGGCGGTCCACTACCGTGCGATTTAATAGGAGTTTACTTAGGAATCGTTTACCATCGGCGATTTTTATGGACCGATACGACTTAGGGACCTTCAAGAAACGAGCTTAATCCTTTTCAAAAAGCCGCCAATGCATCTGCAGTTCCCCTAGTGTTGTATAATTATATTAAATTTTTTAAAAGAAAGCTATCTTGTTGACGGGTTGCACTGGTTTTACTGGCTGACAAAACCAAAGGCCGTATGCCTCGACATAGGTATGGATACAGTATCGTTTACTGTTTCACCTCCTTAAATATTGTAGGTGATTAAATCTGCAACCTGTATAATATTTTTTATCGATAACACCAATTGATAAACGTTGTCAATCACTAACTCATTTGGTGCGTTACTAGATAACAGAGGACACTTATTACAATGATGATAAATGTTCTAGAACAATCTACCAGAAATAATAAAATTTACAAATTATGGGGTAAATAAACATTATACTTACGATAATAAACCGAAATCACATTCAGTTTTTACTACATATCGGGACTTACAATACCTTATTACACTATAAAAATATTTTCATTAAAAACATTTTTTTAAAGTTAGGAAAGGAATGCGTTTTGAGCTTTTGACGATGTCACTAAGACTAAATGACACAAATCCGAAATTTATCCTATAGGACATAAGTAAGAGGTGACCATTTTGTTGCTGATGTCCGGTCTATTACTACTACTACTTAAATTTCTTTGTTTAAAACCTAAAGAGTCGCTCCGACAAAAATTTAAGGAAATTAATATATTAACTTTAGCCTCTCAATACATTTATGAAAATGTAATGTCCGTACAAAAAATAAAAGTAGTTATACAAAAATAAGTGATATTCATTCTGTAAATACTAGGAACAAACACAAGCTAGTAGTAACAGTTACTCGACTCCATCGAGTCAGTAATTCATTCTTGGGGCGATCTATATGCTTTTACAACAAAATCCCAGAAAATATACAAAATTCGACCTGCTCAAAATTCAAAAACTTTATTAAACAAAGTTTGTATAAAAAGGGTTATTATAATATTAAGGAATTTATGGATGATAATAACCCCTGGGAATGAGGTGATCGCTACCAAGCTATTTCTAATTTGTTTTGTGTGGTTAATTGTGTAACATACATAATTGTAAGCTGTTATTTTAAAAAAACCCGCTGGGTTTCTTGCTGGTTCTTCCCAGGACAGAGGTTTTTTTGGAACCAGTGGTAATTAAACAAAAGAGTGACTTTCAATAAGTATTATATAATCTACTAGCTGTTACCCGCGGCTTCGCCCGCATGGTCACTGGGAAATGAACTATCCATTGCTTTTTGAATTGAAAGAAAACTGAGTTTTATAGATTTGTCAGAGATGCAGCCATTAAAAGGAAACTGAGCAAAATTGATTCGTCAGCCTATTTAAATGTTTTGAAAGGCAGCGTATAGGAAAGCATGAAAAGAGCCTTTTTATTCCAAATGGAAATGGGATATTTTTTTAATTAAAGGAAACTGAGCATAATTATCCGTCAGGGATGAAAAGAAACTGAGCTGTCAGACTTTTGAAAAGAAACTGAGCTAAATTGATTCGTCATAGGTGCAGTTTTCTGAATTGAAAGGAAACTGAGCCAAATAAAAGATCCGTCAGAGATGCAGCCTTTTGAGTTGAAAGGAAACCGAGCTTAATAGGTCCGTCAGAGGTGCAGCATTTGGAATTGAAAAGAAACTGAGCTAAATAGGAAATTTTGAATTGAAAGGAAGATCTGTGGGAATTCTGATTAATTGATTGTGGAATTTTGGAAAAAAACTAACTGAACACTATTTTAAGACGCTACTGTACACAATGTTATATGTTTTTCCATTCGGGGAAAGAATGTGGAGATTCTGGGCGTTTGACACACGCGAACATGCTACATACAACTGACCATGAGAGAAGCACGGTTTTATAAGTTGACCCTGCTACCTGTAACGTTTGCCCTTGCGCTTTATTAATTGTCATTGCAAAACTGAGCTTAATAGGAACTGCAACCTTTTGAATTGAAAAGGAAGATCTGTGGGAATTATAGGGATCCGTGCTATAATAACATTTTCACCTTTTCCTACGCCTGTCAAAATTAGCACCGATTATGTTCCGTCCAAGATGTGTCACACGCAGCCTTGTCCCGTTACGTAACCGAGGAGCATCTAAATTTCGCATTAGCATGACTGGGACGCCTAATTTTAATTGAAGCTTATGTGAGGGCACACCTGACAACTCTAGAGAATTTAGAAACTCTACGGGATATGAAGTGCTCTGTTTTGTGTCCATAACTGTGTCTACTGACAAATACTCTGTTATTTCTCCTGCTACTTCGCTTAATATATCTGAATTTATTTTGTTGACGCTCTCATTTTTTGGTGCAAGAATCGCCCTTTCACATAACCATTTGTCTTCATGCATGTTGTTCGTTAAATCTGAATGAACGCTCGCAATTAATTCGGAATGACTCTGTACTAAATTACAAAAATCTCTCGTCAATTTAACGATTTTAAAAATGCCTTCCTAGTTCCTCCAGGGGCATCTAAAAAGAAAAGTGCACCATTTCCAGATTCAATTTGTCCTAATACTTTGTCAAAAACTCGTTTTTGTTCGGGAAGCAAGCGGGGTACAAATTCGGCTACTTGCTGCTGCAAAGCTGGTATATCGTAGTTTGTTTCACGTATAATTTAATCACTTAGTTCATTTTCGGTTGTTCGCTGAGGGCTTATCATTCCAAAGTTGCTTAATTTTTTGCCTACCATTGCCATTACTTTATCTTCAATTTTTCCAAGTGCTTCATTATAAATGTGTTCATTGTATGTCATGTTCGCGTGTGTCTACTGTAACCTTCGCAAAATATCTTCCGCCATGTACTCTTTATATTTGTCCCACAATTTATGTGCATTAGATAGCCCGCAAGAGGATATGAGAGTTGCATAAAGATCCTATTTTGGCTGGTGACTGGCACTGCACAGCTTCTGGCACTCCATGGTTTCATCCCAGTGATTATCGTTTTCTAAAGATGCAGAGCTTCACATGCTTCTCTGTAAGTTGCGCATTCCTGACCGTTGACAGTTTTAAGGTCTTTATATCCTGTAGGACCCCGAACATGGTGCAGCAGCAATCGTAAACAGAAACATTCAAAATTAGTTACATGGACGGTATACACGACCAAGGGCATCTGATGACTTTACACCGGGCCAATTTGCAACAGGCGTGCCTTGAATACGGCGTTTCCACCTTCCTAGATGTGTTCCAAGTATAATAGCGGGGACTTCAGAATATAACAACGTATTTGCAAAGGGTCGGTTTGACAAAGTTGAAAGAAGGCTGTTAGTGTAGTTTTGGCGGTGATGCAATTCTTTCTTGGAAATTTCTTTCGGTGAAATATACACGCTCTCCAATTTCTTAGTGCACAGCAAGGTGAGTAACTGTTGGGTGCCTTTCGTGTAAAGGAAGCCAAGGAGACGCCACGCTGCCTCGTTACTGCTGACATAACGCCCTGCTTGAAAGGTCTGTACTTCATTAAAGGATTTGCCTCACCTTCACTCCTGAGATTAAATATTGCTTGGTCGCTTCCTTTATTTATGTACTTACAGATATACTTGATTGCGCGGACAGAGCTACATGCTTCTACATTAATGTGGGCATTAAAATTTTACATAGAATGGGCGAATACAGGACAATCCAGCTGTTATCTAAGGTTTCGAACGCTCCAGAGCGAGATTTGATTGTAACTTTCCTGCCACCATCTTCGGGAGCTCTGCGTCTGTATAAAGGGTAGCCATTGTCATTGTGCACCGTTTCTTTTTATAGCTGTTTAGGAATTTCTTTGTACATTTCCTTCTTTCATACATGGCGATATTGAATTTCGTGCTCCATGGACCGTGAATCATATTTCGGACGATGGTATCATACAATTCTTTATCTTGCTCTGGATCCGGAATCTCGGCGCTTATTATGTAGTCTATTTGGCTGGGCTGCAACTTCTTTAAGCCATATTAGAATGTGGGCATGCGGTAATCCTCTCTTTTGCCATTCAATTGAATACATGAAGCACTGCACCTCTCCGAAAATTTTCCCTTTGTTAATTACATACATTAATTTTTGTAATTTTAATCTAAATACTCTAGCAACTAAATAGTGTCTGTCAGTACGTTTTTGGCCCGGCATTAGCTCCTCGGTTATTTCTTTCCATTTTACCTAAATCTCTGGGGTTTACATTGGCGTCGCTAGAAACTGAATCTTGTAAATGTATATAATTCTCAACGCGCAGCTTTTTTTGATTTAAAGATATATAACAGAGAGTTTTAAATATTTTGACTAAAATGTTACGTTCATGCAAGAATCTTTGAACTTTGAACACTGTGTCTCTCTCAACTCCCTGGATAAATTGGCAGCGACGGTCTACCTCAATTTCTTCGTCACCCATAAAATATACTTTTAAAATTTATGCTGTTCGTTTTCAGCTGGAAAAAGTGAACCTATTCTATGATAAATTTGCCTTACACCGTAAATGTAGGCGAAAATCCCGGCATTATTATTTCCGTTCAACTCCGAAGGACGTCATTTGAAAGCATGAGTTATATTTCCGGATCCTGTTTAAAAGCGCCGTGACTCATTAGCATCATATAAAAGAGTTTTCAAAGGTTCTTCTGGTTCCCCAAGTAACGGAAGAGACACTTTGCCATTGGAACAGCACATGCCTGCGGTCTCATCTTTCCATTTTAAAGCGCTGCAAAATCGACACGCCTTGTCCATCAGTCCGATAACAACTAGCCTGTGATTTTTATAATCAATCAACGGATCATAATTGAATGCTGCGTCATTAAAACCGACCAATTGTTTCTTTGAAAATTTTGTCGACGTTCAGCTTGAAGCTGTGCATTTGCATCTCTTCGCGCCTGTGTCTGTTCTGGTGTTTCAGATGCCCTTATAGTAGATTGACGTTCAGGACGCTCTGCCTGTTCAAGACGCCTTCGCTGATTTTGAGAAGGTGTTTCAGAAGCTCTTAAAGTAGCTTGACGCTCTGCCTGTTCAAAACGCCTTTCCTGACTTTGAGAAGGTGTTTCGGAGCTCTTAAAGCAGCCTGACGCTCTGTCTGTTCAAGACGCCCTGCTGATGTTGAAAGGTGTCTCAGATGCTCTAAAAGCAGCCTGACGCTCTGCTTGTTCTTGCCTTCTCAGTTCAGCATCTTCTAAAGATTCTAGTGATCGAGCTAATCTTTTCGCTTGTCCTTGAGAAGATACTCTTGAAAGGCTGGACTTACGTTTGCGAGGCATTATGAAGTAAGAAAAACCTATGTATAAAAAACGTTAAAATACCTAAAAGGAATTAAATTTCCTTTTAAATATTTTTTAAAGCAAATCCAAAATATCTAAAAGGAATAAATATTCCTTTTAAATATTTTTTAAAATCAAAACAACAAAACCAATTCAAGACACAACACGAATCCGAAAACGATAGCCAAAAAAATCGAATCAACAAACCAAATCACAAAACAAATCGCAGAAAACCGAAATCGAAAGCAGTAGTCAATATAAATATAACCATCGAAAAAAGAAGTAAGTGTATAGGTACCGTATACACTATCTATACTATTAATATTCCTTTGAAATATTGTTAAACAACCTAAAACAACGAAAACCAATTCACGATTCTAAATAAACAAAATCCAAAATCAAAGCCAGAGTCTAAATATGTACAAAGGAATACCAACAAATCAACAAAACCGATCCAGAAAATACACAAATCCGAAAATGAAAGCCAATATAAATCCATTCAACCTTAACCAAATCACAAAGCAAATAACAAACAACCGAAATCGAAAGCAGGTAGTCGAATAAGCTACGAAATAAAAAACAATTTAAGCGAATAGGTACCGTATGCACTATATATAAGTTGACGCGCGGCTCAACGGCGGGAGTTAAGGACATGTCAGAAAACATTTCGTTACCGCGTTTGAAAAACCTAGTGACGACATCTAGCGGAATCAATTTAAACTGTGTATACGTTAGTTAATAAGAACTCTCAAAAAATATTTTTCTTATAATTTTGCACAATTTTTCTTATTGTAATACCGATTCATTCATAACCACATATAAGAACTGTATTCATTTCCGTTCAATAAATATTACTAAGGCTTATTAATAAGGCTTACTAAGATCTGTTTCTACCATTGTTAAGTAATAGTTAAGGGTGAAAGCGTGACAGGTGGTGATAGTTTTTCTGATCCATACTTATAATCACGCCTGTAACCCTTGCGGGGTAGGCAGAGCATCAACGGATTACTTAATATAGTCTGCGAGGTTATCGCCTATTCTGTGAATTACGATGCACCAAAACGTTTGAAGAAAATCAGCTGGTGAATTTTATGTTTTTATCGCTCTCTTCCCGGTCCTGCGTGGAAAAATACAGATCCATACATTTTTATCTTAATTTTGGTAAAAGACATAATAATCAGATATTCTGACCTTCTGTGTTCGTCCATCGTACCATCGTCCGTCTTGTAGAATCACGGTGGCGCCACCTAGCTGAATTCAATTTTGCAACATATTCGATTTTCCACAGGAATGATATGTTTTCCGCTGAAAAAGTAGCCTATGTCACTCTACAGCCACCGAACTATCCCCATACAAATAATCATGCCATGCCGACGCTCTGTTGCGACGTGAAAGAAGGACAAACTTGTGCAACATATTCGATTTTCCACGGAATGAGATGTTTTCCGCGGAAAAAGTAGCCTATGTCACTCTACAGCCATCGAACTATCCCCATACAAAAATCATGCCATGCCGACGCTCTGTTGCGACGTGAAAGAAGGACAAACAAACAAACAAACAAACAAACACACTTTCGCATTTATAATATTAAAGTATGGATATTGAATAAAAAAGTTTCTGTTTCTGTTAACGCCTTCGCGCCGATACGACCATTCTGACAGAAGGTGCGCGATTGTTGCTTGTTCTGAAAAAAGTAGAGATTATTTTACTGAGTTTGGCATATGTAAGCCTCTGATGATGCACATAGCTGTAACGTGCTAATAAGCCAAGTCATCTGCCAAATGTTGGTCTTAAAGATTATTACGAAATAGTGAGGATTTTCTATGTTGACCTAGAACAAATAGTCCGACTAGGTAAGTGCAACTTCGACCAAGAGGTCATTCGACGGATTCAACTCGGCTGGGCAGCATTCGGAAAATCTTCTCGTCATGTATAACTCAAAACTTGAAAACGAGACTGTACAACCAGTGCGTGTTGCCAGTGATGTCCTATGGAACTGAGACGTGGTCCTCCACTGCTGGCCGTATGAGGAAGCTCAAGATCGCTCAGCGAGCTATGGAGAGGGCTATGCTCGGGGTTTCTCTGCGTAATAAACTTAGAAATGAGGATATCCGCAGTAGAACCAGAGTGAACGGCATAGTCCAATGAATTAGTAAGCTGAAGTGGCAATGCCATATAGCTCGAAGAACCGACAACCGATGGGGAAAAAAGGTTCTCGAGTGGCGGCCTCGTACCGGCGGACGAAGTGTAGGGCGTCCCTATACTAGATAGAATGACGACCTGGTAAGACATGCAGGAAGTCGATGGATGCAGGTGGCTCAGGACCATGCTTTGTGGCATTCTTAGGGGGAGGCATATGTTCAGCAGTGGACTTGTAAAGGGCTGTAATGATGATAGGATTTTGTAGATAAACTCGTGGATAAATTCGTGGATTAACTCATAGGTTAACACGTGGATAAATTCGTGGATTAACTTGTGCACTGGAATTTGAAGCATGGATTAAGAGATATGGTTGTGACTCACCTTTTAATTTTGTAGTATTTTCCGTGGTTGTGTCTTGGACAAGTTGCTCCTGAAACCCTCTTTGTAAAGAAGGAGATTAGATGTTGGTTGGCAATCCTTCCTCTGGCGCCGATACGGTTTCCTAAATACCAGGTTGCGGGGCTCGACGAAGCTGGTCGTGTGCGACCTTCCTTGGTCGTCCTCTGCCAACCACTTTCTTTACCAGATATCGATCACTATCCAGTATTCTACAAACTTCGTATGGTTCACTGAATTTCAGATCCAGTAAAGTTTCATTTCGTGGGCTGTTCTTGATTAGGACATAGTCTCCTCTTTGGAATTGGTTTATCCTGGCTTTACGTAGATTGAAGCGCTGTCTATCAATTTCCGCCGATTGAGACATTCTCTGTTATACATGTTGGGTTAGTACTTCGACATTGATATTTTGACTGTCAATGTCCACCAATTTCAGCAGCTCAGGTGGAACACAGTGTTTTTGCTGCGTGATGAGTAGAAGGGTCAACCCCGGTAACACAATTAGCAGTGCAATTCATAGCTAATTGAAGTTCTTCAAGTGTTGTGTGTCATTCTTCGGTCTCATAGTTCTTTATCATTGTCAGTGCATTTTTAAGTGTTGCCACGACTCTTTCGACTTGACCATTTGCTCGGCTGACTTCTAGCGAAATGGCGTAAATTTCTATTCCGAGGTTGTCTCAATAGTTTTTAAACTCGCTAAAGAACTGTCTTCCTCCATCGATAATAATTTTTACCGTTGTCCCAAATAGATGTACCGTTCGTTTTAAGGCAGCAAGAGTACTGTGTGGATTTTTATTGGTGACATAGTAGAATAAG
Organism: Parnassius orleans; assembly: GCA_029286625.1. Lineage (NCBI taxonomy): Eukaryota > Metazoa > Arthropoda > Insecta > Lepidoptera > Papilionidae > Parnassius > Parnassius orleans. The sequence goes on along the minus strand of JAGSMP010000161.1, from coordinate 5,293 downwards.
ATGTATTTTGTGAAAGTGTTAACTGTTACAATGACGTATTGTTGGTCATTTGGAGTTACGAGCGTGGCCGTAATGTCCATGTGAATCACTTGAAATGCCGTTGTCGGCTTCTGGAGTGGGTGTAGTCGGGTTTGAACAGCACCTGAAGTATTTTTTTTCGAAATTCTGCATTTAACACAATTTTCAACAAACGTTCGAACCAATGTTATTATCTTGTTAAACCAATAAGTTTCTTTAATTTTATGTAATGTCTTTTTCCAGACGAGATGTTTGAGTGCAGTATGGAAAGAGTTTATGATGCTCCATTGGAAAGACCTGAGAACTACTATGAAAAATGCTGTCCAAAGACTGGGTCTTGAACAGTCTTCTTGAGAACGTCATTTTTCAGAACCTAGCCTTCTACTGAGTTATTGTCTCTTAAGGTATCCATCAACTGTCTCATCGTTGTTCAACTTTAAATCACTTCAGCTCTAAGTCTTTCGTCATAATATTAACCGTAAGTTCACTTGGGTTTCTGCTGAAAAGTCAGCGTGTTGAAGTCGCTCACCTTTTCGATATTCTACATCAAATTCGTAATTTTATAAAAACGCGCACCATCGATGGATTCTTGGTAAGAGGTTCTTTTTGTGTTTGGAGAACTTTAATGCATTGCAAGTCCGTAATGACAGTAAATTTGCGTCCGTACAGATACTGACGAAAATGTTTGATTGCTCGCACCACTGCCAAGGTCTCCAATTCGTACGAGTGATATCGGCTTTCAGCGTCCTTAGTCCTGGTACTCATAAAAGCGACAATAAAACAATATTGCGGACTTTTCGCGTTCTATTGCACTTAGGCGATATGATCTTTGTTCCACATACTTGTCAGGGTTCTTTAGTCGAATTTCCAATTGGCCAGTATTAACTCTGGTTTTAGGATACCCATGTACAAACAGACGTTCGTATTTATTCAAAAGTCCCCGTAAAAGAGCAATTTCGTCATCAATAGTTAGGTCACAGTCCAATTTGTCAAACATAGGATTTTTTGTACTAACATAGTTGACCAACCGTTGATGTACCAACTTTGTTCCATTAGATGTAATTATAATATTTAGGTTCGTTGCATGTATCAGGTTCATACCCACTAGGACGTCCATAGACATCTCACAGTCGGGCAGTATGTAAAATTTTAATTCAACATTTATGTTGTATATGATGCAAACAGTCAGAAGCTTAGTTCACAGTTTGACTTCTCTGTTCTGGTATTTTAGCAGCGGCTCTCTTCTTTCGATTCTCGAATGATTGAACAGTCTGCTCCACTGTCAAACACGGCTCGTGAGATTTTTGTGCCCATTCGAATAGTTATAGGCGCCAGTTTGATTCCTGCAACAGAGTTCACACTCGAGGTTAGCGATCGTTCTCTCCTGTAGCACATCTCATAGCTGTGACCTAGTTTCTTGCATTATGTGCACGTGGTTACTTCTCCCACCTAGGAGTCTTTCTCGCTCACCTCTGGCTTGGCTTCTTGTGGCCTATACCTGCAATAACTAGTGGCATGATTCGTTCTCTTGCATATGCGACAGTTTGATGTTGATGGAGTGCCGTCTGAGATGCGTTGACGTTAGACAGTCGTTGATGTGAGCTTGGTTGAGAATGCTCCCTTCTTATTGATGATGCGATTAAAATGATTTCGGATACAGTTTTTGCCCTCGCATGCAATATTTCAATTCGGAGACGTTCATCATTAACGCATCCAATAACAGTTTCCACTGCATATTCATCATCTAGCTTCTCCTTGTTGATCATCCTCTTCTAAAGCACCCACGTATGCTATAGGAATTCAGCAAGGTCTTTTGACGAGTCATAGACATAAATCGGAAAATGTCACGAGAATACCTATTTTCTGGCTCAAAAGTGGTGACGAGATTGTTGCGTAACTCATTCCATGTAGACGTGGTCACCATCCAGTCATCAACCCACATTTTGGCTCTTCCTTTCAGCAGACTACAAGATCTGAAAGCAGATGCTTTCATGCGAATGTCAAAGTCACTGATTTTGTATGCTTCAATTGCTTTGTCTATATGCTGGCACCATTCACGTACGCCAACGTTAGCATCCGAGTCAAATGATGGTAGATAAATATCCTTCATCATGATTTTTGGGTCATTAGGTGGAGCGCACAATCGTTCCGATATTTTCTGCATCATTTGTGCCAAGAATTGAGGAAAATAACCGCATCAAGTTCGATAGGGCACTTCATTTTGGCGTCCAACATTGACTTCATTTTGCTGCTGCATATCTGATGAACGAGCCGATGGAGCAGAGGCCTATCCTCTAGAGAACCTCCAGGAGTATTTTTAGGAAGACTGACTGTCCGGCTCAACATACCGAACGACAATGCCGCGCGGGGCGTTGGCCACCCGTATTTATACTAAAGTATTTTGATTTTAAAAAAATCATCTTTAAAAATTGTTTGCACTTTTTATAATTTAATATAGGCAACCAATTAACTTGAAACTAAAGTCGAGTATTAAGTAAGTAAATTGAAGTGAATAACGCCTTCGCGCCGTTATATATCAATATTGTTTATTTGGATACTTTGATTAAGTTCCTTCAAACCGGTATTTAGCGAAAGTACATAAAATACCTAATGTAAAATACTTTCTCTTTGTTTTCCTTTACTCATGAAATATAACTAAAAGGTTAACATACAAATAAACACATCAACACAAAAAGAAAATAAATATGTAAAAGATATGACGGAATATGGTTACCAGAAGTATTCTTTTAAAACTACGACGTCATGACGTCGTTATTATGATTTCTAGGTTCACTCATTATTGTTTTTAATAATAAAACTCACTATACTTATTTGCTCTTAACTGGTTTTACTAATCACAATTATTCACAATTAACAATTATTCACAATCCATAATTATTCACAAATTCAACTAGGTCTGAACAGCACGACCGTTCGAACAAGAATGAATGCTGCCCAAGCCGCCGCACGCCTTTTAAACCGAATGCAAGTGTGCGCAAGTTATCCCTACTTCCTGCGCTTTGAGAATAATTGCCTTCTAAATTGTTATATATGCATTTTAATTATATTTTGAATTAAAGCAGTTTTTTAAACTTATAAACGGCTTCAAAGATACGGTCACAAATACGCAGCAACGCCTGTGTCACTCATACGGCGAGGGGCCTGCTCGAAGATTGGTCCATCTTAGTACGACGACAGGCATGAATGTCGCTGTCCACAACTGTCGAGTTAATTGTGTATTGTTATGTGTGTAGTTAATTATGTGTTATGAGTCAATCTATGAGAGAGGATATTAGATTGATTTGTTAAAAGTGTTATTTCACTTTTTAAACGAAAGTTGACACTTAATACCCAAATTAAATTGTCAGTGCTCGATACCACTATTTCGGGTTTGAATTTAAAAAATGTAAGCTCATTTTATAAGACAGAAATTTGTGAGAGAAGTGACAAGTGATCAGTTGCCTTTTACGACATGCAAGACAAGTAACACAGTTGGCACATTCATTTTTTCACATAAACATGGTATAAGTCCCAGACCAAGATAGGACTAAAACAGGTTCTTATCGAACATCAAAATGGCTCTTATAATTAATCAAATGTTTGTTTGTTTTTTCTTAACAGAGGAATACGATAAGGCTTATTTGTGGTGCAATGAAAGTCAATCCAGAAAGGTCCTAAATGCAATGCAAAACGTTGACGCTGTCATCGTATTTGAGGTAAATGTAGTTTTCAAACAATCAGCTACACCATCGTATTTTTATTCCGTAATCAGTAGTAGGTTTTTACCATTTAACACGTGGTCGGCGTTAAAGAAAACCTGCATGGCTGAGAAATAGTACAGCGCGGCGGACAGTTTCTTACCCTAAAACCCTCTCAGAAATGAGAGAAGGTCTAACAGCGAGAAGTCTATAGGCTGTAACTTAAAAAACAGTCAGTCGTAGGACTGCATGTCAGAAATAAAAACTTCTTAGTTTCACAAACATATATTTGTATTTGGTAAATTTCTATTTAAAATATATTGTTTGGTATAGCCGTAATATTTATTAATTTATCTTTTTTTTTGGAACTACTTCTGCAACGAAACTTTCTTTGAGTGAAACAAGATTTCTTGGTGCTTGAATAATTTCAAGGTTAACAAGTTTTGATCTAAACTTATTTACTAAACACTAAACACACAACAAGTTTTAGATAGTGAAGACTTCGTTTTTTGCATTGAGATCTAGTAGAATAGCAACGGTGTTGTTGTGTTCCTAAAACATAACTTGAGCAATATTATGAAGACAAAATTTTAATAACATCGTAAAATTTTAATACTTACAATAAATTGAATGATACTTAATTTATAAAAATTGTTCAAGCAGTCGGGCTGTAGAGCGCATGAGGACCAACCATATTATTGTATAATTAAAAATAAATAACATGCATCTTGCGTAGTGGGGTAAAATTAATTCTGTACTTATAACACGCGTTAAGCGTTACATTGAGTTACAATTTCACCGACTCACGAAATTTCTCACTGGAAAGTAACGATTTTGCTGTCATAGAATTTAAGATTGAAATATTCATTCGTTTTGGCACATGCTTCTCTGTCCAATTCATTATTTTTGAAATAGGTATATTAATTAAATAAATAGTTGTTAACTTACTGTTTAAAACATGCAACGTACATACAAAAATTCCGTCAGTCAGTGAAAAATAAAAAATATGAAACCTTTGACGAGTCTTTCCAAAATGTCAGATGTGAGTAGGCACCTGAATTTTTATTCCTAATCGGGAATCGATATGGGTGTCATTAAGCCGCAGTGTTTACTTACCAAATAAAGGCGGACTGTTATCACACTTGTTACTCTAACATTGTTTAAAATAGTTAGCGATTTAAATTAACGATTTTTTTTTAGAATTTGCAAGGAGATATTTTACCAGACAAACTTAACTACACAGTACATGTGAAACAACGAGCAAATATATCAAGACGAAAATTGTATGAGCAGCCGAGCACTTCGATTGGTAATGTTTATTTTTACTTATTTACTGGCAAGGCACATCTAAAACTATTATGTCATATTTGAATATACCTACCTATTCTACGTATGTAACTACATCTATCACATAAACGCAGGAGTGTATAAGTTTGATTATGAATGTGGTCTCTTATATAAGACAAACAAAATAATCTATAAAAACATTGAAGTAATATAGAAATGTTTGTTTGCAACACGTGTTCTCTAACTCAGTGCCAGGCGCTTGGAACATCGTGACATAATTCAGGGCTTAG